>OY725326.1:24746621-25996621 GCA_963242795.1 Inga leiocalycina | reverse complement strand
GGCTCCAGTGGCGCTACAGAAAAGGCAGTTAGAGAAGGTGATATTGGAAACCGTGGCTAGCAGGGAAGTGGGGAATACTGTAGACTCTACAGTGGCAGCGGAATCTGGTGAGGATAAGAAGACGGAAGCCGTTGTGAATGCTGAAGCAACAGGTCATCACGGGCTTGCAAATAATGGTAGTGGAGAGGAGGGGATTATGGAGCTCTCCGACTTGGGCAAGTAATGAATATGTGCCAGGTCTTTTTCCTCTTCCCTTGTATTTTATTATGAATTATATAAATATTATGTCTTGGAACTGTAGAGGAGCAGCCTCTAAGTCTTTTCCGGGAAGAGTTCAAGATATGATCAGAGGTAAAGATATTAGGATTTTGATCCTTTGTGAGACACGGGTCAGTGGTAAAAAAGCAGATAGAATTATTGGAAGACTGGGTTTTAACACATGGATTCGGGTAGAGGCCACTGGTTATGCAGGTGGTATATGGGTTTTATGGAACATAGAGGATTTGTCATTACAATACTTGTCATCGTCTACCCAAGCATTGCATGTCAGAGTGACTGGGGGGCGAAACTTGACTGATTTTGTTTTGTCTTATATCTATGTGGAACCTACTCTTTCTCTTCGCCAGAACCTATGGAATGAAATTCAATCAGTGAGTGAGGTGATGAGTCTTCCTTGGATCGTAATTGGGGATTTTAACGCATATCTTTATTGTGAAGACAAGAAAGGGGGATTGAGGCCAAATGCTTATTCCATGAGAAAATTTCAAGAGTGTATAACTAAATCCAACCTTATTGAAATTGATACCGTTGGAGACAGATTTACTTGGGAGCGTGGTTTGCTAAAAGAGAAATTAGACTGGGCCTTCATGAACTCAGAATGGAATAGCAATTATCCCTTTACTAAGGTCCATCACCTTAGCAGGTTTGGATCAGATCATCGGCCAATCCTACTCAGATCATCCCCTACAGGTACAAGCAGATACAGTCAAAAACTCTTTCGATGCCAGGCGGCATGGTTCCTTGAAGAGGGGTTTGGAGATATGGTGAAGCAATCTTGGAGCGGGGGAGGATGGAATGAGAAAGTAGACAAGTTTGCCAGAGATGCGGGGGAATGGAACAAAGCAAAGATCGGTAGTTTTTCTAATAAGAAGAGAAGAGTTTTTCAGAGGATTGAAGGTATTGAAAGAGCCAGAGGCCGCCGGGATAGTCAATATTTAGTGCAAGCAGAAAATAAGTTATGGAAGGAGTACAATAAGATCCTTGCACAAGAAGAGCTCATGTGGTACCAGAAATCTCGCTATAATTGGTTAAAGTGGGGGGATAAAAACAGCAAATTCTTCCACACTGCGGCCATAATACGGAGAAGGAAGAACAAGATCGAAGGGCTCAAGAAGGATGATGGTGAGTGGAGTTTTGATCAAGCAGAGCTCCAAAATTTAGCGGTGAACCATTACAAGGATCTGTTTACCAGTCAACTGAGTAACGTGGATTGCCTGGTCACCAACACCCAATTTCCAAGACTATCTAATATGGAGTGGAATAGGATTAGTGCACCAGTGACTATAGAGGAGGTTAAAAGAGCGACCTTCGACCTGGGGGCTTTCAAGGCCCCGAGACCTGATGGACTACAGGCTGTATTTTATCAAGAGCACTGGTCGATAGTTGGGGAACACATTATGAAATTGGTGACTGATATCTTTCAAGAACCTGACCATGTTTGAGCAATAAACAATACAAGTATTGTGTTGATTCCAAAATCAGAACATCTAGAATCCATTAATGATTTCAGACCTATTTCTTTGTGTAATGTCAGTTACAAGATTGTCACTAAGATTCTGAGCACAAGATTTAGGGAGATTATGGGGAAAGTTGTTGGGCATCACCAGTACAGTTTCATAGCGGGACGTCAAAGTAGTGATAACATAATCATTACTTAAGAGGTAATTCATTCCATGAGAACTAAGAAAGGGCGAACAGGTTGGATGGCAGTAAAGGTAGACCTTGAGAAAGCTTATGATCGTCTGGAATGGGCTTTCATCCGTGATACTCTTAGATCTGTGGGTATTGAAGATCACATATGTGAGGTCATTATGGCTTGTATATCCAGTCCGCGATTCCAAGTCATATGGAATGGATCAAATACCGATGTATTCACCTCCTCCTGAGGTATAAGACAAGGGGACCCACTCTCACCCTACATTTTTACCTTGTGCATGGAGCGGCTAAGTCATGTCATTGAAGATTCTGTTAATGAAGGTCTATGGAAGCCTTTTCAGGTCAAGCGAAGGGGCCCTACTATCTCTCATTTATTTTTTACAGACGATCTTATCCTATTTGGAGAAGCTTCGGAAAGCCAAGTGGATCATATGTTGAGTTGCATACAGAAGTTTTGTGATGTATCTGTTCAAAGGATGAATAAAAGAAAGACGAGGGTATGTTTCTCTAAAAATGTAAATTTCTCCAGAGCTTACAGTCTTAGTCAAAGAATGGGTGTAGGTCTAACAGGAGACTTAGGCAAATATTTGGGCATCCCTCTTATTCACAAAAGGGTTACCAAAGTTCTGTTTGCACCTTTTATGGAGAGAGTACATAAAAGGTTATCCGGATGGAAGCGAGGTTGCCTTAACATGGCTGGAAGAGTAACTCTTATTAAAGCAGTGTTATCTGCTTTACCGTCTTATCATATGCAGACAATATTGATTCCTAAGGGCATTCTCCAGGATCTGGAAAGATTGATTCGAAGTTTTCTGTGGGGTGAAACTGATGATCAAAAGAAGTTGCATCTTATCTCCTGGGATCGGGTTAAGAAGGATAAAGAAGATGGGGGTCTAGGTATACGTGATATGAGAAAGCAAAATGAAGCCTTTATCATGAAACTTTGCTGGCACCTCCTCACCAATAAACAGGCCTTATGGGTTCGGGTACTCAGAGCTAAATACAGATGAGACAACACAAACAGCCCAAGGACTATGAGGAGTGCTTCGTTCACTTGGAGGGGGATTTGTTCCATTTGGGATAGATTCTACAGGGGTGTAGGTGTGAAGATTGGAAATGGGAGGCTGGCATCATTTTGGTATGACAATTGGTCGGAGGTAAACAAGCCATTGATAGAGCTTGTTCCAAGTCTTGAAGGATTTGTTGATAGTCATGAGAAAGTTCAAAACTTTGTTAGGCCAGGGGGTGAGTAGGATGTGGACAGGTTAAGCAGATGGTTTCAGAGACCAGTGATCGACCGTATTTTGTGTGCACACACTCCCAGTGACGAGAGAGGAGAGGATACATACTAGTGGAAGCCTTCAGCTAACGGTTGTTTTTCTGTTAATTCTGCATATCGTTTTAGCTTTGCAGGTACCCAGAACCGGGGAGAACCATTATGGAGATTGCTGTGGAAATGGCCAATAGCGGAGAAAGTCAAGACATTCATGTGGCTTGCAGCATAGGACAGAGTTCATACAGCCCAGCTACGAGTACGACGGGGACTGCAGGAGCATGCTGGATGTCCATTTGGTTGCAATCAGGACGAGGATCTAATGCACCTATTGAGGGACTGTGTCAACGCTCGGGACAGGTGGGTTTCCATTATCCTGCCAGTTTTGGGGGAACATTTCTTTTCTTCCCAAGGTATGGACTGGATAAAATGGAACCTAAAGCATGAAGCTGGCAGGAATTTCACTAAGAAAGTTAAATGGGCAACGTTGTTTGGGTATGTATGTTGGGATATTTGGGTTGGTCGGTGCAATAAACTGTTTGGGGAGGATCAGGCCTTGCAGAGACCTAGTGGACATTCTAGTTTGTTCCGAGCCAGTTGGGATATGGATCTGTCTAATAACTGTAAGTTTTATAGTCATTCTAGTAGAGGTGAGGAAATGATGATCAAGGGTCAACCAGGATTCAGTACTCTGGAGACTGATGGTTCTGTTCTTGCGATTGGACAAAGTAGTTGTGCAGGTGTGATTTGAGGAGAGGATGGGAGATGGCTTTGCGGATACATGAGCAAGCTCATTCAGGTGCCGCCTGTAGTGGCTGAACTTATTGCAATCGTGCAGGGACTCCAGGTGTGCTGGAACAACCAATTGATGAACATTTTGGTTTTCACTGACTGTCTTGAGGCGGTTAACTTAATTTATCGGGGTGCTGCTTTAGACCACCCTTTTCTAGATGTTATTGAGGATGCTAGACTTTGGTTATCTAGGAACTGGAGAGTTATCATTTATCATGTTCCTCGGGAGCAGAATACGTTAGCGGACCATCTTGCTAGTTTAGCTCATTCTATTACAGGTAGTTTTGTAATCCTTGATCAACCACCTCCTTCCACTCGGGAGGCGGTCGTTGCTGAGGGATGAGTGCTTTGCTTTTGTTGTTTGGGGTTATGCGTAACCCTAGTTTGCATTAGTCTTGTATCTGATTAATGTATTCCAGTTTCGTATTCAAAAAAAAAGTTCAGAGGTTATCTGCAACTGTTCAAAATTCAGGGGCTTTTATGAAATTAATAATTTACACATAGTGCCATGTAGGATGCCACGTGTTATTTCATCTGACGTGGCAATTTCCTTTAAAAAAAATAACGGTTACTTAATGGTAGGGGATTAAGAGTTAAAAAATGAAAAGTCGAAGGTTAAATTAAAACTGTGAAATGTTTAAGAGTTATATGCAACTAACCTAAAATTCAAGAGGGTTTTATATAGTTTAGCCTAAATTTAATGGTTTAATTGTTATTCCTTTATATGTAAGAGTTAGTTAGAATTGCCATATAATAAAGCCTAGATGGAGTAGGAAATATAACTTTTTTCTTAAATATGTCCTTATTTATTAGTGGGTAAATAAGAGAGAGTGATAATGAGAAAAATGATGAAAGAGAATACATGAAGAAAATTAATTATGGATAAAATTGGTAAAAATGTATTTAATGTTCAAAAAAATCCCAAAGTGAATCCTATAAACCTCATGTAGGAATTCATAAATTTGAATCTTATAAATAAATAGAGATGGAGGGAGTATTGAGTATTGATATACTTCTTCTGGTCTTTAATATAAGACCCAATTAACTTTTTTTGAAGAGATTAAGGAAGATAAATAAGTAACTTAATCATAGCATATGTTGTATATTATTATATTTTATATTAGTTTATAAGTCAAACAAATTAGTTTAATACAAAAATGATAAATATAAATATTTTAAAACAATTTATTCAATTTCTTTAACTCTCTAAAAAAATTAAGTAAATCTTATATTAAGGACTGATAGTAGTATAATATAAGATGATAGTGGCAGAAAGTGACACTTGGCTGTGTTTGGTTTGAGGTGAGGTGAGGTGAAGTGAGGTGAGAGAGGGTGGGGAAATTACCTTTTTGGACAAAAGAAATCCAAAATTTACCCTCTCATTTTTTTAAATTTTGGGTTCCCGCCCAAAATTTGCTTTCTTATTCTTTTCAAAATTTTAGATTCCTGCTCAAAATTTAAATTTCTTTAACCCAAAAAGGTAATTTCCCCACCCTCTCTCACCTAACCTAACCTCACCTCACCTCAAACCAAACACAGGCAGGGAAAGAGACAGAAAGTGACACTTATGGAAAGGGGCAAAATTGAAAATATAACAGAATATGAGAACGTAATAGAATATGGAATATAGAATTAATTTTGACACGTTTTACAATAAAAATAGAGAAATGTCTATGGCTTTGGAGATAAAACCATGGTTTTAACAAAACAACTCAAACATTCTGATTTTTTTGGGAATCTATTTTTGACAATGAAACCATGATTTGGGATGAAAAACCATGGTTTTTTCAAAAGTTTTTTTTTAAACCCTTTTCAAAAGTTATTCTCTAAAATCTATTTTCTAAAATAATTTTTTTCACATTTTATATGGAAGTTATTCTTCAAAAACTAATCCAAACACACCCTAATTGTGCACCTAGACTTTGTCATTGAGATGAATCAATTGTTCAATTCTTCTTCACTTATAAAAGTGCTTAAAATAGGAAAAGCAAATCCTTAATTAAGTTATAGATCCCATTTGAGATTTTAAAATATAAGTAAAATGATTTTTGTTGCACTCTCCTAGTCTCCATTATTCTCTCTCTAAGAGAGTTTGATTGCTATTTAACTTAGTTTTTCAATAACTGTATTGTATATATTAACATTAATATATAATAAAATAAAATATAATTCTATTTAAGTCCAAGGAATTTTTGTGTTGAGGAAGAATCATCAAGAATGATTCAAGTCAAAAAATAAAAAGAAAATCATAACCTGAACATCAATTAAATGTTTCTATTTACATATTGTTAATAAAAAATTTTATTTTGAAAGGAACTTGGCTTAATTTTTTTAAATAAAAAAAAAATTAAACTTCATTAATCACACAATTTTACTTGTGAGATATATAGTTTGTTTTTTTACGTTAATGAAACTCTTTTTTTTATAAAAAAAACCATTAGTTAAAATATTGGGTTAAGGGACGAAATTAACTTTAAACTTTTCTCAAAAGTGAATCCACCACTATAAATTTTTTATTAGTGTAAAAGTAACCATAAATTTTTAAAAATAGTGCAAAAGTAACTATGAACTTTTAAAAAAGGGGCAAAAGTGATACTACCGTTAACGGCTGTTTACTCAAAATTTTTTAAGAAGCAAAAATACCCATAAACTTTTCTTAACAGTGCACTCACCACCATAAACTTTTTTTTGGGTGCAAAAGTAACCATAAACTTTCAAAAATGGGGCAAAAGTGACGGTTCTCTTACTGTGTTCAAATGTCATCTTTTGATTGTTCAAAGTCTAAAAAAACAATACTTCAACTTGTCCACCACGATTTTTCCAAACCAAAAATTCAAAAAATGATCTTCAATGAAGATGACGTCGTCATCCTAGTTTCACTGACATGCCGTAAATGAAATTGTTGATATCAATGGTGTCGTAAACACAGTTGCCAAAATTGTTGATGGGGAAGGATCTCAACAATTCCATTTACTGCACGTCAGTGAGAGCAAGATAGCGATATAATCTTCATTGAAGATGGGTTTTTCAATTTTTGGCTTGGAAAAATCATGGTGGACAAGTCGATGTGTTTTTTTCCTGGACTTAAAACAATCAAAAGATTACATTTAAACCCAGTAAGATAACTGCCACTTTTGTCCCATTTTTTAAAGTTTATGGCTATTTTTGCACCCAAAAAAAAGTTTATAGTGGTGAGTGCACTCTTGAGAAAAGTTTATGAGTATTTTTGCTCCTTAAAAACTTTTGAATAAACGGCCGTTAACGGTAGTGTCACTTTTGCCCCTTTTTTAAAAGTTCATAGTTACTTTTGCACCTAAAAAAATGTTTCTGGTGGTGGGTGCATTTTTAAGAAAAGTTTAAGGGTAGTTTTGCCCCTTAACCCTAAAATATTTGATATGTAGTTTGATATATCACTCAAGTCCTTTTTCTATGATTAACATAGTTTAATTTTCTTTTCATAGAAAAAAATCATGTAAAAAAATAAAATTTTCTATTCTCAATATTCAACTAGAAATCATTTACTTGATATTGGGCGTTTTGCTTTTCTTTTTTTTTTTCTTGGCCTGAATTATTCTTGATGATCCTTCCACAACATAAAATAAATTGCTTGATTTAAGTTAATTTTATTTTATTTTATTAAATATTAATGTTGGTAGATATATTTACACTTCGCAAACCCCGAACCCGAAGTAGTCGGTTGCTTGGTGACCTATGCCAATGAAGTTAGAAGCAAAAAAAAAAAACACTGGATATTGGGTGATTTTGATCAAGAAAAAAGTCATTGAACCCAAATTTTGAAATTTTAAATTGGGTCAATAAATTAATTAAATATTTATTGAATTTACCAACTCGATTTATAATTTTTCTATTTCAGGCAGCTTTATATGGAATTTTCCTTAAAATTTAAGTCGAATTGTTTATATTCATGAAGTTAAGTTATCAAAATACACTTGTTATTTTACTATTGTTAGTTGTTAAAATATATATGTGTACTTGTAAATATACTTATGAGATATAAATACTTGTTATTTTGCTAGTATTACTTGTTAAAATGCTTAAGTGCGCTATAAATTAGGATTTATAAATTTTTATATAGACACTTGTTATTTTATTATTGTTAGTTGTTAAAATATGTATTTGTATTTGCAAATTCACTTACGAACTTGAACTAATTGATTTAAGTAGATTAATCTAAGTTTTTTCATATATTTCATGAGGTTTTTTTTGGTGAAGTAGATATATATATATATATATATATATATATATTATAGAGAAAATTAATCTTTTGATCCTATAATTTTGATTCCGTTATCTCAACTTTAATTATAATTTTAATTCAGTTGTGACTTTATCTCTGAACTCTAACACATTGAAAAGTCCTTATAACTTTAATCATTTAAAATGAGTCAAAACTGTAATATGAAAAGATTAATTCTGCCTGTATTATGTTCCTTAGATGGTGAGACATGGGTTTTTCTTGCTCTTACTAGTAGCCGGTGACGCATTGCCCATTTCTTTGTCAATATGTTTTAGGTAATGCCATTAATAAGAAATATAATTTTTAAAGGTTGGTAAAAAGAAAAAAATATAAATTTTTAATGCATGCATTTAAATTACAATGTGAGCAAACATTTTGCAAACCTGTTGCAGAGAGTTTTATTGGGAGGGCCAGATAAACTGAGCAGCTCACAATTTGATCCTCCACGCCATTTCTTTGGTATGGGACCGTATCCATTGTCTAGGAAGCTTCTGGATTCTGGCCATACACCTATTAACACAGCAACATTACCCAAAAATCAAAATATATATTAAACTTAATATGTGTGTGTGTGTGTGTGTGTATAATTATTTCTTTAAAAATAATTGGTCTAATAATATTGCTATAACTATAAGCACTTCATCTTAACACCAAAATTGTTAGTTAAATAAAGGGTTTGTATCATCTTTGGTCCCTCAAGTTTATCTTCATTTTGGTTTTTGTCATTCAAGTTTTAAACCACTAGTTTTGGTCCTTGTAGGGGTAAAATGATTCAGGTTTTTATTGAGTTATAGAGACTAATATTTTAAACAAAATGAAACTTGAGAGACCAAAACTAAAATGAGGGTAAACTTAAAGGACCAAAGATTATATTAACCCTAAAATAAAACATAAAATATATCATCTAAAATTATTGTAAATTATTCATATAATATAGGACTAATACGATGTTTGATCTTTATATAATTTGCCCATATTTTATTTATGATCATTATAGTTTTAAATCATAGGTTTTGGTAACTAAATGGACAAAATTATCCAAATTTTTATTAAACTACTGATATGAACATTTTAGGCAAAAAAACCTTAAGAAATTTAAACTTATGTTTTAAAATTATAGGGGCTGAAATCAAAACAAGCACAAATTATAAGAAGGGGCAATTACAATGAAATCCCATATAAGAGAAAAAATGAAGAAATGGTCCTTGAAGTTGTCAGTGTAAGCTCCTCGACTTGTTAATGGACGCTCCTCGACTTGTCATTAACAACTTCAGGGACCATTTTTTTATTTTTTTCTTTTGTGTAGGACTTCATTGTAATTGTCCCTTATAAGAATCAAATATTGTATTAACCTAACTAGCAAAAAAACATTGTATAAATCTTATAATAATATACTCCTTTTTTGACCCATAATATAAAAGCTAATTAACTAATTAAGGAGGATTAAGAAAATGAAATAAATTATTAATTATAACAAATATGATTTGATCTTTTTAAAATAACTATTCATAACATTAGATTAAATGTTCATTTATAAGTAAGGTAAATTAGCCTGAGAAAAAAATGATAAATAAAGAAGATAAAATAGATTAAGATATTTTGAATCATTAAATTTATTTAGAAATTAATAATTTTTTCAAACCCTACCTCTATTTAACTCATTAAGTTCCCCCTAATGATAAACCATAATAGAAATAATATTTGAAAAAAAGTTACTTTCTTTATTCCTTTTTATAATAAATAACTGCTACATGTACCTTGTCCCTATTTATAATAATTATTTAGAGAATGTTTAAAATTTTCTTTATTCATTTACCATTTTGCCCTCAATGAATTTCTTTTTTTAAAAAATGTCAATACATCTATTACAACCCCTAAAGCATTTCTCTCCATCACACATTCTTTGATCTTTCACAATTCTTTTTAATATAATAATTCTTTTATTTTCTCTTCTCCGCAATCCTTTTTATTTATAATTTTCATATTCTCTCTTATTCCCTCCCTTCCCATAAATAAGAGTATTTTTAAGAAAAATGTTACAATGTGTACATATTTATATAAGAACTAATAACCAAGCAAACAACTTATATTCGTTCGTTGGCCAGTATGTACAAGGGACCAGACAAGCTCACAAGTCACAACTCACAAGCAGTGTACAATCAAAATTAAACCGTATATCACAAAATTCATACATGTATTCATTTGCAAGCAATTATGTATTACCAGTATCAATGCTGCCGATGATGACATTTTGACCAAAATGTCCCTTAACCCAAGCAGAGTCTAACCTCACTCTTCCATTTCTCTCTTGTCCAAGAAAGTGCCATGACCTGGTTGTGTGCAGCTTATGTGATTGGCCCGGGAATATTGACACCACTTTTGGATGTTCTGCATCCATTTCCCCACTATTTTTCATCAATCACTATCAATAGTAACGATATATACTAATATCAAATTTATTTTAAAAAATAATCACAAGTAACTTTTAGAAAAATTTCACTTAGCCTCCATGAATACAATTTTATTTCAGTCAAACTCAAAAAGATTATGAAATTTCACTGTACTCTTAGGGTCAACATGAAATTAAGTATTTTTTAGTTAAAAAGGTAATAATGCCATTGATTTATTTTTCTCATAAGAGCATTTACAAAATAAACAAAAATAATTTATAAGTCAAATAAAGGGATTCAAAGAAAACTTTTGGGCGTTCATAAAAGAAATAAGAAAATTCACAAGATAAATAAAGATATTTACAAGATAAACAAAGGGATTTACAAGACATATAAAAGAATTCAAAAGAATGAAGCAGTTAAAAAACTTTGATAATTCACAAAATAAATAAGGCATTCACAAGATAAATAAGGGAAATCAAAAAATAAAGTAAGAGCATCATTCACTTTTCACTCATAAAACTTAATTTCATTTGAAGCCACACAGTGAAATTTCAGAACCTCTTGAATCTCTTCCAGTGACTGAAATAAAATTACTTCCATATGAAATCTTCCCCAACTTATTTATCAGACAACTCAGTGCCCATATGGGGTGGGGGGAGGACGTTCCAGACCCAGTTTGACAATAAAACAAATCTGAAACAATCTGTGTGGGGTGGAAGATGAGGATGTTGACAATTATGGGAAATTTTAATGAGAAGTAAAAAAAAAAAAAATTCATACTTTTAAGCTCTTTTGCTTCTTCATCTTCAAGTAATGCTGCAAAGCCATTGATGTGTTTGTTGTAAGAGTAAAACATGGCTTCTCTCGCCTTCTCATGGCTGCCAAACACAACACACACACACTCACACAAATATATACCAACATTAGTTAAACTAATGTTGAGATTAAATTGAACAAATAGTACCTTCCCAGAAGAGAAGCGAGCAAATCATGATGAGAGTTTGTTGCAGCGTCCATATCAGCAGAAGATGGTCGTGGGCCGTGAGAATGTGATCCCAGGTATACAACGTACGACTGCAAGTGGTGAGACGACGATGGGAAGAACATTAATTAGGAACCAGATTTATATAAAGCCTTCACTCACTCACTCACACACACACACACACGCCTTTTTAATGGCATAAGCACGTTGCTGAAGCTGTATGAGGGAGGAGCAAAGAAGAAAAGATGAGAGAAGGCTGAAACATTGTTGTTGAGTAAATAGAGTGATGAGCCAGAGAGTGACAAGTTTGCTTCTTCTTCCCAGCTAAACAAATATTACTCCCACGGTAAGATAGGATTCTTGAGGAGGCATTGCTGCTTTTTATATGATAGGTTTGTGAAATGTTTCATTAAGTTTTTTTTTCCCCGCAAACTGTCTCCACCACACGTTCTTTCCCCACTATATTATTATCTCTCTTGCACGTAAATAAGGCATTTTTGAAAAGAAAATTTTATTTTTCAGGAAAAATGACATTAAAGTCTCAATTAAGAAAAATAAAATCAGCAAATTTCAAAACTTGTTAATGGTAGCTGTTTTACTTGTCAATAGTAGCTCTTTCACTTGTTATTGATAAGTTATGACACTTTTTTTATATTATTTTCTTTAATTGGGACCTTAATGTCATTTTTCCTATTTTTTATATATTTATTACTTCTAACTAACTTTTTGAACAACATGTATAATTCGGTTAATTATATCTCATAGCCTCTCCAGTCTTTTTTTATGAGTAACAACTATTTTAATTGTGTAAAACGAACTGACAGTTAAAATTATAAAAATAATAAATGTGTCTAAAAAATAATGTTTTTTTTCAAATATTCCCCTATTTATGAAAGGAGTATAGAAAAAAGAATAAATAATAAATAAATAAATAAGAATTAATAATTTATTAATATAAAAATATGTATTTATTAAAAATAGAAAAGGGGAAAAAATTTAAATTTTGAGACACCAAAAAAATTATTTATATTATTTATTTTATATATTATAAATCATGATTAAAAAATTACCTTTAATGGGTTCCGCCGCTGATAAATGGAAACGAGGGTCGTGATTCACGTGATTTCGGATGTGTTGGTTCTTGAGAGGGCAGAGAAATTCCTCTGTCAATCTCATGGGCTTGGAGCTTCGAAAGTTGGCATTATTGGGGGTGTTGGAGGATAAAGCGGCCCAGAGGAAAAGTGCTCACACTGGCTATGCAGTTACGTGGGCAGAAAACAAAGGGAGCTGATAATCCATATGATCCAAGTGCACGTGGCGAACGGACCCATGTGGTAATTCTACTAACTATGCGGCCATGGACGAAGAGACTAGCGCTGATATAGAGGTAGTAGAGGATGGTGGTGTGCAATAGGTGTTGTTCACATTCTCTTATATATCAGGTTTTTATGGATTTTAAAGCTATTATTTGGAATGCTAGAGATGTGGGGGGTCGAACATTTACGGGTCTGATTAAGGAGATTTGTAAGCGATATCATTTCCAGTTTCTTGCGTTATTAGAAACAAGACAGAAGAGTGAGAAAGCCCGTTTGCTAGCTAGGAGGTGGGGTTTAAAAATTTTGAGGTGGTGGATGCTGTGGGTTTTAGTGGGGGGATTTGGTGTTTTTGGGATAAGAGTATGGATTTCTTAGATACTATGAAGCACGCTCAAGTTCTCCATAGGACTTTTAATCTAGGAAAAGAAGATGCTTGGGATCTGTCGGTAGTCTATGGCCATTCGAATCCAGTTATTAGATGAGCATTGTGGCATCAGCTCCATCTTATAGAAGACAAGGGAGTGGGTAGGTGGTGCATTAGTGGTGATTTTAATGCCACGTTGAGAAGGGAGGAGAGGAGGCCTGGTACTCATAGAACTACCGGGGGTGACCGAGAATTTTTGAAGTGGTTCATGGAAAGGGAGTTGGCCGAAATAGATTTTCAAGGACCCCAGTTTACTTGGCGGCGTGGGTCTTTTGGTAGCCGCATTGATCGTTGCCTCGTGAATAATGGATGGCTAGAGAATTTTACCTCAGCTTTAGTGTTGCATTTACCATGGTTAAAGTCGGATCATTGTCCTTTTCTCTTGAGGTTGAATCTGGGTGTTCCTAGGGCTATAAGGGATTAGCAGTTCAGGTTCTTTGCACCGTGGGTTACAGATGAGGGGTTCTCGGGATTAGTAAGACATTCGTGGAACTTGATGGCTGATTGGAGCAATAATGTTCAGAACTTTAAGCAAAACATTCGGTGGTGGAATAAGGAGAAGTTTGGGAATATTAATGTCAGGAAGGTGTCTTTAT
The DNA here is from genome assembly GCA_963242795.1 of Inga leiocalycina. NCBI lineage: Eukaryota > Viridiplantae > Streptophyta > Magnoliopsida > Fabales > Fabaceae > Inga > Inga leiocalycina. Next base: position 25,982,652 of record OY725326.1, on the reverse strand, counting down.
TAAGTGAGTTAGAACAATTGCAGGATAAGGAAGAGGCCAGTCAGTTCTGGAATATGAAACGTTCAGAAGTTTGGGTAGAGTTGGAGAAGTGTTTAATACAAGAGGAGCTCATGTGGCTTCAAAGGTCTCAATGCAACTAGTATATCCATGGGGATAAGAACACAACGTATTTCCATATAGTGACTAATGGTAGGAAAAGGAGAAAGAATATTGTGGCACTTCAGTGAGAGGATGGAGAGTGGCGTTATGACCCTAACAAATTATAGGCAGCGGGAACGAAGTTCTTCCAAGAGTTGTATATGGACGAACGGGAATTGACAGCTAGTATTAATTTTGAGAATTCATTTCCACAGGTTGGGACTAAGGTTTAAGATTTGCTTGGTAGGATGGCAATAGGTTTTGAAATTAAGCAGGCCTTATTTAGCATGGGGTCTTTGAAGGCCCTAAAACCAGATGGTTTAATTCCATTATTTTTCTAGAGCCAATGGGATATGGTGGGGTCATATGTTATTCAACCGGTTTAGGATATTTTCAATAATCCAGAAAATGTTAAACGGATTAATGGGACTAATGTTACTCTGATTTCAAAAGTTGATCTGCCACAGACTTTTCGGGATTTTCGTCAGATTAGCCTATGTAATGTGATGTATAAGGTGGTCACAAAGGTATTAGCTAATCGGTTGAAGCATCTTATGCTGAGGGTCATTGCACCAAACCATTGAGCTTTGTTCCTGGCCGTTTGAGCTCTAAATATATAATTTTAGCTCAGAAAGTGATTCATTCAATGAGAACTATGAAGAGAAATAAGGGGTTTATGGCCTTGAAAATTGATTTGAAGAAGGCTTATGATCGCATCCGTTGGAATTTTGTCGTGGAGTGTCTTTATGAGCTAGGGGTGCCTTCACGGTTTATTGAGATCATTAGATTATGTCTATCCATGGTAGAAATGCAGATTCTATGGAATGGATCGAGGGGGCCTACTTTTAATTTGACTCGAGGCATTCGTCAAGGTGACCCTTTGTCTCCTTACCTATTTGTCTTAGTTATGGAAAGATTCATTCACCTTATTCAAAGTGAAGTGACAAATGGTCATTGGCTGCCTTTTAGACTAAAGAAGAATGGTATGACTGTTTCTCACCTATTCTTTGCAGATGATTTGGTTTTGTTTGCTGAGGCTGATCTTGAGCAAACAAAGCTGATAAAGGCATGCTTGGATGATTTTTGTTTAGATTCTGGATAAAAGGTTAATGTTTGTAAGTCCAGGATTTTCTTTTCAAATAATGTCAATCATAACCATCGACAGGAAATTCGTCAGTTCTTGGGATTTACACCAACTACAGATTTAGGGAAATATCTAGGGGTACCATTACATCATAAGAGAGTAACTTCCCACACATATGATTATGTTCTGAACAAGATGGATGCTCGGTTAGCGAATTGGAAGGTGAATAATTTATCTATGGCTGCAAGGCATACTCTGATTTTGTCTGTTGCCTCTGCTATTCCTACTTACACGATGCAGTCTACACTCTTGCCTATGGCAACTTGTAATATAATCGATAAAAAGTGTCGCCGATTTTTGTGGGGGATTTGTGGTGCCTCTAAGAAGGTCCATTTAGTAGCATGGGATAATGTGTGTCGTCATAAGGAGGATGGGGGTCTTGGTCTTAGAAGTGCAAGGAAACAGAATACTGCCTTCATGATGAAACTTGGGTGGGGGCTAGTAAGACAAAGAGATGCGTTGTGGGTGAAGTTTATAAGGGAGAAGTATAAATGTGGGGAGGATGTCATTCCTAAGATTGAGAAAAGAAGAGGCGAGTCTCAGGTTTGGAAAGGAATTAAGTATGCATGGGGTGATACGTTGAAAGGCCTTGGATGAAAGGTGGGGGATGGAACTAAAGTGCGGTTTTGGGAGGATGCTTGGCTGGCCAATCATGAAAAGCTTAGTACTTATGCAACTGGGCATATTGAGGAGAATATACGGGACATGTCAGTAGTAGAGATAATGACTGCGTCAGGAGATTGGAATTAGGATTTGTGTAGGGATCACCTACCTACGCATGTTCTTCAATCTTAGGAACAGGAGCGGCCACGGTTGAACAGTGTCATGCATGACACACCAATCTAGCGATTAACGGCTCATGGTGATTTCACTATGTGTTCAGCGTATTCTCTTCTTTGTAACCATACTAGAGAGAGAGTCAATGGAGATTATAGGAAGATTTGGAAGGTTTCAGCACCCCAAAGATGTAAAACGTTCCTCTGGCTATGTTGTAAAGGCAGGCTCTTTACCAACCAGTCCAGAGTTTTGAGGGGTATGAAACAAGATGCCACTTGCAATTTATGTTCGGAGGCTGCTGAAGATATATTGCACGCGTTACAGGATTGTAAGTTCGCTTATGCGGTTTGGAATTTTCTGTTGCCATTACAGTTACGTGGGAAGTTTTTCTCTATGAGTCAATATCATGATTGCGTTATCTGGAACTTAAATCAACAGTGTCGGGTGGAGGGAGTCCAATGGTTAGCGTGGTTTGCGGTAACTACTCGACAGATCTGGCTGAATAGAAATGCTGGGGTGTTTGATGGGAGTTTAAAGAGTTATTTGCAAGTTGTTTATCAGGTGAATGCGGTGGTGGCCTGTTCGAATGAGAATCTCTGTCAACAGTTCACCGATAGAGAGAGGGTTCCACGGTGGCAACCTTCTCCGGTGTGTTTTTATAAGTACAATGTTGATGGTTCGAGCAGAAGTTCCTTAGCTTCCTGTAGGGGGGAGGGTCGCACGAGATCATGAAGGAAAGGTTCAGGATGGGTTTATGTTTAACATTGGCAATGGAGATAGTCTGCATGCAAAAGTGTGAGCAGTTTTGTGGGCTCTAAAATAAGCATGGGAGCGGCGATGGCGTCATCTGGTCGTGGAAACTGATTGTTGGGTTATAGTTGAGCTACTTTCATCCAGATGGAATGATCTTCACCCCAGGGGAATCTTCTTGTTGAGATTAAGACCTGGATGGATCAAGATTGGCAAATAAGTATCAATTGGTGTTGCCGAGAGAGTAACGGAGTCGCTAATCGACTTGCGAGGGAAGCACATAGTATTGAATTGCGGCTGATTAGCTTCTGTAGTGCACCTTCCTTTTTGGATGGCTGTCTTAGTGTTGATTTAGCTGTCCCTTAGTCTAGCTTTTTTGTAGCAAAGAAAATGAAAAACAACCTTTAAAATGTTCATATCGGTATTCCAAATACACGTACATACATAGATATATAGCGCGCGTATCTTTAAGGATCACATTCGATGAAAGAATCCAATTTCCTTCTTGTGCCAACTGCAACCCATCGCTTCTTGGACAAAAGTCTCTGGCTTCGTGTCTTTAAGACATGTCTTGTCATTTACATGAAAGAATCCAATTTCCTTCTTGTGCCAACTGCAAACCATCTCTTCTTGGACAACAGTCTCGGGCTTCGTGTCTTTAAGATATGTCTTGTCATTTACATGAAAGAATCGCATTTCCTTCTTGTCATTTACTGTTACGTATACTTTTTTTTCATGGTACTGGTACGTATACCGGTCTTGTACTGCTAGTACCATTTATTCTGGTAAAAGAAAATGCTCCTATATATAAGTTTTTTTTTTAAAAAGGACAGTTTTATTTTTTATTATATAAATTTTATACTTTTTGGCAGTGCATATATTAAATAAAATTATACTTAAAAGGTTATTAAATTTTAAAATAGAATTAATGAGATATATAATTTTAGTTATTTTTTATAAAACATGTTAGTGGGCTCAAAAGAATAATAGTTGTAAAAACTTCACTGTTACAATAGCACTGACACATTAATTGGCTGTGGTTTCGTCATTTCTGGTTGGAATTGAAAGAAGCAATTGATGGAATGTCTAGGTATAAGGGGGAAAAATATAATTTAAATTTTAAAATTTTAAATTAGTCGGATTGTCTATAAAAATATAAGTATTGATTATAAGAGTATAATAATTGATAATTCATTTTATTAAGAAATCATTTATTTAAGATTTTAAAGTTTAAATGATATTTTTTTTATCTTTTTTCTAATGTTTAATGATGACTCTAGGTTCGTCATTAATTTTCATTAATACCCCTCTCTTCCTTTTTATAAATAACCATTATTTAAGGGTTTGTTTGAAAAAATGGTGAAAAGAGGAAAACACACAATGGGGGAGAAAAACAGTGCGGTATGCATGTTGGTACATGTTTGGGAAAGTGGTGGGCTAGATGGGCTTTTATCACTAAGTGCTTGTTTGTATTAGTGATAGAAGCTATTTTTCTAACATGATTTACGGTATATGAGGTAAGTTTGTGAGAGAAGTTTTGTCTCGACTTACGTAAACATATTTTTCCACTACCAACCCGAATAGGCCCTAAAGCAAGTTTTAGAAAAAAGCAACCCTCATGATGCTTTTGTGAGACCTGCTCCACGGTGTGATTTTTTCCCCTTTTTTGACCTTTTATCTTTTGTTCATAAAAAAGGCTATATGTCATGATACTTTTGTATTCGGCACACGTTAGTTTCATCTTGGGCAAATGATAAACCAATTATGCTTGCCGCAGATGAATTTTAATATTTTTTAATTATATATTTTTATGCCAAAATTTATAGGGAAAATTTAAGAAAAAAAACTTTGAAATTGTAAAATTCTAAATCAAGTATTTCCCAAAAAATAAGTTGGGAATGACTTATCAAGTTTCAATATTTTTCAATCAACTCTCGGTAAGAAACCTGATTTGAAATTTTGCAATTTCCAAGTTCTTTTTAAAGGATTCTCCCAAATTTATAATATATATAACTATTAAATATATCTATCAAGGTATTTTCAAATTTTTTCCAATATGTTAATTATTTTCATATTTATTATAATTAAATATTTTAGAAGTTTCAGTTTTTTTCCAATAATAATTAACTATTTTTATTTTTTTATAATTATAATTATATTTTTTTCTTAAAATTACCACAATATATACATTTAATATAGATATGTATTATTTAATAAGATTCATGTCATTTTCAGTAATTTTTCATATAAACTTGCTTTTCAGATAATCATTCAAATAAGGTTCAGTTTGAAAAAAACAATCCTTTATATGACAGTGTCATTTGGAGATATTTAAATATTTAATTCATTTTTTATTTTTACTCTCAATTAATTATATGCCTTTCTGCTCATTTTCTCTCATGCATTCTCTCGCTTCACTTTTTCCACTTATTCTCTCTCCCACTCATTTTCTTTATAAATAAGGGTGTTTTTGGAAAATGAGTTGTATTTTTTACATATTTATTATCTTTAACCAATTTTAACTAACATTTTGATCTACGTGATTTGGTTATTAGTATCTTATAAAAAGGAACAATGGGAGTAGCTGTTTCTCTTTTTAATTGTTTGATAACTTAATGATATCGATGTTTGCTTCATTAGAATGAACCTTATCGGTCCAAAATATAATATGTTGTTAACTACTCCCTCCGTTTCTTTTTATATGATAACATTTGTTGAATGGATATATTCCAATTTATAAGATAATTTTTAGATATGTCTAAACACTTAACACATTTTTTTTTTGTTTTTATCCTTAATTAATTATTTGTCCCTCCCATCACTTTTTCCTACTTATTCTTTCTCATCACTTTTTCTACTCATTCTCTGCCCACTCACATTTTTAATAAATAAGGGTGTTTTTGGAACACAAGTTGTATTTGTTATATATTTATTGTTTTTAACAAATTTTCAACTTTTTTTATCTACATTCAGTTATTTATAACTTATAAAAAGAAACTGAGGGAGAAATTTACACAAATGAAGGAGTATTAGTTAAGTCATTTAATGAAACTTAAATTGATAAAATTTATCTATTTTATCCTTATTAAAAAATGTGATTTTCAATTATATATTTATTATCTGTTGCATCTCTTCTACGCAAGGGGTAGTGGAAAACAATTATTAAATTAGGCGTAGTAGGCAAGGGGTGCCTACTGCTCCTTTGGTACTGTGCCCCTTGTTGCCCCAAAAATTCCCCCTTCCCAAATATTTTTCTTGTGTTTCTTTTTATCATTGAATTCTACATAAATTGAGTGACATTTTAAAATTTGTGACGAAGATGAGTCACCATTACCAGTCACTGGAGGTTGTTGTCGCCGCCATCATGGGTGGCTAGAGGTTAGTGATGACATGATGGAGTTTGAGTCTGAAGGAGATGAAAAACCAAGGCCAAAACTAGAATCTCATGGAATTCTTTAGAATTTCATGAGTTGTATGTAGAGCTGGTAAGATAGGTTTCATCCATGGGTTGAATCTACCCAACCCGAAAAAATGTGCGGTTTAGGTTTTACATAAGTGAGACTATCTTGCATGCTGTTCTATTTTGCCTAAACCCATATGGGTCAAACTTGCGACGGGTTAGATTACCAGGTTGGCGGTCGGACCGTTTTTATTTTTTTTAAAAAAATCTGTGACTTCTTTGAGTGTATTGTGTAACATAATATCTTTAATATCAACTAATTATTGATTGTATTGAATTTTAATGATAGCTTTTGGATTTATGTTTATTTTATAATGTGTAGACTTGTGATGAATACTTAATTTGTAATGTTTGAAACTTTGAATTTGATGTTTTATTATCACTTTATTTTTTTTGTTGCAATGTATTTTTAATTTTTTTACAGTTTAGGCTTGTAAAAAAAATTTCAGTATGTTGTTTAAAAAAAATTTAAAAAAACATAGTATAATTTTTTTTTTAAAAAAAGGAAAATAATATGGGTTGGGCGGGCTAACCCGCCAACCCAAGAGTTATAGGTTGGGTTGGCTAAATGTCGACTCATGTTGATATGGTTCTTTTTAGACTGAACCCATATGAACCCAACTTGTGGTGGCTTATGTAATATCCCAATTTTTGATTAAGAGCTAATGACAATTTTGAGAATGATTAGTGAATTAAATCTGAATTATTGTGTGTTTTGTGGCAATTTTAATTAATATGCCATAATTGGTGGAAAAATTGAAAGAATGGAATTATTGGCCATAAATTAGTAATTAATGGAGAAATTAATTACTAACTATGGGAGAAATGAGAAATGCAATTAAAATGGCTAATGGAGGGATTAAAGTAACTAATTGGGTGTTGCTTTATGAGAGCCAATACTAAAATGACAAGTGGCAAAAGCTCATGATAATAGTTGTTAAGGGAAAGTCAAATTGGGATTAGAAAATTAATTTCTCTCTCACTCCCCTCCTATATTTCACTGCACAAGGGGCAAGGAGGCATGGGCTCCATCATTTCTCCTTCTTCAACACTCATCTCTCTCATTCTCTCTCCCATTTTTCATGCAGCCATGGAAGCTCAAAGAGAAGGAAGAGCTTTTGTTTAAGGTGAGTTATTTGACCCTCTAAATGACCTCCATTGCTCAAACTCATTTCTTTAAAGTTGTTCCTTGAGTTAAGAGTTACATTTCTATGGTTATAGTTTGCCATTTGGTGTTGGTTTGAGACTTCAAGAAATTGTGGAGGTTGGAGAATCAAGAAACTCCTTTTAGAAAGTTGTTAAGGTGAGTTTGAGAAACCTTTCTATATAAGTTTTGTACCAAATGCTTTAGCTTGAAAATTCTGGAAATTTGGCTTGAAATTTCAAAAATTAGGGTCTTGTGGTGTTTGAATTGTTGTTTTCATGGATATGATGCTTTGAGATGATCTTGGGTAGAAAGAATTTGATTGAAGTTTAAATGTAAGGTTTGGCACCTTTGCGTTGGTTTTGTGTATTGGGAAAAAATAGGGTATGTAATTGGGTTGTGATTTTGGTCATTTTGAGGTTACCATTGTGTTCCTTATGAGAAATTGTATGGAAATATGTTTGGTTATTGATTTTGGAGTTATTGGACACTTTGGTAGAAAATTGGAAATATGTCTTATGTGAACTCTGTTCTGGCTAGGCAGTTAGTTTACACGAAAGTTTTGAATGACCAAATGGTGTTGAAAAATTCTGAAACTTTTTAGTCTTAAAGTTCACATCACAGCTTCAAAATGAACATATAATTTGTATCATTTCGTTTTGTTAACTGAGAGTTATGCTTTGCCAAAATTTGGGACAAAAGCTGGACTCTGTTTTGGAGTAGTGTTGAGTTTTGGGTAATTTTGGAATTTTGTGGTGATTTCTAGTTGTGGTCCATATTTTTTTAGTAAAGAAGACTTAAATACCTTTCATTTGGCTTTGGAATCACCTCATTTTGAATTTTCTAGAATTAGTTATGATTTTTGGAAGTTCAGCCAAGAAAAAGGGAATTTATTGGCCGTGGCCCAAACCTTTCTGTCCTGATTCTGGCCGCGGCCAGTGACCTTCTGACCATATTTTGGCTACGGCCCAAGGGAGGGCTGGCCGCAGCCAACCCCTGTGTTCCAGCATTTTGAGTTTTTGAAAAGTGATCTTCATCCTATTGTTTTCCAACCTTTTAGGGCTTTTATTAGAGGCATTTGTGGCCTCTTAAGGGTCAATTATGATAACCAAATTTAAGTGTTATGAAGTAAATTAAGTCTTGGAATAGAGTATAACTCTTCGTCCTTAATCATGATTCTAGGATTTGATATTTGCCCTACTTGGGAGAGACTGGTGCCAGAATACGCCCGGAAGGACCAAGGTAGTGACTCTTCTCTCATGTTGTGTATGATGCTTTGGTATGCATGACTTGTTATTGTGTTTTGTGAAATGTGTGTGCCATGGTCCATTACAGCGTGAGCCGTTTAGGGAGTGACAGTGGTCATCTCTAGTTCGGCCATTGAACTGCCGTTGTAATTGACATGGATCTTTATGAATCTGACCCGTGAGGTGGCATGTTGTGAATCCAACTGTAGGCTGTGTTATATATTTTGCCAGTGTGGCTTGTGTATGAAATGCTTTATATGAATCCCAGCTGTGGTGAAATATATTGTGTGGATTGTGTTGTGCAATGTAGCATGAGCAAACGCAAGGGTGACATGAGTCATACCTGCCTTTACCGTTGTAACTACTGGTGTAGTTGCAATGTGTGTGTGATGATTTACTTTCATGCCTTATTGTTGTGCATACCATGAGTGATTTGACACTATGGGGATTCCTTATAATCTCACTCTCTCATAAACCAATTTTTAGACAGGGCAGAAGGATCGAAGGGAAAGCGAGTGATGAAGAGCGGTTAGAGTTCTGGTTTAGGAGTTTTATTTTGGTTATCATGTAAAAACCATTTGGATATATTTTTGGGAAACAATTGTATATGTTTTGGATTAATGTATAGTTTTGTGTAATCTCCAAGAAAAAGGGAAAAAGTGTATGGGCTTTGTGCCTTTGTATAATCCCTTTATTAATTAATGGAACCCGAGTGTGTCGGGAATTTATGCTGTACTCTGATATGTATGAATGGAATCGAATTGTACATGCCATTTGTGTGTTGATTGTTGATGTGAGACCATTGTTGAATATATTTTAGAAAAGCTTTTGCAAGCCCGGTTTTTGGGAAAATGAATACTTTATTAAGTCTCAAACCTTATTATGGTCTCTAATTCAACCTAATTAAGATTTTATGAACTAAATCTCAGCCTATGGTGGAAGGGGATTACAACTTACACTACTACAGAATTATGATATAACCACCCTAATAGACGTCCCAATTTTAAAATTGGGTGGTTAAAAAGGAAGGCGGTGGCATTTTCGTAATTATGTGTATATAGGAAAACCCTTAGACTTCCCAAATTTGAATTTGGAACTCCTAAAGTTGAGTTTAGACGTCCCAAATTTTATTTGGGACGCCTAAAGATTTCCACTAGAGCCAAAAAAATACATTAAAAAAATTTAACTTACTTTAGGCGCCCCAGATAGGATTTGAGACTCCTAAAGTCACACTTTAGGAGTCCCAAAAAATTTGGGACTCCTAAAGTCATGTTAGAAATTCTGACATGCGTGAGACTTTTCTTCCCTTTTCTTCATTCCCATGTCAGAAACCCATCCCTCTTTTTCCATCTTTCCCATCCCCATGACTTCTCTTCCCTTTTTTCTGCATTTTCTTTTTTCTTTCATTCCCGTGACTTCGTCTTCCTCAATCTTCTTCCTCTCTTCCTTTTCTTCATTCCCATTTCCTCCACCTCCTTCCATTCTCATAACACCTTCTTTGCTCTCACCCTCCGGTGTACACCTCCTCTACCTTTTTTGTCCCCTCCACCCTCCGGCGTACACCTCCCACTCTCTTCGTTACTTTCAGCCTCTGGCGTACCTCTCCTCTCCATTGTGTATACACAACTCCTCCAATGTCTTCTCTCCACCTTGGAAGCACATAGACATCGTTGGCTGCCCTCTCCCCCGCTTTCATCAGGTTTGTTTTTTTTAAATATAAATTTACATGAAGAATTAAGTTAAACTTGCAATATGAAAGTATTATAATGCTTTCAATTTATTTACATGATTCTAGTTATTGGAGTGTTTTTCCCTTGATTGTTTTTTTTTGTCAGAATCATAAACTAGTTTTTAGTAGTTATGCAATACTAATAATGTTTTTGTTTTATACGTTTGGAGCTTGGAAATCGAGGAAAATACATATGTATATTTATTTTGATTAAATGAACAACAATTAGTTTGTAGTTGTGTGGTGTCAAATATTTTGACACTTTCTAGTTGTTGTTATACATATATGATATTAGGTTGTATGAGTTGTTGTTATTATACATATATATATATAGTAAAAAGATTGCAGTGCTAGAAGTCCTTACCATTTCGTAAGGGACATTTTGTGGTTTATAAATCCATCTTCAATTCTGTTTGTGCAATTTTAATTTGCTGGGTAATGAAGAATATAAATAATTATTTTAAAAAAAATAAAACATTTTAATGTCCCAAATTAAGAATTGGGATGTCTAAAGTCCCCTTGTGGAGGACTTTAGACGTCCTAATTTTTTTGGGACATCTTTTCTTAAAACATACTATGTCCCCTACATAGACGTCCCCTAGTTTTCGGATGTTAAAAGTGCCAAAATAGGGACGTTAAAACCCCTTTTGTAGTAGTGTTAGCTCGAACCTGGTGGTCCAGGCCATATTACCAGCTATAGACTTGTATGATAGAACCCAATTCCATCAACATAGAAGGAATTGGCTTCCATGCAAAACACAATTCCATGATTTTTTTTTGTACCAAACAAACTTTGTGATGAAAATCATTTCTATTTCTATATCCATCTACCATTACTACTAATTTGTCTATATTTAATGGTTATTTTTACTAATATTTAACAATTGTAAGTGCTAAATATTTATATATAACGGTTTTTAACTATTAAATATTGGGCATTATATTTTATAGGTTTTTCACGTGCAACTGTTATATATAAGGCACTATATTTAACGGTTATAAGACAATAATTGTTAAATATAGCTATATATATTTAACAGTTTTTTAATAATATTTGTATAATACTTAATGGTTAAAATGATAAATGGTAAAGTATTTGTTACTAGAGGAAGGGATTTATTTGATAGTTATTTAGAAAAACCGTTATATATATATATAATATTTAATGGTTATTGACGAATAACCGTTAAGTATGTGTGACAAATATATTTAAAAAATTGAGGGGATCACTTCGATCAACTCCTTGCAAAATAACCTATAAAACAACATAGATATATATACAAACACCCAAGAGAAAAAATGAAGAAATGTTTCAATTGACAAGTCCAGGAGCTTCAATTGACAAGTCTAGAGATGTTATTGACAACTTTAGAGAACCATTTTTTTATCTTTTCTCTTGTGTGAGACCTGAATGTAATTCTCACACACAAAAATGATACTAAGCTATAAAGCAAGGAAATATATGGAAAGGACATGGGACCTAGTAAAAGCCCTATGGCACCTTATCAATTTTATTATGATAAGTTTGTTAAAAAAAAGATAGAAAAGAAATTTTACCAAGACAAAACTTTTTTCATACTTATTTTATACACGTTTAAATTACTTCCAACAAACTAATCCAAATACTCACTATAATATCTACTTCTATTTGAGCTATATTAACTAATCGCCTTTTGCTACTTTCCAGCTACACATAGTGCATTATATCCTATGTTGTTAAAATCAGACTGGACCAACCAATTCGACTATAAAAACTGTCGAACTGATCATCTAACTAGTTCGGTCCGATTGGTTCAACCAATTTAATATTTATTCAGATTTTCCATAAGTTCAAAAATTCACATATAATTCTATATATTTTCAAAAATTACAAATTAAGACTTTATAAAAATCTTGAGATATCTACTTTTTCAAATGTAAAAAGAATCACTCAAAATTATTATTATTTGATCCTAAAAAATTATCAAATTCTAAAATTATTCTAAAAATATTATTATTCAAGCTCACTTCCTTACCAGTTTAACTTCGGGTTAGCTCCAGTTTGGCTTCGATTTAACCCACTGAATGGTAAGAGATATGAATAGTCCTCAAAGTTAGGTTCTCAGTAGTAGAAGGGATTGCACATGCACAATAGTAAATAGCGTCCCATTGACCCAAGGCTTCCAATTGGGGCACTCTCAAATTAAGGATACATAATTTTTCAAGGTCTAAGTACTTAGGCATAATAGCAGTATGGGATAATAGGGGTGTATTTTTAGGGACATTATTGCAAAGTGAAGAAATGTGATATATTGTATCAACAAATTTCAAGCATCCATAGCTTGTATCTTCTCTAGGATCAAAGGCTAAATGGGAAAAGACGTACCAGTACTAATGTAGTAAAATCTTGTACAAGCAATAATTGATAAATCTAAGCAAGAATATCCAAGTAATAATCTCTCTTAACTTGCCTAGGGTCAAATATCACAATAATTATTGATCGAATAATTTTAGGGAAAGCATAAGGGTCTCTGGAGCAATATATCAAACACAAGATATGCATCTTACCTGAGACTATATGGCTACTTGGTAAAGAGAACTGACTAGAGATGTAAGGACCAAGATCATAGATGAAGATAAAGTGTAAGCTACCCGAAACTTGCAGTAGATCATTTTGCACAAAAATTAGAGAAAAATTGACCGAGTTAAGCATCCTAGAACAAATGGGAGAGGTCACGATTAGAGATGAAATCAAGTTCTTGGCACCAGAACCACCCTTAATATGATAATCCAGTGGATCTAACTCTGTAGGAATTTGAGAGATCATGCTAGAAAAAACAGAGGTAGTAGAAGGCTTACCTATTGAGGCCAAACTAGGACAATCAGTGGCAATCTCATACTCAGAGATGTCAAAATCGAGGAGGGTAGAGATAGGGCACTCAAGAACGGCTACCTTCTTGTCAGCCGCTGATGGAGCAAAATTAGATTCCTTCTTAAGCAGAGCAGGTGCTACAGATGTTAACACCCGTTTCTATTTTGATATGCGCAGGGCAATAATGAACAAGTTCTACAGGAAAATAGAAAAATATAGTTATACTGATAATAAGTATTTGTTTACAGAAAATCATTACCAGAGAAAAATTCACTAATAATTACACATATGTACAGAATATCCCAAAATATTCCAAGTATAGGCTAAATATAACCACCGATTGTGTCTCGAGAAACATGCTTGTCAGTTTTCCTTAACTGTGTCCTTGCCTTTTGAACCGCTGGCACTTGCTAATACATTTTGATTTAGAAAAATGGGTGAGATTCCGAAGAATCCCAGTAGAAACATACTATCGACATATAAAATATATATGAAAATTAAATATGCAATGCACTATATTAGGCAAAATGAAAATTCAATTTGATTCATATGTGTACACAAGTTTCAGGGCCAAAAATTGAGTTAGAACCCCTATATGTACCTCAGCCGAGTCACCGACCATAGCTAGGATTTTTGATATACCTTGGCTGGGCATCGAACCACAACCAGGTACTGTGCCTATAACATGCATTCATATCATGAAATATAGTAACATATAACTACAATTAATCACATAGTATATGAGAGATAGTAGTCTCTACCTTAAAGCTCTATCACCCTTATATCATGTGCCTCGTAAAACGTGTCGACTTTCGATTCCTGACTCAGCCTTAAAATGTTAAATGTACAAAAAATAGGTTATAACCTATCCATGTATCATGTTAGGCACTACCATAGTGTTTCTTGTTATTATATTAGCCTATGATGAAAATTTACCAAAATGCCCCGGGAACCCCAGCCCAGCCTTGCCGTACCCGGTCCGGCTGTACTTTTCCCAAAATTTTGACATGGGCTATTCTGACATATTTTCATCCAAGGAATCCATTTCCGAACTTGGAATTATCAAATTCATTGTCAAATTATGAAAATACCCTTGACAGCCCCTATTTTAGGGTTTCAGGGGCGTTTTCGAAAGTATGCTTTTTCGGCCTTTTTCAAAAAAGTGCCCAACTGTAACCCAACCTAATATTCTATCCTGAATCCAAAGGAATCATCAAATCATTGAAAATATAACTCCTACCCCTAGATATATCCCTGACCAAAATTATGGGATCCTCTAGGAAAAATCGGGGTTTTGCGATTTCGGCTCTGTAAACGCGTTCCTTTCTACTCATAAGCACTTTATTAAGCATCTAATTGAGTTATAACAACCATTTGAACTAAAATTGGGTAGCATAACCCTTAGGCACACACATTTCAAAAATTTAAAAACAATGGCAATCCGACGAAATTTCACCGATTAAATTGCCCACAATAGTCAGAATACATTACAAAAAAATTATGATTTAGTAGCGGTTAAAAATGTATTTTAGTAGTGGTTTTAACCGCTACAAATGACATCAGTAGCAGTTGTAAAAACCGCTACAAAATCCACTGTTGCAAACGTATTTATAGCGGTTTACAACAACCGCTACTCACGTAACACAACCACTACAAATTTAGTAGCGGTTACTGAACTGCTACAAATGTTGGCACCACGATTTCGCATGGTGGGAAATGAAAAATGAAAATTTGACTCTAATTTTGTAGCGGTTGGAAAACCGCTACTAAATTCAAATGGAAATTTTAAAAGTAGCGCCAAAATTTTAATACTATTTTGAGTTTAAACTTGTAGCGGTTCTACAATTATACAATTATTTGAGTCCATTGTTATAATATTGTGTTGAATAGTTTATTATTTAAGTAACTTAAATGATAGTAGTTATTATTTTTAAAGAATGATTAAATTAAGTTAGAAAAGTATAAACTTTATATAGGTAATATTATTGAGAATGTGCAGATAATGAGTATAAATATTATGAGAGGGGAAAATATGTTGAAATCAAAGAACTGAAATTTTTTTACTATATTTGATCACCTTACTCAGCTCTTCGGTTCTTAAAAAAAATTCAGATGAGAGAAAACGAAAGAGAAGAAGGTTGAAAGAAATGGAGGAGTGTTTGAAATGAGGTGTGCTGGGGGTATTTATAGGGATCTGCATAGCGCTTGTAGCGGTTAATGTGACAAGTTTTGTAGCGGTTAATATTTGTTGTGGTTTATGTGACATTATTTGAAGTGGTTTCACATTTGTAGCGGTTTTATTTGATTTTGCAGCGGTTTCATAACCCCTACAAATATTGGCCTGAATTTTTTTATAAAAATATTTCACACTTGTAGCGGTTTTATTTGATTTTGTAGCGGTTTCATAACCCCTACAAATATTTGTTTGAATTTTTTTAATAAAAATATTTTAAATTTCAAATGTTCAATTTGTAGCGGTTTTGTTTGTAAAACCGCTACAAATATTTATACCTGGTAGCGGTTTATATATAAAAACTGCTACAAATTCATTTTTTTATAAATATTTATTTCAAATGCATTTTGTAGCGGTTATACGATAAAAACCACTACAAATTTTCAACACCGTTGACAGGATTTGAAATTCAAATTTTCAATGTGCAACACTTTGTAGCGGTTATGTCAAAAAAACCGCTACAAATATTCATAACTGTTGGCGGGAATTAAAATATTTAAATTTTAAATAAACATTTTCTAGCGATTAGTATTGAGAAACCGCTACAAATATTCATAACCATTAATGGGAATTAAAATTTTTAAAATTTCAAATGTTCAATTTATAGCGATTTTGTTTGTCAAACCGCTACAAAGTTATGTATCACTTTGTAGAGGTTTCATCCATTTAACCGCTACAAATATTTATATTTTGTAGCGGGTTTTATATGTAAACCGCTACAAATATTTTATTTATTTATTTATTTAATAAATATTTATTTCAAATACATTTTGTAGCGGTTATAGACTATAACTGCTACAAATATGAGTTAAATTTTGTAGCAATTCTTTGTAACCGCTACAAAAAGGCGGCCCTCTAAATTCTGCAGCGGTTAATATCATAAAATAATTTTTTTTAAAAAAAAGAAAAAAAAAATAAATATGGACCTTCCAATTCCCATCGAACGGTCCAGATTTCAGTGCCTAACTCATTCCGCACTAGTAGAGGTTGGCCAATACTTATACAACATTTCAATATTCTTTATTATAGAAAATAAATTTAGTCAAACTATTAAATTATTCAGGCCTACTGGCAAAGAATAAGAAGAGAAAATATAGAGACTTGGACCAAGTGAGGTGTATAAATGATGAAAAAAGTAAAATTTTGGTTACTGATGGAGATATTAAGAATATGTTGGAAGCCTACTTTTATAAGCTATTCAATGATGGAGGGGGAGGGTTGCGCTTGTGACTTGTAAGATTTGATAACTCGAAAAGGTGATCTCAATTTGTCATTTACCTGTAGGATTCAAGTTGGCGAGGTTAAGGAAGCTCTTAAGAAAATGAAAAATGATATAGTTGTTGGGATTGATGGTATTCCTATTGAAGTTTGGAAATATTTAGGTGAAGAGGATGTGTTGTGGCTCAATAAGTTATTTAATGAGATTTTATGATCCAAGAAAATGCCTGATGAGTGGAGAAAAAAAACCTTGATCCCTATTTATAAGAATAAAGGGGATATTCAAAATTGTGCAAATTACAGAGTAATTAAGCTTATGAGTTATACAATCAAATTGCAGGAACAGGTGATTGAACACGGGTTGAGATTGGGGACTGGTATTGTTGAGAACCAATTTGGATTCATACCAAGAAGGTCCATAACATAAGCAAATTATTTATTTAAGGGTGCTAATGGAAAAGCATCAGAGTAAATAAAGGGATTTGTATATGATTTTCATTGATTTGGAAAAAGCATATGATCGTGTACCAAGAGATGTGCTTTGGAAATCCTTAGAAAAAAAGGGGGTGCGGATTGCATATATTAAAGCTATTCAAAACATATATGAGGGGGTTACAACCAATGTTAGAATGCCTGAAGGTGATACAATAGACTTTCCTATAAAGATTGGCTTACATTAGGGATCAGCTTTGAATCTTTATTTATTTAATATAGTGGTATATGTTCAAATTGAGCTTATAAAAGAGAAGATTTCTAATTCATGTTTTTTGCGGATGATATAGTTCTGTTAACCAAATCTAAGGAAGAAGTTAATTCTAAACTTGAGATATGGAGACGGACTCTGGAGTTGAAAGGCTTTCATCTGAGTAGAAGCAAAACTGAATATATGCATTGCAATTTTGATAAGAGACAAGGTAGTAGTGAAGTGGAAGTTAAATTTGGGGGGGTCATATTACAAGTGAAAAACTTTAGATATTAGGGATCAATTATACAACAAAAATGGTAAAATTGATAGAGATGTTAATCACAAAATTCAAGCTGGATGATATAAATGGAGAAAAGCTACTGGAGTTATTTGTGATCGAAAAATATCTAATAAGATAAAAGGAAAGTTTTATCGCACTGTTATAAAACTAGCAATGCTATATGGTAGTGAGTGTTGATCTTTAAATGGACAACATGAACATAAAATGGGGGCAGCAGAAATAAGGATGTTGAGATGGATGTGTGGTCATATAAGAAGAGACAAGATTCGTAATGCTTATATACATGAACGAGTTGGAGTGGCATCTATTGAAGAAAAATGTTAGAAAACCGTTTGATGTGGTTTGGACATGTTTAAAGAAGGCCATTGAATGCACCGATAATGAGGGTTGATCAAGCAATATAGAGTTCTATAAGAAGAGGTTGATTAAGGCCGAAGCAAATACTCAATGAGGTTATAGAGAGGGATCTTTAGTTAATAATATATCTAAAGATTTGATTTTCGACAAAACACAATGGCGTCATGCAATCAGATCTGGTTCCCATCCTCTTCTTTTCTTGGAAGAAAAGGATGGTCCTTTTCTTCATTTGGATAATTGGAATTAAGATCTCAATGGTCCAGACTTAATATGTTATCGAAATATTATTATTATTATAATATTTTGATAACATATTAAGTCTGGACCGTTGAAATCTTAATCCAACGGTCAAGATCCAGGAAAAGGATGAGAGTTGTATCTCATGCAATTCATGTAGCTAACCCCACCTAATGGAATAAAGGCTTTGTTATTATTGTATTAAATTATTCAGGCCAACACAAATCAAAAGGGTAAAAAAGTGAGACTTAAAATTCTTAACATGAAAATGAGAACATTAGACATTAGGCCATGATAATGCATTCAAATATAGCTAGCAGCTCCAACCCTTAATATAAGGTCTAGTTTGTAGTTCAACTAAAGAAGGGAGATATTAAGAAAGCTAATTAAATTATTTTAAAATATTTATATTTATTTTTCCAAACTATCTTTTCTAACTTATAAACTGATATATAATCTAAGGATATAAAATATATGATATGACTAAGTAACTTATTTAACTTCCTTAATTGCTTCAAATAAAATCAATTATGTCGTATATTTAGGACCAGAGGGAGTATATACGAACCATTCATTAATAAAAAGTCCAATATATAAAATAAAATGATAATTACAATTTCATAGTTCTACTTAATTAATAGTTGTGTTTAATTATTGATAATAGTTTTTTATTTGACAAAGGTTATAAGTTCTTTTAAAGCTTAGAGTACAACGAGTTTTTGTCTCCCCCAATAAATGCGTTTTTTAGGATTTAAACTTGTATTCTCCCCCTTATGAGGAGATGACCGCTTACCACCTCAACTAACCGTTTGTTGGAGGTAATATAGTATTAATAGAGGGTAGTTTGGGGGAAAAAGTAATAAATATGCTAAATGTGTCATACATTTAGGGGTTATTGGATATGGGGGGAGGGGAGTGAAAACTTTGTTGAGTTAGATTTTTCTAGAAAATTAGAGAAGTAGGGATAAAAGTTTTAAATTAATGTTGGGTTAAGGTCCAATTTTATCCTGAAAGTTGTTACAAGAGAGCAATGTAGCCTTTGAAGTTTTCAAACTGTAGCAATTTTGCCTCAACCATTATCTAAGTTAAGTTTAGCTATTAGTTGACCAAATATGATGAGTTAGCAATTATGTATGTCATCCACGTCATTTTTATCAAAGTGCAAATTTTTTCCGAAAGTTTTCATTCATTAGTAATAATGACCTGAAAATTTTTTGGGTTGAATATTATTCCAGAAATTTTCAAATCATAGCAATATCATACTTACTATTATCTAAGTTGAGTTTAATTATTAGTTGATCAAATATGTTGAGCTAGCAGAGTAAACAATATTGAAGAAGAAGCCATAGATGGAGTAGTTCATGTTCACCAAAAAGTAATAAAGAAAAAGATTTAATAACTAGATGCAAGACAAATTGAGGAAGATTACTTAGAACAAGGCCACCAGAAACCCTCCGCTGTTGTACCCTAATGATGTCGAGATAGATGGGTACCTCTTCGATTTTCTCTTTATTGCACAATATGTTCTCACCTCTTTGATTTTCTCTAATCTTTCAAACATGATACATTCGTTTTTAAAATTTTTTTCCTTATTTATGAATCTAACTTGGAAGAAAATGAAGTGGATGACACATAAACTACTAGATAAGTATAATTGGTCAACTTACAAGTAAACTTAACCTAAATAAATAACCAAGATAAAATTGCTATGATTTGGAAATTTTGAGGTGACATTGCTCCTAAAAATTCTTTTAGAGCAACATTGATTTTTGTAACAACTTATGGGACAAAGTTTGACCTGAACCCATTGATTGAATTATTTATTTATTTATGTTACATCTTCTATTTTGTTAAAATTTTATAACCACATTTCTTTCATTTTTTTAAAATCCAACTCTTAACGATTTTCCCTCTCCTTGAAATCCCTCATACCAATCAGCCCCTAAGGATCAAGACTAACTCTTCAATTAAATGTTACATTAAGAACCGGAGGAGTATATTATATTTTGTTTTTAAAGGTAAAATAGATATACTTCCTCATATTCTTAATATAAAATCCAGTTAACTTTTTTATTTTGAAAAAATTAAGGAGGCTAAATAAATATTTTTTTTTGCCAGATAAATAATTTAATTATAGTATATGTGATATATTATTAAATTATATATTAGTTTACTGTTAAACAAATTATAAAAATGATAAATACAATTACTTTAAAGTAATTTATCCAGGAGTTTGTTGCAATTGCTCTCATATCCCAAGTTCTTGTTAGAAGTTTTGACGAATGGTCTATTTTATTGTTGGTTATTTTTTGCTAATTGATGCGAAATATTTCAACAAAATACGAAATTTACATTTTAAAGCATGCGTTTAAAATAAAATATGATAGACAGAAAAAAGAAAAACAGAGAATAAATTAAAATGTGATAATGTGATCAAGCCTGTTGCAAAGGGTTTTATTAGAACGGCCGGAAAAACTGAATAGCTGACATTTTGATCCACCACGCCACTTCTTTGTTCTAGGGCCATGCCCGTTGTCTCGGAAGCTTCTGGATTTTTCTGGGCATACACCTATTAAACATTATAACACTCTCCATAATCAAAATATTAAACATTAAAATATACTATTTGCCACTTAAGATCAAAATAATTTGACTAATAATATCTCTGAAAGCACTTCTCATACCTAACCTGTTAATTAAATAAAAAAAACATAAAATATGTCATCTAAATCTAATATAAACTATTCAACGGGGAATATATATTAATATATATTACAGAAAAAATTGTTGTTATTATTTTCGACCTGACCTAATCTAGATTGCTTATTACAATTTTTAAAATTATTTTTTCTGGTTCTAAATGTAAGGACTTGTTAAAAATTTTGGTTTTGATTCTTAATGTAAGATCTTATCCATTGCTATCAACCACATTAATTTTTTTTTTTTTAAGAATACCCTTAATTAATGTACCATTTTTTATTGCAAATGAAATTATTACTACCTCTTATTTTAAGTATGAGTTAGATAAGGGGTTTACTTTGGATTTAAATATATGACCTCAATCCACTCTATTTTCCATATTTATAATATTTTACCCTAGAATTATCTATATTGATTGTGTACGGTAAGGGGCCTCCACCATAATATGATAGTTCCAATATACAAATCTACATAATAATAAATGAAGGGTAAAATTGTACATTTATGTAAAACCTTTAATGATGTAAATAATTAGGTTAAAAAACTTTTCTCCCTGCCTTACAAAGAGGAATAGGAAAAGAGGAGTGCATTAAACTTAACTCTCCTAATAGTAAATTCTAATATGAACAGTATTACAAAAAGTTAAGACATGTATTTTTTTTTTGAAGCAAGTACCAGTGCCAAGGCTGCCGATGATAGGGGTGAGTATCGGTTTTTCGGTCCAGTTTTCGGTAAAAACTGAAAAAACCGAACTACCGAAATAAAAGAAATTCTAAAACCGAACCGAAACCGAACAATCGAAATAACCGAAATTATTCGGTTCGGTTTCGGTTTTATAAGAAAAAACCGAACTTTTTTTAATCTTCATTTTTTACTTCAAATATCTGAATTTTCAACCAGCAAAAATTAATACAAATTATAAAATTGAATAACCTTATCAAGATCCAAAGAAATATGATATAAAACAAAGTATAAACAACATATTACATATATGATCAATGTAGTTTGGAGTACCCAATATTCCAATAATGGAACCAAAAATAGGAAGGTTTTTTAGAGATGCAGAATAATTGTATTCAACATTACTTAATCCAAAGAAAGCATAACAAAAATTCAAAAAGATGAATATCCAATTATATATCATTTTTTGTCTTGCATCCGGTTTTTCATTGGTGGGATACTCTTAACATTTTCGGTTTTTTGGTTTAAACCGAAATTTTTTTGAAAAAAATGAACCGAACCAAAAAACCGAACAAGCACCGAACACCGAAAAAACCGAACCGAAAAGATGGAAATTGATTCGATTCGATTCGGTCTTCGGTTTCGGTTCGGTTTTGCTCACCCCTAGCCGATGATGACATTTTGACCAAAATGTCCCTTAACCCGAGCAGAGTCTAATCTCTTTTTGACATGGAAGCAGAGTCTAATCTCACTCTTCCATTTATCTCGTCCAAGAAATTCCCATGACCTGGTTGTGTGCAGCTTGTGTGATTGGCTCAAGAACACTGTCACCACTTTTGGATTTTCTGCACCATCCATTTGCCCAACCAATTTTTTTAATTTTATCAATCACTCTTAATATTAATTATATCAATATACAATAATATAAAATTATATAAAAGCAAAATCATGAACTTGTTTAATTATCAAACAACTCAATGCCCATGTGGGGCGGGGGAG
This sequence comes from Inga leiocalycina, assembly GCA_963242795.1. Taxonomy (NCBI): domain Eukaryota; kingdom Viridiplantae; phylum Streptophyta; class Magnoliopsida; order Fabales; family Fabaceae; genus Inga; species Inga leiocalycina. The sequence goes on along the minus strand of OY725326.1, from coordinate 25,960,001 downwards.
CGTTCCAAACACTTGTGTGTGGAAGATGATAAGGAATATAATATGCAACGTGGTCTGCAAGTCATAAACATGCTGACTCATGTGTCAAATTTTACATGTCCGCCTAGTTTGAACAAGAAGAAGAAATATGGATGCTTTGTAAAAATAGAGTTGACAAAAGAATTGTTTCAAAAGCATAATTTTCATATAAATTAATCCTTACTTCTGGCAATATATATATATATATATATATATAAATTAATCCTCACGTGGTTGTGGGAAAGCGACACTTTTATAGAAAATTTGAGTGCAATTGTTCCTTTATAAATGACTGTACATACAAGCTAATCTACATTAGATTTTCAAAAGAAAAATGAAATTATCATTTTTATAAAATAAATATAATATACTTATTTGAATTATTGACAAGCATTATTCTTTTATATATTAATAAAAAACAAGGGCTTGTGAGAAATTAATCATTACAAGAAATAGCACTAAGAAAGGGATTTAGTGCCCTAGCATTTCCACCAGAAAAGACATCTTTTTATTATTTATATCATTTTGTAGTAGATAACAATAGGTAGAGAGGAGATATTGAAACAATTTTTTTGTCCATTTTCACGTTACAGTATTGAGCCGATTAAATTAAGATAACCTATAATTCCTCATGACCATAATAATTATTATAATTCCTAAATGAAAAATACTGTCTAACTAATACATATAAGTGTCGGGATTTTGTGCTGAATTAATTTATAAAATTTGATCATTATATATTAAAATTTTTAGTTGGCTTTAAATATAGAAGATGAAAGAAAAAACCTAGTTATCTATTATATATTGTTGAAAGGTTCTCATACTATTCTTTTGCAGTTTATATAATGAACTATATAGTAAATAGTTTACAACTTATCTTTTAACTTCTAATACGAAAAGTTTAAAAGACAAAGGTAACAAAATAATTATACGTTATAATGAACACATTTAATTTTTTTTAATTATAATTTTAGAATATTTTGGTCATAAATTACAATTAAACTTATGTAGTGGTCCCAAAGCGTGCCATGTGTATGTCTATATGATGCCTTCCTGAAAATTAACGAATCTCATTACTTTTATTTAATGCTTTCAAGATTTAGATCTTCAATGACTTGTATAATGAGCTGTAAAGCATAACGCCTCATTTTATTACTCTCTGCTTTCCTTTTTTTAATATCCGCAAAGGGCAAGCACATATCCTAATAACAATAATAATAATAATAATAATAATATTATTATTATTATTAATATTAATATTATTATTATTATTATTATTATTATTATTATTATTGTTATTAGGATATGTGCTTGCCCTTTGCGGATATTAAAAAAAGGAAAGCAGAGAGTGATTTCAATGTTCTTCTTCTTCTTTTTTATTCTTCTTCTTCTTCTTCTTCTTCTTTTTTCTAAGGTGATTTCAATGTTCTAAGATTATTATGAATATGTGATAATAAATGAACTTGAGAAAAAAAGTAGTGTTGTATCGTTACATAATACTTCTCTGGTCTTTAATATAAGACATATTTATCAAATTTGATTAGATTAGATTCCACTTGGGTTAAGGGACATTTTGGTCAAAATGTCATCATCGAAATGTTTGGATAAATGCAAGGCATTTGGATACATATTGTGCTTGGAAAATATAGTGCTGGAAGACAGACTTCGTTTGGAAACCAAATTTATCGGGAAAAGCCATATCGTGTTGAAAAGAAATTTGCATTTGAAAACTACATGGAATTTAGAAGCTTCGAATCAATAACCTTGTTTTGTGGTCCCAGTTCACTATAGCTATATGAACCTTAATGTGCATGTACGGCTGTGAATTGGTCGTTGGTCACTAGCAATTTTTAGCTCGCTCTTGTTGATAACATTTTAAGTCAATACATTCTTTAGAGTTTATTCTTATTTTAGTTTTAATACCTAATCATTCTCCGTTTCTTTCTACTCGTACCATAATATGGGTTTCCTTTTTTTATATGACTATTTGAATGGGTTATATTCGAACATTTTCATTTGTTGGGCTAATTGGGAGTAACTTTTCTAAATGCCTTTTTTGGCCTTCACATGAACTCAAATTCAATATTTTGTGCTTAACCTTCCGAAGCTAGCACCAACCTCAGTTGGTAATATGGGCTTCCTTTTACTTATCATGATATATATGATATAGAAAACTGCAATTTAGGCTTTCTTTTATTTCTTTTTAATTTTGGAGATAAAAGCGGAAGTCAATAAAAGAAAGACAATTACACTATCATTAAACATCAAATTGAATGAGGCAGTAATTCAGGGTCCACGGTCGAAATTATGGTTAAAACCGGTATCAACCCAATCATAATTGAAATAATATAATTTAATTAAAATATTTAAACATATTCATATGTAATCCTGAAAAGATTAATATCTAAATAAAAGGTATTAGTTAATACCCAAGTACATTCGTGTAAAACACACAATACATAATCTACCAAAATAGGGTTATTGAAGCACAAATCTGATGGACTTTTTTTTAAAACTCAAATTGACATCGTTTAGAGCTTAACTGAGCGAGAGAAAAAAAATTCAACTCGGTAGATCCATTTAAAACTCTTGATCAGACTGACTAAGGGGTTGATTCACCAATTCATTGTTCACATTCGTCAACAGTTTTAATATTAAGGGTGGATTGATTTTTATAGCTTTTTTGTATGGCAAAAACTTTGAGAATATATTTATTAAGATATTTACTACTACCTCCGGTCCTAAATATAGGACATAGTTTGTAGTGTAAATTGCACTATAAATTATGTCTTATATTTAGGACTGAAGGGAGTATCTCAAGTTGGATTGATATACTACCGTGCAAAAGATATTATAAAGGGTGGATGGGGGTTTAATAACCCAATAATCTTGGAGGCTCATCTACTAGAAGACTATTTAGCAAGCCAATCCGCATTCTTTTCCATAGAATTTGAGACCCAAGAAAGAGAGAAATTCTCAATGGACATAACAAAGTTTTGAATATATATTCAATAACAGCCATACCAGTCCACTCAAGGAAGGGAAGGGGAAGGGGAGGGGAGATAGAATATGGAGAAAACAAAACCACAAAAAAAAAAAAGGAAAGGGAACTAATATCAAATTTTATTCAATTTATTCAAGACAAAACATACAAAAAAAAGACGTTTTAAAGCATATTTATAAAATCTTACACCTAAGTCCTAAGGCCAAAAAGTAAATATGAATTTTCTTGATTATCTAAGAATTAAATGTAAATTCTAGAAAAATCTAAAAAGAAAACTAGTAATGTGAAAGATCATACTTATTCAAACAAGATAATAGTAAATCTAAGAAATCATTTCTGATAAGACAAAGAACATAAATGTAATTAATTATATATTCCCTCAAACTCCTGGTGTAACCACCATGCTCTCTACTTGCTTTTGTCGTGCTGATGGATCACCAACTTTTTCTTGGTGACTTGACATGTTTCTCATGTTGTCAAGTCATAAGCCACTCTATCCTTTTCCTCATTTTAAGGCGTTGGAGGTTTTAATTTTAAGTTAAATTATATAAAATCCTCTTGAATTTTAGGTCAGTTGCATATAATCGCCTATCGGGATATTTTAAAGTTTAAATTTAACCCCTTGACCCTTTATTTTTATATTATTAACCCCTTATCATTAATTGATAGTTATTTTTTAACATAAATTGTCACATCAGAATAACAGATGACACGTGTCATCCTATGAAAGTTACTAATTTTATAAAATCGCTTGAACTTTGACTAGTTATAGATAACCCTCATAAACTTTGATCGGTTATAAATAACCCCTTGACATTTTAAAATTTAAATTTAACTCCCTTAAAATTTTGATTTATAATATTAAACTCAATGTCATTGTTTTTATCATTTTAATAAATTTATTAAGATTTTTACTATCATTTGTCATTTAAAATAACTTTTTTTGTATGGCAAAAACTATAAAAATAATATTTAAAAATACAAAAAAAATGTCATAATTTGTATAACATGTACTTATTTTCTTGGGATAATTGAGCACTGATAGCCTAAATGTTACATTTGTGTTAGAGGATAGCTTTTGCCCTCATTAATTCTTTAGTAGTAATGCATATTTTTTCTTGAATCAGAGTTTCAATGTTCATTTTTTTAATATTATTTTTATAGTTTTTTCCATACAATTTTTTTAATTGATAAATGATAATAAGAATCTTAATAAATTTATTAAAATGATAAAGGTAATCATATGGGGTTTTATATTATAAATCAACATTTTAAGAGAGTTAAATTTAAATTTTAAAATATCAAGGGGTTATTAGTAACTGGTCATAGTTCGGGGGGTTTTCTGAAATTAGTAATTTATAGGATGCCATGTAGGATGTCATGTGTTATCTATTAATCTGATGTGACAATTTCCGTTAAAAAAGATAACATACAGTCAGTTAACGACAGTGGGTTAATAATTAAAAAAAGTAAAAGGCCAAGATGTTAAATTTGAAGTTTGAAATGTCAGGGTTACACACAACTTACCCAAAATTTAAGGGGGCTTTTGTATAGTTTAGGCTTAATTTTATTGTTGGTTATAGTGGTTGTTGTAATAATGTTGGTATCTTCTTCTTCTTCTTCTTCTTCTTTTATTGTGAACTCTCTTAGATATTGGTGTTTGGTATGTGCTATTGTCTTGTGTGTTTTAAATTTCTGTACTCTGTTATGTTGCACTAACCTTTTATAAGGATAAATATATTCGACCATTTTATTAAAAAAAACCATCAAGAGAATAAATCCCATTCCCTTAAAATACTCAAAGTCATCAAAAGAGTGCCACTATAAATTTTATAAGGTAAAATTTGGGACCACAGGGATTGGGTCTTCCAAAAGTCAATATAGGCGTGCGATTCCCTACTTTCCAGCAACACATCATGCATGACATACATCCATCTCCTTGTTATTTTCTTTTGTTCTCTCATAATCTAGTGTTTAATATTTAAAATCTTTAGTTTAAATTTAAAAATTTTGAAAGATTAGATTATGTTTGGCCATATATTAGATATGACTATCACTTTAATCGATGTCTGTTGTTGGTGCATGATGTTGGGGGCGGGGACCTGTAAATTATGGTCCATGATGAAGTTAAGTAGTATAAATTATATATCCAACAAATCAATTTGAGACCATCATCGTTTTCTTGAATGTCCATTCCTCCCATTCTTTTCTCTGGAAAATATTCATTCTTTGCAAAAACTTGAAGTGCTCACCGAAAGTTTAGAAATATAAAATTGCACAAAAAAAATGTTTTATCCGATACTTAAAAGAATATTATCGTCGCAACGTTTTAAATGTTGAATTATAATATTTAAAAGGAGGGGAGAAAAGAGAGACTACATATATAGATATAAAATATCCTAATGTCTCTATTACACACATCTACCCTTTAGGATAAAAAAACATTGTATGCATCATTATTCATCGAAGCTCCATTGACGCCTTTCCTAACTAATCCTTGTTGAGTTGAATGATGTTTTTTTGACCAATAGATAATAAACCAAAAATTTTATATTCAGAAATTATTGCCTTCCAAGGTCATCCATTTATAGGATAAGAAGTTCTGTATCTTCGTCATGTTGTTCGTCCCAAGCTTAATATACACGCATAACCATCATTTACAGAAACTCGTTCACTTCAATAATAATTCCCCAAAACAACCATGTCTGAAAGTGATCTGTCATCCACTAAGCTTCTAGCATTAAGGTGTACTATTAATTTCTCCATATTCTTCTATATTGTTGTTTCCTTTACATTTTCTGCTGTTGCTATTGAAGATGATGGCGAAGCAAAAGCTCTGTTGAACTGGAAAGCCAGCCTTACCAAACAAAGCCAAGCTACACTGTCTTCATGGAACAGTGGCACTACTGTTTGCATAAACTGGGAAGGCATTTTATGTGCTGATGAATCCATGACTGTGATTAGTAAAAGTCTTTCAAACCTTAGCCTACAAGGTACACTTGAAAATCTCAACTTCGCTTCCTTTCCTAATCTGCTATATTTTGACCTAAGCTACAACCAATTTTATGGGAACATTCCCCACGAGATTGGTAACTTGTCCAGTGTTTTGAACATGAGTTTCACTGTGAATCCTTCAATTAGTGGTCCCATTCCTAAAGAAATAGGAGCATTAAGCACTCTGATTCTTCTTGATCTTAGTGTATGTAATCTTGGAGAGAGTATTCCCTGTGAAATTGGGAACTTAAGGAGCCTAACGTATCTCGGGCTTGCTGAAAATTCTCTTTCTGGTCCCATTCCTGAAGAGATCGGAATTTTGAGTAATCTTTCAATCCTTCATTTGACTGGAAACTCAATGTTATCTGGTACAATCCCATCATCAATTAGGCACTTGAATAAGTTACAAGAACTTTATCTCAACTTCTGCAATCTCTCTGATCCTACACCGAAAGAAATTGGAAAACTCAACTCTCTCACATTTTTTGATTCAGAAAACAATAAACTCTATGGGCCAATCCCTTCCTCTATAGGAAACTTGACACTTCTCGAGACGTTGGTCTTGTCAAAAAACAGCCTTTCAGGTCCAATTCCTCAATCCATTGGTAACATGGTCAATTTACAACAAATCTATCTCAATTATAACCATCTTTCAGGACCCATTCCTTCCACTATAGGAAACTTGACAAACCTCGACACTCTATTATTGATGGGGAACAGTCTCAGTGGTCGCCTTCCATCAGAAATGAATAACATGACAAGTTGGTATAATTTACAACTGAGTTATAATAATTTTCACGGACATTTGCCACAACAGATTTGTCAAGGTGGGGGGTTAGTTAGGTTTGTTGCTTGAAGTAACCATTTCACTGGTCCTATTCCTACTAGTTTGAAGAATTGTTCTAGTCTAAGAAGACTTGGGCTTCAAGACAACCAATTAGTTGATAATATAACAGAAGCTTTTGGAGTATATCCTAACTTGAACTACATCGACCTAAGTGGCAATCAATTATATGGCCACCTTTCATCCAATTGGAGCAAGTGTCAAAATCTTAGTCAATTGTTTATTCTCAATAACAAGCTTTCTAGTGGTATCCCACCAGAACTAGGAAACGCAACTAAGCTTGTTGAACTTGACTTGTCTTCAAATCATTTGTCGGGACAAATTCCAGAAGAATTAGGGAAGTTGATGATGTTGATAAAACTCTCTAGAGCCATAATAACTTATCTGGAAATGTCCCCTCAAAAATAAGATCACTTGGCCTGCTGAAAACTTTGGAGTTGGCAGCAAATGATTTCAATGGCTCAATCACAAGGGAGCTTGGGGAACTAAAAAACCTAATGTTCTTGAACTTGAGCAAAACCAAATTTGATGAAAGCATTCCCCTTGAGTTTGGTCAACTTCGAGAACTTCAACAACTTGATCTTAGTGACAATTTGCTAATTGGGACAATACCATTAGAGCTTGGAATGTTACCCAATTTGCAATTATTGAACCTGTCACATAATATTCTCACTGGCACCATCCCTTTCGGTTTCAGTGGATCTAAGTCAGCTTTGTTTGTTGTTGACATATCATACAATCAATTAGAAGGTCTCATTCCAATCAAACCAGCCTTTCATGACTTTGATGCATTGAGGAATAATAAAGGTTTGTGTGGTAACGTCATTGGTTTAAGTCCATGTGGTGATTCAAAGACAAATGGACATGGCCACAAGAACAAAAAGTTCTTGATAATATTTCTCCCATTGGCCACCCTACTACTAGTAGTGGTTGGAGCTTCCTGTATTATTCTCCTACCAGCGAGAAATACAAAAAACAAAGATGAAGAAGCACAATCAGGAGATATTTATTCTGTATGGAACTCCAATAGAGAAATATTGTATGAAAATATCATCAAAGACACATAGGAGTTTGATGACAGATATCTCATTGGGAAAGGGGGCCAAGGAAGTGTTTATAGGGCAGAGTTGCCTACAGGTGACATTGTTGCGGTAAAAAAGCTTCACTCAATATCAAATGGAGAAATCTATAGCCGGAAAGCATTCACAAGTGAGATTCGAGCATTGACAGAAATCAAATATCGCAACATCGTGAAGTTGTATGGTTTTTGTTCCAATTCACGATTCTGGTTTTTGGTTTATGAGTACTTGGAAGGTGGCAACTTGGACAACATCCTAAAGGATAAGGACCAAGCCACAAAGCTTGATTGGAAAGAGAGGGTGAATGTTGTTAAAGGTGTGGCTGATGCTTTATTCCATATGCATCATGAATGTTCAATTCCTATTATTCATCGTGACATATCGGGTAAGAATGTACTTCTGACTTTTGAATATGAAGAAGCTCACATCATTGACTTCGGAACAGCAAAGTTTTTGAATCTTGACTCAAACAATATGACCACATTTGCAGGCACATTTGGGTATGCTGCTCCAAGTAAGAATAGTTTACTTTTGTTTTCTCCTAAATTACTATAATCTTTGCTATATTAAGGTTGTAACATTGAACCTATTGCAGAGATTGTTTACATTATGAAATCGAATGAGAAATATGATGTTTACAGCTTTGGAGTATTGATTTTGGAGATCATTATGGGAATACATCTGGGGGAGCTTATTTCATCTTTGATAGATAAATCAACTACCTATGATTTGTTGTTAAAAGATGTCTTGGATCCGCGATTTCCAACACCTAGAAAAGCAATTCTTGATGAGGTTATTGCATTAGTGAAAATAGCATTTTCTTGTTTGAATGAAAATCCTCGATCACGTCCAACCATGAAACAAGTATCTACAGAGCTTGCACGGCAACCGAAGTCTCATATAGAAGATTCATTTGTCACCATCACAATTGGAGAACTACTGAAGGATTAAACTCCTTGATTCGTCATTTGTGTCTCCCTTGCCATGTTGATGAACATGTTAATTTTAAGCTCTCATTGATCATATGTACCATATGTATGAAAAGTTTGCCGCTTGAATAAAATGAATGTTTGGTGATGAGTCACATTATTTACATGCATTTTATATCTTGGGGGTAATTAACAATATTTCGGCTATTATTGCACAATTTATGATAATTTGAGATAAAGAGTGATTTCATGGAAATAAGGTTAAAAAGGGGGCAAAAATGTCACATATTTCATGATTTACCTTAATTGATTGATTTTTGGAATATAAGATATTATGTTTTGGGTTTACTATCTTTGCATATCAATTTAGAAAAATTTACAGAAAAGGACCCAGAGTTTCTGGAAACTACAAATCAAGAAGAAAAGGACTAGATAAAATTACAGAAAAGTGCCCATATTGTTTGAAAACAATTTTCCCTACAAATGTTTTAAAATTTTCAGTCCCTCCACAAACTTTTATATTTTGCAATAAGTCCCTAGTCAAAAATTGTGTTTTGAGCTGAGACTTGGGTCAGATTTCAGTGGCAGCTCGACATATCAGAGACGAAGCTGCGCTGCGGAACCTGCAGACCATAACCTTTGATCGTCATCCTCTCTCATCACCTCCACTTTCACTCTCTATTCTCCATTGCCGACGACTTTTGTCCCTCGATTGTCGCCGGCGATGACCTTCATCATCCCAAGTTGATAGTTGCAGCGGCGAGGGCGAAGACGCATCAGTGAGACAGAGACTAGGTCGAGAGGGAAGAGCGCCGGCGAACCTTCTTCATTCTACCACCGACGTCCTTCTCCTTGGAAACCACTGGCGAACCTTCTTCATTCCGCCACTGTGCACCACCTTCTTCCTCATCGCCAAAATTTGTCCTACACTGTTGGAATCGCTCCTCCAACTTCATCTTCTAGGTTGCCGAAAAGCACCGTCCCTCCACCTTCGTTCACCACCGTCCTCAACTTCTATAGCCGCTGTCAGATTCTCTTTTCCTCACTGCTCCTTCACCGTTCTTCCTTATCGCCGGCAACCTTTGTCCTCTACCACCGCTGGAGCTTGCTCTGTTTCACCCTTCTTCTTTTGGTGTTCTTTAATGGCTGAATCTTTGAATATGTTTGGTGGAGTTGTGATGATAAATTACAGTGGCTGAATCTCTTTTCTCTTAGAGCAATGACTTGATTCTTGAGCTTGGATCTTATCTAATTTCTTACTCTTTCTTTTTTAATAATTGAGTTCTAGGTTTAAGTTTGATTATTACGATGGTTTGATATTTTGTATTGAGATTTCATACAATATGGGAGATTGCATTTATTTGGATTTTAATGTTATGCATTTAATACCTTGTGTTTCATTAATAGTAATTTCATATAATTGACTTGGTATAACTTTTACTTGAAGTTGTTATAAATATTTAATTATGATTGTAATGTAAGGGTTCTTGGTTACTTATGTCATTACATTTCATTGATTCAATTTACTAGGGTTTAAATTAGGTTTTGGTAAGAGGGATAAAGTCTTGCCTAGTATGGGAGAATTAATTTACCTAATTCAAGCTATAGCTCAAAGGATCTTTTAGAAAATTTTGTTAAACTAGCATATTCTTATTATCTTTTGACGCAAGGATAAATAAAAACTTATTATTTTAGGAGTTTTTTATTATAATTTTCTAAACAAATTTCCATTTCATCTATTTTCATCCCAAAAATCAATAAATATTTATTTTAAAAGTATTTTAATTTAATTGCAATATAATTGTTAGAAAAAAAAAAGCTCAAATAATTGTTTTTATGCTAATCATCGCATTTAGTTGTAAGTAATTAATAAAAGACTCCTTAAGAGATGATCTATGATTACCCCCTATATTTCAATCATTGATTATTTTTTGAAATAGTTACCAAGACATAAGCCAACATGTTTCCTTCGTTTGGTTTAAGCCTTATGTTTTTGACCCTTATGTGATAACGATTATCTTTGTTGTGTGTGTTTGTGTACATGAAATTTAACACTACCATATGTTTTATCCTAAAAATTTGTGAGACATCTTAAATATTTTAAAACCTTATGCCCTAGTTAAAGTGACAATATATAACTTGTAACGTTAACTAGCAGGCATACTAAATTTTTAGTGTGAAATTCACGTAAATTTTTTATCATAAAATATAATATAAATAAAATGGTAATTAATTGAATTATTTTGATTGATTATATAAATAAATTAGGAAACATTACATTCAGGTCCCGGACAAGAGAAAAAAAAGAGAAAAATGGTCCTTTAAAATCACAAAATTGCTAAAAAGTCCCGAGGGATTTTTTTTTGCAATAAACTCCAATTCCACTGACAAGTTTATGGGTGCATCATTGACAAGTAGAGCTGGGAATCAGGGCCTGCCCTTGACGGGCCAAGGCCTAATAGGGCTGGCCCTAAAGGGTTCGGGGTCAGGAAAATTACAGTTTTTCAAAGCCTCACCCGAGAGCATCAGGGCCAGGGTCGGCCCGCAGGGCCGGGAAGTCCTTTTCATAATATTTAACTATTTTTCCTGTGTATTTTCCTCAGAGAGATATAATTAATAAATAACAACGATTAAAGTTCTAATTTAATATATAAATGTTGTCAACATTAAGGTTTAAATAACATGTCTTTTGCAACAAACAAACACAGTTACTAATGTATAATCAAAGGTAAAATCATATTCATAAATAATTCACACAAAAGCCAAAGTATAAGAAGGCAAGAAGCTCAATACTCTAACATCTAAACAACATGAGTATGACGACTATCATTTTCACCTTCTTCGCCACTATCATCAATTTCAAGGACATTTGATTGTGTTTCACTTTGAGGAGTAGGTTCAAGTAGTCAAATAATCACAACCTCCATAAAAAATCATACCCTATTAGGCAGAATAGTATATAATATGATTTTATTCTAAATAGGCAAAATAATATACTCAAAAATCATACTAAAAAATCATAATATGATTCAATTAGACAAAACAATATACTCAAAAATTATGCTCTATACAATATGAGGATAGAGTGACATATAGATTCAATAAAGCAATTTAAAAATGTAACATGGTTCCTGTCTAAGTAAAAAAAATAAAAAATAAACGAGCTTAAAGGGCCGGCCCTTTTAAGCCTGAGGCCCTACAGGGTCGGCTCTTTTAGGCCCAACTTCCTTTTAAAGCTACAATTTGCAAGCCCGGCCCTTGAAAGGCCAGGGCCTAAAAGGGCCGGCCCGACAGGCTCGGCCCGTTTTTCCGGCTCTATTGACAAGTCTAGAGGCGTCTATTGACAAGTTTAAAGGCGTCCATTAGCAAGTCTATTATTGGAATTTATTACAAAAAAGTCCTAAGGAACTTTTTTGGCAATTTTGAGATTTCAAAAGACCTTGTTTTCTTTTTTTTTTTCTCTTGTCTGGGACCTGAATGTAATTTTCCCTATAAATAAGACTTTTTGGCAGTTTTGAGATTTTAAGTGACCATTTTTTCTTTTTTTCTTTTGTCCAGGACCTGAATATAATTTTCCCTATAAATTATATTGATAAATATGCAACCCATACTCTAGAAGTTTCTGTTTGAATATTCTATTATCAATGTAACAATTTTTATAAGCACTTCTCTAAATATTCTCATAACCAAAAATGCGTATCATGAACTTGGATTTCTTAACAAAAAATTAATTGTCACCGTTACAATATTTTTTTTTCTAATTTTAAGTTATTTGTACTAAAATATTTCTCAGAAACGTACTCAAATTCTTGCGTATTTTTTTAACTGCAACATAGAAGTTTTAATTAAAAATATTTAAAATTATGCTAAATTAAATTAGTTTTTTTTTTGTTTTAAAAGAAGTTTGTATTATTTCTTTTCATGTCTAAACAAAAATGAAATTTATGTTTTTTTTTTTTTAAAAAATATAGGTTCGAGTAGCTTACAACATTCCCATGTTATTTCTCAATTGCATTCACCACCCAAATCTTATTTGTGGTACAATTTGCCATTAAAGCATTTTCAGGTGTAGTTTTGTGTATTTCTTCAAATGCAATTTTGCCCTTGCCATTGACTCCTAAAAGTTTAGTAAGTTAAGGTGCATCCACCACCCTAAAATATTTTTTCATTAACGCTCAATGATCTAGAGTAATTTTTTGGTGCAATTTTGTTCTTAAATATTTTTCATAACTCTTTATATATATATATATATATATCTGTATATATATATATATATATATATTCAATATTATTACTACTCATAGCACAAACCTCCCACACACACACTTTAAGGGCTAGAAATATAATATAAATTTCACGCAGTTGCTTGCCTTTATACATTCAAAAATTGTTTTCTTTGTCTACTATATGAGTCAGTTACAGATTAAAATAAATTTTTTTTAAGTAATTAATGTTTAAATATGATTTCTTGTAATTTTCTCTATCATTCAAAATCTCATTTCATATAAAAAAAGTTGAAATATTTTTTCAATTTAAAATAGATTTAATGAGTTAACAGTCCATTTTTTATTCCGATGAATTAGTTCGGATGAATTGTATGGTAGATTGAAAGGGGTAAATGCTAGGTGTGTAGCATAGCCATTGTCTTTGAAAAAAAGAAAAGAAAAAGATAGGATGTGGGTTAAAGTCTCCATGCTATCAGCCTATCACTTCTAAAATATATATACTCCATCCTAATGGTCTTGCTATATTGAATTTAAACAGAAGAAACCCAATAGGATCTAAACAGAAGAAAGTAGAAACCATAGTAGTAAATCAGAAGTTAAACTTGATTGGGAGGACCTAGAGGGTAGAACTATCACTTCATTAATTTATTTTTTATGGCAGGAAGCGCGATCACTTTATTTTAATATAACAAAGTTCAATATATCCACCCATACGAAAACAATCACTCTCCTAACGCTGCGTGCACTATCTGATTAACATACAACACATTGGGTTGGAAACATTGAAATCTACATAGCCGTTTTCGCAGATTGAGAAATTACTATAGGACTCCTCACGTTGTGCTTGCCATCAGTCCATGTCAACCCTCCAAACAAAGGCTCTGAAGTTTTGGCTGAACTTGTTGCCTGCAAAATAACCCTATAGCTGTTCTTCTGGTTTGTCCCCTGAAAGGTCAAAGTTGTTGGAAGAACAACAACCTTAACTCCTTTTGGGGCTTTCACATTCACAGTATATGTGCTTGGAGGCCCAACATTTGTTACTGTACGAGTAACATTTATTGGTTTTACACCTAAGAATGGCACTGTGATAGAAGGGTAGTTAAAATCTTCTAGCCTGTAAGACGTTGGACATTTGTATGGGTTGTTAAAATTAATGGCTTCAACTATTCGTTCCTCATAAGCAGAAGCACATAACAGGTTGAGGTAATCAGATGCCTTCAGATCATAAATTAGTCCAGGGTCCATTGCAAGGTTAGGTTTAATGTGTCCTGAACCATAATGGAATGGAGTTGCTACTGCATTATCTTGTTCATCTACAATTGGCTTATTGGTGTTATCCAGTGTGGATGCTGGATGGTCAAAGATTTTTGAAATGCTTTAGTTAGTAAGAAATTAACAAAAGAAGGAAACTGTACACATGACAATAGCACTTGATTAATTTCATACCAGAGGTCATAATTGCTGATTTAATAGCAGCTGGACTCCATTTAGGATGTCGAGTTTTGAGAAGACCCGCAACGCCGGCAACATGAGGACATGCCATGGAGGTTCCAGATAGAATATTATAGTCAAAGCGACCTACATCTAAATCTATGTTGGTAGGACTTGCCCCGGATGAATAAGCAGCAATTATATCCTGACCTGGTGCAGTTACATCAGGCTAAAATTGAAAAAAAAATAAGAAAAAAAGAAATTGTTAAGAATCCTAGAAACTCATGAATCATGTAATTGATTGAGGGATTTAGCTCTGGCAGTTACATCAGGCAGGGAGTGTCTACTACCCCTTGGGTACTGCCGCCAAAATATCCACATTCTCTATAGGCAAAAAATTTAATACTCTTGATGTAATCAAAGATTTAGTACTCTTGATGAAATTTTAAGAGTATTACATTTTTTAAAAATCATAAAAAAAATTCAAAACAACACATTTTTTGCCATAAAATATTAAAATGTCACTTGTAGAATCTAATGACAAAATACCAAAAAACATTTGGAAAGGGGGGATTTTTTGGGGACCAGAACCCAAGGGGCAGCAAAAACCCCTGTCCGATTTAGATGGCTTGAGAATGGATATATTACCTTGAGGATTGATGGGAGAATCAAGTTAGGTCCCCTGGATGAGAATGCAGAAACTTTTGGAGCTGGCTTTATTGGGGCAAATGTTTTTGCGTTATTCAAAAAAGCAGTGAGGTTCCTGCAATGCATGTATAAATATAGCCATGTTATGACAAATAATTTCAAAACAATTCTTAAAAGGATAGGTGCAGCATGAGGAAGATGTATAATAATCACTTGACGTCAAAAGGATTTTTGTCCTGCTGGGATGTGTTCTTTGACTTCTCTTTATGTTGATATGTTGGAACATTGGAAGTGTCTATAACTTGAGCATCAGCTGTGGCTGTGTTCAAGTCCTTGTCATTTTGCAAAATCATTTTCAAAGCACCTGCTCGCTTTGCTTCTTGTCCCTTATCCACAGGCCTTAGGGTTCTTCCTCTTCGGCATACCAATATACTGCCTCTTACTTTGTTGGGATCAAGTGTTCCAGGCTTGCAATGATCACTGTGATAGGAGACAACATGTTTGTGTAGAAACTGAGTTATAAACATTTGATAAATTAACACGCTCAAAAAAAAATAATGTAATCAAGAATGGGGGAATTTTGTTCTTACGCATCATCAAATGTGACATTGGGGAGCCTAGCATTACCAGCAATCAGCACAGGAACTAACTGTCGAGATGTTGAATTTGTGGCAAGACTTGTCCCCTGATTATCCAAGTAATTAGAAATAATCAATAAAAAACATATGACATTGGTATTGTTGTCTTGTTGAGAAATGAGCTGAACTGTTAATGAGCTTATATGTGTGTGTTTTGATATTTTTTTCATAGACACATGTATCTTCGTGATAAATGGAACAAGTTTCTATACTTTGCTTAGTAAAAAGAGTAAATACATATATGAATTTTTTAAAATTCTATATTTTTAAAATAAATTATTTTAATGCGTATAAAATCTTTAACTACTATGTTTTTAAAAAAAAATTTATTTTAAAAATCATCATTTAAAAAAATTAAATTTAAACCGTCTAGACTAAGATATGAACGGTCCAAATCTTGATTAGGCTTTCCATGCTAAGCAATCAAAGTGCTTAGCAAGGAAACTTATTCCTCTATTAAATGTGATCTTATTCAAAGTATCGTTGGGTACTAAATGTATTACCTTCATGAGTTGGCCATTGCTGAGAGTAATATTATCACTGAACTCTCTGTCTATGGAGCTAGAAGCAATAGTGAAGATCCAAGGTGCCACATTTGAAACAGTCTGAAGCTCAGGTCCATCATTACCGGCAGAAGCAACAACTAATACACCTCTTGAAACTGCATGAAAGGAGCCAATAGAGATCCCATTGGTCAACATGTCGTTGACATTCGGGACGGTGCTCCGGCCGATGGAAACAGAAAGCACATTGACACCATCATCAATGGCTTGATCAAAAGCTCTAAGCAAGTCTTCATCAGTGCACTCTTCAGAGTTATCACGACCCCAACATACTTTGTACACTGCAAGACGAGCTTTCGGAGATCCTCCTTTCGCGGTGCCGTTGCCATTTCGGAGAACGCTCACCGCTGGCACAAAGTCGCCGCCGGCGGTTGACAGAGTATGGGTTCCATGGCCCACGATGTCACGAGCACTAATTCGAGTAGATTGGCTAAGGGATCCATGTTTTGTCTCGTAGCCTCTAAAGAAGGTTCTTGCTCCAATTATCTTCCTGTTTCATGCTCATAGCACGTGAGCATGGATATGGTCATATATGGATATAGATTTTCTTCTTATTAAATTTTGGAATATATATTTTTATGCTATTGAGAAGAGTTTAATAATTTTAGTAAAATTGGAGTGAAGTTAATATAATTTTAAAAAAATAATAAAAATTTTAATTGCGATATAATTGGCATACCATGTGTACTTAATAACAATAACAAAAACAGCTAGCAAAAGTTTAGTCAATCGAGTGAAATAAACTTAATTTGTTTGACAATGATTGAACCTCCTGTAATATAGTTGTATAAGAAAAACGTAAGAACAATTAGGATGGGTTTGTCCAATATGAAATTGTGTATATATATATATATATATTTTGGTTTTGTTTTCTAGGCACCTGTATCTTTTTATGGAAGGCAATTTTATTCAAAACACTTTTGGGTATTAAATGCAATGTTCTTAAACTCGGTCCGGACTGGCTGGTTTGGCTCGGAAACTGATGAACCGGGCACAAAACCAGTCTAGGTGAAGGCTCAGAGATCACTTCAGACTCGGTACTAACTCGGATGACTTGGGACTAACTCGGCCGAGTCAACCGAGTTTATCTATTTTAAATCATCAGATCGGCAGATCCAGATCAAAAACCAAAGAAAAAAGGCAAGAGAAGATCCAAATTGGAGGTTGAAGAAGAAGGGAAGAGTAGATTTAAATCAGAGGCTAAAATAAAAATGATAGAGGTTGAAGAAGAAAACGAGTAGATCCAGTCACCCGAGTTGATTTTTCAAGAACTCACCAAGTTTCTCTTGCCGTTGCCCTCATCAAGATCGCGAAGAGGAAGATAGTGGAGGACTGGAATCATAGAAGCACACCACAAAGAAAGAAGAGGAAGAGAAACGTATAGTGCTGAGAGGACAAAGACGGTGACTTTTCCTTCACACACGCAAAGTTCAACCTAAATATTTAATAGGCTATTATTAAAAAATATTATGTCCAAACTACCATTTTATTCCCCAATTCCTACTTATTCATTTATGCCCCATTGTTTTCTTTTTATCCATTAATATCTAATTAAACTTTAAAAACATGTTTAAAAAATAAAATAATACTTAATAACCACATGTATAAAAATACTAAATAAAAAATTTAATCATATATATCCATGATTTAACCAATTAATTTTTATAAAATACAAAATGACTATTAAAATAAAATATGATCTATTAAATTATATTATTTTAATATGACCGGTTTAACTTCGATATGACCCATTAATCTTTGAACCACTACCTCGACCGATTTGGTACCCGGTCCGAGTTTTAGAACCTTATTAAATGTGGTCACATGAGGGATTAGCCTCTTTCATTACATCAAACCTCTTGGAAAAATGGTATAAATTAAATGTATAAAAAACATGATAACAAATAGATTGGGCCTACATAGTATTGATATAAACTCTAAGATGAAATAGCCGCGGATCTGCTGGCCCAAAAATATAGCTGCGGATCTAGGCTCCAAAGTGACACATTGGTACGGGGGCAAAATTGAAAATTTCATTGAATATGGAGGACTAAAATTAATGTTTTTTTTTTTTTTTGCAAACAAAATAAAGAAATGTGTAAAAATAATTGGAAGTTGTCCGCACGTGCTTCCCCCCATGTGAACTGACATTGATATGAACCAATTGTCCAATTCTTGGTCACTTCCCATAATGAGTATATTATATAAATATATATATATATATATATATATATATATTGCGTGCAATGGGTATATGATATTTAATTAAATATATTATATTTTTTTAGAATTTAGATGGTGAGGCATGGGGATTTCTTGCTCTTATTAGCCGTTGACGAATTGTCTATTTTCTTGTCCGATGTTTTTTTGGTAAAGACATTAATAGAAAATATAGTTTATAATTAAATCATGCATTTAAATTTTAAAAATTAAAATGTGATGAAACCAACCTGTTGCAAAGAGTGTTATTAAAAGGGCCAGACAAACTGAACAGCTCACATCTTGATCCACCACGCCACTTTTTCGGTATGGGCCCATATCCATTGTCTCGGAAGCTTCTGGATTCTGGCCATACACCTATCCAACAAAAAAGCGCTCCGCATAATCAAAATATTAATTAAACTTTAAAAATATAATTGTTACTTTGAAAAAATAATTATTGATAATATTGTTAAAAGCACGTCTTACCCCTAACTTGTTAATTAAACAAAAAAGCATGAAATATTTAATGTCAACTACTCAAATAATATATATTTTATAGAGAAAAATATGTTGCCGATATTACTTGTTCTGACCCAATTAGATTAGCTGACGCTTACTGTGACTTTTGAAAATTACTCCATCTGACCTTAGAAGTATGTTGAAAACTCTGGTTTGATTTGTGATGCCATACCTCATCAACTTGCTAATAATTAAGCTAACTTCCTTTCTTAACTTTTATGAACGAGGTAGAAAACCAGTCTCTATTACAAGTCACTTCTAACCGTATTCCTTTTAATCCATAATGCAAATCACTTCATCTACTTATTTAGAACCAATAAATAATAGTTAATTCATTAACTATGTCTTAAATTAATTTTGTTCTAACTTTACTCATACTCTTTTTTGTTCTTATTATTAGGCACTAACTATCAATTCTCATATATCAATAAAAACAGTTAACATAATTTAATTTGTCCTAAAATTCAAGTGATTTTCAATATTACCTTTACTAACTATACTAAACTTTTATATCATATTAGTTATTACTCTCTGTCACTACCCTTATTAAATATAGGTATACATGGAAAAAATTATTTATGCCATTTGGAAACTAACAAGTGTCATATAAAAAGGATATCTAATATTTGTTAGTTGGTGTTTGGTAATAAGGACTAGTCTGAATATTAAATTTGTGTTTTGAAGGAGAGAGAAAAAAAAAGTCATAGTCAAGCATTAATAACACAAGCAAAATTAATAAATAAACATTAGTTATTCTTCAAATAGCTTATATTGTAAATCAATGAATTTTTCTAAAAATGATTTATATTATAGGAGAGATGAATTAACAAACTAGAATTAAGAAGAGACGGTTTGCTTATTATTAATTTTGTTAGACAATGAACAATTTTTTCAACTTTACCACGGCAAGTAATTAAATAATAGAGTAAGAATGGCAAAAAGTTAACACATGCATAAATTTACACGCAATTATTACCTGTATCAATGCTACCGATGATGATATTTTGACCAAAGCTTCCTTGCACCCAAGCAGAGTCTAATCTCACTCGTCCATTTCTCTCCTGTCCCAGAAAGTCCCATGACCTGGTTGTGTGCAGCTTATGTGATTGGCTCAAAAACACCGACACCACTTTTGGATTTTCTGCATCATCCATTTCCCAACCATTTTCTTCCATATCAATAACTATCAATATTACCAATATAATATATACAAATATAAAAATATTATGCAACTTTTTAAAAAAAAAAAAAAAAATCAGACAACTAATGCCCATGTGTCCAGACCGATCCAGTAATTTGATAATAAAACAGATCTGAAACAGAGTGTGTGGAAGATGAGGATGACGATAATGATGAGTCCATATGAAGTAAAAAGGGGTCAATGTTTTGTCCAAAAACAAAAAAGGGGTCAATGTAATTTTCTAGTCTATTAAATTTATTTTCATTTTAGTTTTAATCCCTTAAATTTAAAATAATAGGTTTTAGTCCCTAAGATCCATTTTATTTAAAATATTGATCTTTATAATTTAATAAAAACCTAGATTATTTGACCTCTTGAGGAATCAAAACCCATAATTTAAAATTTTAGGGACGAAAATTAAAATGAAGGCAAACTTGATGGATTAAAGAAATTATTAACCGGAAAAAACAAATCATACTTTTGAGCACTTGTGCTTCTTCGTCTTCAAGTAATGCTGCAAAGCCATTGATGTGTTTGTTGTATGAATAAAACATAGCTTCTCTCGCCTTCTCATGGCTGCCAAGCACAATACCACACACACACGCCAACAATAATTAATGAAGCCATTATTGAGATTAAATTGTAAAAATTAAATAGTACCTTCCCAGAACAGAAGAGAGCAAATTATGATGAGAGTTTGTCGCAGAGTCCCTATCAGCAGAAGAAGGTTGTGGGCCATGAGAATGTGATCCCAGGTATACAACGTATGACTGCAAATGATGAAATTAATGAAGGTCGTTGCCAACCAGAGACCACGATGAGAAGAACATTAATTAGGAACCATATTATTGATAAAGCTTATATATATATATATATATAGATATAGACAGACACACGCTCACACTTGCCTTTTTAGTGGCATACGCAGGCTGCTGAAGCTGTATGAGGGAGAAGCAAAGAAGAAAGGATGAGAGAAGAAGCTGAAACATTGTTAAGAAATACAGTGATAAGCCAGAGAATGCCGAGGTCTGCTGCTCCTTCTTCCTAGTTATATATATATATATGTATCCCACAAAAATATTACATCCTGGCGAAATCCTAGATTTTATTTTTTGCCAACGAAATCCTATAAAATTGTAGGGATGAGTTGTCGTATTCATAATATTTGCATTTACAGCTTTTTTTTTTTTTATATATATATGAGTCGTGTAACTCATTACTACCTCCATATCAGATCAGTACAAGTCAATTTAAATAATGTAACAAGTCAATTTTCTGAAAATTTTAATTTAAAATATAAATAGTTGTTATCCAAAGCGGGTGAGTTGAGCGAAAGAAGCTACTCTCTCGTACGAATCAGTATTCAAATTTTCACTGTGATAGGCAAGTGGCTAACTACGTTTCAAACAGCAATGTCTCCCATGGGAGAATATCTACGTGAACTCGACAATATATACTTCTTTGATACTATTTATATGATCCTTTAAACATATTTTATCCAAATAAAGAAAAGTTTGGACCTCATTACCTTTTTCTTAAAATATAATAACTTTTCAACTTCATTCCTATTTAAAATATATACTTTAATAAGATGTTCAAGAAAATAACAGTTAATAGAAAAATAAATTAGGGGTATAGACTTGTAGCGGTTGTAAACACTATGCCTGGCATGCGTCGCGGTTTAGAAAAATGCTACTAAAATAGTTGTGACAATTGATTTAGTAGCGTTTTGCAGAATCACTATCATCATAGGCCAAACCTAACTTTGTAGTAGTATAATAAACCTTTACAAAGTTTGATAACTCATTGAATCATAAAAATGAAATTCGTAACAGTTCTAAATCACTACAAAAAAAATACACTAATATCTCACAAAATTGGTGGATAGTGGATAGCGATTCCAAAATGCTACCACCGATAAAGAATCAGGCTTCTCTCATTTTCTTTTCCCCGTCCGCTATCATCCTTTTCTCCAAAACTACATAGTTTTGGGATAAATAAAGAAGGGAAGCACTATTTTTGTTTTAAAATAAAAGGAGCATGTAGTATTTTGAAATATTTTTTCAAAAACATTTAATATTTTGAATTAATTTTTAGTGCACTTAACATCATAAAATATTTTTTACCGATACCCTGTATCTATTGAAAAATACTTCAGAGTCATGACTGTTAGATATTGGTACCACTAAAAAATATTTTAAAGTGTTGAGTTTACTAAAAATTAATTTAGGATCTACTAAAAAATATTTCGGAGTGATGGATTTTTTTAAAAAAAATAACAGTTCTCCTCTTATTTTATTTACCCCAAAACTATGTAGTTGGGAGAAAGGATGGTAGTGGATGGAAAAAGAAAAGGAGAGAATCCAGATCCAATGTTGGCACCCGAAACTAAAATTTTTGCTTTAGTGATTTATAGCAACCGCTACCAACAAAGATCTCTGTTTTTAGTGTAGTTGATTTCTATACTATTAAACACTCCTTTTTTTTTTCATAAATATATTTATTCATCATTACATGATTATTTTTCAGAATCAATAAATAAAGAATAATTATTAATTATCATGAATATATTTGGAAAAAAACCATTTTTTTGACTTGATGAAAAAAACATTTATAATATGCAAAGTGGTTAGGAAGTCATAAACATGCTGAATCATGTATCAAATTTATAAGTCCCACTAGTTTGAACAACAAGAAGAAATTAATACTCATTTGGTAAAAGAATTGTTATTTTTATTTTATTTAAAAGGTGGTTGTTAAAAGATATTAAGACATCAAGTTTCAAAATCATTTAATATATTTTTCATGTAAATTAATACTCATGTGGTTGTTGGAAAGCGACACTAATATAATTTATAATGTAAATATAAGACAATGGGTTGCCAGAGATTTTGATTCCAATGTTTCATTATTCTAATTGTCACCATAAATTCCAATGCGTTTTTCACGCAATGGAAGAAATCAGGGTTATAAGTGGGCCTATCTTCTTTTAAATTTGTTTATACTATTTTATCTGAAAATTTATATTTTATTATTTAAGTAAAATGTTATCTTAAAAATTTCGTAATTAAAACGAAACAAATCATACATTCTCCATAATTCATGTAGTACATGAAGAAAGGACATATTTAATCAACAAATAAAGTAGTGGATTTAATTGGATATCTAATATAAGCGTATGAGAGAGATAAATAGTAAAACAACTGAAATGACGTAATTAGGTTGAATGAAATGATTCATTATTCTCTAAATAGGGTTAGGAATTCGCATTTTGAAATAAAAATACCTTACAAAATGGGTTAAGGTGCTTAAATAGCCATAAACTATTTTCAAAAGTGCTAAAATAGCCATGAATTATTTTCAAAAGTGCTAAAATAGCCATGAACTATTTTTTGGAGCAAAAGTAACCATGAACTATATAAAATGGAGTAAAACCGTTCAAACTCTTAAAATAAGAAACGTTGACCGTTAATTATGATGTTGAAGTGTGTGTTGACCGTTAATTATAATGTTGATGGTTTTGCTCCATTTTATATAGTTAATGATTACTTTTACTCCAAAAAATAGTTCATAGTTATTTTAACACTTTTGAAAATAGTTCATGGTTATTTAAACACCTTAGTCCTTCAAAAGGAATATATATTATATATTAGATAATTATTAAAATAAACGATATATATATATATATAAAAGCATGGCTTATTTAAGGGATGACTTTTACTACTACTACTACTACTACTACAATAACATAAGGGTTTCCACTTTTGAGACTTCCCGAGATTCGAATTTATGTTCTCCTCTCTTAATAAGTGCGCTTCTCAAAATTTAAATTTATATTCTGTTTCTTTCGAGGGCATTTTCATCTAGACATTTAGATATAACACTATTGGATTACATTTCATGAGCTGCTTATTTTTATCTGAACTATGTAAATTTAAAATAAAATATTAAAATTAATCTAATTTTATTATTATATTTTAAATATTTTTATTTTACTATATATATATATACACATAATATGAAATAAATAATTTCCTATCTGTTACTTCTTAAAGTATATAAATAAAGCTATCACTCAAACAGTAGAAAATTAAAATAATCAATAAGGTTTCTAGAACTCTGTTCATGTTTTCAAGTACAAGTTGTAATAACCTATTTTATATAATATTCAACTTTATATATATATACATATGTTCACACACTCAAACACACACTATTATACTCCACCAAATAAGGTTCCTGGATCCTTTGCTTATCTTTTTCTTTTGTTTTCTTCTCCTCGTCTTACTGTTCCCGTCTTGTATAATTAAAACACCAGGAAAAAGATGTCACATTTAACTTTCTAAAGAAATATTTTATTAGTGTTAATTAATCTATGACAACTCGTGAGAATCTTATCATTATTTTTATTAAATTTAATATTTCTTAAGATTTACTAAATTTTTAGGTCATACTTATACCCATTGGTCAAGAACAATAATTTTATTTTTGCAAACTACGTTTAGGATGACTTAATTTGAATATTAGACCACGTGGGCATACAAAATTCATAAAGATAAGGTTGAACTATAAATTTTTTTGGCTAAGGGTAATTATCTTGTTGAATACAATTGTATTCGCTACAGTTTAACACTAAATGTAGACACTCCTTTTAAATTCCAACATGAATGAATTATAAATTTGTTAGAAATTGAATACAATTTTCCCTTTATGAATGGGGCAAGGGGCTTTTAATGCCCTAACCACCTAAATATTTTTTTCCTCTTGTTCATTTGATTCTATATAATTAACATTTTGATATATTAGGGCCTGTTTAGTATGGGGAGAGGGGAGGGAAAGTGAACATAAGAAAAAAAATTTTGAATTGGATTTAAGAAAATAAGAGAAGAGGGATTCAAAATTTTAAATTAATTTTTCTTACTATTTTGTCTTACATATTCTCTTATATTAAAATTTTGTAACCTCACTTCTCCAATATTTTTAAATCCATCTCATAAAAATTTTTCCGCCCCTTCCCTCCAAATCCCTAATACCAAAAACACCCTTATGGATAAAAAATGGTACAATTTTAATTTTTTAAAGAAAAATACACTAAAATTGTACCGTTCTGTTTAGTTTTTTGAAAAATCATAAATAATTTAAAAGTTACATCATTTTTTGCCCATCAGAACGTCAGTCACGGTAGAATCTAACAATTAATAGAAAACTGGAAAATATTTAAGAAGTTGGAATATTACAAGGGGCATTACAGAACATTAGAAGATGGGGGCATTAGAGGACCCTTGTACTTATAAATGACTGCACAGGGCACAGACAAGCTAATCATATATTAGATATATTAATGAAAAGCATATTCTTTTATATATTAATGAAAAACAACGGTTTTGTGAGGAATCCATCAGCGCCAATTGAATTATATTATAACCAAAATAAAAAATGTTGTCTAACCAATTCATATAATAAGTGTAAAATTTCACGCTAAATTTATAAAATTTGAAAATTATATATGAAGATTTGTAATTGATCTGTCAACTCTAAATATAGAAGATGAAATAAAAACCTAGTTAACTATTATATATTGTTGTAAACATCTCAAACTTTTCTTTTGCAGTTTATTATTATGAATTATATAGTAATAATTTACAACTTATCTTTTAAATTTTAATATGAAAAATTAAAAATACAAATAATGAAATAATTATATCTGATTATAAAAGCCTTTATTTTTTTAATTACAATTTTAGAATATTTTGGTCCTAAATTATACTTAAATTTATGAAGTGGTCCCATGTGCCATATGTGAATGTTTGTCCTGAAAATTAAAGATCGAATATCATTTTTTTTGTATTTATCTATCGTTTTCCAAATTTAAATCTTGACTGATTTATTGATAGTGAGCTGTAAAGCATAACGCCTCATTTTATTGTATTCTGCTTTCCATTTTCAATGCCGCAAGTGTCGAGCACATATCTTAATAATACTTTTTCTAAAGGTCATTGTAATGTTCTAAGATTATTATAGATATATAATAAAGTTTGAATTTGAGAAAAAGTGTTGTACCATTATACACACACATGTATTATGAATTATGAAATGATTTTTTTTTAATTGTTTGCAGAATCATAATTTTGTGTAGACTATTGGGAGATATTGTATTGTGGTCTTATAAAGGTCAAGCTATTATTCTTTCGGCCTGGGAGTTAGCATCTTGGCAATTGACTTGTTAAAATCAGGAGCAATAAGGGGAGTGAGGTAAGGGTGAATATTATTGATTATGCATAAAATTTAATTTGGAACCTTATGTATGTTTGGAAACCATGCTACTATTGTTTTTGAATAACTAAATTTATATATATTATTGGAAATAGATTGTATTTGAACAGCATTTGTTTTTCCATTGAATATATCTACTATTAGATCAAGTTTTAATGGTTAAGACTTAACACTATTTTAAATAGTATTAAATCTCAACCATGAAACTTGATCTAATGGTGGATACTATATCAACAGAGAGGAAATTGAGAGATAAATCAATGGACACATTCATTTCCCGCATGACAACATAGTTGGAATAAATGCTAGGCATTTTGGATGCATAGTGTTTGGAAAATACAGTGTTGAATGACATTGTAATATAACAAAATTTAGTAAAAGGTTAAATTTTCCTAAAAGAAAATTTAAATGGTTTTAGAGATTAATCTTGAGAATTAAATGCCTATTTTCCCAAAAAATTCGATGAACAATAATTAGAGATCATAATTTGACTTAAGAATTTTTGAAAAATTATTTTAAGACACTATGAAGTTAATTATGGAAGAGAGTCCTTAAAAACATTTAAGGATTAATTTGTAGGAGTTAGATAATAAGTCAAATTATGGAACCTATGAAATTTAAAAAATCTTAAATTAGATAATGGGGAAAATATTTGGGCCTAGTGTGTGTAATTAATAGGATAAAAATATACCTATATGTATATATATAAACTTGCCGACTCACACTAACAATCAATCACTCAATCTTCTCTTCGTTTGGCACACATTGAGGCTTGTTCAACGCACATACATACTTCACTTAGAATTGGACAGCACATATAGGATAAACCAATAAACTACACACACACTCCACCCAAATGCGTACAACACACACACATTCAGCACCCAATTAGTCAATAAATAAAGCACTCCCTCTCACTCTCAATTTTGCAAGTCAGCCAAAGCAAAAGAAAGAAACAGAATAGAGAAAGAGAGACGTGAGTGAGAGAGAGTGAAACCGGAGGAAGAAGACGATCGGAGAAGAGGAAGAAGAAAACGTTAAACCTCACATGCAACACCATAAACGTGTATAGATGAGTTTCCTACACCTTAAGCTTGCTTTTTCCAGTGGATTTCAGGCTGATTTATGGGCTGTATCATTGCTGGAAGTGAGAAACATTGCCGGAAAAATTCTGTCAACTAATTAGTTTTAAACCAGAGTTTGTATGTCAATTTTGGGTGGGATTTCTGGTCCCTTTGGTTCTAAAATTGGATCATTAACCTTAGGATATATATGTAGGAGAGTATAGAGTTAAAATTCTTGAGGTTTAGAGTATAAATTCATATATGCATGTTAGTTTTCATCACCCTGTTCTGCTAACAGAGGTTCTGCCTGAAAGTTGTAGAAGCTTCAACCAAGGCTATAGATGAAGTTTTTGTCTGGATCTTCTTGGTATAGAAATTTTAGGATGTGTAATAGGTGATAGAATCAAGAAGAGTACAATTTGGATTGAAAATGAACGAGTTCTTGATTTTTAAACTCAAACTGTCAAAATTGATGTTTTTGGAAGATAGCAAGCTTCTATTGAGTTTTGACTAGACAAATCTTAGCCAATGACTATGAACTTTTACAGGGAAATAGTAGACATCCATAGCTTTAAAATGAGTCCAAGAATGTGTCAATTAGATACCTAGAGAGAAAGTTATGATTGTTGAAATTTAAGTCAAACAAGGGAAATTTTGGACATCCAGTTTCTAGCAATTGGTTGTGCTATGTTTTTGAGTAATATAATCTTGTCCAATGGCCACAAAACTTTCTAGAACAAAAGAATACATACTAAGCTTTAATTTGATATATAATAAGTGTTATTTGGATTAGTATATTAAGAGATATGAATTTTTGAAGTTAGTTGCTGTCAGATTATGTTTCTGGAAGTCAGATTGGATATGGCGAAATTTTGGAAGATTAAACCTTGAACGAAAATTATGAAACTTTCTAAAATTAAAGTAGATGTGTAGAGCTTTAATTTGATGGGTAAAACATAATTTTTGGACTAGTAGATTAAAAGATATGATTTTTCAAATTTGTGCACTGTTTCTGAAATGCAATCTGGAATAGTAGAGGTTTGACGAATTGCTATTAATAATGTGATTGTGATTACTAGACTTAGCTATTTTTCCATGAAAATGCACTTAAAGAGCTTCACTTACACTTTGGAATCAGTCAAATTAGATTTTTCTAAAATTAATTATGAATTTTTAAAGTTGACTGAAAATCTGTCAGTTTCTGAAAAACAGTGAAAGTGCACTGTGCAAAATTGTACTATGCAGAAACTGTTATAACTACATTAGATAACTAGCATAATTTGATTTAAAGGTAGTAATAGCACAAGTAATAACCAGTTACTTGTTAACTTTAATTTATAAGAATTGGTAATAGCCCGAGCCAGAACAGGAGTATAGGACGGATAATGGAACTGAGAAAGCATTCAGGTAGTAACTTTTTCTTGCATATACTATGTGATTATTATATGTTTGAGTATGCCATTCTCTGTAATATGAGCATAATTTCTTGGGCACGCACATTAGCCTACTTGTGTGGTTTGGGGCCCAACGGAGACGTAGAGTTCAGCCAGGGTTGTAAACAGTCATTTGGCCTTGAACAATGTATACACATCATTCTATCATGTACAACAATTTATCATCTTATATGGCATGGTATATTACATATTTATTTTCACATTTTATATGTTTGAAAAACATGTTACTATTGAGATTCTCTCGAATCTCACTCTTTTATTACACTTGAAAACATTCCAGCAGAAGCTAGTGGTTCGAAGGGAAAGACAGGGGTTACTGGTGCGTAGAGTCCCGGTGTATACCGTAGCGGCTGTGATTATTTGTATTTGTACTTTTGCTTTCTTTTGAACACTCTGTACATTTGTGTATATTTTTCAAAACCTATGAGAAATTTTCAGTATTGCAAACAAGTACTTAATGTCAGTATATTTCCGCTATTTCTGTACGTCCACTACTGCAAAAAGGTTGAAAGGTGGCGCACATTTTGTGGCACTTTCTTAATGAAGTGCCACAGCTGCTCATTTATTATTTTTGTTATATATATATATATTTTTTTTAACCAGCTGTGGCGCCTAAAAGGGTAGGCGCCACAGCTGGTATGATTAAGTGTGGCGCCTGGCTGGCCAGGCGCCACACTTAACTTGCTAGGACCAGCTGTGGCGCCTGGCACGCCAGGCGCCACACCAGGGTCTGGGTCAGGGGTGGCGCCTGTCTGGTCAGGCGCCACCCCTGACCCTTTTTTTTAAAAAAAAAATTATATTATCAGGTGTGGCGCCTGCCTGGTCAGGCGCCACCCCTGATCCTTTATTTTTTTTTTAAAAAAAATTTTTTAGTCATGGGTGGCGCCTGCGTGGTCAGGTGCCACCCCTGACCCTTTTTTTTTTTAAAAAAAAAATTATATTATCAGGGGTGGCGCCTGCCTGGTCAGGCGCCACCCCTGAACCTTTTTTTTTTTAAAAAAAATTTTTTTTATCAGGGGTGGCGCTTGCCTGGTCAGGCGCCACCCCTGACCCTTTATTTTTTTTAAAAAAAAAAAATTTTTTATCAGGGGTGGCGCCTACCTGGTTAGGCGCCACCCTTGACCATTTTTAAAAAAAAAAAAAAAATTTGATTTTCTATCTCTTTCCAACCAATTAGAACCCACCCCGCCCCACCCCCTTATCCTTAATGTTTCCCGCCTCCCTCCCCCCAATCTCTTTCATTTCCCGCGTGCCGACAACCCCCTCCCTTTCTTTACCTTTTTCTCATATCTTTAATCATTCCCTCTCTCATTTTCACTTCCAGTATCTGCGTGCTCTCCCCTTCCTTCCATTTTCTTATCTTCACTTCTTAAAACGACACTCACACGAGCACACGTCTTTGTTTATCCCAACTGCCAACCCCACTCCTGTCCCTATTATTCCCTTTTCTTTGTACTGTCTACAAGTTTTTGGTCCCCACTTCATTTGGTAGCTTAAATTTCTTCCTTCCCTCACTGAAGATTGCGTCACCAACGGCAATTACGTGGTCCCCCACTCCACTGCCCTGATCAACCTGTAAGTTAAAGTTGCGTTTTGTTTTTATTAATTTTTTTTTCAGGTTGTTCTGCTGTTTTTTTTTTGGCATGCTTGATATGGTTTTTTTTCCCTGTACGCATGCTTGTATATTTATATATCATATATAGTTATCTTCTTCATGGATGGTGTTATTATACTAATACATAAACCAATTTAGAAATAGATATGTACATAGTATGTAATTTCATCTGATCAACAGAGGAAAAAAATATAGAATAATGTAACTAAAATTATTTTTTTTTGGCATGAAATGTAACTAAAATTATTGAGCACGATGACAATGCCCATATATATGTATTATGCGTGCGCTCTCTCTCTCTCTCTCTGTCGGCAGGAGTTCTTTTTTTTGTGGGACCATCTAGTTTTGTTTCTTTGCTCTTTATAAGTATGTGGTAGATTGGATATTCTTTTGCATTCTGAATTCTCTGGCTTCCCAATGTGTTTTTAATGTTTATAACTGTGTGTATGTGTATACTTATATTCGATAGGCCAATAAACATAGTGATATTTGTAATAAAGTAATCAATAATCTATATGATTGTGCTTTAATGTTGAGCAGTTAACTATATGTCCAGTTGGAGTGAGCAAATATAGAAGGCCCTCAATTGTCAGATTAGAATATTATGGCCTAATTAACTCTGGATTTTTTAAAAAATAGAAAAAGTTACTAACCTTGGTCAAAAACTTTTGATTGCTTTCGCTCTGCCTATATGCTCAGGGTCAAACCCCAATGATCCAATGATCTACACTGCAATTCCATTAAAGTAACCTCAAAAAAAAAAAAAAAAACCTAAACAGTAACCATATTTTTTTATTTTGTTTGCGTTTTTTTTTTGGGTAAGTGCACTCATGTACAACACCTATATATATATATATATATATATTATATAATATACAAATGTGTTTGTTGTTTGTAGCTAGGCGTGTGTGTATTGTAGCTAGGCGTGTGTGTGCATATATATTCCCATTACTAGAGACTTATCCGATCCCCATTGTAGGCGTGTGTACTGTGTTTTAGCTCTCACTAGTTTTAAGAAATTAATGCAACAAGTTACAAGAACAATGAAAGAATTGAATTTATATGTTATATATAACCATAAATTTGAACAACAGTAATTAATATACAAGTGACTTGAAATTAGATAATCAAATTAACTTTTAATAATATTGCTATTTCTTTTAAAACTTCTTCAAATTATTTGTTTTCCAAAAATCAAAATCATTTATTTAATATTATTTCACGTATTAAATATATATTTGTGTTATTAGTGCTATTTTGTAGAGGTAAGAAAATAATTTTTTGTATTATCTTATTAAACTATAATAGAGAAAATCCTATATAAACCCAAATGAAAATAGGAAAAATTGAAATCAACAGAATAAATTGAATAATTCGTTAATTGAGTCATTAACTTATTTAAAGATTTTAAAATATGAATAAAATGACTTTAATATATCAATGTTAATATTTAATAAAATAAAATATAATTTGTCTATATTGTTTAACTTTAAATATATTAACTAAAACCGTAAAGGGAAAAACATACAATAAGGATTATGCTTTCTTTTTAATTTTATTTTTTTTTCTGAATCATATTTTTTGATTTTATTATATTTTGATGTTTATTACACATATTATTATTTAAAAAAATAACTTAGAACCTGAAATATTTTATTGATTTATTTATGTTTAATTTGTGTTTGTAGTTTCAGTTCATCAGTCTATTGAAGTTTCTATTTACGGTATGTTTTTTAAATTTTGAGCTTACAAATGTGATTTTAGTTCAATTTAATAGTTATAATTTGTAGGTGTTCTAATGATTGTTATTGATTAATTGCATAAGCAAAATAATTATTTATATATTCTTAACACTTGTATTTTATTTATTGACTTGTAATGTTTTCTAATTTAAGTATGATATATTATTGTGGCAAATATGGTTTCTTTTGTTATGAGTTGTAAAATTTTATTATAATACCTGAGAATAATTAATGAATTATTTAGCAATTTAAATATTCAGTTTAAGACTTAGAAAGCTTCAATTATGAAGATTCATGTGGTGTATGTTATTTTAAATTAAAATTGGTAAGAGAATATAAAAGTAATTAGTAAATGCAGTAGTCATACAACTAACCACGTAATTTTTTAAAAAAATAGATTGAAGCCCATAGATGGATCGTAAATGGATGTCATCTAATCGATGTTCAAGGGAATATATAGATGGGGTGAAGGATTTTATTACATTTGCAACTGAGCATACAAAAGATCCTGGCAAAATCTTATGTCCTTACTTATCCTGTTGTTTTGGAAAGCGGATTAGTCAACTTGATTTGCTAGATCATTTAGTGTGTTATGGTATTGATCAAACATATATATGATGGACAAGGCATGGTGAGACCAACGAGCCATATAGTGATCGCGTGCATACCACGGGTGGTGCCTCGGATGAATTTGATCAAAGCATGTTTGATGAAGATGATGCTCTTGAAGAAATGGTAAATATGGTTGAAGGGGTGCTTCATAACTGCCCTAACGAATATGAGAAGTTGAAAGGTGATGCAGAGAAACCATTATATGTCGGAAGTACTAAATACACAAGATTGCTAGCAGTGTTGAAGTTGTACAATTTTAAAGCTCGCTACGGATTGAGTGATTCGGGTTTTACCGCATTGCTTGAACTGTTGCAAGATATGCTTCCAGAAGAAAATGTACTTCCTACCAAAACATATGAGGCAAAGCGAATTCTTTGCTCTACAACCGGTATGGGATATGAGAAGATACATGCATGTCCTAACGATTGCGTATTATTTCGAAATCAGTATGCAACGTTGGAGAAGTGCCCTAAATGCAACGCATCTCGATATAGGAAGAAGAAAGGAAAAAGTCCTTTGAAGGTGCTATGGTATTTTCCCATTGTTCCGAGATTCAGGCGACTGTATAGTAATGCAGAGACTGCTAAGCAGTTGACATGGCATGCAGATGAAAGGATTAAAGACACGAAGCTTAGGCACCCAGCAGACGCTCCTCAATGGAAAAAAATTGATCATGAGTACCCTGACTTTGCTGATGAAGTCAGGAACCTTCTCCTTGCACTGTCAACTGATGGAATTAATCCGCACGGTGTTCAGAGTAGCACACATAGCACGTGGCCGGTGATATTGATGATTTATAACCTTCCTCCACACTTAATCATGAAACACAAGTTTATGATGTTGTCCATGTTAATTTCTGGGCCAAGGCAACCTGGGAATGATATAGATGTATACTTGGCTCCTTTAATTGATGACTTGAAGCTGCTTTGGGATGAAGGCGTTAGTGTGTATGACGGGTACATGGAAGAAAGTTTCACTTTGAAAGCCATGTTGTTTGGCACAATTAATGATTTCCCTGCTTATGGAAATTTGTCAGGATATAGCGTCAAAGGATATGGTGCATGCCCTATATGTGAAGATGACACTCATTCAATGCGACTTCATCATTCTAAGAAAAATGTTTACATGGGGCATCGAAGATTCTTACCATCACAACATCGTTGGAGGAAGTGGAAAAAGCC
The DNA here is from genome assembly GCA_963242795.1 of Inga leiocalycina. Taxonomy (NCBI): domain Eukaryota; kingdom Viridiplantae; phylum Streptophyta; class Magnoliopsida; order Fabales; family Fabaceae; genus Inga; species Inga leiocalycina. The sequence goes on along the minus strand of OY725326.1, from coordinate 25,925,785 downwards.
TTTCAATGGTGATGCAGAAGAAGGTAGCCCGCCGAAGATGTTGACCGGTTCCCAGGTGTATTCCAAGGTAAAAGACTTGAAAAACAATTTTGGCAAACCTTTTGCAAAACAAATCGAGACAAGCGGTTGGAAGAAAAAGTCTATTTTCTTTGAACTTCCATATTGGAAGTCTTTATATGTGAGGCATTTTCTTGATGTGATGCACATAGAAAAAAATATTTGTGATAGTCTAATTGGCACGTTGCTTAATATGCAAGGAAAAAGCAAGGACAATGTCAATTCGAGGTTGGATTTAGTGAACTTGGGAATTAGAGAAGAGTTGGCACCGATTGAGCAAGGGTTTCGTACCTATCTACCGCCAGCGGCATACACTCTGTCGAGGAAAGAGAAGAAATTGTTTTGTGAGTTTCTGCAAGGAATTAAAGTCCCCGAGGGCTACTCTTCAAATATAAAGAACCTTGTATCGGTAAAAGAGTTGAAGTTAAAGAACCTTAAATCTCATGATTGTCATGTGCTCATGCAAAATTTCCTACCGGTTGGTATACGATCCATTTTACCCAAAAAATTAAGGAACACTATCACGAAACTTTGCGTGTTTTTCAAGTTGATCTGCAGTAAAGTGGTTGATTCAACTAGGTTACAAGATTTGCAAAGGCTGATTGTGTGTACTCTGTGTGAATTTGAAATGTATTTTCCGCCTTCTTTTTTTGACATTATGGTACATCTAACTGTACACTTGGTCAAAGAAACTCAATTGTGCGGTCCTGTGTACTTGAGATGGATGTACCCAAATGAACGATTCATGAAAATATTAAAGGGGTATGTGAAAAATAGATACCGTCCAGAGGGTTGTATCGCTGAAAGTTACATGGTTGAAGAAGCAAGTGACTTCTGTGCTGATTTTCTATCAAATGTTGACCCTGTAGGGATCCCCAAGTCCCGTCATGATGGCCGAAGATCAGGGAAAGGAACAACGGGGAGTGATGTAATAACGATATCAGTGACTGAACGGGATCAAGCCCACTTGTATGTCCTACATAACACTGATGAGGTTGAACCGTATGTAGAAGAACACAAGGATGCTCTCCGATTGGTACATGGTGATGGGAATGAAAATTTATTAACAACAGAACACAATAAACAATTTGCAGGCTGGTTGAAAAATCGTATTAACGATGAGATGGAGAGGAATCCTGATTCAGTTTCCAAAAAATTGAAGTGCCTGTCGAAGGGACCGAGCTTACATGTATTATCTTACAATGGTTATGCAATCAACGGTTACACGTTTTATACACAAGACCATGATAAACAGAGCACGATGCAGAATAGTGGGGTAACACTTGTTGCTGATTCTTGGCATAGATCCAGTGCTAAAGATACACACCCTATCTATGCATCAATGTCATACTTTGGTGTCATTGAACGCATATGGGAGTTAGATTACTCTATGTTCAGGGTCCCTGTCTTCAAATGTCAGTGGGTTAACAACAACAGTGGATTGCGGATAGATGACTTAGACTTTGTGCAAGTGGACCTTTCTAAGGTTTGGTATGAAGATGATCCTTTTATTTTAGCAGCACAGGCAGAACAAGCATTTTACATTCCTGATCCTGCTAAGAAGAATTGGTCTATTGTACTTCCATCCAACAAGAATCGTCAAGCAGAAGTTGATTTTGAAAGTAATGAATATTTGAACATCAATAATGATGATCCTTCGTTTGAGGATTTGTGATCAGCAGAGATTGATATAGATGGAGATGCAGATGAAGATGAAGATGGAGATGGACCCCTATACGTGAGACATGATCATAAAGAGGGAACTTGGGTCAAGAGGAACACAATTCTCAATCCAACACGAATTCTGAAGAATAAAATTTTAAATCAGACAAGAAAAAGGAAAAGATAATGATTGCCTTGACTCATTTACTTGTACGTATGTTTTTATAAATTTCAAAATAATTTGCTTTCGTTGACATACAAGACCATTGTGCACTGATGTTTTGATTTGGTTTATTTCACTTGCAGGAGTATGGACTCACCACATCATGACATTGATGACGTTCCCAGTCCCGTACCTGATGACATTGATGACGTTCCCAGGCACATTGGTAGACAGAGATTTGAGGCGAACGTCAGACGTGGCAGGACAGTTATGGCGAGGTTGATCAGACTGAGAAGTAACGGGATCAGGTTACAAGTAGAGTGGAATGAACTTGGGAACCCGTTTGGGGAGAACAGTACCTCGTTAAATAACTTCATCGGGACTACGGTTCGAGACAGAGTCCCTATTACCGTTCAAAATTGGAAAATGGTAAAGAAAAGTTATGAGGATGGGATCTGGGCTGAAATACAGGTAACACCTTAATTATATATTTATTCGGTTTGCTTTGTTTCACTTCATTTCAATCTTACATATGATATATGTTTTTTGACTTGTTTACAGAGTGTTTTTATTATTGATGATGATCGGAAGAACTTCGTAATGAGAAAAGCCGGAAAAATTTTGCGAAAGTTTCGTTCTGATCTCGTCAAATATTTCTTGAGGGATGATAATGATGATATCATTACTACACCGCCTTATCCATTGTACGAAGGAATCATCACTCAAGCAATGTGGGATGAGTTTATCAAAACACATACAACTCCTGATTTCCTGGTAAGGGGATTTGTTTATTTTTCCCTATTACGTGTAATGTACGTATTTGTAAGTAACATTTATATATTTATATGAATCATTTTGATCTAACTAGGAGTTGAGCGAGAAGAATCGAGCTAACGCGACCAACATGCCATACCGATACACACAAGGACCTGTTTCATACGGAAATTTACAAAAACAAATGGTACGAACTGATGATTATTTCATTCATAATAAAAATTGTATGAATATCATTTAAATTCGACTAACTTCGATGTGCAGATACAAGAATCAGGCTCAGATATTACACAAGTTCCACGACATGAGGTGTGGATCAAGGGTGTCACAAATAAGAAAGGTGAAATTCGTAGTGAGGAAGCAAGAAGAGTAGCCGAATATTGTGTAAGTATTCAATTATATTATGCGTTCAATAAATAATTGGCTTTACTTAAATGAACTCCATTTATAATAACTAATTTTCATTGTAATTCTTTTTGGGAAAGCGACAAATGACACAGGAGGATCCTGCGTTGGCGACCTATGTTGGTCGGGACGATTTATTGAGCAGAGCGTTACCAGTACCCGAGTATGATGGTCGTGTTCGGGGTACTGGTTTTGCAGTCACCCCATCCGCATACTTCGGACGTCAGAAGCGCTCGAGTAGAAGTGATGTTTCCCACCTACGTGACGAGATGTCTAGCTTTAAGCATCAAATGCAAGAACTTCAACAACAAATGCGCTACAAGGAACAACGAGAAGAACAATTCACCGAACAAATGCGTTTGCTGCAAGAACATAATGCGTTGTTAACAACGCAAATACAACAGTTGGTCTAGGGTAGGCCAACACCAAATGTTCCGTTCTGTGATAGCCCAAGTTTCAGAGATAGCTGCAATTCCATGCCTAAAGTCCCTTTTCCTTCGGTAATTAATTTCTTTTCTACTTAACTTTATGTTAAATTATAATTAAGCGAATTTATCATATTAACTCTATTTTCCGTAGGGCGAATTTCAATGCAAGCTATATGTCGAGCAAGCATCCAAGCACGCGGTTGCAGTAGGTGTTGCCTACAACACTGGTGAGGACATACTGCACAATTCACCGTTGCCCGATAACACACTCCGGGTTAGGGTTGACGTTTACACGAACGAAGACGCCCTCTTACCGATCCCGTCTCAAGATGAGCAAAATAAGGTGGCGGATGTTGTAGGTGGCTATGTTGCTTGGCCAATAGGTCTTATCGAGCCATGTGGAAAGGTCGTTCATTCAAAATTCCCTGCACTTTTCCTTCGAACTTTCATCTCGAACTGTGATTTAATTTTCTGATTTGCGCAGGGTAAGATTTCAAAGTCTTCGACAACACAACCCAAGTCAAAAGCATCGGCCAGCCAACAAAGCAGAAGAAGACATACCTCATATCTCGATCAATTAATATTGATTGCACCACAATTGATCGGTGAGGGAGTAGTGTCATTACGTATTCCAAGACATATCTACAATGTTGGTGGTCTAGTTGATTATATTACTGCCGAGGTCGTGCAGGAAATATGTGCTCGTGATTGGGTTAGTGCTTCGGCTATCAACATCTGGATAAGGTACTTCACTATCATCGTTTATCACTGTTATTAATATATCTCGTTCCATTTCTTTTGTTTCTCATGACACTGTATGTTTTATACCAGGCATTTGGACCAGGACGTTTTAATGGATACACAGAGGGTCCAATTCGCATTTGTCAACCCTTTTCTCGTTGGTAATCATGAGGGTAAAATAGATGTGACTGCGCAGTCTAATGGGCTGAAAGATTACTTTAGCAAAAAAGCGACAGCAAATACATTATTTTTAGTGCCGTATAATGCGGGGTAAGTTATTATTGGTACAATTTTTGTTTTTATTGTTTAACTTCTATCATAACATGATTGTTCAAAAAATATTTTTAAAATATATTTTAGGCGCCATTGGATATTGATCGTTATCAATCCAGCGGAACCTTCAGGCCCTCGCATTTATTATGTGGATCCTCTGCAAAATGGTCTTCCACAAGACCGTTTTGATATGATGCTATTGATCAGTAGGTAAGTATACGTGCCTATGTATACATATTTGCGAACGTGATTGAATAATCAAAAGTAATCATTTTCTGTTTCTTTTGTTAGCGCATTGACTGCATATCGGTCGTCTGTCACGTTAAACTATTCTAAAGCTACTGACCCCCGCCTTAGTTATCCTTGGAAGAAGATACAGGTATTGATATTTGACTTTACTTAGAATTTGTTAGTAAACACTTTTTATTCATGAACAGAGTTAAATATTGCATTACATTATTGCAGTGCCCTTTCCAACCTAATGACAATGATTGTGGGTACTATATCATGAAATTTATGAAGGATGTTATTATGCATGATCAACCATTTATTCCTCAAAAAGTAAGTCATTTAGTTGCACTTCATATTGTGTTGTAATGAAATTGAATTAGTGCCTGACAGTTATGTTTTACTGATTTCAATTCGTTCTAACTTGTGTCTGATTGTATATATCTATAGTATTATGAAGATCAACGTTGTGACGCTTTGACAGACCATCAGGTTAATGAAGTGATCGAGGAATGGTGTGAATATGTGTTTAGGCAAATCCCTAGGTAGCTATATTTACTATTAAATTCACTAGCTGGTTTTTTTTGTGTTGTTTCTAATTGCCAATATAATTGTTGTGTCTTGCATGTTTGTTCAAGTTGAATTTGTTGTATTATATTTCATTCAGCTAGGTTTACAGTATATTGTATAACAATTTTCATTACTACTTTAGCTAATCAATCATATGTTGGTATCATTTTAAAGTTATCTATTATTGTTCTTATTAAACCTTGCAGACTATAATTATATATGCATGAGAAAAAAATATGCTAAAAAAAAACCAATACGAAAACCCCAAAAAAATATGAGAAAAATATGCAACAAAAAAACCAGAAAAAAAAAAAAAATAACACCTACTGTGGCGCCTGGCCAGCCAAGCGCCACAGTAGGTAAACGAAAAAAAAAAATAACACCTCCTGTGGCGCCTGGCTGGCCAGGCGCCACAGCTGGCCCCCCCACCAGCCAGGCGCCACAGGAGGTATGCTTCCTGTGGCGCCTGCCAGGTTAGGCGCCACAGAAAGCTATTTTTTTTAAAAAAAAAAATTAAAAATCTGTGGCGCTTCCAAGCGCCACAGCTTGTTTTAGTAGCGGTAAGATAGGTGGCATTTCGCAAGCGCCACAGCTAATGCAATTATAAGCGCCACAGATTTGGTTTTTTGTAGTAGTGGTCTTATAGAACTATGCGTTTATTAATCTGTGAATATCAAAATGTTAAGGGGTTTGACAGACATACTTTGTTTGGAAACTAAATTTGTTAGGAAAAGCCATATGATCGATCATGGTGAAAAGAAATTTGAATTTGAGAACTACATGAAATTTATAAGGTTGGAATCAGTAGCTATGTTTTTTATTCTCATTTCACTAGTTTATAAAACCTTAATATGCATGCATTGCCGGGAATTAGCCATTGGTTATTGAGACTTTACAATCTCACCTCGTTGGCAATGTCTTTTAAGCTTGTGCGAAAGCAAGGGAGAAGCACATAGGCTCGGTGCTAGTGTAGTGTTGTCGACTAAGCCTCCTAATATTGCATTTGTTTTGATAACACATTTTAGACAGGGGTTGGGGCACATACTGCGTTTGGGTAATATTGGTATGACTCAGTCATTGGCAGCAGTGGAGCATTATTCACGTGGGAATTAGCTCCAAATTTCGTGCTTTACCTAGGTATGTGATTGATTATAATCTCCCACCAAACACCCTGTTTAACAACCAAGCAACAGGGGACTAATCCCATTACTTTAAAATTCTCAAAGTCGTCATCATAATTTTTTAAGAAGGTAATAAAATTTGAGACCATAGGGTTTTTCTAAATCAAAAGTCAATATATATAGAAATTCCATTTACGACTTTCCAGCAACACACATCATGCATGACATCCATCTCATTGTTTTAACGTTCTCGTAGATAATCAAGTGCTTAAGATTTAAAATTGTTAGGTCAAAATTTAAATATTTTGAAATGTTAGATTATTTTGGCCATATATATTTGTCTGTTGTTGATGGCTTGATGCACGGTGTTGGGGGACCCATAAATTATGGTCCATTGAATTTCAGTAAATAATAGAAATTTCAGGCAATATTATTTAACAAATCAATGTGATCATCATCGTTTTCTTGAATCACTAAAAAAAAAAATCATTAAATTACCGACGGAATTTCAGTTTTCCGACGGAATTACTGATGGAATACGTTCCATCTCTAAAAAGTACATGGCAAATTGATTTGTCGACCGACAAAATTTTCCGATGGATTACCCATGGAAAAATTCCGTCAATAATTACCGACAAATTTTTAATAGAAAATTTTCCGTCGACAGATTTCCGGTCAGAAATTATTGATGGAATTTTTTTGTAGGTAATCCATCGGTAATTTAATATTATTTTTTTTAAAAATTCACGTAGCGCCCCCCGAGCGTAGGCCACTTGTCCCTCTAACCTTGCGCCACGTGTCTCTGTGAGATAATTGTTGCTTTTTGTGACAAAGGTGGGATTTGAACCTTAGATCTTTGGTATGTATTCTGATGCCTTTGTCAGTTGAGCTGCTTTAACCTTATGTTATTTTTTCACATAATAATATATATATAATGAAATAATTAAAAAAAATATAATATTAAGATAAATATATATAATATTAAATATATAATTATATATTTATTTTTTTATAATATAAAATATAAAAAATTTTAATTTCTTATTTCATTTAAATATTTTATATTAATATAAATATATATGATATTACATATATATTTATATACAATGATATATTTCATTTTTTTTATAATATAAAATTAAAATTTTTTTAATTTCTTATTTCATTTAAGTATTTAATATTAATATTAATATATATGATATTACATATATATTTGTATATAATTATATATTTCATTTCTTATAATATAAAATTCTAAATTTTGTAATTCCTTATTTCATTTATAACTTTTATTAATAATATTAAATATATTTAATATTTTATATTAAATATTAATTTTATGATATTTGAATATTTTTATTTTTGATAGATTCTTTTTATTTTTATTATTTTATATAAATTATCAAAATAAAATTAAAAAATTTATTAATTTTACCTATTATTACCCACGGAATTCCGTCAGTAATTTCAGTTTTAAAATTATCCATAGAAAGCCGTTGATAATTACCGACAGAAAAAATTTCGTGGGTAATCTATCGATAATTACAAACGGAATTTTTTTCCATTGGTAATCCCATCGGAAAATTTATTTTCTAACAGAATTTTCGGACGGAATTTTACCAACAGAAAATCTGTCAGTAATCCGTTGGAAATTTTACCAATTGAAATAATTCTGTGGGTAATTCTGTCGATAATAGCACGTTTTTTTTTGTAGTGAATGTCCATTCCTCCCCTCCTTTTTCTAAAAATATCTATTATTCTCACGCGCACTTGAGGAGCTAACCGACAAGTTGAAATATAAAATTGCACAAAAATGATACACTATATTTTATCTGATACTTCAAGAATATCTTGGTCCCAACGTTTTCCATGTTTATTAAATATAGTATTTGAGTAGAAAAATAAAGACTATAGACATATACCTAATCTCTCTCTATCACTCACCCACTACAAAGGAACAACATTAAAAAAATTCCAAGTGTGATTACCGAAACTCCATTGATGCATCTCCAAGCTAATCTTCTCTGAGATCAGTGATGTTTAAATTTGACCAAACGATAATATAAACTGATAAAAAATAATATATTGCGAAATTATTTCCTGCCAAGGGCCATCCATTTATATAAAGGATAACAAGTTATGAATTATCATCAACTTCTTCGTTCCAAGCTTCACATATACGCACCCATCAAAGCAACCATGTCTGAAAGTGAATACTTCACCAAACTTCTAGCATTAAGGTGTATTAATCTCTCTATATTCTTTTGTATTCTTGCTTCCTTCACGTTTTCTGCTGCTGCTTCTGAAGATGGCGAAGCAAAAGCTCTGTTGAACTGGAAAGTCAACCTTACCAAACAAAGCCAAGCTGCCTTGTCTTCATGGAACAATGGTACTAATCTCTGCAGAAACTGGAAGGGCATTTCATGTGACAAATCCACGTCTGTGACCAATATAAGTCTCTCAAATCTTGGCCTTCAAGGTACACTTGACAGTCTCAACTTTGCTTCCTTTCCTAATCTCCAATATTTTGATCTTAGTTACAACCAGTTTCATGGAAACATTCCCCACGAGATTGGTAACTTGTCTAGTATTTTGGTGTTGAGTTTGTCGGAGAATCCTTCAATTAGTGGTCCCATTCCTAAAGAAGTAGGAAACTTGAGCACTCTAAGTGTTCTTGATCTTAGTGCGTGTGATCTCACAGAGACAATTCCCAGTGAAATTGGGAACTTGAGGAAACTGAAGACTCTAGTGCTTGCCGCAAATGCTCTTTCTGGTCCCATTCCAGAAGAGATTGGAATGTTGAGTAATCTCTTGCATCTTGATTTGTCAGAAAACTCAGTGTTATCTGGTGGAATCCCATCATCAATTGGAAACTTGAACAAGTTGCAAGATTTTTATCTCAATGATTGCAATCTCTCTGGTCCTTTACCCAATGAAATTGGAAAACTCAATTTTCTCACACTCATTGATTTAGGCAACAATGAACTTGATGGGCCAATCCCTCCCTCTATAGGAAACTTGACACTTCTCGAGAAGTTGGTCCTGTCAAATAACAGTCTTTCTGGTCCAATTCCTGAATCCATCGGTAATGCGATCAGTTTACAAGAAATCTATATAGAATATAACAATCTTTCAGGACCTATTCCTGCCACTATAGGAAACTTGACAAACCTTGACACTTTAGTATTGATGGGGAACAATCTCAATGGTCAACTTCCGCAAGAAATGAACACCATAAGTTGGTATAATTTACAATTGGGTGATAATCATTTCCATGGCCATTTGCCACAACAGATTTGTCAAAGCGGGAGGTTATTTAGGTTTGTTGTTGAAAGTAATCAGTTCTCTGGTCCTGTTCCAACTAGTTTGAAGAATTGTTCTAGTCTAGAAAGACTTGGACTTCGGGATAACCAAATAGTTGATAATATAACAGATGCTTTTGGAGTATATCCTTCTTTGAACTACATTGATATAAGTGGAAATCAATTGTATGGCCTCCTTTCATCCAAATGGGGCAAGTGTCACAATCTCACACAATTGATTATTCACAATAACAAGCTTTCTGGTGATGTACCTCCCAAACTAGGAGAGGCAACTAAGCTTGGTTTACTTGACTTGTCTTCAAATAATTTGTCTGGATACATTCCAAAAGAACTAGGGAAGTTGATCATGTTGACAAAACTTAATTTGAGTGATAATAACTTCTCTGGTGATGTCCCCTCAAATATAAGATCACTTAGTCAGCTTCAAACTTTAGAGTTGGCAGCAAATAATTTTGATGGCTCAATCACAAGAGAGCTTGGGGAACTAAAAAGCTTAAAGTTTTTGAACTTGAGCAAAAACAAATTTGACAAAAGCATTCCCCTTGAGTTTGGTCAACTCCGAGAACTTGAACAGCTTGACCTTAGTGACAATTTGCTAATTGGAACAATGCCATCAATGCTTGGAATATTGCCCAAATTGCAACTATTGAACCTCTCACATAACAATCTCACTGGCAACATTCCTTCCAGTTTTGGTGGATCAATGTCAGCTTTGTCTAATGTTGACATATCATACAATCAATTAGAAGGCCCCATTCCAATCAAGCCAGCCTTTCACAACTTTGATTCATTGAGGAATAATAAAGGTTTGTGCGGTAACGTCACTGGTTTAAGTCCTTGTGGTGATTCGAAAACAAATGCGTATGGCCATAAGAGCAAAAAGTTCTTGATAATATTCCTCCCATTGACCATACTACTACTTGTAGTGGTTGGAGCTATTTGTATTTTTCTCCTGCGTGCGAGAAATACAACAAACAAAGATGAAGAAGCACAATCAGATGATATTTATTTTGTATGGAGTTCCAATGGAAAAATATTGTATGAAAATATCATCAAAGCCACAGAGGAGTTCGATGATAGATATCTCATCGGTAAAGGGGGCCAAGGAAGTGTTTACAGGGCAGAATTGCCTACAGGTGACATTGTTGCTGTAAAGAAGCTTCATTCAATACCAAATGGGGAAATCTACAGTCAGAAAGCTTTCACAAGTGAGATTCGAGCTTTGACCGAAATCAAACATCGCAACATTGTGAAGTTGTATGGGTTTTGTTCCAATTCACGATTCTCCTTTTTAGTTTATGAGTACTTGGAAGGTGGCAGCTTGGACAACATACTGAAGGATGAGAATCAAGCCACTAAGCTTGATTGGCATAAGAGGGTGAATGTTGTTAAAGGTGTCGCTAATGCTTTATTCCATATGCACCATGGCTGTTCACTTCCAATTGTTCACCGAGACATATCAAGCAAGAATGTTCTTCTAACTTCAGAATATGAAGAAGCTCACATCATTGACTTCGGAACATCAAAGTTTTTGAATCCTGACTCAAACAACATGACTACATTTGCTGGTACATTTGGGTATGCTGCTCCAGGTAAGACCCTTAATTTTTTGTTTTATCCTAAAATTAATATACTCTTTGCTATATTAAGGATTTGTAACATCAAATTTTTTTTTTGCAGAGATTGCTTACATTATGGAAGCGAATGAGAAATGTGATGTTTGCAGCTTTGGAGTGTTGATATTGGAGATCATTATGGGAATGCATCCAGGAGAGCTTGTTTCGTCTTTGATAGAGAAATCAACCGCCTTTAATTTGTTGTTAAAGGATGTGTTAGATCCACGACTTTCATCACCTAGAAAACTAATCCTTGATGAGGTTGTCGCTGTTGTGAAAATAGCATTTTCTTGTTTGGATGAGAATCCTCGATCTCGTCCAACCATGGAACAAGTATCTACAATGCTGGAACGGAGACCAAAGTTTCATGTGGAAGATCCATTTGGCACCATCACAATTGGACAACTAATAATGGAGAATTAAACTCCTTAATCAGTCATTTTTTTCTCTGTTAACATGTTGATGTATATATTAATTGTAAGCTCTCAAAGATGATAACGTACCATATGTATGATTAGTTTGTTGCTTAAATAAAGTGAATGTTTTATTTCACTCTTATAGAATGACAATGATTATCTTTGTATTGTGTATTTTTTTTTTCGATCGAATTTGTTGTGTGTTTATTTGTGTATAAGATTTAACACTACCGTATATGTTTTACCCTAAAAATTTGTGAAACATCTTAAACATTTTAAAATATTATGCTCTACTTAAAGTTACAATATATAATTACCAACGTTAACTGGCTGCAACTAACGTTCATTATTGCAAAATTAGTAACGTGTTTGGTGAAAAGAATCAAACACCTTTATCAATTATTTTATGGATACAAAGAATACAATGATACCTTCACTTTTGACTTAATTATCATCCCACGCGTGATTGTTCATTCATATGAATAATATCCCAACTATACTTAGATGAACGGGAAAGTGTCACAATTTAAAAAACACTTGGCCAAAAACAATAAACAAAAGCATTGTGGAAACACGGCTAGAGTCGGTGGGGGACAGAAGCCGAAAGCACACCAATTAATCTGGAATTTTGAAGAATTTAAATATGTAAACACCCTTCAGGCCAATGAAATTAATGTATGGTTTTCTAAAAGTAGGGAGTCTGAGTCATTTAGAGAAGAAATAATGACTTATCGGCAATGCCATCTATTTTGCTTAGATGAGGTTTTAGAATAGAACCCAACATTGACATGTTTGTGTGCACATGTATTTTAAAATTGTTAAAGACAGGTCAAAGCACTGCCAATTGAAAATTTATACAATATGTGAATATGCAACCACTCATTCAGGATAATTATTTTGTCGAAAAAAAATCAGGAAATGATATCTTAATTTCTCTATGAACAAAAGGTTAATGTAATTATGTAAAAATATGTTTCGTGTTATGTATAAAGTCTGATATACAATATACATTGTGAAACATATACAATAAAATTAGTGGTGGAGGATTATAATATAAAACTTTGATATATGTGATCGTTCGTAAGTATGTGTTCGCGTACAAATAAAAATAGTCGTCAATGTCAATATATTTATACAGAAGGTTTCGTAAGCCTTCATTAACTATATATTTAACTTAATTTATACTTAACAACCATGTATATGACCTTTTCGGCCAGATAAACATTATGTATAGTCTATGACCCTGCGCTTTAGTTTAATAATAATTTTCATTAGTTTGGGCCAAAAAGTTTTATAGGCCCTAAACCCATTGGGGTGTAGCCGAAGCAACTCGTGGCCAAGAATGGGAACAAGTATTAAGCCCATTAGGCCCAATTATATAACGTGGCTGGCTTTTATTTGAGGTTGTTTTTGTTTTTAAAAAAAAATACATTTTACGATATAAAACTCCTCGTCTCCTCTTGTATTTTTACAATGTACAATGTAGAATCATTTAGAATTAAGTAAATCAAACACCCAGTAAGAAGGAGCAGAATAATATCTGGCATAAAAAACAAAAAAAGGAGAAGCAGAATAATATCTGGCAATAAAACAAGAAGGAGCAGAATAATCAAAATACTTTATTTTATGGTAGAAAGAATGTCTATTTTTTATCTCTTGAAAATATCATTGAAAGATAAGATCTTGCACTTTTTGTTGGTACTGATAGGATGTGGCATTTAAACAGTCTATTTTACTAGAACAAAATGATAATTGCTTTCCTATTTATCAAAGGAAAAAGAAAATCAAACGTTTTCTCAAAAATCAAACAGCGCCCCAAAACTTGACCGATTGATTGACTCATGTTGTGCCATGTCATCACATACCAAAAATCAAATACAATAACAACGAAGTCTTGTTTCACTAGGTGAATTCGGCTATATAGATCATATAGCATTATGTTCGATTAAAAACCAAATCTGTAGATAGATTATTAACTAAAAGATCTTATTCTATAACCTCACTGGGTATTCGCTTCGGTTTCCTCTATCTATTTTCAAATGACTCTATAGTGCTTGATTAATCCTCCTCACACCCACATCCAATGACCTTTTGAACATGTCCAAATGACATCATACAATTTTTCACCTTTTTTTCTGTAATGCTGCCACTCCAACTCATTCGCATATATGATTATTATGAATCTTAGTTTTTCTTGTATAATCACTTGTTCATCTTTGCATCCTCATCTTGGTTACCCCCACTTTATGTTCATGCTGTCTCTTTAATTGAAGGAATCCCACACCCCATCCCTTGAAATGAATACGACTAAAATAATCTACTCTTTTTCAATTCCCAACTTTAAATCCCAAATTATAGTTTCATAAAAGTAATCAAGTATAGCAAAATTTGAAGAGAAAAATAATTACGGTAAAGATGAGACGTAGGTTGTACATATAACAATCTGACATTTTTGTGTCATTGTGTAAGAGATTCAACTTCGAAATTGATCATTTGTACAATCTAACCAACTATGATTAGATCAGTATTTAATAATTGTTTAGTCTTGAGTTTAGTCATATGAATAAAATATTATATTGGGAGTTTTCTCTCGTACAAGGTATGAAGTCGGTGAAATTTAGATTGGTAAAACCGAATTTCAGATATATAGAACTTAGAAAATTTTGTTTTATTGTTAAATGATCTTTCATTCAACTTCACTTAGTTTATAGTGGGCCCTAAGCTCATATAATGGAGGAGGGTTATCTTATTAGGCTCTCGACAGCCTACATAAAACTCTATCAGATCAGTATGATATTGATTAACAAAAAAATTGTGCAAATATAAGGTCGCTCGGAAATAACGTGTTGAATGGCTCGGGTATGGTGAAAAATGAAGATTTAGTTATTGATGGAGTATAATGATATCATGTGATCCAACCTCATTAAGTGAAATAAGACTTCTTCCTTTCAATCTTCATTCCGAATTTCTTGTGGTATCAAGAGATTCCAACCAAAAATTTCATTTTGGTATAGTTTTGAAATCTTGCTTAAGATGATTCAAAATTATAGCTGTGCTATTTTCAGCAAAACATGAGGATGGGAACCATGCCTAGTGATCCACACAATATAATGCAGCAGCTGAAAGGATAAGTATCATCTTCTAAATATTTTAAAAAATTGTTTACACCTATTTGAAATAAGGAAATATTAACTTACAATTTCTTTATTCCAAGTGTTTTAAATGTTATATTTTATTTAAATATTAATATGTCAAAACAACGAAAACTAATAAAGTGAAATACCTGTTGATATTTTACAAGAGGGCAAACTCGCCGAACTACGATATAACAGTGTTGCGTGTAATACACACACACATATATGTATGCGGGAGATTTAATCAACACAATGTTCAGTGATTTCACTTATTAGCTTTCCACACCAAACAAACACTTCAGTTTCAATTCAAGCCCCAAAAAGATCATACAAACATTCGTGATCCAAAAACCACAAGTTTACAACGTGTACATTAAAATGCCAATGCTCTTGCAAAAGAAATTCAATCCCTCATTAGTTGTCCAATTGTGATAGTGTGAAATTGATCTTGAAAATGACATTTTGGAGGCCTTGCAAGCTCCGTATATAGATACTTGCTCCATGGTTGGACGAGATCGGGGATTCTCATTCAAGCAAGAAAATGTAATTTTTGCAACTAAGAGGACTTCATCTGGAATTGGCCTTCCCAAGGGAGAAAGTTGTGTGTCCATCACATCCTTGAATAATAAATTGTTATTGGTTGGTTTCTCTCCCAAGTATGAAATGAGCTCTCCTGGATGCGTACCCATAATGATTTCAAAAATCAACACTCCAAAGCTATATACATCACATTTCTCGTTGGCCTCCACGATAAAAGCAAGCTCTGCAATATATTTAGTGTTATGTATATTCATAATATTCCAAAGAGTGGTATTTTCGAAAGAAAAGAAAAAATGTCATACCTGGTGTAGCATGCCCAAATGTGCCAACAAATGTGGTCATATTGTTTGAGTAAGGATTCAAAAGCTTTGCAGCTCCAAAATCAATGATATGAGTCTCTTCATATTCAGAACTCAGAATAGCATTCTTGCTTGATATGTCACGGTGAACAATAGGAATAGGACAACCATGATGCATATGGAATAAAGCATTAGTCGCACGTTTAACAACATTCACCTTCTTACTCCAATCAAGTTTAGTGGCTTGTACATCATTCCTTAGTATGTTATACAAGCTTCCACCTTCCAAGAACTCATAAACCAAAATGGAGAATTGTGAATTCGAATAAAACCCATACAACTTTACAATGTTACGATGTTTGGTTTCTCTCAAAGCTTGAATCTCACTTGTAAACGCTTTTTGATTAGAGATTTCCCCACTTGAAATTGAATGAAGCTTCTATACAGCAAAAATGTCACCTGTAGGCAACTCGACCCAATAACAATTCCTTGGCTCACTTTCCCTATAGGATATTTGTCATCGAACTCCTCTGTGGCTTTGATGACATCTTTGTACAATATCACTCTTTCAAAATTCATGCAAAATAAGCATCTTTTGGTGGCGTTTCTCCATCTTTGGTTTTTGCTTTTCTTGCTGTTCGATAACAAATAAAAGATGCTCCAACAAGTTCTAATAGCATTATGGCCAATGGGAGGAATATTATCAAAAACTTTTTGCTCTTATGGCCACGTCTGTTTGTTTGCGAATTGCCACATGGACTTAAACCACTGATGTTACCGCACAAACCTATATTATCCCTCAACACATCAAAGTTGTGAAAAGCTGGTTTGATTGGAACGGAACCTTCTAATTGATTGTATGTTATGTCAACAATAGACAAAGCTGACATTGATCCACTGAAACTGGAAGGAATGGTGCCAGTGAGATTATTATGTGAGAGATTCAATACTTGCAATTTGGGTAACATTCCAAGCCTTGATGGTATTGTTCCAACTAGCAAATTGTCTCTAAGATCAAGTTGTTCAAGGTCTTGGAGTTCCCCAAACTCAAGGGGGATGCTTTCATCAAATTTGTTTTTGCTCAAGTTCAAGACCCTTAAACTTTTTAATTCCCCAAGATCTCTCATGATTGAGCCATTCAAATTATTTGCTGCAAACTCCAAAATTTGAAGCGTACCAAGTGATCTTATATTTGAAGGGACAGTACAAGAGAAGTTTGTGGCTCAAAGAGAGTCGCATCAGCTTTGTCAAATTTCCTAATTCTTTTGGAATTTTTCCACACAAATGATTTGAAGACAAGTTAAGTAAACTAAGCTTAGTCGCCCCTCCTAGTTCTGCTGGTATATCACCAGAAAGCTTGTTATTGTGAATAACCAATTGTGTGAGATTTTGACACTTCCCCCGCCTGCCTGGATGCAAGGTAGCCATACAATTGATTCACTTAGATCAATGTAATCCAAATAAGGATATACTCCGCAAGCATCTATTATATTATCAACTATTTGGTTATTATCAAGCCTGAGTCTTTCTAGGCTAGAACAATTCTTCAAACTTGGTGGGATAGAACTAGTGAAATGTTATGATAAGTAGCAAACTTGACTAACCTCTTACTTTGACAAATCTGTTGTGGCAAATGGCCAGAGAAATGATTATCACCCAGTTGTAGATTAGAATAATTTGTCATTTTATTCATTTCTCGTGGAAGTTGACCACTGAGATGGTTCATCATCTATACTAGCGAATTGAGCGTTGTCAAGTTTCCAATAGTGGAAGGAATACGACCTGAAAAATTGTTAGATTCTAGATAGATTTCTTGTAAATTGATCAAGTTACCAATGGATTGAGGAATTGGACCAGAAAATCTGTTATATGAGAAGGACCGTTGTTCAAGATTTGTTAGATTTCCTACAGAGGGTGAGATTGGCCCAGAAAATCTATTATCATATAACTGGATATTAATGAGAGGAGAGAGTTTCCATAATTCAGTAGGAATAGGACCCTCGAGATTGTTCTAATAAAGATAAAGATTTTGTAACTTGGTCAAGTTTCCAATTGATGAGGGGATTCTCCCTGAAAGAGGGTTGGTTCCCAAGAAAAGCTCTACAAGATTGCTCAACATTCCAATCTCTTGAGGAATGTGACAAGAAAGGGAATTTTCTCCAAGCCATAGGAGATTCAAATCCCTCAGATTCCCAATTTCATGGGAAATTTTCCCTGTGAGATTACATGTAGTAAGATCAAGATGATTAAGATTGGTCAGGTTCCATATTTCAGGAGGAATGGGATCCGTAATTGGATTATTTGACAAATTCAACTTCAAAACAGGTGACAAATTACCAATTTCGTGGGGAATGTATCCAGAAAATTGGTTGTGACTTATGTTGAAGTAGAAGAGATTAGTAAAGGCAGCGAAATTGAGACTGGAAAGTGTACCTTGGAGGCTAAGATTTGACTGATTTATGTTGATCACAGACATGGATTTGTCACATGAAATCCCTTTCCAGTTTCTGCAAGGATTAGTGTGATTGTTCCAAGAGGACAAGGTGGCTTTGCTTTGGTCGTTAAAGCTAGCCCTCCACTTCAACAGAGCTTTCAATTCGCTTCGCTAACTCCAGCAGCAGCAGAAGCAAAGGAATCAACACAAGAAAATATGAAGAGAATTATACACCATAATGCTAGCAGCTTATTAGTGGAGTATTCACCTTCAGACATGGTTTTTTGGTGAATTTTTCAGTCACAGACTGTATTAGTTGGGCAGGATGATCGAGATGGTGGTTGTTCTTGTAAATGGTGGTTTATGTGAGTTTTTCTTATGCTTAAGTTGATGATGCAGAGCTTCTTATAAATACTGTGGAGATTGGCTTTGCAGGGAATAGTTTCTCAGTATAAGTCAATGTTTTGCTGTAGACTTTGTGGGCTTGTTGCATTCAAAAGCCAAAGGAACTCATCTTTTTTGTTTTCCCAACAGTTCATAAACTTTTAGAAACAACTTGACCATCGCATAACGCACCGTCCATTTGGTTTTTCTCACCGCTTTTTATCTTTTATTGTTTTCCCAAACTTTATGAACTTTTAGAAACCACTTGACCATCGCATAGCACACTGTCCACACGGTCCATTTGCTTTTCTCACCTCTTTTAGACATAGCCAGCGTTACTTTTTGACTTTAATTCAGAGTTTAGGTACAATTAACTATTCTTATGTAATCGGACAATATTATTCATAGACTCTACATCATGCATTGCTTCATGACCAAGTGTAATATCCTAAATTGTAATTAAGGGCTAATAACTTCAAAGTGATGTAACTAATGATAATTAAGCACTTTTGAAGTATATAATGTGCAAAGTGATATAAAATGTGCTTAGTGATGGTTTAATAAGCATTGTGGTAATCAGGGGTAAGATGGTAAATTTATCGACAGATTAGCCGGTTAATGAAGAGGAAACTCCTTGGTAATTGAGATCAATGGCTAGTATTGAGTAATTAATAGGGTGGAATCAAGTGTGTGTGGGAGAATATGAGATCATGAAAGAATGAGAAGAGATGGTGCCAAGTGGCAAAATATGAACCATAGATGAGGTCAAATTTTCAAACACTCTTCCCTCTCTCTCTCAAGTCGGTGAAGAAGCATGGAAAATGGGAAAATGAGATCATCATCATCATCTCTCCTCTCTCTCACCATTCTCCATTTTTGCTATGCAAGGAAGGAAAGAGAAAGAAGAAAATTTGAGGTAGGTGTCCTAAATGACTTCACATGCTCAAACACTCTTCATTGATATTGTTCAAGAGGTTGAGAGCTTGACTTCTATGGTTTCATAATTTTCATTGGTGGTGTTTGAGAGATTGTGAAGTTTGAGAAGTTGAAGAAACAAGAAACCAACTTTGAGAAGTGAAAGAGGTGAGTATTTAATGTAGTTTAGTGCAATTGCTTTGATCATTGGTTTGGTTTTGTAAATTCTGGATTCTTGCCTTTATTTCTTGTGATTTTGGAAGATATGAATGGGTTAGTGTTTAGTGGAAGAATTGGTACCAAATTATGACCTTGAGTTATTAGAAGTGATTGGGAAATTGTGGGAGTGAAATTGATTATTGGTGGTTTCGGAATGCAATTTGGGTAAAATAGGGTATGAATTGATTGGGAAGGAATTTGGTTGTTATGAGTTTACCAATAGGCTTCTTAGGGAATTTTGAGTGAGAATGCACTTTGGTATGAGTTTTGGAGCCTTTGGGAGTAACTTGATCAAGTTTGGAAACTCATATCAGTAGCTGCAAACTGGCTGCTGATAAGCATCACTCGAGCAAGGTTGGATCTCACTCGAGTGATGTTGGATATTTTCCTTTCTCTCCAGCGTTTTGAGTAGAAATCTCATGCAAGATGCACGAGTGCACTTCTCAACTTGCGAGTGAAATATGATACCACTCGAGTGAGCATGGTGTGCTTGAGTGCATGAGGTCTTGGAGCTATAGGGTTGCGTCTCGGGTAGTCACTCACAGGTTGATGTCCAAGAGTGTGTCCTAACACCCGCAAGTTCTGAACTCTCACTCGAGTACATATGGTTGTGCTCGAGTGAGATTTCTCCTTTAGAAGTGGTTGTGCTCTTGGGCAAACACTTCCTGTGTTGCACTTCCTTGTGCTCGAGTGCAGTGAGTACTTCTTGACCGAAGATGTTGCTCTCTGCCAAACACTCGCGAATGAGAATCCCTCTCACTCGAGCATAAGTGTTTCATCACTCGAGTGAGGTCATCTTCACTCGAATGCGTCGACCAAAAATCAGTGTTGTGCTTCCAAAGAGGGAATCTTGGGGTAGCTTCTCCCAACCCTTTAAAAGTATGTTTGGGTTTCTTATAGTCACCCAAGAAGTTTAGATGATAACCAACTTAAAGTATTATAGAATTAAGAACTTGGAAAAGAGATTGACGGGTTGTCTCTAACTTGATTTATGAGATTTGATATTTGCCGCCCTCGAGAGCCTGCAGTGCCGAAGAACGTCAGGAAAGGACCAGGTAGTGACTCTTTCTTTTATACTGTTTGTGAAACGTTGTGTGTATGTTTGTCATGCATTGAAAATACCTTGTGAATACATTATGATGCTTTGAGATCGCAGCGAAAGCTGACACATAGTGCTACATTATGATACTTTGTGAATACATAGAGATCGCAGCGAAAGTTGACGCATAGAGTTTACAGCCATGAGTGCTGTCGTTTGTGGCATGAGCCATGATATATTGTGATGCTGCTTAACATAATCATATATGCTTTGTGTTCATGCATTGTGTAAGTGACTTGTTACTACTGAGATTCTCTTGAATCTCATTATTTCCAATGACTAACATTTTAGACAGAGCAAGTGGCTCTAAAGAGAAGCGGGCAACCCAAAGCGATTAGGACCCTTCGGGGTATATTTGATTTTGGAGGTGTTGGTTATCCATTTTGAACTTGGAATTACTGTATATTTTGAGATATAAATATTATTATAGTTGAGTTTGGTCATGTAATCCCCTAGTAAGCATTGCAAACACCTAGTTGATATATGTATAGAACCTGAGAATTGCCGGGGATTTGATTACACACTCTGATATGAATGAATGTAAATTAACTGCACATGTGATTATATTCAATTTTTGAAATTAAGACCAGGATGGCGAAAAGTTTTTGAAAGATTTGTGAAAATCCTTGTTGTAATATAGGAAGTTGAAATGAGTTTATATTATCCAACGGTCTCTAATTCATTTTAATTATGCGACATCGAATTATAATTATGCTAATTAAGGCAGGGGGTTACACCAAGAGCCTTTTGTTATGTGTAGTATAAACAAACAGTTGTCGTCTCACTTGTGGGAGCCATTATAACTTCCTTATTAACTAAGTGTCCTGAAATTACTAGAAAACTTGATTTAGTGTTGAAATTCATTTTAGCTATAGCTACCATGATGTAATTAAAATACTGGTTTTTTGGCTTTTTTAATTAACATGAGTGAATGGAATGAAATTGGATTAAAATGTGAATGATGAACCTCTTGAATTATTGGTTAGGTGACTATATCCTAGCTCAATTTGATATTGGAGTCTTTATAGTGGAATTAGGATTGGGTGATTGTAGTTATTCCATTTAGATTAATGCACTACCCGGTTACAATGACCACATGCAAGGTCATTTCAAGTATATTTATCTAACACTAATATGAATAGAAATCGTACTAACAATTAAAGAACTCATATAGGCTAAAAACAAACAAACAAACAAACACACACACACACACAACTAAGTACTTAAACTCACAATTACCTATCCCAATCACAAGTATATAATCCAAACAAAAGTTCACAACTAACAAACCAAAAATCCAAGCTACAGATTACAATCTCTTGGACAAGAAATCATAAAAACCACTTATTATCAATTTTTTAAATGAAGGTATCTTTTAAAAAATTATATTTGTAACATATTTAGCGGTTTTAATTAATTTTATCTACTACATTCTGTTGTCTTGGTTTATTTGTCTGTTATAAAAAGACTAGAGTGTATCACAAGGTTCTCGAAGTATATGCTTACACGTGGCAATAGTTGAGGAATTGGTGGATGAGACGTAGTTTTATAAAGGAAGAAAGACACATTTATACTGATTAATTAACCGTGTGAATTTTCTACCGCGAGCTTTGTTTTTTTCCTAATTATAGTGATTAATTAACCGTGTATTTGATTAGTCTAAAATACAAAATAATATGAAAACCCTTTTTAGCGAACAAGTCAGAACATAACCTTTTTTTTTCGCCGAAAAGTGTCAAAGCAATTTAAACTTAAGAAATCGTCTTTGCTTTATATTCTATGTATCTAAACTTAAAAAAAAAAAAAGCAATAATTAAAACTACAAAGTTAAAGTTGACAACAAAAGTGACTACAGTTTGAACTCAAGGATGCAAAATCCTCTTATTTTAACAATTTCCACTCCTCCGCCGTGTTAGGTACGGGATATTTGTTAGACATGCAATTTGTGTACTTTTGAGTAAGGCATAGTTTTAAAAAAAAAGAACATGACAAAAGAAGAAGAAAGGAAAGTTCCACTCATCCATTATAAAGAGACGATTAATGAACTAGAGTCGCCATTCTCGCTCAACATTAAGGTGAAGCAAATTTAGAGGCTCAACTATGTTTCAGCTTCTTCTTTCGTCATTTCTGCTCTGCAGCTTCATACAGCTGCAGCAACCTGCCTTAAAAAGGTAAGCAAGTGCATAATATGGTTCGAAATTAATGGTACTACTTTGTTCCTTAATATAAAATCTATTTAACTAATTTGAATGAATTAAAGAAATTAGTTAAATTAGTTAGTATTTGTAACAAATGAATTAATTTTCCTTACCCTTAGATGAAAGCCGCTATGTAATCGATTAGGATATTCTAAATAAAGAATTATAAATTTGGGAGATACAATGGATTGAAGTCAACCCTTAACTATCTCTTATATTAAGAATCACATGCAGTAGTATTATTCTCTTCCTCATTGTGTTCAACCACCTGAATCATTTTCATCCTGCAGTCGTACGTTGTATACTTGGGATCACATTCTCTTGTTCCAAAACCTTCCTCTGCTGATATGGACTTTGCTCCAAATTCCCATAATGATTTGCTTGCCTCTGTATTAGGAAGGTTCGTGCGTGCATGTTTCGGACGTGGCTTTCTTCCTTTTCGCTTATTGTCCGCTGCGCTCCTTTGCCTTAAAACGGTGCCGTTTTGGGCAAAAAATCAAGCTCCTCACCTCTTTTTTTTTTTGAAAAATAATATTCACCATCCTGAAGTATTTTTTCAGTACCGGTCAGTACTCTATAATATTTTTTCAGTATTATTCAATATCTTAAATTAATTTTTAGTGCATCCAACATCCTGAAATATTGCACCAAACACATTTTAGAGTATTGACTGGGACCGAAAAAATACTTCAGAATATTGGATAATACTGAAAAATTATTTTAGGATCTTAAAAAAATATTTTAGACATCCTGAAGTGCTTTTTAAGTACAATTTAGTACTCTGTAATATTTTTTTAGTATTATCCAGTATCATGAACTAATTTTTCGTTTACCCAACATCCTTAAATATTGCACCAAAAATATTTCAGAGTACTAATTGACACTAAAAAAATACTTTAGGATATTGGATAATACTGAAAAATTATTTTAGGATCTTAACAAAATATTTTAAGAAACTGATTGTGCTAAAAAAATATTTTAGGATGGTGAATACTAGTTTCAAAAAAAAATAAAGGTGAGGGGCTTGAATTTTTTTCCCAAACGGCACCGTTTTAAAGCAAAGGAGCGCAGCGGATGATATACGAAAAGCAGGAAAGCCGTGTCCGCATGTTTCACGGAGCTTTTTGACTCATTTTCAAAGTTACCATTTCTCTCTCTGTCTTTTCTTTCTTTAAAGAATGCTAAGTCCACAATACTTATTTGGATAGTTACATGATTGATTTGACAACCAGGAAAAGGCGAAGGAGGCCATCATTTACTCCTATAACCGACACATCAATGGCTTTACCGCATTACTTGAAGAGGATGAGGCAGCAGAGATCAGGAGTGAGAGACTCAGACCCTTATATATATATGATATATCTATATAAGTCTTATATTAAATATTATTGACACTGATTATTGATATAAAATGGTTGGAAAATGGACGCAGAAAGTCCAAGAGTAGTGTCGGTGTTCTTGAGCCAATTGCATAATCTGCACACAACCTGGTCATGGGGTTTTCTAGGGCAAGAAAGAAATGGAAGAGTGAGAGCTGACTCAGCTTGGTTCAAAGAAAGATTTGTCAAAATGTGATTATTGGAAGTCTTGATACCGGTAACTACTATTTGCATGTGAAATGAAATCAACCTGCACGTACATAAAGTTATGTTGATCTGTGAACATTGACAATAGACTTAAGAATTTTGATTATTGAGTTGTTATATTGGATAGGTGTTTCGCCAGAATCCAAAAGCTTCCGAGATGACGGGTACGGTCCGGTTCCAAAGAAATGGCGTGAAGGTTCAAAATGCAAGCTTTATAGTCTGTCCGGCACACGTAACACAACTCTTTATGCAACAGGTTTCGTCAAAACTTTAGTTTTTCATAATTAAAATATACGACATTATGATATGTGAAGTCTAAAGTGAACAAACTCAAGAGATGAAGCATGTATGTGTATGAAATAGGAAGCTGATTGGGGCAAAAACGTTCTATTAAGGCTATGGGATGAAACACGGGAGCCTTGGTCTTACAATTGGTATCAGCGCTCGAGACATAATGGGGCACGGGACCCAAACATTGTCCATAGCTGGTGGCAACTTAGTGCGAAATGTCAGCGTTCGGAACAACGGAAAAGGAACAGCCAAGGGAGGGTCTCCAAGAGCCCGTCTTGCAGTGTATCAGGTTTGCTGGGGTCGTGATAGTTCTGAAGATTGCACTGATGAAGATCTCATTTTTGCTTTGGATCAAGCCATTCATGACAGTGCTGATATTTGAAACACCCCAAATTTTATTCCCCAATATTCCTTATAAGTATTTGGGGCATTTAGTGAAATGGAAGAGTGAATTTTGAGGAATTTGATATGCTGCCCGTGCAAATTTTCTATGAGGTAGTGAGTTTGTCAGGTGTATTTGGATAACCAAATGATGTCTACAAATTCTAAAATTTTATAGAATGAAAGTAGATATCTTAAGCTTTAATTTGATAGGTCATATGAATTATTTGGAGTTGTATACAAAGAGTTGTGAATTTTTGAAGTTTACCCAGTGAAACTGTCTATTTTCTGAAACAACATCCAAAAACTTAAAATCTAGGAATTTTCAGCTTCCTATTGGCTAAAGACTATATTTTTTCTTGAAATTAGATTCAATAAGGGTTCTATATCCTTTGAAATGAGTCTAATTGAAGTTCCACAAATAAAGTTATGATTTTTCAAAGTTTAATAAAAAAATATGCCAACTAATCCGAAAATGGGGAAAAAAAATGCTATGGCACACTTGCAATTTTGGAATAAAATCCAGTAGCCTATTTTGCACCTCTAATGGGCTTGGGACGTCACGTACTTTATGGGCTGAAGAAAGGGAAGAGGAATTGTTTCAATTTGATTCGAATTTATGTCACCATTACATGTAGATAAGCTAAAGAACTTTATGACCAAAAAGTCAAAATTTTGGGAATTTTTGTAATAAGATAATTGAGGAAAAAGGGAGATATTTATGACAACTTTGCCCGTCATCTTTCCTTATTGTTTGCAGACCAAAGAAGAACGAGAGAGAGAGAGAGAGAGAGAGAGCTTCAAAGGTTCTAGAGAGAAGGAGGAGACAAATCCAAGCAAACAAAATTTCAAGGATTGAGGGGGAGTGCATTTCGGCTAGAGAGTGAAGAAGAGGAAATCCAAAGGACCTGATTGATAGCTGAGCTGTTGCACGAAGTTCGAGAAACATTTTTACGAGTTAAAAGAAATACAAGAGAAGGACTTAGAGATAGAGAGCATAATTGAATAAATCACTACTATAGAATATACTTATAACTACCCTAAAGGACGTCCCTTCTTGAAAAAGGGATACCCAAAATATTGGTGGGTGGCATATATGTAATTATAGATGAAAATTGGAAAGATTGGCGTGTCAAAAATAATTGAATCTCGTGCCAGGAGGGGCTAGAAAGTGTTTTAGATGTCCCCAATCAAAATGGGGACATCTAAAGACCCCCAAATTAGACCAGGATATCATATACAGTTAAAAAAAATTAGAAAACCTTTAGACATCCCCAGCCCAGCTGGGGACGTCTAATGTCAAGCTTTAGACATCCCCAGCAGGGTTGGGGACGTCTAAAGGTACCTTTAGACGTTCGCAGCCCTGCTGGGGATGTCTAAAGCTGAATCACATGCCCTGGTCGACTTGACTGGTGCATGTGCAGTGTCAGAAAAGTCCTCTGCTTTACTCTTTCACTCCTCCCATCTTCATTACTTCTTTCATCCCCTTCTTTCTACTCTCCTCTCCCCTGGGCTTCTTGTTTTTTTCTTCTTTTTCCAAATCTTTCTATATGGCTATCCCCTGTTTCTTCTTGGTCCTCCATCCTGCTCGTCACCGTCTTTGCTCAGCTGAGTTTGCACCATTTTCTCTCATTCTTGCCAATGTCATCCTCCCTCTTACCACCGTGGGCCATCTCCCTCTAAAGTTTCAGCAACAGGTTAGCTAACTAAACTTGTGAATGCTTAGCAAAAATGAATTTGATTCTAGGCTGGAATTTAAGTGTGATTTGTGCTTAAGCTTTGTCTTTGTTGTTTTGGTAGTAGACTTGCTGAGACAATTGTTGTCAACGTGAGCTGTGAATTTAAAGTTTGACTTGTGCTGGATCTGTACACCTTGCTTGCTATTGAGTTTAATTGGTGATTAATAAAAGAATAAATTAATGTGTGACTGTGAATGGCTAAAGAATCTGGAAGTTTTATATACACACACGCACCAGTAATAGTTAGATCAAGCTAGATGAGAGAGAGAGATATATATATATATATATATATAAAATATAATGATATATATCATGAACAAGGATTTATAATTTAATTTTTATGAATGATGTGCGTGTGTAATGTTGGGAGAATAACTATTTCTGTATTGGCATCTCAACAATGTTCAAACCTAGCTAGATGAGTCAGTAGTATTAGATATTAATGATGAATATATATATATATATATATATATATATAATTATGCGTGCATGCTTAGAAGCATAAGGGGAGCGACAGGAAGAGGATAATGGGGAGAGAGGGAATGGGGAGTATATTTATAGAGATATTTCAAGGCATGCAATCATTCCAATGATCATGTGCCCCTCCAGTTACAACTACAACTACAACAACACCAAACTCTCTTTCTCTCTCTCTCTCTCTCTCTACACACACACATCTAATTATATTCCTTCATAAATCATTCAAAAATAATAAAAAATTTAGTTTGATACTTTAGTTTGCCAATATTTATTATTTGAATAAAAAAATTTATGAGATCTTTTCTTCTATTTTTTTCTATTTGAAAATAAGTAAAAAATATCGAAAATTTTAAAAGGGCCTAGAACTTGCTAGTCAAGAACTTGGTGCCAATTTTGTGGCGCCAATTTTTTAATGTTTAGTTGAACTTGGTGCTTCCTTTAGCGTTCAAGAACATAGGAAAATGGGTAGAATTTGAATTGGAATTCTTGAAAACCATAATCTTGTTCTCTATGCTTTCTGGTACATGAGATTATGGTACTTTCTTTCCTTGCATTTACCTAATGCTCCGAAGTAGAGAAAATGAAGCTATGAATTTTTGTTTGGGTTAGAAGAATTAATGCTAGCTTCCTTCTTTTTACTCTTGTTTTAGTGCTATGAAATTTTATTTTACTCTTCTTAATTAGTTTAATTTTGTTTAAATTAAGCTGAGATGGTTTGTTATTTTGATTTTGGGATGTCTCACTTTTAAGGGGAAATGCTACCAAAATTTTGAAAAACAAAATAGTAAAAGGCAATTCCATGTGTTGACAATTATTTTAAACTTGAGTGTTATTGGGAATGGCGTAGGTGGTAATAAAATGGATCATAGTTGGATGAATGCTTTGAGAACAAGTGAACAATATGAGAATGGGGTTGAAGAGTTTATTGAATATTCTAGAAGGAACGCTCCAGCCAAAAATGGGATGTATTTTTGTCCTTGTGTCAATTGTTTAAATGAGAGAAGATGGGATATTGAAGTTATAAGGGATCACCTACTTTGTGATGGAATAAATCTTTGATACACAAGGTGGATATGGCATGGTGAGGAAGTAACTGATTGTCCGTCGCACAAGAAGGAAGCTGTGGATGTCATAGATGAAGATAGAATGGAGAGAATGATTCATAATGTTGAGGTAGAATCTTTTGCATAGTCGCATGAATATGACAGCATGTGGAGTAATGCAGAGACACTGTTGTACCCAAGGAGTCACTACTACAGAATTAGGATATAACCACCCCAAAGGACGTCCTAAATTTAAAATTGGGTGGTTAAAAAGGCAGGCGGTGGCAATTTCGTAATTATATGTATGTAGGGAAACCTTTAGACGTCCCAAATTTGAATTTGGGACGCCTAAAGTTCTTCTAGGAGCGAAATATAAATTTTGCAAATTTTTTTAGCGCCAGTAGCTGGGTTTAGACGTCTCAAAATAATTTTGGGATGTCTAAACCCAAACTTTAAGCGTCCCAAATGCCATTTGGGACGCCTAAACCTAGACTTTAGGATTTGGGACACCTAAAGTTAGACTTTAGGCGTCCTAAATGGTATTTGGGACACCTAAAGGCATCCCTGCGCATGTCAGACAAGTGTCTGACATGCGTCTTCTCCATTCTTCACTTCTCTTCCCTCCTTTTTTGACCAAACTACTTTACTCTTCCTCCCTCCTTGCTTGTTTGTCGACTATACTCCTTCTACTCTACTTCTTCAACTCCTCCCTTCTGCAACTTTACTTCTTCCACCTAAAATCCATTGAAGGACGCATGAACCAGGCCACCCCTTCCTCCACAGTGTAGGTTTTTGCTCTCCTCTACCTCCTTCCTTCCATTGTCGTCCACACCTCCACACAACGTGGTTCTTTGCTTTCTCCACCCTCTGGTGTACCTCCCCACCGTGCATACACCTCTGATCTCCAACGTCTTCTCACTACCTCTCTAGCATACATAGCCATCGGCGCCCCCTTCATCAGGTTAGTTTATTTTCTTCTTTTTTTTGTAACAGAATGATTTATTTTCTTTTTGAAATATAACTTTACTTGAATAAATTAAAGTAAAACTTGCAATGTGAAAAGCCTAGGCAATAGGAAATATCACGTTAATTGTGCTATATATTGCTTATATTGAGATGGTTGAGATTGGTGTGTTTGGTGTGCTTATATATTGCTTAAATTGTACTGGGGAAATCTATCACTGCAATACTTTTTGTTAGTCCAAGCGTTTCACCCAAGAGGAGGGGTGAATTAGTTGATTCCAAAAATTTCGTCGCGTATAAGGAAATCTACGGAATATTAAAATAGTTAAGAGCAAGGAGAAATATCACCGTAGTGTACACCGGGAGTTATACTGGTTCGGCCACAACCACTTTGACCTACGTCTAGTCCTCAGAGCGTTTCTGAGAGTTTTCACTATATTCTCCAAGATTTAGTGGGTTCTTAGCACCTCAGTACACAGCAAGTTCCTATACCTGGACACTCGCTCCCCCTTACACGTTGCAATCAAATCCCAACTCAAGGTTCTACTACCTTAAGTTGTCTCAATAACAAATATTGAATTTGTAATGAAAAACTCTCTCACAGAGCAAATATATATTCACTGAAGTACAAATGAATGAGTATAGGAAAACAAAGCACTAATTGTATTGATCGATGTGTGATCTCAGTTTGTATCTACTTATTTTCTTCTCTTTGAATGCTCTATATATATAGATGATTTGTAGCGTCTGTTGGAAGTAATTTCAAACTTGTCCGTTAGAGTCGCACAGAAACGGTTGACTATTCTTCGTATTTGAAAACTATCCGTTGGCGGTAGGTAGCGTTAGGTGAACGTTCAAACTTTTATTTGACTTCTCAAATCTATCATACTCTTTCATTGTTTCTCTGTAAATGTACTTAGAATACTAATACAATGAAGAGTTAATCATATAGATAACAAATCAAGAGACATTAGATGAAAATATAATTTCTGAACTGCCTTACTCGAGTGGCTACTCGAGTGATCAAGTTTGTTACTCGAGTGGTCCCTCGAGTAAACATGTCAAAAATATGGCAGTGAACAAATCAACATTTTAAATCAAGAATTACTCGGGTAAGACATGGAGTGATATATTACAAACCTTGAAACTACCTGATTACTCGAGTGGCTACTCGAGTGGCCATGTCTTTACCTTCATTGGTTACTTGGGTGATCACTGTGGTAAACTGCTTACTCGAGTGAGCATCATTTGGCTTTACACCCTACTGAAGTGATCCCTCGAGTGGCTTTCAAATAACAAGGCAGATTACTCGATTACTCCCTCGAGTAATGGCATCAAATTATTGGCCGAGAGTTTACTATCTGGTTACTCGAGTGGCTACTCGAGTGGCACTTCAAATAACTCTGCAGATTACTCGGGTTGTCCCTCGAGTAATGTTATTTTCTCATTGCTTACTCGAGTGGCTACTCGAGTGATGGGCTGCATTTGTTGGCCGAGAGTCACTGGAAGATATTGGACCTGGTTACTCGAGTGGCTACTCGAGTGATGCTTGTGAAAATCTTGTTACTAGAGTGGCTACTCGAGTCATGGGCTATATAACTTTGCAGATTACCCGAGTGGTCCCTCGAGTAACTTCATTCAAAATTTAGCAGTGCCTCACTGGATGAAACTCTGTTTGCTTACTCAAGTGGCTACTCGAGTAATGGCTTCTGTTACTCGAGTGGCTACTCGAGTAAGCCTTCTTAAAAATTGTTGATTACTTCCAGTGCTGACTCTAAGTGATGTTGATTACTTTCAGTGCTAACTCCAAGTAATGCTATGCTACTTTGTTTAAATCCATTTGTTTGTTAAAAAATTTTCATATTATTAATCCAATCTTTGTTATCATTAAAACATATGGGATCTAACATTCTCCCCCTTTTTGATGATGACAAAACTTGGTGATTTTGAACAAAGTTTTTGAAGTTGAGTTTTCAAACATATGCTTCTCATATTCTTTTGATATGAAATCATTTGTTGAATTTAACATTGAAAACTCTTTTTGAAATAACTTATTAGAGATCTTTTCAAAGTTTTGTTCTTATGATTAATTGTTCACCTTGCATACACAATAAAAAACTTTTTAGTCCCAAAATGCAATATAATTTCAATGAAATATCATAAAGGAACACATTGCATAATGAAGAATTCAATACATAATCAAAATTTAAACTTAAAATCGTTCAAGAACAAATAGAAACAAAGCACCCTAAAACCCCATACACCTAAATCCCAATCTATAGACTCAGCTATTCTTCACAAAATCATTCAAGTTCTTCTCCCCCCTTTTGTCTTTATCACAAAGGTGGAATCAATCATGAGGAGGAGTAGATGGCTTGGCGGCTGAGATGGGATTGACAGGAAAAACCAATGACTTATATGAACTATCTGAACTAGAAGAGTATAAGGATGATGGTTCAGGGTCAGGTAGGTGTACCGGAGGTGTCTGAAGATCCTTTGGAGGATTTATTGGATGCAGAGAAGTAATTTCTACTTCCTCTGTACCAACAGGTGAAGTAACTAGAACCTCCTCAGTGTGAGTAGGTGAGGCAACTGGAGTAGACACTGACTTAGGTTGGACAGGCTGAACTGGATCATTAAGGGTGACATGAACCAACTGAAGTGTTTCTGGGTCAGGCAAGGAAAACAAAAGGTTCTTGGAGATAGTGATAGGTAATGTAGGAGGAGGAATAGAAGAAAGACCAGCCTAAAAAAGCTTAGGCTTAAAAGATATTCGCTAAGAGGGTTCAGGATGAGTAGTTGAGACAAACTCAGGAGGTCTTAACTCAGAATATGGTGCCTTAAATGGTCTGGGTTCAGGAGGAGACTCTGGCTCAGAAGGTTTAAAGGTACCAGAGGTAGAGGGGCCAGATGCCATAGCATCAAGTCTGGCTACAATTGACCTCAGAAGCTCTCCCTGGGCACGTTGTTCTGCTAACAACTCTTCGTGCCTCTTATCCATCCTTTCCATAAGTTGTCCCTTCTTGTCATTCATGTGAGTGATAAACTCGACATTGGTATTTGCAATGTCGATATGAAATCCCTTTAGCATATTCTCCATAAAATGTTGTAGTGTGGCATTCAGGAATGAAGGTGAGGATGTAGTGCCAGCTGGAGCAAAAGACTGTGTGTCATCCATTCTACTTGTCTCAGTCTCAGTTTTCTTCTTTCTGGGGCCTGACTCCAGAGGACTCTTGAGAGGTATTTCAAGGTTCAATTTCCCAATTTGATTCCTCCCAATAGGAGTTATCCTCTCAATTAGTTCCTTATTCTCCAGATACCAAATCTTGTTCTTCTTCAGAATCAGAGATATGAGCTGAGGATATGGCATAGGAGTGGATGGCTTCCCTTCAGTCTTGTATTTTTGCATCTCTACAAAAATATATTCTCCCAAGTCTTTTTGCTCTTGGAGAAGGAAAGAAGCAGACAACTATAGTCCCTTTCAGTGAAATGTGTATAGTTATTGGATTTGTTTACTAAGGCTTTAGAGTAGATGTACCATAGAATCCTGTAGTGGTCACACATATCACTTGGATTGAAGTTTAGGGGTCCCACTAACTTACCAGGTCTAAGAACAGAGAAGATTTTGTTAGGCTCAAGTTTAGAATAGATATCATCAGGGGGATTTTCTATTCCTAACCAAAGATTAATCCTAGAGGGTGAGTTGAGGATTTTCTGACCTTTAACTTGCGTTGTCATTTCTTCCTCTACTGATCTTCTAACAGGGTCATTTAGAATTTCAAGATTGCAGTAGAAATGACTAACTACCTTAGTGCAAAAGGGTAATTTAATAGATAACCAAGGCATAAAGGGTTCAAGGTAAGGACTAAGGTCGTACTTCAATACCTCCCGAAGAACTTGGAGATCAAGCAGTGAGTCTTGCACACCTTCCTCCTAGAGAAGTAAATTAGGAACTTTTGAGACTCCTCCAACTTGCTAATATTGAAACCTTTAGGAGGGAGAGTAATTTCCTCTTCGGGTACTTCTGGCTTCTTAGAGGATTCCCCTTTCTTCGCTCCCTTAGACTGAAAGGCTTGATCAAGCATGCCTATCATGACATTGGTAAGCCTCTTATCAATCTTTGGCTTTTTCAGAGGTTTTTGAGAAAAAGTGGGAGTATCGGTTGAATCAGAAAGAGGAGGAGATGATACTTCTGTGCCTTTGCCTCTTTCAGTTGAGACACTCTTCTTGGATTGAGCTCTTGTGACAATGAGCTCTTTGAACACAACCCCTTTCTCTTTTGGCTTAGATTAAGGCTAGGCTTTGGATTTCATTGTAAGCTTGCATTTCTTGGTGGGTGGCTTAAAAGAGAATGGGTCAGATGATTGTTCCGGTTCAGAAGACTCTGAAGGGGTGAGATTTTGAGTTCTAACCATTGTGATTTGGAGAAAATGGGATTTTCAGAAAAGAAAAGAGAAACTGTTGAAGGTATAGGGCAGAAAAATCTAAGAAATATAAGAGGTTTTTGGAGCAATAAATTGCTGGGTTTTGACAAAAATGTAGCAAGGAAATGATTGTGAGAAGTTTTTGTGAGAGCACTTGGTGAATCACTCGAGGTGATTTTGTGAGAAAAGACCGAGTTGCGACTGATAAAGACCTACGGCCCGACATTACTCGAGGGCTTACTCGAGTGATCATCATTATCACTCGGGTAGCTACTCGAGTGATCATATAAAATTTTTTTCAAATACAATAATTTTGAGTGCGTACCTGGCATGAATAATATTGTAATTATCCATGTATATTCCCTCGATCATTTGATGGCTCTTTAGAACATATTTGAGTTGAAATTCAGTCGATTTGAAATTTTCTCCCAGGTTCACTTGAGGCCTTACTCGAGTATGTTGAACATCACTCTAGGCCTCCCTCGAGTAAGTTGTCTCATCACTTTCTAACTGTTTAATTTCAACCGTTGTAGTTTTATTTGAAATTAATACTTCACTGGCACATTTCCAAGTTCATTACTCGAGTGGCTACTCGAGTAATACATCCATTACTTCAAGTTGTCACTCCAGTGATACATTTATCACTTGAAGTTGTCACTCCAGTGATGCTCATTACTTGAAGTTGACACTCCAGTAATGTTGTCCTCTGTTAACCTCTGTTATTCATACCCCAAAATAGAATATTATGATCCTGCAAAAACAAATTGCTAGAATCTTTGATGCTTAAGTTAGTAATCATCAAAACATCAATAAATAATATCATCTAACATTTTGTAAACACTAAATAACTTACAACTCATTGGGATTTACCATTCCCAATTCTCGTCTAATATATAAAAATTGATCTTTAGCAAGAGGTTTTGTGAAGATATCAGCTAGTTGAAGATGAGTTGGAATGAATATCACTTTGACATCTTTCTTTTGGACATGATCTCTGATGAAGTGATGTCTAACATCAATATGCTTGGTTCTAGAATGTTGAACAGGATTCTTTGCCAAGCTTATCATGCTAGTGTTGTCACAGTATATTGGTGTTTCTTTCAGATAAATACTAAGATCCTAGAGTTGTTGCTTTAGCCATATTACTTGTGCACAACAACTTGATACTGCAATATACTCAGCTTCTGTTGACGAAAGGGACACTATAGTTTGTTTCTTGCTAAACCAAGATACAAGTGAGCCTCCAAGAAACTGGCCTTGTCCACTTATACTCTTTCTGTCCATCTTGTATCCTCCATGATCAGAGTCTGAGTAAGCAACTAGATATTCACTTCTTCCTTTGGGATACCATAGACCCAATTCTTGTGTGTCAGTAAGATATCAAAAGATAAGTTTGACGGTTTCAGCATGTGACTCTTTTGGTGCTGATTGATATCTTGCACTCATACCCATATTGAATTGAATGTCAGGTCTGCTTACAGTGAGATAGAGTAATGATCCAATCATTCCCCTATATTTTGTGATATTGTAATCTTTTCCCTTGACATCCGCATCAAGCAATATGGTTGAGCTCATGGGTGTGTCCATTCCATTTGCTTCATCCAATCCATACTTCTTCAATAGCTCTTTCAAATATTTTTTTTGAGATATGAAGATTCCATTCTTTCTTTTTTTTGATTTGCAAACCGAGAAAGAAATTTAATTCTCCTATCATTAACATCTCAAACTTCCCCTGCAGTATCTCAGAAAATTCTTTGCACATAGTTTCGTTAGTAGCACCGAAAACTATATCATCAATACATATTTGCACAATTAATATATCATCACATTTTTGTTTTGTAAAAAGTGTTGTATCAACTTTTCCTCGTACAAAACTTTGATCAATAAGAAATTTACTGAGCCTTTCGTACCATGCTCTAGGAGCTTGTTTTAAACCATATAAAGCCTTTTTGAGTTTGACAACATGGTCAAGTTTGGTTACATCTTCGAAACCTGGAGGTTGATCTACATATACTTCTTCCATGATGTAGCCATTTAGAAATGCACTCTTTACATCCATTTGATAAAGTTTGAATCCTTTGATGTATACAAAGGCTAAGAGTACACGTATAGCTTCCAATCTAGCTACTGGAGCATACGTTTCCACATAATCAATTCCTTCTTCCTGATTATAGCCTTTAGCCACCAATCTTGCCTTGTTTCTGACAATAATTGCTGATTCATCAAGTTTGTTCTTGAATACCCATTTAGTGCCAATGATCGGATGATCCTTAGGTCGGGGCACCAAATCCCAAACTTGATTTCTTTCAAATTGATTTAGTTCTTCTTGCATTGCTATAACCCAATCATTGTCTGATACGGCTTCGTCAATGTTAGAAGGTTTAATCTCAGAAATAAATGCAGAAAAACTTACTTCATTGAAAATTCTATTTCTAGTTTTGACTCCTTCATTCACATCTCTTATGACTTGATCTAGGGGATAACTCCTATTGTATTTCCAGGCTTAGGTTGACCTAGTGACTGTTCTTCATCCTTGGTTTGATCAACTTTTGGAATAAGAGATTAAGAAATAGATTGACCATTTTCTTGATTTAAAACATCTTCCTGCTCATTATCAATGGTTTTGTCAGAGGATTCAAATTCATCAAATACAACGTGAATAGATTCTTCAATAACACATGTTCATTTATTGAAAATTCTATATGCTTTACTTCGGTTAGAATATCCTAGGAAAATTCCTTCATCTGTTCTTGAATCAAATTTTTCTAAGTTATCTTTACCATTATTATGAATGAAACACTTACAACTGAAGATGTGTAAATGAGCAAGATTTGGCTTCCTTCCTTTGTATAACTCGTATGGTGCCTTTCCAATTTTTGTTCTAATGTAGGCTCTATTTGAAACATAGCACACTGTGCTCATTGCATCAGCCCAGAAAACTTGTGACACATTCTTTTCATTTAACATTGCTCTAGCCATTTCAGTGAGGACTATATTCTTTCGTTCCACGACTCTATTTTGTTGTGGTGTCCTTGGAGCAGAGAAATGATGATCAATGCCATTAGTATCACAATATTCTTCAAAGGCTTGATTCTCAAATTCTCCAACGTGATCTGTCCTGATACCTGTAATGGACATACCTTTCTCATTTTGCACTTTCTTGGCAAAAACAATGAATTCTGCAAAGGTTTCATCCTTTGATGACAGAAAAATAGTCCATGTAAATCTAGAGAAATCATCAATAATGACCAATGAATATAAGTTGCCACCAAGGCTTTTAACTCTCGTTGGACCAACTAAATCCATATGTATTAGTTGAAGTGGTCGATTTATTGTGATCTCATTTTTCGATTTGAAAGATGATTTATTTTTTTTACCCTTTTGACATGCGTCACAATTCAAATCATGTTTAAAACTTACTTTAGGTAAACCAAGAACTAAATCCTTTTTGAGTAGTTTGCCTAGTTGGTGCATGTTGACATGAACTAGTCTCTTATTCCATAAACAACTTTCATTAGCATTACTCAGAGAATAATTTTCAGAATTATTTCTATTTATATCAAGTGTATAGCAATTACCTTCCCTTTTTGCTCTAAGCTTTGCCTTGATATTTTTCTTATCAAGTTGTAAGTCTTTCTTGTTGACAATCAGACATTCTTCTGAATCAAATATTATCCAGTTGTCTTTATCTGCACTTTGACTTACGCTCAGCAAGTTATGACACAAGCCTTCAACGTAATATACATCTTTGACTTGTATTCCTTTGTCATTTTTGATTTCACCAATTCCTGCTATCTTTCCGGATTGATTTCTTCCAAATTTTACCTTTCCACCTTCCTTAGGTTGCAATGTAGTAAAACTTTTGAAATCTCTGGTCATATGTCTAGAACATCCACTGTCTATGTACCACTTATTGTTTTTGGATGCTTTGAGACATATCTGCAATTAAATATGATTAAGTCTTAGGTACCCACTTCTTTTTGGGTCGTTTTGGGTTAGTACAAGAAATTTTTGAAATATATGAGCCTTTAGGTACCCATTTGTAGGTTCCTATCGTTCCTTTCTTCTTATGAATGCATGATGAAGTATAATGACCTTTTCTATTACAATAATTACAATGAGCAAAAGGATTTGATGTATGCACAGAATGCTGAAAATAATTTAAGTATGATTTACCTCCTGCTTTCTTTCTTCCTTTCCTTTTGTCTGATTTTAGATCATATCTAATTCCAGATCGATCATTTACAAATCGTTGAGCTTTTAGAATCACATTTAGCATTTCACTTCCTTTAGTGAATTTTTCAAGAGATTTAGTAAGATCAGTGTTTTTCTTTTTCAAATAAGTGCAATTTTCACAATCCTTTTCAAAATTCTCTTTAATCTCTACTTCAAGAATTTTGTTTTTCTTTCTAAAAACAACTAGTTCTTTAACTACTTTGATGAATTCAGAATGTAAAGCATTATATTCAGAAAGTAATTCATCATAGGTAGGATCAGAATCAGTTACCTCTTCTTCTGTTTCCTCTTGAGCAACTAGACATATATTGGCTACTTCCTCTTCATCACTTTCTTCGTTAAAAGAACTATCTCCCCATATGGCAGATACAAAAACTTTCTTCTTGTTATAGAATTTGCCTTTTCTCTTTTCTTTACTCTTCTAAATCAACTCTTGACGTTCTGATTTGAAATGTCCTGGCTTACCACATTCATAGTAGATGATGTGTTCTTTATTGCTTGTTCCTCCTTTCTGAAAGTTTTTGAATCCTTGGCCTTTCTTGTAGAACTTTCTGAATCGTTTCATGATTAGGTTATCATCAAGCTCTTCATCTTCATCTTGTTTTTCTTCTTTAAATTTCAGTGCTAGACCACTTTTCTTCTTGTCACCAATATCATCTAGTTCTCGTTTGAACTTTAATTTGCTTTCATATTCAGAAAAACTTCTGAATAGAGAAGCAACTGATCGCATTGATTCACCTTTTGCTTCCTCAATTGCAGTGACCTTTGCCTCCCAGTCTTTAGAAAGAATATTTAAAATCTTTCGTACTTGGGTATGTTGATCATAGACTTTTCTAAGTGCTGCAAGTTGATTAACAAGGTGTGTATATCTAAGTTCAAATTCAGCTATCGACTCACCTGACTTCATTCGAAGTAAATCAAACTCAGTAACCAGAGTATTGATCCGGTTTTCTTTTATTCCAGAAGTTCCTTCATGAGCTATTTCCAACGCTTCCCGCATTTCTTTAGCTGTTGGGAGTGTGCAGATTCTGAAGTACTCATTTTGACTCAAGGCACTTTGAATCATTAAAATTGCTTTGCTGTTGAGGGTGATGAGTTTCTTGTCATTCTCATCATATTCTGCTGGTGTCTTGGGAACTCTTTATGAGTCTACAATCTTTTCAGGTTTGTAGTTTTCACTCTTAAACACATCTCATAGCCCATATTCAGTAGCCATTATAAAGACTCTGAACTTCACTTTCCAAAATGAGAAGTGTTCGCCATTAAAACCTGGAGGTCTTGTGATAGAAGCTCCGTCGGGAAGAATGCCTTCACCCATGCTTGCCATTGGATCCTTCTTAGGCTATTAAACCTTAACAAGAAGACCTACGCTCTGATACTAAATGTTAGTTCAAGCGTTTCACCCAAGAGGGGGTGAATTGGGTGAAACGCTTGAACTAACAATATTCATAAGAACTTCATAATTTTTTCAGAACTTCATAGTATCTAATACATCCCTACTTCCCCTTCTAGCTTTGATACCAACTTGGGGGAGTTATCCCCAAAACGATAGGAAGAAAAGAGAGACAGAAAGGGAAGAGAAGTAAGGACCGATCAGAATCATTAATATATCAACATATGAATGTAGAAAATATGCAGGAATTTAAAGAAAAGTGAAGAACATCAATTAAAAATTGTCACAACATTATTGAAAATTAAAAACAATTACAAAACATAAAAGGAAAGCAAGAAAACATACAAGGCTTATTAGCCTAAAGTAGGAGGGGAGAGAGAATTGATCTTGAAAGCTCTAAGGATCGAGGTGAGTAATAACTGAAACAAAATGCCATTTTATAGGCGTTTGGATAAGTTCCTATTCACTTCTCCCTTTGGTTAAAATCACTTTAATTCAGAGTAAAAAACATTTTACTCAGGTAAAAGTGCTTTTACTTTTTCTTTCATATAAAGTCAAAGAAATTACATCATTTTGTCTGCAAAAAGTAAAGATTCCTAAACTTTACGTCTAATCTGCACTGAAAGCAGAAAATTTATGTCAGCAAGTCTTGGACTCTTGTGCTAACAAATTTTCTTTGGAATCAATCTTCGCCAAGGCTAATGATTTCGTCATCCGAATCATGGCCAAAATATTGGGCCGAATCTTCAGCTTCTGACCCATATGAGGATTGGGCCGATCTGCTACCTTGAGGCTCATCCGATTTTGTAATCCTTTTTGAGGCGGTCCGTCAATCCTTTTTGATGGATTGATGATCCTTAGGTCAATGACCCTTTTGATAATTCAATTGCAGCCCTGAGCTGCTTTGCTTCTTCTTTTGTGATTACTGGCATTACTGGTCTTATCAAAACTCATCATCCTAATTGGAGTCCTACAATGATCAAGTCCACAATCATGACCACTGGTATGTATGACATATATACATTAATCTGTTTTCATGTTTTCCAATTGCTTTCTCTCCTTTTCTAGCAAGTATATATAAAAAAAATATGTTGTTATAGCTAGCATAATGGGTAACACCAATAGACCAATTTTGGAAGAACAAGATGGTCGAGAAGCAACTCCATTTCATTATGGTTCAGGCTATGTCAGACCCAACCTTGCAATGGGCCCTATACTTGTTTATGATCTGAAGCCTTCTGATTACCTCAACTTGTTATGTGCTTATGCTTATAAGGAAAGAATAATTGAAGCCATTAATTATAATAAGCTACACAAATGCCCAAGTTCTTACATACTAGAAGATTTCAACTACCCTTCTATCATGGTGCCTTACCTAGGTGTGAAACCTATAAATGTTACTTGTACAGTAACAAATGTTGGACCTCCAAGTGTAGTTGAAGATCTTGCAAAAACACTGTGTAATCTGAGTCATGTCCAAGAATGCTGTCTTTAAGAGCTATTCCGCAACCACCGGTTGACTAGAAGCGGCACTCCCTAGGATAAAACGGACTCTTCCGGTGAACATAACAGCAAAATATAGAGCAACTAGAAGGTAGAGAGAACATGAGACGAAGAGAAAAGCCAGAGAGGAAGAGAGTGGTCGAGATTTCTGAGCGAGATGCCTAAACCTCTTGCAAGCAATGCTTTTTATAGGCCTCTCATGCACTTGAACATTGGGCAAATATCAATGGCAATAAACATGATTAAACCAGCAGTTTTGAACGTTGAAGGCCATCAAAATATTTAATTGACCAGTTTCGGAATATGGAGATAATGGCCTGCAACATGAACGTTGGTAACAATGGCTAGTTAAACAAAATAAAATATGGTTAATGCCTTTGTAACCGAAATATTGAGAACTCAAATTTAATTACATCAAAACTTGGTTTTTCCGATAAGCCATCTTCACAAAATAATTTTTTTCGGAATATGGAGATAATGGCCTGCAACTTGAACATTGGTAACAATGGCCAGTTAAACAAAATAAAATCTGGTTAATGCCTTTGTAACCGAAATATTGAGGGCTCAAATTCAAATACATCAAAACTTGATTTTTCCGGTAAGCCATCTTCACAAAATAATTTTTGAGATTTTTCCAAAAAAATATTTGGTAAAAAGTGCCCAGTCCATATTTAACTCGCGCACAGGGGGTAATGGCCAGATTTCCACTGCATTTGCCTCCTAGTGGCCCATTGTTGTGCGCACGAGCCCACTCTTCCTCTTGGCCCATTTGCTAGCTCAAATTCACATGGTGTAATATATACACTAGTATTCTCTGTCTTCGAAGCAATGTGGGACTTGTTCCATTTGACACACCCACTTGCATGTTAAAACTCCAACAAAGCACATATACTGTGAATGTTAAAGCTCCAAAAGGAGTTAAGGTTGTTGTTCTACCAACAACTTTGACCTTTCAGAGGAAAAAACAACAGAAGAGCTATAGGGTTATTTTGCAGGCAACACGTTCAGCCAAAACTCCAGAGGCTTCATTTGGAGAGTTGACTTGGACTTACGGCAAGCACAAAGTGAGAAGTCCTATAGTAATCCCTCAAATATGAGAAAATGGCTATGTAGATTTCAGTGTTGCTAATCTAGTGTGTTTGTGAAATCTTGAGAGACAATTCTAACTACTGTGTGCTCAGATGTGTGTGGATGTATTGATCTTTCTCATATTACTCCCTTCAGTACTATATATAAATGACAACTTTTGGTATAGTAGTGATCTTTTTATAAGTTACACTTTATATATATATAGGGGTGGAAATAGGCTAGGCGGCCTATGATTTGGCCTGTTTAATAACAAGAATAGACTCATGCCTTTTAAAAGGATTATTTATTGGGGCTAGGCACATTTTAAAGCCTGTTAGGGTAGCAGGCTTGTCAGGCAACTTGGGCCTATAATAAATTTATAAAAATAAATATAAAGTAATAATATAATTATAGAAAAACTATTTAAACTATAACTTTATTTGGTTGAATTATATTGGAATGCAGTGAAAAATAATAATTGTTAAGTGAAAAGGTTTGGGGTATGAAGGCCACCTTGTGAAGAATAAAATAAAAAAGGAAAAGTTAAAATAAAACTAGTCTAGATAGTGGTCACCTTGTACATAATAAAATAAAAAAATTATAATAGAAAAGGAAAAGTTAAAAAAGGGTTGAAAAACAAAAAGAAAAGACATTGGAAAAAAATATAATGAAAAAATAAATTTTAAATATATAAAAATAATATAAGATAAAAGAATCACAATTTTGTTTAAAAAAATGCAGGTTTTTTTAATAAGCTTCAGGCTAGGCTCAAGTTGAAAAAGGGACCTATAACATGCCATAGGTTAGGCTCAAGCTTACTTGGAAGAAGAAACTCTCAGAATCTTTTTTCTCCTTTTCTTCTCAGAATCTTATCTCCACCCTTAAATTAAAAAATGAATGGTTCAGATTTAATATTTTCTAAAACTATAATTATAGTGTTTTATAAATTAATTTTTCCATTACTTGTGTTTGTATTACAGTTATGAATTGTGTAGATCATAGTTTTAACAGTGTAAGTTTACTTATTTATGTTTAAAATAATGGTTTTATAAAATATTAAATCTAGACCATCCATTTTTTTAAATTTGACGGTGGAGATGTGCTTCTTAGAAGAAAAGGAGAAAAAGACTCTGAGAGAACCCGGACCCGGCTTACTTGTTGTAGGAATGTTTCCACCCCTATATAAGTATGAAATATTGATTAATCTTTTTAATTTTTACCTCATTAATTACATGTCTCTGCATTAAATATATCACTTATATCATCATCATCAAAGGTTGTGTTGTTAGTTTGAGTCAAGCTTTAAAAACCTAACTGTTCCAAAATCAGTTACGTGACCATAGATTATATGATATGAGAGACTATAATGCACGCTAATAACATTGTGTTTGATTGCAGAGAAAACTAGGGGGAGAAGAAAACAGAGGGAGGAGAAAAGAGAAAGAGGAGAAAAGTGAAGAAATAATATTATCCCAGTATTTGGATAAAGGGGAGAAAAGAGAGGGGAAAGAAAATATATGACATATAAAATGACAATAATGTCTTCATTGAAATTTTAGCCCATATTTCAAATAATGGAATGAAAAATAAATTCAAAAAAACTAACACCGTCAGATTAAATATTGAAATCAAATTATTTTTTATATTTCATTTTAAATATAAACTACATTATATTATCAAAATTGTCCTTTATTATTATGTATGAATAAATTTAGCATTTTTTTGTGATAAATAAGGATATAATAAAATATGTTAATAAATACTATTTTGAATTTCTAAAAAACTATTTGTTAAAAAAATAATTAATAAAAAAATTATCAAATGAATTAAATATTATAACTACTGTTTTTAAATATTATAAATTAATTGTTTTCTTTTTTTGAAGGAAAATTAATTGTTTTCATTTAATATTAGTAATGCTGAACTCATCCTCTTAGGCTCTTATATCAGAAAACGAGCACATAAATAAACTGCCGTTACAAGAATTAACGTGGTCTGGGCCAGGGGGAAAACAAACGTGGTTGCGCCACTGTTCGCTTACTATTCAACGTTCGCACTCGCAGGTGGAGATGAATGTGCAGCATGGTAAATTTAGGGGAGAAAATTTGGGTGTAAAATTGCATGGGTCCCACATCATTTTTTTCTCCTCACTTTTCTCCTCCCCTTATTTTCTCCCCTAAACCAAACAAGAGAAGATCCATTTCTC
This sequence comes from Inga leiocalycina, assembly GCA_963242795.1. Lineage (NCBI taxonomy): Eukaryota > Viridiplantae > Streptophyta > Magnoliopsida > Fabales > Fabaceae > Inga > Inga leiocalycina. The sequence goes on along the minus strand of OY725326.1, from coordinate 25,881,473 downwards.
CTTCCATTTTCTCCCCTACTTTTCTCCTCCTCTAATTTTTTCTCCATCCAAACACACTATAAGAGTATTGATGCGTCATATATGCTATGAGCAAATTTTTTGCAAAGGTCTTGTTAATTTGAGTCAAGCTTTAAGAACTTTCGAATATTGATGCGTCATATATGCTATGAGCTAATATTTGGTACTGATGAGATGTTTATATATGTTGAATATCAGTGCATATTTTAATATATTAAATATAGATATGAACATAATATTCTAATTTCCTTAATTCTACCCAAATTGGTTAAGTAAACCTTATATTAAGCACCAGAGGTAACTTTACATAATATTTGAAATAGTCAATGAATATATTTTTTTAATACTACGTGCTTTATTTATTTATATTAGCTTTTGCAGTAAACGTGCGAATCTACCATAAGTTTTTACCCAATGTTGTTCCAAACACCATAAACTTTGCTGGAGTGTAAAACTACTAATGAAATTTTTAAAATAGTACAAAAATGATAGTCATTAAGTCAACTAATGTTGACTGGCGTTTAAAAACATGTTGGTCAATAAATGTTGCAAAAATACATATAAAATTTTTAAATAGTGCAAAAACATCACAGTCATTAAGTCGACCAACATTGACTGTTTAACAAACAGTCTCCACACACATTGCATAGCATTTTGGCTTTCAATGGTCCTATCCACCACTACAGGGTATTCTACATGACACAATGGCTACACTTCCTTGGCCAGACCTAACCCTCCTCTAGCCACCTCACCTACGAATCCAGGGCAGTATCATTATAAAATAGCCATATGCTGGAAGGAGACATAAATGAGGTTGATGATGACTCGCTCATCGTCACAAAAATTAACACATCCAAATCCTTTTGTGCAGCCATTACGTGCAGAAGACTTCACAACGGCGGACACGATCGTTGGGAGCTAAAATGATGTACAATGCCTGTGGGGGCTATTTGTTTAACCGTAGACATGGCTTACTTAACAGCCATGATATTTTTGCAACATTTAGAAACTTTATGTGTATTTTTGTATCATTTTCTTGACTGCATATTTTTTAAACGGTCTACATTAGTTAGCTTAATGACCTTCTCATTTTTACTCCATTTTATAAGTACTTGTTCACCTGAGAAAAGTTCATGGCATTTGGAGCACTTTAAATAAAAGTTTATGGGTAGTTTTTCAGCTTTACACTAATTTTTTAAATATGTATCTTATTAATAACTCTAATTTATCATGTCAGCTGGTCTCACATTTATAAAATCACACGAACTAAATCTAAGGCACTTGGTGCAAATACAAACAAGGGATGCCAGCTACACAATGGTTAGCACTTTAGTTCTCTCATATTTTACATAATCTCTTATAGTCACATCGCATAGCTCCAGCTGTACCTTTAATTTGTTTGTTCTATAAAGATGTTATAATTATAAGCGATTGAAACAAATTAATAAACAAGTGGTCTTAGAACTTTGACAGAAAAGAAGAAATGAAAAGGAAGGGAATTGGTTGTCAAAAAAAAGGACAAAGGAATTACTGTCATATAGAATTTGAGTGCTTAAACACTCGCTCACTGTATGTTTCCCAATGACAATAACTGTTGGAATATGTTTAATCCACACTTAATGGATTAGGGCCCAAACCTAATTTAAGTGGGGCTGCAAATTATGGAGAGATATGAGTTCATAAAGAAAACTTTTCATTTATCGTTTAAGAGTTATAAATGTTTATTACCACATAACTATGTTTAATAGTTATGCCTATTCCCGTGTAACCATATGTAGGGGATAACAAAATGTAGGATTGAAGGAATAAGTAATCTAAATAATAACACACACGTAGAATAATGCTCTCCTCCTTCTGAAACGGTTATCTCATAAAAGTGCTCTCTTATCTTCCTCTCTATTGTGAATTTGTTTTGTAAGATCAGAGTCCAATCGGTGCTCCCACTTTTGTATGAGTACTTCAATGAATCAATTGGATTTCATATAGGCCTGAAATTCTTACAATAACTTTCGATCGTTGAGAGGAAAAGAAAAGAAAAAAATAACTTTGAGTCTGTTATGTATTATCACGTGAAGATGTCCTTGTGAACTTTTAAGTGTAACAAATCTATCTCCACTGTATGTTCCCCACCAGAAAATTAATTCCAAGCCCTCTATCACGTTCGTTTGGTTTATTGGAAGGATTTGTTATGAAAATGGAATAGGAAAGGGAATTGGAGAGGAAACATGCATGAAAATGAATGGGAAAGGGAACAAGAAAGAGAATCGAAATGAGTTTGAAAAATATATGTTTAATATGACAGAAAAAATTAATGAAATCTTGATATGACTTTTATTTCGTACATGTGAAATTAAGCATGAAAAGAAGCCAGGGACGTTGAGGAGGCTTATATATCTTGTATTCATAGCAGTGTTTTTTTCCTTCCAAAATCTCGGTTTTTTCATTGATTATTTACAAAGTAATCTAGCATGTAAGCCGTGCGGGAGTGTAAAGATTAAAAATTGCGTATGTAAAAAAGGCTACTTATTAATTAACATTCCAAATAAGAAATAAATCTCATTAGATTGAAACTAATTAGAATGTATACTCACAAATTCACAATATACCGAAGGCTTTCGCCTAAGGCTTGAAACAGGTGATTCACTAATAGCGGATAATCTAGGGTTGTTTGATGGTTTTGAAGAGAGTGTGGGAACGAGACCATAGACTAGTTCGCTTGAGGAGCGACTCACAGAAGGCGTTACACCTTATTCAGAATGATTTCCCTGATATGCATGAAGATTGGTCACTCATCATGGAAGTGAAAGAGAAGTTGCACTGCGATTGGAATGTGAAGATGGAATACATTGTGAGGGAGAATAATTCCAGAGCTGATCTTCTTGCTATAAGTCGGCCTTGAACGGTAACCCTGGATTGACTATTATGGGTCTTGACACGCTAGCTAGTTTTATGCAGTTGGTGCAGCATTGCGTTTAGTTTTTTAAGCCTTGTTTTTTGACTTTCCTTTGTAATAAAAAAAAAAATCTAGTGTAAATGTAACATTAGTTATAATGCCAACAATTAATTGTGCAATACAGTAAGGGAAATCTGAAATATTTAAGATATTTAACGTTTCAATCAACTTAATTTAAGAAGATTATATTGCTTGTGTTATCATTCTTCAATAAATATAAAAGAGATGAATGCCTGAATGTGAAACTACAAGATCATGTATTTTGCAATTCGAAAGAGGTAAAGCAATATCCATCAATGTATTGTGTATAAAAATTGTTCTTTAATGCCCCAAAAATGAATGAGTTCATAAATTAAAATTAAGCTAAAATACCAAAACTAAAATGAAAAAACAGGAAATTTAATAGGGAAAATATTGATTAAATTAAGTTAAAATGCCAAAATTATAATATACTATACTTTTAATAAAATCTTAATGAAGCCAAAAGGCTTAATTAAAAATTTCAAAATGTTATTAAAAGACAAAAATGTCACTTTATAGTTAAAAGGAAATTAAATGGAAGATATATGTGGGCCTCATTTCGATTTTAATAATTTCAATTGTATTTAACTGTGATTTTTTTGTTTTTAGTTTGTTTTATGTGGTTAAAAATCAAACAAATGTTTATCTCTATACATATATATTTAATATATAATATAAATTATTTTTTAAAAAATTATTTAAATTTATCTATATGTATCCTAATCACAACAACTTTTTGTTTTTGTTTTTGTTTCTTTCTCTTTTTATATATAAAAAAAAAGTGCTTCTCTTTATCCGATTCCCAAACAACTCCTTCTTTAGCTGGCCTATGAGCTTCATCTTTTCCGAAGTACAAATTCTGATACGCCATGTGGCTAAATCAACCTCATCGATCACTGACAAGAGTTGCCCCTCCGGATTCGTATACTTAGCTCTCTTCTTTTGATAGATATATATATATATATATATATATATATATATATATTACCATAAACTTCTTTTGATATTTATTACTTCTTGCTTTAGAGGGGCATTTGGATTGTTTTATGTAGGTATTTGTTAAAACATGCGCCCAATTTGAAAGAGAAATCTTTATCCTTCATGTGTAATTATTTATTCTTGATAATTTGATGGCGTCCGTGTTAATTCTTGAGTGATTCTACACTTTTCATTTGGTTTAAAGACCACCAAGTTATTTTCTATTGTGATTATTGTTCAAGGAATGAGTTTGAAAAATTTAAAAAAAGAAAGAAGAAACAAAAAGTAAAAATATTTGCTGTGATCAGGGTATATGTGGATAAATTTATGGAAAATTTGGAGAAAAATATCCCATTGAAAATTTTATTAGTGAGATCATTAAAACCTAAATTAAGTCCACATCTACCTTCAATTTTTCTTTTTAACTAAAGAAGGGCATTTGGATCTTGGGAAAAATACAAAAAAGAACTTTAAAAATAGAAAAAGACAAAAAGGTATTTGGAATATTTATAATATCAGAGAAGTGTTGGCCTAATTTGTCATTTTTGAAATCAAAAGGAAATGGCATAAATGCTATAACACATGTGTTTTTAAAATAAAGTAACCCCCACCTTAGCTAGCCGTCGGCACCCAATGACTATGGTGACATATTGTTCACCATTTTGTGGCAAGTGCATGGGTCATAAATAATAGTATAGTGATAAAAGAGTATCATTCTACAAGGATTATGACAAATGTGAGCTAATTAATGTAATCGTGTTATTAATTAAGTTGAATGAAATCATTTGATATTAATTGAATTGAATAGGGAATTTTTATGAAAACAATAAAGTTGAGCAACGGAAATTGGAAAATTGATTCTAACTTCAAGATATTAAAGGCTTAGAATTACTTCTTCTCTATTGTATGTCATGGAACTATGCAATTCAATCACTTATGCTAGTTAAATAAGTCTATATGCTAGGTCAAAGATTCTAAAATCACTAACCAAGCTTTCTCAAGTCAAGATTGATTTGTAATCTTTATTAAACATATTCAATCTCTTGTTTATAATGAATAAAAGCCATCTTTCAAACCAATCCTTCATTAGACTATGTTAGGTTGTTAGATATATCTCTATTTTAACAAAAACCATCCATTTAATCCATAAACTTCTAGTCTAGCACAATTATTCTCTCAAGTTCTATAATTAAAATAGCTTTCACAAGTATCATGCAACTGAACTAATCTAGTTGTGGTGATCAAACACAAGATAGCATTAACTATAAAGAAAAATCAGCATATACTCTCATTAACTAACAAAAGTAAGAAAATCTAGTTGTTTCAATCCATACAATGAGTAAAAGTAATCCTAAATAAAAGGTTTAGCTATACATGATCTGAAAGAAGATAAGAAACAAACTCAAACTAAACATAAAACTCATGTTCATATTAGCAAAATAGGAAGAAAAGGGAGAGAAAGAAAAACCAAAGAAAGTTCCCAAATCTCTTCAAGAATCTTCCTCTAAGCTCCCAATCATCACCAAGAACCTCTCCAAAGGAGTTTCCCTTCATGCCCAGGCTTTCTTGAGTCAAGAATGTCCAATTTTGGCACCTCCTCTTAGGTGAAAACCCCTCAGATGCATCACTTTTTCAAAATGCACAATATCAACTTCGCACCTTCATTTTTGCTTTACTGTAGCTAAGCAACAACGAACGCAATATGATAGAAAGGTCCATTCTTGGGGGTCTTTTTACTTTTTTGTTGCTGTAGCGAATTAAAAGTGACTAAGAGTGTTTTCAAGCTACTTTTTTTATCTTTATTTTATATCTTGTTCTTCTTTTTCTCCTTTTCTAAAGATCCTTGTAAGCTTCTGCATCTTGACCTCATCCTCCTAAGGAATTTATGAGCTTTCTATTTACTTCATTTAAATCAAAGCTTCTATACATTTAGCTCAAAATTTTATAGTTGCCAAAGCATTTTTGTCACTTCACATTTTTCTTTGTATGTATCAATTTTATGCACCATTTGAGTTCAAAACCAACAAATATATAAACAAAATTGTGATGAAATATAAGAATTTCTAGAGGATAGCACATACCCATGCCGGCGCCTAGTGACCGCTGGTGACGTACCCTTGTTGGTCGCTAGCATTAGAGTCCTGGTAGGAATAATTATTGGCAAAGTAACAAGATTTGTTAAGGAATTCACGACATTTCATTAGGTTTTAATAACTTTCATTTACCAAGTGACAAATCTACACTATCAGGTTTTTTACAAGTTTGTTAAGGAATTCACAACATTGTTTTTAGGTTTTGACAACTTTTGTTTAATTTTGTTATTTGGTAAACGAAAGATGTTAAAACCTAATAAAATATTGTGAATTCCTTAATAAAATTTATGAAAAACTTGATAGTGTAAATTTATTACTTGGTCAACAAAAGTTGTTAAAATGGGCTTGAGGTGTTTGATGTGCTTTGTGTGATGCACCCCCTATGCCCTAGATCACAGCCCTTCATTTCATCCAAGGGTACTGATATTTGATTGAGCAAAATGGTGTGTTTTGAATTAGTTTTTGTGGCAGGGACAGAGGTGACTTGTATCATTGGGTAATACAAACTCAATCCGTTTTAATTTGATCCTCCTTCAATCCCTTTAAATGGGTCTCTGTCTCAACCTTTTTTTTTTTTTTTTTTAATATTTTCTCTTTTGAAAACCCAGCAGCCTCACCTTCACCAGTGGTTGCTTCCTTCACCGCTGGCATTGGTGGAGGTAGGGGTAGACGAAGTCGCTGGAAGGACTGGGAAAGCGTGGGACATAATGTAGAAGGAGAAGAAGATATGTAAAGCAACGTTCTTGAAAGCCCATGGTTTCATCTTCTTCGTGTGTGTACGAGAGAGTGCTCAGACTTGGGCTCTTTAGGCTTCATAGTTCATACAGCTCTACAAGTTAAGGGAGAATGAGTCACCTACTTCCCAGCCGCAAGAAAACTAATTCAAAACACACCGTTTTGCTCAATGAAATATAGGATGAATTGAAGGGTTGTGATTTGGGGTATCGGCCGCATCACACAAAGCATATCAAACACCCCACGTTATGTTAAAACCTAATGAAATGTCATGAATTCCTTAATAAAATTTGTGAAAAACTTTATAATTTAAACTTGTTGCTTGATAAACAAAAGTTGTTAAAACGTAATGAAATGTCGTGAATTTCTTAGAAAAACTTATGAAAAAACCTGATAGTTTATATTTGCTACTTGACAAACAAAAGTTGTTACAACCTAATGAAATTTGTGAATTCCTTAATGAAAGTTGTAAAAAAACAAACCTAATAGCCTATATTTATTACTTGGTAAATTAAAGTTATTAAAACCTAATAAAATATCATAAATTCCTTAACAAATCTTTTTACTTTTCCAATAATTATTTCCACCCAAGCTCCGGCAACCGGCCAACTGGCCACCAGAGCTTCGGTGCCGGCAGAGGTATGTCATTGCCCGGGTGGGGGTTACTTTTTTTATAAAAAAAAAATATTTTTGAGGGCATTTGTGTCATTTCGTTTTTATTTCAAAAAAGACAAATCAGACTTAATACTTCTCTGGTATTATGAATATTTGAAACACCATTTTATCCTTTACTATTTTTAATGTTCTTTTTGTGTCATTTTCTCTTGGATCTTTTAACAACATTCAAAAACGCTTAACTAGATCCCTTTGCTTGTTAGAAATTTGCCAAGTGCAAACCTAAATTTAGATTTTAGTATTTCAACTCGATTTAATTGAAAAGTTTCCTATTTAATATAATGGATTAATCATGAAGATATTAATATGTTGAATTAATCATGATTATATTAAAATTATTTAGAAGCAATAAACGGTAGCTAGCAAGAAGACATATCGATGACGAAGGATTATAAGATTTATTCAGGCTTCACATTAATTATATACCATATTAAAATGCAACCAAATGGACTTAGTTTGATGATATAAGCAATTTGATATTATATCAATTACCTCATGCAGTCATGGTGCATGCTACGAAAAGAGCCCATAACGTGTTCTTTATTACAAAAAACTTAATATATTAATTTAATTAAAATTTTTGGTTATATATAATATTTATTATATACAGTATTCAACAAATTATTCACAAAAAAAAAAAAACTACATTGTGGTAGTTGAAGCCAGGTTGAAGCATACCAATGAACATTAGAATATGTGAATATGTAAACACTTTTACAGGTAAATGATTTCTTAATTTCTTGATGAACCGAAGGTCAATTGTAAATATGCAAAAATATTTTCCATTATATGTGTATAAAGTCTGACATACAATATACAACGTGAATTCAGTCCCGAAAAAAATATACAACTTGAAAGTACAAAAAAAAAAAAAAAGGAACACAAAAAATATATATACAACGTGAAGCACAATACAAACAATCACTCTCTCAAAGATAATTCATATCAAAACTATAGAATAACAAATAGTGTCTAAGCTGAAGTGAATGACTCATGATTATAGCATGTTGGCACAGTTGAGCTCTCGTTGTTCTTCTGAACTCTGAATACTCTTCTATTTATAGTTGATAAGAGTGATGACTATTTGAGCATTTCAACTTGTTCGTTAGAGTCCCATTGCTTCATTTGATTGTTCCTCATATTTGAAAACTAGCCGTTATGTTCGTTGGACGCTCTTCTTCTGTAAAGTCACCTTTTGTCTCTTTACATCATCTATTTATTGTGTTCCAGGAGAAAAACATTAAATAGTAATATAATGAATTGTTAGAGTGATTGGAAGCAAGAAGAATGAATTACACAATCATTCCTATGATTTTCTGAAGTTACAAAATATTGTTTGTCACATCACTCGAGTGATCCTAGGTTATCACTCAAGTGATCTATTCATTTTGATTACAAATATGGAAAATGACATATCATTAGAAAGCTCTTGCCATCTACATTCCAATGCAACAAGAATCAGCTCCAAACTCATTGTATTTTGAAAGTTATAACCTAAGTAGTGACTACTGCACTAAATAGTCTCTGAATTCACAAGTGTCAACTTCCAGAAGGCATAAATCTTAGCATATAACTCCAAATATGACCTATGACATGTCTATGGAAAGCTCTTTAAGTCTAATTTCATATTCCTTAGTTTCAGCTCTATATGACATGTAGTTTGAGAGTCATGCCCAAAATACCGAAGCTATTTTGGAATATGATGCTTATTTGAATGGCATCTTCCAAAGATCATATTTGTCTCATCGGAACTCCTTTGAATGTGATTCTAGTGTGTATTTAACTTGTTGGGAGTCTAGTTTTATATGAAACTAGTTTTAGCTTAATCCAACATGTGGTTAGAGAAATATGACTAAAATATTGAACATTTGTCATGTTGAGTGAAAACAGAGCATAACAGAATGCTTTTCACTTGAGTGATCACTCGAGTGATGCCTTCAAAAACTTGGTAGAAAGCCAATACTCAAGGGGACATCTTGGGGAAGTTCTATATGAGTTATCTTAGCTTCAAATTGATCCTTTCAAACCTCCCACTACTACAGAATTGAGATATAACCACCCTCAAAGACGTCCCAAATTAAAAATTGGGTGGTTAAAAAGGGAGGCGGTGGCATTTTCGTAATTATATATATGTAGGTGAACCTTTAGGCGTCCCAAATTTGAATTTGGGACGTCTAAAGTGCTTCCTGGCGCGAAAAAAAAATTTATGAAATTGTTTTTAGCGCCAGGATTTGGGTTTAGGCGTCCCAAATGGCATTTGGGACGCCTAAAGTCCAAATGCCATTTGAGACGCCTAAAGTCCTACTTTAGGCGTCCCAAATGGATTTGGGACGCCTAAAGTCCTACTTTAGGCGTCCCAAATGGATTTGGGACGCCTAAAGTCCTACTTTAGGCGTCCCAAATGCCTTTGGGACGCCTAAAGTCCCCTTTAGGCGTCCCAAATGGTATTTGGGACGCCTAAAGGCGTCCCCTGGGCATGTCAGACAAGTGTCTGACATGCGTGTTCTTCTCTCTATCCCACCTCCTCTATTTTCTTCAACTTTACTCTTTTGTTCCTCCTCTCCTCCCCACGCGGCCCTTCTCTAATTTGTTCTTCAACTCCTCCCTCCTCCCTTGTTGAAGCACTTCTTCTCCCCACGCACCCACCGTCTCCTCCACCGTCTCCTCCCTTCTTCTTCCTCTTTGTTTCAACACCAGAGAGGTCTGTCATGAAGGAGAAGAGGAGAGTCAAGTAATTTAGAGAACTAGAGGAGAAGTACTGGATCAGAACAGAGATTACCACCACCGTCTCCTCCACTGTTTTCTTCAACTCCTCCCTCCTCCCTTGTTGAAGCACTTCTTCTCCAAGTGTGGCTCTCTCTCCAAGTGTGGCTCTCTCCAACGTCTTCTTCTCTACTGTGGATCTCCAACGTCTTCTCTACTAGCTAGTGGGCGCCCTCCCTGATCAGGTAAGGTTGGTTTATTTTCTTCATTTTTTTTTGTTTATATATTGATATTAGGCTGGTTGGTTTATTATATATATATTGCTTATATTGAGATAGTTGATATTAGCCTGATGTGTTTGGTGTGGTTATATTGCTTAAATTGCATTTATTCGGGAATGGTTTATTTTGTTGTTTAAATATAAAATTACTTGTGTATAATAGAAATCCCTGTTGTTCAGTTTTAGGGAAATCTCTAATGGAGATTTATCCATACACACATATAGTGGCACCACCCCATTTCATTAGTCTTGTTTCTGCACCATTAATTAGTATATATAATAAAATAAAATATGATTTATTTAAAGTTAAAGAAATTCTTGTATTAATTCCAAACGAATTATGAAGAATAATTCAATCCAAAACTTAAAAAGAAAACCATAACCCCAATATTCATTAAATGATTTTTATCTAAATATTTTCAATAAAACAATTTTATTTTTGGAAGAACTCAACTTAAAATTGTTTTGTTAATATTGAACTCGTTTTGTTTTTAATTCTTCCAAACGTCAAAAAAATTCTTTAATTTAATCTTATTGTATTTATTTTATTATACATTAATTATATATATATATATACTTATTAAAAAAATAAGTTACATGGCACTGAAACATTTTTAAGAGGAGAGATGAGGCTAGGAGGGGGCAATAAAGTTATTAAGCTCATATTTTAAAATCCTAAATTGGGTTGATAACTTAATTAGGCAATCCCATCATATGTCGTTGAGAATTGTACTAAACGTGTGAATGTTATTGGTAATGCCTTAGGTGGTAACAAAATGAATCATAGTTGGATGAATGCTTTGAGAACTAGTGAAGAATATGAGAAAGGGGTGGACGAATTTATTGAATTCGCTAAAAAGAATGCTCCTGCAAGAAATGTGAAGTATTTTTGTCCTTGTGTCAATTGTTTGAATGAGAGTAGACGGGATGTTGATGTCATAAAGGATCACCTACTTTGTGATGGAATAAATCTGCGATACACAAGGTGGATATGGCATGGTGAGGAAGTAACTGATTGTCTGTCACACAAGAAGGGAGCTGTGGATGTCATAGATGAAGATAGAATGGAGAGAATGATTAACGATGTTGAGGCAGAATCCTTTGCGCAGTCGCAGGAGTATGATAGCCTGCGGAGTGATGCAGAGACACCATTGTATAGTGGTAGTAAGTACACGCGGCTGACAGGAACATTACATTTGGTTAACTTAAAGGCAACTTGTGGGTGGACCGATAGTAGTTTCACATTGCTGCTTGAACTATTGTGTGATATGTTTCCGGACGATAATGTACTTCCAAATCGTATGTATGAGGCCAAGAAAATCCTGTCTACAATGGGTATGGAGTATAAGAAGATACATGCTTGCCCTAATGACTGCGTACTGTACAGAAATGAGTACGGAGGTCTTAGTGAGTGTCCTAAGTGTAAAACTGCACGATACAAAGTGAAAAAAGATGGTGGTTGTGGTGATGTGACAAGTAAAAGGCAACCTTTAAAGGTTATGTGGTATCTTCCAATAATACCACGTTTTAAACGTTTGTTTGCGAGTGCAACAAAAGCGAAGAAGTTGAGATGGCACTCTGATGAGAGAATATCTGATGGGAAATATCTTCGGCACCCAGCTGACTCGCCACAATGGAAAAAAATAGATGAAATCTTCCCTCAATTTGGCAGCGAGCCGAGAAACCTACGGCTTGGGATTTGTACAGACGGCATCAATCCGTATAGAACTCTTACTAGCACACATAGTGTGTGGCCGGTTCTCCTTGTAATATACAACTTGTCTCCCTGGCTATGTATGAAACGTAAGTATATGATGCTATCTATGATGATTTCTGGACCAAAACAGCCAGGGAACGATATTGATGTCTATTTGGCGCCTTTGATTGAGGACTTGAAGAGGTTGTGGGAGGAAGGCGTAGATGTGTTTGATGCTTATAAGAAGGAGTCTTTCAAGCTACGTGCAATGATTTTCACAACGATAAACGACTTCCCTGCGTACGGAAACTTGTCAGGGTACAGCGTGAAGGGTCACAAAGCATGCCCAATATGTGAAGCAGACACACACTTCCAACAACTAAAGCATGGAAGAAAAACTGTCTACCTTGGCCACAGGAGGTTTCTTCATCGGTACCACCCGTATCGTAGGCTAAGAAAGCGGTTTAACGGCTTACCGGAGCGTGGAATGGCTCCAAAGTCACTAACCGGAGAGGAAGTCTACAGTCGAGTGGAACGTATCCATGTCACTTTTGGTAAGAATCAGAGGGTTGCGGCTGAGAAGAACATATGGAAGAAGAGATCCATTTTCTTTGATCTTCCATATTGGCGTTCGCTAGACGTGAGACACAGTATTGATGTGATGCATGTGGAGAAGAATGTTTGTGATAGCCTTATCAGTACGCTTTTGCACATACCAGGGAAGACTAAGGATGGGATTAATGCGAGATTAGACCTTGTCGATATGGGAATAAGAGAACGGTTACATCCACAACTAAGAGATGATGGTAGGAGGGCATACATGGAGCCAGCAGCGCATACACTATCAAAAGCAGAGAAAAGAAGTTTGTGTGGGTGTTTGCATGAAATAAAGGTGCCGCAAGGGTATTCCTCGAACGTGAGAAGATGTGTCTCAATGGACGATTTGAAGTTAGTGGGAATGAAGTCCCATGATTATCATGTGTTGATGCAACAACTATTACCAGTAGCTATTAGAGGCATAATGAAAGATGAAGTACGAAACACAGTGACAAGATTGTGCGTTTTCTTCAATGCTATCTGTAACAAAGTCATTGACACTGAAAAGTTGGATGAACTAGAAAATGAGGGTTACATTATTTTGTCACAACTAGAGATGCACTTTCCGCCTTCATTTTTTGATATAATGGTGCATTTGGTAGTTCATTTGGTGAGGGAGGTAAGGCTATGCGGTCCAGTTTACCTGAGGTGGATGTACCCTTTCGAGCGATACATGAAGATCTTAAAAGGGTATTCTAAAAATCCTTATCGACCAGAAGCCTCAATAGTAGAAAGATATGTAGTTGAGGAGGCTATGGAGTTTTGCAAAGATTATATGTCAGGGAAGAAGGAACAATCTCGGCATGAAGAAGGGAGAAGCAAGGGAACACGAGGACTGAAAGTGAAGAATGTTCCTCGTGAAGAGGTGTTGCAAGCCCACTTGTATATCCTGAATAATATGGAAGAAGTTCAACCTTACATAAATGAACACAGAAACACTTTGAAGAACAAGAATCCAAGGAAGAATGACATGCAGATTGCTATTGAGCAAAACAAGACATTCATGCAGTGGTTCGAGGAAAAGGTTTTGCACGAGATCGGTGTGTCTGAGACAATCGAGTGGCTAGCTTGGGGGCCTTCGTTTCAGGTCATTACTTGGACCGGTTATGATAAAAATGGCTATTCCTTCTATACCAAAGAGCAAGATGACAAAAGTACCATGCAAAATAGTGGGGTCATGGTAGAAGCTGAATCTATGCACTTTTCCAGTTCGAGAGACAAAAACCCCATATTAGCGTCTATGGCCTATTATGGAGTTATAGAAGAAATATGGGAGATGACGTACAACAAGTTCAAAGTTGCTTTATTTAAATGTAAGTGGGTTAGCAACAATGCCGTGGTAATAGATAAACAATTTGGTTTTGTCTCAGTCGATCTTGGAAGAGTTGGCTATAGAGACGAGCCCTTCATTTTAGCAAGCCACGCGAAACAAGTGTTTTATGTCACCGATCCTGCCAGAAAAAATATGTCCATTGTCCTTAAAAGTAAAAAACAGAAGTATGGTGATCCGACCTTCAACCTTGATGACACACCACCTTTCACAACAACTACACCTCGAACAAATGAAGTTGAATTGGTAGATGATGACGAATATGCTGTAAGAAATGACCATGGTGAAGGACTATGGGAAACAATCTAGAGTAAGACCTTAATTTATAAACGAGAACTGTGTTTTTTCTGTTTTACTTCCCGCTTACTATATACATGTGTTTTCATTGCAATTTACTTACGTTTCTGATGATGCTTTTTGTGTTAACAGGAATATGGATAACGTTAGTGATGACGAGAGGCGTGGAGATGACGAAAGCTCTAGCAATGACGAAATTCCTAGAGTTGAACCCCCTGCAAGAAGGAGGGTTAGAGGCTGTACAAAGATGGGAGCATTGGTTGCACGTCATGAACATCAACAGGAGAGGCTGCATATAGACTTCGATGACAATCTGAATCCAATTGGTCCTGAGGAAGACCACTTCATTAGCTACATAGGGCTTTTGGCTCGAAGCAAAGTGCGCATTACCTACGATAATTGGAGATTGGTTCCCCCAAAAACGAAAGACATGATTTGGCAGCAACTTTTGGTATGTAAGTTTTGATGCATTGTAGCTTTGTTCTTATTGTTTCAAATATAATAATCTTATGTTTTACCTTGCAGCAAACATACGATGTCCCCGACACCACAGAGATGCATAGGCACTGGATGGATGAGGTTCGTGTACGATGGAAAGGTTTCAAGAACAAGCTAACAAAGCATTACATTCGAGGGGCCCTTAGGGGTAACGATCCATGTGCACAGTATACATATTTATCTCCAGAGGACTGGAGGTTGTTTGCGGCATCACGAGCAGATCCTGAGTTTTTGGTAAGATTTCTGTCATGATATAGAACTACTTATATCGTTGATTTCATATACTTTATATCGTTGATTCATTTTTTGTTGTTTTTCATTCATAGAAATTAAGTGCAGCAAATGCCCAGAGGCAAGCAGAAAATAAATATCAACATTTCATGTCTCGCGGTGGATATCGGAAGCTTGAGCGGCAAATGATGGCAGAAGAGTTACAGAAAATGAAGGAAGCAGCGGAATCTGATCCTAGCGTTGTTATCCAGCCACCGGCCCCTCCTCCACGTCACAAAAAATGGAAAGCAGGGAGGATTAAGGCTGGGAAGTACATAAATCCGACTGTTGCTGAGGTTGCTGCGAGGATTGTAAGTAGTTATACCATAAGTACCTAATTTTTTACATGTCGCAAGTGGTTTCGATACATTTACGATAAACTGCATGCTACAGGATGACCTGGACGAGCAGAGTAGCCAAGGTTCATTCAATCCAAGTAGACGGATGGACATCTTGTCAACGGCTATTGGGAAGGCAGATGACCTTGGTCGTGTTCGAGGAGAGACACGGGGAGTTAGTGCCGTGAGGTATTTTGGACGACAGCCACGTTATTCGTCACAAGCTGGACCTAGTAAGGACGTTGTGGCCAAGATTCGAGAGGACCTCGAACGAGAGATCCAGGCCAACCTTCGCGACAAGCTCCGACAAGAGCTGTTGCCAGAGCTTCAACTTGAAATGGCAAAGATGTTTGAAGCACAAAGGGCAAGGGACGAGGCTCGAACTCAGGAATCCCCGGCCTTCAATAGCACGAGAGGAAGTTATAATCCTCTGGAGCAACCACTTGGCCACCCTTCTCCCACTCCAGTGTCGGGACCACTTGGCGACCCTTCTCCCAATCCAGTGTCGGGA
Source organism: Inga leiocalycina (assembly GCA_963242795.1). Taxonomy (NCBI): domain Eukaryota; kingdom Viridiplantae; phylum Streptophyta; class Magnoliopsida; order Fabales; family Fabaceae; genus Inga; species Inga leiocalycina. The sequence goes on along the minus strand of OY725326.1, from coordinate 25,865,480 downwards.
GACCCTTGCACCCTCTATTTGGATTATCCACTGCTGCGTGTTGTTGCTGATGCTCTCGTTCACACATATGCTACCACCCACCATAATCAGCAAATTCTGGAGGATTATCGTAGGGTGAATGTGACGAGTGTTAGAAAGGGGGAAGAAGGTATAGCCATCCCTGTTCCCGATCCAGAGGTTGGCACGTTAGGTCAAGCGATAGGATCTTTCATCGTTTGGCCTCGCAATCTTATTGGTTCAGACGCAACACCTCCAATGGTAGGAATTACCTTACTGTTACTGAAAATCTGTTGGCATCCTAATAACAATTTGTTTTTTGATGTTCTAAAAGGATGACGAAGCTGCGAGCAAATGGCCCTTCTTAGCACGGCTGCAACAGATCTACAAGGGCATTAAACAGATTGACTTGAAGATGCCTCCAGGGATTGTGGGCCAAGTGGAGTATCCCTACACGATTGACAATAAAGATCTCAAGCAGTTTATCAGGTTGGAGGAGATAGATGCAGGCTGGTCAAATTTGCAGTCCGGTAAGTTTTTTTTTCAATTTTCCCATAGAATTCATTTAGTGGTTTTTTGTTTTCATACATTCAAGCATTGATTCCTTATTTTAATTCTATTATAGCACCTTGCACGATCTCTGCGCAAACATGGAAAGAGGTAATTGGTATGGATTCTTATGTCCTGCGAATACGACAGGGGATACTTGTACTGTGGCGCATAGGACTCACTATGTCGGCTACCAAATGGCACAAAACAAACTTCGTTGTTATCTAGCACCCATTGTCCAACGGTTCGTATTTACATTTTGTCAATTTCAGAAGTTTACTAAATAATTGTCTTCTCACTCATCTAACTTCATTTTAATGTGTACATGTTGTTAAAGAAACCACTGGACTTTGTGTGTTATATGTCCCCGCCGCAACATAGTCTATTGGTTTGATCCCTTGAGTAACAAGCCAGACAGAGATACAAAATCCGTCTTCGACACGTAAGTTATCCTGTTTGTATTTCATTGACAACAAAATAAAGGAATGGTTCTAATTTCTGTTCATTTTGCTTTTCATGATAGTGCTTGTCAAACATATAGAATCCTAGGTGGGTCACGCGAGGGTGCAGTTGTTAAAAAGCCAAAGTGGTTTTATCCCATAGTAAGTACATTCGATCCTACATAATTGTTTCATTGACGGTCCTTTTAGACATACCTTTATTGATTTTAACAACCAATTGCATCCCTTTGATTAAAAGTGCCCTCGACAACCTGGCAACACTGAATGCGGATATTATGTTATCCTTTATATGTATAACATAACTCAAAGTGGAATTACTAGCGATTTTGAAAAGGTAATCGCTTCTTCATTCTCAAATGATAATATTTTTGGTGTTCTAATCGAAATGCTAATTAATTCATTTGCTTGAGATTCATTTCATCTAAGCTTAGTACTTTCTAATTTTCAGATTTTTGATAATGAAGATGCCTACCTACGTGAAGACCTTGATTTGATCAGAGATCTTTTGGCTGGACATCTTCTTCAACATATAGAGCAGTAAACTTGTTATTTTATATCAGTTTGTACTTGTGTGATGACAGCGTTTTGACACTTTCTGGTTGTTTTTTGTTGATATATATAGTAGTAGGTTGCTTGAAAGGTTATTTTATGTATATATAGTAAAGATTGTAGTGCTGGATGTCCTTACCAGTTTGTAACGGACAGTGTGGTTTATGAATCCATCTTTTATTCTGTCTCTGCAGTTTCAATTAGTTGGGTAATACAGAATGTAAATTATGGTATAAAAAAAAACCAAACTTTTAGACGTCCCAAATTAACAATTGGGAGGTCTAAAGTCCCCCAGGTGGGACTTTAGGCGTCCCAAATTAAAATTTGGGAGGCCTAAAGTAACCCAGCGTGGGACTTTAGGCGTCCCAAATTTTAATTTGGGAGGCCTAAAGTCCCCCAGGGTGGGACTTTAGGCGTCCCAAATTGTAATTTGGGACGCCTAAAGTCCCACCCTGGGGGACTTTAGGCCTCCCAAATTGTAATTTGGGACGCCTAAAGTCCCACCTTGTGGGGACTTTAGGCGTCCCAATTCTTAATTTGGGACGCCTAAAGTCTGACTTTAGGCGTCCCTATCATTTGGGACGTCTTTTGTTCCAACTTACTACGCCCCCAGCATCTACGTCCCCCCGTTTTGGGACGTTAAAAGTGCCAAATTTGGGAGGTTAAAGCCCCTTTTTGTAGTAGTGTCCATATGATCGTAGAAACCTCTGGTATCATTTCTAAGAGCTTGACCCTTAAAGTTCTCATTAAATCTTGCAAGTTCTTCTTTCTTCAATCTCTTTCTTCTTTTTTTTTTCTCTTGACGATCATTCTTCACAACCCAACTAGATATCTTCTTCATTTTCTTGACTATTCTACAAGATATTTCACATTAAATATAGTAGTTAGTCAATGTAAGAGATAAATATATTATGCAAACTTTTTGCTCTTAATATTTAGCATCAGTATTTGTCATTATCAAAACTAATCATATATAACATCCTCCCCTTTTTTGATGATGGCAAATCCTTTAAGAAAAATATGTGGAAATTATAAAGGAAAATTATTACAACATATTTTTCTTGTCTTTCCCTCCCATTTTGACATCATAAAAAACTTTGAAGTATAAAGAAGATATGCTTGTGGAGAATTGAATTGAAAAACAAATTAGAAATTTCTTTCTCCCTATTAATCAAAATAAATGTGTAAAGAAAACAATTATTTCTCCTCGTATTTAAAGGTAATTTCATTTTTTAATATGTTGCAAATGAATAATGGTTTTCACTTTTCAAATTTGAAACAACTTGAAGATGTTTTCAAGAAATCATTCATAATCAAGGATATGCAATGTATTCTCAAAATATAAAGAGAGGGGGTTTAGAAATGCTCATTTGTATTTGGCAAGCTCATTTGGATTTGACAAGCTAATGATAGATCCATAAAGTCTAGTTCACCTTGCTTTTCGCTATGCAACTCTGATGTATATTCATGATGTCTCCAGGATGCTCTTACTATGTTGAGCTTCTATTCCATTTTTTAGCCAAATATGCTTAATACTCCTTTGTATTGGTATAGGTATTTATTGCTTTGAATGTTGCAGCCAATATATTTTTCTTGATTGATCATTAAAGCATATGTCCTTAATGTTGATATATTCTCCTTTTAGTGCGTTGAGAAATGATCTTACATAGAGCAAATTCTCCTGTTATATGTAAAAGCATTCTTGCAAGGAGAATGGTTAGTGCAGCCAAGTATAAAAAGTTTCCTTTCTATAAAATATATGCAAATGAAGATTATGAAAAGAAGATATATGAGTAACTCATCAGCAAAACCTATCCATTGAGAGTGAATGTAGATGAGTATGTTATACTGATTTTCTTCAAATAAAGGAGATAAGCTTTTAAGATATAAAACAAATATGAATATGAAGCTCCCTCTTAATGAATACACTGTTTAAAAGAAAATCATTATGAGGAATATAGTTAATAACTTTCTTGGATTTGTAAAACCATTGGAAATTTTGTAGAGAGAATGAGTATAAAAATGTGAAGATTTAGAAGGAAATCAAGTTTTGAAAATGACGATGTTATTCAGGGTTTTAAGACTGTAACCCTGTATTACTCGAGTGATTCTACTCGACCATTACTCGAGTTCTCACTAAAGTGATACAATTCAAAGAATTTTAATTAAGAATACACTACCTCACTCAAGTAATGTTGTAATCACTCTAGTCATAGTCCTATGAAGTCCATTAATGCATCGTTGCCTACTCACTGTTTAATAATGTGATTAGTATTGAGGGATTTTGAAGTATAATCTCTGTGGATACTTATGGATGCCAAGATGAGCCCAAAATAAGGCCTTGAAGTTTTAGTTGATCAAATCATAGAGTTGTCTAATCTTGCCATTCACATAAGTAATGAACTCAGTATTATTCATAGCAAGCTTTATGAGATTATTGAAGCTCTTATATCAGATAATGCTAGATAGATGGACCAAAGAATGAAGGACCAGGCAGACCAACTCTAGCAAAGTGTTATGTCTCATCTATCCTGGAAGTCTTAGCTTCTATCCTCTGTGCCTCTCATGTTGAGTAAACAACGTTTGGAAGTTCTGATTCACCACAACATATAACTTCCTAATTCTATCATCCATAACCTTAAGTGGCTTTTTAAGGGGTATGAAAACATAATTTCAAAATAGTTTGTAATACTCATTCCAAAGGTTCCAAAATATAAAGCCTCAATAAATATAACAGACAATAGCATATAAGGTTTTATCATTGTGTACCTTTGCCTTAGATACTTGGAGGATTGCTTTTGCTTACCTACTGTATCTTTCTATGAAGCTTTATTTTTGTATATTTGGCTTTGGGATAATGCAAAGCTCTCTCATATGATGTAGGTTTCGAGAGTATTTTTCTTTGTGTATGATAAATCCTCCTCTTCTTGTTCTCCTCAAGGTAATTGAATGATGCATTATGGTAGCCCTTCCTTAAGGTGAAACATATGTCTTTTATCCACTGCTTCTTTATGTGGTTATGCTTTGTAGCTCCAGCAATAGATATTCTGAGAGTTCTCTTTTGTGATGATATGAACCTCTTTATTGGTGTATGAGAACCTCTTGGCTTCTTCTTCATCTTCTATGTAACCTTATATCTATTTCTTTTCGGATCATCCTACATACATAAAGTACTAGATGGACATTTTGGTACCCACATATACTTTGGTCCTTCATTGTTATCATTTGACTTTACATGTCCTTTCGAAACCCAAACATATTTATTTCTCACATGGGAATTTCTTCTAATATAGCTTTTGCAAGAAATATGACCTGATTTACCACAATAATTGCAAATTGTATGAATATTTGCATTATGGGATATCATGCAAGTATTATATCGGTCGTGAGAGTAGAAACTCGAGTAGATTTTATTTGAACATTCTTACTTCGCAACAAACTTTCCAGAATATTTGAACACATTTTTGCTTTTCTTAATAGAATTAACAGTTGGTTGAAAAACAATCTTATGTAGATTTTGAAAATCAAGTTTACGAAAATCACAAGAAGAATTGGAACTTTTTACCTTAAATTCAACTTGAACTCTGGAGAGTGATTTTTCATGTTCATCTATAAAGAGCTTTTTTTAGAAATCCTCTTCTTGTCTGTCCATGTTGACTGTATAGAAGTGTTCTGTGATTTCTCCTTCTTTATAATCAATTTCCAATTGTTCATGCACCGTAGATGTGCAGCTTGTAGTTTCACATGAACTATCAACCCTTTCAACTTCAACACACTTGTTAGAAGTATACATAGAATCAAGAGTGTCCCAGATATCTTTAGCAGTAGAGCAAAAACTAATTTTCTCAAAATCATTTTCGGTTAAAGCACTATACAAAATTTTCATTGCTCTAATATTCAACAAAAACATTTTCTTTTCTCTCTCTGTCCAACCTTTTCTCAGTTTGAGATCAAAGGCATTTGTAAAAACATCCTACATATTGTCAACACCTATTTCTATTTTGATATACACAGAGTAATAGAGACCAAGTTCCATAGGCATACAAAAAGTACATATATACTGATAAAACTAATTGTTTACAAACTGGAATCAACCGTACAGAATTTGATAATATTTACAAATATTATAAAATAACCAAAAGTATTCCAAATATAGACTATATGTATAACCACAAACTTTGTCTCAAGAAACATATCCGTCAATTCCTCTTATCTATGTCCTTGCCTTTTGAGCCGCTGGAACCCGCTAAGATATTTTGTTTAGAAAAAGGGATGAGATTTTAAGTAATCCCAGTAGAAACATACTATCATTTATATAAAATGTAAAAAGTAAATATGATATGCACTATGTATGCATTAATAAATGAACAATATAACACATCATTATCATGTATACATGAATAGGGTTGTTGCCCCACTAATCGTACACAGGTTGGATTCTTACCCAACTCCCAGATGTAAGTGCACCTCTGGTACTAACTGCCTCATCTAGGAAAACCATGTTGATTAAAAGTATAAATAATGGCATCCTAGGTATCATATAAACTATGGCATGATGTATGAAAGATAATGTTCCTACCTTAAAGCTTTTTCACCCTGTATCACGTGCCTTGTAAAATATGTCAACCATAGGCTCCCAACTCGGTCCTAAAATATTAAATGTACAAGAATTAGGTCAAAACTCATTCACATTTCATTTTAGGCACTACCATATTGTTTATTGTGGTTATATTAGCATATGGTGAAAATTTACCAAAATACTCCAGCTTGGCCCTGCCATACCCGGTTTGACTGTACATTTCCTGAAATTTTAACCCAGGATATTCTGACATATTTTTGCCCAAAGAATCCATTTTTAGACTTGGAATTACCAAATTCACTACCAAAAGATACAATTGACCTTGGCAGCCCCTATTTTAGGGTTTCAGGGGCCTTTTGTAATTATGCTTTTCAGAGTTTTTCTGAAAAATTGACCAACTGTAACCCCACTTAAGTTTCCCTCCTGAACTTGATGGAATCATCAAATCATTGAAAATCCAACTCTAACCCCTAGATATCAGCCTAGCCAAAACTTATAGGTACTCCAGGGAAAATTGGGGTTTTTCGATTCCAACTCTGCAAACGTGTTCTTTTCTACTCTTAATCACTTTATCAACTATTTCATTAAGTTACAACTACGATTTGGGCTAAATTTTGGCAGCATAACCCTTCTGACATTTCAATTTCCAAATTTAAAACTAAAGACAATATGACAAAATTTCACTGATTAAATTGTCTACAACAGCCAGAACAATCAAAGATTGAAGTTTTGGAAGTTACCTCAAACTCCCTCTGGCTTTTCCTTAAAGTAGCCAAAACCCTAGCTGTTTAAAAACCAAGATTTGAGCTTCAACAACCTTAAAGAACATGGAAGAATAGCTTAGGAGTGGAGTTATATGTGTTAGGAACTAAATCATTGGAGAAATCAGCTTACCTTGCGAGATTTCTTCCTTTTCTCTCTCTAAACTCTCTCAATTCTTCTCCCTCTATTTCAACTAAAAATAGCATCAGTTTTTGCTGAATAAGGATCAAGGAGATGATTTAATAATATATCCTATATTTACTTTATGCATTTTACTTATTTAATTAAGTAAATTTCCAAAAATTGGCCTTTATGTACATAAACACTTATGTACATGTAACCTTGTCCATTAAGCCTAAACAATATTTTGTTCTTCATATTACATGTAGAAGACCCCTAGGGGTCCTACGCTTTGGTCTCAATTAGCTTTACAACTTGTTCAAGTTATGTATATACGTAAAGTCCCAATTTTGGTCAAAATTGCACTTTTTGCTCCAATTTTCCATAAATTCATATTTAATTGACCAAAATATGCCAAATATATATTTTCCCCTTTATTTTCCTTAATTAGTTGAATCTAACTTCAATTAATCAGAAAATAATTAATTTTGTCCTAAATTAGCAAAATTGCGATTTTGCCATTACCTTTTTAATCTAATTTCTTTCCTTCTTTTTATTTGGCCAATTGTCATCAATATTTGGACCAAAAATTTTCTCTATTATTTCTCTATTTTGGACCTTAATATTGGAATTTTAAATAAATTAAATTAATTCCATAATTATTTTGCCCATTTTCTCATGAATATGAACATTTATAAAATTCATAAATTCCAAATTCATAAATATTCACCATTTTATTGAATTTCTCAAATAATTACAATATATTTGGTGAATATAAAATTTGGGGTGTTACACATATCATAATCAAAGCATTTTATAAAAGATATCATTCTAGCTTTCCAAACCCAAAAATCAATACATTTTAAAAGCAGTGGACTTGTATCATCAAAACCTTTTAAAAGCATATAACACCCAAAATTAGCAGTTGTTAACTCTTGAAACGATTAAGTCCTTTAAGCAAGAGCCATCTCTGATATCAAATATTAGAACTAACTAACACCTACGAAGGGGTAAATTGTGTGTACGATAAGAAATTAAGAACTTTGAAATTCATTTTGCATCTTATGAAATCAATAAGTATAGAAAGTCTAAAACCATAAGTAAGCACCTAAAACATATATACTGGAAATATAAGAACTTAGAGAAGATAATATGCAAACTGTGATTTACTCTAGTTCGATCCAATCCACGATGACCTACATCCAGTCCATAGGCTCCTCCTGAGATTTTCAATCCATTATCTTCCTCAAGTTTAAATGGGTACTGGAGAACCGCTACAATCCTACAAGTTTAGTCGAGCACTTGTGAAGCCTTCTACAAATCTGTCACTAGGGTACTCCCCCTTACAAACCGTAAGGATACAACTTTAATAATAAAAGATTATAATTGATCTTCTCTCTCAGAAGTACATAAGATGAATACTGAAGCACAATACATACAATCCTTTTCTCAAAGATAATTGATATCAAGACTATAGAATAACAGAGTGTCTGAGCTGAAGTAAATGACTCATGGTTATAACATGTCGGTATAGTTGAGTTCTCATTATTCTTCTGAACTCTGAATACTCTTCTATTCATATTTGATGAAGATTGATGACCGTTTGAGCATTTCAACTTGTCCGATAGAGTCCCATTGCTTTGTTTGACCATTTTTCATATTTGAAAAACTAGACGTTATATTTAGTGGACGCTCCACTTCCTTAAAGTCATTTTTTGTCTCTTCACTTCATTTCTTCATTGTATTACTGGAGAAATACATTAAACAATAATACAATGAAGTGTTAGAATGATAGGAAGCAAGAAGAGTGAATTAATAATCATTCGTATCATTTTCTGAAGTTATGAAATGTTGTTTGTTGTATTACTAGAGTGATATTGGGTCATCACTCGAGTGATCTATTCATTTTGATTACAAAAATGGAAAATGGCATATTATCAGAAAGATCTTGCCACCTACATTCCAATGCAACAAGAATCAACTCCAAACTCCTTCTATTCTGAAAGTTATGATCCAAGTAGTGACTACTGCACTAGATAGTCTCTGAATTCACAAGTGTCAAATTCTAGAAGGTATAAATCTTAGCATATAACTCAAAATATGACCCATCACCTATTCGTGGAAAGCTCTTTAAGTCTAGATTCATATGCTACTAGTTTTATCTCAATCTGACATGTAGTTTGAGAGTGATGTCCAAAATAACAAAGTTGTTCTGGAATATGAAGCCGATTTGAATGGCATCTTCCAAAGATCATATCTCTCTCATCTAAACTTCTTTGAATGTGATTCTAATGTGTATTTGATGTGTTGGGAGTCTACTTTCATATGAAACTAGTTTTAGCTTAATCCAGCATGTGGTTAGAGAGATATGGCTAAACTATTGAACCTTTGTCATGCTGTGCCAAAACAGTGCGCAACAGAATGCTCATTATTCGAGTAATGCCTTCCAAAACTTAGTAGACAGTCAATACTCAAGGGAACACCTTGGGGAAGTTTTATAACTTCCATATAAGTTATCTTACCTTTGAATTGATCCATTCTAACCTTCATATGATCAAAGAAACCTCCAGTATCATTTCTAAGGGCTTGAATCTTGATGTTCTTATTAGATCTTGCAAGTTCTTCTTTCTTCAATCTCTTTCTTCATGTTTTTCCTCTTGATGATCATTCTTCATAACCCAACTAGATATCTTCTTTCTTTGCTTGACTAACCTACAAGATATTTTACATTAAATATAATATTTAGTCAATGTAGGAGATAAATACATTATGCAAAATTTTTGCTCTTAATATTTGGTATCTATATTTGACATCATCAAAACTAATCATATATAACAAAAATAACTACTACTCCTCAAGTTTTCATAATCATATCAAAATGAACTTCTTTGGACATCACCTACTTACAATAGCAATGTTTTAAACTAAAGATCAATGCTTAAGTCATTATCTCCATGCTTATAAGCACTCTTTAAACCATATGAAAATAACATATCAACTCAAAACATTAGCTTAACACACATCTACACAACTCTTTTGACTAACATTGTCAAAAAACCTTTAAATAAGAGCTTGTATGATCCTTAATCTAAGGCAATTAAGCTACCATATGTTATCTTTAATACAACAACTAATCGCATATTTAATTGGCCTAAAATAATCATCAATTAATTTTGCAAGCACAATATCCTATATTCTAATACCTCATCATTTAGGCATTCCCAACACATTTTCTAATCATTTGGACATTCATAAACTTATTCTTATAACTCAAACTTCAAACATTTTGAGACATCAAATAATAAAGTCAGTTCTAATTGTACCATTTATTATCTCCCAAATAGTATTACATAGCATCACCATATATTTTTCTCACAAGTACAATAACACCCCAATTTTTATCACCAATATTCCCTTTATGTAATGGATATTTAATGGGATAAAATGGTGAATGATGAGGTACATAAAAAGATAAATACTTCAATTGGTGGTCACATATAACATAAGTATGTTTAAAACATAAAGTGTAAACAATTGTATTTACTGCTAGTGAGTTTCCCTATGTAGCAGTCTTGTTGTGTGATATTTTTAATAGGCAAGTGTTGTTCAATGCCTATGAAATTTTCTAGAATAAAAGTAACTTATCAAGCTTAATAGGGCATATAGGTCATTTGGAGCTGTACACAAAGAGTTATGAATTTTTTAAATTTACCCAGTGAAACTGGCTAATTTCTAGAATAGCGCCTAAAGATTTAAATTCTGGTAATGTTGAGCTTCAAGTGGGCTAAAGACTATATTTTTCCTTGAAGCTAGACTCAATAAGGGTTTCACAACCTTTAAAATCACTCCAGTTGAAGTTCTACAAATAAATATATGATTTTTCAAAGTTTGGTTAGAAAATCTGCTAAAATTGCCAACTGTAGCGAATTTGTAAAAAAAAATGTAACAGCAATTGTGTAAATTGTGGAATAAAGTAGAAGAACATATTTTCCCAATTCAAGGGCTCTAGCTATGGTAGAAATGAATATTTGGGATAGATATGTCAAAAGTCGTAGCATTCTTGGCCAAGCAAAACGAGTTGAAATGTCAAAAAGCAAAACAACTGATAAATGGCCATTAAATCAAGAGATGGAAGAAATTAATTGGAGGAAAGCCCATTTAGTTATGAGGGCCCTTGTGTGCCGTGTTTGTGAGTTAAAAAGGAGGAAGGAAAATTGGTTGGAAGTCAATGGGATTTATGACACAAAATTAAGAAGAGATAAGGTTAAAAAAATTGTGTCATAAACCCATTAAAGTAATATATTTTAAAAAGAGAGATGGAGATATTTTAAAGATTCATATTCCTCTTTCTTTCTTTATTTCATGCATGGCTCAAGAGAAATAGAGAGAGAAAGTGTCATAGAAGAAGCTTGAAGAACTAGGGTTCAAGAGGAAAAAAATCAAAAGTAAGTGCTTGGGAATTCAAGTGTTCTTGCCTTCTAACTTGTGTAGCTCCACTCTTAAGCTCTTGTTCTTCCTGGAAACAATGTGTAGCAAGCAAAACTCCAAGGGAAAAGAGAGAAAAAGTGTGAAAAGAAAGAGGTAACTTCAAGAATCTCAATTCTTTTGGTGTTGTGTTGTTATTATTGTGATTCTTGGCTTGATTGTGGAATTTCTTGGTTATTTTGTAAATTTGGGATGTTGAGACCATAAGGGCTTATGCTTCCCAAATTTCTTCAAATTCTGTCAAATAAGTGTTTAAGAAGTTAAACAAGTGATTAGAAGTGAAAAGGAAAGAAATTAAGGGGTTAAAACATGGAATCACATATTTTCCCTTTTCCTTGGAACTTTCATCTAGTAGCTGTTTTGGCTATGTTTGGACTATATTTTGGTGGTTTTGATGATTTCATTGTTTAAAAGGGAAAATTGTGCAAGGTTTATGTTGATCATAAAGTGTGAAAAGCATTAGAATGTGAAATGTCAAATATACCCCTAAAATCCTAAGTTAGGGGCTACCAAGGGCATTTTCATCTTTTGGCATTGAATTTGGTATTTCTACGATAAAAAATAGATTCCTTAGGTGAAATTATGTAGGAATATCCTGGGTCATAATTTTTGGAGAAGTACAGCTAGACCGGGTACAAAGGAGCTTAGACCGAGTCCTTAGAAGTATTTTAGTCATTTCACATTTTTAAGCTAAGATAACCAATAAAATGTGTTTAGAATAATATTTGAATGAATAATGACTCATTTATTATAAATTTGGAATTCTAGGAATAGACCGCTAGCCCGAGCCAGATATGATATAAGGACCTATTTGTATCTCAAAAAGGGTTTAAGGTAGTAACTCTATATTTCATATATTATGTCAATGTTTATATGCTTTTTGTATGCCATCTTCTATAATATGTATGATACATAGTGCCTACGGGTACAGTGAACATAAGGCCTACGGGTACACTGAATATAGTGCTTACGGATACACTGAACATAGTGCCTTCGGGTGCACCGATATGCCTAGTTAGTGGTCTTGAGCCCAGCTGAGGTATGGAATGAGTAGGGGTTGCAACAGTGGTTGGCTCTAAATACTTCCGACTGAACTGAATTATGTGTTATTATAATATTGTTGTATGTGGTATTTGGCATATTTATTATTGCATTTTCTATGATCGATTGTTTGTTACTACTGAGATTGTTTTGAATCTCACCTTTTTTTCAAATTAAAAATATTCCAGTAAAGGATAACGGCTCAAAGTGGCAAGAGCGTACTTACCGACAGCTAATGGTTCCGATGCTGATCAAACAAAACTGTTGGTTATATGAGGACCATTTTTATTATTTCAAGGTCTGTAATTGCTATTCACACACCTTGTGGAGGATTCTTGTAAAATAATCATGTACATTTTATAAGTAAATGTATGCTATTCCTGTGTACCTACTAAACTGTGCAACACTACTCTGATTAAAATCAATGATAAGGGGTATGGAAGACGGGGTCTTACAAGTACCACAACTTAAATAATACCTTAACATTTACAAACTTATAAGCATTCTAACCTAAAAAATGTTTTGAACAACTCCTCAATCAAAATTTTGAAAATTTCACAACTTAGCAACAATTATATTGGATTCCTTAAACACATCCTAATATCTTAAAACCTTTACTTACTAATCTGAATTCTGAAGCATAAACAATATCATACTCATACCTTTTCATCCATAAAATTTCAAATCCATAGAACTTGGACATAATACCTTTATGCACTTTAACCTTTAATTAAAGGTTTCAACCTACACCCTACATAATTGTTATCAATGGCATGACTTAATTGCTTACATATCTCTTCATGCTTGAGTAAAACTATTGATATATTTGAAAATCATCCAACTTGATTTTCTTTGGTACTTGGGACAAGGTTAGAGGGATGTTTCCATTCCATTGATCATGATGTTATCACATGCAAAGTTTATAGTATTACAGATTTAACAAGAATTTTCATATACAAACATTCTCAAGTGTTCAGCAAAATTTAATGAAGCCAAGGGGTAACGTTCCATAAGCTCATTTTTCTTCCTGGTCTAAAAGGCAGTATTAGGGAAAAACTTTGAAATAGTGCAGATCCACACTTCATCTAGTAAATCTAACAAATTCATATCACTATCCCAGTATGAACTGGGTATCTTTCTTAGAAACTCTATGTATCATCCTCGTATGGTGTCTTGGTTGTAACAAGCTTCTCAGCATAGATTCTCTATTTACTCAAAAAGCAAAGGGTGAATATCCATATCTTGCTCTAGAACATAATAAAAAACCTTTATGTTAAAAGTAATATCTTGTGCTACTTCTTCAAATTCCTTGTTCTCATTTCCCCCTTGAGGATTCCTTACTAGATGCCAAATTTATCACCTTTGTATTAGATATGATTAGTTTTAATGATATCAAATATAGATGTTAAATAAAGAAAGTAAAAAGTTTGCATAATATACTCATCTCCTACATTGACTAACTACTATATTTAATGTGAAATATCTTGTAGTTTTCAAGCAAAGAAAGAGGAAGATTGAAGATAGTCAAGAAAATAAAGGAGCTACCTAGTTGGGTTATGGAGCATGATCATCAAGAGAAAAATCAAGAAGAAAGAGATTAAAGAAAGAAGAACTTTAAGATATACTGGGAATATCAAGATTCAAGCTCTTTGAAGTGATACTAGAGGTCTCTATGGTCAAATGGAAATTAGAATGACTTAATCGCAAGTTAAAAGTGATTAGGTGTTTTAAATTTTTTTGGTTTTATTCTAATAGTGGAAGTTTTACTCAAATAAAGGGATTTTTATTTGAATAAGATGACTTTTATTCGAATAATAGCTATTTTATTTCGAATAGAAGCAATGTTATTTGAATAAAGCAGCAAGCTCAGTTTCGTTTAGCATGAGGGAGGTTGGGTTAATTGCTTATATCTCCCAAGCCACAACTTTGATTGAGCTGAAACTTAATTCATATGAAACTAGACTTCTAATATGATAAATAGACATCAAGATCAAGTTAAGAGGAGCTCAGACGAAAGAGATATAAATTTTGAAATATGACACTCAAAATCAGCATTGTATTTCAGAACAAAATCAGTATTCTGGACATATCTCTCAAATCAAAAATATGATTATGGTGGAACTTGATTTATATGAAATTAGACTTAAACTTCAACACATAGACACTAAGAGGAAGTTCAAAGGAGTTCAAATAAAATAGATATGAATTTTGAAAATTGGTTCTCGAATTCAATTCTTTGTTCCAGACCATTCAATAGAAATTGGATCATAACTTTTGAAATACAAAGTATTTTGGATTAATTCTAGTTTTTGTGAAAACTATACTTAAAGAGCTTTATGGGGATAGGTCATTTGCCAAATTTGAAGTTATATCCAAAGAGTTATGATAATAACAAATATTAAGTTTATTTGAAAGGAGGTTGGTGCTATTCGAAGATGTTAGTTTCTATTCGAATGTGAATTCGAATAATCTTCACATTGTTTCTTATGATGTTATTCAAATAAATATAGGTGTATTCAAATATAAGGCTCTTCATTTGTTAAACATTTATTCAAATACTGAAGTGGTTATTCAAATATGCCTCACTCTTTGAAAACCTATTCGAATATAAACACGAGTATTTGAATTCAAGTGCTCAAGAAAAAACAAAGTCTATTCGAATACAAGAGGCATTATTCGAATAACATCCCTATTTTCTACAGGAGCTTATTCAAATAAGGGTTGATTTATTCAAATATGAAATTTTATTATAAAAGAATATTATTCGAATACAAGCGGTTGTATTCAAATAAGATTGCTTGTTTTTCTTGAGAAGCTATTTGAATAAGGGAAGATGTATTCGAATAAAGCCAAAACAAAGAATGTTATTCGAATAAGGAAAAGTGCATTTGAATAGTGTTAAGTCCAATACAAAGGATATTATTTGAATAAACGAAAGTGTATTTGAATATCTTCAACAAAAACTGAGATCTTTATTTGAATACAACATAGGTTATTCAATACATTTCAAAATTAACAGAGATATTCGAATATGGATGATATTATTCGAATAAAGAGGGATGCTTTGGAATGAACCTTAGTGCATATGAACCAAAAGATGGTAAAACCCGCCAAACTTAGTTCATAGAATTTTCTTTTTCAGTTTATCAGAGGACGAAAAGGATATGATGTAAAGAAATAAATGAACTGAAAAGTTCTTTATTGAAATTAAAGCATAAGCACTTACAAGAGGAAGGAGGAAAGAGGAAGGTGAATAGATCAAAGGAAGAAGGAGGTAGGAGGAAATCTCTTTCTTTCAGAGCCTCTCTCTCTCTCTCTCTAAGTTGCCTCTCTAAGCTCATCCTAACTGAACCTGCCTGTCAAGTGAAGAAGTATTGTCTTTAGTAGGTAGAAGCTGCACTGTTTGCATAGTAATTAACCATTAACCTGTTGGTAACTGTTACTGTTTGAATAGTTCCAGTCAAAACTATTTATACTATATTGCCAACACTACAGTGACTCCATTTTGACACATGGTATTACAGTACTTATTTTACTAGTTACAATGAAAACTAAAGCATAATACAATAAATGGTGCTAAGTCTTTGTGCTAGTCTAGTCTTCATCTAAGTTAACTACAAATTCTTCTTCTTCATCCTCTTGATTGTTGAAGGCTGTTGAAGAAAATGGTTCACTAGTTGAAGTGTTTGATCTTGTTGTTGAAGGATCTGTGACATTGAGCTAAGTTTGTTAATTAGGTTGGCCTTATCTGTGGTTGTTGCCAGGATAGACTGAATCCTCAATTTTTGATTCAAGAATTTGCTTTGTTTTGTCATACAGAGGTGCTGAGGATGTTCCCTAAACCATTTCCTTACTACTTAAGTGTCAATTCTGCTAATATCAAATCGAGCCCACCATCTAATATATGGGACTCTCTGTAATACTGGCAGAAGTATTGATCCGTCTATTGTTGGAGAGAATCTGTATCTCCAGGAAAAAAATCCAAGATATAAATAATGATGAAAAATAGTGAAGATAAATCGGAAAAGGATCCTCACCAATATTAAATTTTGTTTAAATAACTCAAAGGCTTGTAAAACCTTTGGCGGAAGAATTTCTAGTAATGGACCAAAAAATGCCCACCAATGAACAAACCATTGAGGAAATTGATACTTGGTTTCTTTATTGAAATAAATAAACAAAGTATATTTAAAAAGTTCATTTTGATCCCAAAAGATATTGGACCATGCGTTAACATAATCCTAATAATTATATCCTTTAGGATCATATTCTATCCAAAAAAATCGCGGTTTATGTAAATCTTATCCCCACAGGAAATGGGTGAGAACTTTCAAAATTTGGAGAGTAGAATAAGTTATTAATGATTTATCCTTTTGGTTCTTTTTTCGTTCGATTTCAATGGACTCAAATTGAACCAAAATTAACTCATAATATTCTCTGGTTTTTCTTAAATCTATCGGTCTAAAATGAAATCTAGAGGGGAAAACATTTAAGGCGACTTGAATTGGGTTTTGGTGGAAAAATTCTTGTTCAACCTGGAAAATAAGCCTTACTTGATTTTCTTTTTAAAAATAAGGTATGTCCATGTTTGCTTTTGTTTGGGTTTGACTGACAATTGCTTTAGATGAAGAAGCCATAATTATTAGTTGTTTATGAGTTGGAGGAGCAGAGGATTTTGGCTAAATCGGTAACCTGGGAGGTGCTTGATCCAGTAAATCATACTCTTTGTTGGACATTGTTCCTTGGGGAATTGGTACAAGGGCCGTGCATTTTTCCTTTTTTAATACCAGTTCCCAAGTTTTGTCTAGAAGCTTCTTCTAGGCATAAGCCTATGTATATGATGCAACAGTCTATTTTGCTGAAGTAGCTTTTATTTTGGGTTTCTAGATTGATGATTCATATGGAGTGAATGACCTTGTTTGAGATTGCTTCTGCTAATGGGATCCTTGAGTTTGAGACTCTTATTATTGCAAAATTTGTTGCATTACTGCCTCCAGTTGGTCACTAGAGACTATTTGAGCACTTGCATGATACCTTTAAGTTTATCGTCAGGATCTTTCTTTTTCCTGGGCATTTTAAGAGTTGGGTGGTGGTTTCACTCAGATCTACTACCTACCCTGTAAAAACTCTTAGGTAAGAAAATCTGGTAAGGAGTTTGAAGTGCCATTGATAAATTCAATGTCAAAATAAAAAATACTTAAAATCGCTTGCCATCTGGCAAAAATATGTTTTGATGCAAGGTTTTTAACATCTTTTGTAAAATAGCTTTTACAGATTTACAATCGATGTTTACTAAAAACCTTTGGTTTAAAAGATTGATTGAAATTTGGAAATGCATAAATCAATTGCCAAAATTTCTTTTTTCATTATGGAATAATTTTGTTGTACATTATTCCAATGTTTAGACGTAAAAGACACAAATTTTTCTTTGTCGTCTATACATTGTTTGAGAATGACACCATACATCAGTTTCAACAATTTTGTAAGTAGAGGGATTTGGAAGGCTAAGATATAAGGAAGCTTCTTAACCTATGATTTGATCTACTTAACAATGTTTGAATGAACATCTTTCCACTGTGGAGGATTCGTTTTAAGTGCTAGTGAAGCGGTTTAATGAAATTGCTAAGATAAGGAATAAACTCAGCAACGTAGCTTAAACATCCCAAAAATCGTTGAAGTTGTGCTTTGTCAATGATTTGATCGAGAAATTTGTTAGCAAACTAAATTGCTCTTTCAATTGGCGTTATGAATCCCTGGTAAATCCAATAACCAAGAAACCTAACTTTAGTCTGGAAAAGACTCATTTTGGGTTTAGAAACTACTAAACTATTTGTTTCTATAAATTTTGATAAATTAGTAAAATGTTTAAGATGTTGATCTATCAAATGAGAATAAATCAATACATCTTTAATGTAAACAATGATGAATTGACTATAATCATTGAAGATCTTGTTCATAATCCTCTGGAATTCAAAAGGAGCATTTTTTTAATCTAAAGGCATAATATTCCACTCATATTGACAAAAAAGCACAGTAGAAGCAGTTTTATACCTATCATTTTCAAAAATTTGAATTTACCAAAATCCAGATTTCATGTCGTGTTTTGAAAAGTTTTTTGCAGAATACAAACATTTGAGTAGATCATATTTGTTTGGGATTAGGTACCTGATACATTTCAATGCTTCGTTTAAAGGTTTGTAATTGATTATAAGTCTTGGAGCTCCACTTTTTATTTCTGCATTTTTATTTACATAAAAAGTAGCACAAGAGCATGGGCTACGAGATTTGCAAATCAATTTTTTGTTCAGAAGTTCTTGAATTTCCTTTTTAGAGGTTTCAAGAAGTTCTGCTGTCATTTGAATCAGTCTTGCCTTAGTTGGTATTTGTTTTTCAGAAAAAACTTACTTCACAAGGAAAATTGATTATGTAATTTTTTTGATTAAAAACGCGTTAGGTAAATCCTAACAGATAGTTTTATGGATTTTTTCAAGACATATTTGAATTCTTTGTTTGATATGTGTTTGACACAATTGCATTTTGTATATGTTTAAAAGAAATATCTTTTTTTAAAAGATTAATTTGTTGTTGTTTTGAAGAAAGAAGATTTAATTCTTTAATTATGGGTTTTTGAGTAAACGGAAACAAGATTGTTTTACCCAGATGTTGTTTTAAAATTCCATTTTCATCAGTCATATATGGGAATAATAGCCTTGCAAATGGCACACCAAGGATAATTTGGGTCCCCATATCTTTAAACAATACAAATGGAGTTTTAATCTTTAAACCTTCATTTTCAATAACAACATTTGAAACTTTGTATATGACGTCTAAGTATGAGCCATTAACGCCATTAAACCTTTCGGTTGTTTATTCAAAATATTTTGTAGGAATGATTCCTTCTTTAAAACAATTAGAATTAGCCTCTATGTCAAACAAAACAGTTTGTTCTAAAACAAAATCATTATTGATAATGATCTTTGCATGGATATAAAACTTTTAGATTGATATTTTTGAAATCAAGTTTAAAATTGGTTCAGAAAAATCATCATCTTCTTGATCATCAGATGGTGGTTTTTTGTTTTTGCCCTTCGATTTAAGTTTGAGAAGCATGCTGAATATCCTGGATTTGTGATATAGCAGTTGCATGTGTATCATGTTGAAGTTTAATAAGACGAATTTCAATCTTGAGGTTATTTACCTCATACTGAAGGTCTTGGATGGTTGTTTGTTTAACAGAATGTTTGAATTTGTTTAAAACCTCCATTAAATCATATTTGTTGAAAAGAGTAGAAGGTTTGGAGTTTGAAGAACTCAGAGTTTGATTGAGAATTTCTCTTAGTTTGAAAACACATTCTCCTTTGTCAGAATCTGAAAGTTTATTAATGATATCAAGAAGTAGATCTTGCTACCTCAAGATAACATTAATTTCTGAAGATGAATTTTCTGGAAGATCTTCGTTTTGAATGTTGTTGAGATCCTCAGAAGAAATTCTTTTATATTCAAATTCAGAAGTTTCAATCAAAAGATTGTTTATTTGTTCAAGAAGAGGTTATTCAATGCTCTTAATCTTCTTTAATTTTTGAGTCAAATGACAATATTTGGAAATATGACCTGGTTTACCACATTAAAACATG
This sequence comes from Inga leiocalycina, assembly GCA_963242795.1. Classification (NCBI taxonomy): domain Eukaryota; kingdom Viridiplantae; phylum Streptophyta; class Magnoliopsida; order Fabales; family Fabaceae; genus Inga; species Inga leiocalycina. The sequence continues at coordinate 25,845,303 of OY725326.1, read as the reverse complement.
TAACTTTTGTTTTTTTAGGAAAATCAACCTTTGGTTTGGATTGAAATTCTTGTTTAAGCCTACGGGGAGGTGTATTGGGTTTATGTTTCTGGTATGCATATTTTTCCTTTTGAGGGAAGGTTTATGGTGAGTTTTGGATTGTTTATAAGGAGGAAATCCGAATTGTTCACAAAATGTTTTCAATTCTTTCCAACTTGTAGCCTTTTTCTTGGCTAGTTGATGTTGGATTTTGTCTTCCTGACAAATTTTAAAAGCAGTTTTCTGGACAAAAGTGATCAATTGACCATATGTTAGGTGCTCATAAGGGATGCTGTCATCATTTTGATTTCTAAATTTTTAACTAACTTTATTACCTAAAATTGTAGGTAATCTAGCTAGAAATATTTCTTTCCAAAACTGTTGATTGGCATCATATTACTCTGGCTAGGAATGTATCTCTATACCATCTGAAATCAAATAGAGACCTACAGTTAAGATTTAAGAGGAGTTCTACTGATCAATTTTTCCATATATAAGGATCACCAACAAAATGTTTAATAATTGTAAAAATAAGGCTGTTTATGGAATCAAGAATAGGTTGGCCATTAGATGTAATGGGTGTTTCAACATATTCTATTTTGACAGATGTAAATATGACAAATTTATCTTCACAAGAAAAATAATGATTCCACCAACCTTTAAGTTGTCCAGTAAACCCAGAAACTAAAAGATTAGTGATCATTTCATCTGTAAAATCATTTTGAGTTTGATATGCCATACTTACCATTATAATTTGTTGAAGAATCTAAAGGGTGTTTGATTTATTTTAACCATCTATATTCCATTCATAGATGCTGTCAGCATTAAAAGATTTAAAGTTTTGGTTTATTCTTTCTTCAACCAGAATATCTGGAGGGCAAGCTCTATGGTAATAGAGTTTTGAAGGCCTTTCCAGTGTTGTTGGTTGATTTGAAGTTAAAAATCATTTGGCTCAGAATGGTTTGAGTCAGTTTCTATGGTTTAGGAAATTTGTTCAAAATTCATAACATCTTTAGATTTAGTTGATGAAGATTGAGGTGTTTCAGGGACAGTTGTGGTTTGAAGTTGGCTGATTTGTCATTTAACCCATTTTAATAAATTAGATCTAGTTTAAGTTTGAAAATTTAACTTAAGTCTAGTGTTGATTTGAAAAGGTTTAAAAAGTGGTGTTTCAATTCTAGTTTCGACTTTCTTTGAAAGAGTTGGTGTCTGAACAAAATAATCACCCGATACTTGAAAATATTGGTTAGTGTAATTGTTTTGTTCAACAATATTTTTAATATCCCTTGAATCAACAAGGTTTTCTATGTTTTTGAATTTGAATGGTGCAGCCAGAATAGGTTGACCTTTGTCATCTATTCTTTATGGTATTTGCACAGGTTTGGGGGGAAGAAATTCAGAAGAAATAATTTGACCTTCAGAAATTCTCCATTCTTTCTTTGTCATATTGATTGTTTGTAGAAATGGATAGTCCAATTTTTGATCTTGAGCATTTGCATCAAACCGATCAAAGAATGGAGTATTCATTTGTACTTTTTCAAAGAATCAGTAGAATTTTTCTTGAATCTTTTTTCTAGCCGAATTTTTGAAATTTTGGAAAAAGCAATTTTTCTGAAAGGTACATTTCTCAAAGTATAATTTCTTTTGCAAAGTTTGTTTGCCAATTTGGGAAATAGTTTCTAAAACATTTATAACATAGGGTTCCTTTGGTTTCCCAAGTGATGAATAGGTTGGAGACTCTATTGATCTTAAGTCTTATTCCTTTTCATAACTTGCTTGAGGAATATTTGAAGAATTGTCAACTCCTTAAATGGAAACATTGGTTGTTTGTTGTGGAGTTGGTTGAGGAGCAACCATTGGTGTAATAGGTGCTGTCATGGAAATGATAGACGAAGTTTGTGGTAATGAAGAATAGGAAAATCTTGATGACTTTGTTCTAACAAATATGTAGTCTTCATATAATGAAGGCTCAGTTCTGATAGTCTGAGTGTAAGATCTTCTTAGTCTATCAAAAGATAATTTTACAGTTCCGTTTTATGATTGAATGATCTTGCTTATCTGAGGCATGGGCTTAGGAATAGGCTGTATGGCCTTTACCATTGTCCAATTATCAAGTAAGTTAATATCTTTCCACATAGCCTTAGGAATGGTCAGGTTTGCATTGGCATGGTCTGCTAAAAACATTATAGTGTGGTCATTGTCTAGAGGAATTTGTGTTGGGATTAGCAGGCACAGCAGAAGAATTTAAAATTTTTACCAATCCCAATTACGGATCTATCAATGGTATTTAAATCAAGCTAGAAAGAATTATGCCTCTTCCTTATGCGTTCTTGAATTTTGATCTTTAGGAGTCAACATGTCGATAAACTTCCTCTACCGGTATCCACATGAATGCGATTCAATAAGGGCTGCATGCTAGCGCCTCTGATGTCTACTAGGGTTTCTTTGTGACTCTTAATTCTCATATATCAATGGGTCCTTCAGTCCCATCGTTTTCATAGCCCATAAGAGCTGCATCATAAGGGCTGTATTAGAAATTCAAAATTAATCTTAATTAATTTTGAAATCAATTAACACTTAATTATTTTGAAGAAGTAATTAAATAACTTTGGTTTAATTAAATCTATCCAACAGTTTTAATTTAACCTATTTATTTAATCTGAATAAAGAGCCAATATATTTAATTTATCTTTATAAATTAAATCTGAGATATTATACCTTTATCATGTTAGTTATTAAATTTAATTCATTTGATAGAACTAAATTTAAAACTAACACAATATAATAATATTATCATATATATATGCGCGCGCGTACACACATACACACACATATATATAAATAAGTATTTCAAAAATACATATATATATACATATAATATTATTAATTTTCTTTTCACAAATTTTATATTATATACATATCATATAAATATAAAATTCATTCATCCTAGATTAAACATTGTATTCATTGAATCTTAGACACATCATAGATTCAATGAACCTGAACATTATAGCTCCTGTTGGACCATTATTGTGTGCGAATCTGTAGGCCCATACAAAGTTGGTAGTGAGCCAATCACTATACTAACCCACAAGTCATAAGAGGCCTCTAGCAAGACATTACAACTACCCAATTTCATATGAGGATTGATAAACCGATGCGACCTGTTATAGCACCATGTCACGTCCCTCTTATCACGATATTTCGACCAAGGATGAGGCATAGATAGTGTCATCTTATTGCTAACCATTACTTTCCTGATCCTTGAGTAGTTTGACAATAGAAATAGAAACTCTTTTCCTTCGTAGTATGACTATACGTTCTCAGACTCACTCATCGAAGGGCACAGTAATATATCTCTAATAATATAAGGCATAAATTTTATCTTCATCATTCATATTCCTCTACATGAAAACCACCAAGCCCGATCAAAGCCTTTATCATCACCCGATCAAAGGTGACTTTTGACTAGTTCAAAGCTTAGTGATTCTCATGTAGAAATCCATGATGATCTCATGTCGAAGGGCATTGTGACATGGTTATACATGAGATAAGCTTATGACTAAATCGATGTAGCTTTCTCATAGCGGGTCGGTCCGGCACCTTATACTTTTATAAGTGCCTAAGACTTTGATTCGTATCTCTATACCTCATCAAAGTCATACTGGTCTCACTCTATCTCTGCTCCCGTATAGACGACTAACTAGGGACATTTAGGATAATCTTTGTTATCTATCCAAGGATATAGTTATCATAGTCAACATGCGAATAAAATGACAATAAAATGGAGAAATTCATTAAACAATAATGTTCAAAGTACAATGATTGGCCCCTAGGGCACAATTACCAACATCCTCCCACTTGCACTGGTACAATAATTAATTTGCCTAATTCCCATTATCCTAACACGACGCTCATACTTTGCATTTATAGATGGCTTAATAAGAGGATCAGCAACATTGTTTTCTTCTACAACTTTGCATATTTTTATGTCACCTCTATCATTGATTTCTCTAATGAGATAAAATCGTCTAAGTATATGCTTGGTCTTTTGATGTGACCTAAGCTCCTCGACTTGTGCAACAACACTGCTATTGTCACTGAATAAATATATTGGATTTGAGATGGTAAGCACCACCCCTAGTTCCATAATGAACTTTTTGATCCAAATGGCTTTCTTAGTTGCATCCGATGCTGCTATATACTCAGATTCTATTGTAGAATCTGCTACAGTGCTCTATTTGGTGCTCTTCCAACTTATTGCTCCACCATTCAGGATGGATATATATCCAGATAGCGATTGAAGGTTATCTTGGTTAGTTTGGAAACTTGTATCGGCACAACCAGTTATACAAAGGTCATCCTCCAATCCACCATATACCAAAAATAAGTCCTTAGTCTTTCTTAAGTACTTTAGGATATTCTTGATAGCGGTCTAATGACCCTCGTCGGGATCTTGTTGATATCTGCTAGTCATAGTTAAGGCACATGAGACATTTGGTCGAGCACATAAAATGGCATACATGATGGATACAATGGCTGAGGCATATGGAACCTTGCTTATATGATATTGCTTATCAGGTGTACTAGGACACATATCATTGCTAAGATGGATGCCATGAGACATGGGCATATAACCCACTTTTTGAATCCTGCATACTGACCTATACAGTATCTTGTCTATATATGTGCTCTAACTTAGACCTATTAGTCTCTTGGATCTATCTCTATAGATCCTAATCCCTAGGATGTAAGTAGCTTCACTTAAGTCTTTCATTGAGAAAGACTTTTCTAACCAAGTTTAGACACTCTGTAAGGTAGGAATGTCATTCCCAATTAGTAGGATGTCATCTATATAAAGCACTTGAAATACAATTGTGCTCCCACTAACTTTCCCACTAACTTTCTTTTAAACACAAGATTCATCGATGTTTTGAATGAATCCAAACTCATTGACTACTTCATCAAAATGATGATTCTAGCTCTGAGATACTTGCTTCACTCCATAAATGGATCTTTGAATCTTGCATACATTACTAGAGTCCTCTAGATACATAAAATCTTCAGGTTGTGTCATGTACACATCCTCAAGGAGCTTTCCATTAATGAAAGTTGTTTTGACATCCATCTACCAGATTTGATAGTCATAATATGCTATAATGGCAAAAGGATTCTGATTGATTTGGCCATTACAATTGAGAAAAAGGTTTCATCATAGTCAACACTATGAGTTTGAAGACATTTACATTGCCATTCATGTCAGTTTTCTCCTTTGAAAACCCATTTGCACCTGATGGTTTTTACACCATGAGGTGGATCGATTAGGGTCCATAACTGATTGTCGTACATGGATTACATTTCATACTTCATGGCTTTCAGCCATTTCTAGGAGTTTAGTCCCACTATAGCTTCTCGATAGGTTGTTGGCTCATTATGCTCAATGATCAACACATCACAACTTCTAGTAATAAAAAAATCCATGTCTCTAAGGTTGATATCATGTTCTATCAGACCTTTATGGACCTTGTATTACTTGAGGAGGCTCAGCAACTTGTTGTGAGTTTTCTCTATTTTTCATATGTGGTTTTATGCTATCTTGTGACTCTCAAACTTCTTCGAGATGTTCCTTACTCCCATTAGTTCTTTTAGAGATGAACTTTATTTCTAGAAACCTACTATTTTGAATAACAAATACTTTGTTATCAGTAGGATTGTAGACATAGTATCCCTTCATTTCATTAGGATACCCCACAAAAAGTCACTTTAAGGATCTATGCGCTAATTTATCTGAGGCTTGTTGCTTAACATATACCTCACATCCTCAAATTTTGAGAAAAGACAAACTATGTTTCTTCCTAGTCCATATCTTATATGGTGTCTTTTCAACTATCTTAGATGGAACATGATTTAGTATGAATGCAGTTATCTCTCGGGCATGGCCCTAAAAGGATGGTGGTAGATCTATTTGACTCGTCATAAATCGAACCATATCTAATAGTGTTCGATTCCTCTGCTCAGAAATGCCATTCCATTGTGGTGTTTATCAAGGAGTCAATTGTGAGATTGTCCCACAACTCCTAAAATGGTCAATGAACTCTTGGCTCAAATATTCACTACCTTGATTAGATCGAAGTGCTTTAATCATCTTGCCAAGTTGGTTTTATACTTCATTTTGGAATATTTGAAACATTTCAAAAGATTCAGATTTATGTTTCATTAGATAGATATATCCATGGCTATTAAAGTCATCTATAAATGTGATGAAGTGCATAAAACTTCCTCTGACAGCTGTTTTTAGTGGTCTACATACATCTGTATGTATGAGGCCTAATAAATTAGTAGTCGTCTCACTATGCCCAGTAAAGGTGCCTTTGTCATCTTTCTTAATAAGCAAGATTCACATGTATCATATAATTCAAAATCAAATGAGTGGAGTTTAGAAATGCTTTTTTCATTTATATGGCCTAGACGGCAATGCCATAGGTAGGTTCAGTTGACTTGATCCTTTTTGTAGTCATGTTATAGATATTTCCACTATTAGGATGTTCCAAATTTAATATATAATAACCAACATTCAATCACCATCAGCATAGAAAACATCATTACAGTAAATAGACCATTTACCATTCCCAGTAATGGAAGTATAACCTTCCTTATCCAAATAAGAAAGAGAAACAATGTTACTACTCAAAGCAGGAACATAGTAGAAATTAACAAAAGTCCACTGGGCAGAACTAATTCATAATTGCCTATATCTAAAGCAGCAACTCTTGCTCTGTTTCTAACTCATAGGTCTACTTCGCCCTTCTTAACCTTTCTACTATGCTTAAGAACTTGCACATTTGTATAAATGTGAGAACCACATGCAGTATCTAAAACCTATGTAAAGGAAGTAGAAAAATGAATTTGTATAAATGTGAGAACCACATGCAGTATCTAAAACCTATGTAAAGGAAGTAGAAAAATGAATTTCTATAACATAAATACCTAAAGAGATAGCTCCACTATCCTTCTTGTTTATTTTCGGATCTTCTAGGTAGAGTTTGCAATTCCTCTTCCAATGACCAAGTTTATTGCAAAAGAAGCATACTCCTTCTATTGGAGTCTTCGCCTTCTTCGCTGCAGGATTGTTTACGATCTTTTTTGTCACTTTGGTCTTACCACCTAAGCCATTATCCTTGTATTTGCCATTGCCTTTCTTTTTCAAACCCTTTCCTTTCTGAACCATCAAAACAATACTGGGCTTTTTCTTAATACTCTGCTTTACAGTTTTGAGCATCCTATACAAATCAGAAATTGATTTCTCTATGTTGTTCATGTTGTAGTTCATGACAAATTGGTCATGACTCTCTAGGAGTGAGTTCAGGATCAAATTCGTAGCTAACTCTTAGCTCATGGGAAATACAAGCCTCTCAAGGAATTAATGTAGCCTTTCATCTTTAACATATGAGCACTAACTAATGCACCTTCAGCCATCTTGCCGACATGTAAGGCCTTTGTGGTCTCGTACCTTTCTTGCCTTGCCTGTTGCTAGAACATTTCCTTGATATGGACAATCATCTCATATGCCTCCATAAGTTCCAGATCTCTTTGGAGCTCTAGAATCATGGTGGCAAGCATCAGGCATCCTATATCCATAGAGTCTTCCTTATGCTTAGTGTAAGCATCTTTCTTAGCCCTTGGAGTATTAGCTGTAGGCTCGTCAGGAATGGGTAGATTAATGACATATGCTTTTCTTTCCTTCTTGAGAACAATTCTCATGTTCCTGAACTAGACAAGAAAATTTGTCCTTTTGAGTTTGCCCTTCTAAAGAACTGATCATAATGAAATTATAGTAGTATTACTAGGCGACATGATTCTACAATTAAAATATGCAAAATTAGTTAGTAATCTCCCACTAAATTAACAACCCTCAATGTAATAATTAGTGGGCTAAGATCTATATTTCGCTTAAATTTAAAACCATTTTGCCAGGACACTTAAATCAAGTTATTTAGGTAGGTAACCTCGTTACCAATTACATCACATGTAACTCTTAGATGTTTATGTTAGAGCAAGCGTTTCACCCAAGAGGGGGGGTGAATTGGGTGATACTAAAAAATTTCGTTGCAAATATAAAACTTGACGGTGAAATTAAAATAGTAAAGAGTAAGGAGAAATATCACCGAAGTGTACACGAGGAGTTATACTGGTTCGGCCACAACCACTTTGACCTACGTCCAGTCCTCAGAGCTTCTCTGAGAGTTTCACTATAACTTCCAAGATTCAGTGGGTTCTTGGCACCTCAGTACAAGCAAGTTCCTTCACCTGGACACTCGCTCCCCCTTATAAGTTGTAATCCAATCCCAACTGAAGGTTCCACAACCTTAAGTTATCTCAATAACAAATATTGAGTTTGAATGAAATATCTCTCTTTCAGAGTGAATAAGAATCACTGAAGTACAGAATTACTAAAATGTATAAAAACAGAGTAATGAACTTGATGATACGTTTGTGTGTGTTCTTGTTGTTTTCTTTTCTGTTTGGATGTTCCTATTTATATAGATATGTTGGTGATGACCGTTGGAACATTTTTCTACTCGTTCGTTGGAGAGTGCGCAGCCACTGTTGACTTTTCCAGTATTTGAAAATTATCCGTTGGCGGTAGGTGGCATTTGAACTTCACATTTGACTTTCCTTATTTGATAAGATTTCTTCATTGTTTATCTGTAAATATGCTAGGAATACTAATACAATGAAGGGTTAATCATACAGGAAACAAATCAATGAACGTTTGAATGATTTTTAAGTTTCTGGGTTTACATACTCGAGTAGCTACTCGAGTATCCATTAAAGTTTACTCGAGTACATACTCGAGTATCATCAGGAGAACTTTGATAAACTGCAAGTCAACAACCAAATATAAGATTACTCGGGTAGTGCATAGAATAAACAAAATATCAAACTTTTGGAAATGCATGTTTACTCGGGTACCTACTATAGTAATGCACTCTTTTCTTCATAGGTTACTCAGGTACCAACTCGAGTAAACCTTCAAATAAACTTTTGGTTACTCGATGCTTTACTCCAGTAATGTTGGCAGGATTTCAAGGCCGAGAGCACTTCAAGTTTAATTACCTTGTTACTCGAGTACATACTCGAGTAAACTCAATTTATGTGCATAGCTTACTCGGGTAATAACTTGAGGTTTTTCTTCAAAAATAATTCTGCATACTCGAGTACTTACTCGAGTAATCCACTTTAAATGAGTTATTGAATACCTGCATACTTGAGTAATGCCTCGAGTGAAGTGTAATAAAAATAGAACAAGTTATTTGAGTACTACCTTCAGGTTTTTGCTTACCACAGTGAGTTACTCGAGTAGCTCCTCGAGTAATATTGGCAGGGTTGAAAATGCTGAGAGCAACATATTTCTTGAAACAGGGGCCTCGAGTACATACTCGAGTATCATTGGCAGGCCGAGAGCAACTAGAAGATTTTTACATGGTTACTCGAGTAACGTTGGCAGGCCGAGAGCAACTCCAAGTGATTTACCTGGTTACTCGAGTACCTACTCTAGTAACATTGGTAGGCCGAGAGCAACTTGAAATCATTTACACTATTACTCGAGTACATACTCGAGTAACGTTGGCAGGTTACTCGAAGGTGTCTCTGATTACTTCAAGTTTCTGTTCCTTTACTCTAGTAATGCCTTAGAAAACTTGCTTCTGATCAAGTTTCTCAGCTTTTTCTCTTGGCCTTTCTTTATTACTCTAATGCTTACTTCAAGTGATACTTTTCGCTGATATTACTTTGTTCAAACTTATTTATTAATCAAATCTTTTTCATAATATTCTTTGTTATCATCAAAAAATGAGATCTAACAGTTTATAGGATTCGATCATCATATGATCCGGCATGTTTAATGCCATCTAATGCCTTGAGATCCAAAACCATTTTCTTAATCTCAATTAAGTTAAAAACAATAATGAATTTTGTGAGTAGCACTATTACTCATGCTTATCTCACCAAGATAACTCAAATGCATCCGCTTTGGTGGTTCTCACAATTAAGCGATCTAGGTTGTGACAAGTATTCATTAATTGACGGCATTATGACTTAAGATTTCATTTAGAGGGCTCAATTGATTAGTTTTTTATATGAATGCAATCGTGGTCATATCTCATACATATAAACACAAAAGTATGCATACAATGATATAATCAAAACCATAATTTAAATGTGACACAACATGGCTCACTTAACCTAAGAGCCTCCCAAGCTAATGAGAAGACTTCTCTAAATAAGAAAAGAAATACATTGAAAGAAACCTCGTTTAGACATACGAGGGGAGTAAGATGAGAAGATAATATACATTGAGACAATATAGGGGAAGGCACGGCACACATGTCTTATTTAAATATTACAACCCTTGTAAAACTAAAGGCATGTTTTTCGCTATACCCAAACAAGTTTGAAAATAAACCACAATAAGTAATAGTTAATACAATATGAAAAGCAATAAATGTTGTGATTAGGTCATATCGCAGTATGAACAGTTAGCCACGGCGTTTCCACTAGCCGATTAGTGGGTTAGGTCAAAGGGCAGCCCTTTACGGGGTGGACGGGCAATGCCCCTGAAGCTTTTTGAAAAAGGGCATACTTCTTTTGTTTTAAAAAAAATTCTGGTGCTCTTTCAAAAAATTTCAGCCAAATTTCTAGCCCAGAACTCTTCTGGTCCAAAACTCTTCCCCATACTTTTGGATCCCTAAAACCCAGTTAGAGATCCAAATTTGACCGGATTGTTCCTCTAATCAGCCGCGAGCTATAGGCGATCTTTCATCCAATCTAGAGTTCATAACATTGAATTCCAGTTTCAGATATAATCCAGAACAGAAATCATGAAACTTGCAGCGGCAATCGAAAAGAAATATATCGCATATAATCAAAACAATTTCACTAGATCGCATACGTATAGCAGTGTTCAAAAACAAAAATCACAGAAGAATAGATTTCACCAGATTGCATACATATAACAATTTCACCAGATCATATACATACATACATATCCCATATATATCACAGTATAAGAACACAAACTCAATTTAAACGCACAATTGATTGGCTTTGATACCACTGTTGGGATTAGAAGGCACAGCAGAAGAATTTAAAATTTTTACCAATCCCAACTACGGATATATCAATGGTTTTTAAATCGAGCTAGAAATAATTATCCTACTTCCTTATATATTCTGGAATTTCAATCTTCAAGAGTCAAGACATCGATCAGCTCCATTTATCAGTATCTACATGAATGCGAGTCCAATAAGGGTTGCGTCCTAGCGCCTTTGATGTCTGCTAGGGTTTCTTTGTGACTCTCAATTCTCATCTATCAATGAGTCCTTCAGTCCCATTGTTCTTATAGCCCATAAGAGCTATATCATAAGGGCTATATTGGAAATTCAAAATTAATCTTAATTAATTTTGAAATCAATTAACACTTAATTATTTTGATGAGGTAATTAAATATATTTGGTTTAATTAAATATGTCCAACAGTTTTAAATTAACCTATTTATTGAATCATAATAAAGAGTCAATAGATTTAATTTATCTTTATAAATTAAATCTGAGATATTATATCTCTATCATATTAGTTATTAAATTTAATTTATCTGATAAAACTAGGGTTAAAGTGTAAAAATAGCAATTCACTATTTCACTATGTGCACCTAATACAATTAACTATTTTTGGGTGCAAAACTAGACATCAATAATATTTCTGGGTACAAAAGTAGATATAATCAATTTATTCGGGAGCAAATATAGCAATGCTATTAATCCAGGTTAACTTGCATTACTTTAATATAGTTTTAGAATGGTTAAGGTGCAAATTTAGCAACCAACTATTTTCTTATGGGCACTCAACACAATTATTTTTCACACAAGCATTTACAAGACAAATATGGGCATTTACATAAATGCATTTACATTAATTATCTTACTTTATATTTTTTATAAGAGCATTTACAAGACAAATAAAGGGATTTAAAACAATCTAGGGAGTTAAAAAATTTTGGTCATTCACATATTTATCTTTCCACTGACAAAACCTAACTTTTACTTGACCGAATGGGGTGCAGTAAAATGTTTTTAACTCATTGTATTCTTTTAAATCTCTTTATTTGTCTTGAAAATTCTCTTATTAAAAAAAAAAGTAAATGCCCTTATGTAAATGCTCATATTTGTCTTATAAATGCTCTTCTGAAAAAAAAAAATTGTGTTAGTGCCTATAGTAAAATAATTCATTGCTAAATTTTCAACTTAACCCTTTTAGAAATATATTAAAATAACAAAGGGTAAGAAAATTAGCGGGACCCACAGTGCAACAAGTAATAGAAGTTAAGTCTTCTTAACGACATTACTATATCTACTCCTATATAAATTGTTTGTCTACTTTTACACTTAAAAAAAGTTAATTGTGTTGGGTTCCCATAAGAAAATAGTTGGTTGCTAAATTTGTAGCTTAACCATTCTAAAAATATATTAAAATAATGAAAGTTAACCTAGGTTAACGACATTGCTATATTTACTCCCAAATAAATTGATTATGTCTACTTTTACACCCAAAAATATTGTTGATGTCTAGTTTTGCACCCAAAAATAGTTAATTGTACTGGGTGCACATAATGAAATAGTTCTTTGCTATTTTTGCACCTTAACCCATAAAACTAAATTTAAAACTAACACAATATAATAATATTATCATATATATATATATGCACACACACACATGTATTTTGAAATACATATATATATATACATATACATATAATATTATTAATTTTCTTTTCACTAATTTTATATTATACACATATAACATAAATATAAAATTCATCCACCCTGGATTAAACATTGTATTCATTGAATCTTAGACACAACTTATATTTAATGAACATGGACATTAAGCTCGTGTTGGGCCATTCTCGTGTGCGACCCTGTAGGCCCATACAAAGTTGGTAGTGAGCTAATGACTGTACTAACCCATAAGTCATAACAAGTCACTAGCAAGACATTACAACTACCCAATTTTATGTGAGGATCGATAAATTGATGCAGCCTGCCATCCAACCATGTCACGTCCCTTTTATCACATGATATTTTGGCCAAGGATGAGGTATGGATAGTGTCATCCTCCTGTTCCTGACCATTACTTTCCCAATTCTTGAGTATTTTGACAATAGAAATGGAAACTCCTTTCCATCGTAGTATGGCCATACATTTCTCAGAGTCATTCATCGAGGAGCCCAGTAATATCTCTCTATTAATGTGAGGGACAAATTCCATCTTGACCACTCATATTCCTTTACATGAAAACCACCAAATGCAATGTAGTATTTATCATCACCCGGTCAAAGGTGACTTTTGACTAGTTCAAAGCTTAGTGATTCTCATGTAGAAATCCATGATAATCTCAGGTCAAAGGGCATAGTAACGTGGTTATACATGAGATAAGCTTATGTCTAGATCCATGCAGCTTTCTCATAACAGGTCGATCAAGTACTTGTACTCTTACAAGTGCCTACGACTTTGATTTGTATCTCCATACCTCATCAAAGTCATACTGGTCTCACTTCATCTCTACTCCCATATAGACGACCGACCAAGGACATTTAGGATAATCTTTGTAATCTATCCAAGGATATACTTATTATAGTTAACATGCGAATAATATAACAACAAAATGGAGAAATTCATTAAACAACAATGTTCAAAGTACAATGATTGGCCCCTAAGGCACAATTTCCAACAATTTGGACCATTGAAATGGATGATTTTAAGGCCTTATATTGTATCATATATATTAGGATAACATATATAGATCCTGGTTTCTTGTTTAAATGATTTAACTTGATTTTAATTTTAAGGGCTTTAAGGACATATTCATTCTTTAAGTCTACTATCCTATCTGGATAGTAGTTAAAGTAAACAGGTCTGTTATGAAGACCAACTTCTGCTGCCACTAGGAAAGAGCCAGCAAAGGTGTAGTGTCTATTATCCAAGAGGCATACTAGACTATACAAGTTTGAATCTTTATGTCAAAAAGGTTTAAAGGCAACATGAACACATCCGATGTGCAAAAAGTTGTAATCTTTCTTATGTTTCTCAATTGATTTACGTGAAAAATGGAAAAAATTTTCCTTTTCCGGTTGGACAAGAATTGATTCTTCAACTGTTCTGATTATGTAATCAGATTTTGAGAACCATTTCTTATCCTAAGTTTGATAAAGGCGTTTGAAGCAATTGGAGGTAAAGTTCAATTGTCAATTTTTTGGTTTATTTTTTCAAAAGAAAATTCTTCTTTGAAAATCCGTTTGGTTGTTGAATTTTATCCCTTATCGTTTAGCATAGAGTTTGATGGAGTAGAAGAAGAACTACTACTACCACATTGAATGAAAATGAATGCAAAAGAGAAGACATAATTTAAATTGTAAAATTTAAATTGACAAAATTTAAAACATAGAATGAAAGTGTAGAATAGAAAGAGCTAACTGAAAAAAGAAGCAAAATATAATATCCTGAATTTTTGGGATTAGAGATTTGAGAATAAGCCTGAATTAAATGGACTGCTAAGGCCCGATTTAACAAGTATCCCAGATCTATTCCGTACAATTTTTTAATATAAATTTAAGGTACAAAAGAGAATAAAATGGTGAATATAGACCCACCTTGAATAGCCTCTAGCTATAAATTCTGGATCATAGGAATTAAACATTGAAAATTGGAATGTGAATAGTGTTGCTAGTGTAATTTCTTACGAGGCAGCAAGTATATCATGTGATTTTGGATGATCAAATGATGTTCAAAAACTATGAAATTTTCTAAAATGAAAATAGACACTCTAAGCTTTAATTTGATAGGTAATGGGTAATTTTTGGACTTGTATACTAAGAGATATGATTTTTCAAATATAGACCCTGTTTCTGGAACCAATTCTGGAACATGTAAGGTTTAACGAATTTCTAGGAATTATGAGCTTCCAGTTGGCTCAAGGCTATATTTTTCCTTAAAAAAAGACTCATTAAGGATTCATAGCCTTTTGAATTACTCCAATTCAATGTCTACAAATAAAGTTATGATTTTTCAAAGTTTGATTAATGAAATCTGCCAGAATTGTCAACTTATTACAAATTTTGGGGAAAAATGTAATGGCAATTATGTAAATTGAGGAAAAAAAGTAAAAGCCCATATTTTCCCTCTATTGGTGGATATTTGCTACCAAAATATTAAAGGAGAAGGAAAATATTTACTTAGATACAAATTGTGCCAAGTGGCATAATCTAAAACCAAGGAATTAAATAAAATATTACTAAAGTATGAGAACATGTTTAATTAAGATTAAAATATAATATCTTGTGCATTTGGTTAGGCTAATTGGATGAAGCCCATTTGGTGTAAGAAGGACCCTATATGGCATCTTGTTGGGCTAAGGAAGAGGGAAGGAAATTAGTTCAAATGGAATGGGAAGGCTTGTGACACAAGTTAGTAAGTGAAAAGATCAAGTATTAAAATAACATATATTAAAGAAAGATGATGAAGATATTTTAAGCTCTTATCTTCATCTTTCTCTTCTCATTTTCATCCTAAGCACACAAATTGAGAGAGAGAGAGAGAGAAGCTTTGGAAACTAGAGAGAAGGAGGAGATCAAGACGCAAAATCCAAGGTAAGCACTTGTGATTCTAAGTGTTCATGCCTTCTAACTTGTATAAAACCTGTTTTAATCTCTTCTTCTCTATGAATATCATGGTTAGCAAGCAAGATTGTAAGGGAAGAGAGAGAAGGGAAGACATTATACAGAGAGAAAGCTTGAAAAATCAAAAGTAACTTTAAGAACCTCAATCCTTGTGGTGTTATGGTGTTGTTTTTGTGGTTCTTGACTTGATTTATGGTTGTTTTGGTTATTTTTGTAAATTTGGGATGTTGAAACCCAAAGGGATTTTATTGCCCAAATTTATACAAATCATGTTCAAAAGGTGTTTTAGTAGTTAACACAAGTGATTAGGCATGAAAGGAAGGTGTTTTATAGAATAGAACATGAATTCTGAATTTTTCCCAATTAATTCTAGATTTCTTCCAGACCTAATTTGGAAGTGTTTGGAATGGATTTTGGTGGATTTGATGATTCCATTGCATTTATAAGGGAAAATTGTGTAGGGTTTATGTTGATCAAGAAGTGTGAAAAGCATAAGAATATGAAATGTCAAATATACCCCTAAAACCCTAAGTTAGGGGCTGCCAAGGGCATTTTTGTCTTTTCACAAAGAATTTGGTAATTATAAGGTCAAAAATGGATTCCTTGGGTGAAATTATGTAAAAATAACACAGGTCACAATTTTTAGAACAGTACAGTTAGACCGGGTACAAAGAGACTTAGTCCAGGTCCTTAGGGTATTTTGGCAATCTTTTAGTTTTAGACAAAGATAACTAACACAATGAGTTTAGAATGAATTATGAGTGACTAATAACTTATTTATCCTAAATTTGGAATTTTAGAATATACCGATACACCGAGTCGAATATAGTATTGGACTTGCAGTCAGTCAAGGGAATAGAGATCCACGTAGTAAACTTACCTCTCCTGCATGTATTTGATATTTGTACTTGTGTATTGATGCATGTGATTGCTTTGCTTGATTATGTGAAACATATATGAATGATTGAAGTTCTGTTTCTATTTATGCTATAGCCATAAGTATATTATCTGAAACTTTGAGCACACAGATATGTCATTGTGTTAGCATGAGTTATGTAATGCAAGCATGTCATGCATTAAACACTTATCTTGCATACATATTGGTACTGTTTACTATAAAGATTCTCTCGAATATCACCCTCCCCCAACCAACCATTTAGATAGGTGAGAATAAGAGGTGTGTGGAGATCAAAGAAGAGATCTATGAGAGAGGAATGTAGTAGTGGATCAAAGATGGGAAGATGTCTGCATTTTATTGAGACGGTTGTAGAACCCTTAATACCCCTGTGCAGCTACAATATTTGTACTTGTTATGTACTAACCCCTATGGGGAATTTCTGTAATCATGTACATATTATCGGTATGTTTATGCTATTCCTGTATGCCCACCGAATTGCTCAATTGCTACACTAATTAACATCATTAATAAGTGGTATGTAAGGTGGGGCCTTACACAGAATACAAGCCAATCAAAATAAAACAAATTAATATAACTTATCTCCCTTGCCATAGTATCATTACCTTTTAGATCCATAGTGGTATAATAATTAAAAATGTAAAAGTTTTTATGGACTAAGATATCTTGTTAAAAAATTAGTGAGATTCATCATATCTAACTTTAGCCACTGCATAGTATATAAAAACTTTACTTATCACATACTACTATGTGCGGCACACAACTCCTGCCTCCACACAAGGGACTTATGGCCACCTCAACCCACGGATGGACTTATGTATGATAAACAAGAACTATATACAATATGCTATCAAGTATAGATCTTTAAATCATACTAATCCATTAACAAAAATTTTAATGGCATAAAAATATATCCAAATCTAAGTATTACATCCCTACTTCACCTTTTGGCTCTAATACCAAGGGGTGGGGGACGGGCCCCAAAGGTGGATCTAAAAAGGAGGGAGGAGCATGTGAAGAAGGGAAGAAGACAGACTTCTTAAGGCATATTAATAAGGATTAACACACAAATTGTAAAAAGCACTTTTTGTCAGAAGTTTCTAATGAATATATTTCAATGGTCATATTTTGCTTCAACAGGAAGAAGAAAAGCTCAACAGTCATATGTCTTCATCAACTATAAATGGAAAGACATTTAACTAGAAAAAAAGACATGAGAGTTGGAGCCTATAATGTTGATATGCCATTACTCTAAATCTTACCCAACCGAAGCTCTGTAATCATACTCCCATCATGTTCTTTAGTGTAAATTATCATCTACTTCATATAGAGAGAAGTATGCTTTTTTGTAATCATTCTATCTTTGAGAGTTACTCAAGGTTAGGGGATCTTGATTAGGAAACAAATTGTATCATTATAGTGTCTAAGGGGGAGTCCTTATCTCAGTGTAAGAATTATAAATGCTTTACAAGTGCTCAGATTAAACTTATTGGATTGTAGTGGTTCTTAAGTACTTAGTTAAACTTATGGGAGAAAGTGGATTGAAATCTCAGGAGGAGCTTAGGGACCAGACGTATGTTACATCTTCTCTTCCCTAAACTAGAATAAATCATAGTTTATATCTTCTCTTCCCTAAACTCTTATATTTCCAGCTTATATTATTTAAATAATTGGCTATAGTTTTATAATTCATTACTTTCATGCTTATTGATCTCATAAGATGCAAAAAGGATTTCAAAGTTCTTAAGGTTTTATTGTACACCCAATTCACCCCCTCTTGCTTACCTGTCGTTCTAACACTCAGGGCTCTAACAGACTTGCTCGGAGTACTTCTCCTAGCTGCTCTTCTTCCTCAGTACATTGAACTACCCCTTCCCCTAGAATATTGGTTAATAGATAAAGGTGATTTACTTCTCTGGCTCTTTTTATCACTCATGGTTCCTAGTCACAATATCACTAAAAATTATCACTTAACAATTAATCAATATACATATTATTCCCATGAGTAGAAAATTCTAGCCTATGGCTAGAACCTCTACTATGATACCACACAATGTGACACACTAATTTTCATAGTTATCAGATGAGCTTTTATATATTGAATATGAACCACTAAGCCATACTTCAATCCTAGGACAAATAAACATTTGAAAATGATTTAAAATCCCAACCCAAACATAGGGTTCAAACCTATAATTGAATAGGATTTTCTAAAAAATTTACAACTTTCAAAAATAGTTATATAGTGGTTTACAACTTTATTAATACTCATTAATCGTTAGCTCTATATTGTTAGATCCTATATGTTTTGATGATAAAAAAGTTTGGATCAAAGATATGAAAGGATTTGATAACAAACAAAAAAATTTTAACAAAGTGGCAAAGCTTTACTTGAAGTAAGCACTGGAATAATAGACAATTTTTGTGAAGGCTTACTCAAGTAGCCACTCGAGTAAGGAAAGCCATTACTCGAGTAGCCACTTGAGTAATCACAAAGAATTTCAGCACTGCCATAATTTGGAAGAAGTTACTCGAGGGATCACTTAAGTAATCTGCAAAGTTATATAGCCCATTACTCGAGTGACCACTTGAGTAACATGAATTACAAAGGCATTACTCGAGTAGCCACTCGAGTAATCAAGGTAAAAATCTTCCAGTAGCTCTCGGCCAATAAATGCAACCCTTTACTTGAGTGACCATGTGAGAAAAAAATTTTACTCGAAAGACCACCCGAGTAATCTGCGGAGTTATCTGAAGCATTACTCGAGTAGCCACTAGAGTAATCAGGAAGATTACTCTCGGCCAAAAATTTGAAGCAATTACTCGAGTGAGTAATCGAGTAATCTGCAGGGTTATTTGAAATCTACTTGAGGGACCACTCGAGTAAGGCATGAAGAATATTGAAGGCCACTCAAGTAGCCGAGTAGCCACTCGAGTAACTATGTTACCACAGTCAGCACCTAAGTAACATATGAAGAAAAATGAAGACCACTCGAGTAATCAGATTACTAGAGTCAGCACCTGAGTAACTTCTGAAGAAAAGACATGGCCACTCTAGTAGCCACTCGAGTAATAAGGTATTTCCAAGGTTTGTGATCTATCTCATTCCATGATTACCCTAGTAATATCTTATGAAAATTGTTGAATCACTCACTGCCATACTTTTGATAGGTTTACTCGAGTGACCATTCAAGTAACAAACAAGATCACTCGAGTAGCCACTCAAGTAAGGAAGTCCAAAAATTATGTTTTTGATAGAATGTTTATTAAATTATTATCTATATGATTAATTCCTCATTGCATTAGTATTCTAAGAACATTTGTAGAGAAACAATGAAGAGATCAAGTAAGAAGAGCAAAGTCAATTAAAGTGTCAGAATGTTCACCTACCGCTACCTACCGCAAATAGATAGTTTTCAAATTCAAAGAATAGTCAACCGTTGCTGCGCGACTCTAACAGACATGTTTGAATTGCTTCCAACGGATACTCCAAATCATCTATATATATGGAGCATTCAAAGAGAAAAAAAACAAGGGATAACAACTGAGAACATACATTGATCAACATACTCTTAGTGCTTTGTTTTCTTATACTCATTCATTATACTTCAGTGATTATATATTTGCTCTGTGAGAGAGTTTTTCATTACAAACTCAATATTTGTTATTGAGACAACTTAAGGTTGTGGAACCTTGAGTTGGGGATTTGAGTACAACGTGTAAGGGGGAGCGAGTGTCCAAGTGAAGGAACTTGCTATGTACTGAGGTGCCAAGAACCCACTGATTCTTGGAGAATATAGTGAAACTCTCAGAGACGCTCTGAGGATTGGACGTAGGTCAAAGTAGTTGTGGCCGAGCCAGTATAACTCCCGGTGTACACTTCGGTGATATTTCTCTTTACTCTCAACTGGTTTAGATATTCTGTCAATTATCTTATACGCAACGAAATTTTTGGTATCACCCAATTCACCCCCTTTTGGGTGAAACGCTTGTACTAACATATATATTATTATCATAGTGCTTCTCTGCTCATATACTAATATTTTGATGATTAAACTATGGGCCCTCAATATATAATTATCCAATCCTAGTTTAATTATCATGCTTGATGTAGTTATCATTTCATTATGTGTATAAAATCAACCAAGGCTACCCTGTACTATGCATACTATGCTACCTCTACTACTACACATATTATCTTCACTTTGTTTATATATATGCATATATATACAACCCACATAGCAACATGATACTACCAAATACCTAAATCTAATCAAAATTAGTATATAGATAACCAACATAAATAAACTCTTCTTTACCACCTACTTATTTCTCCAAAATCACTACCTGCTTGCTCCTTAAGCTATTTGCTTTTACTATATATGCAAGTTCATAAAGCATGATAAACAAACCATCATAACATATGAAAGTTCACAAAGCATACTAAACAAACCATCATATGACTAAGCATTCAGCAATCAAGATGTAGCACAACATCAATCACAGTACACATAGTTCAATACAATACAACTGGTATAATAGGTCTTACAGCCTAAGGATACACTCCATACATTAGGCATATAGGGACATACGACCTTGGGATGCACAATGCATCATAGTGTAAAGCACCAAATTTTAATTAAGGGCTAATGAATTCAAAAGTGTATGTAAATAATGTTAAATAACACTTTTAGAGAATATAATATGAGTTATGGCTTGAATGACCAGTAATTAGTGCTGAAACCCTGTATTTAAGCTTAAATTGTGTTGTTAAAGCTTAAAATAAATGTCGAAAGTGGGAGGGCACATAAAATAGAGAATGGAATGAGAAAATGTGTTATGTGGTAATTCAGTAGGAATTACCATAATCAGGGGCAAAATTTGAAGAATGGAAAATTTACCGACTAATTAGTCAGCAACTGAAGAACTTAATTACTAGCTAATAAAATTGGTTAGTGAGGCTAAGTGGAAGATTAGATATGTGAGATTGCATGAGATGAAGACATGTGGCCATTAGTGGACATGTATGGTGAGAGTTGGTGAAGAAAACTCAAAGAGCAATTTTTAAATAATTTCCTTTTCTCTCCCTCTCTCTTGGTTGAATAGGCATAGGCATGGGGGCAGAACTTCTGTGCTCATCCTTCATCATCCTCTTCATCTCAAATCTCTCTCTCTCTTATGCGCCATTGTTGAAGAAGAAAGAGAAAAGGAAAGCTCAAGATTTAAGTAAGATCTTGACCTTGAATGCCAAAATCTCCTTCTCTAAAGTTGTTCCTCTTGTTAAGAGCTTCCTTTATATGGTTTTAGAATTTCAAGAGGAGGTGTTTTTGTGCTTGAGAATAGTTAGAGGTTGGTGAATCAAGAACTACGTTTGGGAAAGTACAAGAGGTAAGTATTAGCTACCTTTTGCTATATGAGTTGTGACTATTGGTTGAGTTGTTAATTTTTGGTATTTTGTCCAGATTTTTTCTTGAATTTGGATTGTGAGAATTGCATGTGGTTTTGTTGGGCAAATGGTATGTTATGGTGTCTTTTAGACAATAGGATTGGTTTGAATCATTAAATGTTGAGTTTGGCAACTTTGTGTTTGGTTATTGTATTTTGGTCAAAATAGGACATGTTGATAGGCTGTGATTTTGGTTGTTTTAATGTTGCCATTAGATTCCTTATGGAAAATTGTGTGGGACTAGTGAATGTTATGTATTTTGGAGCCTTTGTGAACCTTTGGTGCAAAACTGGAAAATTCTGGAAATGTTTAAATGTAAAATGCTGTTCAAGAGACCAAATATGCATGGTAATTTGAGATACCAAAGGACATTGAAATGTGGTGAAACTTTCCAGTTTTGTAGTTCACGTTGCAAGCTTTTCGTTGATGTAAAGTTTGGGTTGTTTTGGGTTCTTTGTGAAAAGTTATGGCTATTTGAAAAACAACAAGGAAACAGGCCAAAGGTTGGCCACGGCCCATGAGGCTGGCCACAACCCAAAACCTTCTGACCAGTCCTTGGTCGCGGCCCATAAGGTGGCTGGCCACTGACAAAAACTCTCTGACTGGTTTCTGGCCTTGGCCTAAATCTTTCTGAGCAATTCTTGGCCGCGGCCCAAGGTTCTTAGCCGTAGTCCAAAAGTTTATGACCATCTTTTGACCGCGACTAGTAGATGGCTTGGTTATGGCCAACACCTGAAAAAACTATGTTTTGAGTTTCTAAAAGGAGGTATTCGGTCAAGTTTTTCCCAACCCTTTAGGCATTGGTTTGAGTTTCTAGTAGCCACCTGAATATCTCAAATGATAACCAATCTTAAGTATTGTGGAGTCAAATGTTGGAATAGAGAATAACTCTTCGTCCTTAATTATGGATTATAGGATTTGATATTTTCCCTACACACGATATTCCGGTGCCAGAACACGCAAGGAAAGAACAATATAGTGACTCTCTCTCTTATATACTGCATAATACATTGCTTGCACGTCATGTCATTGAATATGCCGTTAAGTAACACTGCCATTGAGTAACACTGCTATTGAGTAACATTTCCATTGTGTAACAATGTCGTTGTATAACATTGCCGTTGTGAAACATGTTGATGTCAAATATGTCATTGTGCATTATGCCGTTGTTATGCTGCTAAATTGTGATTTGCTTACATGCTTTGTGATTGTACAAATTATAAGTGAAATGTTACTACTGAGATTCTCTTGAATCTCATTATTTCCATAAAATAAATTACATACAGGGCAAGCGGTTCTAAGGAGAAGCAGGTGACGAAAGGCGAATAGAGCTCCAATCTAGGAGTTTTATTTTGGATAGTTGGTTATCATGCCTTCGACCTTAAGATATCTTGTGGGGATTTATTGCATATGTTGTATATACTGAATTGTTTTATGTAACCCCCTGCATGAGAAACTATTAGTAGGCGGTTGTGCCCTGTAAACCTTTAGTAGAATTAATGAGACCCGAGAGTGTCGGGAATTTTTGATATGCACTCTAATATGTATGAATGGAATCAAACTAGATAGGCTAATTGTATGTTTGAACTGTGAATATGAGACCGTATTAAATAGGTTTTGAAAATTTTTTGAAAACCCCGTCTTAGAAATATTAAGTTTCAATTTATCCGTTGGTCTCTAATTCAACATAAATACGCATTATTGAACTTTAATCTCAGCCTTTAAGAAGGGGTCACACATAGCACATCCGGACTTACGACCTAGGGATACACCCTATACCCTAGGCACATCGGGTCTTATAGCCTTACTCTAAATGCATACCAAGTCTTACAGTCCAAGGTTACACTCCATGCAATAATGCACATCGGGTTTTATGGCCTCGGGACACACAGTCCAATATCATTCCATATATTCATAAAATAAATATAATCAATGGTAAACACATACATGCAAAACAATACATAATATATGAGAGAAAGAGTTTTTATTTGACTGCCTTTCCTAGGTTTTACCTTCTTTGATTTGAATCTTTTCGGGGCTTGAGCAAATATTGTATCCTATAATTTGAATTCATCAAGAGAGGGGTCGTTACTTATTCCATTTTATGAACATAATAAAGATTATGTTATTCTTCATCTACTCATAATTCTTGTCCTTAAATTTTGAATTAGTTTGTTATATAATTACTCTTTTGTGCTTATGCCTAAAGGGTTCCTAATTTATGACTTTCTATATGCATTTTAACTCCTGTGAATTAGGTACTCAAAGTGGTTTACTTGGTCTCTCAACAAGTCCCAAATCTTCAAATGATCCCCTAATCACATTTTACTTAAAATTGGACTTCAATTTCTAATTCTTCAAAAAATCATATCTTAGGCTTAAAAATTCCAAATGAGGTGGCTCTAGCTTCTATGTAAAGCTATTGAAGTCCCCTGTATAGGAAAAATACTATCCAGTATTAATTTAATGGCCTAAGTTACTAAAATCCTTGACTAATTTGACTGTCTCATTAAGAACTTAGAATTTTCCTAGATTTTATACCTAAATTTTAAAAATTCATAACTTAGAAAGCTCACATCCAATTTCTAAGTTCTAATACTCAATAGGAAGCTCTAAATATATATTTTAATGGATAAAAATCACACGGCTAAGTTACCAGATTATGCTTATGAAATTTTATCCATTTTCCTACTATCAGAATCTTGAAACTCAGATTTTTAAAATTATGTCGTCTAATTATTTTTCCTCAAATTTTTTGGAACATAGGCCCTTAAATTCCCAAAGTTGATTTTATCATTATTTACATTCTTTCTAGAAATTTATCCCTTTTTCTAATTTTAGGGATGTTACCAAACTCGCCGGCGACAGTGAAGAAGAGAATTGTCACCGTCGACGAAGAGAGGTCAAGGCGAGAGGGAAGGATCGAATTTCTCAAGTGTTGCCGTGGCACTCTGTCTTCAATTAGTCTCTCACATTTTTTTTGTACTGTTTAGGAGGAGGAAGTAGGTTCTTGGTCAAAACCAATTTTGCCCAGGCACCTATCTGAAAACTTTCAAAAGTTCTCAATTAGGGATTCTTGAAACATTTATAAGGCAGAATTGTAATTTCCAAAATATCTTGGCCCTTTCCTATAATTTTTCCCTGTCTCTTGAGTTGCAATTCCCAGAATTTCTAGGGATCTTTTCTGTAATTTTTCCCAGTCTTCAAAATATTAATTCTAACCCTCCAAAATCTCAAATTTTCTTCTTGAACACCTACAATGCAAGATTGAGCACAAGGTAGCATCAAAAGTCTAATAAATCATTTTCATAAATAATTAACAAATTATTACCATTTTACCCCTATTATATTTAATTCAATGAAAGCGTCCCTAACTCAAATTAGTGCTTAACCATGTAATATTATCCTATGAAATGAATTAAAAATCCCAAATTAATCATGAAAAATCTTATAAAAATGTGGTTCAATCAATGTCCCTACAATTAGATCTTTGTACACCTAAACAAAGACAATTGAGTACAATTTTCTAAATTCAAATTTTTAATGCATTTGAAAGATGAGTAGTTTCATAATTAGAAAGTAATGGATCAAGTAATAACATTTCTCAGGTCAACACTAATCATAGTCAAGTGATGTAAAGAAATTTGCTAACTACACAATCTAAAATATTAGAATTAAGCACAAGAGAACTCTCAAGGTATTTGGGTTTAACTCATCTCACCTCATTGAGATAATTTCATTGTAGTTTGTAACACCCCAAATTTTATATTCACCAAATATATTGTAATTATTTGGGAAATTCAATAAAATGGTGAATATTCATGAATTTGGAATTTATGAATTTATAAATGTTCAATTTCATGGGAAATTGGGCAAAAATAATTATGGAATTAATTTGGGTAATTTAAAAAGCCCAATATTAAGGTCCAAAAGTGAAGGAATATTAGAGAAAATATTTGGTCCAAAAAATAGATGGAAATTGGCCAAAGAAAAATAAGAAAAGAAATTGGATTAGAAAGGTAATGGCAAAATCGTAATTTTGCCAAAATATCACAAAATTAATTATTTTTCAATTAATTGAATTTAATTTCAATTAATTAAGGGAAATAAAGTTTAAAAATATATTTAGAATATTTTGGTCAATTTAATATGAATTTATGGAAAATTTGAGCAAAAAGTGCAATTTTGACCAAAATTGAGACTTTACGTGTATATGTAACCGAAACAAGTTGTGAAGCCAATTGAGACCATAGGGAGGGACTCCTAGGTGTCTCCTACATGTGGCATAAAGAAGAAAATATTGGTTGGACATGATGGCATGGTTACGTGAATGTAGGAAGTTATGTACATAAAAATTGGATTTTAGCAATTTTGGAAAATTAAATAAATTATTATAATATTATGAGATATTAGAATATAAGTCATCTTCCTCATTCAGCTGCTCATTCACGCACAGAAACATGAAATAGAGAGAGAGAAGGTTGAGAGAGTTTAGAGAGAGAAATAGAAGAAAAATCACAAGGTAAGCCGATTTCTCCGGCGATTTCGCTCCTAACGCGTATAACTCCGATTCTAAACTACTCCTCTTTGTTCTTTAAGGTTTGGAAAGCTCAAATTAGGTGTTTTAAAAGTTAGGGTTTGCTGCCATTTTTGGGAAAAGCTTGTTGGAGCTTGAGGTAACTTCCAAACCTTCGTATATTAACTATTCTGGCTGCTGTGGGCAATTTAATCGGTGAAATTTCGCCGGATTGCCATTGGTTTTAAATTTTGGAAAGTTGTATATCTAAGGGTTATGCTGCCAAATTTTAGTTCAAATGGTTGTTATAACTCAATTAGATTGTTAATAAAGGGGTTAGGAGTAGAAAGGAACTTGTTTACGGAGCCGAAATCGTAAAACCCCGATTTTTCCCGGAGAACACAATTATTTTGGCCAGGGATGTTTGAGGGCCTTAGAGTTGGATTTTCAATGATTTTATGGTTCCATTGGATTCAGTGGGCGAAAATAGGTGGGGTTACAGTTGGGCACTTTTTCAGAAAAGGCTGAGAAAGCATAATTACGGGAACGCCCCTAAAACCCTAAAAGTAGGGTTGCCAAGGGCAATTTCGTAATTTTACATTGAATTTGGTAATTTTGAGTCCGGAAATGGATTCCTTGGATGAAAATACGTTAGGATAGCCATAGTCAAAAATTTGGAAAAACGTGCCATCAGGCCGAGTACGGCTGGGCCGGGGTCCCGGGGGCATTTTTGTAAATTTTCACCATAGGCTAATATAACCACAAGAAACACTATGGAAGTGTCTAAAATGATACTTGGATAGGTTATAACCTATTTCTTGTACATTTGATGTTTTAGGACCGAGTTGGACGCCTATAGTTGACACATCTTACGAGGCGGACCCTTTGAGACAGGAAAGAGGTTAAGGTAGGGACTACTATCTCTCATATACTATGTGACTATTTGTATGATGCATGTTACTGTATTTTGTGATCTGAACACGTGCTGGAGGCACATTACCTAGCTGTGGTCTAGGACCTAGCTGAGGTACACTTGTCTTACCTAGCTGTAGTCAAGGACTCGGCTGAGGTACATGCAGGGGTTTCAATGGGTTTGTTGGCCCTGAATTTTGTGTACACACACGGATGATATGAATTTTCATTTTACTTGATACGGTGCATTGCATATTTAATTTTCGCATTTTATATATTGATCGTATGTTTCTACTGAGATTCCTTGGAATCTCACCCCTTTTTCTAATCCAAATGTCTCAGCGGGTGCCAGCGGTTCAAAAGGCAAGGACATAGTTTCGGGAAACTGACTGGCTTGTTTCTCGAGACACAGTTGGTGGTTATATTTAGCCTGTACTTGGAATATTTTGGGATATTCTATATATATTTGTAATTATTAGTGAATTTTGCTCTGTTAATGTCTGTCTGTAAACAAATACTTATTATCAGTATAACTGTACTTTTCTGTTTGCCTATGGAACTTGTTCATTATTGCCCTGCGCATATCAAAATGGAAACGGGTGTTGACATAGTTCACTTAATCAACACCTTACTATAGGCTTGTAACTACTCTAACATGTCTACTGCTAATAGCAATAAATATAATGAATCAAGAGGACTTAAGGGTGTGTTTGGTTTGAGGGGAGGGGAGGGGAGGGAGGGAATGAGAGGATGGGTAAATTACCTTTTTGTGTTGAAAGAATTTAAATTTTGGGCGAGAACCCAAAATTTAAAAAGAATGAGAAAGTAAATTTCGGGGGGGAAACCAAAATTTAAAAAAAATGAGAGGGTAAATTTTAAGTTTCTTTTGTCCAAAATGGTAATTTCTCCACCCTCCCCTCCCCTCCCTCCCCTACCCTCCCCTCAAACCAAACACACACTAAAAGGCTTGTAATGCTGGATGAAAGTTAGATGTAATGAATTAATTAGAAAAGAAAATGAATAGTTGATATGCAAGTCAAAGTTAATGAGTAAGTTCATAGCATATAAATATTTGACAAACTTTTGCCAATTGTTTTCAAAATTCATGAACACACACCGTCTTCATTTTTCTTTGTCTTTTCTTTTTATCTACAAAATACTTTTCTATATTTTTGTTCCTTTCTTTCCAATACTTTTCTTTTCTTCTCTTTCTTTTTTTAATTATTTTCTTTTCTCTTTTTTTTTACTTTGTTTCTCAAATTAAATACACACTCTTTTTTTTTTCTTTTTCTTTTTTTTTGACTTACTTCTTTTCTCTTTTCTATATACATGGCATTTCATTATGTACATTGTACATTGTTTTACTTTCTATTGGCAAATCACTTTGATTTTTGAATACTATGAATACTATGAGTAAATGACATGCATATAACATAGAAATGTCTCAAAGGGATAAGCAAAGGTGATGAATGAGGGTTTGTGTTTAGGTGAAAGGGTTCAAAATAGAATGCCTCTTTCATTCCTATCACACTAATGCAAATGCCATTTCGAAAAAGTGTTGAAACAGGCTCTAGAAGGTGAAAAACTAAGTGAACATACACACATGAAAAGAATTTAAGGCTAGAATAATCTTCCAACAAGATTTTTCTCCAATGCTCACTCTAACAAAATCAATTACATAGGAAGCTAATCACAAAACATATACTAAACTATTCTTAATGCTAATCTTACAAACACAATCAATCAAAACATTGCAATCAATTATAATATTGCTAAACTCATAAATGCTCTAAATGATATAGAAATTGTCTTTCTCAAAAGAAGAAGTAAGCAAAATCCAAAGTGTCGGTTAATTTCTCTTCATATTCACTTGAGAAGAAAAACATGGTTTTAAAAAGCTATCAAACACTAAATCTCATGAAAGCTTAAAGAATTTCCCAAAAATCACACTTTCAAAGTGGCAAATGCGACCATTTACCATTTTAGGCGTGATTCAAAGCAAGTCATTCTTGTTTTTTTTAAAACAAAAAATTTCCTAGCTTAAGGCATTTTATCCTTTAAAAACAACCAACTAATGGGATTCAAAAATATATTCCCCTCCCCCACACTTAATCAATACATTGTCCTCAATATGGAAAAACCACTCAAAAGAGAATGATAAGCAAATTGATATTTAAGGCACAATGGTAATTAAGTAGTGAAGTGGCAAAAAATACAAAGAATACATAGGGGCCTTTTATTGTACTTACTAAACTATATTACTATTACCTTTTTCTACTGGATTGTGTCCCTCCCCCACATTTATCTTCCTTATACAACAATTAAGCCCAAACAATCATAGGAATTAAGAAGAAAATAAGTGACAAAAAAGACAACTTTTGTTAGAGTATCTTGAGTCATCTAAAGGAGAAGTTCTCATCCCCGATGAGAATCATGAATTTGTCCTTTAAAATATCTTCTCCTACTTTGAATTTCCTTGGTGGAGGTGGCTCAAGATCAATCAAAAGAGGTCTAAGAATGTAAGGTGGATGTTTAATCCTTCGATGACATTTCCAAAAATGTGCCTGCAAAGAAGACAAGCAAATAGCAATATCCCATTCAAAAATAGAAAATTGAGAGATTTCAAGTGAAGTAAATACATTTTAGGAACTAAACTCTCTAAGTAACTATCACATCAGTAGGAGGCACACAAAGAATTATAGTTTAAAAATTATCTTGTGTTTGCAAAGTGGAAGGTGCATAATCCAACTTAGTGTTTGGGTACACCACATGATCCTTGCAATCAAAAGAGTTAAGTGGTAAAAAGTTTAAGAAGAAAGATAATTGATGAAGTCATCACCCAAAACTTTTGAACTTTTAAAAGAATCATTTTCCTTTTATATATTAGGTGGAAAATCACAAGAAAGAATCATATGGAAAGATTCCTTTTCATTTGCAAAATCATCAATCAAAACTATTGCTTAGATCTATCAAGTCTTAACTAAAAATCCCAAGTAATCACATTGGATCTAACTCTCCTAATTAATAACTATTCATACGTTCGCATTCATAACTATTGCTTAGAAATATTATTCAAGAACCACTTGACGTGTGAAATAGATTGAATTAATACAAATGATTCCTCAAATATGAATGCACAAGTGCAACACTCAAATCAACTGCACAAACTAGTAATCACATAGCAAGCATAATCTAATTGAACTAATAGGAAATACATAAATGAAAATTATCCAATCACAATAATCTAAATCCAAACACAAAATAAGCAATCTTAGTTCAACAATATGGAGTCCAAATAACTCACAATAAAATCTTACTGAAACTACTTAGAACATAGCTAGGAATTACAATAACAATAGGCAATTAATAAAGGAACTAAGAAAAACTCCCTATTGAAGCTCTTGAACTCAAGCCAAATGCCCAATGTTAAGAGTTGAAAGCTTAGCCACTTACTGGAGCTTTAGCAGCATTGACAACAACTTGTTTGAAGCTCTAAAAATCCATGAAAATTGAGCTCGTTGGAATCTAGAAAGCCTAAATGAAAATTGGAAATCTTCGCTGGAAAATTGCTAAACTCATCGGAAAGTCACAAGCTAGTTGGAAAAACACAAAGATGCCCTACGGGACTGAGTTGATGATGCTCGATGGAGGAGAAAGGTGACAATAGTGAAAGAAATAAGTGATGGAGGTCACCGAAGAAGACACACAACACCATAAAATGAAGAACCTCACTGAAAATCACAAATAACATTGGAAAACAAACAATAATGGCCCATAATGGAGTAGAATGAAGGCTACAGAGAATGAAGGTAGAGAGAGAGGAAGAAGATGAGTATTCTTCGGTGTTGTGACCTTTAATGGTGCTACAAATCTGAGCTCTGCCTTCTTAGCTTCTCTAAACTAGTGGCACTTACTGTAATCTTGGGTTGTTCTTCTTTATTGGAAAAGAAGAAGTTGGTGATGCTCTCTCTTACTCTACCCCACGGTGCCCTCTATTTTTAGCTCTGTCTCTCTCTCGATCTAGTCTCTACTCAAGCTTCTCCAACCAGTGGTGTGAGGACAGAGGAGTGCTGGTTGAAGCTTGCCAGCGAAGGTGAAAAAGAGAGTTGTCACCGACAAGGAAGAAAGGTTAAGGCAAGAGGGAAGGATCAAATCTCTCAGATGTTGCCATAGTGATGTGTCTCCAACTACTCTCTCACACATTTTTCATCAAGAGGAGGAAGAAGGTCCATAGTCAAAACCTATTTTGACCAGGGACCTATCTAAAACTTTCAAAATTTCTCAATGAGGGACTAAAGTGCATATTTTTGAAACATTTGTAGGGTGTAACTGTAATTTCCAAAACATCTAGGCCCTTTCTGTAATTTTTCCTTGTGCCTTTTCTTCATTGAGTTGCAATTTCGAGATATTCTAGGGATATATTTTGCAATTTCCCCAATCATCAACATATGAATTCTAACCCTCCAAAATCTCAAATTTTCTTCTTAAAGACCTACAATGCAAGATTGAGCACAAAGTATCATTAAAAGTATAAGAAATCATTTGCATGAATAATTAACAAATTATGACCATTTTGCCCCCAATTATATTTAATTTGATGGAAATGTCCCTAACTCAAATTAATGCTTAACCATGTAATATCATCAAATGAAATGCATTAAAAATCTCAAATTAATCATGAAAAATCTTATAAAAGTATGGTTCAATCAATTATGCCAAAGATTGCATATATTTTGATAACATACTTTGATAACCTACTGAGTTCAAATGGAGAAATCTTAGAAAATTATATAAGTAAAGCAATAAGCATTACTCCAAAAGCTACATTAACCAGATTCACCCAGAAAAATTGTCTGCAAAATGAATGTTAAAAGGAAAGTACCAAAATCAAAGAACAAGGGACAGTGGTTGATTGCTTGCGACTTGCAAGTCAAAGACATAGAGTGAGCAAAGACGATGGCCAACACAGCATAGACGAGAGTCAACGTTGTGGAAAAGAACCAAATAAACAAAAATAAAGGTGAGGCAGAGTGAAGAAGAGAGCCAAAGAACAAAAAAAATGGCGAGGTGGAGTGAAGTAATGAGCATAATATTTTAGATTAAACCACCACCAAATGAGATAAGATGAAGACGAAGAAGGAGAGAGTACCCACCATCACATGAAGGAAGAAGAGATACCAACCACCAGATTAAGGAAGAAGAGAGAAAGTCAATAATGGCGAGGCGGAGGATGATTCGGCGGGTCTAGAACGGGAGCTTGTAGGAGATGATTTCGTTGATTTACATCTACAAAGTAGATTGGAGAATTGATGCCTTCGTTGTTTGATGATGTAGCTGTCGCCGCCTGAAAAGAAAATGAAGAGAAGAAGGGAGAACCGGTGAAGGGATAGAGTCACGATCAAAGAAAGAAGGAAAGGTAAGCGGCGAAATTACAAAAATAGCTAAGCATTTTTTACTTTTCAAATGGCGTGGGGCCCCCCGAAAAGTGATATCAGTTAAGCCATTATAATGGCACGGTATTTTTGCTTTGATTTCCACACGGAAAATGGGATCGGATATTGGATCGATCGAGGTATTGGGTTAAAAGTCAGTGAGTCAGATAGGAGTTAAATCGGAGCTAAATCGGGGCTAGACCGGTGAGGAAATAAATATTTCAGACTTATTTATATGAAATTTTGTGTAAAATTAATAAAAAACGATTTTTTAAAACAAATTAAAAAATGGGTGAACCATTTCGTACGGTTCACCCCTAGACCAGACCGATTGAACCACCGGTTCGCCAGTTCACGAGCTGAATTGGCCAGTCCTGTCCGGTTTTAAATACTCTGATTTTAAGAGTTCATACGTACTTTTGTACTTTCAAAAAGTATATGGTATTGGGCATACTTTAAGTAAAAAATTATGGGTACTTTTGCATTTTTGAAAAGCAAATGGTATTTGGTGCATTTTAGGTAAAAGTTCATGGGTATTTTTACACCTTAACACATTATATTATTACATGGGTGCAATATTATATATGGCAAACATTCTTTGTTAATTGATTCCATTTTTTATTTTTTTTACTTTATAGGATGTTGCCAAACATGGTAACAGTCTGATCATAAAAAGATCTTCACAAAATGATTTCTTTATTTAAAAAAAAAAACAGCATTCTTGGGCTGCTGTTGTATACTTATTGTAACACCCTGCTTTTAAACACGTGATTATCACTCGATATTAGGTAATTAAATTAGATTAGAGACCGTCGTATGGTTTAAAACTCATTTAAACTTCCCTCTAGTAGTAGGGACTTTACGAAATTTTCAAAACTTCATTCCTCTTCCAGTCTCAAGTTCAATTTATCGAATATAATCACCTGCGCAGTTTATGTACATTTACGAATAACAGAGTGTATAACCAAACTCCCGGCAACCCCCGGGTTCACTACATACCTAGAATTCCAAATCCTGTTTAGGGACTACAACCAAGTATTTCAAACTATATACATCTCCAAAACATAATACAGTAATCCCTATCCAAATGAATAAACCAACAAAACTATACTAATGTCCCTAAGAAACTCTAACCACTTCGGGTCACGCGCTTCTCCTTGGAGCCAGCCGCCCTGTCTGAAAGGTTAGTTTAAAGGAAAGAATGAGATTCTAAAGAATCCCAGTAGTAACTAAGCATTTATACCACACATAAGCACATAGCATGTAAGTAAATCATCATACAGCAGCAACACATATCACACTCCAGCCTCCTCCCCTTTCTCCGCCGGGAAGGCACACTGCCTAACCCGAACCGTTGTTAGCTACTCAGGGACTATTGGCATGGCAGTGCATACATATAGCCTTATAGCACATAGCTATCCGGCTTCACAAACGGCTCGTCAGCCTCACAAATAGCCTTTCGGCTCATAACCGACCTTTCGGCCCACAATCAGCCTCTCGGCTTTCATGTCACATAATCACACCTCATCCTCATCCCCTTTCTCCGCCGGAAAGACACACAGTCGTTATCCGAACCGTTGTTCGCTACTCAGGGACTATTGGACTGACGGTGCTCACATATATCCACATAAGTCGCAGCATACGAACTTATCGCAAAGCAATGAAAATACACACATACGATGCATCACAAATGGTACGAAAGAAAAGTCACTACCTGATCCTTTCCTGATGTCTCTGGGCACAGTAGGCTCACGAGGATAGCAGATATCAAATCCTATAATCAAAATAGGGACATTTGGTTAATTTCCTTTTCCAAGTTCTTACTTCAATATAACTCTAAGTTGGTATTCATTTGGACTCTTTAGATGGCCATTAAATGCCTAATCATATGCCTAAAGGGTTAAGAGAAACTACCCCCAAAGACCCCTCTTTGAAAAGCTAATCATTGATTTTTGGGTCCTCTCACTCGAGCACAGAAGGCCGTGCTCGAGCATGACTCTCGCTCTCACTCGAGCACACATGTGAGTGACCACCCGCGAGTACTTGCCCGAGAGCAACCTCCTCTACAAATCCACACTCTCACTCGAGCACAAGAGGCTGTGCTCGAGCAGAGACCCCGAGCACACTCGAGCACCACAAGAGTGAGGCCTGCGAGTGACAACCCGAGAGCACCTCTCAACCTCTTCTTTCACCTTCACTCGAGCACAAACGCTTGTGCTCGAGCACTGACCCTCAGTGCTCGCGAGCACAAGGCAGCGAGTGCCTACCCGAGAGCACCCCAACTCCCAGGCAACATACTCACTCGAGCACAACCCCAGTGCTCGCGAGTGATCCCTCAATGCTCGCGAGTGCCAGGCGCACTCTTGACAATCACTCACGAGTGATATCCTGAGACACTCACCCGCAGCACCAAAAAGGCACCCTCACTCGAGCACAAACATGCTCACTCGAGCACGTTCATCCTGTGCTCGAGTGAGTTCTTCTCTCACTCGAGAATTCACACCAGATACCCATAACGCAGAAACTGACATGGTTTACCAGAATTCACCAAATGAATTCCAATGGTTCCCTAACTCATACCATTACTCATTCTCTCATATATCATCACAAGGAACCCATTGACAACCATAGACAACCCAAATTTCCACTCAACAACAAGATCTCATCTCTAAACCATAAATCCACCAAAACCACAACTTCACACATTTCCCTTATTCAACTTCAAATCAATTTCTAATCACTCCCAAGTGTCAAAACTGACCAAATGAACAGTGACACTCTCATCAAAGACTACCCTTCATTTAACATCATAATTAGGTCTAATTTCCAGATTTCTCATTGGTTAAGCAAACATCTTGACATATATATCAAAATGCATTACAAACCTACCTCTTCAACTTACTGATTTCAGAACTTGGATTCCTCCACTTTCAAAATCCCTCACTTTGCCACACACCACCGATCACAAGTCTGAAAACATGGAAGTAGAGCTCTTAACCTTTTGAACAATATCAATAAATAGTGTTTGAGCTTATAAGGTCATTTACCTATCTTAATTTCAGACTCTTCCTTTCTCTTTCTTGTCAAGCTCGCCGGAAATGGAGGAAAGGGAGAGAGAAAGTGAGTAGGTGAAAGAGATGATCATTCCTTCCCTTCCTTCCATGCACTTGGCCGACTAAGAGGGTGAGAGAAAGAGAGTTTGAATATGTTGACTCATCCAATGGCTCTCATTTGGACACTTGTCACCATCTCATCCTTCCCACTATAATTTCATGTAAACTCATCCACACTTGATTCCACCCCTTTAACTTTCAATCTCAACCATTAATTTTGATTACTAAGGGGTTTTCCCATTAGTAGTTAACCAGACGGTTGGTAAATTTACCGTTTTACCCCTGATTAGTACAATACTCATTAAATCATCACTAATGCTCTTTATATCATAACACACAACATATACTCAAATATGCTTAATTAACATTAATTACATCCTGTGAAGCTACTAATCCTTGATTACAAATCAGGATATTACAATTCTTCCCCCGAAAATTTAATTTCGTCCTCGAAATTGTTACATTACTTGAGTCATAAACTCCGGATATCTTCTCTGCAGATCTTCCTCTGCTTCCCAAGTTGCCTCGCTCGGAGTCATTCCCTTCCAGACCACCTTCACATATGGAATGCTTCGGTGTCTGAGCCGTCGCTCCTCCCGGTCAATGATCTGCTCTGGCTCCACCGCATATGTGAAGTTGTCTTGAAGCTCAACATTCTCATACTCAACTATGTGGGATGGGTCTGGTTGGTACTTCTTCAGTTGGGAAACGTGAAACACATCATGAAGTCTGCTCAAACTTGGGGGTAGCGCTACTCGGTATGCGACAGGCCCAATCCTCTCAAGGATCTCAAAAGGACCTATATACCTCGGGCTTAGCTTCTTCCTCTTGATAGCTCGCCCAACGCCCGTAACTGGTGATACTCTCAAGAACACATGATCCCCAGCCTCAAACTCTAGAGGTCGTCTCCTCTTGTCAGCATAGCTTTTCTGTCGACTCTGCGCTGCAAGTAACCTCCTTCGAATAATCTGAATCTGTGCTGAGGTCTGATCAACCAAATCTGGTCCGTATAACTTCCTTTCGGATAGCTCGTTCCAACACAAAGGCGATTGACACCGTCTTCCATACAATGCTTCATACGGAGCCATCTGAATGCTCGCATGATAGCTATTGTTGTAGGCAAATTCCGCTAGTGGAAGAAAGCGATCCCAACTTCCTTTAAAGTCGAGAACACAGGCTCGCAACATGTCTTCCAGCGTCTGGATTGTCCTTTCTGACTGCCCATCCGTCTGTGGATGATAAGCCGTGCTAAATCTCAATTGAGTTCCCAAAGCTTTATGCAATGCTTTCCAGAACCTCGAAGTAAATCGTGGGTCTCGATCAGAAATGATATTCTTAGGAACACCATGGAGTTTCACGATCTCACGAACATAAATCTCTGCTAGTTTGTCAGGAGAATAACCAGCATTGATTGGTATGAAGTGCGCCGACTTCGTTAATCGATCCACAATTACCCAGATCGCATCGTAATTTCTGATCTTGGGCAATCCCGTCACAAGGTCCATAGTCACACTTTCCCATTTCCATTCGGGAATCTCAGGACTCTGGAGCAAACCAGGTGGTCTTTGGTGCTCGATCTTCACTTTCTGACAAGTGAGGCATCTCGCCACATACTTGGTCACATCACTCTTCAAACCCGGCCACCAATACACAGATTTCAGGTTATGGTACATCTTGGTCATACCAGGATGAAGAGTGTACTGGCTCTTATGCGCCTCATCTAGAATCTTTTGTCGCAACTCCGCCTTGAGTGGAACGCAGACTCTATTCTGATAGCGAACCAATCCTCTAGGCGACAAATCATAACCCGGGACTTCTCCCCGTTCAATCCGAATCAGATTTCGCTGTATCCAGTCATCTTGCCTCTGAGCTTCTTCAATCTCAGCTTTTAGATCACTTTCCTCCTGGGAAACAGTGTAATTGGCACAGATGATTTGGTTCGTCAAATTCAAATCACGAAAATCTTCAATCAATTTCTCCTCTCGTATCATCATAGCTGCAACGAGCACAGTCTTTCGACTCAGAGCATCAGCGACTACATTGGCTTTACCCGGATGATATTTGATTTCCAGGTCGTAGTCCTTAAGCAATTCCATCCAACGACGCTGTCTCATATTCAGTTCTTTCTGATCGTATAAATACTTGAGACTCTTGTGGTCGCAGTACAGTTTCACAGTCACACCATACAGGTAATGACGCCAGATTTTTAAAGCAAACACAATGGCCGCAAGCTCCAGATCATGAGTGGGATAATTCAATTCATGAGGTCTGAGCTGTCGAGAGGCGTAGGCCACCACACGTCCCTGCTGCATAAGGACACACCCTAATCCCTGCCCACTGGCATCAGAGTACACAACATATGTCACACTGGGATCGGGCAAAATCAACACAGGTGCCGACGTCAACCTCTCCTTCAGCTCCACAAAACAATTTTCGCATTTATCGTCCCACACAAACGGCTGATCCTTTCTCGTGAGCTTGGTCATCGGCAACGCAATACGAGAGAAATTCTGAATGAATCTCCGATAGTACCCGGCAAGACCCAGAAAACTGCGTACTTCTGCCACAGATTCTGGCCTCTTCCAATCTAGTACTGCTTCCACTTTACTGGGATCCACAGAGACCCCTTCTTGCGAGATAACATGGCCTAGGAATCTCACTTCCGATAGCCAAAATTCGCATTTACTCAACTTCGCGTATAGTTGCTTTCCACACAAAATATTCAATACAATTCTCAGATGATGCTCATGCTCTTCCTTGCTTTTGGAATATATCAGAATGTCATCGATAAACACCACAACAAACTGATCCAGATATTGCCGAAAGATACGGTTCATGTAATCCATGAAAACCGCAGGCGCATTGGTTAGCCCAAATGGCATCACCAAAAACTCATAATGACCATACCGGGTCCTGAAAGCAGTTTTCGGAATATCTTCCGCTTTTACTCGCAGCTGATGATACCCTGACCTTAGATCAATCTTTGAGAATACACACGATCCAGAGAGTTGATCCAACAAGTCATCGATCCGGGGAAGTGGGTACTTGTTCTTAATAGTAACCTTGTTCAATTCCCTGTAATCGATACACAACCGAAGGCTTCCATCTTTCTTCTTTACGAATAACACTGGAGCTCCCCAAGGCGATACACTGGGTCTAATGAATCCTTTCTCAAGCAAATCTTCTATTTGTTTCTTTAGTTCCGCCATCTCGTTTGGGGCCATACGATATGGGGCTTTCGAAATAGAACCAGCTC
Organism: Inga leiocalycina; assembly: GCA_963242795.1. Taxonomy (NCBI): domain Eukaryota; kingdom Viridiplantae; phylum Streptophyta; class Magnoliopsida; order Fabales; family Fabaceae; genus Inga; species Inga leiocalycina. Next base: position 25,805,961 of record OY725326.1, on the reverse strand, counting down.
CAGGTACAATGTCAATCGGGAACTGAACTTCCCTCTCAGGAGGCAATCCGCTAAGGTCATCCGGAAACACCTCAGGGAATTCATTTACCACGGGTATATTACTCAAGGTTTCACCAGTTTCCCCCTGAATGGAGAAGAATACCATATACCCCTGGCAACCCTTTTCAATATATCTCTCAGCTTTAGCTGTAGAAAGAAAATTCATACAAGCACCTACAACTTCAGCCCTTTGAGAAACAGGATATACTATCCTCTTATTCCCGCAATCAAGTAATACGTTATTTGCCGTTAACCAATCAAAACCCAAAATGACTTCCAACTGGTAAAGCGGCAAACAAATCAAATCTACAACAGACTGATGCCCTTCCACAGTTATAACACAGTTCAGACAAACTTCTGTGGTTAAGGCCTTAACACCCATCGGAGTCGATACTACCAAATCAAATGGTAACTTATGCACATGCATACCCAGGCGTTTTACACAATCATACGCAATAAAGGAATGACTGGCACCCGAGTCGAACAATGCTTGTAATAGATAGCCATTTAGGGAGATTTTACCTTGTATCAACTCAGGAGATCTACGAGCCTCCTCATGGGTCATTGCAAACACTCGACCCTGTGTCTTCGGCCTTTGCTCCGCTCGTGGTTGTTGACAATCTCTGGAAAGATGTCCTGGCCGCTTGCAGTTAAAACAAATCATCTCTCCCTGACAATTCTGGCCGTAATGTGATTTGTTACAGCGACGACATTTCCACTCGGTTGCAAATCTCTGAGGTTCACGACCTCCAGGCTGATAGGGCTTCTTATCACCACCCTTGAATGAAGATGATCCTTGGCCTTTACGCTTCTGAGGAACATTACCCTTACTAGGCTCACTGCGGTGGCCAATAGCTTTGTTAGGGTACACCTCTCTCAAGTTGTTTTCCGTGATTCGACATTGCTCCACAGCCTTATTGAACTTCTTAAATCGGTGAGTAACCAATCGCTTCCTCAACTCTCGTCTCAGACCACGAATAAGCATATCTGAGCTCCATTCTCCGTCATCCTTGTACCGGAGATAGGAGGAATACCGGGACAGGCGGATGAATCGGGACAAGTAGTCATCAAAACTCTCCGTGTCCCCTTGCCTGATATTAAGGAATTCTGTCTCCTTTTCAAGCTGGACTGACTTCGGGAAATACTTCTCATTGAATTCTTGCAAGAACAACTCCCAAGTCAGTGGTGTTTCATTGTTCTTCAATGTTGAGGCGATATTCCGCCACCAACGATCTGCATCCCCTTCGAGCTTGTAGACGGCCAACCGTGGCTTCACTTCATCCGGACATCCGAGAACCTCAAATATCTTTTCCAGACGATTCAGCCAATCTTCTGCCACTTGAGGATCAAACCTCCCTCTGAACGCCGGAGGCAAATGCTTACAGAATCGGGTGAACCAATACTGAAGGTCTTTTTCCTCCCTGGGTGGCATCCCATATGATTCCGGATTCAAGGTAGCACGAGGTGGGGATTCTAGAGGTCGTGCTGATCCTTCTGCAGTGTCCTCATAACGGGTCTCCTCTTGAGTTTCTTCCGGAATAGACTGAACCGGAACTTCCTTATTCTTTGCCTTCTCTGCTCTGAGCTCGTCCCTTAGCTCAGTGATCATGTCCCGCTGATCCTTGATTAGACTCATCAACTCATGCATAGGATCTGGTGGGTTTTCATTATCAACCTCCACCACGGGGTCTACACGCGGAATTTTGGGGCGTCCTCTGGTTTTCTTCATTCTACAAGCAACTTACCCCATTAATTCAGCAGAGACAGTATGCACATATGGTCACAAAACTTATATGTATCCAAATCATTTAAACATATATGTGCACACATAACAATCATTCACAAACAATCTTTTATCCCTAAACCAACTAAGGGATCTATCCTAGCAAACTCTACCCTTGCCAGGAACTACAGCTCTGATACCAAAATGTAACACCCTGCTTTTAAACACGTGATTATCACTCGATATTAGGTAATTAAATTAGATTAGAGACCGTCGTATGGTTTAAAACTCATTTAAACTTCCCTCTAGTAGTAGGGACTTTACGAAATTTTCAAAACTTCATTCCTCTTCCAGTCTCAAGTTCAATTTATCGAATATAATCACCTGCGCAGTTTATGTACATTTACGAATAACAGAGTGTATAACCAAACTCCCGGCAACCCCCGGGTTCACTACATACCTAGAATTCCAAATCCTGTTTAGGGACTACAACCAAGTATTTCAAACTATATACATCTCCAAAACATAATACAGTAATCCCTATCCAAATGAATAAACCAACAAAACTATACTAATGTCCCTAAGAAACTCTAACCACTTCGGGTCACGCGCTTCTCCTTGGAGCCAGCCGCCCTGTCTGAAAGGTTAGTTTAAAGGAAAGAATGAGATTCTAAAGAATCCCAGTAGTAACTAAGCATTTATACCACACATAAGCACATAGCATGTAAGTAAATCATCATACAGCAGCAACACATATCACACTCCAGCCTCCTCCCCTTTCTCCGCCGGGAAGGCACACTGCCTAACCCGAACCGTTGTTAGCTACTCAGGGACTATTGGCATGGCAGTGCATACATATAGCCTTATAGCACATAGCTATCCGGCTTCACAAACGGCTCGTCAGCCTCACAAATAGCCTTTCGGCTCATAACCGACCTTTCGGCCCACAATCAGCCTCTCGGCTTTCATGTCACATAATCACACCTCATCCTCATCCCCTTTCTCCGCCGGAAAGACACACAGTCGTTATCCGAACCGTTGTTAGCTACTCAGGGACTATTGGACTGACGGTGCTCACATATATCCACATAAGTCGCAGCATACGAACTTATCGCAAAGCAATGAAAATACACACATACGATGCATCACAAATGGTACGAAAGAAAAGTCACTACCTGATCCTTTCCTGATGTCTCTGGGCACAGTAGGCTCACGAGGATAGCAGATATCAAATCCTATAATCAAAATAGGGACATTTGGTTAATTTCCTTTTCCAAGTTCTTACTTCAATATAACTCTAAGTTGGTATTCATTTGGACTCTTTAGATGGCCATTAAATGCCTAATCATATGCCTAAAGGGTTAAGAGAAACTACCCCCAAAGACCCCTCTTTGAAAAGCTAATCATTGATTTTTGGGTCCTCTCACTCGAGCACAGAAGGCCGTGCTCGAGCATGACTCTCGCTCTCACTCGAGCACACATGCGAGTGACCACCCGCGAGTGCTTGCCCGAGAGCAACCTCCTCTACAAATCCACACTCTCACTCGAGCACAAGAGGCTGTGCTCGAGCAGAGACCCCGAGCACACTCGAGCACCACAAGAGTGAGGCCTGCGAGTGACAACCCGAGAGCACCTCTCAACCTCTTCTTTCACCTTCACTCGAGCACAAACGCTTGTGCTCGAGCACTGACCCTCAGTGCTCGCGAGCACAAGGCAGCGAGTGCCTACCCGAGAGCACCCCAACTCCCAGGCAACATACTCACTCGAGCACAACCCCAGTGCTCGCGAGTGATCCTTCAATGCTCGCGAGTGCCAGGCGCACTCTTGACAATCACTCACGAGTGATATCCTGAGACACTCACCCGCAGCACCAAAAAGGCACCCTCACTCGAGCACAAACATGCTCACTCGAGCACGTTCATCCTGTGCTCGAGTGAGTTCTTCTCTCACTCGAGAATTCACACCAGATACCCATAACGCAGAAACTGACATGGTTTACCAGAATTCACCAAATGAATTCCAATGGTTCCCTAACTCATACCATTACTCATTCTCTCATATATCATCACAAGGAACCCATTGACAACCATAGACAACCCAAATTTCCACTCAACAACAAGATCTCATCTCTAAACCATAAATCCACCAAAACCACAACTTCACACATTTCCCTTATTCAACTTCAAATCAATTTCTAATCACTCCCAAGTGTCAAAACTGACCAAATGAACAGTGACACTCTCATCAAAGACTACCCTTCATTTAACATCATAATTAGGTCTAATTTCCAGATTTCTCATTGGTTAAGCAAACATCTTGACATATATATCAAAATGCATTACAAACCTACCTCTTCAACTTACTGATTTCAGAACTTGGATTCCTCCACTTTCAAAATCCCTCACTTTGCCACACACCACCGATCACAAGTCTGAAAACATGGAAGTAGAGCTCTTAACCTTTTGAACAATATCAATAAATAGTGTTTGAGCTTATAAGGTCATTTACCTATCTTAATTTCAGACTCTTCCTTTCTCTTTCTTGTCAAGCTCGCCGGAAATGGAGGAAAGGGAGAGAGAAAGTGAGTAGGTGAAAGAGATGATCATTCCTTCCCTTCCTTCCATGCACTTGGCCGACTAAGAGGGTGAGAGAAAGAGAGTTTGAATATGTTGACTCATCCAATGGCTCTCATTTGGACACTTGTCACCATCTCATCCTTCCCACTATAATTTCATGTAAACTCATCCACACTTGATTCCACCCCTTTAACTTTCAATCTCAACCATTAATTTTGATTACTAAGGGGTTTTCCCATTAGTAGTTAACCAGACGGTTGGTAAATTTACCGTTTTACCCCTGATTAGTACAATACTCATTAAATCATCACTAATGCTCTTTATATCATAACACACAACATATACTCAAATATGCTTAATTAACATTAATTACATCCTGTGAAGCTACTAATCCTTGATTACAAATCAGGATATTACACTTATGATCGATGGCGCAAAATCCCTCACTTGCTTTCATAAAGAATTGTTTTTCTAAAAGATTTAAAATTTTGTAGGTGGGCATATTCCTTTTAAAAGACTATAAAACAAATTGAAATTGTTGAACAAATATATTAATTATTTTGATCATACAAATTGAGATATGTTTTTCAACAGAGCACAATGGCGTCATGCAATCTATGTAGCCGACCCCACCTAGTGGGATTAAGGCTTTATTATTGTTGTTGTTGTATTACGATCACGCACATATAAAAATGATCAGACATAATTTTTGTCCTACGTTAGGTATTTGGTTGTTATATTGTCATAAGACATAGGAAAATAAAAAAACTTTCCACGAGTTAATACATTAACATCTTAATTTAAAGATTATTAGTGCATGAACTCAGTTATATATATATATATTAATATTCGACCAAAAAAAGTTATATATATATATATATTAATTATCATTTTTTTTGCTCAAAATATATTAATTATTTATTACTATATTATTCTTTTCATCTTTATTCTATGTGATCTTATAATTCTGCATGTTATTATATTGAGTCAACAGATAAGGTCAATTTTTTGAGTTGCGTTTTCTCTTTAACTAAAGTAATATGCATTATGCATACTTTAATTATTAAGAAGAAAAGTATGACACTTCCAAGGGTGAAGGGCCGTGTTCCAGGAAATGTCGTCATTATTGAATTGTATCAATATCTTAAGAATTATCTTCACCTAGCTTGTTTCATTCATTTCAAGATTTATAATCATCACTACTGGGAATGTTTCAAGCTTTGTTTTGCAATTTTGTTTTTGTTTTTGTAATAATAATACTAGTCAACTGATATGTTGTTTCCATGTTTACCTTTTTGTTTTGTTCAGTTTTGGTCAAAACTATGTTGGAGAGACATGAAGATGTGTATTTAAGTGCAAATAATAGGTATGATATATACAAAATACACTAAATGAGACAAATTTATAAATTTTAAGCATATGGTAATATATGTGTATATATATAATAATCAATTGTTAGTCTTTATAGTTTGATCAAATTTTGATTTTAATTTTTATAGTTTCAAATAGTTGGTTTTTCTTCATATAGTTTCATAAGGACTTAAACAGAGTTAAAGTATTGGAATAAAAACCAAAACTCATTAAAAGTATCAGCATTAGTCATTATTTTGAAGTCATTTTTCCCAATGATAGCATCTTCATTTGGGATAAGTTGGGATAATATGTGCTCCAAGAATTGGCTACATTTTATTCAACACTCTCCTTTTCACACAGTTATTTCTTCATCATATCCTTTAGAAATTTAGATCTTCATTTTCCAAACTATATTGCTTTCAAAAGGAAAAACTGCACCATATTAGCTATAAAAAGCAAGAGTTTCACTCTCCATGAAGTGAAATTTCTTCATCTTTTATTACAACATTATAACTTCATGATATTGTGTGAACAATTCGTTTTTTTTTTTTTGGGTACCAGACATCTTTGCAGTATTATCAGACATAGAAGAGGTGCTTACAGGTATTTTCAGTAGGAGACAAATTAAAAGATCAAAAGCAGAATTAGACTTCACAGCTCATTAACCACACTAATTAATTAAGTCATCTCACTTTGGAAAAAATTCAAAAGGACTGAAAGAAATTATCTACCTAACATTGGTCGGGATGGGTGTTCAAACTTAATATGAATAGAAAAAGTCATGTTTGGAGAGACTTCTCAATAATTGGAGCCATGTTACTCAAATTTGGACATATGTTATTCATGACAATGTTCAAAAAATGCAAGTGTAAAATTTCGGGAAAATTTCTATCAACCCCTTAGACTAAAATGAAAATAAATGTTGTGGGTGAAAAGATATTAGTGCCTTTATTTTTGTTTAGAAAGGGTCAAATGTTGCCAGCTCCGATGAGAGATTGGCAGAGCTTTGGTAATAGGAGAATTTAAGGTGGCCAAAATTTCACCACTGGAGAACAAAAAACTTAAGTAAATTAAAAAGTAAAGTAAGCGAATTAACAACAACAATTAAGGGATTAACAACTCTCATTTTTCATATGCCCTAAATTACACTGGTGAAGAACAACAACTATAATATCCTGAATTTTAGGATTAGAGGCTTGAGAATAAGCCTAAATTAAGTGGAACGTTAAGCCTCGATTTAGCAAGTGTCCCAAATTTATTCCCTAACATTTCTTATATCTATGGGGTAGTAAAGGGAATAAAATGGGGAAAATTGACTCACCTTCAATAGCCTCTGGCTATAAATTCTGGATCATAGGAATTAAATACTGGAAAGTGGGATGTGAACAGTGCTATCAATGTAATTTCCTGTGAGGAAGCGAGAGTGTCATATGATTTTGGATAATCAAATTATGTTCAAAAAATATGAAATTTTCTATACTGAAAGTAGAAACTCTAAGATTTAAATTGATAGGTCATATAAATCATTTGAAACTGTATACAAAGAGTTATAAATTTTTGAAGTTCACCCAGTGAAACTGGCTACTTTCTGGAACAACATCCAAATACAAAAATTCTGGGAAATGTGAGCTTCCAGTTGACTAAAGGCTATATTTTTCATTAAAACTATACTCAATAAGGGTTAAGTATCATTTGGAAGCATCTCAATTGAATGTCTAGAAAAAATATATAAATTTTCTAAGTTTGATGAAAATTCTACCCAATTTTCCATTTTGTGCAAAAATGGTAAAAATGTATGGGCAAAATAGTCATTTGGTTAAATTTAATCCAAGCCCATATTTTCCCTTTATTGGTGGATATTTACTACCAAAATATTAAAAAAGAAGGAAATAAATACTTGGTGATAGATATGCCAAAGCTAGAGCAATTTAGACCAAGCAAAATGAAGTTGAAAAGTCAAAAGAAAAACATGTGGTATAATTTGCAATTGAGAAAGCTTCTTCAAGAAGCCAATTTTCCTCTTCCAAGAGGGGCTATATGGCATCTTTATGGGCCAAAGAGAAAGAAAGGGAATTAGTCCAAAACCAATGGAAAGGATTATGACAATTAAGAAGGGATAAGTCTTCATACAAATACACATGTCCTAATTCAATATAATAATATATTTCAAAGAAAGATGAAGAGATAGTTTTAAAGAATTTTCTTCATTTTTTCTTGCTCATTTTGTCAGCCATAGAACAATAGAGAGAGAGAGAGAGATGAATGAAAGAGCAAGTGCAAAAAGTGGAAAGAGAGCTCAAGTAGCAAAGATCAAGCAAGCCAAATCAAGAGGAAAGAAAGAGTGAACAGTGACATTTTAGAGAGAAAGTCAAAGAAATCAATGGCCATAAGGTGTCAAAGAAGAAGCATCTTCAACTACTGAAAAAGAAAAGGTACAAGAGGCGAACTCAAAGACCGGAGATAGGGGATTTACCTTATTTGCATGTATTTGATATCTCTGCTTGTGTAGTGATGAATGTGATTGCTTTACTTGATTATGTTGGACATATTTGAATAATGAAGCTCCGTTTCTATTTATACTGTGGTCATAGTTTTATTGCATGAGACATTGAGCATGCATAAATGTCCTTATATATGGTGCATGCATCTAGTTAAAGCTAACATGTCATACACATAGCATATATCTTGCATACATTATGGTAACTGTTTACCTACTGAGATTCTCTCAAATCTCACCCTCCCCCAACCAACCATTTAAACAGGTGAGAATAGGAGGTGTGTGGAGATCAAAGAAGAGATTTATTTGAGAGGAATGCAATGGTGGATCGAAGATGAGAAGATGTATGCGTTTTGTTGCAATGGGTTTGGACACTCTTGTAGCCCTGTGCAGCTACCTCATTTGTGATTACTATGTAAAATCCCTGGGGGAAATTTCTGTAATCAAGTATTTATTATCAGTATTTTCATACTATTTCTGTACCGAGCTGCACTCAAGCACTCTGAGAAAAGTGAAAATAAGATAAGGGTGTTGCAACAACAATTAGTAAAGTAAGGGAATTAGCAATTGTAATTAGGGAATTAAAAATTCTCCTTTTTCATATTTCTAAAATTTCACCAGAAAAGAAGAACAACAATTAGTAAATTAACAATGCACAATGGGAAAATTTGTTGATTCCCTAATTTTTGCTAATCCCCTTGATTGTACTTGTTAATTTTCTAATTGTTGTTTTTCATTGGTGAAATTTTTGGTTATGTAAAAATGGTGTTGTTAATTCCCTACTTTACTTGTTAATTTAGTAATTGTAAAAAATAAAGTAAGGGTACCAATTGTAACATCCCAAATTTTAAGCATAGAAGTTGAAAAATAAGTCTAAATTAAGTAGATTATTAAGCTTAGTTGAGCCAAATGCCTTAAGCATATCATGAGACACATATTTAAGATAATTATTAAAATTATTTATGGGCCTTGAAAATTAAGAAAATATTATGAAATATTATTGTAAAGACACAAAAATTTAATGTCACACCTTTATCATATTTTGACTTGCAGCGGAATATTAATGCACGGTTCGGCGGGCAACACAGGAATAGCAAAATTTTATTGATAATATGTGCATGATTACATAAATTCCCCATGGGGGTTCGTACATGATAATTACCATCAATGTAGTCGCATGAGGCTACTTGGGTTTATAAACCCATCCCAGTGAAACAGAGAAATCCTCTCATCTTCGTTCCACCACTACAATCCTCTCGTGTAGTTGTCTTCTTTGATCTCTGTGTACCTTTCGTATTCACTTGTCTAAATTGTTGATAGGGGAGGGTGAGATCCGAGAGAATCTCAATAGGAAACAGTATCAATATGTATGCAAGATAAGTGCTTAATGCATGAAATACTTGTATTACATAAACTCATGTTAACATAATGACATATATGTGTGCTCAATGTTTCAAATAACATACTTATGGCTATAGCATACATAGAAACAGAGTTTCAATCATTCATATATGTTTTACAAAATCAAGCAAAGCAATAACATGCATCAATACACTAGAACAAATATCAAATATATGTAGGAGAGGTAAGTACCCTACCTTAAGCCTTTTTTCTCTTCAATTTACGTGCCTCAATTTGCATGCCAACCCCTTAGGCTCTCTACTCAGTCCTAAAATGGCAAATGTACAAAAATTAAGTTAAAACCCATTCATGTAGTATTTTAGGCACTTCCAATATGTTCTTAGTGGTTATATGAGTCTATTATAAAAATTTACCAAAATGCCCCTGGGACCAGGCCTAGCCCCACTGTATCTGGTTCGGCTGTACTTTTTTTGAAATTTTGACCTCGGCCCAAAAGACCAGAATGCCCATGGCAGCTCCTATTTCAAGGTTTCAGGGGCATTTCTGTAACTATGCTTTTTTGGGCTTCTCTGAAAAAGTGATCAACTGTAACCCCACTTAATTTTCCATCCTGAACACAATCGAACCATTAATTTCATGAAAATCCAACTCCTAGCACCTCTAATAGCCTTGGCCGAAATCCAAAATTCTCTGGAAAAAGTTAGGATTTTCGAATTCTGACTATGTAAACTTGTTCCTTTCTACTTTGAACCACTTTATCAACTATTTAATTACATTAAAACCATCATTTAGTCTCAATTTGGGCAACATAACATTTAGAACACAACTTTTCCCAAACGTACATTTAGAATCAATCTAGTATAAATTTACCGAATAAATTGCTCACAGCAGTCAGAACAATCAATATTCTAAGTTTCGGAAGTTACCTTAAGCTCCTTCTTACTTTTTCTTCCTATGGCTGAAACTCTAACCCTTGAAGTACTAAAATGTTTGCTTCAAACACCTTCAATAACATAGAAAAGAATCATAGGAGAAGGATTATATACGTTAGGTACGAATTCACCGAAGAAATTGACCTACCTTGTGAGATTTTCCTCCTTCTCTCTCTAAAACTCAACAAGCTCTTCTCTTTCTCTTGAAGGTACAACATCAGTTTATGGAGGAGGAAGGAGATGAAGATTTTTCTTATCATATTTTACAATTATCTCATATTTATTTAATCACAAAATTACCATAAATTGGACTTTTATGACATAAATTCTTAACTTCATGTAACTTTTGATGTTTTGAGTTCAATTAACATGCAACTAATATTTTCCTCCCTTGTTACATGTAATAGAATCCCAAGGGTCCCTCCTTTAAGTCCCAAGTTGGCTTCATAACTTGTTTCAAGTTTCCTGTACATGTAAGTCACAATTTGGTAAAATTTGCAAATGTACTCCAATTTTCCATAAATTCATATTTATTTGACCAAAATATTTCAATATATATTTCCTCTTTATTTTTCTAAATTAATTGAAATTAACTTCAGTTAATTGAAAAATAATTAATTTTGTGCTAAAATGTAAAAATTACAAAATTGCCATTACTTTTTTATTTATTTTTGGATTTCTAGTAGATTTTCTGCCCAAACTTTTAAACATCTTAACTAAATTTGTAGACATCAAATTGGAGTGATTCTAAAGGCTATAGAACCTATATTAAGTCTAGCTTCAAGGAGAAATATAGACTTTTGCTAATTGGAAGCACAAAATTCCTAGAATTTAAGTTTTTAAATGTTGTTCTAGAAAATCAACAGTTTTTCTAGACTAAATTCAAATTCATAACTTTTTGTATATGGCTCTAATTGATTCATATGCCTATCAAATTAAACACTACTATAAAAAGGTTGAAAGGTGGCACACATATTGTGGCCCTTCCTTAATGAAGTGTCACAGCTGCTCATTTATTTTTTTTTTATATTTTATGTTTTTTTACCAGCTGTGGCGCCTAGGAGGGTAGGTGCCACAGCTAGGATGGTCAAGTATGGCGCCTGGCCAGACAGGAGCCACACATGACCAGGTGGAACCAGCTGTGGACCCTGGCACGCTAGGCGCCACACTAGCTTATGGTCAGCCAGGCGCCACACCTGACCCTTTTTATAAATAAAAAAAAAATTTGGTCAGGTGTGGCGCCTACCTGGTTAGGCGCCACACCTGACCCTTTTTTTAAATAAAAAAAAATTTTGGTCAGGTGTAGTCAGGCGCCACACCTAACCCTTTTGTTTAAATAAAAAAAATTGAGATTTCCTATCCCTTCCCCACCAATCAGAACCCGTCCCGCCCCCACCCCCTTATCCTTTTGTTTTCCCGCCTCCCCCCATCTCTTTCTCTACCTTTAATTATTCCCTCTATCACTTTCCCTTTCATCTGTGCGTGCACCCCGTCCCTCCATTTTCTCATCTTCACATCTTAAAACTATACCCACATGCACACACATCTTTGTTTTTTTCCAATTGCCAACCCTACTCCTTTCCCTATTATTCCCTTTTCTTTGTATTGTCTTCAACTTTTTGGTTCCCACTCCATTTGGTAGCTCAAATTTCTTCCTTCCCTCACTGAAGATTGCGTCACCAACGGCAATTACGTGGTCCCCCACTCCACTGCACTGATCAACCTGTAAGTTCAACTTGTGTTTTCTTTTTATTAATATTTTTTTCAGGTTGTTCTGCTTTTTTTTTATGGCATGCTTGCGATGCTTTTTTTTCCCTGTTATGACACGCATGCATGTATAGAGAGAGAAGCTTGGGCTTTAGCTTTAATTAATTTCCTTCAAGATGGAGTAAGTTTTCAAACTTCCTCTCATAGTGTGTTGCCATGAATAGAATAACACTGTCCCCATGCTCTCTCTCTGTCAGATTTTTCTTTTTTTGTGGACCATCTCTAGTTTTGTTTCTTTGCTTTTTACACAACACCTATATATATATATATATATATATAATATACAAATGTGTGTGTTGTTTGTGTGTGTATACTATATATATATATTCCCATTACTATTTGTGTTGGCCATAGTGATGAGACCAATGTGGTCCTTATATGCCATACATTGATGCCAATTATTGATTGACCCTCTCGATAATTCGAATTTAATTAAGTTGGTTCATTTTTCACCTTTTTATGTCTAGTGCCAATTAAATTATGATAGGACTTAGCTTGCCGATTTGTTGTCTTCTTTTTAGTTTAATTTTTCTGCGTTAATTGAGTCATTAACTTAAATTTAAAATATATGAGAATCAATTCTGTTTCTGAATATTTAAACTTAGATAATCAAATTAACTTTTAATAATATTGCTATTTCTTTTAAAACTTCTTCAAATTATTTGTTTTCTAAAAATCAAAATCATTTATTTAATATTATTTCACGTATTTAATATATATTTGTGTTAGTGCTATTTTGTAGAGGTAAGAAAATAATTTTTTGCGTTATGTTATTAAACTATAATAGAGAAAATCCCATATAAACCCAATGAAAATAGGAAAAATTGAAATCAGGATAATAAATTGAATAATTCGTTAATTGAGTCATTAACTTATTTAAGGATTTTAAAATATGGATAAAATGACTTTAATGTATCAATATATATCAATGTTAATATTTAATAAAATAAAATATAATTTGTCTATATTGTTTAACTTTAAATATATTAACTAAAACCGTAAGGGGGAAAACATACAATAAGGAGATAATTAATGTTGGAATTATGCTTTATTTTTCATTTTATTTTTTTTCTTTATTTTTTTTTCTGAATCATTTTTTTGATTTAAGCTAATCATATTTGATTTTATTATATATTGATGTTTATTACACATATTATTATTAAAAAAATAACTTAGAACCTCAAATATTTTATTGATTTTTTTATGTTTAATTTGTGTTTGTGGTTTCAGTTCATCAGTCTATTGAAGCTTTTATTTATGGTATGTTTTTAAAATTTTTAGCTTACAAATGTGATTTTAGTTGAATTTAATGGTTATAATTTGCAGGCATTCTAATGATTTTTATTGATTAATTGCATAAGCAAAATAATTATTTATATATTCTTAACACTTGTATTTTATTTATTGACTTGTAATGTTTTCTAATTTAACTATGATATATTGTGGCAAATATGGTTTCTTTTGTTATGAGTTGTAAAAAATTATTATAATGCTTGGGAATAATTAATGAATTATTTGACAATTTAAACATTCAGTTTAAGACTTAGAAAGCTTCAATTATGAAGATTCATGTGGTGTATGTTATTTTAAATTAAAATTGGTAAGAGAATATAAAAGCAATTAGTAAATGCAATAGTCATACAATTAATCACGTACTTTTTTAAAAAAAACAGATTGAAGCCCATAGATGGATCGTAAATGGATGTCATCTAATCGATGTTCAAGGGAATATATAGATGGGGTGAAGGATTTTATTACATTTGCAACTGAGCAAACAAAAGATCCTGGCAAAATCTTATGTCCTTGCTCAATTCGTAGTGAGGAAGCAAGAAGAGTAGCCGAATATTGTGTAAGTATTCAATTATATTATGCGTTCAATAAATAATTGGCTTTATTTAAATGAACTCCATTTATAATAACTAATTTTCATTGTAATTCTTTTTTGGGAAAGCGACAAATGACACAGGAGGATCCTGCGTTGGCGACCTATGTTGGTCGGGATGATTTATTGAGCAGAGCGTTACCAGTACCCGAGTATGATGGTCGTGTTCGGGGTACTGGTTTTGCAGTCACCCTATCAGCATACTTCGGACGTTAGAAGCGCACGAATAGAAGTGATGTTTCCCACCTGCGTGACGAGATGTCTAGATTTAAGCATCAAATCCAAGAACTTCAACAACAAATGCGCTACAAGGAACAACGAGAAGAACAATTCACCAAACAAATGCGTTTGATGCAAGAACAGAATGCATTGTTAACAACGCAAATACAACAGTTGGTCTAGGGTAGGCCAACACCAAATGTTCAGTTCTGTGATAGCCCAAGTTTCAGAGATAGCTGCACTTCCATGCCTAAAGTCCCTTTTCCTTCGGTAATTAATTTCTTTTCTACTTAACTTTATGTTAAATTATAATTAAGCGAACTTTAACATATTAACTTTATTTTCCGTAAGGCAAATTTCAATGCAAGCTATATGTCGAGCAAGCATCCAAGTACGCGGTTGCAGTGGGTGCTGCCTACAACACTGGTGAGGACATACTGCACAATTCACCATTGCCCGATAACACACTCTGGGTGAGGGTTGACGTCTGCACGAACGAAGACGCCCACTTACCGATCCCGTCTCGAGATGAGCAAAACAAGGTGGCAGATGTTGTAGGTGGCTATGTTGCTTGGACAATAGGTCTTATCGAGCCATATGAAAAGGTCATTCATTCTAAAGTCCTTGCATGTTTCCTTCAAACTTTCATCTCAAACTGTGATTTAATTTTCTGATTTGCGCAGGGTAAGATTTCAAAGTTTTCAACAACACAACCCAAGTCAAAAGCATAGGCTAGCCAACAGAGCGAAGAAGACAGACCTCATTTCTTGATCAATTAATATCGATTGTACCACAATTGATCGGTGATGGAGGAGTGCAATTACGTATTCCAAGACATATCTACAGTGTTAGTGGTTTAGTTGATTATGTTACTGCCGAGGTCGTGCAGGACATATGTGCTCGTGATTGGGTTAGTGCTTCGGCTATCAACATTTGGATAAGGTACTTCACTATCATTGTTTATCACTGTTATTAATATATCTCGTTCCATTTCTTTTGTTTCTTATGACACTGTATGTTTTATACCAGGCATTTGGACCATGACGTTTTAATGGATACACACAGGGTCCAATTCGCATTTGTCAACCCTTTTCTCGTTGGTCATCATGAGGGTAAAGTAGATATAAATGCGCAGTCTAATGAGCTGAAAGATTACTTTAGCAAGAAAGCGACACCAAATACATTATTTTTAGTGCCGTATAATACGGGGTAAGTTATTATTGGTACAATTTTTGTTTTTATTGTTTAACTTCTATCATAACATGATTGTTCAAAAAAAAATTTTAAAATATAGTTTAGGCGCCATTAGATATTGATCGTTATCAATCCAGCGGAACCTTCAGGCCCTCGCATTTACTATGTGGATCCTCTAAAAAATGGTCTTCCACAAGACCGTTTTGATATGTTACTATTGATCAATAGGTAAGTATACGTGCCTATGTATAAATATTTGCGTACGTGATTGAATAACCAAAAGTAATCAATTTCTATTTGTTTTGTTAGTGCATTGATTGCGTATCGGTCGTCTGTCTCGTTAAACTATTCTAAAGCTACTGACCCCCGCCTTAGCTATCATTGGAAGAAGATACAAGTATTGATATTTGACTTTACTTAAACTTTGTTAGTAAACACTTTTTATTCATGAACAGAGTTAAATATTGCATTATATTTTTGCAGTGCCCTTTCCAACCTAATGACAATGATTGTGGGTACTATATCATGAAATTTATGCAGGATGTTATTATGCATGATCAGCCATTTATTCCTCAAAAGGTAAGTCATTTAGTTGCACTTCATATTATGTTGTAATGAAATTAAATTAGTGCCTGACAATTATGTTTTACTGATTTTAATTCGTTCTAACTTGTGTCTGATTGTTTATATCTGTAGTATTATGAAGATCAACGTTGTGACGCTTTGACAGACCATCAGGTTAATGAAGTGATCGAGGAATGGTGTGAATATGTGTTTAGGTAAATCTCTGGGTAGCTATATATACTATTAAATTCACTAGCTGGTCTTTTTTGTGTTGTTTCTAATTGCCAATTGTTGTGTCATGCATGTTTGTTGAAGTTGAATTTGTTGTATTTTATTCAGCTAGGTTTACAATATATTGTATAACAATTTTCAATACTACTTTAGCTAATTAATCATTTTTTGGTATCATTTTAAATTTATCTATCATTGTTCTTATTAAACCTTGCAGACTATAATTATATATGCATGGGAGATATATATGAGGAAAAAATATGCTAAAAAAACCAATACGAAGAACCCAAAAAATATGAGGAAAAATATGCTAAAAAAACCAATACGAAGAATTAAAAAAAAACACCTCCTGTGGCACCTGCGTGAGGAGGCGCCCCAAGAAGTGTTGGCTCCTGTGGCGCCTGGGTGGCCAAGCGCCCCAGGAAGGGGGAGCCAGGCGCCACAGGAGGGATGCCTCCTGTGGTGCCTGGCAAAAAAAAAATTTTAAAATCTGTGGCGCTTCCAAGCGCCACAGCTTTTTTAAGTAGCGTCCAGATAGGTGACATCTCTCTAGCGCCACAGCTAATGCAATTATAAGTGCCACAGCTTTGGTTTTTTGTAGTAGTGAAAGCTTAGGATGTCTATTTCCATTCTTGAAACTTTCATAAATTTTTGTCATCATTTGGTCACCAAAACCACATGAAAAACTCATTGTCTTGTAGGCGATTCACTGGAAGCATTATTCGCCTTTCTATTTCCAATATTTAATTCTCATAACCATGAATATTCACCATTTTATTGAATATTCCTAATATTGAAAATATATTTTGGTGAATAAAATTTGGGGCGTTACAGTTCTCCTGTACATCCATAAATCTAGGTAACATTTTTTTGTATTCATTTCTTCAGTTCTTTTTTATTATATCCATACTTCAAATTCTGGTAGTCCCTACCATCGCACCATAAAGGTTACATCTCTAGATTTCAGTGCAACACAATTGTTGCTAACTCAAGATCATGTGTGGGATAATAATTAAATTTCGGTGAGGTTTTCATTTTCTAATTGAATATTCCAAAATAAGACCATGCGGCACCAAAACACTTCCCAATCCATGTCTACTGGCATCAGTAAGGACAACAAAGGTCCACAATAGATCTGGGTTATCGGTATCGATGCTGATGTTGATTTATGTTTCAGCTCGGTAAATTTCCCTTCACAATTATGGTCCCACAGATAATGTTGAGGTTTCTTTTTCAATTTAACTTTGTCTAAGGCAAAGCTATTCTAGAGAAATTCGGTATAACATTTTTGTTAATATTCGGTAAGACCTAAAAAAACTATGTATTTCAAAGACAGTCTCTGGCCTCGTTCCAATTCAGTACTGCTTCCGCCTAGCAACGATCGACCAAGACTCCTTACTGCGAGACTACTTGGCCCATAAATTTAACCTCTGAAAGCCAAACCTCACATTTGCTTAGATTTTAGTGTATTCAATACAGTTTAATCAGAAATGTTCAAAGCCAACCACTGTTGTAACCCCTACTCATTCCATACCTCAGTTGCATTCCACTTGGCCTCTGTAGTAATACACAATCACTCATAGAAGATGTGATAAATAAATATAACAGATACCAATTAATGCAATTATATACTAATACATAAGTCAGTTTGATCAAAACATTCAGAGCCAACCACTATTGCAACCCCTACTCATTTCGTACCTCAGCTAGGCTCAAGACCACAGATTGGGCATAATTCAGTGTATCTGTAGACACTATGTTTGGTGTACCCGTTGGTACTATGTTTGGTCATATTTGGTGTACCCATAAATATTATGTTCGATCATGTTTGGTGTACCTGTAGGTACTATGTTCAGTCATGTTTGGTGTACCCATAGGTACTATGCATCATACATATTACAGTAAATGATATACACAAAGCATATAAATATTCACATGAAGTATGAAAGATAGAGTTACTATATTAGTCTTTCCTTGGATAATATTATATTTCTAATCTTCCCCTAGTCTGTGTTTTATTGCATCTCTCGCAGCTCATTACTATGATCCTTGATCATTAATCCTAGTTTGACGTTCTGTTAACATGTCAAAGATTTACTATATTGGGTCAGGTTCTAGTTTCTAGACCCTGCCCAGCATCTGTACCTCTCACCTTTACCATCTTTGTGTTTCACTGCTTGGAAACAAAGAAGTAAATTCCACATAAACCAAGGGTATATCTGTCATTTCATAATGTATTGGGTACACGGTACTCCAAAACAACATATCATAGATGTTTACTATAGTCAGGGAAAGCCGGTAACAACATACAACCTCTGAACTACTATGCAACACATGCTTGTCCTTTTTCACAACATGACATAACATGTGCAACAACTTCCCAGGAGGTCATCCATCATGGCATTTACCTAGGTTGAGCATGTTTAACTTTTGTGTACCTGTGCCAAAACACAGCTACCGGCTTCAACTGCTTCCGACCACTAGTACCTTGTTACTGCTCTTATCTCAAGAGTTATGCCAGATGTCTCTGGCTGACTAAATACTATGTATGGACTACATATCAGTACTAGTACATGCACTCAGTCTTATCTGTCTGATACTTATCAGCCTATTCGTGATTCTGTTCTAGGATAAGGCCATACTTTGCCCTTACTTGGACCCAATCCCTCAGTGTCCATGACATCCTTATACTACCCTCAGACCAATATTATGATACTGGCTGCCCTCAGGTATTTGTTGTTTGTCTGGGGCTGGTTCACATAAATGCTCCCTTCTTATGCATATGTCTTATCACTATATAATCATAATCATATCAGTATACTATTTTGTTGCCAGAACCACCGCATTTACTCTGAACAGACAATTCTATGGCCATAATCCTTTCTCTAATATCAAAATGTCACACCCTTATCTTATTTTGACTTACAGTGGAATATTAATATGCGATTTGGCAGCAACACAGAAATGGTATAATTATACTGATAATATATGCATGATTACAAAAATTCCCTATAGGGGTTCATACTTGATAAGTACCATCAATATAGCCCTACAAGGCTACTTAGGTGTCTAAACTTGTCTCAATGAAATGGAGACATCCTCCCATCTTCATTCCACCACAGCAACCCTCTCATGTAGTTCTCTTCTCTGATCCCTATGTACCTTCCGTATTCACTTATCTAAATTATTGATAAAGGGGTTGAGATTCGAGAGAATCTGAGTAGGAAACAATACCAATATGTCTACAGGATAAGTGCTTAATGCATGACATGCTTACATTATATAAACTTATGTTAACATAATGACATATCTGCATGCTTAATGTTTCAAATAACATAGTTATGACCATAGCATACATAGAAACAGAGCTTCAATTATTCATATATGTTTTACAAAATCAAGCAAAGCAATAACATTCATCAATACACCAACACAAATATCAAATACAACGCAGGAGAGGTAAGTTCCCTACCTTAAGCCTTTTTCTCATCAAAACGTGTTCCTCGATTTGTGTGCCAACCCTCGGGCTCTCTACTCGATCCTAAAATATCAAATGTACAAGAATTAGATTAAAACCTATTCATATACTATTTTAGGCACTTCCAATATGTTCTTAGTGGTTATATGAGTCTATTATAAAAATTTACCAAAATGCCTCCTAGGACCAAGCCAGGCCTTGCCACACCCTGTTCGGCCATACTTTTTCCAAGATTTTGACCTAGGCTATTCTGACATATTCTTGCCAAAGGAATCTATTTCTGGCCTCAGAATTACCAATTCACTGCAAAAAAACCAGAATGCCCATGGCAACTCCTATTTAGAGTTTCAGGGGCGTTTTGGTAATTATGCTTTTTCGGGCTTTTCTGAAAGGGTGAGCAACTGTAACCCACCTAATTTTCCCTCCTAAACATAATGGAACCATTAATTTCATGAAAATCCAACTCCTAGCACCTTTAACAACCCTGGCCGAAATCCATAATTCTATGAAAAAAGTTAGGGTTTTCGAATTCTGACTCTATAGATTTGCTCCTTTCTAATCCTAACCACTTTATTAACTATTTAATTACATTATAACCACCATTTAGCCTCAATTTAGGTGGCATAACGTTTAAGACACAATTTTTCCCAAATGTACAATGAGAATCAATCCAGCAGAAATTTACCGAATAAATTGCTCACAATAATAAGAACAATCAATATTTTAACTTTCGGAAGTTACCTTAAGCTCCTTCTTGCTTTTCCTTCCTATAGTTGAAACCTTAACCCTTGAAACACTAAAATTTCTACTTCAAACATCTTCAATAACATAGAAGAGAAGTTTAGGAGAAGAATTATACACGTTAGGTACGAATTCATTGAAGAAATTGACCTATCTTGTGAGATTTTCCTCTTTCTCTCTCTAAAACTCAACAAGCTCTTCTCTCTCTCTCTTAAAGGCTGTACAACATCGGTTTGTGGAGGAGGAAGGAGATGAAGATTTGTTTTATCATATTTTACAATTATCTCATATTTATTTAATCACAAAATTACCATAAATTGGACTTTTATGACATAAATTCCTAACTTTATGTAACTAGATGTCTTGAGTCCAATTAACATGCAACTAATATTTCCCTCTCTTGTTACATGTAATATCATCCCAAGGGTCCCTGCTTTAGGTCCCAAGTTGGCTTCATAACATGTTTCAATTTTCATGCACACATAAGTCACAATTTAGTAAAATTTGCAAATATACTCCAATTTTTCATAAATTCATATTTATTTGACCAAAAATATTTCAAATATATATTTCCTCTTTATTTTCCTTAATTAATTGCAATTAACTTTAGTTAATTGGAAAATAATTAATTTTGTGCTAAAATGAAAAAATTACAAAAATGCCATTACCTTTTTATTTATTTTTGTATTTTGGCAAATTTTTTTTCCAAACTTTGAAAAATCATAACCAAATTTGAAGACATTGAATTGGAGTGATTCTAAAGGCTATAGAACCCTTATTAAATCTAGTTTTAAGAAAAAATATATACCTTTTCCAATTGGAAGCACAAAATTCCCAGAGTTTAAATATTTGAATATTGTTTCAAAAAATCAACAATTTTTCTGGACTAAATTAAAAAATTCATAACTTTTTGTATATAGCTTTAATTTTTTTCATATGACCTATCAAATTAAAGCTTAGGATACTTACTTTCATTCTAGAAACTTTTCATAAATTTTGAGTTATCATTTGGTCATTCAAAACCACATGACAAACTCATTGCCTCACTGTTGATTTCACTGGAAGCATTATTCGCCTTTCTATTTCCAATAGTTTATTCTCATGGCCATGAATATTCTCCATTTTATTGAATATTTTCCAATATTTACAATATATTTTGGTGAATAAAATTTGAGGTGTTACATTTAATAAGTCAATTATATCAGTAATATGAAAATATGACATAAAAAAGGTAGTATTGTTCCTAAAACTTAATGAAATATTTAATTATGAATATTTATCTATTGATGTAAATTGAAAACAAAGAATAGCTGGTAGCTTGGTGGCACTAGATATGGCTAAATATCTATGGGGTTTTCAGTTCTGAGTCTCTATTCTTCTAAAATGTGAATTTTAATTTTTGTTTCAGCAACATCATAATGACAAAAAAAAATCTCTTCTATTTTCTTTTTAAAAAAAAAATCAAGGGATTAGAGTTTTATCTGTTTCCATTGAACTCTCCATCACAAAAGAAGAAAATGGAATCCTCCAGAAATCCCTAGCTCTATTTGCTCACTTTGCCTTCTTTGTTCTCTTTGGCTGTCACCTACATATATGTGCACCAAGGATCACCACTGCAGTCTACCTCTTGTGCTCTCAGTCTCAGGTTGTTGCTTCTTTTCCTTCCCTATTTGGTGTTCTCTCCCTTTCTTTTCTTTAATTGGCATTGTCCTAGGCATAGAAGAGCAACTCATTTTGATTCTTCTTTTCCCTTTTGCTAGCCGCATTTGTGGGGTATGATTGAAGCTTGGGTTATTGCTAGGACGTGCAAGCCGTTCTTCCTCTTCCTCTATTTTTTTTCTCTAGCTCTGCTGAGTTCTTTCCTTCACATTTGCTACTGCCATGGTTGATTTGGGAATCTTCTTCATTGACTTGTACTTTCTATGCTCAATGAAGCGATAATGTATGGGTAAGATGAAATCCATTTTTCTCCTCCTTTTATCAGATAAAATTTCCTTCTCTTTTAAGGTTTTGTGCATCTGAAATAGAGGATCAAATAAAAAAAATTAATTAAAAGAAGAGAAGCTAATATGGATAGGTGCTTTCTAGCTTGTGTCATGGTAAATAATCTAGAACTAAAATATGACTTTATTTTCCTTTTCCTCCTAAGTTAAATTATATGTAAAGGGGATTTCTACTTAGCTAGTTTGTATTGAAAGAGTTGCTTGAGATACTTGAAGAATTTTTTTTAGTGCAATTGCAAGAGCATGATGGATTTGATTGTTGTTTTATTGTTATGAGTCGGATTTTGTGAATAAATTGTATTGAAGAAATTTTGTAAAGCTATGTGGATACTTGAATATGTGTGGTTGATAATTGATGGCTTATATTGTTGTTTTATGTCTTAAATTTGAAATTCACACAAAATGTTTGATAAAGTGCATAAGAGAAAATTGGATTTGATTGAATTGTTTAAATTGTTTTAAATTCATTGTTGAAGTTGTGGAGGTGAATATAGATGTTGTGCCGGTTTCTAAATTGAATCTTGAAATATGTATAGAATAAAAAGGGAAAGAGATAGATGTTCTTTCAAATTTAAAATATTTGGTTTAATAGTTAAGAGCCGTAAAACATAACTATTATTTCAACTTGTGACTTTAATATCAATGAAAAATGGTTTAAAGCTCAAGTTTTTTCTCTTTATTTTGAATTGTTACAAATTTAGGATTGAGACGGTGTATTATGTTGTTGTTGAGATCATTTGTTGGTTGGCATAAGAAAAAATTGATATTAGTAATGAAGTTGATAATGACACCAAGAAATAAAGTGAAAAATACCTTACCTATAAATTGAGAAGTAAGTTGACCATGTAATATCCCAAATTTTTGGATTAGAGGCTTGAAAATAAGCCTGAATCAAGCAGACTGCTAAGCCCCAGTTTAGCAAGAGTCCCAGGAACAAAGAATTGCTGCAAGTGTATTTTTCTAGCGTGAGAGTCTTCTTGTAACAAATTTTTAAATAGTCAAATGATGTCTAAAAATTGTGAAATTTTACAAGATGAAAATAGGCATCCTAAGCTTTCATTTGATAGGTAATATGTGATTTTTGGACATCAGGATTGAGAGATATGATCTTTCAAAGTTAGACCCTATTTCTGGAACCAATTCTAGAATAGGTAAGGTTTAATGAATTTCTAGGAAATTTGAACTTCTAGTTGGATAAAGGCTATATTTTTCCCTAAAACTAGACTCAATAAGGGTTTCATAGCCTTTAGAATCACTCCAATTTGATGTCTATAAATAAAGATATGATTTTTCAAACTTTGATTAGAAAATCTATCAGAATTGCCAACTATTCCGAAAATGAGGAAAATATTATGGCAAATCTTATAATTATGGAATAAAATATCAGCAACCTATTTTGCACTTCAAATGGGCTAGGGACATCCAAATCAAGGCAACGAAATGAATTAGCATGATCATATATATATATATATATATATATATATATATATATGTGGTGATGTGGAGCCTTACTTTGACAAAGAGTGTTTGAAAAGTCAAAAAGGGTTGGCATGTGATTAAATTGTCATAAAATATTATATTTTGGGTAATTGGATGAAGTAATTAGATGAAGCCCATTAAGTTTATGAAGGACCCCTTAAGTGACATTTTTGGGCTAACAAGGAGGAAGGAAGATTGGTCCAAATGTAATGGGAAGCTTATGACACAATTAGCGATAGATAAGCCCAAGCACAAGAGCTATGTCATAAACCATTTAACAAATATATTTAAGAAAAGATGATGAGATATTTTAAGGTACTTCATCATCTTTTTTTCCCTTCATTTTCATCCAAGCGTACCAAATAAAGAGAGAGAGAGAGAGATAGAGAGCTTAAGAAACTAGAGAGAAGGAGGAGCTCAAGAGGCAAAACTCACAGGTAAAGCTTTGAGATTTCAAGTGTTTAGGTCCTCTAACATGTGATGTAACTCCTCTAACCTCTTATTCTCCATGGAAACCATTGTGAAGCAAGCAAAATCTCAAGGTTGAGGAGAGAGGGAGGACGGTTTTAGAGTGAGAAAGTCCAAGAATCAAAGGTAACCTTAAGAACTTCAAATCTTTTGGTATATTGTTGTTGTTGTTGTTCCGATTCTTGGCTTGGTTTATGGATTTTTTGTTGATTTTGTAAACTTGGAAAGTGGAAACCCTAAAGGTTATGCTGTCTAGTATGTGTTTAAAAGGTTTAACAAGTGATTAGGACGAAAAAAGAGGGAGCTTTAAGGATTAGATCATGAAAAACACATTTTCCTTTTTTCCTCTATAGTTTCGGCCAGACCTGAAACCAAGGGAAGGAGCTAGAATTTCATTAATTTGATTATTCCATTATGTTTAGAAGGAAAAATTGTGCAAGGTTTTTGTTGATCATGAAATGTGAAAAGCATTAGAATGTGAAATGTCAAATATACCCCTAAAACCCTAAGTTAGGGGCTGCCAAGAGCATTTTTGTCTTTCAGCAGTAAATTTGGTAATTCTAATGTCAAAAAGGGGTTTCTTTGGTGAAAATATATAGGATAAGTCCAATCAAAATTTTTGGAAAAGTACAATCAGACTGGGTAGAAAGGGACTTAAACTGGATTCCTAGGGGTATTTTGGTAATTTTGTGGTTTTAGTCAAAGATAACCAACACAATAAGTTTAGAATTAATTATGACTGACTAATAACTCATTTATCCTAAATTTGGAATTTAAGGATATACCGATAGCCCGAGCTGGATATAATATTAGACTGATAGTCAGTCAAGGGAAGGACAATCTAGGTAGTAAACTTACCTCTCCTACATGTATTTGATATTTTTTATTGAGTATTGATGCATGTGGATGTTTTGCTTGATTATGTGAAATATATATGAATGATTGAAGCTCTCTTTCTATTTATGCTATGGCCATAAATATGTTGTTTGAATCATTGAGCACGCAGATATGTCATTGTGTTAGCATGAATTATGTAATGCAAGCATGTCATACATTAAGAACTTATCTTATATGCATATTGGTATTGTTTGCTACTGAGATTGTCTTGAATCCCACCCTCCCCCAAAAAACTATTTAGACAGATGAAACAGGAGGCATGTGGAGAACAAAGAAGAGAACCGAATGAGAGAGGAATGCAATGGTAGAACGAAGATGAGATGGTGTCTGTGACTCACTGGGACGAGTTTAGACACCCTGGTAGCCCTGTGCAACTACATTATTTGAAATTGTTATATACAATCCTTGTGGGGAATTTCTGTAGTCTAACACTTTTTATCAGTATATTTATGCTATTTCTTTGTGCCCACCGAATTGCACAATTGCTACTCTAATTAATGTTGATGATAAGAGGCATGCAAGGTGGGGCCTTATAGATTGCTCTTATGTTAGTATTTGGAATGTATATACCTTATATGCTAGAATGTCTAAAAGCGATGCTTGGATCTTAACTGTAAGAGTTATGTGATAGTTACAAGTAGTAAATGATTTGCATTAAATGGATTTTGTAAGTTTTAGAGTTTAAGTAACAGTATATGACAGTGACATTACTTTGGGTATTAGGGGATGAAAGAGTGAACATCTTTGCTAAAGCGACCATGTAGAAGAATGTTATTTATTTGGGAGCGCAATAGATAAGTGAATAGCGTCCCATTATAAATTTTATACATGATATTTTATTTATTATATTTCAATTTAATTTAATTACCACAATCTCTTGTTGCAATTTTATCAATGAAAATTTATTAGAATTATCTCAGTGTTTTGTCAACATATTGAATTTGAAGGAAAGTTTTGAAATATTGTTTGTGAACTTTCATTTTGGGGTATTCTATTATGTTCTATTTGATACGAGCTATTATGGTATTGAAAGAAGAAGTTTTCATTGCTTTGATAAATTGGCACCAGGCATGCTTGAAAGCGTTTTTTAGATGACTAAATATAGAACACTAGTTACTAACAACAGTACTATTAGTCTTTGGCTTAGCATGGTTAACCTTGAGCTCGCTTGGAAATCGTGGGCATAGTACTCATGCTTAATATTCGTGGGATTCATTCTCAAGCTTGTTATTCGTGTGTTTTATACCTATGCTTGTTTTGTGCCCTTGAGCTGCGCTTGGTTATTTACCCTCATGGACTGTATGCCCGCGCTTGTTTTTGTGGCTTCATTCTACGATTGTTTATTTACCCTTGTGGACTGTGTGTCCACGCTTCTTATATGTTCTATTGAAGTCCTATAAGAAGATAGAACTTGAGATTTATTATTTTCAAATTGATTCTATAAAACAAACTGTTTTATTATGTACTTGGTATTATTCATTTTATGATCTTCTATACATCTTCAATTATCCTTATTAGTAATCAATTTATATGAATTTGTTTATAGTTATGATTTCATACTTGGAAGTTGGAATTAACTATTCTCTCTTTATTATTGGCTATCATTCAATCAATTTATTCTTTCATTATTTTATTTATTTCACTAATGGGATATTATTCACCAAAAAATATTTTTGGCCTCAGATAGTGCAGCTGATCATGTCCCTCTTGCTAATCCCTGAAGGTCTATATGGCTATATTAAAGCTAGAGCATCATTTGAATTATACTTAGTTCAATGTAAAACCTTAAACTCTTTTGTATGCATTGGTAAATCTTGTTTAGGTGCTCCTTATCATCTATAGGCATGATATATATAAGCTAGAAGTAATGTGTACATATTTGATATTATTGTAATTACTAGGTGTGACATTTGTCTATATGTGGTTTAAGGCTTTAGGAATATGAGTTCTCTTATGTTTTGTGCTAGTCATTCCTGAATTTTCAAGGCGTGACAACTATTTTTGGGATTTATAAAATTATGAAGAGGCTTAGTTCCCCAAAAATGGCCCAAATAATTTTAAAAGTTAATATCTAGGAATTAAAATCCTATTTTCTTAAAAATTCGAGGAAAAATAGTTAGATGTTATCCTTATTAGGGAAATTATTTTATGACCTAAAGAAGTTAATTGAGGAAGGAAATCCTTATTAAGTATTAAGGATTAATTTTTAGGTTTTATTCGGCAATCTAGCATCGATAGAGGAAGGGTAAATTAGTAATTTTATTACATAGATCCAGAAATCTGAATTGGCGGCAAGATTAAGTCCAACATGTGGAGCCGAAGGAGTGTTTTCTCCAAAGATGGCAAGCTCCAGATTTTACAAAAAGAAAATGTAGCCCAATAAGATGTTTAATAGAAGGTTTGCCTTACAAGCTAGTGGGTGTGAGATTAAAGTATAATAAACCAAACTTCCACCCACTTAAAACATATCAGTGATACGACTTTCACCCCACTTACAATCGAAAATTGAAACAGAAAAGAAAAGAAAGAGAGGAAAAGAGAGAAAACGGGAGAGACCAAGAGAGAGTCTGGGAGACAATGACTAGAAAGTCACTGAAGAAGGAGGAAGAGGAGGCTGGAGATCCCATGCAATCACAGAATCTTTAGGTAAGCCTTCTGCACCCTTATCCAACTTCATTTGGGTTGATTAATGAGCTTCTTAAAGTTAAATTTGTGCTAGAAGGTGGGTGTTCTTGTAAGGATGTTGTTGTCACCATAGAAGGTAAGAGTGAGTCATTGCATGTTGGCTTTAAGATTTGATTTTGAGGTTTTTGGTTCTTCAACTTGAACACTGAAATAGAGAATGCATTAAGGGTTTATAGATGTCGAAAACAAAATGCTGCATCCATGAGTTTTTAGTGATTTTGGTTTGCGTTCTTTGAGGTTTAAAGAGTTAAACATGTGTTTTGAAGGACAAAACTAAGAAGAAATCATATTAGGAAGAGATATGGGGTGTTCTTGAGGTTATATGACAGAGTGTCAACTCTGGAGAGTTTTAAAGACAATGAGTTTCGAGTAAGGTTTTGATAGGGCAAATGGTGTCCTCTGTCTGTGAAATTTGGTAGAGAGTTGGTACACATCCCAAGCTTTAAATTAAGTGCTAGAACATGCTAATTGGATGTCTAGAATGTTTGCAAGTTTGGAATGCAAACAAGAACATTCTTATTTCCAGATTTTATGCAGTGAGCAATCATGCAAATTACGTAAGGTTACTTTTGTAATTTGTCATTGTGGTTATTTTTCCTTTAAAATAAACTTACAAAATTTAAATTAAGTATCAGAACATAGATATTTTATATGTATATTGTAAGTTATAAATTTTCAAAATTTGTACAAGAAAACTGGAATATCCCGTATTACCAAAGGAACAATTAGTATGCATGTTGGAATTGGGAAATTATGTCCATGATTTTATGTTGGATGTTATTTTTTCTTTTGTAGAATATTGAAATATCTTTAAATAGGAACTTTAATCACCTCATTTAGAGTTCCCTTGTTTAAGTTATGATTTTTAAAATTTCCTTGAAAAATTAGAGGCAGATTTTCAATTAAGGTCGAAAATGAAAACATTTGGATAAAATTGTAATTAGTAATGGGTTTGAGAGTTTTGGGATAAGTTTCAAGGGCTAGCTTATTGAATTGAATGTCTAAATTACTGAGGCAACTAAGCATTCATTATGTCTTAGAATATATACATAATGAAATAAGTATAAAAGATTATCAATGATGTAGGGAGATGTTAAGAGTACATGTTTAAAAGCATGATTTAAAAAAATGGAGCTTTATCCACCTATGTGCATATGTTTTGGCCAAGAAGAGTTGAGATCATGGGGAGAGATTTATTATACAACTAGTGTTAATCCCCGTGTGTTGCATGAAAACGTGAATTTTGAATAATGATACATTGTAGAAATTAGGATTAATTTTTTATGACTGTAATACATTTATATTTGTATATCTATAAAACTAATTTTTTAGCTCAGAAATGCATAAAGGGTGATTATAATCATGCTTATATATCACATTTTGAGGGAGCACGTTTTTGGAGAATTTATTTTGCCCTGAGGTGTTAACAAAGTGTCAATAAATTAATAAATGACGACTACATTAGATACTTACTTATTTGTCGACTAATATCACACTGACTTTCCAAACCTCAAATGGTAGGGCCTTTGCCATTGTCCACTTCCTAAATACCCTAACAATCATGCTCTAGGTTTCCTTGATATCATCAATGTGCTTGAGTAAAGCATGAGCAATGTTTGTCATTGCTTGAGTTGATATAACTGATTTCTTCAAGAATTGTCCTGTTATGTTGTATATGAGGATGGGAGGTTTTTGCTGAGATATATAATTGTACATGTAAAAGTATTGAATGTGAAGGAATTTCTGAGAAAACAAAAAGATATTAGTGATATTTATGTTGTCCATGAGGAATTTCCAAAAGTTTTTATAATGATTTTCCCAACATCATAATTTTAATTCTCAATTAATGTGATCTGTCCCATTTTTTTTAAGCGATTCAATTCCCCTATTCCTAATTACTCCAAATACAACATCTAGCTTTCTTCCTTCCAAATTATTCCTTTTAAAGTAATTTTGTTCACAGGATTGTATGTAACACCCTAAATTTTATTCACCAATATTTATGGTAATTGTTGAAAATAGTCAATGAAATAAAATGGTGAATTTTGTAAAATGTGAATGGTACTGCCAGTGTAATTTCTGGTGAGGCAACGACATTGTCAGGTGAATTTGAATAAACTAATTATGTTCAAAAATTATGAAATTTTATAGGGTGAAATTAAACATCCTAAGCTTTAATTTGATAGGTCATATGAATCATTTAAAGCTATATACAAAGAGTTATGAATTGTTGAAATTAGCCCAAAAAACTGTTGAGTTTTTCGAATAGCATTCAAAGAATTTAATTCTGGAAAATTTGTGCTTCCAATTGGAAAAATTTTATATTTTTCTTTGAAACTAGACTCAATAAGGGTTCTATAGCATTTGGAATCACTCCAATATAATGTTTACAAAATTAGTTATGATTTTACAAAGTTTAGGCAGAAAATCTGCCAGAAATTGCAAAAAAAATCCGAAAATGGGAAAATGGTGACACAAGTATACATTTGACTTGAACAATGTTATGAAGCCAATTTGGACATAAAGGAAGGACCCTTAGGCATCTTTTTCATGGGCCAATAAGAGGGAAAAATTAGTTTAATTTCATTTGGGCTTGTGACCACATTACATGTACATAAAGTTTATGTACATAAAGGTCCAAGTTTTGTATTTTTGGTAAATTAAGTAATTAGGGTGAATAATGACATAAGCATAATGTGATTGAACCATTTTATTCATCTTCCTCCTCTATTTCCCGTCAGTTTTGGCTACAACAAGAGGGAGAGGGTTGTGTGAATTCTAGAGAGAGAAGGAGAAGAAAACTCACAATGTAGGTCGGTGTCTTCGGTGAATTCGCTCCTAACTTATGTAATCCTTCCTCTAAGCTTCTCTTCTACATGATTTAAATTGTTTGAAACACAAATTTGATGTTGAGAGGAGCTAGGGTTTGGTCAACAAAGGGAAAAGCTAGAAGGAAGAAGAGGTAACTTCCTAAACTTCAAACATTGCTTATTCTAACTGCTGTGAACAATTTAATCGATGAATTTTTGCTGGATTCGCTCCAATTGTAAATTTGGAAAAAGTTGTGTGCTAAGCATTATGCTGCCAAAATTAAGTCTAAATGATGGTTATAACCTAATTAAATAGTTAATAAAGTGACTAGGTGTAGAAATGAGCAAGCCTACAGAGTTAGAATTCAAAAACCCCAATTTTCCCTGGAAAATTGTAGAATTTTGGCTAATGTTTTTTGGAGGGGTTAGAGTTGGATTTTTGTTATTCTGATGATTCCATTGAGTTCAGAAGGAAAAATTAGGTGGGGTTATAGTTGACCATTTTTTTAGAAAAGCCTTATAATGCATAATTACCAAAATGCCCCGAAACTCTAAAATAGAGGCTGGAAAAGGCATTTTTGTCTTAGGTTAGTAAATTTGGTTATTCTGAGCCCAAAAATAAATTTCTTTGGTACAAATATGTCAGAATAGCTCAAGTTAAAATTTCGGGAAAAGTACAGTCGAACCAGGTATAGTAGGGCAGGGCCCCCAAGGGTAGTTTTGTACATTTTCACAATAGACTCATATAACCACTAGAAACCCTATATGAGTGTCTAAAATAATACATGAATGAGTTTTAACCTAATTCTTATACATTTGATTTTTTAGGACAAGTTACGAGCCTAAGTTTGGCATGCAAATCGAGGCACAAGTTTTGCCAAGAAAAACACTTGAGGTAGTGACATTATTATTCATACATCATATCATAGTTCATATGATTTTGTGGTTGCAATTATTTCTACTTTTATTAATCAACATGCTTTGGCCCAGAAGGGGCGGTCTACCGAGAAGGGCAGCAAGTGTGAGAAGTGCGTTCTACCTGGTTGCGGACAATAATCCAACCTAGGTACTCGGATAGTAGTGGTGATGCCCTATCCCATGTATACTATACATGTGCTTATATTGTTCATTAATTGGTGCATACATGATGCATATCATATCTACTTTCCGCAATTTTTATGAAAAATAGTATATTGCTACTAGGATTCCTTGGAATCTCATTCTTTTTCAAAAATGATAATGTGCCATCGGGAACTAGCAGATCCAAAGGCAAGTTGGTAGACACTAAGAAATGATGGCGCGGATCCCGAGAATGGAAGTTTGTGGTTATATGTAGTTTAATTTTTGAGCATTTTGGACAAACTTGTATATATTACTAAACCCTATGAGAAATACCAGCAATGTAATCATGTACTAAATATCAATATTTTTACTCTATTCTTGTATTGTTCACCAAACTATGCACAAGCACTCTGAAGATATGGAAAATAAGATAAGGGTATTACATTTTGATATCAGAGCCCAAGCTATTTTGGAAGAGCCCAAAGCGATTCTGGACGAGCCCAAGCGATTTTGGCAGAGTGGCGGTTCTAGCAATAGGATAGTATACTGAGATGGTTTTGATTACACAGTGATAGGAAATATGCATAGATGAGGGTATCAAAGGAGTGTATCCTTCCAATTTGTGAGGTAGTCCCAAAAGATCAATGAATATCCGAATGGCAGCAAGTAGGGTAATACCGACCAAGGATGTTATGAAACCCGAGAAGGCGGGTACGGCCAAAGCCAATATGCAGTCTACACATATGTAACTCTTTCTTCTTCAATGTTAATCACACTACTAGCTTAACATATTCAGTCAAATGGTTAAACTTAACATAGATAACTGTTAGGGCAATATTGCTACAATTTGAAAACTCTGGGGCGGCATTGCTCCTGAGTGAAAACTGCTGGGTAAATTTGTACCTTAATAAAAATGATATGAATGACACGTGGATTGTCAGCTCAGCATATTTAGTTAACTATTGATCAAATTTAATTGGGATAATGGTCAAGGCAAAATCAATCTAGATTTGACACTTACGAGGCAAAATTGATTCTCAAAAAAGTTTCAAGGCAAAATTGCCCCTCTGTATATACTGTCGGGATAAAATTAACCTTTAATCCGTTTTTTTTTCCTTTTCCTTAGGTCCATATATACGTTTGCTTCAATTATAAAGATCAGTCTTTATGATATGTTAATTGTGACTGATACGGACAATAATTAAACGACATATAAGTTTCCAACACAAAATATTAAATAAAAAATTTTAAAGAAATAAATTGATTATAGTCAATATTAAAAAAATTATTATTCTCATAATCGTCCTCACATCTGTATATAATATGTACTCTGGTTGATTTTGATTTTATTTAAATACGTGCGGCAACATTAATCCTAATGTATGTAGAGTGAGAGCTCGCCATCAATTACTAACATTGTTTCTCTTACAAAATAACAAATTATGAGTATAAAGATCAACACTTGCAATTAAGGAAATTATATTCTAGCCAAAAAAATAAGGAAACTATAAGGACCCAATTAAAAAAAGAAAAAAATTAGAAGGATTTAACTGAAAATAGGTAAAATTATAAAGACATATATATTAATTTTCCTTAAAAATAAATAACGCAGAATATAAGAAAGTCATACTAATCAAATTTTACTATTATTTCACTAATTTCATACAAATGTTATATAATGATTTATGACTTACACACAGACACAACTAAATTTGGGTGAAATCAAGCAGTAACTAGTTATTTTGGTGTTCACTCGAGCCCGTTTGTTTAAATGTAGCAAGAGAAAATTTTGATTAGAGTACGTACAATTTTTTTGGGGAGAACTTTACTACACACAAGAGGAGTTATTGAAATTTGAAAGAAAATATATTTTCAACTTATTTTGATAATTGATTTTGATTGGCTCATCAAAATTAGCTGAAATATATTTTTGTTACAACAAATCTTGTTTAATTTAAGATTATCACAAGAAGTCTCTCATATAACTTGACTTCTAAGAACTGGTTTGACCATTGCCACAGCAACGGTCGATGACGGTCTGACGCGGTGCCTGGAGCAGTGCTTCGTCCACTACAATTCTGATGTTCAGAACTCCACCGATCACCGCAACGTTCATTGACGGTCTGACATGGTGCTTCCTCCGACAGTCTGGTGATTCGTCCACTGCAACAGAACTCCGCCGATCATCGCTGCTTCGTCACTCGTGTTCTGATCTTTGTTGGTCTCTGCTCACTCGTCTCCACGGGTTGCTGCAATTCCACCCTTCAGCCGATAGTGAACCCGCTCCTGTACCAAGTCCCGCCGGGATATCGCCACTCTCTAGACCAGCAAAGACCAAGTCCAAGACGCCGAGCGAATTCCAGAATCTGCGGCTGGTTTCTTCTCCGATCTGATCTGAGGTGAGTCGACTTCTGCTCTCTCATTTTGTCTTGATAGCTACTCTACCATCTCTGGCAGAATCTAGATCTCCCCGATCAGATCAGATCTGGGCTGGTTTCCTGTAACGAAATATCACAGAACGTCTTGCCCATGAGTACTGATCCTATTTCTGAAGGAGGTGGAGGTCATTCTGAGGAAGAAGACGATATCTTAGGGCGTAGCTTAAAGAAGATGCCTGAAGATATCCAAATGCAAGATGCAGAAGCTAACGTTCAGGGGAAAACAGAGAATCCTGAAATGAGGAAAAACAATGTTGAGAGCAAAGATACAGATTTACAGGCCCTGCTGTTGGACTTTGGGTCCAAGTCCGTCCTTGATGGGTCGGACTATTTGATTAAGATATAAGTAGTATAATCAAATAAGAATAAAATCAGCATTAATTGTAGATTTGGGAATAATTGAGCAATAATTATGGATTTGTTAATTGAGGAACAAATCACCATATTTAGGGAATTAATTGAGAATCAATTAATTCCTGTCTTGGAGGACAATAAGGTGTGCCCACGTTTCCTAATTAGTGGCCTCCATAAACCACTATAAATAGGGTGTGCCTCCTCAATTGCAACTCACCCCGCCATTGAGTTTTCTGGCATTTCTCTTCTCTCCAACCATCTTTCTGGTTCTGGTGATCTGCTGTGCAAATCACAATTAGGCTCTAGTAGTCTAATAATTGTGTGGGCACAATTATGGTGCATTGGAGCTTTGACCCGGATCCGAACATGGATTCGCCCCAGTATGCCAGTTTTCTCTCTCCCTTTTATTATATTTTTCTTATATTGGCATCAGAGCAATTTTGATCCTGTGGCTGTGATTTATTCTTCATGAATAATTAAATGATATAATTTGATTATATCTCCATCACATTTTTTTATTTTCGTTGTGCTATGATTTTATCATTTATTGATGAATTTCATAAATGTAAACATGGTTACTGTATGCTTCCAAGCTTGAGCATATGAGTGTATGTACATAATGATATACGTGTATCTTTATAGTTCCATGGATGCATCTGCATACTTGCTCCCCTTTAATATGCATATGCGACATGCTCATGAAGTCTGAATCTGGGAATTGATGCTCCATCAATTTTTTCCTCCTGGAATGCATTACATATGAAATGTGCGTTCTCCTCTGGTCATTATATGTATAATTCATGGCGCAATTCCTTTGTCTACTTGTCACTTCTTTGATCCATTAAAGGTGAGTCTTTGGGACCTATGTGAAACAAAAAACAAGAGCCTTTAACTCCTCAAAGGTTAGAAGAGCCTTCAAAACCCAGAAGACACACATCCAGGTCAGATTACCCAGTGCCGTCAATGTCGAGAAAAATGGGGTATTCAAAACTGAGTGTTTTTGCCCCAAACGAAGACATGGATGTGTAGATCTCGAAGAGACGATTCCAATGATGCTTAGAATGCGTCAAACGGAGTCTGGATGAGGGAGAAACGAAGAAAAGAAGTTGGTGGCTCATTAGTCGCCACCGCCACTTCACTCGTGATTTGATCAATGAAACATAGTTTTTTAGATCAAATAAATGCCATGGATTTGTAGCTTGCTGAACTACGATTCCAAAGGCACCAAGAACGCGAAAAACGGAGCTAAAACGAGGGAGATATGGCCTCCCGAAGTTGGTGGGTCACGATGACCCGCAGGAGCTCCAATCGGGTCGGATTGACCCGGCTGGAGGTTGAAGATGAAGACGTGGCAGTCAACGCCACATCATCAGTCAACCGACCCATGCGGCCCCAATAAGATGGCACCACATCAGCGTTAAGTGCCACGCCAGCAAAGGTCAACAAAGGCCACGTCATCCGTTGACCAGCCATATCGACCAAGACACGTCAGCAGTGATGGGTCAAGGTTGATCAGTCAGCGTTGACTGGTCGATGGTCAACGTTGACAAGTGAACGGTCACCACTGAAAAAAAAACCAGAAATCGACATGTGGCGTGTGGGACCCACTGGGCCTCTGTTTGACATTTGGCAAGCATCGTCGGAGAGAGGACAGCGCGTGGAGTCGTTTGGTCCGACACGTGTCACCTGCTGACAGCCGCAAAGCAGCACGTGGAAGTCACGCGCCACCGCCGAGAGTGGCCAACGTTGAAGTTTTCCAATTTTTCAGGAATTTTTGATCCAGACACCTTCTAGGGGCACATAACGGCTCATGGGACCTCTGATTGAGTCGTGGTCTGTTCCTAAAAATCCCTAAATTCTAGAGCTTCAATTTGATATATAATTTGCATAGATTTGAAGCATGTTTGGATGTATTTTGAGTCAAAAAGGTACTTATATGCACTTTAGAGATTCCCAAAAACATTGAAATTGAGTCAATGTTGATTATATTATTTTTTGGGATAGGTTGGCTTACTTATTAAGAGTATTTCAGATGTAACATAAGGTTAATACTAAAAGATTCTTTAAAAGTAAGGGATTATTCATATAAGTTTTTGAATATAAAGTCCTTTCCAACCTTGACTCAAACTCTTAGAGATAAAAACCTGAAAATTTGCAGCAACTTGAGATTATTGAATAATAATAAGTCTTCTCATACTTCTAACCATATTGATCCACTTGGATTGAAGCAATGACTTCTAAAAGTCAATCCTTTATCATAATATTATGACAAAGGATAAGACAGATAGGGATGTTAAAATCATCTCATCAAGTGGAAGGTATGCTGCAATTACATCCAAGTAACTGGATGTAAACATAGCAAAGAGGAGCTGGACATTGTAGCTAGATGCTATATGAGTTAATATGGTCAGAAGGGCCTATGCGAGGGAGAACCTAGTTAAGAGACAACAAAATGGTGCAAAAAGTTTTTCTTTTGAATGTTCTTTATCATTGAATTTATGATTAAATTCTCTGTTTTTAGAATTGAATTAAGCATATGCTCTTCTTGTTTTCTTGAACATTCATGCTAGTTAGCTGATATTGTGTTATTTTCTTGTTAATATAACTACTCTTTGATTGAGTAGGAGTTTTCTGGAATGCGTCTAGAAATCCAAAGGGGAAAATGTTCAATGAAGACTGTGGTTAAAAGGGTGATGAGCTAACTAGTATGATTGGGATGGGAGTCAGCATAGTTGTCTCTTTAACATGAAACTAGTGAACTTATTATCTAATTATCCTTTGTCTTATTTGAACAAATATGATTTGTATACCATAATCATCTAAGTGACCAATTATGACCAAGTCTATTTGCCTGAGCTTATGAGGATAAGCTTAATAGAGACATATATGGAGTTAGAAACTCTCAAATCTCTTTCATTCAAGAAGAATGAGATGTCAAGGATATCCTACCAACCAGTCTTCAGCATTTAGAGACTGAAGCAACCAAACAATGCAAAAGGTTTATGCTATCAAGCATAGAAAGAACAACATTGCTTAAACTTATGTTGGTACGAGCAATGTAACCTTATCTAAGCCGTGTTGATAGTGTTGGAAGATGGTAAAATAGATTATCTTCTTCCATAAAGTTGAAACTAAGTTAAGTTTTAACATAGTGTATTAAGTCCTAACATGTCATTTAGGCAACACTTGAGGTAAATGTCAAACTAAGAAGTTGAGACAAATAAAAATGCCAAGTACTTTCTAACAAACAACACGTGTATGTTGTGATAAGACGTCTTCCAGTAAGTAGGAGTAAGCCACGTCTTCTAATGAGTAGGTTTATATGAAAGCATATACTGCTCCTGATATGCATATTGTGACCTTCGGCAATGTGATTCGTCACATTGAACTTGAGTGTGAAAGACTGAAGGATCCAAGATCCATTAGTCAGACGAACTTAAGGACTAAAGAGTGGGAGGACTTATCCTTTAAGCCTAAGGGCAAGAAACCTATGAGGTAAAATTGATCTAGATGAGGTCAAATGGTTTCTACAAAGATGAAAAGCTACATTGATAATCCATAAGGGTTGTAAAAGTAGTGATCCACATGAGTTGTGGATATTTCAGAGAAGCATATGGCTTCATGTCAAATGCAAAGCTACAAGAGATAGAGTCAAGGGATTGGAACTAGCACGTTAACTCTGCATAGATAAACCACCCTGATTCACTCCATGCAATTGTAATTGACAAATCACATCTTTGCTATCTCTTTAGTTAAGGATCGATGGGACTATGATTCTCAAATCCTTTGTTGGATTTTGATGTTTCTTTCTAGGGATAAAAGATTCCATTTATTGCCACATGTACACATTGATCAAAGGGAATGATCAAACTAGTAAAAGAGTATTTGCTAAACGTGTACTAAAGGGTTAATACCCTTATGAATAAGTTGAGAACTCATTCTACCTGGCAAGAAAGACAAAGAAACATTTTTTGAGAAAATCCACTGCGATTGGCAAATTATGACGTTAGTGAACCAATGAACGTGAGGGCAAAACACAAAGCTTGGTGTTTCGTTAACTTCATGGACATTTACTTGAAATACTGTAATGTTTACTTGATTTTTGGTAAGTGTGAAGCTGTTAGATAATGGCTAAACTAAGCAGTAATCAGTTAAACTAAAAGGATAAGACCTTTTGAACTAACAGGGGTTAAAGACACCCACGTGATTAGTTCAAGCTACTTTGTGTACAAGAAATGCATTGTTAGGCAACTATCAATACCTAGAAACATTCAACATAATAGAGTTGTTGAAATAGAGAGATAGATCTCTCCTTGACATGGTTGAGTAGATAATGGCATAAGTGAGGCCATCAGCCATATGTTGGTATGTAAACTCATAGTTATTATCTTCACACTTAATCAATTGCCCTCTATATCAGTCACGACCTTACCCTGTGAATCATGGATAGGCCTTAGATCAGGCACAAGCTCGTTAAAACCGTAAGGGTCAGCAACTTATATCCATAATTCTTCCTATGAGTAAGGAAGATTGGGGTAAAGGTATACAAGGAATCTCTTTGTGAGATGACTTGGGAATTTGACAAGACACATTTTCATTAGTGAAAATGATGGTGGCTCAATGACTGTAAGAGAACCGACGGACGCAACGTTCATAAAACTACATTTTCTAGCAGAAAAAGAGCATTAATCATATTGAATCTCTTTAAGAGGCTCACAAGTGACAAGGAATAACTAAGTGTTCCTAAGTTCACTGATCCGAATGGGAGGATTGAGACCATTTTCACAACAAAAGAGGTAAGAGATTAGTTACTAGAGAATTACATCACTCATACACAGGAAAAGAATCCTATAAAATCCACCTTGGAGTAAATTGTCATCTAGCGAATCACCATAAAGGGATAGATTCCCTAATGGATTGAATGCTCTCTTCATCATTTAGAAGGTGATGATAACCACCTATAAGTGTCTGAAAGACACTAGAAGGACCTGCTAAGAATAATTGCAAAGTGTTATATGGATTCCTTTTTGAAACTAGACAAGTATATGTTTTAGGCAATTTGTCACCTAGCCAGGAGGCGATTGGGGACAAGTATATTCTCA
The DNA here is from genome assembly GCA_963242795.1 of Inga leiocalycina. Classification (NCBI taxonomy): domain Eukaryota; kingdom Viridiplantae; phylum Streptophyta; class Magnoliopsida; order Fabales; family Fabaceae; genus Inga; species Inga leiocalycina. The sequence goes on along the minus strand of OY725326.1, from coordinate 25,766,105 downwards.
AATCTGTTGGGGGCATGTAAAACCTAAAACACTTAGTGGCTAAGGGGTACTACAATGGAAGGTTGTCCATTGTGCTTTTAACTCTGAACTTTGGCAATGAAAGAAAGCTTAGTCTTGAAATTACATCAAGATGATGTGAAGGCCGCTTTCCAATTTGAAAATTCTGGAAATTAGATGATGAACTCTATATGAAGTAGCTTAAGGGCTTTGTAGAAACAATTACCCAAATAGTAGTATATGAGGTTTCACAAAGTGAAAGCCTTACCAACTTCAAGATAACCGAGGAACACTACATGAGTACCAAATGGTCTAGTGATGATTCTTTGTGAAGTCATCCTTTGTCAAATGATAATGTTTAGCTGAAACAAGTGTCAAGGTAGTCAAAGGAATAAAGGATCAGAGAATCCTTAACTTCTGAGTTGAGAAAATCATGGGTTGCACAAATATCTTGAATGACAAGGTAAACGGAGATTGCATAAGGAAGATACAGTCTTTACTACCTAAGACATGTACAAGTGTGATCTTTAGGTATCCTAGGATGCCAAACTGCAAACCCATGGACACCCCTGAAGTCCAAGGCATAATCCTAAAGAGGTTATATGTCCTATAAGGAATCCAACATAGAAATGGTGGATAGAGTCCCATAGTAAGAATATGGTTGGTAATGTGCACATTGGTGTGTATAAGACCAAAATATTTTTTGTTGGACTTGGAAGTTGTTTTTGGTCCTGCTGTGAAAAGGTTTATGAGAATAACCATGGATTAAGTTGTCTAGACAACAACTTTCCTTTTTGAAAGGATACTCCAATACAAGACCAAGGCAAATGGTGACGGAGTAAGGAAATATATAAAGTATTTTTTTTCCTGTTATCTGTGGAAATAGAACGCAGGGCGTATTCTGCCATCATTCAAAGTGCCATATAGCTAAAGTAATTCCTATGAGAGATTGGGAATGAATGGTGGATAAAAGGATCCAAACAATAGCATCTTATGATGAGGATCCTAAGTATCACAGCAAGGTGAAACATACTTTTTGATATATCTCTATAAGAGATATGTGCTTTCAAATAGGGAAAGTGACAGTTCAATGACCTTCTACCTACAGAATGTTGGTAGATCCCCTTATTGAGCCCATAGCTTGATTTTCATTGAGTTAGTGAAAATCTTGGGGCGCAAATAAAATATAAGGTCGTGAAATTCTTTTATATGAAGATAAAAGAAATAGTATGTATGTTATAAGTAAATACATATAAGGTATACAAGTTTGTATGCCGTACAGGTTAGAAGAGGTCGGTTCACTCACACGAAGGGTAAGACGAGTAAATGATCACCATGAGATGGTTAAGAAGAATCTTTGCGTTTGAGTCGCCTCAGTTAGACTGAGATGAGACCTATATGTGTACATATACACATAAAATGGATCGAAGCATAAGAACAAACCTGTAGCCAGACAAAGAACTCTTTTTCACAAAAGAGATATTGTGAAAAAGAAAGTTTTGGTTCGAATGTTGAGTACATTTTGGAACTAATGTCTATATGGTGAAAGAGAAAGAAATCGACGTACACCATAAACCGTTCACTGTAGCATGCAATTCATACTGCATGTGGTTAAGAGTTAAACTACAACACGGGATGTAGGTGAAAGATCCCTAGTTCACTACAGTGTGAATCCCAGGAAGGAAGAATCCTTCCACGATGCCCTTAAGACTTAAGCAACATCATTAAAGCTTGGCTTGGTGACAGCTACTTTAGCTGAAACTCCATGATCACACTCGATTTGGTCAGACGAGTGAAAACTAGGAAAGCGACCAAGTCAAGATGGACTGATGTTTAGTCAAAAAGGAAGATTTACTCCTAAATACATAAGATGTGCTAGTATCTGTGGTCGACCCCTTACTAGCTCTATGTGTAGCTAGTAAGTGCGGATACTATGTGCGTGGAAGGCAATCTGGGTTAATCAACATATTAACTCGAGAGGGATTAGATATGCCATAAGTAATATGTATGGGAGAATCTGAGGCATATGAAGCAATAAATGTATAGCTTACAGTTATATATAAAGGGTGTCCTTGGATGCTGATCCGATTTGAGGGATTTCTAGTATCACAAGTACAAAATCTTAAAGACGTTTTTGCCCACACAGTCATGGCAGACGCCAAGTATGAAACAAGAAAGAGTAATGCATGCACTATGGGAGGCCCATCAAGTGCGAGTGGGAGATGTTGGACTTTGGGTCCAAGTCCGCCCTTGATGGGCCAGACTATTTGATTAGGATATAAGTAGCCTAATCAAATAAGAATAAAATCAGCATTAATTATAGATTTGGGAATAATTCAGCAATAATTATGGATTTGTTAATTGAGGAACAAATCACCATAATTAGGGAATTAATTGAGAATCAATTAATTCCTGTCTTGGAGGGCAATAAGGTGTGCGCACGTTTCCTAATTAGTGGCCTCCATAAACCACTATAAATAGGGTGTTCCTCCTCAATTGCAACTCACCCCGCCATTAAGTTTTCTGGCATTTCTCTTCTCTCCTACCATCTTTTCTGGTTCTGGTGATCTGCTATGCAAATCACAATTAGGCTCTAGTAGTCTAATAATTGTGTGGGCACAATTATGGAGCATTAGAGCTTTGACCCGGATCCGAACATGGATTTGCCCCGGTACGTCAGTTTTCTCTCTCCCTTTTATTATATTTTTCTTACACCTGCAATTGACCAAAGCAATTAAAAATTCATCTAGAAATCAAATATCTTATAAGGCTAAACTATTGGGATATGAACAAAAGGCTTTTGATAAAAGCCTTGAAGAGAAAATGAAGGAATGGTTACAGGAAGAAGAAGATATGACACCCGAGCTTACTGAGGAGCAAAGACAAAAGATAGGATCTTTACCCAGGATCAATGTATCGATGCAGGACTCAAAGGAGCTTTACCAACCATTGAAGAATGCCCCCATTTTAACTGTGTTGGGAAAAAGACAAACCTGATTGTGATGAGAGACATAATTAAATGGGTTATGAGATCAGAAAATTTTGAGATTATTGATCTTTCTAATAATTATTTTATTTCAGAATAGCAGAAAAAGCTTTATGCAATAAACTTCTGTTTGATGGACCTTAGCTCAAACAGGGTTACTATTTTATGGTTCAGATATGGAGTCCCAATTTCAATCCCCATTGTAACAAGTTGCAGAGAGTCACAGTTTGGATAAGAGTCCTCACTCTCTCAATATATATTTATTGAAAACAGTGTATGATGGAAATAGCAAATCTAGTAGGCAAAACACTCAAAGTGGATCTTAACACTCTAACAAAATGGAAACACAACCAACATGTAGTGGAGAGGGGGAAATTTACCAGAGTAAGTGTGGAGGTTGATTTGAATAAACAGCTCCAATCCATATTTTCTCTTAGGAATCAGATTTATACAATTGAATATGAAGGGCTTGATATAATATGCTTTAAGTGTGGGCTTTATGGACACAATCAAGAGGTGTGCCCACACAATGAGTAGAATCATAAGTTTAACCCAGAATAAAAGCAACCAAAAAATCCGCCTCCAATGCTGGAAAACAAAAAAGCTAGAGAAAAGTTCGATTGTGAGCATACCTGAAATCCTGATTGAGAAAGAGTATGGAGCCTGGATGAAGGTCACATCACCTGCTTGGCGTTGGAACCAAAAAGATGCTTACAAGCTACAATCCTATAAATCTGCCACTAACATTCGGTCTGAGGGTAAGCAAATGGAATTGACTACTGGTCAAGGCATAATATTTTGAAAGAGATCGATTTAGAGCCACAAGGAACCGAAAAAGTCAATCTTAGTATGAGAAAGGAAGATGTCACTCAATAGAGAAAGCAAGAAATATCCGAACCTTTGTAAGTAAAAAATGATCTGCTACAATTAAAGGCATCCGAGGCAACGACTTCAAGTTTTAAAAATAGGGGTACGATTAGGTCAAAGATTGAAAAGGGATTAAAGAAGAGTAAAGCATGTAAGGGAGAAAACAATGAGAACCAAATGGATATTATTTTGCCAAGTGTAAGTAAAGGTAAAATGGCTCTTGATCAAAATGGGCCAAGTCATAATAGAAAAGCAAATCCAGAAAAAGGTAAAGATGGAAATAACAACAAGACTTCAATATCAAAAGTTAAAATAGCGTCTCCCTCCTTGAAGAAGAAGTAAATGGGCCAGACCTACCATTTGGTGTTTGGGTCAATTTTAAAAGGTGGACCTGGGCTAGTTAATTAATCTTTAAAGCAAGCCGAGCAAAGAGGAGTATCTAGCATTTAAGAAGTTGTAACAATTCATATGAAGTGGAAGGAGAAACATGGGACTAATCAAAGTCATATTGAATTGAAGGAGCAGATGAAGGGCCCTCCTGAGCCACCAGATGGTAATTTGGGATAGCAAGGGATGCTTATAATTGATGAACAAGGAGAACAAAATGACATGTGGTCTGTAACTAATGATGAAGACAGAGAGGTGCTACAGGGGGACTTAGAAAATCATGGAACTCTCTATTTGAGGATAGTAACCGCTCAGGTAAGGTACTAATTTCCTTTCTATTTTATTTAATTATGAATATAATATATTGGAATTACAGGGGCATAGCCTCAAAATCTTTTCCAGGCTGTGTCAGAGATGTGTTCCAGGGGAAAATGTTAAGATTCTTATTCTTACCGAGACTCATATTAGTAGATACAGGGCTGATAGAGTTATCCGTATATTGGGATTTAATACATGGCTCATATTGGAAGCAACCGATTATGCAGCAGGTATTTAGATTCTATGGAATGATGATGAAGTGTCTATTAAATATATTTCTTATTCTACTCAAGCTATACACCTTAAACTGCTACTTCTAAATAATCTTGATGAATTTTTGCTATCTAGTATGTACGCTGAACCCAATTATAGTCTGCATTGCAACTTGTGGAGATAGCTTATTGACATTAGTACATTAATTGATGGACCACGGGTTGTCATGGGGGATTTCAATGCTTATCTATCTGTGGAGGATAAAAAAGGTGGGGCTCAGCCTAACGTTAGGTCTATGAGACAAATTGGACAGTGCATATCTCAATCTTGATTGATGGAAACTGATGTTATCAGAGAAAGATAAACTTAGGAACATAGTTTATTAAAGGAGAAAATAGACTAGGCTTTCACTAATATAGAATGGAATCATATACATCCTTTAACTAAGGTCTATCATGTTAACAAATTTGGTTCGGATCACAGACCAATTCTTTTCAAAAGCACTCCTTAAGAGCCATACCGACACCAAGACCCTCCTTTTAGTTGTCAAGATGCATGGTTTATTAAAGAAGGATTCAATGAAGTGGTCAAACAAAGTTGGAGTATGGAGCATTGGAATGGTAAGGTAGAGAAATTTCCAAATATCACTAGAGAATGGAATAAAAGCAAAGTGGGGAACCTATCCATAAAGAAGAAAATTTTGATTAGAAGGATTGAAGGTGTTGAAAGAGCTTAGAGCAGTCGTGATAACAAATACCTTGTTCAAAAAAAAAGAGCTTTGGAAGGAGTATAACAAGGTCCTAGCATAAGAAGAATTGATATGGTATCAAAAGTCAAGATGTAGTTGGCTTAGGTGGAGAGATAAAATAGTAAATTTTTCAATACAACTACTTCAATCAGGAAAAGAAGGAATAAGGTTGAGGGACTCAAAGATTCTTACGGAAATTGGATTTTTGATCAAAACAGACTCAAGGATCTTGCTCTTAACTATTATAGGGAGCTTTTTAAGAGAGGGAATGGCTATGCTTAAGAGATCATAACTCAAAATCAATTCCTATATTGAATGAAGCTGAATTAGATCAGCTTCATGTAGAGGTAGAAATGAGGAAATTAAAAGGGCAATTTTTGACCTTGGAGCCTTTAAACCCTCTAGGCCAGATGGGATACAGGCAGTCTTATACCATGAATATTGGAACTTGGTGGGGGATTCTATCTACAAACTGGTGAAAGACTTCTTTATTGAGCTGTCTAAGATTAAGAAAATTAACAACACTAACGTTGTTCTTATACCCAAGACGCCCTAAAGACTATTAAAGAATTCAGACTAATCTCTCTCTGCAATGTGAGCTATAAAATTATCACTAAGATTATAAGTCTTTAACTTCAAGGTATAATGGGAAAGGTTGTGGGTGATCATCATTGTAACTTCATAGCCTAAAGACAGAGTAGTGATAACATCATTATAGCCCAGGAAGTTATACATTCTATGAAGAGCAAGATTGGAATGAAAGGATGGATGGTAGTCAAAGTGGATCTTGAAAAAGCATATGATCTCCTTGAATGGTTTTTTATTCAAGACACCCTCAGGGTTATTGGTTTCAACGAGAAATGGTGTGCAGCCATTATGGCATGTATTACTACCCAGTCCTTTCCAGGTTTTGTGGAATGGGGAAGCTACAGAGACTTTCAATTCCTCTAGAGGTATTCATCAGGGAGATCTTATCTCTCCATATATCTTCACTATGTGTATGGAGAGATTAAACCATATTATTCAAGATGCTATTAAAGATGGATCTTGGAAATGGATTCGGCTAAAAAGGGGAGGTCCACTTATATCTCACCTATTTTTTTGCTGATGCTCTTATCCTATTCGGAGAAACTTCTGGGAGTCAGGCGAAAACAATGATAAAATGTATGAAAATATTTTGTGATACTTCGGGATAATTAATGAATAAGAACAAGACCAGAGTCTGTTTCTCTAAAAACATTCATAGTTCAAGGGCCCTTCTCCTGAGCCAAACCTTAAGAGTTAACCTCACGAGAGACTTGGGTAAATACTTAAGTATACCCTTGATTCACAAGAGAGTATCCTTTATCACCTTTGCTCCTATAATAGAAAAAACCCAAAAAAAGTTGGTGAGTTGGAAACGAGGCTGTTTAAATATGGCGGGGAGAACTAATTTAATCAAAGATGTTCTAACAGCTTTACCATCATACTACATGCAGATAATGCTCCTTCTAAAAGGAATGGTAAAAGAGCTGGAAAGGATAAGCAGAAATTTCTTATGGGGAGATAATGTTAATGGAAGGAAACTCTACTTAGTTGCTTGGGAACAAGTAACCTGTAATACCCCAAATTTTGGGATCGGAGGCTAAAGAATAAGCCTGAAGTAAGTGAACTTCTAAGCCCTGGTTTAGCAAATGTCCCAAATTTATTCCCTAATATTTCTTATACCTTTGGGATATTAAAGTGAATAAAATAGGAAATTAAAAAGTATAGGAAATTTGTATACAAAAAGGGAATTTATTGAAGTTGCAAGAGCATGTCGTTTCATTCCTTCAAGTGAAGCAGTGAGATTGTCATGTGATTTTGAAAGAACAAATGATGAGTAAAATTTATGAACTTTAACAAGATGCAAGTAGACATTCTAATCTTTGAATTTATAGGTCATATGTATAATTTGACACTATATATAAAGAGTTATGAATTTTCGAAATTTACCCAATGAAATTGGAAAGTTTCTAAGGCAGCATCCAAAGATGGAATTTATGGGAAGTTTGTACTTCTAATTGGCTAAAGACTATATTTTTCCTTAAAACTAGACTCAATAAAGGTTTTATAGCCTTTAGAATAACTCCAATACGATGTCTACAAATTTAGTGATGATTTTTCAAAGTTTAGGAAGAAAATCTGCCATAATTTGTTAAAATTTGAAAATGGGAAATTAATTAATTAAAAAATTATTGGATAATATAAACATCATCCTCTTCCTCCTACAACCCAAAACTAACGTTCTATTGCTCAAAATAGAGAGAGAAAGCTTGAGAGAAAATTAGAGAGAGAATGAGGAAAATCTCATAGGGTAGATCGATTTCTTCGATGAATTAGTACCTAATGTGTATAATCGATCTCTTAAGCTTCTCTTCTATGTTATTTAAGGTATTTGAAACACAAAATGTGAAGTTTAAGAGGCTAGGGTTTTCAACCAAGAAGGAAAAGCCAGAAGGAAGAAGAGGTAACTTCCTAAACTTCAAATATTGGTTGTTCTGGCTGTTGTAAGTAATTTAATATGTGAATTTCTGTTAGATTTGTTTTGGATGTAAAAGTGTGGAAAGAATGTGCCCTAGGCGTTATGATACCAAAATTGAGCCTAAATGATACTTATAATGTAATTAAATAGTTGATAAAATGGTTAGAAGTAGAAAGGAGAAAGTTTACAGAATTAGAATCGAAAAACCCCAATTTTTCCTAGAGATTTGTGAATTTTGGTCAGTTCTGGTTCATGAGGTTAGAGTTGGATTTTTGATGATCTGATGATTCCATTAAGTTTAGGAGGGAAAATTAGGTGGAGTTAAAGTTTATCACTATTTCAGAAAAACCCGAAAAAGCATAATTACCAAAACACCCCTGAAAACCTAAATTACGAGCTTCCAAGGGCATTATGGTCTTTTTCTAGTAAATTTGGTAATTCTGAGCCCAGAAATGGATTCCTTGGGTGAAAATATGTTAGAATAGCCAAGTTAAAATTTCAGAAAAAGTACGGTCGAACTGGGTGAGTCGTGCCGAGTCAGTCCCTGAGGTCATTTTTGTAAATTTTCACAATAGGCATATATAACCACTAGAAACACTATGAAAGTGCCTGAAATAGTACATGAATAGGTTTTAATCTAATTATTGTACTTTTGATATTTTAAATTTGAGAACCCGAGTTGTTGGCACACATATTGAAAAGCTGTTTTCAAGTAGCAAAAAGGGTTAAGGTAAGGAACTTACCTCTCCTACATGTATTTCATATTTGTGCTAGTGTATTGATGCATGTTATTACTTCACTTGATTATATGAAATATATATGAATGATTAAGCTCTATTTCTATCTATGCTATGGCCATAAGTATGTTATTTGAAACATTGAGCACGCAAATATGTCATTGTGTTAGCTTGAGTTTATGTAATGCAAGTATGTCATGAATTAAGCACTTATCCTACATGCATATTAATACTATTACCTTATGAGATTCTTTTGAATCTCACCCTCCCCTACCAATAATTTAGACAAGTGAAGACAAAAGGTATGCTGAAAACAAAGAAAAGAACCGAATAAGAGGAATGCGGTGGTAGAACAAAGACGGGGAGGTGTAACCTTATGCAGCTATATAATTTGCAATTGTTATATATAATCCCTGCGGGGAAAACTGGTATTGTAATGAAGTTCTTTTTGTTAATATATCAGTATATTTATGCTATTCCTGTGTAGCTTACTGAACTGCGCTCTAGTACTTTGATTAATATCAATGGTAAGTGGTATGTAAGACAGGGTCTTACATTTTGGTATTAGAGCCCAAAGCAGTTCTGGAAGAGCCTAAGTGGTTCTACCAGAGTGGCTGTTTTGGCAACAAGATAGTATACTGATATGGTCTTGAATACACAGTGATATGAAATATGCACAGACAAGGGTACCAATGAGTGTATCCTCCCAATCTGTGAGCTAACCCCAAGAGATCAGCGAATATCCGAAGGGCAGTAAGTGCTGTAACACAGGATAAAGGATGGACAAAGGATGTTGTGAAACCTGATGAGGCAAGTACGACCAAGGCCAATATGCAATCCACACATAGTATCTTGACCGCCAGAGACAGTTGGCACAACTCTCGAGATAAAGACAGTTATAGGTTACCGGTGGTCGAAAGTAGCATAAGCCAGTATCTGCGTTTTGGCATGGGTACATGAAAGTTAAGCGTGGTCAACCCAAGGAAATCTTAGGATAGGTGACCCCCTAGGAAGTTGAGTTGGTAAGGTTATGGAGACTTGAGGAGGAGTTATTATCTTAAGGTTTCTCCATGACTAATAATCATTTAAGATAGATGATTTAAAGAGTGCTTAGACGCTTGGAGATAATGATGATGTAAGTATTGATTTTAAATCGGGATAGTTTTGTCACGGTGAATACTACCCAGAAATGTCCATTTGATGGGGTTATAGAAATTTAAGGCGTAGTAAATGTTTTAAGGTTTCTCTATGCTAAGTGATGATCCTTAGTAACACTGTGGTGTTAAAGGTATGTAGATACGATATACGGTACTATGTGATGAGTGGTGATCATACCATATAGTGATCATAGAGGATCCGATCTGATGATACTAAAGGTTGATAATATGCTTAAATTTGATTTAAGTTGAAATAATGCTTAGGTCAGAATATGAATTGTTGCCTATGGTTCTGTTCCATGAAGGATGTTTGAAACTTATGAATAGTATTGAACCTTCAGTAATGTTTTGAGGATAATACCCAAATACCTTAGAGGTCAGAATAGGTGCCATTGATCCTGATTCTTAGCAAACCTATTGGGTGTGATTGAGAAAAATGATTTCCAATCTATGTGATATTGAGGATCTAGATTTCATGAGAAACCTAAAAGTTAGGTTAGAGACCATAGGCTGTATGATATTACATGCCAGATATGTTGTAGTAAACCTGTGTGTCCAGAGGCCTTAAAACCTAGGGGACCAGTATGTCCTTAACTGGCAGAGGTATTTAAAATTGTACTGGGCTAGTGATGATATGTGGAATTGAGGAACAAGATTCTTACGGAAATCCTTATAGAAAGAAATTTTGAAATTTTGCTAGCTGCTAAGCCTAACATGGGTAAAGATTATGATAATAAAATATCCCTTAGAGGATTGATTGAGGTGTTTCCTCGATGGAATGAGAGAAGAATTGATTTACTTGCTATTCCACTAACTTAAGACTATATTAGAAGTCGATTGGTGGATGGTGTTAGAACCGGCTATCACCCAAGAGGGGGGTAAATTGGGTGTATAATAAAAACTTAAGAACTTTGGAAATCTTTTCGCATCTTAACGAAAGTGGTAAGTATGAAGGTTTATAAATCAACAGTCAGATTAAATAATATATGCTGGAAATATAAGAGTTTAGGGAAGAGAATATGCAAACTGTGATTTATCCTGGTTCGGTCCAATCTGTGATGGCCTACATCCAGTCCCCAGGCTCCTCCTGAGATTTTCAAATCCACTATCTTCTTGTTTAATCCGGGCACAAGAAAAGCCTTTACAATTCCACAAGTTTAACTGGGTACTTGTGAAACCTTTTACAAATCTCTCACCAAGATACTCCCCCTTACGACAAGTCTTACGTACAGAGCAATTCTGAAGATCTTCCTCTCCTGCTTACTCATGCAAGTCTTACGAGCAGCAACGTTCTCTCCTGCTTACACCCCTGTAAGTCTTATGAGCAACAACGTTCTCTAATGCTTGGAGCTTGTAAGTCTTACAAGCAGAATGTCTTACTGGCAATTCTCTCTACAGCTTCCTTCATAAGGAAATCAACCCTCCCAAGGTCCCTCTACCTTGAGATCAACTCAGAAATATAGATGAAAGTGTTTATAAACTCTCTCATAGAGTAGATATAATGCTCACTGAAGTACAATACAAATAATCACTCTCTCAATGATAAGTAATATAGAAACTGGAAAACAGAGAGTGTTTGGGTAGAAGCAGAGGATTCATATTTCTATCATTTTTCTCGTAGTTGCTCGCTGTCTCTATTTCCCATCGACGTTGAATGCTCTCTCATTTATAGTTGATAAAGATGATGACCGTTGTGAGCATTCGTCCGTTGGAGTCATTTTGACCATTGAGCATATTTGAAAAACGAGCTACCATGAGATTTCCGTTGCAAAGCAGAGCATCACATTGAGGAGTGGTATGTCTTATTATGAGCTGTACATCACGTTGTAGAGCTGGATGAATATGTTTGAGTTTCCAGACAATCTCTCATGGTGGGTCAATCTTTTGTCATGGTAGTTAGCCGATACTCGGTGTGTAATGATGCCGCCCGCCACAATTGACTCTTTTATTTGAATCTATAAGCTCACAATTAAATTTCCTGTTTCACACTGTAAAATGCTTAATCACTAATATGATGAAGTATTAGTCATGGGTATGTTGGATCATTGGTCAAAAGATGAATTTTTGGCTTCTGTGACTCATCACATTGAGTGAAGATATTTGCCATACGTGACCTCCATTCTTGAAGATGCAATCCAAATATTTAATCTCCTATTTTACACTTGAAATATATGTTAGTTAATGTTTAGGAACAATAACAAGTGAAAACATAATGACTGTATAACATTTAACCATGTTTGAGGTGATTACTGTGAGGCTCTATTTCGTTTCTGGATTCTAGCAAGTTCTCACTCAAGTGTAGTATGGCTCACTCGAGTGCATTTGATATTTTCATGTTCTAGCTTCTTCTTGGGCAAACACTTTCTCCTCTTCACTCGCTAGTGCTCGAGTGCAATTCCGGACATCACTCGAGTGCAACACATCCTGCTCGAGTGCGCCTCTTGTTTTCACGTAAATGCTTCTTCTCGGGTTAACACTTTCATGTCAAAACTTGCATGTGCTCGAGTGTAAAATAGTCTAATGCTCGAGTATGGATCCTAGTGGTCGAGTGTTGTAAATTTCTTTACGATTCAGCTGCTTCTGGACATCACTCGCACGACATTTTTCAAGAGTGCGTATTTGCATTCGTGAGTGATGTGGGGCCACATTAGACAAAATTTATTTATTTGATTCTAATGATGTATTATAAGAAAGCTCTTGCCATTTGCATTTCAATGCAAAAAGAATCAGCTCCAAACTCCTTATATTCTACAAGTTATGATCGAAAGAATGTCTATCGCACTAGACTGCACAAGCATCAACTTCCAGAAGGCATAGCTCCTAGAATATATGTTCAAATTAGGCAAATTACCTATCCATGGAAAGCTCTTTGAGTCTAGTTTTATTTGGCACTAGTCTCGTCGCAATCCGATGTGTGGTTTGTGAGTTATGATCAAAATACTGAACCTGTGTTGAAAAGTGACAGTGATTTCACTGTCAACTTCCACGGATCATATCTCCTTCATCTGAGCTTCTTTAAATATTATCTTGGTGTAACTTTTACGTGTTGTGAGTCTTCTTTCATATGCCACCAGTTTTGGGTCAATATGACGTGTGGTTTGTGAGATATGGCCAAAATACCGGACCTCTGTCAGGCTGAACGTAAAACAGAGTAGAACAGAGTAGTCATCCCGTGCTCGAGTGTGTTCATTCCATGCTTGAGTACAACACCTCTGGTACTCGAGTGTTGAGCTCACACTCGAGTAAAACTCCTCAAGAAGTGTCATAACTCACATATAAGTCATCTTAGCTTCATATTAACCTATTCCAACCATCATTTGATCATAGAAGCCTCCGATATCATCATAGAAACCTCCAGTATCACTTCTAATAACTTGAACCTTGATATTCTCACTAGATCTTATAATTTCTTCTTTCTTCCATATCTTTCTTCCTGATTTTTCTCTTGATAATAATTCACCATAATCTGGGTAGGCAGCTTCTTGACTATCTTCAATTTCTTTCTTCTTCTTCCTTTTGTTCATTCTTATCAATTCAATAACTTCTTTGTATATTTGATAATTTTGTCTCCTCATTCTTCCTCCATAATTCAACTTAATTAATTTACAAGATATTTCACATTAATCACAATAATTAGTCAAAGAAATACATTATATAAAGTTTTTGCTTTGCTCTTATCATTTCACATCTATATTTGACATCATCAAAACTAATCATATCTAACATATGGCAATTGAGGTGATGAAAGGTATGAATAGAAGTGTTAGCAAGTAAACTGTAACCCAAGAATCAATTGCTGAGTTTTGATTCCACAAGAATTTGAAATAGCCCAAAAAGATTTAAGTTGAAATATGCCAGGAACCAGTACAAACCACCAATAGAGGTAGTGTTGTTACATAAAAAAAGGGTTGTGATTATCTTGTCATTACAAGATGCCGATAGAGGCAGTAATGGCCGGCACAGAGTGCCAATGGAGGTAGTGTCATTACAGTGTTGATCATCCCAAATCCTAAGAAGAACTGTGTGGTGCGAGGAGTCAAAGATAAGGTCCAGCTATAAGAGAGTGACTTACTAAGTGGTGATTTTTTCTAGAATAGAAATGTTGACTAAAGTTAGACTAATAAGTGATAGACTTAGTGTCGATGTTCTGATCAACTTGAGGAGTAGAGAAAAACGTGAGGATGGGTGGTACTGGGAGTCAAAAGTAAGCTCTAGCTTTCAGGGATTAACTTATTGAGTGATCTGTGGTAAGGTGATCTATGTGGCCTATAATAAGGCAATCTATGTGGTGCTACCTGTGTGGTTTGCTGTGTGGTGACCTGTATAGTCTGTAAAGAGGGAATATGTGTGGTGACTTGTGTGGTCTATAATGAGGGAATCTGTGTGGTGTGACCTGTGTGGTCTATAATGAGAGCACCTGTATGGTCTGCTATGTGGTAACTTATGTGATCTTTATGGGATATAACTTAGGTACTATGCAACCTCTGTGTGGTATACGATCTAGGTGTGGTACAATTTGTGTAGTATGCAATCTATGAGGTATAAAATGTAGGGTAGGTGATCTATGTAGTTTGTAGGGAAATATGTAGGCGGAATAAGAATGAGCCCTTGTACGATAGCGAAGGAGAACTGTATACGTGGATTCTAGTTACATGCTTTGTGGATATCATATTGGGTATATTGAATAATAAGGGATGGATTGAGTGATAAGAAGTGGTTCCCAATTGTAAACGTTCATATTTCGATAACGAAATTTATTGAACGGGGGAAGAAATGTAATTTCCTCAAATTTGGGATCGGAGGCTAGAGAATAAGACTGAAGTAAGTGAACTGCTAAACCCTATTTAGCAAATACCCCAAATTTATTCCCTAATATTTCTTATACCTTTGGGATATTATAGGGAATAAAATAGTGAATTAAAGAGTATGGGAATTTTGTATACAAAATGGGAATTGATTGAAGTTGCAAGAGCATGTTGTTTCATTGTTTCAAGTGAGGCAGTGTGATTGTCATGTGGTTTTGAATGACCAAATGATGAGGAAAAATTATAAAATTTTAAAGGATGAAAGTAGACAATCTAAGCTTCAAATTGATAGGTCATATGAATCATTTGAAGCTATATACAAAGAGTTATGAATTTTTGAAGTTTAACTAGCTAAACTAGAAAGTTTTTAAGGCAAGCAGCATCTAAAGATAGAATTCCTGGGAAGTTTAGGCTTCTAATTGGCTAAAAACTATATTTTTCCTTGACACTAGACTCAATAAGGGCTCTATAGCCTTTTGAATCACTCCAATATGATGTCTACAAATTTAGTTATAATTTTTCAAAGTTTAAGCAAAAAAATATACAAAAATTTATTAAAATCCAAAAATGGGAAATTAATTAATTAATTATTAAATAATATAAACATCATCCTCTTCCTCCTACAGCCCAAAACTTTAAATATTGGTTGTTATAGCTGTTGTGAGTAATTTAATTGGTGAATTTTTATTAGATTTTCTCTGAATGTAAAATTTGGGAAAGGGTGTGCCCTAGGCGTTATGCTACCAAGATTGAGTCTAAATAGTAGTTATAATGTAATCAAATAGTTAATAAAGTGGTTAGGAGTATAAAGGAGTAAGTCTGCAGAGTTAAAATCGAAAAACCCCAATTTTTTCTGAAGAATTCGGAATTTTGGCTAGTGTTGGTTCATGGGGTTCGAGTTGGATTTTTGGTGATTTGATGATTCCATTGAGTTCAAGAGGGAAAATTAGATGGGGTTAGAGTTGATCACTTTTACAAAATATCCAGAAAAAGCATAATTACCAAAACACCCTTGAAACCTAAATTACGGGCTGCCCAGGGCATTATGGTCTTTTTCTAGTGAGGTTGGTAATCCTAAGCCTAGAAATGGATTCCTTGGGTGAAAATATGTCAGAATAGTCCTGGTCAAAATTTCGGGAAAAGTACGGTCGGACCAGGTAGGTTGGGGCCTAACCAAGTCGAGTCGCGGGAGCATTTTGGTAAACTTTCACTATAGGCTCATATAATAACTAGAAACACTATAAAAGTGCCTGAAATAGCACATGAATAGGTTTTAACCTAATTCTTGTGTATTTCACATTTTAGGACTGATTTGAAAACTCGAGTCGTTGGCGCACATATCGAAGAGCTGTTTTCAAGTATCAAAAAGGGTTAAGATAGGGAATTTACCTCTCCTACATGTATTTGATATTTGTGCTGGTGTATTGATGCATTTTATTGCTTCGCTTGATTATGTGAAACATATATGAATTATTGAAGCTCTGTTTCTATTTATGTTTTTGCCATAAGTATGTTGTTTGAAACATTGAGCACGCAGATATGTCATTGTGTTAGCATTAGTTTATGTAATGCAAGCATGTCATGCATTAAGCACTTATCCTACATGTATATTGGTACTGTTACCTACTGAGATTCTCCTGAATCTCACCCTCCCCTACCAACAATTTAGACATATAAAGACAGAAGGTATGATGAAAACAAAGAAGAGAACCGAACAAGGGAATATGGTGGAGGAACAAAGACGGGGAGGTGTAGCCCTGTACGGCTATGTAATTTGTAATTTTATATATAATCCCTGTAAGGAAAACTAGTATTGTAATCATGTTCCTTTATGAATATATCAGTATATTTATGTTATTCATATGTTGCTCACCGAATTACGCTCAAGTACTCTGATTAATATCAATCGTAAGTGGTAAGTAAGATAGGGTCTTACATTACGAAGGAGATAAAGGAGGGCGGATTAGGATTAAGGGACTTAAAAAAACAGAATAAAGCCTTCCTGATGAAACTATGCTGGAATCTGTTGAGTAAGTAGGAGGCCTTATGGGTGAAAGTGCTATGGAATAAGTACAATTGCGGTGAAAATTTCAGACTGGAGATCAAACAGAAGCAAGGGGTATATTTTACATGGAAAGGAATCTACATTGTGTTGGAAAAATTCCAAAGAGGAGTGGATATCGAAGTTGGAAATAGTGAATCGGAATCTTTCTGGTTCGATAATTGGTCAAAAATTAATAGACCCCTCATGAGCTAATCCCAAGTTTGCAGCCTTCATTGATAGGAATATGAAAGTTCGAGATTATGTGGACCCTTGGGGAGAGTGAGATAAAAAAAACTAGGTCGAAGGTTCCAACCGTATATTGTAGTTTAGATCATATGTGCATATCCGCCTTGTGAGCAAAGAGGTGAGGATAAGCATTATTGGAAGCCTTCATCTGATGGCCATTTTTCTACAAGTTCTGCGTATCATTTTCTTTTAGCAAGTACACACTGAGACAGAGATTTAATATGGAAGAAGTTATAGCTGTGGACGGATCTAGAGAAGATCAAGTCTTTCATGTGAATCTTTGCATATGATCGAACTCATACGGCATAACTGAGACTTCATAGAGGAATTGAGTGTTAGTTCAAACGTTTCACCCAACAGAGGGGGTGAATTGGGTGATACCAAAAATTTCGTTGTGAATAAGAAAATTGATAGAATATTTAAAGCAGATGTGAGTAAAGAAAAATATAACTGAAGTATACACCGGGAGTTATACTGATTCGGTCACAACCACTTTGACCTACATCCAGTCCTCAGAGCGTCTCTGAGAGTTTCACTATATTCTCCAAGATTCAGTGGGTTCTTGGCACCTCAGTACACAGCAAGTTCCTTCACTCGGACACTCGCTCCCCCTTACACGTTGTAATCAAATCCCCAACTCAAGGTTCCACAACCTTAAGTTGTCTTAATAACAAATATTGAGTTTGTAATGAAAATTTCTCTCACAGAGCAAATACATAATCACTGAAGTACAATGAGTATATGAAAACAAAGTACTAAGAGTTTGTTGATCGATGTATATTCGTATGTTCTTAGTTCTTGTTTTCTGTTCTTTGATTGCTTCATATATATAGATGATTTTTAGTGTCCATTGGAAGCAATTCAAACATGTTTGTTAGAGTCGCGCACCAACGGTTGACTATTCTTCAAATTTGAAAACTATTCGTTTGGGGTAGGTAGTAGTAAGTGAGATCTCGGACACTTTATTTGACTTTATTCTTCTTGCATGATCTCTTCATAGTTTCTCTGTAAATGCACTTGGGATACTAATGCAATGAAGAGTTAATCATATAGAAAACAATTTATTACATATTCGATCAAAAACATAATTTTTGAACTGCCTTACTCGAGTGGCTACTCGAGTGATCTTCTATGTTACTCGAGTAGTCCCTTGAGTAAACCTATCAAAAATATGGCAGTGAGTGATTAAACAATTTTCATAAGATATTACTTGGGTAAGACATCGAATGAGATAGATCATAAACCTTGAAAATACCTGATTACTCGAGTGGCTACTCGAGTGGCCATGTCTTTTTCTTCACAAGTTACTTGGGTGCTGACTCTGGTAATCTTATTACTCGAGTGGCTACTCAAGTGGCCTTTGTTTTTCTTCACGTTACTTGGGTACTCCCTCGAGTGGATTTCAAATAAGTTTGTAGTTTACTCGATTATTCCCTCGAGTAACCTTATTTAAATCTTGGCCGAGAGTTACTTACCTGGTTACTCGAATGACTACTCGAGTAATGGATCAAATAACTCCGCATATTACTAGAGTGCTCCCTCGAGTGATGACTTTTTCTTACCTGGTTACTCGAGTGGCTACTCGAGTAAAGGATCAAATAACTCCACAAATTACTAGAGTGCTCCCTCGAGTGATGGCTTTTTCCCACTTGGTTACTCGAGTAAAGTGTTGTATTTCTTGGCCGAGAGCTGCTGGAAGATTTTTGCCTTGCTTACTCGAGTGGTGACTCGAGTGATGCCTTTGTAAATCATGTTACTCGAGTGGCTACTCGAGTAATGAACTATATAACTTTGTAGATTACTCGAGTGGTCCCTCGAGTAACTTCTTCCAAATTTTGGCAGTGCTGAAATTCTTTGTGATTACTTGAGTGGCTACTTGAGTAATTGCTTTCCTTACTCAAGTGGCTACTCGAGTAAGCCTTCACAAAATATGTTTATTACTCCAGTGCTTACTTCAAGTAAAGCTTTGCCACTTTGTTCAAATTTATTTTTTTGTTATCAAATCCTTTCATATCTTTGATCCAAACTTTGTTATCATCAAAACATATAGGATCTAACATTCTCCCCCTTTTTTATGATGACAAAACTTGGTGATTTTGAATAAAGTTTTTGAAATTGAGTTTTCAAACATGTGCTTCTCAAATAATAAAATATTTTGCTAAATTTAAACTTGAAAACTCTTTGTGAAATAGTTTAATAAAGATCTTTCAAAGGTTTTTTTTGTTCTTCACCTTGCATACACAATCGAAAACACATTAGTCCCACAATGCAATATAATTTCAATGAAATTTAACTTTAATGTCATAAAGAAACAAATTGCATAAAGAAAAGTTTAATACATAATCAAACTTAGAATTCAAAGTTGAAAACTTAAAAACTTAAAATCGCCCTAAAGCCCCGTACACCCAAATCTCAATACATCAACTCAGAACTCAGCCATTCATCACAAAATCACTCAGGTTCTTCTCCCCCTTTTTGTCTTCATCACAAAGGTGGAATCAATCATGAGGAGGAGTAGATGGTTTAGCTGCTAATATAGGAGTGACCGGAAATGCCAATGATTCATATGAACCATCTGAACTTGAAGGATCTGAAGATGATGGTTCAGGATCAAGAAGATTCACTTGGGGTTTCTGAAGATCCTCTAGAGGATTCACTGGAGATGATGGGTAAGGAACCAGAGAAGTAATTTCTACTTCCTCTGTAGCTTGCGGTGAAGATATAAGCACCTCCTCAGTGTATGTAGGTGAGGCAATGGGATTAGATGTAGGCTCAAGCTGGACAGGCTGAGGTGGATCATCAGAGGTGATGTGGATTTGCTCCGATGTGTTAGGGTCAGGCATAGAGAACAAGACAAGACATTGATGGGTCCACTCTCAGAAGGTCTATGCTCGATAGGTATAGAGGGTCCAGGTTCAGGAATAGGTATGGGCTCAGGAATACCAGAAGGACCAGGAATAGAGAAATCAGATGCCACAGCATCAAGTCTGGAAAAAATAGATCTTAGAAGCTCACCCTGGGCATGTTATTCAGCTAACAACTCTTCGTGCCTCTTATCCATCTTTTCCTCAAGTTGTCCCATCTTCTCATTCATATGTGTTACCAACTCCACATTGGTATTTGCAATGTCGATATGAAAACTCCTTAGAATGTTCTCCATAAATGTTTGCATTACGGCACCAAAGAAGGATGGAGAAGATGAGTTGGGTGGAGCAGAAGACTGTGTGTCATCCATTCAACTAGTTGTTGTGTCAGTCTTCTTCTTCTTCTTGGGACTTGCTTCTAGAGGAGTCTTAAGAGGAATCTCAATGTTCAATTTTCCAATTTGATTCCTCCCAACCGATGCTATCCTCTCAATTGGCTCCATACTCTCCAAGTACCAAATCTTATTCTTCTTGAGGAACAAGGAAATAAGTTGGGGATAAGGCATTGGAGTAGTAGGTTTTCCTTCATACCTATAGCTCTTGATCTCATTGAAGATATACTCTCCCAAGTCCTTTTGCTCTTTGAGGATCAATAAGGCAAATTTCCTGAAGTCCCTCTCAATAAAGTAAGTAAATTTATTGGATTTGTTCACCATGGCTCTAGAATAGATATACCATAGGACACGATGAAAATCACTCATATCACTCGGATTGAAATTGAGGGGTCCCACTATCTCACCAGGTCTTAGGATAGAGAATATCTTGTTTGAATCAAGGTTAGGGTAATCATCATCAGGAGGGTTCTCTATTCCTAACCAGTTATTGATTCTGGAAGGTGAGATTAGGATTTTCTGTCCCCTAACCTTAGAAGTCATTTCTTCTTCCACAGACTTCCTAACAGGATCATTTATAGGTTCAAGGTTACAATAGAAATGCCTCACAACTTTGGTACAAAAAGGAAGTTTTACAAATAACCAGGGCATATAGGAATCAAGGTATAGACTCAGATCGAATTGCAATACCTCTTGAAGCACTTGGTAGTCAATGTAATACATCTTGCACACATTTCTTCTTGCAAAATGACTAAGCTACTTCTAAGATTCCTCAAGCTTGCTCACGTTGAATCCCTTTGGAGGAAATGTAATTTCTTCATCCCTCTCTTCTGTTTGCTTTGACGATTACCCTTTCTTTGCTTCCTTAGATTGGAAGGCTTCTTCAAGCATGCCTACCATGACTTTGGTAAGCTTCTCACTAACCTTAGGCTTTTTCAGAGGCTTAGGAGTGAAAGTGGGTGTGTCAGATAAATTAGAAGAAGGAGGAGATGGCTCTTTTGTTGCTTTGCCTCTTCTAAGAGGTAAGCTCTTCTTGGATTGACCTCTTGTGGCAATAGGCTCCTTAATCACAACCCCTTTCACCTTAGGCTTAGGTTACGGTTTAGGCTTTAGTTTTGGTATGGGAGAAATTTTTCTTTTCTTGGTTGGAGGAGAGGAAAGTAAATCAGAGGGTTGATATGGTTTAGAGGACTCAGAAGGAGTGTTAGGATTAGGAGATTTAGTCCTCACCATTGTGATTTATAATAATCAAATATTTCTGAAAAATAAAGATGAGTGCGCAAGTTTAGGGTATACGATTCAGTGCAATCTGAGAGGTTTTTGAAAGAAAGAATCACTGGGTTTTGACGATTATGGGAAGAGAAAAAGATTTTGAGAAGATTTTGTGAGAGCGATAGGAGAATCACTCGAGGAGATTTTGTGAGAAATAATTGAGTATCGACTTGAAATAACCTAGAGCTCGACATCACTCGAGGGCCTACTCGAGTGATTATCAGCTTGACTCGGGTAGCTACCCAAGTGATCTTAGTAGAAATTTTAGAATACAGCAAATTTGAGACGTACCTGGCATGAATAATATTGTAATTATCCATTTATATTCCCTCGATTATTTGATGACTCTTCAAAACAGATTTGAACTGAAACTCAACTAATTTGAAATTTGCTCCCAAGTTCACTTGAGGCCTTACTCGAGTGACGTTGAAGTTCACTCGAGACCTCCCTCGGGTAATCTGTCTCTTCACCTTCTAACTATTCATTTCCAACCATTGTGCCATTTCATTTGAAATTAATGCTTCAATGGCACATCTCTAAGTTTATTACTCGAGTGGATACTTAAGTAATGCATCCATTACTTCAAATTGTCAATCCAGTAATGCTCATTATTTGAAGTTGTCACTCCAATAATGCCCATTACTTGAAGTTGTCACTCCAATAATGTTGTCCTCTGTTAGCCTCTGCTGGTTCATTTCCAATCGTTGTGCCATTTCATTTGAAATTAATTCTTCACTGGCACATCTCTAAGTTTATTACTCGAGTAGATACTCAAGTAATGCATCCATTACTTCAAATTGTCACTCCAGTAATGCTCATTACTTGAAGTTGTCACTCCAATAATGCCCATTACTTGAAGTTGTCACTCCAGTAATGTTGTCCTCTGTTAGCCTCTGCTATTCATACTCCAAAACAAATTGCTAGAAACTCCGATGCTTAAGTTAGTAATCATCAAAACATCAATGAATAACATCATCTAAC
This sequence comes from Inga leiocalycina, assembly GCA_963242795.1. Classification (NCBI taxonomy): domain Eukaryota; kingdom Viridiplantae; phylum Streptophyta; class Magnoliopsida; order Fabales; family Fabaceae; genus Inga; species Inga leiocalycina. Next base: position 25,743,588 of record OY725326.1, on the reverse strand, counting down.
ATTTTGTGAACACTAAATAACTTACAATTCATTGAGATTTACCATTCCCAATTCTCGTCTAATATACAAAAATTGATCTTTTGCAAGAGGTTTTGTGAAGATATTAGCTAGTTGAAAATGAGTTGGAATGAATATTACTTTGACATCCTTCTTTTGGACATGATATTTGATGAAGTGATGTCTAACATCAATATGTTGGTTCTAGAATATTGAACAGGATTCTTTGCCAAGCTTATCGTGCTAGTGTTGTCACAGTATATTGGTATCTCTTTCAAATAAATACCAAGATCCTGGAGTTGTTGCTTTAGCCATATTACTTGTGCACAACAACTTGATACTGCAACATACTCAGCTTCCGTTGATGAAAGAGACACTGTAGTTTGTTTCTTGCTAAACCATGACACAAGTGAACCTCCAAGAAGGTGGCCTTGTCCACTCATACTCTTTCTGTCCGTCTTGTATCCTCTATGGTCAGAATCTGAGTATGCAACTAGATATTCACTTCTTCCCTTGGGATACCAAAGACCCAATTCTGGCATGTCAGCCAGATATCGGAAGATGCGTTTGACGATTTCAGCATATGACTCTTTTGGTGCTGATTGATATCTTGCACACATACCCACACTGAATTGAATATCAGGCCTACTTGTAGTGAGATAAAGTAATGATCCAATCATTCCTCTATATTTTGTCATGTTGTAATCTTTTCCTTCGACATCCGCATCAAGTAATGTAGTTGAACTCATGGGTGTGTCCATTCAATTTGCTTCATCCAATCCATACTTCTTCAATAGCTCTTTTAGATACTTTGTTTGAGATATGAAAATTCCATTCTTTCTTTGTTTGATTTGAAAAACGAGAAAGAAATTCAATTTTCCCATCATTGACATCTCAAATTCCCCCTACATTATCTCAGAAAATTCTTTGCACATAGTTTAGTTAGTAGCACAGAAAACTATATCATCAACATATATTTGCACAATTAAGATATCATCATGTTTTCATTTTGTAAAAATTGTTGTATCAACTTTTCCTCATACAAAACCTTGATCAATAAGAAATTTACTGAGCCTTTCATACCATGCTCTAGGAGCTTGTTTTAAACCATACAAAGCCTTTTTGAGTTTGAAAGCATGGTCAGGTTTGGTTACGTCTTTGAAACCTGGAGGTTGATCTACATATACTTCTTCCATGATGTAGCCATTTAGAAATGCACTCTTTACATTCATTTGATAGAGTTTGAATCCCTTGATGCATGCAAAGGCTAAGAGTACTCGTATAACTTCCAATCTAGCTACTGGAGCATACATTTCCTCATAATCAATTCCTTCTTCCTGATTATAGCATTTGGCCACCAATCTTGCCTTATTTCTGACAATGATTGCAGATTCATCAAGTTTTTTCTTGAATACCCACTTAGTGCCAATGATCAGATGATCCTTAGGACGGGGTACCAACTCCCAAACTTGATTTCTTTCAAATTGGTTTAGTTCTTCTTGCATTGCTATAACCCAATCATTGTTTGATAGAGCTTCGTCAATGTTAGAAGGTTCAATCTCAGAAATAAAGGCAGAAAAACTAGCTTCATTGAAAATTCTATTTCTAGTTTTGACTCCTTTATTTACATCTCCTATAATTTGATCTAGGGGATGACTTCTATTGTATCTCCAGGCTTTAGGTTGTTCTAGAGACTGATCTTCTCCCTTAGTTTGATCAACTTCTGGAATAAGAGATTTAGAAATAGATTGACCATTTTCTTGATTTAAAACAACTTCCTATTCAAGTACATCAAATACAACGTGAATTGATTCTTCAACAACACATGTTCGTTTATTGAAAATTCTTTATGCTTTACTTTGGTTAGAATATCCTAGGAAAATTCCTTCATCTGTTCTAGAATCAAATTTTCCTAAGTTATCTTTACCATTATTATGAATGAAACACTTACAACCGAAGATGTGTAGATGAGCAAGGTTCGGCTTCCTTCCTTTATATAGTTCATATGGTGTCTTTCCAAGTTTTGTTTTAATGTAGGCTCTGTTTGAAATATAGCATGTTGTGCTCATTGCATCAGCCTAGAAAACTTGAGATACGTTCTTTTCATTCAAGATTGCTCTAGCCATTTCAGTGAGCACTCTATTCTTACGTTCCATGACTTCGTTTTGTTGAGGTGTCCTTGGAGATGAGAAATTATGATCTATGCCATTAGTATCACAATATTCTTCAAAAGGCTTGATTTTCAAATTCTCCACTATGATCTATCCTGATACCTGTAATGAACATACCTTTCTCATTTTGCACTTTTTTGGCAAAAACAATGAATTCTGTAAAGGTTTCATTCTTTGATGACAGAAAAATAGTCCACATAAATCTAGAGAAATCATCAACAATGACCAATGAATATAAGTTGCCACCAAGGCTTTTAACTCTTGCTGGACCAACTAAATCCATATGTATCAATAGAAGTGGTCGATTTGTTAGAATTTCATTTTTCAATTTGAAAGATGATTTAGTTTGTTTACCCTTTTGACATGCATCACAAATCAAATCATTTTTAAAACTTACTTTGGGTAATCCAAGAACTAAATCCTTTTTGAGTAATTTGCCTAGTTGGTGCATGTTGACATGAGCTAGTCTCTGATGCCATAACCAACTTTTATCGGTATTACTCAGAAAACAATTTTCAAAGTTATTTCTATTGATATCAAGTGTATAGCAGTTACCTTCCCTTTTTGCTCTGAGCTTTGCCTTGATATTTTTCTTATTAAGTTGTAAGTCTTTCTTGTTGACAATCAGATATTCCTGTGAATCAAATGTTATCCAGTTATCTTTGTCTGCACTTTGACTAACGCTCAGCAAATTATGACATAAGCCTTCAACGTAATATACATCTTTGACTTGTATTCCTTTGTCGTTTTTGATTTCACCAATTCCTGTTATCTTTCCGAATTGATTTCCTCCAAATTTTACCTTTCCACCTTCCTTAGGTTGCAATGTGGTAAAACTTTCAAAATCTCCGGTCATATGTCTAGAGCATCCACTGTCTATATAACACTTGTTGTTTTTGGATGCTTTAAGACATATCTACAATCAAATATGATTAAGTCTTATATACCCACTTCTTTTTGGGTCCTTTTGGGTTAGTACAAGAAATTTTCGAAACATATGAACCTTTAGGTACCCATTTGTAGGTTCCTATCGTTCCTTTCTTCTTATAAATGCATGATGAAGTATAATGACCTTTTCTATTACAATAGCTACAATATGCAAAAGGATTTGATGTATGCACAGAACGTTGAAAATAGTTCAAGTATGATTTTCCTCTAGCTTTCTTTCTTCCTTTCTTTCTGTCTGATTTTGGATCATATCCAATTCCAGATTGATCATTCACAAATCGTTGAGCTTTTAAAATTACATTTAGCATTTCACTTCCTTTAGCGAACTTTTCAAGAGATTTAGTAAGATCAGTGTTTTTCTTTTTCAATCTAGTACAATTTTCACAATCCTTTTCGAAATTCTCTTTAAGTTCTACTTCAAGTGCTTTGTTTTTCTTTTTGAAAACAATTAGTTCTTTGACTACTTTGATGAATTCAGAATGTAAATCATTATATTCAGAAAGTAGTTCATCATAGGTAGGATCAGAATCAGTTACCTCTTCTTCTATTTCCTCTTGAGCAACTAGACATATATTGGCTACTTCCTCTTCATCACTTTCTTCGTCAGAAGAACTATCTCCCCATATGCACTACTACAAAATATATATTTAACGTCCCTAAAAGACGTCCCTTTTTAAAAAAGGGAGGTAAAAAATAAAGACGGTGGCATTTTTGTAATTATAGATAAGAACTGAATAGCTTTAGACGTCCCCAATTTAAATAGGGACGTCTAAAATATGACTTTACAAATTTTAGACGTCCCTATTGAAATTAGGGACGTCTAAAGTAAAAAAAAAATTCTTTTACTTTAGACGTCCCCAATTCAAATTAGGGACGTCTAAAGTCATACTTTAGACGTCCCCATATACATTGGGGACGTCTAAAGTATTTTAAATTTTTTTTTTGATGACTTTAGACATCCCCATATATATTGGGGACGTCTAAAGCATTTTAAATTTTTTTTTTGGTGAAAGGGCGTCCCTCATATATATAGGGACGCCAAAGGGCGTCCCTGATCATCAGGGACGCCATTTTGGCGTCCCTAATACTATAATTAGGGACGCCAAAATGGCGTCCCTGATGATACATCAGGGACGCCCTTTGGCATCCCTATATATATATATATATGAGGGATGCCAAAGGGCGTCCCTCATTCACACAAAAAAATAAAAAAAATTAAATGCTTTAGACGTCCCCAATATATATGGGGACGTCTAAAGTCATAAAAAAAAATTTTAAAATGCTTTAGACGTCCCCAATGTATATGAGGACGTCTAAAGTCATACTTTAGACGTCCCTAATATGAATTAGGGACGTCTAAAGTAAAAAAAAATTAAAAAAAAAACTGAACAACTTTCCGCGTCCCTAAATTAAATTGGGGACGTAAAAAACAATTCAAATCTTTACTGACAGTCTTTATTTGTCAGTCTTTTACTACTTTTACACTCATCTTTCTTTTCCCATCGCTGTAAACATAAGAAAAGCCATTACCACCACGCGTTTTAACTCTTGCTTCTTCTTCTTTATATGCTCATTCTACTCTTGTTTCTTCCTTTCTCTCTCATTTTTTCACCTCCAGATCTGTTATGTTTTCTTACTATTGTTTATTATTTTATCCTCTTTCTCTTTTTTCCTTGGGTTTTCCTTCTAGTTTATTTTCTAACTTGTGTTGTTATGGTTTGTAGATCAGGACTCTGAAACATGCTTCATGGCTACGTTCCGCTGAGAAAATGAGGTTCATCTCTCCCTATCGTTCTTGTAGATCAAAACTCTGAAATATGCTTCATGGCTACGTTCCTGCTGAGAAAATGAGGTTCATCTCTCCCTATCGCTCTTCTCTGTTCATTATTATGAGAAAATAAATTTGAATAATAGAAGGAGATAGGTTTTTTGTAACTAATTCCTCTTATTATTTTCATCTTCTGCCTATGAGATTTCAGCTTTAGAGTTATTATTGTGTAGATTTTGGATTTCAGATACTAGATCTATAATTTTATTAACGATGATCTGTGATTTCTGGTTTTAAATACTGTTTAGTCCAGATATGTAATATAAACGATTTTTTTTTTAAAAAAAACACTTTAGACGTCCCCAGTTTAAACTGGGGACGTCTAAAGTGCTACAGTAACACTTTAGACGTCCCCACTTTAAAATGGGGACGTCTAAAGTAGGACTTTAGACGTCCCCCATTTTAAAGTGGGGACGTCTAAAGTGTCAGTGTGGCACTTTAGACGTCCCTTTTTAAAATGGGGACGTCTAAAGTTCAAATTTTAGACGTCCTTTTATCTACGGACGTTATTGTCATTTTTTACTACGTCGCTCACATAGACGTTCCCTTATTTTCAGACGTTAAAAGGCCTAAAAAAGGGACGTTAAAAATGTTTTTTGTAGTAGTGATGGCATATACAAAGGCTTTCTTCTTGTTGTAGAATTTTCCTTTTCTCTTTTCTTTATTCTTCTGAATCAGCTCTTGACATTCTGATTTGAAATGTTATGGTTTTCCACATTCATAGCAGATGATGTGTTCTTTATTGCTTATTCCTCCTTTTTGAAAGTTTTTGAATTCTTGGCCTTTCTTGTAGAACTTTCTGAATCATTTCATGATTAGTCCCATTTCATCATCGTCAATCTCTTTATCTTCATCTTGTTCTTCTTCTTTTGCTTTCAGTGCTAGACCTCTTTTCTTCTTGTCACCAATATCATCTAGTTCTCGTTTGAACTTTAATTTGCTTTCAAATTCAGAAAGGCTTCCGAATAGAGAAGCAACCGATCGTATTAATTCACCTTTTGCTTCCTCAATTGCAGTGACCTTTGACTCCTACTCTTTAGAAAGAATATTTAAAATCTTTCGTACTTGGGTGTGTTGATTATAGACTTTTCCAAGTGCTGCAAGTTGATTAACAAGGTGAGTATATCTAAGTTCAAATTCAGCTATCGACTTACCTGATTTCATTCGAAGTAAATCAAACTCAGTAACCAGAGTATTGATCCAATTTTCTTTTATTCCTGAAGTTCCTTCATGAGCTATCTCCAAGGCTTCCCACATTTCTTTAGCTGTTGGAAGTGTGTAGATTCTGAAGTACTCATTTTGACTCAAGGCGCTTTGAATCATTAGAATTGCTTTGCTGTTGAGTGTAACGAGTTTCTTGTCATTCTCATCAAATTCTACTGGTGTCTTGGGAACTCTTTATAAATCTATAATCTTTTCATGTTTATAGTTTCCACTCTCAAACACATCCCATAGCCCATATTCAGTAGCCATTACGAAGACTCTAAACTTCACTTTCCAAAATGAGAAGTGTTCGCCATTGAAACCCAGAGGTCTTGTGATAGAAGCTCCGTCGAGAAGAATGCCTTCACCTATGCTTGCCATTGGATCCTTCTTAGGCTGTTAAACCTTAATAAGAAGACCTACACTCTGATACCAAATATTAGTTCAAGCGTTTCACCTAAGAAGGGGGTAAATTGGGTGATACCAAAAATTTCTTTACGAATAAGAAAAATGACAGAATATTTAAAGCAGATATGAGTACAGAAAATTATCACCGAAGTGTGCACCGGGAGTTATAATGGTACGGTCACAACCACTTTGACCTACGTCCAGTCCTCAGAGCGTCTCTGAGAGTTTCACTATATTCTCCAAGATTCAGTGGGTTCTTGGCACCTCAGTACACAGCAAGTTCCTTCACTATGACACTCACTCCCCCTTACACGTTGTAATCAAATCCCCAACTCAAGGTTCCACAACCTTAAGTTGTCTCAATAACAAATATTGAGTTTGTAATGAAAAACTCTCTCACAGAGAAAATATATAATCACTGAAGTACAATGAGTATATGAAAACAAAGCACTAAGAGTGTGTTGATCGATGTATGTTCGTATGTTCTTAGTTCTTGTTTGCTGTTTTTTGATTACTCAAATATATAGATGATTTGTAGTGTCCATGGAAGCAATTCAAACATGTCCGTTAGAGTCGCACACCAATGGTTGACTATTCTTCAAATTTGAAAACTATCCGTTTGCGGTAGGTAGCAGTAAGTGAGATCTCGGACACTTTATTTGACTTTATTCTTCTTGCATGATCTCTTCATAGTTTCTCTGTAAATGCCCTTGGGATACTAATACAATGAAGAGTTAATCATATAGAAAACAATTTATTACATATTCGATCAAAAACATAATTTTTGAACTGCCTTACTCGAGTGATCTTGTCTGTTACTCGAGTGGTCCCTTGAGTAAACCTATCAAAAATATGGCAATGAGTGATTCAACAATTTTCATAAGATATTACTCGGTTAAAACATCGAGTGAGATAGATCATAAACCTTGTAAATACCTGCTTACTCGAGTGGCCTTCATTTTTCTTCACATGTTACTCGGGTGCTCCCTCGAGTGGATTTCAAATAAGTTTGCAGATTACTCGACTATTCCCTCAAGTAACCTTATTCAAATCTTGGCCGAGAGTTACTTACCTGGTTACTCAAGTGGCTACTCGAGTAATGGATCAAATAACTCCGCAGATTACTAGAGTGCTCCCTCGAGTAATGACTTTTTCTTACCTGGTTACTCGAGTGGCTACTCGAGTAAAGTATCAAATAACTCCACAGATTACTAGAGTACTCCCTCGATTGACGGCTTTTTCTCACTTGGTTAATAAAGTGTCTACTCGAGTAAAGTGTTGCATTTCTTGGCGAAGAGCTACTGGAAGATTTTTGCCTTGCTTACTCGAGTGATGCCTTTGTAAATCATGTTACTCGAGTGGCTACTTAAGTAATGGACTATATAACTTTACAGATTACTTGAGTGGTCCCTCGAGTAACTTCTTCCAAATTTTGATAGTGCTGAAATTCTTTATGATTACTTGAGTGGCTACTCGAGTAAGCCTTCACAAAATTTGTTTATTACTCCAGTGCTTACTTCAAGTAAAGCTTTGCCACTTTGTTCAAATTTATTTGTTTGTTATCAAATCCTTTCATATCTTTGATCCAAACTTTGTTATCATCAAAACATATAGGATCTAATATTGAGGAGTCAACCAGATACTCGTTTAGTGCAATCAAGAGGAAGATTCTATGCACCTTCTGAGGGACTGTAGCAATGCTAGAGAAAGATGGATTTCTATAGTCAATCCGACCTTATAGGAAAACTTTACATCCCTCTAAGGCATGTACTACCTATAATGGAATCTTACCTAGGAAGTGGGCAGGGATTTCACCAAGAAAATACCATGGGATACTTTGTTTGGATATGTTTGCTGGGATATTTAGGTAGCCCGATGCAAGAAACTTTTTAGGGAGGAAATTGACACTGAGATTGGTAATGCATACTCCAACTTATTCAAGGCAAGTTGGGATAAAGATCTTTTTTCAAAATGTCCATTTTACTCCTACCAGAGTTATGCTAGAAAAAGAAGATAGGGACAACTTCAAGGTTTTATCACTCTAGAAGTAGATGCTTTAGTTCTTGATTCAGGGCAAATGAGATACGATGGAGTTATTCGTAGAGATTATTGGAGATGGATATGTGGCTATATGTGTAAATTTACAATAGCCCCCTTAGTAATTATGGAGATCATTGCAATTATTCAAGGGCTATAGATATGTTGGAATAATGGATATCCGAATGTTGAAATCCTATCTGATTGAAGCTATTAATTTTTTGACTAGAGGTTATGATCAATCACATCCCTTTAAGGACATCGTAGATGATGCCAGGCTTTGGGTATCTAAGAACTAGAAAATTTTGATTAGTTATATCCCTACAGATCAAAATACCCTAGCGGATCATTTAGCCAAGCTAGCTCATAGTATAGTAGGAAACTCTGCTATCCTTGATTACCCACAACCTTCTTACTAGGAGGCAATGGGGAATGAGGGGTAGAAGTTGTGAGATTTCTTTGTTTATACCTTATGTTCTGATTAATTAATGGAATCCATTTTTTCATTTAAAAAAAAAGAAATCATTTTTTCTTTTTTAAAAAACGTAAACAAATAGGCCCTAAGTGGGCTTAAAGCTATAAGCTAGACCTTCCTTCTTAATTGAACAAGTATGGCCTTAAAGCTGAACACCATAAAACTATTAAAATATTTTAAGCCTCACTAGAATCCCATAAGATAACATATGAAGCCCACCAAGCCTAATTATATTTTCTTGAGCCAATAGCACAATTAGAGTTTGTTATTTCTCAAGAGTAATTGATATAGGCCTGGCTAGGTTTTGATTCTTCAACGACCTCCAACCACTACTTCTCCTTCCTCCTCTGTTATCTCATTCATTCTCACATCCCCATCAACCTCCACCATCATTATCTATAGATTTCCATCGATGTTATGTGCAGTTTCTGGCAAGTTCTGCAAATTTTGGCTAGGTTTTGTTTCCATGGATTTTCAATGTTTTGATCAAATTGCTGTGACTATTGCAATCATGAGTAGCTAATTTTGTTTGAGTTTTGTGGGTAGAGAAAGTGGATAGAGCTTCAATGTGCTACAAATGGGAGTTTATTAGTTTTCCATTAGCTCAATATCTGTATTGTGATATGTTTAGATTATTTTTCTTCGTATTGGTACGTGTTAGTGAGACTTGGATGACTATTCATTTGTCCTTGTTGGTTAACATTTGGTTGAATTTTGCTTGATGCTCTTAGACTATGTATTGGACTTATTTCCTTATATTTTAATGAGATTATGCATTGTATGTGATTACTATGGTATGTAGTTGAGTTAATTCATATTAAGTATTGCGATTGTACTCTCATTTAAAAGGGCCTCATCATATTGCTCCTATCAGGCTCCTTACCTTATTCACACATTTTTCAAAGTGTTTGCACACAGTTCAGTAGGCACACAAGAATAGCATAAATATACTGATAATAGGTACATGGTTTCAATAGAAGAATCCCCCACAGGGTTTGTTCATAGTAATTACAAACCTCAAAATAATAAAAAGGTCTTCATATAACCAATAGTCTTGTTTGATCCACACCAGCACCATCATTTGCTAGTAGGTATACTTTTGTCCCTTTGTGTCATTGTCTACTACTGAAAACTTTATATATTTATGGAGAGGGTGAAAGAATCTCAATAGTAACATGCAATCAGTCATATAAAATATGACACATAAATATGCCAAGTACTATATAATGCAATAGAATAGTAACACTATAATCATAATCATTGGTATGTGCATATATTCAAGGCCAACCACTGTTAGACCTTGAGTCAGGGCCAACTTCTATTAAACCCCAACTTGTCCATACCTCAATTGGGCTCAAGACCACAAACTGGGCATTGTGCCCCTAGCACTATGCCCATTGGCACTATATCTCATACTTAGATCCCTTTTGGGGCCATTGGGCTACTTATGCTTTTCTTCCCGAACGGTACTTGTGGCTTTCCCACCCCAATTAGAGAGTGTATTATACATATCACATAAGATTGCATATACAAAGCATATACAAGTTCACATAGTTTATGAAAGATAAAGTTAATACCTATAATTACCCTTTCTTACTCTATTGTCTGTTCAATACCTGTGATCCGGTTCAGGCTATTAATATGTCCTAAAATTTCAAATTTTACAAGAATTGAGTTATTACTCATTCATGTATTGTTCTAAACTCACTTTATTGGTTATCTTAGTTTAAAATTGCAAAATTACCAAATTACACCTGGGGACCTGGTCTAAGTCCCTTTGTACCCGATCTAATTGTACTCTTCTAAAAATTATGACCTGGGCTAATCCTACACAATTTTATGTGTAGAATCCATTTTTGACCTTATGATCGCCCAATTCACTAGCAAAAGAAATATTTGCCCTTGGCAACCCCTATTTAGGGTTTTAGCGTTCATTTTGTCATTTCACATTTCAAGGCTTTTCACACTTCACATTCTACATATACCCTACACAATTTTCCCTTTTAAACCCAATGGAACCATCAAATTGATGAAATTCCAACACCTTTCCCCTAAACTAGGTCTGGCCAAAACTCGAAAAAATTAGGGAAAATGCGATTTTTAATTTCCATGCAATTAAACTTCTTCTCCTTACACTTCTAATCACATGATTAACCATTTAAACAACTCTTAGACATGATTAATCAAAATTTAGACAGCACCTACCCTTAGGGTTTGGTCATCTTAAAATCATAAATCAAGCAAAGCAAGCCACCAAACAACCAACAACGAGCTAGAATCAACAAGGAAATCAAGGTTTTATAGTTACCTCATGATTTCTCTTTCTTCCTCTCTGTCCCATCTTCTCTTCCAAATCTTGATTTTGAGCTTGATAAACATGATATTCATGAAGGAGTAGTGATTAGAAGAGGTTCTACTTAAATTAGAAGGCAAGAACACTTGATTCCACCCACTTACCTTGATTTTGCCTTCTTGAGCTCTCTTGTTTTTCTTTGTTCGTCAAGCTCTTTCTCTCTCTTTCTCTCTTGTGTTTTGATGAAAGTAAAGGCTTAGAAGAGGATAAAAAGCTTTTAAAATATCAAACTCCACCTCCTTAAAGATATATTATTTTGTTGAAATTTCCACATGTGTTTTTCTTGAGTTTTATCCTATTTAACTTGACATAATTGTTTCCCTTTCCTCTTTCCTAAAATGATGCCAAGGAGGGCTTCCAAATGAACTAAGAACTTCTTCAATTACTTCATCATTTCCCTTACAATAAATGGCAAGATGACCATTTATTACAAAATCAACTTTTTCACTTCTCAAACTTTAGTTTTTTGCTTGATTTAATTACTTCAACTTGGCACTTGTATTTAATCATGATTTATCTTTGCTTCTTGCCCATAGATGAAGACATGAAGGCCCTCCAATTAACCAAGCTAGCTTCTTGAATTGTCTCTTGAAAGTTACACATAATAGCCATTTATGACAAGTTTACTTTTTACTTTTCAACTTGATTTTTTACTTAGCTACAAATTATTCCCTATGTCATGTTTTAAATTTCCAACAATTATTTTCCCCCTCCTTTTATCATTTTGTCCAAAAATGCTCCCAATTAAAAGGGAAAAATAATGGCTTCTTGATCTATGGCCAAAAGACCATTCAACTTGAAAATTCTATCAGCTTTAAGGCAAGGTGCGAAATTAACACCATAAATCACAAAATGCATTTTTCCCTTTTTTTTCAAGTTGAATGTTGGGGGTTCACATGGATGAAGTACAGATTGAAGTTCAGCCGGCCTAGATAAATAGCAAAGGCAAAGACCCTGCAAAAACTCTCCTAATCTTTATTCTCCGCTAATCTTGTTAAGCAAGCTTCCACTATAGTCCTCTTAATCCCCTTGAGTTGTCTGGTGCCTACAATCTGTACTTCATCTATGTGAACCCCCAATAGCTTTGCTATTCCTCCTTAAGAATATAGCCAGCCTGGATAATGATAGATCTTATCGTTCCTTTTAATCAACATCCCAAGCATTTCCCCGTATTCCTCAAGGGTTGGCGCTAGTTAAAAATCAGAGAAAGTGAAGCATATTAAAGAGGCATCCCAATACTAGCCCAGCTATATGATAGCATTTGTATGCACATGTACATGTAATAAATCAATAATGTTTTCATACTTCTTCATGAAGCCCAATTTGATTGAACCTTAACTGTGATGCCTTAATCGAATTAGGCCTTCAAGTGGTTCTACTCCCGCATTCAATCTGATGCCCTTCCCTCTATACACATTTCTTGTATTAACTTGATTTAAACCTGGTTTTTGTGCCATTTAACCTTTATGCCAAATTTTCAGTTATTGGATAACTTGCTTTCCCTTTATTAAAGAAAATAGAAGGAAGAGTCAGAAAGTATTTCCAAATGCATGCTATACAGATGATTACATGTGCTTTCTAGCCTTGATATGGGTGGTGGACATTAAGAAAAAGAACTTCACCTCCTCAAGAGATCCATTACCTCATAGGGAGGATGAAGTACCCATTAACCTGTAAATGGCTTAAGCTATTATGCGGCTAAGGGTTTTGTAAAATGATTATTATGTCTAAGGTCCATATCAAAATGAAGTTAAAATGCCTATAAATGATGTAATGATACATCATGTGTCCTAAAGGATTATCTCTCATTGAGATATTATCTAATATAATTGATGTGATGAGCTCATGGTCTTTTAGGGTCATAGACCCTTAGACTAAGGTTAGCTATCTAATGCATACATTGTCCTTGTTATTTATCTTTATATGAAGTGATGCTAAATACATACTCAAGTGAAGTGACAATTAGTCACTCGATCCTAGGGGTTTCATTAATTATGCATGGAGGACAATAAAGATTATCAACAATAAATAAAAATATGCCATTCAGTGTCCTATTTTAGGAACAACCATGGGTTGGGGGTATCTATTCTAAAAAAGGCTAATTCTAATTAATTAGGTAGGTTAATAATTTCCACTAATAGTGCAATGGTTTCATGGTAGCTCTAATTCTCACAAATAAAGGTCTCCTAATTACCCTCATCATAAAGACAAAGACCCCATTTGAAGAAATTGACCTTTAAAGGGTTCTAAAAGTCCCACAGGGATCAACCTCATCAAATGAGTAACAGCTAGGATGAAGTTTTCACAATAACCTCAGGGGATTCTGAAAACCCCACAGGGAGACCGCTAGAAACTTCCACTCACCTAAGGAACTCACTAGCCTAGGTATAGAGCGTAAAATATGTGTGAGGAGAATAGTGTATGTGGAGAGCATACCAACCTCTAGCCTAAGTTTTACCCAACCCTCATCTGCTAAGCAAATCACAAGATAAATAAAGAAAAATAATAAATAAATAAATGAATAAAGAATTTAATGAATAAAAACAAGTAATCAAAAAAAAGGAAAAAAAGGGTAATTAAAATAAACTAAAGGCCAAATTATTTTTAAACACTTAACTTAAATGGGCTTGACTCTCAAACTGTCCTTAGTGGAGTTGCCAAGTGTAACCCCTTGCCTTATTAATCGTAATTATAATTCGAAAATACATACTTAAGATGATTTAGAGACCAGCGGATGGTAAAAGACACCTTTTCAATCCCATTTTTAAGAGAGGGTTTTCACAAATTTCTTTCAAAATCCAATTAATCCGGTCTCATATTCGCATTTTGAATATAATTATTTTGCGAAGTGAAGTCACATTCATACATATCAGAGTGTAAAACAAAAGTTTCGGCAAACCCTAGATTTCATACATTAACTAAAGGATTTACAAGTACCCATATAGGTGATAACATGAACTGTTCCAAAAATTTACATCCCGAGTATATATACAATAATCCCAACCAAAATATGATTACCAAGTACTAAAATACATCCCTACAGGAGTCCTAACTGCCCTTGGTTGTTTGCTTCCGCTTTAAGCCACTTGCCCTGTCTATTGGTTAGTCCATAGAAAGAATGAGATTCAAAAAAATCCCAGTAGTAACAAATTATTCATACGACATATAATCACATAGCATGCAAGTAAATCATCAAGCAGCACAACATCAACTCAACGAACACAGCATACAGATAATTGTCACAATATACACATTGCCTTCTTGGCATTCATATAGTCTTCGCAGCATACACATAGTCTTAACGGTTCACACATTTACAATGGCATATCAACGGCAAGGGTAGAGATAACCGGTATCACTCCCTATGACTGCTCATGCTTAAATACACATGCTATAATACATATAGCCTTACAGTTTACACATAACCTTTTGGTTTCACATAGCCTTTACGGCTGTAGCATAGCCTTTCGGCTTTCACATCCACAAGCTTTATCGTATATGAAATCATCACAAAACAATGATAAATCAAACATACAATGCATCATATATAGTACAAGGGAAAGCATCACTACCTTGTTCTTTCGGGGTGTGCTCTGGCACAAGTGGTTCACGACAGGGCAAATATCAAATCCTAAAAACCAAAATCAAGGACGATGAGTTATTACATATTCTAATTTTTCAATAACTCATAATACTTGGGTTGGTTATCACTATGGTCATTTAATCAAGTCAACTAAGGAGCTAAAGTGGTCAATTAACCTAAAAGACCAATTTTTAACCTCAGAGTTCAACAATATTACATTACGCCATAACATCTTCAATTTTCGCATAAGTGACCAAATCTGCCAGAATTTTTCATCAAAATTGAAAAATCATAACTAATTCTGGAAAAATCAAAATGAGGTGATCCTAAGTCCCCTAGAAAGCTATTGAAGTCATATACACAAAAAAAATATGAATCAATACTTTCCATAATCACAAAAATACTTAATCACACAAAATCCTATATTGCTTTAGAATAGCTTCCAGTTTCGACCCCAAATTTTGGAAAATCATAACTCCAAGCTCAAAAATTGAAATGACATGAATTATATATCCATTTTGAACCTTCACATGTGGACTTTAAGACTGGAAAGTTTTAGAATTTTTAGACACCATTTACTCATTCAAAACTTCCATGCAACCTAACTGCCCTACACAGAGTTTACACTTGATAGTTTTTTCCAACTTTTGTACCATTATTCCCAATGGTTCCAATTTCACAACAAACATTCTCCCCACACGAATTTTCATAAGGAATCCATTATAAACACCAAATCAACATAATTCACATCACATTGACATGTTTCCCTAATGACTACAACATGTCACACAATATCACAACACAACTCACATTGCAATTCCTTTCCATTCGAAGTTTCAAACCAATCCCGATAACACCAAGACACAATATGACACCATTTTCCACACATTACACTATCCAATTCATTCATTTCAAAATCACATGAAAATCAAGGAAAAATCCACTAATACCAAAACTTAATCAATGACTACAATATTTAGGTTAAAATGTAACAATTTCTTACCTCTTCCTCTTTCCAAAGCCAATTCCTTGATTCCACAACTTTACCAAATTTCTTCAAACACCTAAACACCTTCTTTCAAAAATTTAAAACCATAGAGATGAAGCTTTCATCACTATGAACAAGATTATAAAAGATGTTTTGAGCATTCAAGGTCAAATAGAGCACTAACCTTAAGCTTCCTTCTTTCTCTTTCCTCTTAAACCTTGGACAAAAATAGAGATTAGAAGAGAGAGATGAGATGATGAAGATAATCAGTTTTTGGGCATGAAAAGGCCTCTTTGGCCTACCTAGGGAGAAAGGGGAGAGGGAAAGAGTGTTTGACAATTTGACCTTGATCTATGGTGTGAATGGTGACACTTGTCATGATCTTACTTTCTCTTACATGGACACACATAAACACTTGTGCATATGATCCCACCCTCTTGATCTCTTGAAAAGTAATCACAACTATTAATCTTTAAGTTACTAGTGGGTTTCCTTATCAGTAACTAACTTATTGGTCGGTAACTTTCCTTTTTCCCATTTTGCCCCTGATTATGGCGATCTCACTTGAATCACTACTAAACTCATCTTATTATTCATTTCCTCCACCATGCGCCCTCCCCTACCCTTAGGGTTCATTTTAAGCATTCTCACACACTTAAGCTTAAATACAAGGTTTAGACACCGATCAAAACACATTTATATCAAAATTTATATCACATCCTCTAAAAGTGTTTATTTATCAATAATTACATTCACTTTTGAAGGCATTAGCCCTTAATCACATTTTGGGGCATTAAAATTCTCCCCCCATAAATTAAATTTGTCACACAACTTGAGCCATAAACTCCCGATAACGCCTACACATATCCACTTCCGCTTCCCAAATTGCTTCTCTCTGAGTCATTCCCTTCTAGATCACCTTCACAAGCCAAATGCTTCGGTGTCTGAACCGTCGTTCTTCCTGATCAATAATATACTCTAGCTCTACCACATATGTGAAGTTGTCTTACAATTCAACTTCTTTATATTCAACAATGTGAGATGGATCCGGTTGGTACTTCTTCAGTTGAAAAATGTGAAACATATCGTGGAGCCTACTTAAGTTTAGGGGTAGGGTTACTTGATAAGCAATAGGCTCAATTATTGCAAGAATCTAAAAAGGACCTATATACCTCAGGCTCTGGTTCTTTCGCTTGATAGCTCTCCCGATGCCGGTGACTAGAGACACCCTAAAAAACCCATGATCACCAACCTCAAACTTTAGAGGTCTTCTTCTCTTGTCAGTGTAGCTTTTTTGTCGACTCTTTGCTGCAAGGAGTCTCTTTCGAATAATTTGAATCTACGCTAAGGTTTGATCAACAAGATTCTGCCCATAAAGTTTTCTCTCAGACAGCTCATTCCAGCACAAGGGTGATTGGCACTTCCTCCCATATAATACTTCATATGGAGCCATCTGAATGCTCACATGATAGCTATTGTTGTAGGCTAACTCCGCAAGTAGAAGGAAGTAGTCCCAATTCCCTTTAAAATCGAGGACACATGCTCGCAACACATCTTCCAATATCTGAATAATCCTCTCCGATTGTCCATATGTCTAAGGATGGTAGGTTGTACTGAATCTCAGCTGAGTACCCAGAGCCTCATGCAGAGCCCTCCAGAATCTTGAAGTGAAACAAGGATCTCTATCAGAAATGATATTCTCTTGTGTGCCATAAAGTCGCACAATCTCTCGGATATAAATTTATGCTAGTTTTTCTAGAGAATAGCTAGCATTGATTGGTATGAAGTGCGCCGACTTTGTTAACCGATCAACAATTACCCAGATAGCATCATAGTTCTTGATCCTGCAAAATCCCATAACAAGGTCTATGGTCACACTTTCCCATTTCCACTCAGGAATTTTAGGACTTTGCAACAATCCCGATGGCCTTAGGTGCTTGATCTTCACCTTCTAGCAAGTAAGACACCGCACCACATATTTGGTCACATTGCTCTTCAATCCCGGCCACCAATACATAGACTTCAAATCATAGTACATTTTAGTCATTCTGGGGTGAAAAGTATTCTAGCTTTTTTGTTCCTCATCGAGAATCTTTTGCCTCAATTCTGCCTTCAGCGGAACATAAATTCTCTTTCAGTAACAAACCAATCAATTAGGTGACAAATCATAATCCCGAGCTTTTCCTCGCTCAATCATAGCCCTGATAGATCGTACCCGATCATCTCACTTTTACGCTTCTTCAATTTCAGCTCTCAAATCACTTCCCCTTAGGAAACATTGTATTAGCACAGACAATCTGGTTCAATAAATTCAAATCTCAGAAGTTTTCTATCAATTTCCCTTCCTGAAGCATCATTACTACTACATATACCGTCTTTTGACTAAGATCATCCGTGACTACATCTGCCTTATGTAACACCCTGCTTTTAATCACGTAATTATAATTCGATATTTGGTAATTTAATTAGATTAGAGACCGTCGAATAGTTTAGAACTCATTTAAAATTCCCTTTAATAGTAGGGACGTTATGAAATTTTCAAAACTTCATTCCTCTCTCGGTCTCAGGTTCAATTATCGAATATAATCACTTATGCAGTTTAACTACATTTACGTATGACAGAGTGTATAACCAAAATCCCGGCAAACCCCGGGTTTAACTATAGATATATAGTTTCAAATTCTGCTAAAGGGATTACAGGTTAAAGTATTTAAACGATTTACAACCCAACAATATACAGTAATCCCTATCCAAACAGTCTAACCAACATTCCCAAAATAAATGTCCCTACGAAAACTCTACCCACTCTGGGTCACGCGCTTCTCCTTGGAGCCACTCGCCCTGTCTGAAATGTTAGTTCAAAGGAAAGAATGAGATTCAAAAGAATCCCAGTAGTAACTAAACATTTATACCACATATAAGCACACAGCATGTAAGCAAATCATCATACAGCAGCAGCAACCAATATCAAACTCCACCCTCATCCCCTTTCTCCGCCGGGAAGGCACACTGCCCTAACCCGAACCGTTGTTAGCTACTCAGGGACTATTAGCGTGGCATATCACACTCCACCCTCATCCTCTTTCTCCGCCGGGAAGGCACACTGCCCTAACCCGAACCGTTGTTAGCTACTCAGGGACTATTGGCGTGGCCATGCATACATATAGCCTTATAGCTCATACAGCTAACCGGCTTTCACAAATGGCCCGTCGGCCTCACAATCAGCCTATCGGCCTCATGTCACATAATCACACCTCATCCTCATCCCCTTTCTCCGCCGGGAAGGCACACTGCCCTAACCCGAACCGTTGTTAGCTACTCAGGGACTGTTGGACTGACGGTGCTAACACATATCCACATAAGTCGCAACATACGCACTTTTCAAACATCAATGACAATACACACATACAATGCATCACATATGGTACGAAAGAAAAGTCACTACCTCGCTCTTTCCTGAAGTTAACTGGCTCAGTGGGCTCCCGAGGACGGCAGATGTCAAATCCTATAATCAAATTAGGGACAATAGGTCAATCTCTTTTCCAAGTTCTTAATTCTATAATACTTTATGTTGGTTATTATTTGGACTCTTTAGATGGCCATTATATGCCTAAATATATGCCTAAAGGGTTGGAATAATTATCCCCAAAGATCCCTCACAAGAAAACTAAACACTGATTTTTGGCCCTTTCACTCGAGCACAGAAGGCCGTGCTCGAGCACAACCCTCGCTCTCACTCGAGCACACATGCGCGTGAGACAGGAAGTGCTTACCCGAGAGCAACTCCCGCGACAAACCTACACTCTCACTCGAGCACAAGAGGCTGTGCTCGAGCAGAGACCTCACCAGCACTCGAGCACCACGGAAGTGAGGCCCTGCGAGTGTCTACCCGAGAGCAATCCCAACTCTCTAACCACAAGCGCACTCGAGCACAGAGGGCTCACTCGAGCACGACCCCAGTGCTCGAGTGATTCCTCAACACTCGTGAGTGCTCACGCTCACCTTCCATAATCTACTCCCGAGCAATGCCCTGAGATACTCTCCCAAAACACAAAAGTGCACTCTCACTCGAGCATAAGCACCTGTGCTCGAGCACTGACCCTCAGCTCACTCGAGCATGAGAGGAAGTGAGGGCCAGCGAGTGACTTCCCGAGAGCAACTCCACTCCCAGGCACAGATTCACTCGAGCACAAGTCCTAGTGCTCGAGTGATCCCCCAATGTTCGCGAGTGCTAGGTGCACTCTTGGCAATCACTCTCGAGTGATACCCTGAGACACTCACCCGCAGCACCAAAAAGGCACCCTCACTCGAGCACCACATGCTCACTCGAGCACGTTCATCCTGTGCTCGAGTGAGTTCTTCCCTCACTCGAGAAATCACACCAGATACCCAAAACGCAGCAACTGAGTTGATTTACCAGAATTCACCAATTGCACTCCAATGGTTCTAAAACTTGTGTTAGAGCTCATTTTCACTTATTTCAACACATAGAACCCATTGGCAACCACAAACAACTCAAATTCAACCCATTCAACACATTCTCTCTCTAAATCATCAAACCACTCAAAACCTCATTCTAACACTTTCCCTTATTCAACTCCAAATCAATTCCTAATCACTCTCAAATGTCAAAACTGACCAAATGAACAGTGACACTCTCACCAAAGTCTACCCTTCATTTAACATCATAATTAGGTCAAATTTCTAGAATTTCCATTGGTTATGCAAACATCCTAATATATATACCACAATTCATCAAAAACCTACCTCTTTCACTTGCTGAATTCAGAACTTGGATTCCTCAACTTTCAATTTCCCTCAAGTTGCCACACACCACAAATCCAAAGTCTGAAAACATGGAAATAAAGCTCTTGACCATTGGAACAATATCAATGAAGGTGAAGTGAGTATTTAAGATCATTTACCTTCACAAATTTCAAACCCTTCCTTTCTCTTTTTAGCTTGGTTCGCCGGAAATGGAGGTGAGAGGAGAGATGAAGAGATATTGATGAAGATGAACTTCACTCACTCCCAAGCTCATCATCGGTTTTGAGAGAGAAGAGAGAAGTAACAATGGTTGAAACTTTGACTTCATCCAAGGGTCCTCATTTGGCCACTTGTCAACATCCCATTCTCCCTATCATGATTTCACATATTCTCTTCCACACTTGATTCCACCCCTTGATCTTTCAATCTCAACCATTGATCTTAATTACTAAGGGGTTTTCTCATCCGTGGCTAACCAGACAGTTGGTAAATTTACCGTTTTACCCTTGATTAGTACAATACTCATTAAATTATGAATAATTGCCTTCATTTCACATTGCACAACATACACTTCAAATATGCTTAATTAACATTAATTACATCATTTGAAGTTATTATCCCTTAATTAAAATCCAGGATGTTACACCTTACCCGGATGATATTTGATTTCTAGGTTGTAGTCTTTAAGCAACTCCATCCAACAACGCTGTCTCATGTTCAATTCTTTCTAATCATACAAATACTTGAGACTCTTGAGGTCGCAGTACAGTTCTACCATCACACCATACAAATAATGCCTCCATATTTTCAACACAAACACAATTTCCGTAAGCTCTAGATCATGGGTGGGATCATTTATTTCATGAGGTATCAGTTGTCAGGAGGCATAGGCCACTACATGTCCTTGCTGTATAAGGGCACACCCTAATCCTTACTTACTCACATCACTATACACAACATAAGTCAAGCTGGGATCAGATATAATCAACATAGGCATCGTAGTCAACCTCTCCTCAGCTCAACAAAAAAACTTTCACAATGCTCATCCCACACAAATGGCTGATCCTTTCTCATGAGCTTGGTCATCGGCAAGGCAATACGAGAGAAATTCTAGATGAATCTCTGGTAGAAACCAGCAAGACCCAGAAAATTGTGTATCTCAACAATAGTTTCTGGCCTCTTCCAGTCTAGTGCTGCTTCCAGTTTACTGGGATCTACTGAGACCCCTTCTTGCGAGATAACATTGCCTAAGAATTTTACTTCTAGCAGCCAAAACTCACGCTTACTCAACTTGGCATAGAGTTACTTCTCACACAATATCTCTAACATAATTCTCAAATGATGCTCATGTTCTTTTCTAATCTTGGAGTATATCAAAATGTCCTTAATAAACACAACAATCAATTGGTCTAGATATTGTCGAAACACACAATTCATGTAGTCCATGAATACCATAGATGCATTGGTTAGGCCAAAGGGCATTGCCAAAAACTCATAGTGCCCATCCCTGGTCTTTAAAGCAGTCTTCAGTACATCTCCTACTCTCATACGTAGATAATGTTAACCCGACCTTAGATCAATCATCGAAAACACACACGAAGCATATAGTTGATCTAAAAGGTTATCTATTCTAGGGAAAGGGTACTTGTTATTGACGGTAATCTTATTCAATTCTCTATAATCGATGCACAAACGTAAATTCCCATCTTTCTTTTTGACAAACAACACTGGAGCTCCCCACAGTGACACACTAGGTCTAATGAACCCTTTTTCAAGCAAGTCTTCAATATGCTTCTTTAACTCTGCCATCTCACTTAGGGCCATTCAGTATAGGGCCTTTGATATAGAACCAGCTCCAGGCATAATTTCAATCTAGAACTGAACTTCCCTTTTCAGAGGCAATCTGCTAAGATTGTCTGGAAATACCTCAAGGAATTCTCGTACTATGGGTATACTATTCAAACTTTCTTCTGTCTCTCCCTATACGAAAAAGAACATCATATACCCCTAACACCCCTTCTCCAAATATTTCTCAGCTTGAGCTAATGAAATGAAATCCAAAGGCGGTGTTGAGACTTTCTAAGGTTTATTGCGGCTGCTAGCACCCTTAGCGAGGTATAAATCCCTCAGATTATTCTCTATAATTCTACATTCTTCTACTGCTTTATTAAATTCAGTAAATTGCTGGATAGCTAACCTCTTTCTCAATTCATGCCTCAACCCACGAATTAACATACTGAACTCCATCCCTCATCATCCATACACCGTAAATAAGAGGAATACCTGGCCAGCTAGATAAAACAAGATAAATAATCATCCAAGGTCTCAGTATCACCCTGCTTGATAGATAGGAATTCAGTCTCCTTCTCAAGTCGTACTGACTTGGGAAAGTACTTTTCATTGAACTGTTGTTGAAACAACTCCTAGGTTAGTGATACGTTTCTGTTCCATAAGGTCAGGATGATATTCCACCACCAATGATTTGCATCTCCCTCCAACTTATACACAGCCAACCGTGCCTTTACTTCAGTTAATCACTCAAGATATTCAAAGATTTTCTCCCAACTGTTCAACTAGTCTTCGGCTGCTTGGGGATCAAACCTCCCTCTGAACACCGAAGGTAGATGCTTGCAAAATTTTGAGACCCAATATTGAAGATCTCTCTCTTCTCTTACCGGTACCCCTTGTGATTCTTGGTTTGGGGCAATATGAGGTGGGGATTCTTGAGATCGATTAGACCCCTCCGTAATCTCTTCATGACGAGTCTCTTCCTGGGTCTCCTCCTGAGTTGACTGAACCTGGTCTTTGTTATGCTTCACTCTCTCTTCTCGGAGCTCTTCTCTCAAGTCAGTAATCATATCTCGCCGTTCTCTTATCAGACCTATCAGCTATTGTATAGGATCTGGTGGATTGTCATTAACCACTTCCACCTCTGGGTCTACTCATTGTACTTTGGGGTGAACCATTTTTTTCATCATTCTATAAATGATTCACCACGTCAATATCATAGATAATGTATACACATATGTTCTAAGACTCATATCCACAAATAGCACGAACATTAATGTGTATACAATAACCAATCACCAATCATCTTCTATCACTAAGGCAAAGAACTATAGGAGCTATCCTAGCAAAATCTACCCTTACCAGGACCTACAGCTCTGATACCAAAATGTAACCCCCTACCTTATTGCATAATTATAATTCAAAAATACGTACTTAAGATGAATTAAAGACCAACGGATGGTAAAAGACACCTTTTCAATCCCATCTTAAAGATAGGGTTTTCACAAATTTATTTCAAAATCCAATTAACCTGGTCTCATATTCGCATTTCGAATATAATTAATCTGCACAGTGAAGTCGTATTCATACAAATCAAAGTATAAAACAAATGTTCCAGTAAACCCCGGGTTTCATACATTAACTAAAGGGTTTACAAGTTCCCATATAGGGATTACATGAATTATTCTAAACATGTATGCGCCTCTTATCATATTGACGTATTCATTGGCAGAGGAAAATATATAGACACCTAGGAGAAGAAGGAAGTAAATAACACAAACAAATTCTCAATCAACTCTGCCCTCTCTTACACCATGAGGAAAAAACCCCATATTTTAGAAGAATTATGTAAAACAATAACAGCTCTCTACCTTACCTCCTTTCTCTTAGGAATTCTTATCAAATTTTTATAAGTCTTGCTTCAACCCTTGCCCCCTATTTATAGTCTCAAAGTAGGGTTTTATTCATAAATTCTCTTTCTAACTTGACCTAATCACCATTAATGGGGATTTTTTTTTTTTTGCATTCCCTATTAATAAAAATTCCTAGCTTGATCTAATCACCATCAAAGAGAGATTTTTTTTAAAATTTTTGTTTTTAAATTTTTTTATTATTTTTCCCACAAGTAATTTCCTAACTTAAACCTACCAACATAAATGAGAAAATTTTTTTATTTTTTATTTTCATTTTTTTATTTATTTTCTTATATTTTACCTACAAGCAATTTCCTAATTTAAACCTATGAATGAGAGATATTTTTTATATATTTTTATTTTCCCTGAATGAATGATAATGCCAATTTAGACACTAATCATCATCAATGAGAAGATTTTTTTTATTTATTTGATTTTTAACTTTTTCCTTTAATGATGATTGCCAATTGGGACCACAATCATTATCCACAAGAGGATTTTTTTTTATTTTTGTTTTAATTTTGTTCCTTTTGATGATAATTGCCAATTTGGATACCGATTATCATCAATGGGAGGATTTTTTTTATTTTTCCTTTTAATGATGATTGCCAATTTGGACACTAATCATTATCAATAAGAGGATTTTTTTATTTCTTTTTTTTTTCCTTTAATGCTGATGGCCAATTTAGACATAAATCATCATCAATAAGAGAATTTTCTTTTATTTTTTTTTTATTTTTTTTATTTTTAAGTGGGGCCCTAACAAAATAGGGTATTCATACATGTATTGTTCTAAACTCACTTTGTTGGTTATCTTAGTTTAAAACTACAAAAATATCAAATTTTCCAAAAGTTATAACTCAGACTAATCCAACATAGTTTTACATGTAGAATCCATTTTTGGCCTCAAAATTTCCAAATTCACTACCAAAAGGCATATTTGCCCTTGGCAGCACCTATTTAGGGTTTTAGGGCTTATTTTGTCATTTCACATTCCAAAGTTTTTCATACTTCACACTTAACATGAACCCTATACAATTTTCCCTTCTAAACTTGATGGAACCATTAAATTGATGAAATTTCAGCTCTAGCCCTCAATTTTGGGTCCAGCTGAAAATCATGAAAAAAATTAAGGAAAATGTGATTTTCACTATACATGCAGTTAAACTTCTTTCTCACACTTATAATCACATGATTAACTATTTAAACACCTCTTAGACATGATTAATCAAAATTTGGGCAGCACCTCCCCTTAGGGTTTGGTCACGAAGCAAGCCACTAAACAACCACAACAACAATAATCACCTTGAATCAATCAAGATGACAAGTTTTATGGCTCACCTCTTGATTCTCTCTTTAAACCACCAAAACCGTGGCCTCCCTCCTCCTCTTCCTCTTGAGTTTAAGCTTGCTTTAAGTGTATTTCAAGAAGGATAGAGATTAGGAGGGTTTCCATGAACTAAAAGGCAAGAACAAGTAGAAATCACTTGCAACTCACCTTGATCTTACTTCTTGATCCTTTCTATTTCTCTTTGTTCTTGAGTCTTCATAAAACTCTCTCTCTCTCTCTCTCTCTTGGCTACTATGTTTGGCTGAAATAATGGCCAAAGAAAGAGACAAGAGTTCTTAAAAAAATATCATCATCTACCTCCACAAAATATTTTTTTTTTTTGCTTTAATCACATGTTATTTACTTTATGCTTCATCTTTTCTCTTTCTTGATTTACTTGGACGAAATGAAGGGTCTTTGGGAAGGGAAAATGATCTCAAAGCCTAATTCAAGAAAAGCCCTAAAAATGTTGAGAGATAGAAAGACTTTAGGGAAATATGTGATCCAACCCTAACGGGCAGAAGGCCTAGTATGCGTAGGTAGTAGGATCAAAGTGTCAGTACAGATGTGTATAGGACAAATATGCGGTGCCATCGGGTTGGTAGACAACACCACCCAACTATATCATGAGGTAAGGGACGGATTAGTTAGGCAAAATAGGCCAGTATAGGTGTGTACAAGGCATTTTTAGGGCAGACATGTGCACCCTACTTTTTTTGAAGTAGACACTAGTATGTGGCGCCAAGTGGGGCCCACACACATACTCTAACCTGGCATTATTTGGAGAGCCTCGATATGCCTGTCGCATTCCCGCGTATAACCCAAGTAGAGTCCCGAGTGGGCATCGATAAAGTAACTTTATTATAGTAGCTTTAATAAAGTAAGTCATTATAGCAAATGATGACACAACTTTTGTGTTGGATAAATAAGAGAGTGACAAGTGTGCTCTCATCATGACAAAGTATCATGTCACTTTTGTGTTGGCTTGATAGGAAGGTGACACGTGTCCCTTATGATGACACTTGCATTATGCCTTTTATGTTGGCATCTCCCCTAAGTCCGAGGATCCGCCAATCTTTGATCTAGTTGCGTATTTGACTTCTTGAATACCAAACCCGGGAGTCCAGGGAAATTTTTAGGCCTCTCTTTCCTCAGACCAAAAAGGACGGATAGAACCCGAGAAAGGAGGCGGGACCCACTTCATTAACGTAAGTGACACGTGTTACCAAACCAGTAGATAACTGGACAAATGGCGCCATGAGAGCTTGATACTTGGCATAACTTTTCAAGACTCCCTCTTGGCCATATTTTTTGGTACAACAACTAAAAATTTAGAAAAATATCCCAAAAAATGTTGAGAAAATTGGTAGATTGAGAGAAGGTAGTTGTAAGTGATAATCTGGGATATTTTTCCCTTAAAGTAGACATAAAGATCTTTTTATACAATTTAGAAGTAATCCATTTGGATTTTTATAGAATTAGTTATGATTTTTCAAAATTAGATGAAAAATCTACCAACTTTTCAGAATAGTGCGAAAATGAAAAAGTAATGACATTTAGTAATAAAGTTAGCTTCCAATGGTTAAGTAAAGACCCATAAAGTTAGTGTAGGCCAATTAAATACATATTGGGCCTAATGTGTTAACTTTAAGGATAACTAACTAAGGGGTCTTGGGTTATTAAAATTTGGGACAAGTATGGGTCCAAAGAAAAAATGACAAGTCCTACAGGCTAAAGTAGCCCATTTGACATTTTTTTGTCATGGTTCTAATAATATAGCCATTATCTAGGGCCATGCAATGAAAAGCAAGAGGCAATGGAAGCAACTTCAGTGGTTGGAAGTAAAGGTATAAAAGAGGGACTCGAAGATAAAAGGTAGTAAACTTACTTACTTACATGTATGTGATATTTATGCTATGTATTTATTTGTTGTATTGCTTTACTTAATTGTGTAAAGCATGTATGAATAAATAAAGCTCTGTTTCTATTATTGTTGTGGCCATAAGTATATTGCATGAAACATTAAGCATGCATAATATCATTATGTGAACAAGAGCCTATGTGAGGCAAGCATATCATGCACTAGCATTCATCTTACATGCATTGTTTGTAATGTTTGCTACTGAGATTCCCTCGAATCTCACCCCCCATAAACCCTATAGGTAGTTGAGAACAGAAAAGGAGTATAGGATGCTGTTCTAGGAAAGTTGTAATGAAGAAGAAAAGAATTATTCATACACTAATACATTATGTAAATTAATATATTTGTAGTGGATAACTGTATAACTCGTGTGACGATTAAATTAATTATTCAAGCATGATAATTGAATTAGAAGTACGTAATCATTTGGGACGAGCCTATTAGTTAAGAATATCTGGTAAGAATAATTGCTCAACAGCTAGAAATAAATGATAATCCCTAATAAGAATTGTGTAGAAACGCTTCCATGTGCATAATAAATAGAATTAAGGAAAGATGAGTCATAGTGAGAAGGGAACTAAGGTGAATAATCTTCAAAAAATTTTAAGTTATTCAGAAAAGCCCTTTTAAGTGCATGCTTGAATCCTGTGTTAGAGTTGGGATTTGAAATTGTTTAGCAAGAAATATCACTTAGTGGTTCAATTTCACTATAAAAGACTCATCAGAAATATCACTTAGTGGTTCAGATTCACTATGAAAGACTCATCAGAGAGATAATGTAACTAGGTTGTCACATTTGGTAGTATAAGAGCACTAATGATATTAGTTTTGATAATGGTATCAGAATTGATATTGTGTATGATAAGCGAGAACCAAGGGTAGGCAAATGTATGACATAAGCCTACAGTTTATGATGCTGAGCTAGAATGTGATTTATGTTAGATCTCATGTTTTGATGATAACAAAAGAATGGTTTGAAAAGGAAATGTTTAATAATCAAGGTTGAACTAAGTAAAGAAAGGAATAAGCTTAACTTGAGGAAAGCATGGAAGTAGTGAAGATTGGCCAAGAGAAAATGCTAAGGAACTTGATCAGAAGTGCATTTTCTAAGGCATTACTCGAGGCGCTACTCGAGTAATGAACCAAAACTTGAAGTAACCCAGCAAAACTTCCAGTTACCTGCCATCATTACTCGAGGCACTACTCGAGTAACCAGGTAAAATTTCAAGGTTGCTCTCGGCCTGCCAATGTTACTCGAGGAGCTACTCGAGTAACCAGGGAAAAACTTCCAGTTGCCATCAAGTTTTCTCCATGATACTCGAGGAGCTACTCGAGTACCTTTGTTTCCCAAAATATGGACCTCTCGGCAGTTTGTACCACTGCTAATGTTACTCGAGGAGCTACTCGAGTAACCAGGCCAGCAACTGCCAGTTTGCCTTCAAGTTTTCCATGGTACTCGAGGAGCTACTCGAGTAACTGTGTATTTGAAAATGTGGAGCTCTCGGCACTTTGTACCACTGCCAATGTTACTCGAGGAGCTACTCGAGTAATGGTCTAAGGTAAATGAAAACTTGAGGTTTGTACCAGATTAACTTGATTTCTTCTTATATCATCATCCTCGAGTACTTACTCTAGTATACAAGTTTTTCATTGTTTATTTTAAGTGGATTCCTCGAGTAAGTACCCCAGTATGCTCAAATATTTTCAAAGGAAACTTCAAGTCATTACCCGGGTAAGTTATGTTCAAATGTCTCAGTTACTCGAGGTGCTACCCGAGTAACCTATGCAAAAATGAGTTCATTACTCGAGTAGGTACTCGAGTAATGAGGTAAGTGCTCTCGGCATTTTAATCCTGCCAATATTATTGGAGTAGAGCATCGAGTAATCAAAAGTTTTTCAAAGGATTACTCGAGGTGTTACCCGAGTAAGTCATAAAGTTCTGAGTGCATTACTCGAGTAACTACCCGAGTAAATAACTATTCCAAAGGTTTGAAAATTAGTTTACTCCATGCACTACCCGAGTAATCTTATACTTGTTCATTAACTTGCAGTTGATAAATGATTTCCCGATGTTACTCGAGGAGCTACTCGAGTAAACTTCAAGGATTACTCGAGGAGCTACTCGAGTAAGCTTATCCAGAAAGTTTGAAATCATTCCAACGGTCATTATTCTGTTTCCTATTTGATTAACCTTTTATTATATTAGTGTACTTAGTTTTTCAACAGGAAAACAGTGAAGAGATCTTACCAAATAAGGAAAGTCAAAAGCAATGCTTAAATGTCACCGACGATCACCTACCGCAACGCATGTTTTTCAAAAACACTAGAAAAGTCAATTATTGCTGCGCACGCTCCAACGGACATGAAGAAATATGTTCCAGTAATCATTACCAATGTAACTATATATATATGGGAACCTTCAAACAGAGAAGAACAACTAAGCATCCATACGAACGAATCATTAAGTTCATTACTCTGTTTTCACATTGAAATTGCATTCATATGCTTCAGTGATTATAATTTACTCTGTGAGAGAGATATTTCATTCAAACTCAATATTTGTTATTGAGATAACTTAAGGTTGTGGAACCTTGAGTTGGGATTGGATTACAACCTGTAAGGGGGAGCGAGTGTCCAGGTGTAAGGAACTTGCTTGTACTGAGGTGCCAAGAACCCACTGAATCTTGGAAGCTATAGTGAAACTCTCAGAGAAGCTCTGAGGACTGGACGTAGGTCAAAGTGGTTGTGACCGAACCAGTATAACTCCCGGTGTACACTTCGGTGATATTTCTCCTTACTCATTACTGTTTTAATTATTTTGTCTGAATTTTATATTTTCGAAAGAAATTTCAGTATCACCCAATTCACCCCCCCTCTTGGGTGAAACGTTTGATCTAACAATTTAGATCCCCACTTATGTTCTAGGAATACATAGGGGACTTGTACCCAGAAGCTGATACTGTTTATATTTTCCCATGGGGACAGTACCTAGCATCCTTAGGAAGTACCCTAGAAATTTAAAACCTCTTGATTAAAGCCTTTAGTGCCCTGAGATATGAAATATGGTGATCTATAAGGATGCCATAAGAATGTTAGAATGAATACGGTGAAGGTAGAGATGTTACCTAAATATTATGAGAATAATATAGAAGGAATGAATCATTATGATCTTAGCATGGTTATTAGGTATGGCTAAGGTTCCACAAGTAGGTTGATGAACCTAGAAGTTGGATAGGCATTCAGAAGGCTGCTATCAATGGAATGGTAACCTAAGAATCAAACCAATAGTTGAATTGATTCTTTAGGCTTTGAATTGATCTAAATGAATTAAGGTACTAGAAGATGGTACAGATGGGGATGAGATTCCTAAAGGCTGCTAGCTGCTAATCTAGTATAGGTAAAGATCTTGATTATAGAGTATTCCCTTAGAAAGAATGAATGAAAGCTTGTTCCCTGATGGGATAGAGTAATAGAAAGAATGTATATAAAAATAGTACTCTGATAAACCAAGAGAAAGAATGAATTTGCCTACCATTCCACTAACTCAAGGTTATACTAGGAGTCTATTGGTGGAAGGCAGACAATGTGTTGAAAAGTATAAGTAGAATACTCCCGATTAGGGAAGTAGAATTTGCAATTCTACCTGGAGCTGAATTGATAGCGAAAAGTCCATATAAGATGACCCCATATAAGATGGAAAAATATAGAATTGTTAGAAAAAGGGTTTGTGTGACCCGATATATTGCCATGGGGTACTCCAGTGCTGTTGTGGAAAGAATGACATAAAAGAGAATTAAGAAAGAACAGGCTCGAGAAAAAAAATTCAAGTGAACTCTTGCTCTCGTATCTTATGTAATAGATCTACACATATGTATACACCATCGAGTATATTAGTATTATGAATATACGATAGGTAGTAATACCCGACATGCCTATGGCATGGGGTGATACCCCGAGCAGTCAAACCTGATGAGCATTCAGTATACAACTACAAAATAGAATCAGAGCTAGTTTAGTAGAATTTCTACATAATCATAGGCTCTTACCCTGACATGGCCTTATGCAATGGTAGAGGTTGTACCGACAAGAATTTGCACTAGGTCGAGAGGCGGTATGTAAAATTAGTGTCTAAGAATGAGAATTACCTAGTACTGTGGCAAGGGACGGTTGTCCTTGAATTTACCCAAACTTTATGCTTACTACATATCATGAATTGGTGTCTTAACTTTATGCCTTGTTGCATATCATGAATTGTGAATACCCATTCCTAGGCATAGGGACCGGTATATCCTATGAATGTTAAACTTGACCGATTAGGTCTTGTGAATGAATGTGAATGCTTGAGAATGGATGGTTTGTTTACGTGCTTCGTGAATATTATATAAGGGTATGAATGGCATAAGTAGAAAGAGTGCAGCCTGAAATGTATACAGAATAAATGGCCTTCTAGAATAGTTGTCTAGTTCTTGAGTATCTGTGAAAATTGAATTTTGAACTGACCAATGCACATGCTATTTTCGTGACTTGTATGAACTAAATTGTAAACATAATTGTTTTCAAGAATTGAATTTTTGAATAGAATTATCGAATAGAATTTTTGACCAGTTTGTAGTTGTCATTTTTTTGAACTATGTTGTCTTAAAAGAAGGGATCCTCAAAGAAACCTAAAATGGTGGGAGCAATATAGAACTGTAAGAGGCCAGAAACTATTATAGAAATACTCAGTTTGCTAGGTCTTGCCAGATGAATTCAAAATTTTTCTTGAATCGCTTTGCCACTCACTTGAAAGAAAGAATTGAGAGAAAGAATTGTAAAAAGAATTTCTTAAGTACGATGATGTCTACAAGAGGATTTCATATGGCTAGAGGAGACTTTGATATTCGCACCAGTATTGAATATTCCCTATCCTAGAATGCGACCCGTGTGTGGTCTGTAAAAAATGATTAAGGCAACCAATGTGGTCTACAGAGAATTGTGACCCGTATGCTTTACAGTGAAGCGACCAGTATGGTTTGCAATAGAATAAGAAAGAAAGGATTGGGATATGTCCTAGTGAAACAGAACGGAATAGTGGCATGTGCCTCTCAACAGTTGAAACCTCACTAGATGAATTACCCTACTTGTGAATTGATCTGGCAACAATTATTTACTTTGAAAATGCAACAACGCTATTTTGTATGGTACAGTTGTGAAAATGTACTGTGACCACAAGAATTTTTAATATTTAAAAAACAGAAAAATAGAATATGAGACAATGTAAATGAACAAAAAAGCAAAGACACAACTATTATCACTAATGCTTTGAATTAAAAAGTGGGGTAGTTGATGGTCATGATGATACAGGAATAGAAACTGATAAAAGTGCCTAGAAATCTCTACTAATGAAGTCAAATAAGTACTTGCTAACTATCGTGCTATTCAAGAGGAAAGTAGTCTAAGAGCTTAGATTGAAGAAGCTGTGATGCAAGATAAATGAGTAAGGTCAATAAGAATAGAATTGATAGAAAACCTCTAGAATTTGAGGTTTCAATAGAATGTAGAAGTAAAGGAATGAAACCCTCACTACAATGGTCCTTTTTCAAGTATTATTAAGAATCAGACCGATAGCAAATTTCGAGAACAAAATTTATTGAATAGGGGGAGAATTATAATATCCCGAATTTTAGGCCTAGAGACTTGAGGATATGCCTATATTAGGCAGACAACTAAGCCCAATTCAGGAAGAGTCCTAAAAATGTCGAGAGATAGAAAGACTTTAGGAGACTATGTGATTCAACCCTACCGAGCAAAGAGCATAATATGCATAGGCAATATAATCAAAGTGTCGGTGCAGATGTGTTCAAGACACATATACGATGCCATTGGGTTGGTAGAAGATGCTTCCCAGCTATGTCATGAGGTAAGGGATGGATTAGTTGAGCAAAATAGGCCAATATAGGCGTGTAGATGGCATTTTCAGGGTAGACATGTGTATCCTGCGTTTTTGAAGTAGACACCGGTATGTGGCACCATATGGGTCCCACAGACATATACTCTGACCTAGCATCATTTGTCAAACCTCAATATGCATGTTGCATTCCCAAGCAAAACCCAAGTAGAGTACCGAGTGGGCACTGATAAAGTAATTTTATTAAAATAGCTTTAATAAAGAAAGTCATTATAGCAAATGATGATAAAACTTTTATGTTAGATGAATAAGAGAGTGACAAGTGTCTTCTCATCATGACAAAGTACCATGTCACTTTTGTGTTGGCTTGATACGAAGGTGACATGTGTCCCTCATGATGACACTTGCTTTATGCCTTTTGTGTTGTCATCTCCGGTGAGCGCCACCTAGTGCCTAAGTCCGGGGAATCCGCCGGTCTCCGGTCCAGTCGCGTATTTGACTTCTCAAACACCAAACCCAGGAGTCCGGGGAAATTATCAGGTCTCCCCTTCCCCTAAATAAAAAGGATGGATAGAACCCGAAAAAGGAGGCGGGACCCACTTTATTAAAACAAATTACACGTGTCATTAAACCAGTAGATTACTGGACAAATGGCACCATGAGAGCTTAACACTTGGCATAACTTTTCAAGACTCCCTCTTGGCCATGTATTTTGGTATAGCTACCCAAAATTTAGAAAATATCCTAAAAATCATTGAGAAAAGGTAGAGGAGAGAAGGTGGATAAATAGTAAAAGTTCTTGAGCTCTGGAGCCGATTTCACCCTCGATTTGGTGTTTCCAGCTCCTGAAGTCTGCTATAATGTTGTTCCTCTCAGTGAGAGCAACATTTCCATAGTTTTTTATTTTCATTTGGAGGGGTTTGGTGTTGTCTCACCGGCTGGAGTACTGCCGGATTTCCGAATTGGTTGTGGAAATGCATAGAAGTAAGCGTAGCCTTTATTTTAAACCATTTGGTTTATTGTTTGAATGAGCTTTCATGAGGGTAGGGTAACCTTCATGCTTTGATCAAGGGGATTTTTAAGGTTTAATCATGTGTTTATGGTTAAATGATGATTTATGATGATTTTGGAAGTTTATGTTAAAGTTGTCTGAATTTATTTTCTGGAGGCAAAGAGTTTGTAATGTGTTTTTGATCTGTCAAACTTAATCCAAATGTTATGGGATTTTACAAGGCGAAAGTAGACATGATGGGCTTTAATTTAATAGGTAATATTCATCATTTTGACTAGTAGATTGAAAGTTATGATTTTTCAAAGTTTGACCTTGATTGTGGATTGAACTCTATGACAGTCTGGGTTTAACGAATTTCTGGGAAATGTGTAGTTGTAAGTGATAATCTGGGATATTTTTCCCTTAAAGTAGACATAAAGATCTTTTTATACAATCTAGAAGTAATCCATTTGGATTTTTATAGAATTAGTTATGATTTTTTAAATTTAAGTGAAAAATCTACCAACTTTCTAGAATAGTGTGAAAATGAAAAAGTAATGACATTTAGTAATAAAGTTAGCTTCCAATGGTTAAGTAAAGCCCATAAAGTTAGTGTGAGCCCATTAAATGCCTATTCAGCCTAATACGTTACCTTTAAGGTTAACTAGCCAAGGTGTCTTGGGTTATTAAAATTTGGAACAAGTATGGGCCCAAAGAAAAAACGACAAGTCCTACAAGCTAAAGTAGCCCATTGGATATTTATTTGTCATGGTTCTAATAATATAGCCATTTATCTAGGGCCGTGAAATGACAAAGAAGAGGCAATGGAAGCAACTTCAGTGGTTGGAAGAAAAGGTACAAAAAGGAGACTCAAAGACAAAAGGTAGTGAACTTATTTACTTGCATGTATATGATGTTTATTCTATGTATTGATTTGTTGTATTGCTTAACTTGATTGTGTGAACCATGTATGAATAAATGAAGCTATGTTTTTATTATTGTTGTGGCCATAAGTACGTTGCATGAAACATTGAGCATGTAGAATATCATTATGTGAACCAGAGCCTATATATATGAGGCAAGCATATCATGCACTAGCATTCACTTACATGCATTGTCTATTGCCACAGAGATTCCCCCAAATCTCACCCCTCCCCCACCAACTATTAGGCAGCTAAGCACAGAAACAGAGTACAGGACGCTATAAAGAAGAGAAGAATTATTCACACACTAGTCCATTATATAAGTTAATATATTTGCAATGAATAATTGTATAACCCACGTGGCGAATGAATTAATTATCCAAGGGCGATAATTGAATTAGAAGTGGGTAATAGCTCGATATGAGCCCATTAGTTAAGAATATCTGGTAAGAATAATGGCTCAACAGTCATAAATGAATGATAATCCCCAATAAGAATTGTGTAAAAACGCTTCCGTGTACATAATTAAGAAAATTAAGGAAAGATAAGTCACAATGAGTAGGGAACTATGGTAAATAATCTTTGAAAATTTTTAAGTTATTCAGGAAAACCCCTTCAAGTGTAGGTTCGAATATTGCATTGGAGTTGGGATTTGAAATTGTTTACCACGAAATATCACTTAGTGGTTCAGATTTACTACGAAAGATCATTAGAGAGATAATGTAACTAGGGTATTACACAAAGGATATGTAACCCTTTAAGTGTATTTTTAAGGAAAAATATTGCCTTTAGCTAACTGGACACACAGCATTCCAGAATTGCCATTTATTGGACACTGCCACAGAAACTTGTTAGTTTTACTTGGTTAACTTAAAAAATACATAACTCTTTGTATATAGCTCTAAATGACTTATATGACCTATCGAATTAAAGCTTGATAAGTATAATTTTATTTTGAAAAAAATTACATTCATTGGACATCATTTGGTTACCCAAAACCATCACACAACTAAACTGCCACATAAGAAGACACACTAGCAGCAAATCCACATTTTACAATTTGTGTTCCAAGCATAATCATATTGTATGTGATCAATAATTGCCTTATTTTTTCATTTCATGTGCTCTTTAATTCACCATTTAATTCTATTAAATGCCATAGAGTGAAAGGAATTTTGGTGAATAAAATTTGGAATGTTATAACACCACTACACCTTTAGTCAATATCGTTACTCATTTAGTCAAACACCATTATGCCTTTAGTCAATGACATTACTTCTTTAGTCAAAACCATTGCATCCTGATTCAATACTTTTATGCCTTTAGTTAATATCATTACTCATTTTATGAATATCATTACGCTTTTAGTCAATATCACTATGCCTTTAGTCAATAAGTTTATACCTTTAGCCAAAGTCATTACTCATTTAGTCAATACAATTACACATTTAGTTAATGTCATTGCTCATTTAGTTAATGGCATTATTTATTTAGTCAATATCATTACCCAATTAATCTATACTTTTATGAATTTAGTTAATACCATTACCCATTTAGTTCATACCTTTACGTCTTTAGTCAATACCATTACGCCTTTAGTTATTTCAATTACTTATTTTGCCAATAGCTATTATGCCTTTATTTATATTATATATATATATATATATATATATTCTTGTGTACGTGTGTGCGCGCGCGCACGCGCACGCGTGTGTGTGTGTGTGTTAAAGAGGCTTGGTGGCCAACCACCAAGTCTTTTGGACAACCAAACTGGGGTGGGTTCAAAATCCCACCTCCTCCACCTTGGTTCCACAAATTTTAAGAAAAAAATTAGCCCCCCATAAAAAAAACAATAACCATTGGTGCTCCGGTGGCCGAAGGGTGCCAATCGGCCAGCAGTGGTCTGCTTTTTTAAAAAAAAAAATTTAAATTGAGGGGCATTATTATAAAATCATCAACACTTTAAAAACTTAGATTTCCCCTAATCACCTCTCTGTCATTTAAATGTGTTATTAGATTTTTTTTTTAGTTTTGGGAATTCAAATTATATTTATTTATCTTTTTAAAGAATTTAAATCATGAATATTAAATTTGTAATCTGCTTTATAAAAATATTACACTTTAATTGAACTACTAAAGTATAACTAAAGGATTGAATATTATTATTTTTAAACTTATAATTTATAACTCATAAGAAAAAGCTATTAACTCATTATCATGATAAAAGAACAAGCTATTAACTCCGTCCTATGTGGCACGTTGGAATGGTAGAGTTGAGGAAAAGGGACATTTGGAAGGGCAAGGGGTGTCTCCACTTCTCATCCCATCCACTTCCCTCCACTTATCATATTAACTGTTAGATTGAGTTTTGGATAGACATAATTCAATGTTTTATAAAATTATTAATTAAATGATAAATTATTAAAAAATAAATAAATTCAATCTCCTAAATTTTATTTATGACTATTTAAAATTATAATAAAGAAATAATTTTTAATAATATTTTATAAATAACTAAATCTAAGCTCATATTTTAATCTAAGGGTTGAGATGCTTGATATGAGAAGTGAAGGAGAAGTAGATGGGCACCCCTTACCCGATTTGGAATTATCTGATGTAAGCAAGCTACCCCAGCGATAGCACCAAACACCATATTTGCATAATGTCATGAAATAATTGAAACCATAGATTTGGCTTATGAGATTTATACAGTCAAAATATAGTTTCAATAGTTCAGATATAAAATTTGTAACTATTATTTTTAAATAATTCTTTTAAAAAAATGACAGCTAAGATATCATCTTTATTTTAAATTATATATATATTAAAATAATTATTTAAAAAAATAAAAGTAAAAAATTCAATCCAGATAGTTCAAATTTAATAATGAGCACTCAAACTCATTTCAACTCTCGAGTGGTATAAAGTCCCAGTCCATAATTACATGCATATTGCATGCACGTTATGTACATGGTGCCAAGACAAGATTTGTGTTCAAAATCAAATTATTTTTTAGTTTACTCTTCCTCCTTACATGCGCATTTTCTTCAATTATTTACTAGATCTGCAATAAAGGAAGTGAAAAAGAATTATGGAAATTGAAAACAAAAAAAAAAACCCCTCGTCATCATCTCGTGATGCTCCCGATGGATGGACATGAAAGAATCCTTGCCATAGCCCCGCCTTCCCTCCCCCGTTGCATGAAATGAGATGGGCACGCACAACCTTATAATTAATCAAATTAGTTAGCTAAATCTTGCATTAAGATTGAGGGTTAGTAATAAATATTACATAATCACTATATAAGTACCAAAAAATTCTTTTAATTTTTCAACAATGACACTGGTCCGGGCCTATATCTATTTAATTTTTCAACAATGATATGGGTGGTTGGGTCTAACAAAAGAAGTTAATCTCTCACAACATGGCAAACTAAAGTCAGAATCCTCACTGTAAGAGGTGCCTACATTTAGTACTCGACAGTGCCTTGAACAGAATTACCTCCAATAAGAGGATGTCTGCACCTTGCAAAAAAGAAAAAGGAAAGAAAGAAAGAAAGTCTCACAAAGTATTCAATCAAAAGGTTTGAATCCCCACAAGAAGAGGTACTCATATTTCGTAGTTCACAGTGTCTCAAATAGGGTTGCATCGAATATGAGGATATATATGCTTAGCAGAAAAAGAAGGTACTCCCTTTGGTCCTAAATAAAAGACATAATTAAAGAGTTGATCTTAATCCTAAATATAAGATATAATTTCATATTTGTTGATCTTTTCCTAATTTATCTTTATT
Source organism: Inga leiocalycina (assembly GCA_963242795.1). NCBI lineage: Eukaryota > Viridiplantae > Streptophyta > Magnoliopsida > Fabales > Fabaceae > Inga > Inga leiocalycina. The sequence goes on along the minus strand of OY725326.1, from coordinate 25,704,284 downwards.
GACACTCCCTCAACAATAATCAAATAGGAGAGGGAATTAGGAAAGATGACTAGGATGTTTTAGAAAATACAGGTCATATTAACTAATTTAACTAGCTTCCTTAACCTAATCAAATTAAGTAAATATGTTGACCGAATTGATTGATTCAGACTATTGACTCTAAATTAAACAAGACAATTAGGCTTGGTGTGGGCTTAATACAAAGTTCCTGTGAGAGCCTGGTGAGGCTTGGGCTAATGATTAATATTTTGTGGTGTTCATCCCAGCACCCTAAAATGATTTTCCACTGACAACCATGCCACTATAGTTTGGAAAATAAAGACCCAAAGGTCTTCAAGGATGAAGAAATATCTGTGTGTAAAGAGGAGAGGGCTGAATAAAGGCTAGCCGATTGTGTGTAGTATTTCAAAAAAATTATATTCTTTGTTAAAAAAAAAAAAGCGATGGATTGATCCATGTGTGGTGATTCAACTTTTTAACGTTATTGATTGAAAAAAAGGACATAAATCTGAATTAAAATGATCATAGCCAACCATTATATGTTACAAGAGTTAAAACTACAATGCTGAAACCAAACATTCACTCCAGTCATATATGTACAAGTCCCAAACTGATCAAGCATATGATACAAAAATCACGAGCTTAAAAATTTTACATTAAAATGTCAAGTGCAACACTTTATACGGGCAGCAACGCACTTACGAAGGAAGTTCAATCCTTCATTAGTTGTCCAATTGTGATGGTGTGAAGCTGATCCTCTGAATAAGATTTTGGTGCCCTCTCAAACTCCGTGGATACTTGTTCCATTGTTGGACGAGATTGGGGATTCTCATTCAAACAAGAGAAAGCTATTTTTACAGCCAAGATCACATCATCTAGGATCGGTTTTGTGAGTGGAGAAAGTCGTGGATCCAACACATCCTTTACTAACAAATCATTCATGCTTGAATTCCCTGCCAAAGATGAAATAAGCTCTGCTGGATGTTGTCCCATAATGATTTCTAAAGTCAACCTCCAAAGCTATAAACATCACATTTCTCGTTCGCTTTCATAATGAAAGCAATCTCTGCATGAAATAGGATCAATGTTATATGTGTGTGTGTATCATACTGCAAATATGAATATGCCTTGAAAACAACAATCAAAAAGGTTTTACCTGGTGCAGCATACCCAAATGTGCCGGCAAATGTGGTCATATTATTTGAGTTAGGATTCAAAAACTTCGCCGTTCCAAAGTCAATGATGCGAGCTTCGTCATATTTTGAACTAAGAAGAACATTCTTGCTTGATATGTCACGATGAACAATAGGAATTGAACAACCATGATGCATATGGAATAAAGCATTAGCCACACATTTTACAATGCTCACCCTCTTATTCCAGTCAAACTCACTGGCTTGTTTCTGATTCTTTAGTACGTGATCCAAGCTGCCACCTTCCAAGAACTCATACACTAATATAGAGAATTGTGAATTGGAATGAAATCCATACAGCTTCACAATGTTACGATGTTTGATTTCTGTCAAAGCTTGAATCTCACTTGTAAAAGCTTTTTGATTGGAGATTTCTCCACTTGGCATTGAATGAAGCTTTTTTATAGCAAAAACATCACCTGTGGGCAACTCAGCCTTGTAAACACTTCCTTGGCTCCCTTTCCCAATGAGATACCTTTCATCAAATTCCTTTGTGGCTTCAATGATATCTTCATACAATATTTCCCTGTCAAGACTCCACACAAAATAAACATCTTCTGTGGGTGCTTCTTCATCTTTGTTGTTTTCTTTTGTTGCCATTCGAGCAAAAATGATAGATGCTCCAACAAGTACTAATAGCAATATGGCCAATGGGAGGAATATTATCAAGAACTTTTTACTCCTATGGATGTTTCTACTTGTTTGGGAATCACCACAAGGACTTAAACCAGTGACATTACCACACAACCCTTTATTATTCCTCAATGCATCAAAATTGTAAAAGGCTTGGTTGTTAGGAATGGGGCCTTCTAATTGATTGTATGATATGTCAACAGTAGACAAAGCTGGCATTTTACCGAAACTGGAATATATGTTGCCTGAGAGATTATTGTGTGAGAGATTCACAGCTTGCAACTTGGGTAACATTCCAAGTGTTGTTGGTATTGTTCCGTTTAGCAAGTTGTCACTGAGATCAAGTTGCTCAAGATCCAGGAGTTCGCCAAACTCACGGGGAATGCTTTCATCAAATTTGTTTCTGCTCAAATTTAATACCCTTAATCTTTTTAATTCCCCAAGCTCTGTTTTGATTGAGCCACTGAAGTTATTTTCTTCTAACTCCAAAATTGTGAGTTGACTAAGGGATCTTATATCTGAAGGAACATTACCTGAAAGGTTATTGTGGCTCAAATAGAGTTCTTTCAACAAGACCAACTTCCCTAGCTCTTTCGGAATTTGTCCCGACAAATGATTGGAAGACAAGCTTAGTATACCAAGCTTAGTTACAGCTCCAAGTTCTGGTGGTATACCACCAGAAAGCATGTTATTGTTAATAAAGAATTGTGTAAGGTTTTGACACTGCCCCCACATGGATGAAAGGTGGCCATACAATTTATTGCCACTTAGGTTGGTGTGATTCAAAATAGGATATATTCCAAAAGCATTTGTTATATTATCAACTAACTGGTTATTATCAAGCCTGAGTCTTCCTAGACTAGGACAATTCTTCAAACTTGTTGGAATGGAACCAGTGAAATGGTTATTGTTGGCACCAAACCTAAATAACTTCCCACTTTGACAAATTTGTTGTGGCAGAGGGCCAATGAAATGATTATCACTCAATTGTAGGTTATAAAAACCTGTCAAGTTATTCATTTCTTGTGGAAGTTGACCACTGAAATTGTTGCCGTCTAAAAACAGATCGGTGAGCTTTGTCAAATTTCCAATAGTGGGAGGAATGGATCCGGAAAGAATGTTGTTATAAGCATGGATCTTAAGTAAGTTGATCAAGTTACCAATGGATGAAGGAATTGGACCAAAGAATTTGTTCTCTTCCAAGCTCAAAAATGTGAGATTTGTTAGGTTTCCAACAAAGGGAGAGATTGGCCCGGAAAGTCTATTACCATATAACTGAATGTTACTGAGGGAATAGAGTTTCCAGAATCCATTAGGAATAGGACCGGAGAGATGGTTCATATAAAGATAAATTTCTTGTAACAGGGTCAAGTTTCCAATTGATGATGGGATTCTCCCTGACAGAGAGTTGTTTCCAAAAGAGAGAATCAAAAGATTACTTAACATTCCAATCTCTTCTGGAATGGGACCAGAAAAGGAGTTATCTACAAGCGATAGGAGCGTCAAATTCCTCAAATTGCCAATTTCATGGGGAATTTGCCCTCTGAGATCACACCCACTAAGATCAAGACTATTTAGGGTGGTTAGTTTCCCGATTTCAGGAGGGACAGGACCACTAAATAGATTATCCGACAATTTCAGTATCAAAATACTGGACAGGTTACCAATTTTGTGGGGAATATTTCCATAAAACTGGTTTAAACTTAGATCCAAATATTGAAGATTAGGAAAGGAAGTGAAGTTAAAACTTTCAAGAGTACCTTGTAGGCTGAGATTTGATAGACTTATGTTGATCACAGACATGGATTCGTCACATGAAATTCCCTTCCAGCTTTGTCTGCAAGGATTAGTATCATTTTTCCAAGAGGACAAGGTCGCTTTGCTTTCGTCGTGAAGTCCGGCTTTCCAGTTCAACAGAGCCTTTGTTCCGCTATCTCCACCAGCAGATTCAAAGGACAATATGCAGAGAATAATACACCATAATGCTGGCAGCTTAGCGGAATCTCTTTCAGACATGGTTTTTGGCAAGTTTTTGAAACAGGAATATTTTCAGAAACAGCTGAGTGGGCGCTTGTACTTGTAAATGGTTGCTGTGTGAAGCTTGGTGTATGCAGAACTTGATGATGCGGACCTACTTATATACTATGGATTGGCCTACTAGGCAATATTAAATATTAACCCAAGAAAGATTAACAACCCAATGCGTGCTCGATTGGAGCTTTTTCTGCTGACAGCTTTCTTTTAATGCTATCCTAGTTTAAGGGATATAAAGTGGATTTTTTCCGGGAAAAAAAAAACAAAGTTGAGGTCTGGCTCTAATCTTTATCCTTTTTATCCATCAAATCCATAATATATATACGTGCACTTGTAAAAAATATACGTCAGTCTTTGGATTATTAAATGCGTTTTCTCCCCAAAAATGTCCTTCACCAAAATCGAAGATAAATATGTGAAATAAAGTTATATATTCATCAAAAAATTTAATAATTTTAACAATTATAATCAATTTTATTGATATATGTTAAGATAGGTGTTTTTTTTGCCAGAATGTGAAGATAGATATTGCTGCCCTAAGTTTTAAAACAGAGGTATTGAAGTACTACACATTATTGACAATGATATTTAATATAGAGCTAGCACAAAGATAAAGCATATATGATTTAATAAAAAAGTGGATAAAGAGAAAACTTGTTGGTCCCTAGCTATCTCTAACAAGTAGACACTGAACAAATTGAGGGGATTCATCAAATTAGTATCATAAGAATGAAAAGCGCAAATTGTTGGCACAGGGTTCCAAAGGGCATACAGTATCCTGTACAGTGCCTCGGCAACAGGATATTTGGCCTGTGGTGGAGTACCACGTGATGAGCATGTCAATTGGATTTGCGGGTTTATGTGCAGGATTGATGAAGGAGATTCATCAATAGCAGAAATTTGGGGCTGTTTTCATTGCTTAAAAGTTGCTTGGGACTCAGGATTCAGGAACATTTTGTTAGAGTCGGACTCCATGGAGGCTGTTCGATTGCTACTTAAGGGACGGACTTGAAATGCATGTAGACAAAAACATCATAGATGAGGCTAAGATGATGATTCAAAGGGAATGGTGAGCGAATGTGCAACAGATAAGTAGGCATGCGAACATGGCGGCAGACTTCCTTACTAAAGAAGGATTATCTGTAATGCATGGGTTCATTTGGATTTCTCAAGCCCCTCATGAACTTGTTCGGATAATGGCAGCTGAGAACTCTAGGGCTGTTTGATGGGAATGAGACGAGCTTGGGATGGAGGTTTTAGAAAGGTCTTGGTGAGAAGCGATTCATATGAGGTTATCACCCTAGTGCAGACAGAGATTTCAGATTTGCATGAGGAATGACAGTTGCTGACAAAAATTAGAGGAATGTTGGATTGCTACTGGAAGGTGGAATTCCAACTTATTCCCAGAGAAAAGAATAGTATGGCAGACACACTTGCAAAAAAAAGGCCTGAACTCCATTCATGGATTTCAGATCTTGAGACCAGAAGATATAAGTTGTGCTATACATATAGCCAACCCGGGCTAATTTTTTCATTGTAGTTTTGTAATTTTGTTGCTTTCTAGTATATCAAAAAAAAATGGCAGCTGATCATGGATAGTTGCCGAAGTTTCCTTCTGATATCAACAAAAAAAAAACAGAGAGAGAATGAAAAGCTAATTCAGGGAAAAGATGCGAAGAACTCGTTTTTTCAAAGTTTATAAACATCATAGTTAAGTAATGGCTAGAGATAAAATGCATTTGTGTTTCCACATATGTTATAATTATAAGGTTAATCATTATTGTTGGATCTAACACTCTATTCGACCTTCCTTTAAATGGGCCCCATGGAGATGACTATCAAAATTTTCAGAACGAATTTTAATGCCGAGTGAACTGATGAGTAGCATGAGCTCATCGCTACTGGTCACTATTAAGATTTAATTTAGATGACTTAAATTAATTTTTTTATTTTTATTGTTAAAAATAAAAGTATTTTAATGTATACAAAATCTAAAATAAAGATAACATTTTAACTATCATTTTTGAAAGAAAAAAAATCATCGGTTGAAATTTTTTAAATTTGATTGTTAAAACGGTAGATAAACGTTGCAGATCTCACTGCAATAATGAGTATAAAAACTGGTCTCAAACATTTTGATATCAGGTTAAGTATTGGGATGTTTGCACATCTACTACGAGGTATTGTATGTTCTCATTCAAAGTCACTTTTGTCAAGTTGGTTGTTGTAACAAACAGGGGGGGAAAAAGCTAAAACCTTTGGCAGTCCACCAATAGAACTTTCCTTTTGTGCACGCTTTTGACTAGGGTTAGTGGCATCACATCATAAGCTCCCAAACAAGCACTGGAAAAGGCAAGAACTAACTTTATGCTTATTTTATTTCTTTAAAAAAGTAAGCATTATACACTAGGCACAATTAAACCGTTGAAATCAGCTGTGGATGTTTTTTTTGAAGACGTAGCAATTATTATTTCTTGTCTGTTACTTTCAGCAGACCAATTAAAATTTTCCGAAAAAAAATTATTTATGGTGTTGAGTAAGAAAATTAAATATAAAAAATTTCTATAAAATTTATATGTATAAGTCAAACTTATATATTTACAAGTTAAATTTAACAATTTATGTTTATAATAAGTTAAACTTCTATATTTATAATTTGAGTTGCGACGTTTACAAATTAAATTTATTGAGACATCTCAGTATTCAATTTTTATACATAGCTCCTGTGAGTAATTCCCAAAGTTTATTTGGCTAACCAATAATTCTGGCATTTGAGTTATTTATAACTATGAGATGGATGTTTCTTTTAAATATATAAATGACATGTATGACAATTAAAAATACCAAGTTATTTTTAAACAAAAAAGCTAATTTTGAACAATTTTTAGGGAAAGAAAACTCAATCGTTAGCTAGTTTTCAAAAGTGTATAAAACTATAAATACCATAAAAAATAAATAACAGATGGATAAAATGCATTTTTTCCCTCCTTGGCGAATGAAAACGACTGTAACAACCTTTCTCTCGCACTCCCCACAAAAATGGACTTGTCAATAGCTGATGAACCTGCTTTTGCCATTCCCGTTGTGGAATCACACTCATACTCCACTTGCTTTTCTTACCTTTTTCATAACAACTAATTTCAGCGTTCATTTTTTTTTTATACATAAAGTTGGAAACTCCAAAAAAACTCAGCCTCTACATCAGTAGGAATACAATGATCCAGCTCTAAAACAGCTGTTAACTCAGGCGTGGAATATAAAATAGGGTGAAACCCCGTTACACATAAAATTGCCTTTTTCGCAAGGAAGTCGGCAACCCTATTTGCGTTTCTTAGAACAAACCTCAATTCTATCCTCCATTCTCGTTGCAACATGGAACGAACTTCTGCTATTGTATTAGCGTCCGGATGATTCTGGCAATTCTCACAATTGATCAGATCAATAACTTCTTTCGCATCGGATTATAATACCACTCTTCGCTTTCTTTGATCCCAAGCTGTCTTCAATCCTAGAAGAATACCCCATATTTCAGCGGTAACATGATCACCCAACTCCAATTTGTGCATAAAAGCCATAATAAAATTCCCGTTAGCCTCTCGAATAACTCCTCCGCACCCAGCACCGGTTTTCCCTGAAAATGCTCCGTCTATGTTTACTTTAGTCCATCCTTCCTCAGGTGGCATCCAAGTGGCCCTTCTATCCGTAACTAATGTGCCTTGTAAGTTGATTCCGACTAGTTTTTTACTTGCCTTTTGAATGCTAGATATAATGGCATGGGCATGATTCTGTAGGCTCTCATTATTCTGATTTTTCTGCTCAAAAAGACGTTCATTTCTCCTTTTCCAGAATAACCAGCATAAAGTTGCAAACCAGTCACCCCAATCCAAGCGTCGAATATTAAAGTTCAACCACTTCTTGAGATTAAGCTCAAAGAAAAAACGATCTCTTGGCAAAGTTATCTTTTCCATCCACAAACGTTTAGCTTCAGTGCAGTCCCGAAGTACATGCAGCACCGTTTCTGGACCCTTCTTACACCAACCGCACACATCATCATCACACATGCCTCTTCTATATCTCTCCATGTTGGTAACTAATTTCAGTGTTCATCGTATGGTAAGATCTGCATCATGCAAATATAGAATATAGCTTTAATGGTTCAAATTTAAAATTTTTAACTAATAGTTTTAAAATAAAAAAGTCATTTTTTTTTATAAGATGATAGTTGAGAGATTATCATTATTTTAGATTTTGTACCAATTAAAATATTTTTTCAAAAAAAAAAAGTTAAAAAAAATTAATTTGAAATTTGGGTGTTCCATATTTAAGTGCTCATCAAACTTAAAACCCCGTTATTATAGAGTTCAGGCAAAATTCGACAATACCAAACATCATAGCAATAAATAACATGTAACCTAGCTTGCACAAACAACGTCATTATTACAATGGAAGTTTAATTAGTAGCAGAATTCACAACACGATACTATGTAGTTTACGAGTATTGGATTATGATTGATCCATCCTTAGCAGATTAGCCCTTTAAGCTATGGGACTGAAATGTAAATGATAGTTATTGTGGGTGACCATTGATGATACCTCCCTCAGTTTAATATGTACAAAGGAAACCATTGTAATATCCCGAATTTTAAGCCTACGATTTTGAAGAAAAACCTATATTAGGTAGATTACTAAACCCAGTTCAGAAAGAGTCCTAAGAATGTCAAGAGATAGAAAGACTATAGAGGACAATGTGATCCGGTCCTACTGGTCAGAGGGCGCGTAGGCAGTAGGATCAAAGTGTCGGTGAAGATATGCACAGGACACATATACAAGCCATTGGGTTGGTAGAAAAACACCACCCAGCTATGTCATGAGATATGAAACTGATTGGTCGAGCGAAATATGTCAGTATAGGTGCGCACATGGCATTTCTAGCGTAGATATGTGTACCTTACGTTTTTGAGGTAGACGCCGGTATGTGGTGCCATGTAGGGTCTACACACATATACTCTAACCTGACATTATTTGGGGAACCTCGGTATACGTAAAGCAATCCCGAGTAAGTCTCGGGTGAAACCCAAGTAGACACCAATAAAGTAACTTATACTACTATAAAAAAATAAAGTTGTAGCGTTTATATTAGAAATAGTTATGGCGCTTACAAAGAGCCACAATTCAAGACGCCACTAAAAGAAGCTGTGGCGCTTATGAAGTAACACAAATCAAAATGACACTAAAAGAAGTTGTGGCGCTTATAATATTTTTTTAAAAAAAATATGCATCTCTTATGATGCTTTGTGGAGGAAGGACTATAAGAAGGAGGACTTCCTGTGATGCTTGCTTCCACAGGAAGTTCCATTTTCCTGTGGTGCTTCCTCCACAAAGCGCCACAGGAAGTGGCTACTCTTTTTTTTTTCTTCTTCTTCTTATGATCATATTTTAAGGAAGTGCCATATAAATTATTTTAAAAAAAAATATGCCATTTTAAGTACTCGAAAGATGGAACGTTATTTCGCTGCCCACTCAAATGGTTCAATAATTAATATCACAAATAGGGGCGGGGTTTTTATTTTCTTTTCCCCTTTTAATCTTTTTACAGGAAAAATTGCCAGAAAATCCCCATTTCAAAATTAGTCGCTATCTGATTATTACTACTGACCCAAATTTGAGTGACACGGCTCCAATTAATGAAAACATTTTAAACAGCATTTTTTCCCTATTTCCAAAAGCTTGCGCCAACGAGACATTATTGACTTTCCAAAATGAGATGACATAAAGTGCGGCTAATTTTCTATATTTTTTTGGTAAATTAATTGCTGAATGCTATCATGGAAGATGGTTTGCATAAAACGGAAGATCGCTTGCATATTTATACGGAAGATTTTTACACACATGGAAGATAGTTTGCACAAAACGGAAGATCACTTACACACACAGAAGATCGCTTGCATACTTGGTAGCAACCAGCAATTAATTTACTCCCAAAATATTTTTGGGCAATTCTCCCTTTCTTTCGCCAATATATAAAGTGTGGTTAATTAGCTATAAAGTCTAAGTGTTTTGATATTTTCTTGGGGGAAGTACTGTAAGTGCTAAGAAATATTTAATTACCAAAATATCAAATGAATATAAAAAATGACAACATGTTTATACTGTTAACTTGTTATTGTAACTTTTTAGTTATTAAATCCCTTTCTTAAAACCTCATTATAATTATCCTTATTTTCTTTCCTTATCAATGTTTGGAAACACTTATTCATAAGCCTAATACACCAAAGATGTCTAATATAAAGCAAAAAGAATTGTTCCCAGCAAGGTATTAAAACCCGAACCGGGTATTAAACCGGTCGGAGTACTGGGTTAAGGGTCAGTGAGTCAAATCGGAGCTAAACCGGGATCAAACCAATGAATAATTAAAGATTTTAGGTTTATAGTATGAAATTCTAAAAAAACAAATTAAAATTTCTTTTTTTTGAAAATTGGGACCCAGACCGGACTGAGAACCTTACAATATTGTCATAAAACATGGAGAAACATCACTTCTTTTTTTTTGCCGAAGAAACATTACTTTTATTGGCAGTGGAACTGATGGCTTTTTTTTTTAAAAATTTATACATGGTTAAGTAACATTCAACGTTGGAAAGTATTCTTTCAGTAGAATTTAAAAATTTTAACTTTTTTTTACTATAACCAACACCCTAAAATAGTGACCATCCCTAGTCACAAAAAAATATACTTGGTCATAATTTTTTTTCCTTGATACAAAGAAAAAAAAAAGTATGCGGAGTGCAAAACTTTAGTTAAAGAAAATAATGACTCAATTAAAATGACCTCCCTTTGTTGACGATAAAATGGGAAACTGAAGAGCGCACGTGCCAAGGTAACAAGAATAATATCATAATGTGTTGGTTTGGAATAACGATTGGAATGTTTAAAAACAGCTTTTTAATCGTTATTTATAGTATACGAGATAAATTTGTAATAGGAGTTTTGTCTTGATTTACATGAAAAACAATTTATAAACAATCTCAACACCATAACAAATATGCCTAATGAAATTCTCCCACATGTCTTTTTTTATAAGTAACTTTTTCCTGATTGTATAAAATGAACTGACGGTTAAGATTAATTAAAAATAATAAATATATAAAAAATATCATGTATTTTCTAAATATGTCCTTATTTATGAAAATAATGAGTAAAAATTATTAGAGAAAATTAGTATAAAATAAAAGAGAGGATGAATAATAAATGATTGAATGAGAGAGAATTAATGGTTTATAATATAGATATGTGTATTTAATAGGGATAAATAAGGAAAAAATGGTTTAAATTTGGAGTTATAGAAAAGTTAATTATATTAAGGATTAACACTAAGAAAAAAAGTTTCTTATAAATTGGACAGGAGAAAGTAATAATATAAAGGAAAAAGGGATAAAAAAAATACCATTTGAGTTTCAAAATCTAAATCATTGATTTTCTAATAAAATGAGTTGTTAATTAATATGCTTTTACGGTCAATACCTATAACTTTATAGATGACAATACTGATTTAAGACTTTAAAGTGGTATTTTATTGTCTTTGTCGCTCTTATAAATAAGTTAATTATTAACTCAATCTTTAAATTAAGTAAGATTAATATAAGATGTTAGTGCTTTCATTCTTGGAAAATGGACGACGGACATGTTGCCCCCACACCGCCTCCTTGTTATTTAAGTACTCGAAAGTCGGAACATTATTTTCCCTGCCCACTCAAATGATTCAATCATTAATATCACAAATAGGGACGAGGTCATTATTTTCTTTTTCCCCTATTAATCTTTTTACAGGAAAATTTTCCAGAAAATTCCCATTTCAAAATTAGTCGTTATCTGATTATTACCACTGGTACAAATTTGAGTGACACGGCTCCAATTAATGAAAACATTTTAAACAGCATTTTTTCCCTATTCATGTTAAATTCCAAAAGATCGCGCCAACGAGACATTATTGACTTTTTTCAGTCTTTTTGAATCCTTTCCAAAGTGAGATGACATAAAGTGGGGCTAATTTTCTTTCGCCAGTAAATAAAGTGGGGTTGATTAGCTGTAAAGTCCAAGTCTTATGATATTTTCTTGTGGGAAGTACTGCTAAGAAATATTTAATTACCAAAATATCAAATGACAAGTTACATACTTATCATGTAAAAAATGACAACATATTTATAGTGCTAACTTATTATTAGAACTTTTTAGTTATTAAATCTTTTTCTTAGAGTCTCATTATAATTATCCTTATTTTCTTTCCTTGTTAATGTTTGTAAACACTTATTCATAAGCCTAATACACCAAAGATGTCTAATATAAAGCAAAAAGAATTGTTCTCAGAATATCATGAAGTTACAATGTTTTTCTTTTTTGCCCGAAGAAACATCACTTTTCATTGGCAGCCGAACTCATGGTTTTTTTTTAAAAAAAAAAATGTATACATGGTTAAGTAACATTCAACGTTTTAAAGTATTGTTTCTGCAGCATTTAAAATTTTTAACTATACCCAATACCCTAAAATAGTGACCATCCCTAGTCACACAAAAATATACTTGGTCATAATTTTTTTTCCTTGATAAAAGAAAAAAAAAGTATGCGTAGTGCAAAACTTTAGTTAAAGAAAGGAATGACTCAATTAAAATGACCTCTCTTTGTTGACGATAAAATGGGAAATTGAAAAGCGCACCGTGTCAAGGTAACAAGAATACACTACAAAAAAAATAATATTTTTGTAGTGATGGAATTGTAGCAGTTAATTCAAATCACTATAAATTTTAATATTTGTAGTGGTTTTAACTTAACTCACTACAAATTTGTAATGACAAACTATGCATCAAGTGGCGCGACAGATTAGCAGTGTTTTTTATAGCGGTTAGGCAGCAAAAACCGCAACAAATATGGCACGAATTTCCCGCCAAAAATTGTAGCAGTTTACTTGTAGCGGTTAATAAATTAAAACCGCTATAATATTCCCGCCACATGGCGCGACGAAAATGTGCCAACAGTGTAGTGGTTATTTGTAGCGGTTTGTCCAACCAAACGCTACAAAATTTCAAACGTCGCGTATTTGTAGCGGTTATAAGGTTCTAACCGCTGCAGAATTTCAAAGGTCACAAAATTTGTAACGGTTCTGTAGCCGAACTGCTACAAAATTTCAAAGGTCTCCAAATTTATAGCGGTTTTGTAGCGGAACCGCTACAGAACTTTTTACTTTGTAGCGGTTATTGTATAACCGCTACAAATTTTAGCCGCCCTCGGTGCTTTGTAGCGGTTATAGCTATAACCGCTACAAAGTTGTGGTCTATATAAACCCGCGGCCTTGACCATTGTTACGTTTACTCATTTTGTTTTCTGAAGTTTCCCTGAGTGTTTTCTTTTAGAGTTGAGCGTTCAGACGTCTGTGAAAGAGTTTTTGCAGCAATATTTCTTAGTATTGTACTTGAGGTATGGAGATAAGACGTATTTTATTTGTATTTTTATTTTTATTATATTTTTGCATAATAATGTGACTAAAATATTTTTTTTGAAATTTTAAAGTTGATATGGCTTCAAGAGGGGATAGGGGGAAGGCGCCTGAGGTCCACAGACCGATTTTGCGGGTTAGTAGCGGTAGAGCAGGGGCAGAGGGAGGGTGCAGTGCTAAGGGAGGGCGACCACGACATTGCAGCCCATCCCCCCACAGGAGTCGGCCCTACCACAGGCACCGCAGACGATCCCACAGGAGACAACAGCACCAGAGGTACTGCCTAATTTGGGGAGGCAAATATCAGCGTTGCGGACTATGAGGCGGAGGATTTCGACATCCCGATTGGGCTTAGGGAGATGGAGCAATTCCTCGATGAGGAGGAGGCTTGGGAGTAGAACAACCCACGAGGGTCGTCTTCACAGTCCACTGGGTTTGAAGTGCAGGTCCAAAGTAAATAAATTTTTTCATTTAATAAATTATTTATTTAAATTCAAAATGTTAAATTTGAATTACAATTTATCTAACGTGCGGTAAATTGTGCAGATGAGCAGGGAAACATGTCCACGAGGAGCCTGGACGTGGCCGGTCTGAATAGCATGGACTGGACACTGCGAGTTCTAATGCAGTGGAATAAGGGCACGGACCAGCCCATTGACAATGGGGGTCACCTGTTCAACCGCTTCCTGAACGAGCTGGGCTCGAATTGGATGCGGTTCTCCCTTCACTTCTGGACGTGGAGGCACATTCCGAAGGGGCCGAAGGACCTAGCTTGGGAGGATGTGGTGCAGGTAATTAATAGTATTTAATTAATTCTATTTAATTAATATTTTTTAATAGGATTTTTGTAATTATTGATATTTAAATAATTTTTTTGCAGCTGCGGTTTGCCGTCCGGGCTAACCAGAAGAGGTACACCCTGATGAAGATGGGTGACGGCTGGAGGAACCATCTCTTCCACAGCGTGGATAAGGATGGGACGATGCCTCTGGAGCAGCTGATCGAGAGGGTCCCGGACGGCATCCCGCCGAACGACTAGGCGAGTTTCGTCCAGTTCAGGAGGAGCCCTGAGAGGCAGGTAATGTATTTATTAGATTATTTATATATAATTTTGTAACTGTTAATTATTAAATTATAATTATAATTTAATTATTTTTAATTTGAAATTTATTAAGTTTAAATGTTTTATATTGTTTTAATACATTTAATATTGTTTTTTTTTTGCAGGCGCTTTCTCATAGGAACACCAGGTGCCGTAGGCAGCAGACGATCCACCACACAACAGGATCGAAGACATTTGCTGACACTTACAGTGAGCTGGTAACTTTTCATAATATCACTGACTTTTAACTGGTTATTTCATAATACTAATTGAATTTTGTAATTATTTTGGGAGAGGAAGGCACAGTAGGAGAATCGTCAGACGGACTATGGAGAGTTATACGCTATCACACACAAACACCGTGACGGGACTCCGATCTCTCAGCAGGCAAAGGCGGCCATTGTAAGTAATTTCATTTTTATAACTTTTATATAACCAACTTAATAATTTAAAATTTTAATAAGTAATTGTTTCAAAAATTGCAAGAACGGATGCAGCAGTCGCAAGCTGAGCTGCGAGAGACCCAGGCCGAGGAGTCACAGGGGTCAGTGGACCCGACGGCTCCTTTGAAGGCGGGTCTGGGTCAAGCTGAGCACCCCGGACGAGTGTGGGGGATGGGGATAGGCAATAGACCTAGCATGGTCTACAGCAAGAGTACTGCCTCTGAGGCTGGCAACTCTAGAGGGGTCAGACGTCCGAGGGACGAGTCTGTTGAGGAGCTGCGGTCAGATTTGGAGTGGATACAGGCTGCAGTGGCATGGCAGCAACAGCAGATGCAGCTGCAGGCTAATTTGATCTATGCTTAGCAGATGCAGTGGCGTGAAATCACTAACAATATGCTCGAGCGGTCATGGAGTCGCCTGTTCCCGGACGAGCAATATCCACAGGTTCCGCCTGTCCCTCGGTTCGTCGTCCAGATTACTCCTCCTACTCCTCCAGCTAATGATAATAGTACGGTTAACTTTGCCCAGCGGCCCGATCCTCAGCACCTGAGGGAGCACCAGATGATCAGCCCCCAGCTACTTAGTTTAGGACATCTTTTTTTTTTGTTGAAACATTTGTAAATAAATATATAATTTTTTATTTCAGAACTTACATTCTTATTGCGTTTACTATAGTTATATTTATATTCTTAGACCGCGTTTTTGAATTTGTGAATTAATTGAAACAATATTAGTTAAATTTCTAAACCTTAAAAAAAATAAATTATATATATATATATATAATTTACTTTTTTTTAGATTTAGAAAAGTTGTCCATTTTTGTAGCGGTTTTAAAATAAAACCGTTACAAATATTATATTTGTAATGGTTATTAATGTAACCGCTACAAATATATATATAATTTATTTTTTTTAGATTTAGAAAAGTTGTCCATTTTTATAGCGGTTTTAAAATAAAACCGCTACAAATATTATATTTGTAGCGGTTATTAATGTAACCGTTACAAATATTATATTTGTAGCGGTTACATAAATAACCGCTACAAATACTCAACGTTTGAATTTTGAATTTGCCGCCTTTGTTCAAGTTTGTAGTGGTTACTTACTTTTAACCGCTACAAGTTTAAAACAAATTTTTCAATTTGATTTCCAACGGCTTTAATATTAGTAGCGGTTTTATACATATAACTGCTACAAATACAAAACTTTTCAATTTTGAATTTCCCCCACTTTGTGCAAATTTCCAACGGCTTGAAAATTAGTAGTGGTTGTATACATATAACCGCTACAAATTCTAGTAATGTAGCGGTTAGTGTAGCAGTGTTTGAACCACTACAAAATATTAAACATTATAATTTCACAATATAAGATTCCAGGCATTCGTCATTCTCTATTCACTCATCTTCTTCAATATACTTTATTCTCTCTCACCAGCAGCTATGGATAAGTCATGAATCAAGGTGCTGCGCAATTCTCCAGAATATTTGTACGGATTAAACAATTTATTAGATTTCGCATTCACTCATGCCGGCTGTAACGGCAAGATCATCTGTCCCTGTCGGAGATGCAAGTTCAAGAAGTGGCATGCACGAAATGTTGTTAAAGAACATTTGCTTCTGAAGCCTTTCCCTGAGGACTATACATTATGGGCAGTTCATGGTGAGAAGGCCGGCATTAGATATGATGATGCTCTTCCTTGAAGTTCTCAAGTAGGCATTCAACTAGATGAAGATGATCCTGTGAATGATACTGTGCGTAATGCATTTGGATTTCAAGGCAACAACTTCAACGAAGAAGTGCATGGTTCTGAGCCGGTGTTTATGAGGAATGAAACAGCTCGGGATTTTTTCATCTTGATGGATGAAGCAAATCGTCCTTTATATCAAGGTTGTCGAAAATAGTTTAAATTATTTTTCTTGATCAAATTGTATCATATCAAGTGCTTGTGTGGAATCACACATAAAGGAATGTCGATGTTGCTCGAATTATTACAAGATGCATTCCCCGATGCTGAGATTCCCACAACATTCTACGAGGCCATTTCAGCCAGCCGATTTTGAAAACTACTTCCCTAAAGGTGATTACAATTTACCTCTACTGCGGTAAGTATTTTTAAGTCCACATCATTTAAATTAAATTTTTTAAATTTAATAATACATCTCTAACAATAATTTTTCTACATAATTTCTGTAGGGATG
Source organism: Inga leiocalycina (assembly GCA_963242795.1). Classification (NCBI taxonomy): domain Eukaryota; kingdom Viridiplantae; phylum Streptophyta; class Magnoliopsida; order Fabales; family Fabaceae; genus Inga; species Inga leiocalycina. The sequence continues at coordinate 25,687,195 of OY725326.1, read as the reverse complement.
GTGAGGATGAGTGATCAAATTCAAATTATGTTTATGTCTTTAAAAAAAATTGAAAAATTCTTTTTTTTTAAATAAATAATATTTGTAGCGGTTTCTAAACCGCTACAAAAATGAAAAATAACCGTTACTAATTAAAAACCGCTACAAAAATAAAAATAACCGTTACAAACTAAAGGCTGCTGCAAAATGGATACATTAACCGCTACAAAATGATACGTGGATCCCTATAAATACCCTTACCAACACTCATTTCTAACACTCCCCCATTTCTTTTCACCTTACCCTTCTTTCATTTTCTCTCATTTATAAAATTGTTCGTATGAGTTGAGAAGCTGAACAATACGATCAAATATGGTAACATATTTTTTAATTTTTTTTTCAATACTTCTTTCTTTCGCGTAAAATTTATTCTCATCATTTTTTTTCCCCGATATTTCAGAGCTTTATCTCATTTTCATCTATTTTTCATACATAATTTTTTTTGGCAACTTCATACGCAATTATATTGTAGTAAACAACATAATAGTTCCTTATTACCTACGTATCCTTAATAATATTATCAATACAATTTTTTTACATATCCAACTAAATTAAATTATTTCTTTTAATTTATAAATCAGTTAAAATATTGAATAATAACCTAATTAAATTAGATAAACTACTAAAAACATAAACTATTTAATTTAATATTAAAAAAATAGAAACAAATGATCGTATTTTTTTTTAATTTTCTTTATTTTTGTAGCAGTTATTAAACTGCTACTAATTAACGCGTCTTTTAAACCGAAATTAATTTTTGGGCGCGTTATTTGAATTTTCGTGAAATTAGTAGCGGTTCTACGACCGCTGCTAATTTCATAAAAATTTCAAATTAGTAGCGGTTTATTAACCGCTACAAAATAGAAAAAAAAAATTCATTTTCTTTTCCCGCATTGAAAATTTCATTTTTTATATTTGTAGCAGTTATATCCCTGAAAAAAATTTCCAGCTTTTGGTGATGTTGTAGCGGTTTAGTTGAACCGATACAAAGGAAATAGCGGTTATTTTCCTTGAGTAGCGGTTTTATGTAACCGTTTGCAACATATGATTTAATAGTGGTTTTATTAACCGCTACCAATGTTGTTTGTAGCGGTTAAAACCGCTACAAATATCCATTTTTAACCGCTACTAAATCACGTTATTTTGTAGTGATAATATCATAATGAAATTCTCCCACATGTCTTTTTTATAAGTAACTTTTTTTCTGAAGTTATAAAATGAAATGAGGGTTAAGATTAATTAAAAATAATGATTGCATAAAAAATATCATGTCTTTTTTAAATATGTCTTTATTTATGAAATAATGAGTAAAAAATATGAAAGAGAATTAATATAAAATAAGAGAGAGAATGAATAATAAATGATTGAATGATAGAGAATTAATGGTTTATAATATAGAGATATGTATTTAATAGGGATAGATAAGGAAAAAGTGGTTTAAATTTAGAGTTATGGAAAAGTTGATTATATTAAGGATTAACACTAAGACAAAAAAAGTTGCTCATAAATTGGGCCGGAGGAAGTAATAATATAAAGGAAAAGGGACCAAAAAAATACCATTTGAGTGTCAAAATCCCAAATCATTGTTTTTCTACTAAAATGAGTTGTCAATTGATATACTTTTATAGTCAATAACTATAATCTTATAGATGACAATACTTGTTTAAGATTTTAAAGTGGTATTTTATTGTCTGTCGCTCTTATACATAAGTCCATTATTAACTCAGTCTTTAAATTAAGATTAAGATAAGATTTTAGTGCTTTCACTCTTGGAAAATGGGCGACGGACATGTTGCCCCCTCACCACCTCCTCGTCATTTAAGTACTTGAAAGTCGGAACATCATTTTCGCTGCCAACTCAAATGATTCAATCATTAATATCATAAATAGGGGTGAGGTCATTATTTTCTTTTTCGCCTTTTAATCTTTTAACAGGAAAAATTGCCAGAAAATCCCCATTTCAAAATTAGTTGTTATCTGATTATGACCATTGATCCAAATTTGAGTGACGCTGCTCCAATTAATGAAAACATTTTAGACAGCATTTTTTCCCTATTCATATTAAATTCCAAAAGCTCGCGCCAACGAGACATTATTGACTTTTTTTCAGTCTTTTTGAATACTTTGCAAAGTGAGATGACATAAAGTGTGGCTAATTTTCTTTGGCCAGTAAATAAAGTGTGGTTAATTAGCTGTAAAGTCCAAGTCTTTTGATTTTTTCTTGTGGGAAGTACTATATGGGATAATAAATATTTAATTACCAAATAATCTAATAACAAGTTACATGCTTATAATATAAAAAATGATAACATATTTATGCTGCTAACTTATTATTGAGAATCTTTCGTTATTAAATCCCTTCCTTAATGATAAACACAAGTCATGGACCTGAAGATAAGAGTAAACAGGATCAAAGAGCAATGATCCCTTTCCTTCTATATATATAATACAATCCAAAGTCATACACAAGACACTGAGCTACTGGACTTAAACATACGCACATGAGCCCACAAGCTAAAAACACCTAATATACTCAGCATATTATCATAGTTATAATATATAAATTTAATACAATACTAATATACTATTCTAATATTCCTGACACCCCCTTCAAGTTGGGGGCGCAAACAGGTTCATAGTGCCCAACTTGCTCATTAATTGATCATAATCTTTAGTACCAATCACCTTAGTAAGCAAATCTGCAAGTTGACTCCTAGAACTAACATGTTGCAACTTGACCATCCCTTGCTGATGTTTTTCACGAACAAAGTGGCAATTTATTTCTGTGTTTTGTTCATTCATGGAAAATCGAATTAGATGCAATATGTGTCACTGACTCGTTATCACAATAGATCGAAACTGGCTCAACATCTCTTACCCCAAGATCTTTCAACAACTGTGTCAACCATACAATTTCAGAAACCGCTGTCCCTAAGGCTCTATATTCTGCCTCAGCGGATGACTTTGAAATTGTGTTCTGTTTCTTAGACTTCCAGCATCAAGAGATCCTCCAAACTGCACCAAATACCCAGTAACCAACCTTCTTGTGTCGGGGCAAGTTGCCCAATCGGAATCCACATAGCATTTGAGCTCCTTTCCTCCTTGAGCATCCAAGAAAATTCCTAATCCTGGCTGCCCTTTGAGGTATCCGACAATTCGAACAGCAGCTGCCATGTGTGACCTCCTTAGGGCACTCATAAATTGACTCAAGGCCTGCACAACAAAGCAAATGTCAGGTCAACTAGTGGTAAGATAAAGTCACCTACCGATTAACCTCCGATATGTAGACGGGTCAGAAAGGAGAGGATCCTCTTGATTAAGAGTGTTGTTCCTTTTGTGCCTTATCTTAGCATGTTTTGCTGACCCATTCCCTTTAGCACACAATTGGATATGTCGTTCCATAGGAACCCTTAAGGGTTTGGCTCCACTTAATCCTATATCCACAATGAGATCCATAGCTTACTTTCGCTGACTCAGCATAATGCCTTTCTCAGATCTTGCCAACTCTAAACCCAAGAAATATTTAAGGTGGCCCAAGTCTTTAATTTTGAAATTATCATGCAGGTGTGCTTTGAACTCATTGATTCTATTAATGTTATTCCCTGCTATTACAAGATCATCAACATAAGCCAACACAATAGTTATATCCCCTTTATTTTCCTTAATAAACAAGGAGTAATCATATTTGCTTTGTCTAAAACCACCTGGTATCAAGGTTTTTGTGAGTTTAGCATTCCACTGACATGAAGCTTATTTAAGACCATACAATGATTTAATCAACTTGCAAACTTTACCATTTCTAAATTGATCAAATCCTTGAGGCATTTTTATGTAAACTTCCTCATGTAAATCCCCTTGCACGAATGCATTGTTGACATCTATTTGAGAAAGATGCCAACGATGCATTGCTGCAAGAGTGAGGACTAATTTCACAATAACCATCTTGACAACAGGGGAAAAGGCTTCAAAGTAGTCTTTTCCCTCTTATTAGCTTTATCTTTTTGCCACTAATCTAGCCTTATACCTTTCTACCTTACCATTTGAGTCATATTTGACTTTGTAGACCCACTTACAACCTATGGCATTCTTGCCTTTAGGAAGGTCTACAATCTCCTATTTTTGTTTAACTCTAGTTCATTCATTTCATCCTTCATAGCCTCTAGCCACTTGGGATCTTTGCTTGCTTCCTCAAAACTATAGGGCTCAATAACATTGTCAATATATAAGATATAATCCTTATGATCTTTAGAAATATTTGCATAAGACAAGTACTCATGGATGGGATACCTGCATTTTACCTTTTCAGAGGAATTTGCCAGCTTTTCAGCTAAGCACACATGATCATTCATCCAAGAGGGAGGTCTTCTGTCTCGCATATGATTGCTTGGCCCATCCATATGCTGTTCGGTATCAATTTGAGTCTCATTTCCAGGCTGGTTGTCATCTAAAATAGCTTGGCCATTCTGATTCAAGTATGCTACTCGTATATCTAGTTTGGTTGGAATCTTTTCATATGCAAAATGATCTCCAAATTGATCCCACATATGTCTAATGGGCCACCTTTGGTTATTAGAATTCATGTCCTTAAATGGAAAACAATTTTCATGAAAAACCACTTGCCTACTGACTGACATCATTCCTTGTCTAGGATTGTAAAGCAAGAAACCCTTTTGATTAGGGGGATACCCCATAAAAATATTTGGTTCAGCCCGGGGTTGGAATTTATCAGTATTGTTCTGGAGAGTAGTACAGGCTAAGCATCCAAACACCTTTAAGTAAGATAAATCAGGCTTTTGACGATAAAGAATTTCATATGGAGATTTGAATCCCAAGGTTTTAGAAGGTGTTCTATTAATAAGAAATGTTGCAGTCTTAATACTCTTTCCCCAGAACTTATTTGGAACCTCAAAATGCTTCTAGCTACATTTAACAAATGCCGATGTTTCCTCTTTACAACCTCATTTTGTTGAGGAGCATAGGGACAAGTGGTTTGATGAATAATGCCCTTTTCACTTAAGTTTGTTCTAAGGTGATTTGCTAATTCTAATCCATTGTCAGTTCAAAGTTTCTTCACAGTGGTAGAAAATTGAGTGCTAACATATGCTATGAAATTCTTCAAACAAAGTACACTCTCATTCTTATTTATCATCAATAAAATCTAGGTACATTTAGAGAAGTCGTCTACTAGAGAAAGAAAATATCTATGTCCTTTATAGGTGGGTTCCTTATAGGGTCCCCATACATCAGCATGTACCAGTTCAAAAGAACATGTAGAAACATATTATGACAAAGAAAAAGGCAACCTAGTCTGTTTAGATTGGGAGCATACATCATAGCTAGTCTTGGGGGTTTCGATGAGCTTTTTATTTATTATATCTAAGTGTTTAAGGATCTCTACAGGAGTATGGCCTAGCCTATTATGCCATAATTCTGTAATAGAGGAGTCAATTTGCAAGTTCATGGTTCTATCATTCTATATTTCATTCCCAATAAGATATAACCCATCATGCAGTTTACCAATCATAAGGCATTTCCCAGTTGGGGTTTCCTGCAAGGTGCAACGATCTGGATAAAATGCTATGCTACAATTAAGTTGCTTAGTCATCTTAGAAATGGATATCAAGTTGAAACAACATTCAGAGGTATAATACACATATGTTAATAGGAGATTATTGAGCAATTTAATAGTCCCAACATACATGACAGTGATTTTATGTCCATTAGGCAATTTAATCTTCCTAAGGGGTCCATTATAAGTAGTGATTGTATCAAGCATGGTAGGGTTACTAACAATATGACATGTTGCCCCAGAATCAAGAATCCAACTAGAATGACATGCATTAATAGTAGGGGCAGCATTTAAAAAACCTAGAATATTCTCTTCTATGTAATGATTAGTACCAACAACAATATCTTCAGTGTCTTTCTTGAGTAATTAAAGGAGCCTGTCATATTGTTGCTGTGTGAGGGGCACTTGAGGATTAGCTGGAATTCCAAAGGATGTAGTGTTCAATGATGTATTGTTGATTTGATTGTTGGAGGCTCTTCGACCTTTGTATTAACAGTACAAGTTTGTAATAACATTGATTTGAGGCATACTAGTTCACGTTGCCTCTAAGAGTGTTTATTTCTCTATTGTGACCTAATATGTGCATAGGTTAAGCTCGGTCCCAGCTAAGACACCTCATTTGCTTCATTTTTTCTGTGACGACAACCAAAAAAGTAGTTTTATATATACCAACAACAATATACATGATAATTATTTTAGCTAACTAACCTTCAAAGTAGTTTTATAAAGGGATATCCTCCCATATCCCTTCATGATGATCGTTTCTTATGCTGTGTTTATTGTCTGCTTCATCTTCTTCATTCAATTCTGGTAGACCCACTAGTACAGAAAAGGTGATTTAAACCGGCACATTTAAACCGGTTGTAGTAAATAAGGTCTAAAAGAAATGCGCGGTGGCATTTTCATAATTATAAAGAATTTGATAATAACCGGTCTAAAAAATACAATTTAGACCGGTTGTACACTAACAGGTCTAAAGAGATTAATTTTTAGACCGGTTATTATAATAACCGGTCTAAAAATTAATCGTTTTAAGACCAATTGTTAGAGAACCGATCTAAAATAAAGCTTTTTAAGACTGGTTCTCTAACAACTGGGACCGGTTGTTAGAGAACCGGTCTTAAAAAGCTTTATTTTAGTCCGGTTAATCTACTAAACAGGTCTTAAAAACCTCCCCCAATATTTTCGTGCCTTCCTTGCCGCCCTCTCCATTCTGAAATCGATCTCTTGGCTTCTTTCATCCCAATCATTTCTCTTCTCAGTGCTCAACTCCCCGTCCCTTACCTGATCTTTGAATTGGAACAATTGAATCCAGCCGATCGCTGCTCGTGGTTGTCGCTGTTGGGTCACCGTCTTCCTTTGCTTCAGGTTTTGAGCTTCGTCCGTTATTCACTGCGACTCAGGGACGTCTTCGTCTTCATCATCTTGTTTGAGGTATGCTTCCTCGTCCTCTATATTTACCCCTCTACAATTACTATATAGAAGCTGTTGCCTCCAGATTTGGAATTCTAGTTGGTGTGTTTGGTGTTTAAAGCCGTGTAGAAAATCTTCTGCTTTAAATCTACAGATGGTCACCAATTTTGAAAGTTAGGCATAGGGTAGTGGAACTTATAGTTCTTTTTGCTTTGTTTAACTAGTTACCTTCTATTGGTTTCCAACAGTATTGCTTGGATATTATTAGTTGAAGGACCAAAGTCACCCTAAAAAACATATCCAGGGACAAACAGTATAATAATGAATCTAGCATGTGTAGGTGTTAGACATTAAAAGAATATATATCCAAGTCACTTTCTATGACGAACGCGCATTCTCTTAACTGTTGGCTTGAAATTCAATTTGATTCAGTCCACTTTTGTCTGTTTAGATGTTGGAGTTTCCTGTCTAGTATGTTCCATATGAAATCTGCTTATTCAGAGTAGTTTTCTTATCTAAATGTATCTGCCTCATCTATCGCCATTGACTTGTTGACTCCCCCATACATATATATTGTAAGTATCAATATTCACTACAGTGTTCTTTACGTTCATCTCATTCATTCATTATTCCCCCACCCAAATGAAATGGTGAAACTCATTCTCGGTGATTCTAACATTTAATTAGGTTCTTCCTTATTGTGTCCTATATTCAAAAGTTGAAGTATGTTTTCATTCACTTTTTCTCAAGAGGTTCAATGATTCACTCATCATTCCCTTATAAATACGCCAACACGTATGAAAAATGCTTCCTAGTCTCCCCAAACTCCAATGCTTTTTCCTCAAAATTAACACAACAAAAAACCCACAAAAGCTGTGTGTCAAATATTGTTGGTTAGAAGGTGCATCCACACAACAAACAACCAAGCAATTCAACACGTAAAAATTTAAATAAAGCCTCTGCGTAGAAGGAAAAAACACTTTAAAAAAACACTGGATAGACTGAGTTTCTACTACAGTAATTTCCACTAAAGTAGTAAAGGTTGTTGCAGAATGTGTTTGTTAATGTATCTGCAACATTCTAATGCTGTTGAGTACCTTCATGATGATTACTTGCTTGACCAACGGACAAGTACGTGTATTGACTATGAAACACCATAAGATTACTTGCTTGACCAAGGGACAAATGCTACTTGACCCAGGGACAAATACGTGTGATGATTACTTGCTTGAGTACCTTCATGATGATTTCCTCTATTTTTCATTCTCTCTCTCTATCTCTCTCGTTTTCTCTCTCACTCTCTCACCTTCTTTCCTTCCTCTTTCCACCTCCATTCCTTATTCCCTCACTCCTTCTCCATTTCACTTTCCCTCATTCCCTTTTTTCCTCACACGCTACTCTAAATCATGATCTTTTTTGTTTATAGTACTATTCTAGTTACACTATGTACTTGGGTGTAATGATTGCATGCTCTTATCATTCTCCTACCTTTTCCAGGGAAAAAGTACAAAACAAAACAAAAAGTGTTGGAATATATGGATCGTAGTTGGATACAAGCTAAACGGACGAGTATTGAATACAATGTTGCGGTGAGGGGTTTTTTAGACTTTGCAAAAAGAAATGCCGATGATGATAGTGGGATGTTTTATTGCCCTTGTGTAAAATGTTTGAATGAGAAGCAACTAAGTGTTGCAGATATATATACACATTTAATTTGTGAAGGGTTTTGTAAGACGTATGTAGATGGGTATGGCATGGTGAACAATTAGAAATGCCAAGTGCATCTCAATAGGGGGAAGTGACTTGTGATGATAATAACACGGATATGGATGATCGGATAGAGGATATTATTTATGATGTAGGAGAAGAGGCTTTTGAATAATCACATGCATATGGTAATATGTGCAGTGATGCTGAGAAGCCACTGTACCCAGGGTGTAAAAAATACCAATTGCTGAAAGCTGTATTAAAATTGGTAAGCTTGAAAGCACGACATGGATGGAGCGACAAGAGTTTTTCAGAAACGCTTAAGGTCTTTAAAGACATGCTTCCTGATGATAATGTGATGCCTTATCGATACGATGATGCTAAGAAAATACTGTGTCCACTAGGGATGAAGTATAAAAAGATCCATGCTTGCCCTAATGATTGCATATTGTATAGAAAAGATCATGAAGACAAGGAGCAATGTTCGATATGTGAAACTCCGAGGTATAAATCAAATAAGGGCCCTGCGAAAGTGTTGTGGTATCTTCCAATCATTTCAAGGTTCAAGTGCCTGTTTGCTAATGAAATTGATGCCAAAAATTTAAGATGGCATGCAGATGAGCGGATTTCTGATGGAAAGCTTCGACATCCAGCTGATTCTTCTCAATGGCAGAAAATCGATCAATTATTTCCTAGCTTCGGTGAAGAACCTAGGAATCTCAGGCTTGGGCTTAGCACAGATGGTATGAATCCTTATGGTAGCCTAAGCAATATACATAGTTCATGGCCTGTTCTGTTGGTAATTTACAACTTATCTCCTTTGTTATGTATGAAACGAAAGTACATTATGTTGTCTATGTTGATTTCGGGACCAAAGCAACCCAAAAATGACATAGATATTTACCTAGAACCCTTGATCGAAAACTTGAAAGAGTTGTGGGATAAAGGTGTCGATGTTTTTTATGTGAACAAGAAGGGGACTTTTAATATGCGAGCAATGATATTTTGTACTATAAATGACTTCCCTGTATATGCGAACTTGTGAGGATATAGCGTTAAAGACCACAAAGCTTGTCCGATATGTGAAGAAGGCACATGCTACCATCAACTTCAACATGGAAGAAAGACGTTTTACCTTGGCCATAGGCGATTTCTAAGATGAAGCCACCCTTATCGTAGATTAAAAAAAGCTTTTTTCGGTGGCCAAGAGTTTGAAGATGCTCCAGAGGCATTGACTGGGGAGAAAATTTATGAAAAGGTGAAAAATATCAATACTATGTTTGGTAAGTCATCAAAAAGTAGAAATGAGAAAAATATATGGAAAAAAAGGTCCGTCTTCTTTGATCTTCCACATTGGCGCAATCTTGACGTTAGACACTGTATTGATTTCATGCATGTGGAGAAGAACGTATGTGATAGTATTGTTGGGACACTGTTCAACATACAAGGAAGTTCTAAGGATGGCGTGAAGGGAAGATTAGACTTGCAAGAAATAGGAATACGAGAAGATTTACATCCAAGGCCTTATGGTAATAGAACTTTTTGTCCTCCAGCTGTCATACTTTGTCTAAGGTTGAGAAAAGAAGCTTTTATGAGTGTTTACATGGTGCTAAAGTTCCCTCAGGGTATTGTTCAAATTTTAAAAAGCTTGTATCGATGAAAGACTTGAAGTTAATAGGGCTAAAGTCTCATGATTGTCATGTCTTAATGCAACAACTACTCCCAGTAGCTATTCGAGGCATTGCCGAATATGATCTTCAACACATATTGACTAGACTTTGTTTCTTCTTCAATGCCATTTGTTGTAAAGTCATTGACACAGAAAGATTGGAGGAATTGGAAAATGAAGGATATATTATCTTATGCCAGCTTGATAAGCTTTTTCTTCCTTCCTTTTTTGACATCATGGTACACTTGATTATTCATCTAGTGAGGGAGATAAAGTTGTGTGGCCCTATCTATTTTCGGTGGATGTACCCAATCGAAAGAACTATGAAAATACTAAAAGGGTATGTGAAGAACCCCAACCAGCCTGAAGCATCTATTGTTAAAAAATTTGTTTCTGAAGAAGCTATGGAATTTTGTCAACATTATTTATCAAATGTACGACATATTGGCCTTCCTAAACATCATGATCAAGAAGGGGGTAGACGCGGGGCAACAGTAAAGAGCATAGATGCTGATGAATTGCAACAAGTCCACTTGTACATCTTGAACAATGTTGATGAAGTTCAATATTACATGAATGCCCATAAAGAAATTATACAAAAACAAAATAGTCGAATGACTGAACAAAAGTTAATCAGGGAGCATAATAGAACTTTCGCGCATTGGTTTAAACAAAAGGTTGACGGAGAAGAATGTGTTTCTGATACAATAAATTGGTTAGCACATGGTCCTGAAGTTGATGTCATAAGTTGGACTTCATTTGTGATCAATGGTTATACCTTTTACACGAAGTCCCTAGATGATAAGAGCACCGTCCATAACAGTGGTGTTGTATTAGTGGCTGAATCTATGCACTTCTCTAGTTCGAAAGATAAGAACCCTACATTGGCTGCCATACCTTATTATAGGGTGATTGAAGAGATTTGGGTGGTTGACTATGTTAAAATTAGATTTCCCATTTTCAAATGCAAGTGGGTTGATGTCAATAATGGTGTGAAGATCGATAGGTTAGGATTTACATTAGTAGATTTGAATAGTAGTAAGTTTTGGAGATAAACCTTTCATTATGGCAGATCAGGCGCAATAAGTGTTCTATATCATTGATCAGGCAAATAAAATATGGTCTGTAGCTATCTAAGGAAAAAGGGTCGTTGATATTGACGAGAAAAGTCACTCAAATTATGATCTTCTTGAGACTCTTTCTTTTTCCAGGGGTCTACCAGAACTGAACGAAAAAGATGAAGCAGATAATGCGCACAACACAAGAAATGATCATCACGAGGGAATATGGGAGGATATCTCTTTATGATACTACTTTGAACTTAACTAACTAAAGTAATTATGATTATGAACTTGTCCGAAGAATATGTTTAGTTATTTTATCGATATAGTCTTCACATGTCATAGCTTAGGATTTATCTTTCTTTGTTGTCATTACAGGCAAATGACGAATACCCAGCGTCCTAATGCAGAGGATCAGTCACCTCCTACACCTCTGAGTCAGCCACCTAGTGCTCATGAGAGTCAGCCACCTAATGCTTAGCAGAGTCAGCCAGCTAGTGTTAACCAGGGTGAGCCTAGCAATACTCGGAGCCAGGGTCATAGTGAGCGTAGTAGCCAGTCTGTACGGAGGGGTAGACGTGACACACGGTTGACAGATGTTTCCCTCAGTCGGAGTGTAGGCCAAAAGATATTGATTGAGTTTGATAGATATTGAAAACCAATCGGGCCTAATGCACAACGATATAGGAGTTTCACCGGCCTCCTTGCATGCAACAAGCCCAGCATCTTGATAGAGGAGTAGATAAATGTCGATGTAAAGGTGAAGCAACATATTTGGGACACTATCCAGGTATACAATTCTCTTTTATATGTAATTAATTATTATCAAATGTCACAAATTTGTCACTTACTCCTTCAATGCATGCATTTCAGCTCACCTACGACGTTCCTCAGAGTGAGATCTTATACAACAAGACAATGACGTATTGTTATAAGCGCTGGAGCAAGTTTAAGACAAATCTGACCAACAATTATATTCATATTGAGGTGAAAGATGGTCAGCCTCATTCTAATCTGTGCGACCAGTATACATTTCTTAATCAAGCGACTTGGCAAGTATTTGTTAGGCTTCGGACTACTCCAGAATCTTTGGTTAGTTGACTTATTTTTCATTTTATTTACTTAGCAATTATCTTAATTGATTATAACACTTTCCTTTTGTATCATTTCTTATTCGCAGGCAAAAAGGCAAAAAGCACAAGAGAGTGGTAGAAAGAATGATTGCCCTCATACAATGTCTCGTGGGGGTTATACAAAGGCTGAAAGAGACTTGTCGGCGGCCAAACGGAAGAGATTGGAAGAAGCATCTCAATCCGATCCTTCTGTTCTTCTTTCTCCGCCATCTCCGATTTGTCAAGAAGAAAAATGGCAATTTGCCCACCAAAAGAGGAGTAGGTCTTATACGAGTGAACAATCTCGTATAGTAGGTGAAAGAATTGTAAGTATATATCGTTACTGTTATTAATTACATAAGAAACGTACATCATTACTTATGTTTGTTATTTTGTATTATCTTACAAGAGGAACTTAGAAAAAAACAAGTTGAGGGCTCTTTTAAGTCGGAGGGCAGGAATGATATTCTAACAGTTGCTACTGGCAAACATGAGCATCCAGGCCGTGTCAGGGGAGTTGGAGGAGGGGTAGGGATACGGGATTACTTTGGAGCCCCCATACGCCATTCCTCAAACATCGTGACTGGGGAGGAATTGGAGACTATGTTGGCCATTGCAAGAGCAGAAGCAAAGGCCAAGGCTGAAGCATCATTTGATGCACTATTAGAGACCCGGTTGAGCAAGATGAAAGAGGAAATGATAGTGTTTATGAGCTCAAGACAAGATACCAGTGCTCCCCAGCCACAATCGATTGATCCTAATAAGTAAAGCACTAAAGGTAGTTGTTGCAACATTGGGCAGTCATCAGAGGGTCCTAACCCGAAAATTACTTAGCTTTGTGATCTTTTTGTCGAGGATCCTCTGAGAAGGTTAGTTGCACAGGGTAGTGTGCATAACCTGGGATCAACTGTCCACCACCGACAAATGGAAGGTGATCAAGTCCGAGTGTTAGTTGACGAGGTGATTATTACAGATGCACCTGTCCCTATCCCTTCTGATGAATTCAAGATCGTTAGCGATGTCTGGGTACATTCATCTTGTGGCTAACGAACCTTGTTTCTGTTCAAGCCGAGGAAAGGCCGATCAAAGCCCCATCAAGTCCAGCTCCCTTCACTCAGTAAGAAGTTTCACAGCCTCCATTGAATATCATGCAACAAGTGATTCTGATGCCATATGATACATCCTTCAAAATAAGAGAGTGGCCTACGGATTCAGTTGTTGGACAGTCAGGGGTGACATGCTATCTTGAGAGGGATGATTTGATGTCCCTAGTAGCTCTTAGACAAAATCTTATGATTAGGATTGTCCAACTGTTCTTAATATAAGTAGCTTCTGCAATTCAAAGTAAATATTTTAAAAGTTTCATCGTTTACCTTTTATTTATGTGCTTGTATTATTGTAGGTACATGTATCGTAGGTTGGTCTCCTCTGGCAAAAGTGAAAAATTTGGATTCTTATGCCCCCATCACATCCAAGAGAAAGGGACCACTGCTGCTAGTAGACATAGATACTTATCAGAGAGGCTTAGTGAAACTGGAACTGAGTATTTCTTAGCTCCATATGTGCATGGGTAAGAAACAAACTGATATTTTATAATTTATATAATGTTTTATGTTTGCTTAATATTCTTCTTCTTTTTCAATGATAATTGGCAGTTGCTTCTTCTATGCAAGAGTAGTTACACTGTCATCCTCTTATGTTCCCTCCACTTCAAACCAGGGAATGATTTGAAAAAGACCATGAATTCGTTAGTTTTCTTGCATTATTATCTTTTGTATGCAAAGTTTATGGAATTTGTGTAAAACCAATAACCTTTGTCATTGTGATGATTATAGGCCTATGCGGACATTCCTACACAGTGCTTGTGGTAAGCATGTTCGTGACTTAAAAGACCCTACATGGATCATGCCAAAGGTTAGTACATATGGATTTGTTTAAAGAATGTAATAAGCCATGCCTTTATATTTGTTTTAATGATATCATGTTTTTTCTCAGAGCCGTAGGCAACCACAGGGGTCCAACTTATATGGTTTTTATGTTTTGAGACACATTTACAATATTATCACTCTAGGCACGACTGATTTTACTCAAGAGGTAAATTTATATTTCAGAACTTTTGTATTACTTTATTGTTTTTAAGTTACTAAGTCAATGTTTCGTCTGTTTTTGGTGTTACAGATGTTTGATCTTGCTGATCCCTTTCCTGAAGAAGATATTGATTTCATTCGCACATGTTGTGCTGAATTCATCTATGAGCTATTACAAAAATAGTGAGTTTTTGAATCCAACGTTACATTGTACATTATTGTTCTCATATGTATTACTAACAAGGTTTATGTATCTGTGTAGGACAATTTCTGTGATATGGGTGATACAGGAGGCATGGTATTTGAGGGACTGACCTTTGTAATTTTTCTTCCCTTTGTATTCTGTAAAGTTGAGGAATTTCTACTGTTACTTGTATCAATACTTGAATTTTATTGCTGTCGTTATCATTTCAAAGTTTTGCATCCATTTCTGATCAAATTCTTCTATTTAGACATTCCCTCATGTTTTTAAGTTTTAGACAACTTCATGTTGCACATTGAAATTGCAAGAAATGGAGTGAATTTGGAGTTCCTAGAATCTGATTTTAACTTGTTGTTTAAATTGTGACATTTGATCTTGAACCTTGTTCTACACTAATTAACTCAGAAGTAATGAGAATGATGATATGAATTTTGCACTAAAGACCGTTCTTGGGTAAGTTTGAGGTGATATGAACCCAAGTACCCAACAATATCTCTCTCTAACATCACTGAGATGGGTACATATATAGATAGACAGATACATGCACTCCATTTCATCCGTTGCATTTTGCATTGTTCTCTGTTGCTTCAAGATTCATTACTGTTGTAATTTGGTCCTCCTTACTGTCTAATTGCAAATGAATCATCAATGTATGACTGTATTGGCTTGTATGAACATTTGTTGCTGCTATAGACTGCTACTTTTGAATTTTGAAATTGAAATCAGTGATTGTTTTGTACTGCTGTTAAAATTGGAGCATTCACTGCGTGTATATATAAAAGGGACGTTTTTAAAAAAATTGAAGCTTTAAGACCGGTTGTAGTCACAACCGGTCTTAAAAGTACTTTAAGACCGGTTGTGCCCACAACCGGTCTTAAAAATCCACATTTAAGACCAGTTGTGACACACAACCGGTCTTAAAAGTCTGACCTTTAAGACCAGTTGTGGGCACAACCGGTCTTAAATGTCTGCCCTTTAAGACCTCTTACGGGCAGAACAGGTCTTAAAGGTCAAACCTTTAAGACCGATTTTAAGAACAACCGGTCTTAAAAGTGTGACTTTTAAGACCGGTTATAACAACCGGTCTAAAAAATAATAAACTTTTTAAACCTGATGTATCAAGACCTAATATAGAACCAGTCTAAAAAGTCATTTTTCTACTAGTGACCCCTAGAAAAAGAAGGAGTCTCAAGAAGATCATTCATTGAACGACTTTCCTGATTAATATCAACGACCTTTTTTCCTTGGAGAGCTACAGACCACATTTTATTTTCTTGATTGGTAACATAGAACACTTGTTTCACTTTATATGAAATAATAAAAGGTCCATCTCCAAAACTTCTACTAATCAAAATCAACCAATGTAAATCCCAACTGATCAATCATCACACCATTGTTGACATCAACCCACTTGCATTTAAAAATGGAAAATTTAATTTTAACATAATCAACCACTCAATTCTCTTCAATGACCTTATAATAAGGTATTGCTGGCAATCTAGGGTTCTTATCTTTCAAACTAGAGAAGCGCAAAGATTCAGCCATTAACATAACCCTACTATTATGGATGGTGCTCCTATCATCAAGGGACTTCATGTAAAACGTATAACCATTGATCACAAATGAAGTCCAAGTTATGACATCAACCTCAGGACCACGTGCTAACCATTTAATTGTATCAGAAACACATTCTTCTCCGTCAACCTTTTGTTTGAACCAATGTGCAAAAGTTTTGTTATGCTCCCTAATTAACCTTTGTTCGGTCATTCGACTATTTTCATTCCGGACAATTTCTTTATGAGCACTAATGTAATCTTGAACTTCATCAACATTATTCAAGATGTACAAGTGGACTTATTGCAATTCATCAGAATCAACACTTTTTACTGTAGCCCCGCGTCTACCCTCTTCTTCATCATGACATTCAAGAAGCACTACTACAAAAAAGCAAAGCTGTGGCGCTAGAGAAGTGGTACATATCTGGACGCCACTAAAAAAAGCTGTGATGCTGGGAACCGCCACAACATTTTAAATTTTATTTTTAAAAAATACCCTACTATGGCGCTTGTTGAAGGAAGTGCCACAGGAGACCAAACCTCTCAAGCACCACAGGAGGTCCCTTCCTGTAGCACTTACTCAAGCAAGCGCCGCATGAGGGTCCTCCTTTTTTTTTCTTTTCTTTTTATTTTTTCTTTTTTTTATTTGGGTACTTCTTGTGGCCCTTATTTAAGAAGTGCCATATAAACTCTTTTTTTTTTGTATTTTTTGTTCATATCTCCCATAATTGTATAGTATTGCACACTGCATGGTTTAATAAACATTTTGTATCTATATCCACAATGCAGCAGAATAAAGAAAAGCAAACAACAATGATAGATAACTTCAAAATGATACAAATAGATTATTAATTAATTAAAATAGTATATAAAATAATTATACAATATATTGTACGTGAATGAATTATACAACAAATTCAACTTGAATACATACATGCATGACACAACAATTGCCAAGAAACAACACAATAAAGGCCAGTAACTAGTGATGAATTAAATAATATGGCTACCCAGAGATTTGCCTAAACACATATTCACACCATTCCTCGATCATTTCATTAAGTTAATGGTCAGTCAAAGTGTGACAACGTTGATCTTCATAATACTATACATATATACCATCAACCACAAATTAAAATGAATTAAAATCAGCAAAACGTAATTATCAGGAACTAATTAAATTTAATTAAAACACAATATGAAGTGCAACTAAATGACTTACTTTTTAAGGAATAAATGTCTGATCATGCGTAATTACATCCTTTATAAATTTCATGATGTAATACCCACAATTATTGTCATTGGGTTGGAAAGGGCACTGCAAAAATATAATGCAATATTTAACTCTGTTTATGAATAAAAATTGTTTACTAACAAAGTTTGAGTAAATTCATATATCAGTACTAGTATCTTCTTCCAAGGATAGCTAAAGTGAGGGTCAGTAGCTTTAGAATAGCTTAAGGAGACAGAGGCCCGATACGCAGTCAATATGCCAACTAAATAAATAGAAACTGATGACTTTTGGTTATTCAATCACATATGCAAATATTTACACATACGCACGTATACTAACCTATTAAACAATAGTAAATGCGAGGGCCTAAAGGTTCCGCTGGATTGATAACTATCAATATCTAATGGCGCCTAAAATATTTTAAAAATTTAGTTTCAACAATCATGGTATGATAAAAGTTAAACAATAATAGGAAAATACTTAGCAATCTCTGCATTACTGTACAGTCGCTTGAATCTCAGAATAATAGGAAAATACCATAGGACCTTCAAATGACTCTTTCCTTTCTTCGTCCTATATCGACATGCGTTGCATTTAGGGCACTTCTCCAACATTGCATACTGATTTCAAAATAATACGCAATTGTTAGGACATGCATGTATCTTCTCATATCCCATGCCGGTTGTAGAGCAAAGAATTTGTTTTGCCTTGTTTGTCTTGGTATGAAGTACATTTTCTTCTGGAAGCATATCTTGCAACAATTCAAGCAGTGTGGCGAAACCCGAATCACTCAATCCGTAGCGAGCTTTAAAGTTATACAACTTCAACACTGCTAACAATCTTGTGTATTTAATACTACCAACATATAATGGTTTCTCTACATCACCTTTCAACTTCCCAAACTCGTTAGGGCAGTTATGATGCATCCCTTCAACCACATTTAGCATTTCTTCAAGACCATTGTCTTCATCAAACATGCTTTGGTCAAATTCATCCAAAGTACTACTCATGGTATGCACCCGATCACTACATGCATCATTCGTCTCGCCATGCCTTATCCATCGTATATATGTTTGATCAATACCGTAACACACTAAATGATCTAGTAAATCAAGTGGACTAATCCACTTTCCAAAACAACAAGATAAGCAAGGACACAAGATTTTGTCAGGATCTTTTGTGTGCTCAATTGCAAATGTAATAAAATCTTTCACCCCATCTATATATTCCCTTGAACACCGATTAGATGACATCTATTTACGATCCATCTATGCCTTCAATCTATTTTTTTAAAAAAGTACATGGTTAGTTGTATGACTATTGCATTTACTAATTACTTTTATATTCTCTTACCAATTTTAAAATAAATTCCCAACATGAAATCTTCAAAATTGAAGCTTTCTAAGTCTTAAACCCTATGTTTTAATTGACAAATAATCCATTCATTATTCCCAGGCATTATAATAATTTTTCACAACTCATAACGAAAGAAACCATATTTACCACAACATATCATAGGTAAATTAGAAAACATTACAAGTCAACAAATAAAATACAAGTGTTAAGAATATATAAATAATTATTTTACTTATGCAACTAATCCATAACATTAATCATTAGAACACCTACAAATTATAACTAACTATTATTAAATTCAACAAAAATCACATTTGTAAGCTCAAAATTTAAAAGAACATACCTTAAATAGAAGCTTTAATAGACTGATGAGTTGAAACTACAAACACAGATTACACATAAAAAAAGTCAATAAAATATTAGTGATTTTAAATTATTATTTTTAATAATAATAATGTGTACAAAACATCAATATATAATAAAATAAAATGATGATTAATTAGCTTAAATCAAAAAATATGATTCAGAAAAAAAAAGAAAGAAAAAAAAAAGGAAAGCATAATATAATCCCAACATTAATTAAATTATTTTTAGCTCAATTTTGAGAATATAAAAAAAAATATTTTTCACTAGCTACATTATAAATTAATATTGGGTAGTCATAAATATGATGCATGCATGCATGCATACATGCATATAAAGAGGGAATTGAACTAGACACACATATTGTAAAAAAAATATTTTTCACTATTAATATGCTAGTGAAAAAGATATTAAATATACTTAAAATTTTTTTATTAGGTGAATTAAGTTCGCTTAAAATTTTGCTTTACATATTGGAATATAGAACTTTAAGAAATCTTTATATATAAAACAAATATAGTAAAATTTATACATAATATATTTATTAACAAATAATTTTTATATTGATATATATTATAAAATTTTTGGAAAAAAAATTCAATTGAATAAAATGAACTCCTTATTGTATGGTTTTTTCCCTTATGGTTCTAGTTAATATATTTAAAGTTAAACAATATAAACAAATTATATTTTATTTTATTAAATATTAACATTGATATATTAAAGTCATTTTATCCATATTTTAAAATTCCAAAATGAGTTAATGACTCAATTAACAAATTATTCAATTAATCATATTGATATCAATTTTTCCCATTTTAATTGGCTTTGTATGGGATTTTCTCTATTATAGTTTAGTAAGATAATACAAAAAATTATTTTGTTAATTGGCTTTGTATTCATAAGGAACATCTCTTCTTAAAAGAGAACATAAAAAAAACAAAACAAAACCTCTAACCTCTTTAAACCTTGCAAGTTTAAGTTAATGTTTTTATGTTTATATTACCTCTATAAAATGGAACTCATATATATATAACATATATATATATATATACATGTGTGTGTCATAAAAAGAAAAAACAACACATCATAAAATATAATCAACACACACACACACACACACACACGTGCGTGTGATAACAAAAATAAACAAAACAGCCTGAAAAAAAAGGAAGCACATTGAACTTACAGCTTAATTGATCAATGCAGTGCAGTGCAGTGGGGGACCTTGTTGCCGTTGGTGTCGCAATCTTGAGTGAGGAGGAGGAGGAAATTTTAGCAGTTGGGACCAACTGGATGGAGTGGGGACCAAAAGTGGAAGACAATACAAAGAAAAGGGAAGGGACAGGAGTGGGGATGGCAGTTGGAACAAAATAAAGATGTAGATTCGCTGATGAAGACGTGTGAGCATGTAGGCGTGTTTTTTAGTGTGAAGATGACAGGAAATGGAGGGAGGGGGCGACAGATCCACTAAGATGATGAGAAAGGGAAAGTAGTTTAATAGAGGAGAGAGGAGTGAATAATTGAATGGAGTAGTCAAAAAGAGAAGGAATGGGGGGGGGAGGACGCAGGACCACTACGCGGGAAGTGAAATAAGAGATAAGGGTTGGGGCGGGGGGCATTCCTATTGGTGGAAAGTGGATTACACTATCCACTTGAAAAAAAAGAAGTTTTTTTTAATTTAATGGGCAAGTGTGGTTCCTGCTAAAAGGTAGGTGCCACACTTGCTGAACCAGGTGTGGCGCCTGGGTTGCCCAGGCGCCACAGCTGGTATTATTGGGCCACGTGTGGCGCCTGCCACACATGGCCCCAGCATCAGCTGTAGCGCCTGGTGGCTGCTTGCTTGGGGCTAGGCAGGCGCAACACTTGGCCTTGCC
The DNA here is from genome assembly GCA_963242795.1 of Inga leiocalycina. Classification (NCBI taxonomy): domain Eukaryota; kingdom Viridiplantae; phylum Streptophyta; class Magnoliopsida; order Fabales; family Fabaceae; genus Inga; species Inga leiocalycina. Next base: position 25,665,950 of record OY725326.1, on the reverse strand, counting down.
AACTGTGACTCCTAACCTACTAGGTGCCACAACTGGTACCCAAAATTAAAATATATATATATATATATAAAAGGAAGCTGTGGCACTTCTTTAAAGTAGGGCCACAAAATGTGCGCCACCTTTCAACCTTTTTGTAGTAGTGAAGACCAATATGTCCTACATTTAATAGGTAATCTTGGCAAAACTCCATGGCTTCTTTAGAAATATATTTCTGATTAATAGATGTTTCAGGCTGATTTGCATTCTTCACATACCCTTTTAGGATTTTCATAGTTCTATCGATTGGGTACATCCACCGTAAATAGATAGGGCCACACAACTTTATCTCCCTTACTAGATGTACCATGATGTCAAAAAAAGAAGGAAGAAAAAGCTTCTCAAGCTGGCATAAGATCAAATATCCTTCATTTTCCAGTTCATCCAATCTTTCTGTCTCAGTGACTTTACTACAAATAGCATTGAAGAAGAAATAAAGTCTAGTCAAAATATGTTGAAGATCATATTAGGAAATGCCACGAATTGCTACTGGGAGTAGTTGTTGTATTAAGACATGACAATCATGAGACTGTAGCCCTATTAACTTCAAATCTTTCATCGACACAAGCTTCCTTAAATTTGAAGAATACCTTGAAGAAACTTTCATACTATGTAAATACTCACAAAAGCTTCTTTTCTCATCCTTAGACAAAGTATGAGTAGCTGGAGGACAAAAAGTTCTCTTACCATATGGCTTTAGATGCAAGTCTTCTCGTATCCCCATTTCTTGCAAATCTAATCTTGCCTCCACGCCATCCTTAGAACTACCTTGTATGTTAAGTAGTGTCCCAACAATACTATCACATACGTTTTTCTCCACATGCATGAAATCAATACAGTGTCTAACATCAAGATTGGGCCAATATGGAAGATTGAAGAAGACAGACCTCTTTTTCCATTTATTTTTTTCATTACTATTCTTTGTAGTCTTACCAAAGATAACATTGATATTTTTCACCTTTTCATAAACTTGTTCCCTAGTCAATGCCTTCGGAGCATCTTCAAACTCTTGTCCATCAAAAAAAGCTTTCTTTAATCTACGATATGGGTGACCTCTCTAAGAAGTCTCCTATGGCTAAGATAAACTGTTTTTCTTCCATGTTGAAGTTGATGGTAGCATGTTCCTTCTTCACAAATCGGACAAGTTTTATGGCCTTTAACACTATATCCTGACAAGTTTCCATAGCAGGGAAGTCATTTATAGTACAAAAGATCATGGCTCGCATTTTAAAAACCTCCTTGTTCGAATAAAAAAACATCAACACCTTCATCCCATAACTCTTTCAAGTTTTCGATTAAAGGTTCTAGGTAAACATCTATGTCATTTCCAGGTTATTTTAGTCACGAAATCAACATCGACAATATGATGTACTTTTATTTCATGCATAATAGAGGAGATAAGTTGTAAATTACCAATAGAACAGGCCATGAACTATGTATACTGCTCAGGCTACCAAAAGGATTCATGCCATCCGTGCTAAGCCCAAGCCTAAGGTTCCTAGGTTCTTCACCAAAGGTAGGAAATAATTGATCGATTTTCTTCTATTGAGAAGAATCAGCCAGATGTCAAAGCTTTCCATTGGATATCCTCTCATCTATATGCCATCTCAAATTCTTTGCATCATTTTCATTAGCAAACAAGCGCTTGAACCTTGGTATGATTGGAAGATACCACAACACTTTATGGGCATTATTTGATTTGTACCTTGAGGTTTCACATATCGGACACTGTTGTTCCTCTTCATACTCTTTTCTATAAAAAATACAATCATTAGGGCATGCATGGATCTTCTTATACTTCATTCCTAGTGGACACAGTATTTTCTTAGCTTCATAGTATCGAGAAGGCAACACATTATCATCTGAAAGCATATCCTTAAAAGCCTCAAGCATTTCTGAAAAACTCTTGTCACTCCATCCATTTTGTGCTTTTCAAACTTACCAATTTTAATACTGCTTTCAACAATTGTATTTTTGACACCATGGGAACAGCGGTGTCTCCGCATCACTGCACATATTACCATATGCATGTGATTGCTCAAAAGCCTCTTCTTCTATATCAAGAGTAATATCCTCTATCCGATCATCCGTATCCATGTCATTATCATCAAAGCCTACTACCCCCAGTTCAAATGAACTTGGCATTTCTAATTCTTCACCATGTCATACCTATACTGTATAACTCTTACAAAATCTTTCACAAATTAAATGTGTATATATACCAGCAGCGCTTAGTCACTTGTCATTCAAACATACTACACAAGGGCAATAAAACTTCCCACTACCATCATCAACATTTCTTCTAGCGAAGTCTAAAAAACCCCTCACCTCATTATCATATTCAACACTCATTTGTTTAACTTTTATCCAACTATGATTTATATATATCTCAATACTTATAGCACCCTATATCCAACAAAAAAAGGATAGACAAAAAAAATGACCATAGAGTTTTAGAGATTTCAACGAATTTTAACATGCACCATTTGAAAGTGGTAAAAAAAACAGAACTTAGAATCAAACAATCACACTAAATACTAACAATAACACTGACAATCAAACAATCACACTAAACCAATAACACTGACAATTAAACAATCACAGTAAATTAAAACAAAATTAAACTTAGAATGGTATTACTCCAAGTCAATTATCACAAGTCAGAGAGCACCTTATTTACTTTTGGTCCAAAATAAGAAAAACGTATATAGTAATAAAGTCATCGATCACACAGTTTTCCCTTTAACCTTAATTACATTTTTCTATAATTATTTCGTGTCTAACCACTGTATAATGTCAGAGTTAATATTGTTGAGAATAGCAAATACAAGCTAAAAGTTGAGGGCTTTAATTAATAGAACACTAACCTGATTGAAGACCAAGGAGTAAGCTTCTACCCAAAGTCATGGTGGCAAAGGGAAGTCACGGCAGAGGAGAATGGTCACTGCAGAGAATAGAGGTGGTGGCGAAAGAAAGTGACGATGATCAAAGAACAGCGACGAAGAACACTGCAACGGCAGCGGTAATGACGGAGGAGAGTGGAGCAAAAGAGGAACGGGGAGTGATGGAGGAGTTCAGAACAAGTAGTGACAGAGCTCACAGAGAAATGGCTACAAGAGAAGAAAGGGTTCAGAGCGCAGGATCTGGGCGCACGAGAGTGAAAATATGCCAAAATATCTCACCTTTTAGACCGATTTTCCATTAAAACCGGTTTTAAAATGGTGAAAAAAAATAATTTTAAAAATTTTTCATCTTTAAGACCGGTTTTCTGAAAAACCGGTCTTAAAAGTTTAAAATTTTTAAATTTTAAAATATTTTCATCTTTTAAGACCGGTTTATTTATAACCGGTCTGGATAAGTTTTTATTTAAGACCGGTTTTCTTAATAACCAGTCTTAAAAGCTAAATTTTTTTTTACATTTTAAAATATTTTGATATTTTAAGACTAGTTTTGTTTATAACCGGTCTAGATAAATTTTTTAAGACCGGTTACTTTTAAAACCGGTCTTAGAAGTTCTATATATTTATAAAACTGCCATCAGTCAAATTTTTAAGATCTTATCCGCTAGAACCGGTCTAAATGTGGCGGTCTAAAAAGGGAATTTTGTACTAGTGAATGATCAGTGAGGTTTGTGTCTTTATTGCACCGAAAATGTACCATCTATCAGCCCCAATTTATTCTTACCTCGAAGTGCCAACTTCATGGCACGGCTCTAAATTGTGTAATTGTGGGAGCTAGTTAAAATTTGGGGCACCAAACACACAAACTGTGTATCAAACGGATGTAAGTAGAGGGGTGTGTGTTGTTGATAGTAGATGATGAGGAAGTCATGGTGAGGAAATGTTGCTTAAGAGACAAAAGACTGCTAGACCAGAAATCTTGAATTCAATCAACAAATGCAGAAAGGAAGGGAAAGCACTGAACCTGTAATCTTTTAGGTTGAACAATTTGAAAAAATTCTTTCGGAGGAATCGGTGCAAGATCTAGATATTGCAACCAGCTGAGATGGATCTTGAAGAGGATAATCCCTGAAGCCGTAGAACCTCATTCCGGTGAAGAATCCTTTGATAAGAAAGACGATGGCGATGGGGAATTCCACCCACTGAAACCTAACCTCCCTGTGAACCTCTCTGACATCGAAGGTCACGACGGTAATAATGATTCCGTAGAGTATTGTGTCAATGAAGAATCCTCCGATGAGATTAATGGCGACATGATCGCCTTGAATAGAAGTGTCACCTGCGGTTATTACAGAGTTAGGGCAGAAATCGGTGGTTTGTGGCTTTAAGGGCTGGAATGATCGAAGCATGAAAATGATTCTTGGAGCATTTGCAACGACATCGTTGCACCTCTCTTATCTATTGTCTGAGCCTAATCAAGCATGTGAGAAATAAACATTCGACATGAAAGAGAGATTTGGGCTTCAGGGACTTGAGCTCTGGTACCATGATAAACACAAGTCATGGACCTGAAAATAAGAGCAAACAGGATCAAAGAGTAATGATCCCTTTCCTTCTATATTTATAATATAATCCAAAGTCATACACAAGACACTGAGCTAGTGGGCCTAAACATACGCACATGAGACCACAAGCTAAAAACACATGTCAATGTTTGTAAACACTTATTCCTAAACATACTCAACATATTATCACAGTTATAATATATAACTTTAATACAATACTAATACAATATTCTAATATGCCTAACACTTAAAGCGTCATTATGATTATCCTTATTTTCTTTCCTTGTCAATGCTTGTAAACACTTATTCATGAGTCTAATACACCAAAGATGTCTAATATAACGCAAAAAGAATTGTTCCCAGAATATCATGAAGTTACAATGTTGTGATAAAACATGGAGAAACATCACTAGTTTTTTGCCCGAAGAAACATAACTTTTAATTGTCAGTGGAACTCATGGCTTTTTTTTTTTATATATATATACATGGTTAAGTAACATTCAAAGTTTTAAAGTATTCTTTCAGTAGTATTTAAAATTTTTAACTATTTTTTACTATACCCAACAACCTAAAATAGTTACCATCCCTAGTCACAAAAAAATTTACTTGGTCATATATTTTTTTTCCATGATAAAAGGAAAAAAAAAGTATGCGTAGTGCAAAATTTTAGTTAAAGAAAAGAATGACTCAATTAAAATGACCTCTCTTTGTTGATGATGAAATGGGAAACTGAAGAGCGCACCGTGTATAGGTAACAAGAATAATATCATAATGAAATTCTCCAACATGTCTTTTTTATAAGATATTTTCCTTTTGATTGTGCAAAATGAACTGATAGTTACATTAAAATTAATTAAAAACATTGAATACATCAAAAATATCATCTCTTTACCAAATATGTCATTATTTATGAAAATAATGAGTAAAAAAATATGAGAGAGAATTAATATAAAATAAGAGAGAGGATGAATAATAAATGATTGAATGAGAGAGAATTAATGGTTCATAATATAAATATGTGTATTTAATACGGATAGAAATAAAAAAAGTGGTCTAAATTTTGAGTTATGGAAAAGTTGTTTATATTAAGGATTAACACTAAGAAAAAAAATGTTGTTTATAAATAGGACCGGAGGAAGTAATAATATGAAGGAAAAAGAGACAAAAAAAAATACCATTTGAATTTCAAAATCCTAAATCATTGATTTTCTACTAAAATGAGTTATCAATTGATACGCTTTTATAGTCAAAACCTATAATCTTATATATGACAATACTGGTTTAAAATTTTAAAGTGGCATTTTATTGTCTTTGTCGCTCTTATAAATGAGTCCATTATTAACTCAATCTTTAAATTAAGTAAGATTAAGATAAGATGTTAGTGCTTTCAATCTTCGAAAATGGACGACGGACATGTTGCCCCCACACCTCCTCCTTGTAATTTAAGTACTAGAAAGTCGGAACATTATTTTCGCTGCCCAATCAAATGATTCAATCATTAATACTCCCTTCGGTCCTAATTATAAAGCAAAGTTGACTTTTTTGAAGGAATTAAGGAAACCAATTAAATCACTTTAGAGTATTTATATTTCTAGTATCTTTAGATTATTTATCAGTTTATTAGTCAAATTAATTAGTTGTTTTCTTTTTTTCCCTTTTAATCTTTTTACAGGAAAATTCCCAGAAAATCCCCATTTCAAAATTAGTCGTTATCTGATTAAATAAAGTGTGGTTAATTAGACGTAAAGTCTAAGTCTCTTGATATTTTCTTGTGGGAATTACTGTAAGGTCACCAAGAATGATTTAATTACCAAAAAAAAAATCTAATGACATGATACAGACTTATAATGTAAAAAATGACAACATATGTATGCTGCTAGTTTATTATTGGAACTTTTTGGTTATTAAATCCCTTCCGTAAAGCCTCTTTATAATCCCTCGTGAAGGGAATTCTGTAGCCGACTATTTGGCTGCTTTAGCTTCAAGGGAGTTGGGACCAAGCGGTCTGATTCTACAATCACCACCTCCTCTAGCAGAGATTCTTTCTCGGGAAGCTAGTGTTGAAGAGTCAGAGTTCGGTAATGAGCATCCTCTGGAAGCAAATAGGGAGGGAATTGGCTGAGTTGCATGTAGCAACAAAATAGCTTTAATAATGTCATGCTTTATGTCTCTTTCAATTGTGTTTTTTCTTTGTGCGTGTCGTTTTCATGCTTTCATCTCATTAAGACTTGCTGTGTAATGTCTCCCTTCTTTTTATTAAATGAAAGACTACTTTTACCGGCAAAAAAAAAAAAATTATCCTTATTTTCTTTCCTTGTCAATGTTTGTAAACACTTATTCAAAAGTCTAATACATCAAAGATGTCTAATATAATACAAAAGGAATTGTTCCCCCAGAATCTCATAAAGTTACAGTGTTGCATGTGACAAAACATGGGGAAACATCCCTTTCAACTGGCAGTGGAACTCATGGTTTTTTTTGGTTAGGTAACATTCAACGTTTTGAGGTATTCTTTCAGTAGCATTTAAAATTTTAAACTATATTTTACTACACCCAACACCCTAAAATGTTTTTCCACTGACAACCATGCCACTATAGTTTGGAAAATAAAGACCCAAAGGTCTTCATGGATGAAGAAATATCTGTGTGTAAAGAGGAGAGGGCTGAATAAAGGCTAGCCGATTGTGTGTAGTATTTCAAAACAATTATATTCTTTGTTTAAAAAAAAAAAGCGATGGATTGATCCATGTGTGGTGATTTAACTTTTTAACTTCATTGATTGAAAAAAAGGACATAAATCTGAATTAAAATGATCATAGCCAACCATTATATGTTACAAGAGTTAAAACTACAATGCTGAAACCAAACATTCACTCCAGTCATATATGTACAAGTCCCAAACTGATCAAGCATATGATACAAAAATCACGAGCTTAAAAATTTTACATTAAAATGTCAAGTGCAACACTTTATACGGGCAGCAACGCACCTACGAAGGAAGTTCATTCCCTCATTAGTTGTCCAATTGTGATGGTGTGAAGCTGATCCTCTGAATAAGATTTTGGTGCCCTCTCAAACTCCGTGGATACTTGTTCCATTGTTGGACGAGATTGGGGATTCTCATTCAAACAAGAGAAAGCTATTTTTACAGCCAAGATCACATCATCTAGGATCGGTTTTGTGAGTGGAGAAAGTCGTGGATCCAACACATCCTTTAATAACAAATCATTCATGCTTGAATTCCCTGCCAAAGATGAAATAAGCTCTGCTGGATGTTGTCCCATAATGATTTCTAAAGTCAACACTCCAAAGCTATAAACATCACATTTCTCGTTCGCTTTCATAATGAAAGCAATCTCTGCATGAAATAGGATCAATGTTATATGTATCATATTGCAAATATGAATATGCCTTGGAAACAACAATCAAAAAGGTTTTACCTGGTGCAGCATACCCAAATGTGCCGGCAAATGTGGTCATATTATTTGAGTTAGGATTCAAAAACTTCGCCGTTCCAAAGTCAATGATGCGAGCTTCATCATATTTTGAACTAAGAAGAACATTCTTGCTTGATATGTCACGATGAACAATAGGAATTGAACAACCATGATGCATATGGAATAAAGCATTAGCCACACATTTTACAATGCTCACCCTCTTATTCCAGTCAAACTCAGTGGCTTGTTTCTGATTCTTTAGTACGTGATCCAAGCTGCCACCTTCCAAGAACTCATACACTAATATAGAGAATTGTGAATTGGAATAAAATCCATACAGCTTCACAATGTTACGATGTTTGATTTCTGTCAAAGCTTGAATCTCACTTTTAAAAGCTTTTTGATTGGAGATTTCTCCACTTGGCATTGAATGAAGCTTTTTTATAGCAAAAACATCACCTGTGGGCAACTCAGCCTTGTAAACACTTCCTTGGCTCCCTTTCCCAATGAGATACCTTTCATCAAATTCCTTTGCGGCTTCAATGATATCTTCATACAATATTTCCCTGTCAAGACTCCACACAAAATAAACATCTTCTGTGGGTGCTTCTTCATCTTTGTTTTTTTCTTTTGTTGCCATTCGAGCAAAAATGATAGATGCTCCAACAAGTACTAATAGCAATATGGCCAATGGGAGGAATATTATCAAGAACTTTTTACTCCTATGGCTGTTTCTACTTGTTTGGGAATCACCACAAGGACTTAAACCAGTGACATTACCACACAACCCTTTATTATTCCTCAATGCATCAAAATTGTAAAAGGCTTGGTTGTTAGGAATGGGGCCTTCTAATTGATTGTATGATATGTCAACAGTAGACAAAGCTGGCATTTTACCGAGACTGGAATATATGTTGCCTGAGAGATTATTGTGTGAGAGATTCACAGCTTGCAACTTGGGTAACATTCCAAGTGTTGTTGGTATTGTTCCCTTTAGCAAGTTGTCACTGAGATCAAGTTGCTCAAGATCCAGGAGTTCGCCAAACTCACGGGGAATGCTTTCATCAAATTTGTTTCTGCTCAAATTTAATACCCTTAATCTTTTTAATTCCCCAAGCTCTGTTTTGATTGAGCCACTGAAGTTATTTTCTTCTAACTCCAAAATTGTGAGTTGACTAAGGGATCTTATATCTGAAGGAACATTACCTGAAAGGTTATTGTGGCTCAAATAGAGTTCTTTCAACAAGACCAACTTCCCTAGCTCTTTTGGAATTTGTCCCGACAAATGATTGGAAGACAAGCTTAGTATACCAAGGTTATGGACAGCTCCAAGTTCTGGTGGTATACCACCAGAAAGCATGTTATTGTTAATAAAGAATTGTGTGAGGTTTTGACACTGCCCCCACATGGATGAAAGGTGGCCATACAATTTATTGCCACTTAGGTTGGTGTAATTCAAAATAGGATATATTCCAAAAGCATTTGTTATATTATCAACTAACTGGTTATTATCAAGCCTGAGTCTTCCTAGACTAGGACAATTCTTCAAACTTGTTGGAATGGAACCAGTGAAATGGTTATTGTTGGCACAAACCTAAATAACCTCCCACTTTGACAAATTTGTTGTGGCAGAGGGCCAATGAAATGATTATCACTCAATTGTAGGTTATAAAAACCTGTCAAGTTATTCATTTCTTGTGGAAGTTGACCACTGAAATTGTTGCGGTCTAAAAACAGAACGGTGAGCTTTGTCAAATTTCCAATAGTGGGAGGAATGGATCCTGAAAAACTGTTGTTATAAGCATGGATCTCAAGTAAGTTGATCAAGTTACCAATGGATGACGGAATTGGACCAAAGAATTTGTTGTCTACCAAGCTCAAAAATGTGAGATTTGTTAGGTTTCCAACAAAGGGAGAGATTGGCCCGGAAAGTCCATTACTGTAACATCCCAAATTTTATATTCACCAAATATATTGTAATTATTTGGGAAATTCAATAAAATGGTGAATATTCATGAATTTGGAATTTATGAATTTCATAAATGTTCAATTTCATGGGAAATTGGGCACAAATAATTATGGAATTAATTTGGGTAATTTAAAAAGCCCAATATTAAGGTCCAAAAATGAAGGAATATTAGAGAAAATATTTGGTCCAAAAATAGATGGGAATTGGCCAAAGAAAAATAAGAAAAGAAATTGGATTAGAAATATAATGGCAAAATCGTAATTTTGCCAAAATAGCACAAAATAAATTATTTTTCAATTAATTGAAGTTAATTTCAATTAATTAAGTAAAATAAAGGTTAAAAATATATTTAGAATATTTTGGTCAATTTAATATGAATTTATGGAAAATTTGAGCAAAAAGTGTAATTTTGACCAAAATTGAGACTGTACGTGTATACGTAACCGGAACAAGTTATGAAGCCAATTGAGACCATAGGGAGGGACCCCTAGGAGTCTCCTACATGTGGCATGGAGAAGGAAATATTGGTTGGGCTTAATGGGTATGATTACATGTACATAAGTTTATGTACATAAAAACTAGTTTTTGAATTTTTGGAAAATTAATAAATAAATACATGTCATACAATATATATGATAAAGCAACATCATCATCTTCATATCAGCCCCTAAACCGACGTTGTGCAGCTGAAACTAAAGTGAGAACGTTGAGAGCATTTGGAGAAAGAAAGAAGAAGAAATCTCACAAGGTAAGCCGATTTCTCCGACGATTTCGCTCCTAACGCGTATAACCCTGATCCTAAGCTACTCCTCCTTGTTCTTTAAGGTTTGGAAAGCTCAAATTTGGTGATATAAAAGCTAGGGTTTTCTGCAATTTTTGGGAAAAGCTTGTGGGAGCTTGAGGTAACTTCCAAACCTTCGTATATTGTCTATTCTGGCTGCTGTGGGCAATTTAATCGGTGAAATTTCGCCGGATTGCCATTAGTTTTAATTTTGGAAACGTGTGTATATAAGGGTTATGCTGCCCAATTTTAGTTCAAATGATTGATATAACTCAATTAGATGGTTAATAAAGTGGTTAGGAGTAGAAAGGAACGCGTTTACGGAGCCGAAATCACAAAACACCGATTTTGCCCGGAGGACTCCATAATTTCGGTCAGGGCCAGATCTAGGGGTAGGAGTTGGATTTTCAATGATTTGATGATTCCATTGGATTCAGTGGGCAAAAATAGGTGGGGTTACAGTTGGGCACTTTTTCAGAAAAGGCTGAGAAAGCATAATTACGGGAACGCCCCTAAAACCCTAAAAGTAGGGCTGCCAAGGGCAATTTCGTAATTTGACATTGAATTTGGTAGTTTTGAGTCCGGAAATGGATTCCTTGGACGAAAATACGTCAGGATAGCCCTAGTCAAAAATTTGGAAAAACGTGCCATCGGGCCGGGTACGGCGGGCCGGGGTCCCGGGGGCATTTTGGTAAATTTTCACCATAGGCTAATATAACCACAAGAAACACTATGGAAGTGTCTAAAATGATACTTGGATAGGTTATAACCTATTTCTTGTACATTTAATATTTTAGGACCGAATCGGAAGCCGAAAGTCAACACGTTTCACGAGGCACACAAAAAGGGGTCGATAGAACTTCGAGGTAGGGACATTATCCTTCATACATTATGCCATAGTTATATGATTGTGTGAATGCCAATGTTTGTAAATGCGCTTTATTAATCAACATGTTTTGCCCAGAGAGGGGCCAGTAGTGCTAGAGGCACTTACACTGGAGTTGGCGGAAGACCAACCGGTGCAGAATAGTGGGGCTTGGCCCTACTCATGTATACATGCAGATGATATGTTTATATTGTTCATTAATTGGTGCATACATGGCATATATCATATTTACTTTTCGCATTTTTTATGAACGATAGCATGTTTCTACTGAGATTCTTCAGAATCTCACCCCTTTTTCTAAACCAAACATCTCAGCGGGCGCCAGTGGATCAAAAGGCAAGAATGTGGACCAAGGGAAGTGACTGGCATGTGCCTCGAGGAAAATACAAAGTTCGTGGTTATAGATAGTCTATGTCTAAAATACTTTTGGATATTTTGTAATAGTGGTGTATATTATCGCATTCTGTAGGGTTGATTTTGGACTGTAAACAAATACTTTTATCAGTATATATGTACTTTTCTGTATGCCTGTGGAACTTGGTCTCTATTACTCTGTGTATATCGAAATGGAAACGGGTGTTGACATTTTTGGTATCAGAGCCCATAAGCGGTTCTGGCAGAGCTTAATAAGTGGTTCTGGCATTATCAGAATAGTATACTGATATGGTTTTGTTTGCATGACGGCAGGGAAATAGTGAGTTATGGAGATGGTACAACCAGAAGAAGGCGGTAGAGGCCGAGGTAGAGGCCGAGGCCGAGGGCGTGGTAGACATGGTACCAACGAGGGAGAACCAAGGCCTGACCCTATCCAGCAGCGAATCCTGGATTTATTGGAACAACAACAACAAACCATGAATGAGATAAGAGTTGACCTCCAGGGGGTACAACAAAGGCAAGATCACCTGGAGAATCGCATGGATGATTTCATGTGGGGGAATTATGAAGAAATTCATGAAGAACCTCCGCTAGCAAATCTACCACCAGAGCCTGAGGTGGATATCCAAGCTTGGCTGAGTAGATTTAGTAAACAACAGCCACCTATGTTCAAAGGGAAATTTGATCCTCAACAAGCAGAAGACTGGTTAGCTCGTTTGGACAAGATCTTTGATATGTTGCAATGTCCAGATGAGGTGAAAGCTCGGTTAGCCATATACAAGCTGGAAGGTGATGCTGATCGCTGGTGGAAAGGCATGGACCTCATCCTGAAGGGGAAGAATGCTCCAATCACATGGGAACTATTCCAAGAGGAATTTAACAAGAAGTACTTTCCTCCGACTATTAAGAGAGAGAAAGAGAAAGAGTTCCTCAGCATTAAGCAGCACGATCAGGAGAGTTTTGATGACTATCTAGGCCGGTATATCCGACTGTCACGCTACTCATCATATGCCAAGCTGAACGACAACGATGAGTGGAATTCAGATATGATGATAGAGGGGCTGAGACCTGAGTTCAAGGAGAGGCTGATCTCCCAACACTTCACCGAATTTAGCAAAGCGGCAGAGGAGTGCCGATACATCGAGAAACGTCTGACAAGCTGGCTAACACAGACTGGGAATCGTAGTGGTCCCGAGAGCGGTAGCTCCGCACAAAAGAGAAAGGATCAGAGTGGATATCCCGGAGGGGATCATAAGAGGCCAAATCAATCTGGGGGCCGAGGAGGCCAGAGTTCTTCTGGAAGAAGGGCTTGTTGGCGCTGCCAAAAGCCAATTCACCCTGGTAGATCTTGTACCGGAATTCCGTTTAGGCCAGACCCGAGTAGACAACCTGTCTGTTTTGTGTGCAATAAGCCGGGACATATAGCCAGGGATTGTCCACAAAAGCAGCAGCAGCAGGAGACAAGACCCAGAGCTTCTGGCAGGGTCTATACACTGACACAGGAAGAAGCCAGGAAGTCTCCGGAGCTGATTCAAGGTACGATTTCTTTGAACAGCGACTTAGTATATGTTATGTATGATTTTGGTGCAAGTCATTCATTCATTACATACAACTGCATGAGATGATTATGTTTATCGATGCATAAATCCCTATACAATTTAGTTGTATCTACACCTAAGGGCATTCGAATTGCGACGGCCGAAGTTTGTTTAAATTGCGTGGTAAATGTTGAGGGGCACAAATCGACCGTAGTTGGGGAAGTGGAGTTCTCGATTGATTTGAGGCCTAGAGCAAGTCCAATTTCTAAAACCCTGTATCGTATTGTACCAAGCTAGATAGCAGAGCTAAAGAAGCATATCGAGGAACTACCTGAGGAAGGGTTCATATGACCTAGCGTATCACCCTGGAGTGCTCTAGTGCTCCTCGTAAAGAAGAAAGACAGAAGCTTGCATCTCTGTATCGATTATCGAGAGTTGAACAAGGTGATCGTAATGAACAAGTATCCGTTCCCTAGAATTGATGATTTGCTTGATCAAATGTCTGGTTCCCGTGTATTGTCAAAGATCGACTTACGAACGGGATACCATCAGTTAGGGTAAAAGTAGAGGATGTAGCAAAGATTGCTTCTAGAACCAGATATGGGCATTATGAGTTCTTAGTGATGCCATTCGAGTTTACTAATGCGCCTGTTGTGTTCATGGACTACATGAATTGAATCTTTAGTCCATACTTGGATCAGTTCGTTGTAGTCTTCATTGATGATGTACTGATACACTCACGGAGTAAGGTTGAACGCGAAAAGCATCTGAAAACTGTGTTAAACCTATTACGGGATAGGCAATATGCCAATTTGAGCAAGTGTGAATTCTGGCTTGTAGAGGTAAGATTTATGGGCCACGTAGTCGCTCAACAAGGGATCCTGGTGAACCCTGGTAAAGTGGAAGCAATACTGAACTGAGAAGGCCAAAAACTGGGGTTGTGATACGCAGTGTTATGAGTCCAGTTGATTATTACGAGTAGCTCAATAATAGTAGCCTTGTTCAGGACCGCGATCTTATGCCCTCAGGGTCGTGTGTTTGAGGCTACGGGAGGCAAAAGAAATGCGGTTGAGTTGGAGGGGCCGCAGATATCCTGGTGAGTCCACGCTCGTAGTCTGCTCGTAGTCCCTGGATTGGGGAAGTGCGGGGGAAGTGCGGGGTGTGACAATAAAAAGGATGAGATGTTTATATCGAAATCTTCCAGAACTCAACATTATGCATGGGATGATGATTGTGAGAGGAGCTTCAGAAAGCTGTAACGAAAAATTTATTAAAGTACCAATATTGATAATCCCAGATCTATAGTGGGCCATTGTTGTCTTCACTAATGCCAGATGGCATGGATTGGGAAGGGAATTGAGTCCCAGATGCAAGCAGGAATAGATTGAGATGAGAATTGATGCAAGCCGAGTGAGAGCATATGCATCATGTCAGCTGAAGTTTCAGGAATTGAACTATCCCATCGATAATCTTGAGTAGATGGTAATAAAGTTTGCTTTGGAATCTGGAAATGTTGCCTTCATAGCATAGTTGTGGAATTGTATTGCGACCACAAAGATTGAAAGTTCTGAACGGAGAGGGCTACCTACGGTGAAATCTGATCGGAGAGGGCTACCTACGGTGAAATCTGAATGGAAAGGGCTACCTAAGGAAAGTTCTGACCGGAGGGGGGCTGACCAGGTGTATGGGCACCTGTGTGAAGCACCGAGTACAGAACCCTAGAGTGCAGCCACCGTGACGATAAACCCGCGAGTGCAGCCACCGTGACGACTAACCCCAAGGTGCAGTCGCTGTAACATTGAATTGTAGAATAGAGCTACAGGAGCGTTGGCTCTCAAAGATGGTGCATTGTAATGAGTTTCATATTAAAGGAATTTTTGATAAGAGTTTATATGGCTCGAAATGATTCAAGAGGAATCGGGCCAAGGTCTGGTATAGAGAAACACAGATTTTAGGTGCAGTCAGGTATTATGGAGATTCATGTGAGACTCCTATTTAATCATCCTGACATTATTGATGCACAAAAAAGGAGATAAACCTCAAAGTGAGTACCACATCGCTTTGCCACCGAATCTGAGCAGGCTACATGATGTTGTTCATGTTTCCCAACTGAAAAAGTATCAACCTGATCCAGTACATGTCATAGAGTATGAAGACATGGACATGCGTGAAGATTTGACTTGCGAAGTCACGCCTGACCGAATCATCGATCGGCAAGAAAAGCATCTCAGAAACAAGAGCATTCCATTCGTCAAGATTTTCTGGAAAGGGTTATCGCCCAGAGAGGCTACATGGGAAATAGAAAAAAATGTAAAGAAACGTTACCCGGAATTTATGGCTGATCAGGTGTAGCAAATTTCGGGGACGAAATTTATTTAAGTGGGGGAGAACTGTAACATCCCAAATTTTATATTCACCAAATATATTGTAATTATTTGGGAAATTCAATAAAATGGTGAATATTCATGAATTTGGAATTTATGAATTTCATAAATGTTCAATTTCATGGGAAATTGGGCACAAATAATTATGGAATTAATTTGGGTAATTTAAAAAGCCCAATATTAAGGTCCAAAAATGAAGGAATATTAGAGAAAATATTTGGTCCAAAAATAGATGGGAATTGGCCAAAGAAAAATAAGAAAAGAAATTGGATTAGAAATATAATGGCAAAATCGTAATTTTGCCAAAATAGCACAAAATAAATTATTTTTCAATTAATTGAAGTTAATTTCAATTAATTAAGTAAAATAAAGGTTAAAAATATATTTAGAATATTTTGGTCAATTTAATATGAATTTATGGAAAATTTGAGCAAAAAGTGTAATTTTAACCAAAATTGAGACTGTACGTGTATACGTAACCGGAACAAGTTATGAAGCCAATTGAGACCATAGGGAGGGACCCCTAGGAGTCTCCTACATGTGGCATGGAGAAGGAAATATTGGTTGGGCTTAATAGGTATGATTACATGTACATAAGTTTATGTACATAAAAACTAGTTTTTGAATTTTTGGAAAATTAATAAATAAATACATGTCATACAATATATATGATAAAGCAACATCATCATCTTCATATCAGCCCCTAAACCGACGTTGTGCAGCTGAAACTAAAGTGAGAACGTTGAGAGCATTTGGAGAAAGAAAGAAGAAGAAATCTCACAAGGTAAGCCGATTTCTCCGACGATTTCGCTCCTAACGCGTATAACCCTGATCCTAAGCTACTCCTCCTTGTTCTTTAAGGTTTGGAAAGCTCAAATTTGGTGATATAAAAGCTAGGGTTTTCTGCAATTTTTGGGAAAAGCTTGTGGGAGCTTGAGGTAACTTCCAAACCTTCGTATATTGTCTATTCTGGCTGCTGTGGGCAATTTAATCGGTGAAATTTCGCCGGATTGCCATTAGTTTTAATTTTGGAAACGTGTGTATATAAGGGTTATGCTGCCCAATTTTAGTTCAAATGATTGATATAACTCAATTAGATGGTTAATAAAGTGGTTAGGAGTAGAAAGGAACGCGTTTACGGAGCCGAAATCACAAAACACCGATTTTGCCCGGAGGACTCCATAATTTCGGTCAGGGCCAGATCTAGGGGTAGGAGTTGGATTTTCAATGATTTGATGATTCCATTGGATTCAGTGGGCAAAAATAGGTGGGGTTACAGTTGGGCACTTTTTCAGAAAAGGCTGAGAAAGCATAATTACGGGAACGCCCCTAAAACCCTAAAAGTAGGGCTGCCAAGGGCAATTTCGTAATTTGACATTGAATTTGGTAGTTTTGAGTCCGGAAATGGATTCCTTGGACGAAAATACGTCAGGATAGCCCTAGTCAAAAATTTGGAAAAACGTGCCATCGGGCCGGGTACGGCGGGCCGGGGTCCCGGGGGCATTTTGGTAAATTTTCACCATAGGCTAATATAACCACAAGAAACACTATGGAAGTGTCTAAAATGATACTTGGATAGGTTATAACCTATTTCTTGTACATTTAATATTTTAGGACCGAATCGGAAGCCGAAAGTCAACACGTTTCACGAGGCACACAAAAAGGGGTCGATAGAACTTCGAGGTAGGGACATTATCCTTCATACATTATGCCATAGTTATATGATTGTGTGAATGCCAATGTTTGTAAATGCGCTTTATTAATCAACATGTTTTGCCCAGAGAGGGGCCAGTAGTGCTAGAGGCACTTACACTGGAGTTGGCGGAAGACCAACCGGTGCAGAATAGTGGGGCTTGGCCCTACTCATGTATACATGCAGATGATATGTTTATATTGTTCATTAATTGGTGCATACATGGCATATATCATATTTACTTTTCGCATTTTTTATGAACGATAGCATGTTTCTACTGAGATTCTTCAGAATCTCACCCCTTTTTCTAAACCAAACATCTCAGCGGGCGCCAGTGGATCAAAAGGCAAGAATGTGGACCAAGGGAAGTGACTGGCATGTGCCTCGAGGAAAATACAAAGTTCGTGGTTATAGATAGTCTATGTCTAAAATACTTTTGGATATTTTGTAATAGTGGTGTATATTATCGCATTCTGTAGGGTTGATTTTGGACTGTAAACAAATACTTTTATCAGTATATATGTACTTTTCTGTATGCCTGTGGAACTTGGTCTCTATTACTCTGTGTATATCGAAATGGAAACGGGTGTTGACAATTACCATATAACTGAATGTTACTGAGGGAATAGAGTTTCCAGAATCCATTAGGAATAGGACCGGAGAGATGGTTCTTATAAAGATAAATTTGTTGTAACAGGGTCAAGTTTCCAATTGATGATGGGATTCTCCCTGACAGAGAGTTTTTTCCAAAAGAGAGCATCAAAAGATTACTTAACATTCCAATCTCTTCTGGAATGGGACCAGAAAAGGAGTTAACTCCAAGCGATAGGAACGTCAAATTCCTCAAATTGCCAATTTCATGGGGAATTTGCCCTCTGAGATCACACCCACTAAGATCAAGACTATTTAGGGTGGTTAGTTTCCCGATTTCAGGAGGGACGGGACCACTAAATAGATTATCCGACAATTTCAGTATGAAAATACTGGACAGGTTACCAATTTTGTGGGGAATATTTCCATAAAACTGGTTTAAACTTAGATCCAAATATTGAAGATTAGGAAAGGAAGTGAAGTTAAAACTTTCAAGAGTACCTTGTAGGCTGAGATTTGATAGACTTATGTTGATCACAGACATGGATTCGTCACATGAAATTCCCTTCCAGCTTTGTCTGCAAGGATTAGTATCATTTTTCCAAGAGGACAAGGTCGCTTTGCTTTCGTCGTGAAGTCCGGCTTTCCAGTTCAACAGAGCCTTTGTTCCGCTATCTCCAGCAGCAGATTCAAAGGACAATATGCAGAGAATAATACACCATAATGCTGGCAGCTTAGCGGAATCTCTTTCAGACATGGTTTTTGGCAAGTTTTTGAAACAGGAATATTTTCAGAGACAGCTGAGTTGGCGCTTGTACTAGTAAATGGTTGCTGTGTGAAGCTTGGTGTATGCAGAACTTGATGATGCGGACCTACTTATATACTATGGATTAGGGGTGTTCAAAACGGGACGGGGACCGGGATCTACTACTCCCGGTCCTGGTCCCGGTTTTTGACCGGGACGCAAATTGCATCCCGATCTCGATCCCTATACCGGTTTGGTCCCGGTCTCGGTAATTCCGGGTGGGACTGGGATCAAACCGGGAAATCCTGGTTTTTTTAAAAATATATTATTATTTTAATTAAATTTTCTATAATCTAGTGTTTAAAGTAATTATTTAACATCTAATAAAGTCATAATAATCACACAAATTGATCTAGAATTGAAGAATAACATTTTATTATTATTATTATTATCACCTTTATCATTTTTGTTATTATTTTTATATATTATATAGTAGGATTAGTATCACAATATATATAGTTTAACTCCAACTAAATATGTGATACACATTTTATCAAATGATAACTTAAATTATAGGATAAAAAATATAAAAACAAAACAATAACTTAGTTTTTAAGAAAAAAGTTTAAAAAAATAAATAAAAAAACCGGGACCGGGACCGGGATCACAAGGTATGTGACCGGTCCCGGGTCCCTTAGATCCCTGTCCCGGTTTTCCCGGTCCCGGTCCCGGCCGGGACAGGAAATTCCCAGGATCAAAATTCCGAGACCGAGATACTTTGGACACCCCTACTATAAATTGGCCTACTAGGCAATATTAAATATTAACCCAAGAAAGATTAACAACCCAATGCGTGCTCGATTGGAGCTTTTTCTGCTGACAGCTTTATTTTAATGCTATCCTAGTCTAAGGGATATAAAGTGGATTTTTTCCCCAAAAAAAAAAAAAAGTTGAGGTCTGGCTCTAATCTTTACCCGTTTTATCCATCAAATTCATAATATATATACGTGCACTTGTAAAAAATATACGTCAGTCTTTGGATTATTAAATGCGTTTTCTCCCCAAAAATGTCCTTCACCAAAATCGAAGATAAATATGTGAAATAAAGTTATATATTCCGCAAAAAATTTAATAATTTTAACAATTATAATCAATTTTATTGATATATGTTAAGATAGGTGTTTTTTTTGCCAGAATGTGAAGATAGATATTGCTGCCCTAAGTTTTAAAACAGAAGTATTGAAGTAGTACACATTACTGACAATGATATTTAATATAGAGCTAGCACAAAGATAAAGCATATATGATTTAATAAAAAAGTGGATAAAGAGAAAACCTGTTGGTCCCTAGCTATCTCTAACAAGTAGACACTGAACAAATTGAGGGGATTCATCAAATTAGTATCATAAGAATGAAAAGCGCAAATCGTTGGCACTGTACAGGATTCCAAAGGGCATACAGTATCCTATACAGTGCCTCGGCAACAGGATATTTGGCCTGTGGTCGAGTACCACGTGATGAGCATGGCAATTGGATTTGCGAGTTTATGTGCAGGATTGATGAAGGATATTCATCAATAGCAGAAATTTGGGGCTGTTTTCATGGCCTAAAAGTTGCTTGCAAAAAGAGGCCTGAGCTCCATTCATGGATTTTAAATCTTGAGATTAGAAGATATAAGTTGTGCTATACAGATAGCCAACCGGGGCTAATTTTTTCATTGTAGTTTTGTAATTTTGTTGCTTTCTAGTATATCAAAAAAAAAATGGCAGCTGATCATGGATAGTTGCTGAAGCTTCCTTCTGATATCAAAAAAACAGAGAGAATGAAAAGCTAATTCAGGGAAAAGATGCGAAGAACTCGTTTTTTCAAAGTTTATAAACATCATAGTTAAGTAATGGCTAGAGATAAAATGCATTTGTGTTTCCACATATGTTATAATTATAAGGTTAATCATTATTGTTGGATCTAACACTCTATTCGACCTTCCTTTAAATGGGCCCCATGGAGATGACTATCAAAATTTTCAGAACGAATTTTAATGCCGAGTGAACTGATGAGTAGCATGAGCTCATCGCTACTGGTCACTATTAAGATTTAATTTAGATGACTTAAATTAATTTTTTTATTTTTATTGTTAAAAATAAAAGTATTTTAATGTATACAAAATCTAAAATAAAGATAACATTTTAACTATCATTTTTGAAAGAAAAAAAATCATCGGTTGAAATTTTTTAAATTTGATTGTTAAAACGGTAGATAAACGTTGCAGATCTCACTGCAATAATGAGTATAAAAACTGGTCTCAAACATTTTGATATCAGGTTAAGTATTGGGATGTTTGCACATCTACTTCGAGGTATTGTATGTTCTCATTCAAAGTCACTTTTGTCAAGTTGGTTGTTGTAACAAACAGGGGGGGAAAAAGCTAAAACCTTTGGCAGTCCACCAATAGAACTTTCCTTTTGTGCACGCTTTTGACTAGGGTTAGTGGCATCACATCATAAGCTCCCAAACAAGCACTGGAAAAGGCAAGAACTAACTTTATGCTTATTTTATTTCTTTAAAAAAGTAAGCATTATACACTAGGCACAATTAAACCGTTGAAATCAGCTGTGGATGTTTTTTTTGAAGACGTAGCAATTATTATTTCTTGTCTGTTACTTTCAGCAGACCAATTAAAATTTTCCGAAAAAAAATTATTTATGGTGTTGAGTAAGAAAATTAAATATAAAAAATTTCTATAAAATTTATATGTATAAGTCAAACTTATATATTTACAAGTTAAATTTAACAATTTATGTTTATAATAAGTTAAACTTCTATATTTATAATTTGAGTTGCGACGTTTACAAATTAAATTTATTGAGACATCTCAGTATTCAATTTTTATACATAGCTCCTGTGAGTAATTCCCAAAGTTTATTTGGCTAACCAATAATTCTGGCATTTGAGTTATTTATAACTATGAGATGGATGTTTCTTTTAAATATATAAATGACATGTATGACAATTAAAAATAACAAGTTATTTTTAAACAAAAAAGCTAATTTTGAACAATTTTTAGGAAAAAAAAAACTCATTCGTTAGCTAGTTTTCAAAAGTGTATAAAACTATAAATACCATAAAAAATAAATAATAGATGGATAAAATGCATTTTTTCCCTCCTTGGCGAATGAAAACGACTGTAACAACCTTTCTCTCGCACTCCCCACAAAAATGGACTTGTCAATAGCTGATGAACCTGCTTTTGCCATTCCCGTAGTGGAATCACACTCATAATCCACTTGCTTTTCTTACCTTTATCATAACAACTAATTTCAGTGTTCATCGTATGGTAAGATCTGCATCATGCAAATATAGAATATAGCTTTAATGGTTCAAATTTAAAATTTTTAACTAATAGTTTTAAAATAAAAAAGTCATTTTTTTTATAAGATGATAGTTGAGGGATTATCATTATTTTAGATTTTGTATCAATTAAAATATTTTTTCAAAAAAAAAAAACAGTTGAAAAATAATAATTTGAAATTTGGGTGTTCCATATTTAAGTGCTCATCAAACTTAAAACCCCGTTATTATAGAGTTCAGGCAAAATTTGACAACACCAAACATCATAGCAATAAATAACATGTAACCTAGCTTGCACAAACAACGTCATTATTACAATGGAAGTTTAATTAGTAGCAGAATTCACAACACGATACGATGTAGTTTACGAGTATTGGATTATGATTGATCCATTCTTAGCAGATTAGCCCTTTAGGGTGTGTTTAGTTTGAGGGGAGGGAGGGAGAATGAGAAGGTGGGTAAATTACCTTTTTAGGTTGAAAGAATTTAAATTTTGAGCGGGAACCAAAAATTTAAAAAGAATGAGAAAGTAAATTTTGAGAGGGAAACCAAAATTTAAAAAAATGATAGGGTAAATTTTAAGTTTCTTTTGTCCAAAATGGTAATTTCTCCACCCTCCCCTCCCCTCCCTCCCCTCAAACCAAACACACCCTTAAGCCATGGGACTGAAATGTAAATGATAGTTATTGTGGGTGACCATTGATGATACCTCCTTCAGTTTAATATGTATAAAGGAAATCATTGTAATATCCCAAATTTTGAGCCTAGGACTTTGAGGAAAAACCTATATTAGGCAGATTACTAAACCCAGTTCAGAAAGAGTCCTAAGAATGTCAAGAGATAGAAAGACTATAGAGGACAATGTGATCCGGTCCTACTAGTCAGAGGGCCCAGTATGCGTAGGCAGTAGGATCAAAGTGTCGGTAAAGATATGCACAAGACACATATACAGGCCATTGGGTTGGTAGAAAGACACCACCCAGCTATGTCATCAGGTATGAAACTAATTCGTTGAGCAAAATATGTCAGTACAGCTGCACACATGGCATTTCTAGCGCAGATATGTGCACCTTACGTTTTTGAGGTAGACACCGGTATGTGGTATCATGTGGGGCCTGCACACATATACTCTAACCTGACATTATTTGGCGAGCCTTGGTATACGTAAAGCAATCTCGAGTAAGTCTCGGGTGAAACCCAAGTAGACACCAATAAAATAACTTGCACTACTATAAAAAAATAAAGTTGTAACGCTTATATTGAAAATAGTTATGGCGCTTACAAAGGGGCACAATTCAAAATGTCACTAAAAGAAGTTGTGGCGCTTATAAAGTAATACAAATCAAAATGACACTAAAAAAAGCTGTGGCACTTATGATATTTTTTTTTTTAAAATAAAATGCATCTCTTATGACGCTTTGTGGAGGAAGGACCATAAGAAGGAGGACTTCTTGTGGTGCTTGCTTCCACATAAAGTTCCACTTTCCTGTGGTGCTTTCTCCACAAAGCGCCACAGGAAGTGGTTGTTTTTTCCCCCCTTCTCATGATCATTTTTTATGGAAGTGCCAGATAAATTATTTTTTTAAAAAAAAAAATTTGCCATTTTAAGTACTCGAAAGACGGAACGTTATTTCGCTACCCACTCAAATGGTTCAATCATTAATATCACAAATAGGGGCGGGGTCTTTATTTTCTTTTCCCCTTTTAATCTTTTTACAGGAAAAATTGCCAGAAGATCCCCATTTCAAAATTAGTCGCTGTCTGATTATTACTACTGACCTAAATTTGAGTGACACGGCTCCAATTAATGAAAACATTTTAAACAGCATTTTTTCCCTATTTCCAAAAGCTCGCGCCAACGAGACATTATTGACTTTCCAAAATGAGATGACATAAAGTGCGGCTAATTTTCTTTCGCCAGTAAATAAAGTGTGGTTAATTAGCTGTAAAGTCTAAGTCTTTTGATATTTTCTTGGGGGAAGTACTGTAAGTGCTAAGAAATATTTAATTACCAAAATATCAAATGAATATAAAAAATGACAACATGTTTATACTGTTAATTTATTATTAGGACTTTTTAGTTATTAAATCCCTTTCTTAAAACCTCATTATAATTAGGGAGAATCCTATTTAAAGCTAGTTGAAATACCAAAATTTAAATTTGGGACTACACTTTTAACAAATTATTAATCAAGCCAAGAGGCTTTATTAGGGATTTCTAAATGTTGTTGAAAGACAAAAATGTCCCTATGTAGTTAATTGAGATTTTCCCTTCTTTAAACATTATGGGTACCAAGAACAGAAAAAATCAAGAATAACTTTACAATTTCGCAAATCACATTGGGCTGATCAACTCGTCTTCAATTTTTAGACCTCAAGATTAAGTCAATATCACATTTTCATTTTCATTTTCATTTTATAAATAAAAAAAGAACTAAAAAGCTATAATTAAATTGATGCAAATTTTAATTACAATTTTCGTGATCACTTTGTGGGGCTAAATATTTACGATGGTTAATACAGATGCAAATCATTATAAGCTATTATTATCTCAAGGATTTTTTTACCAGATATTATCTCAATGATCACACTTTCAATTTTAAACCAAAACAATGATAAGTGAATGAGTTGAGACGTGAATAAGGGATTATTATATACATATAAGAATACTATCTAAAAGTATAACGAGTCCCCTTTTCTTAGAAAAAAATTGAAGATGAATTGATCAGCCTCAACGTGATTTGTGTAATCATAAAATTAATCTTAACATATATCAGAAAATTCAATAAATCTTTGATTCATTATCATGTATTATTTTTATCTTAATCTTTCAGTTGTTTTATTGAAAAAAAAATCTTAATTAAATTTAGTTGAAATAATCATTACACCTACCTTCAATTTTCTTTCTTAATTATAGAGGGGCATTCTAGACTTTTAACAACATTCAGAAATTTGTAATGAGTCCTCTTAGCTTATTTAAGAATTTGTTGAAAGTGTTGGCCTAAAGTTAGATTTTGGAATTTCGGCTGGATTTAAATGAAATTCTCCCTTATAATTATCCTTATTTTCTTTCCTTATCAATGTTTGGAAACACTTATTCATAAGCCTAATACACCAAAGATGTCTAATATAAAGCAAAAAGAATTGTTCCCAGCAATGTATTAAAACTTGGATCGGGTATTGAATCGGTTGGGGTACTGGGTTAAGAGTCAGTGGGTCAAACCGGAGCTAAACCGGGACCAAACCGGTGAGTAATTGAAGATTTTAGACTTATAATATGAAATTCTAAAGAAAAAAGTTAAAAATCTTTTTTTTAAAAAAAAATTGGGACCTGGACCGGATCGGGAACCGGACCGGTCTATTGACAGGTACGGCGGGTTCCGGACCGACCGGTCCGGTCCAGATCTGAAAACCCTGATTCCCAGAATATCACGAAGCTACAATGTTGTCATAAAACATGGAGAAACATCACTTTTTTTTTTTTTCCTGAAGAAACATTACTTTTATTGGCAGTGGAACTTATGGCTTTTTCTTTTTTTTTTAATTTATACATGGTTAAGTAACATTCAACGTTTTAAAGTATTCTCAGTAGAATTTAAAAATTTTAACTTTTTTTTACTATAACCAACACCCTAAACTAGTGACCATCCCTAGTCATAAAAAAATATGCTTGGTCATAATTTTTTTTCCTTGATACAAGAAAAAAAAAAAGTATGCGTAGTGCGAAACTTTAGTTAAAGAAAAGAATGACTCAATTAAAATGACCTCCTTTGTTGACGATAAAATGGGAAACTGAAGAGCGCACGTGTCAAGGTAACAAGAATAATATCATAATGTGCTGGTTTGGAATAGCGATTGGAATGCTTAAAAACAACTTTTCAATCGTGATTTATGATATACGAATTAAATATGTGAGAGGAGTTTTGTCTTGATTTACATGAAAAACAGTTTATTTATAAGCAATCTCAACACCATAACAAATATGCCTAATGAAATTCTCCCACATGACTTTTTTTATAAGTAACTTTTTCCTGATTGTGTAAAATAAACTGGTAGTTAAGATTAATCAAAAATAATAAATGTATAAAAAATATCATGTCTTTTCCAAATATGTCCTTATTTATGAAAATAATGAGTAAAAATTATTAGAGAGGATTAGTATAAAATAAAAGAGAGGATGGATAATAAATGATTGAATGAGAGAGAATTAATGGTTTATAATATAGAGATGTATATTTAATAGGGATAGATAAGGAAAAAGTGGTTTAAATTTAGAGTTATAAAAAATTTGATTATATTAAGGATTAACACTAAGAAAAAAAGAGTTTCTTATAAATTGGACAGGAGGAAGTAATAATATAAAGGAAAAAGGGACAAAAAAAATATACTATTTGAGTTTCAAAATTCCAATTTATTAATTTTCTATTAAAATAAGTTGTTAATTAATATGCTTTTACGGTCAATACCTATAATTTTATGGATGATAATACTGATTTAAGATTTTAAAGTGGTATTTTATTGTCTTTGTCGCTCTTATAAATAAGTCAATTATTAACTCAATCTTTAAATTAAGTAAGATTAAGATAAGATGTTAGTGCTTTCACTCTTGAAAAATGGACGACGGACATGTTGCCCCCACACCGCCTCCTTGTTATTTAAGTACTCGAAAGTCGGAACATTATTTTCGCTGCCCACTCAAATGATTCAATTATAAATATCACAAATATATAGGGGCGGGGTCATTATTTTCTTTTCCCCCTATTAATCTTTTTACAGGAAAAATTGCCAGAAAATTCCCATTTCAAAATTAGTCGTTATCTGATTATTACCACTGATCCAAATTTGAGTGACACGGCTCCAATTAATGAAAACATTTTAAACAGCATTTTTTTCCCTATTCATTTTAAATTCCAAAAGCTCACGCCAACAAGACATTATTGACTTTTTTCAGTCTTTTTGAATACTTTAAAAAGGGAGATGTCATAAAGTGTGGCTAATTTTCTTTCGCCAGTAAATAAAGTGTGGTTAATTAGCTGTAAAGTCGAAGTCTTTTGATATTTTCTTGTGGAAAGTACTGTAAGGGCTAAGAAATATTTAATTACCAAAATATCAAATGACAAGTTACATGCTTATAATGTAAAAAATTATAATATATTTATACTGCTAACTTATTATTATAACTTTTTAATTATTAAATATCCTTTTCTTAAAGCTTCATTATAATTATCCTTATTTTCTTTCCTTGTCAATGTTTGTAAATACTTATTCATAAGCCTAATACACCAAAGATGTCTAATATAAAGCAAAAAGAATTGTTCCCAGAATATCATGAAGTTACAATGTTGTGATAAAACATGGAGAAACATCACTTTTTTTCCCCCGAAGAAACATCACTTTTAATTGGCAGTGGAACTCATGGCTTTATTTTTTTTAAAAAAAAAATTATAAATGGTTAAGTAACATTCAACATTTTAAAGTATTCTTTCAGTAACATTTAAAATTTTAGCTAACACCCTAAAATAGTGATGACCATCCCTAGTCACAAAAAAATATATTGGGTCATAATTTTTTTTCCTTGATAAAAGAAAAAAAAAAGTATGCGTAGTGCAAAACTTTAGTTAAAGAGAGGAATGACTCAATTAAAATGACCTCCCTTTGTTGACGATAAAATGGGAAACTGAAGAGCAAACCGTGTCAAGGTAACAAGAATAATTTCGTATTGTGTTTGTTTGGAATATTGATTGAAATGTTTAAAGGTATCTTTTTAATCGTGATTTACGGTACACCAGGTAAGTATGTGAGAGGAATTGTCTTGATTTACGTGAAAAACAGTTTATAAACAATCTTAACGCCATAACAAATATGCCTAATGAAATTCTCCCACATGTCTTTTTTATAAGTAACTTTTTTTTTTGATTGTGTAAAATGAACTGACGGTTAAGATTAACTAAAAATAATCAACGTATAAAAAATATCATGTCTTTTTCAAAAATATGTCCTTATTTATGAAAATAAAGAGTAAAAAATGTGAGAGAGAATTAATATAATATAAGAGAGAGAATAAATAATAAATGATTGAATGAGAGAGAATTAATGATTTATAATATAGAGACGTATATTTAATAGGGATAGATAAGTAAAAAGTGGTGTAAATTTAGAGTTATGGAAAAATTGATTATATTAAGGATTAACAATAAGAAAAAAAAAGTTTCTTATAAATTGGACCGGAGGAAGTAATAATATAAAGGAAAAAGGGACAAAAAAATATCATTTGAGTTTCAAAATCTCAAATCATTGATTTTCTACTAAAATAAGTTGTTAATTGATATGCTTTTATGGTCAATACCTATAAATTTATAGATGACAATACTAATTTAAGATTTTAAAGTGGTATTTTATTATCTTTGTCGCTCTTATAAATAAGTCAATTATTAACTCAATCTTTAAATTAAGTAAGATTAAGATAAGATGTTAGTGCTTTCACTCTTGGAAAATGGATGACGGACATGTTGCCCCCACACCGCCTCCTTGTCATTTAAGTACTCCAAAGTCGGAACATTATTTTCCCTGCCCACTCAAATGATTCAATCATTAATATCACAAATAGGGGCGAGGTCATTATTTTCTTTTGCCCCTATTAATCTTTTTACAGGAAAAATTGCCAGAAAATTCCCATTTCAAAATTAGTCGTTATCTGATTATTACCACTGATACAAATTTGAGTGACACGGCTCCAATTAATGAAAACATTTTAAACAGCATTTTTTCCCTATTCATATTAAATTCCAAAAGCTCGCGCCAACGAGACATTATTGACTTTTTTCAGTCTTTTTGAATACTTTCCAAAGTGAGATGACATAAAGTGTGGCTAATTTTCTTTCGCCAGTAAATAAAGTGTGGTTGATTAGCTGTAAAGTCCAAGTCTTTTGATATTTTCTTGTGGGAAGTACTGTAAGGGCTAAGAAATATTTAATTACCAAAAAATCAAAGGACAAGTTACATACTTATCATGTAAAAAATGACAACATGATTATATTGCTAATTTATTATTAGAATTTTTTAGTTATTAAATCTTTTTCTTAGAGCCTCATTATAATTATCCTTATTTTCTTTTCTTGTCAATGTTTGTAAACACTTATTCATAAGCCTAATACACCAAAGATGTCTAATATAAATAAAAAAGAATTGTTTTGAGAATATCATGAAGTTACAATGTTTTGATTAAACATGGAGGAACATCACATTTTTTTCTTTTTTGCCCGAAGAAACATCACTTTTCATTGGCAGCGGAACTCATGGTTTTTTTTTTTTTTAATTTATACATGGTTAAGTAACATTCAAGGTTTTAAAGTATTGTTTCAGCAGCATTTAAAATTTTTAACTATTTTTTACTATACCCAACACCCTAAAATAGTGACCATCCCTAGTCACACAAAAATATACTTGGTCATAATTTTTTTTCCTTGATAAAAGAAAAAAAAAAGTATGCATAGTGCAAAACTTTATTTAAAGAAAGGAATGACTCAATTAAAATGACCTCTCTTTGTTGACGATAAAATGGGAAACTGAAGAGCGCACCGTGTCAAGGTAACAAGAATATACTACAAAAAAAAATAGCATTTCATAGCGGTTAATTAAAACAGTTACAAATTTTAATATTTATAGCGGTTTTAACCTAAATCTCTACAAAATTGTAGCGGCAAGCTACGTACCAAGTGACGTGACATATTAGCAGCGTTTTTTGTAGCGGTCAGGCAGCAAAAACCGCTACAAATATGG
This sequence comes from Inga leiocalycina, assembly GCA_963242795.1. Lineage (NCBI taxonomy): Eukaryota > Viridiplantae > Streptophyta > Magnoliopsida > Fabales > Fabaceae > Inga > Inga leiocalycina. The sequence goes on along the minus strand of OY725326.1, from coordinate 25,635,923 downwards.
CATGAATTTCCTGTCAAAAGTTGTAGCTGTTTACTTGTAGTGGTTAATATATTAAAATTGCTACAATATTCCCGCCACATGGCGCGACGAAAATGCGCCAACAGTGTAGCGGTTTGTCCACCCAAACCGCTACAAAATTCCAAACGTCGCGTATTTGTAGCGGTTATAAGGTTCTAACCGCTACAGAATTTCAGAGGTCGCAAAATTTGTAACGGTTTGTAGCCAAACTGCTACAGAATTTGAAAGGTCTCCAAATTTATAGCGGTTTTGTAGCGGAACTGCTACAAAACTTTGTACTTTGTAGCGGTTATTGTATAACCGCTACAAATTTTAGCCGCCCTCGGTGCTTTGTATCGGTTAATGTAGCGGTTATAACTATAACCGCTACAAAGTTGTGGTCTATATAAACCTGCGGCCTTGACCATTGTTACGTTTGCTCATTTTGTTTTCTGAAGTTTCTGTGAGTGTTTTCTTTTAGAGTTGAGCGTTTAGACGTCTGTGAAAGATTTTTTGCTGCAGTATTTCTCAGTATTGTACTTGAAATATGGAGATAAGACGTATTTTATTTGTATTTATATTTTTGCATAATAATGTGACTAAAATATTTTTTTTGAACTTTTAAAGTTGATATGGCTTCAAGAGAGGATAGGGGAGGGCACCTGAGGTCCCCAGACTGATTTTACAGGATGGCAGCAGCAGAGCAGGGGGCAGAGGGAGGGGGCAGCGCGGAGGGAGGGCGACCGCGGCATTGCAGCCCATCCCCCCACAGGAGTCGGCCCTACCACAGGCACCGCAGACGATCCCACAAGAGACGACAGAACAGAGGTACTGCCTGATTTGGGGAGGCAAATATCAGCGTCGAGGACTATGAGGCGAAGGATTTCGACATCACGATTAGGCTTGGGGAGATGGAGCAGTTCCTCGATGAGGAAGAGGCTCGGGAGCAGAACAACCCACGAGGGTCGTCTTCACGGTCCACTGGGTTTGAGGCGCAGGTCCAAGGTAAATAAATTTTTTTTATTTAATAAATTATTTATTTAAATTCAAAATGTTAAATTTGAATTACAATTTATCTAATGTGCGGTAAATTGTGCATATGAGCAGGGAAACATGTCCACGAGGAGGCTGGACATAGCCAGTTTGAACAGCATGGACTTGACACTTCGAGTTCTAATGCTGTGGAATGAGGGCACAGACTAGCCCATTGACAATGGGGGTCACCTATTCAACCGCTTCCTGAACGAGCTGGGCTCGAATTAGATGCGGTTCCCCCTTCACTTTAAGACGTGGAGGCACATTCAAAAGGGGCCGAAGGACCTAGCTTGGAAGGATGTGGTGCAGATAATTAATAGTATTTAATTAATATTTTTTTAATTAATTCTATTTAATTAATATTTTTAATAGGAATTTTGTAATTATTGATATTTAAATAATTTTTTTGCAGTTGCGGTTTGCCATCCGGGCCAATCGGAAGAGGCACACCCTGATGAAGATGGGTGATAGCTGGAGGAACAGGAGGAACCATCTCTTCCATAGTGTGGATAAGGATGGGATGATGCCTCTGGAGCAGCTGATCGAGAGGGTTCCGGACGGCATCCCGCCGAACGACTGGGCGAGTTTCGTCCAGTTCAGGAGGAGCCCTGAGGGGCAGATAATGCATTTATTATATTATTTATATATAATTTTGTAACTGTTAATTATTAAATTATAATTATAATTTAATTATTTTTAATTTGAAATTTATTAAGTTTAAATGTTTTATATTATTTTAATACATTTAATATTGTTTTTTTTTGCAGGTGCTTTCTCAAAGGAACACCAGGTGCCGTTGGCAGCAGACGATCCACCACACAACAGGATCGAAGACATTTGCTGTCACTTACAGAGAGCTGGTAACTTTTCATAATATCACTAACTTTTAACTAGTTATTTCATAATACTAATTGACTTTTGTAATTATTTTAGGAGAGGAAGGCACAGTAGGAGAACCGTCAGACGACTATAGAGAGTTGTACGCTATCACACACAGACACCGTGACGGGACTCCAATCTCTCAGCAGGCAAAGACGGCCATTGTAAGTAATTTCATTTTTATAACTTTTATATAACCAACTTAATAATTTAAAATTTTAATAAGTAATTGTTTCATAAAATGGCAGGAGCGGATGCAGCAGTTGCAAGCTGAGCTGCGAGAGACCCAGGCCGAGGAGTCACAAGGGTCAATAGACCCGACGGCTCCTTTGAAGGCGGGTCTGGGTCAAGCTGAGCACCCCGGACGAGTGCAAGGGATGGGGATAGGCGCTAGACCTAGCATGGTCTACAGCAGGAGCGCTGCCTCTGAGGCTGGCAGCTCTAGAGGGGTCAGACGTCCGAGGGACGAGTCTATTGAGCAGCTGCGGTCAGATTTAGAGCGGACACAAGCTGCAGTGGCACAGCAGAAGCAGCAACAGATGTAGCTGCAGGCTGATTTGATCTACACTCAGCAGATGTAGTGGCGTGAAATCACAAACAAGATGCTTGAGCGGTCATAGAGTCGCCTGTTCTCGGATGAGCAGCATCCACAGGTTCCGCCTGTTCTCGGATGAGCAGTATCCACAGGTTCCGCTTGTCCCTCGGTTCATCATTCAGACTACTACTCCTCCTCCTCCTCTTCCTCCTCCTGCTGATAATAATGGTGCGGTTAACTTTGCCCAGCGGCCCGATCCACTAGCACCTGAGGGAGCACCAGATGATCAGCTCCTAGCTACTTAGTTTAGGACATCTTTTTTTTGTTGAAACATTTGTAAATAAATATATATAATTTTTTATTTCAGAACTTACATTCTTATTGCGTTTACTATAATTATATTTATATTCTTAGATCGTGTTTTTGAATTTGTGAATTAATTGAAACAATATTAGTTAAATTTCTAAACCTTAAAAAAAATAAATTATATATATATTTGTAGTGGTTTTGTTGTATAACCGCTACAAATATATATATATAATTTACTTTTCTTAGATTTAGAAAAGTTGTCCATTTTTGTAGCGGTTTTAAAATAAAACCATTACAAATATCATATTTGTAACGGTTATTAATGTAACCGCTACAAATATATATATAATTTATTTTTTTAGATTTAGAAAATTTGTCCATTTTTGTAGCGGTTTTAAAATAAAACCGGTACAAATATTATATTTGTAGCGGTTGCATAAATAACCGCTACAAATACTCAATGTTTGAATTTTGAATTTTCCATCTTTGTTCAAGTTTGTAGCGGTTACTTACTTATAACCGCTACAAGTTTAAAACAAATTCTTCAATTTGATTTCCAACAGCTTGAAAATTAGTAGTGGTTGTATACATATAACCGCTACAAATTCCTAGTAATGTAGCGGTTAGTGTAGCGGTGTTTGAACCGCTACAAAATATTAAACGTTTTAATTTCACAATATAAGATTTCAGGCATTCATCATTCTCTATTCACTCATCTTCTTCACTATACTTTCTTCTCTCTCACCAGCAACTATGGATAAGTCATAGATCAAGTTGCCGCACAATTCTCCGGAATATTTGTACGAATTAAACAATTTCTTGGATTTCGCATTCACTTACGCCGGCTGTAACGGCAAAATCGTTTGTCCCTGTCGTAGATGCAAGTTTAAGAAGTGGCATGCACGAAATATTGTTAAGGAACATTTGTTTCTGAAGCCTTTCCCTAAGAACTATACGTTATGGGCAGTTCATGGTGAGAAGGCCGGCATTAGATATGATGATGCTCTTTCTTGAAGTTCTCAAGTAGGCGTTCAACTAGATGAAGATGATCCTGTGAATGATACTATGCGTGATGCATTTGGATTTCAAGGCGACAACTTCAACGAAGAAGTGCATGGTTCTGAGCCGGTGTTTATGAGGAATGAAGCAGCTCGGGATTTTTTCATCTTGATGGATGAAGCAGATCATCCTTTATATCAAGGTTGTCGAAAATAGTCTAAATTATCTTTCTTGATCAAATTGTATCATATCAAGTGCTTGTGTGGAATCACAAATAAAGGAAATTCGATGTTGCTCGAATTATTACAAGATGCATTCCCCGACGCTGAGATTCCCACAACATTCTACGAGGCCATTTCAGCCAGCCGATTTTGAAAACTACTTCCCTAAAAGCGTTGACAATTTACCTCTACTGCGGTGAGTTTTTTTAAGTCCACATCATTTAAATTAAATTTTTTAAATTTAATAATACATCTCTAACAATAATTTTTCTACATAATTTCTGTAGAGATGGCGAGGATGAGTGATCAAATTCAAATTATGTTTATGTCTTTAAAAAAAACTGGAAAATTTTTTTCTTAAAAAAATAAAATAATATTTGTAGCGGTTTCTAAACCGCTACAAAAATGAAAAATAACCGTTACTAATTAAAAACCGCTACAAAAATGAAAATAACCGCTACAAACTAAAGACCGCTACAAAATGGATACATTAACCGCTACAAAATGGTACGTGGATCCCTATAAATACCCTTACAAACACTCATTTCTAACACTCCCCCATCTCTTTTCACCTTACCCTTCTTTCATTTTCCCTCATTTATAAAATTTTTCATATGAGTTGAGAAGATGAACAATACGATCAAATATGGTAACATGTTTTTTAATTTTTTTTCAATACTTCTTTCTTTTGCATAAAATTTATTCTCACCTTTTTTTTCTCCAGATATTTCAGAACTTTATCTCATTTTCATCTATTTTTCATACATAATTTTTTTTGGCAACTTCATACGCAATTACATTGTAGTAAACAATATAATAGTTCCTTATTATCTACGTATCTTTAATAATATTATCAATACAAATTTTATACTTATCCAACTAAATTAAATTATTCCTTTTAACTTATAAATAAGTTAAACTATTGAATAATAACCTAATTAAATTAGATAAACTACTGAAAAAAATAAACTATTTAATTTAATATTAAAAAAACAGAAACAAATGATCATATTTTTTTTAAATTTTCTTTATTTTTGTAGTGGTTTGTAAACCCTACTAATTAACGCGCCGTTTAAACCGAAATTAAATTTTTTGGCGCGTTATTTGAATTTTCGTGAAATTAGTAGCGGTTCTACGACCGCTACTAATTTCATAAAAATTTAAAATTAGTAGCGGTTTATTAACCGCTACAAAATAGAAACAAAATTTCATTTTCTTTTCTCACATTGAAAATTTCATTTTTTATATTTGTAGCGGTTATATTCTTGAAAAAAATTTTCCAGCTTTTGGTGATGTTGTAGCGGTTTAGTTGAACCGATACAAAGGAAGTAGCGGGTATTTTCTTTGAGTAGTGGTTTTATGTAACCGCTACAAAACCGCTTGCAACATGTGATTTAGTAGCGGTTTTATTAACCGCTACCAATGTTGTTTGTAGCGGTTAAAACCACTACTAATATCCATTTTTCACCTCTACTAAATTATGTTTTTTTTGTAGTGATAATATCATATTGAAATTCTCCCACATGTCTTTTTTATAAGTAACTTTTTTTCTGAAGTTATAAAATGAACTGACGGTTAAGATTAATTAAAAATAATGATTGCATAAAAAATATCATGTCTTTTTTAAATATGTCTTTATTTATGAAATAATGAGTAAAAAATATGAAAGAGAATTAATATAAAATAAGAGAGAGAATGAATAATAAATGATTGAATGACAGAGAATTAATGGTTTATAATATAGAGATATGTATTTAATAGGGATAGATAAGGAAAAAGTGGTTTAAATTTATAGTTATGGAAAAGTTGATTATATTAAGGATTAACACTAAGAAAAAAAAAGTTGCTCATAAATTGGGCCAGAGGAAGTAATAATATAAAGGAAAAGGGATAAAAAAATACCATTTGAGTGTCAAAATCCCAAATCATTGATTTTCTACTAAAATTGGTTGTCAATTGATATGCTTTTATAGTCAATACCTATAATCTTATAGATGACAATACTGATTTAAGATTTTAAAGTGGTATTCTATTGTCTGTCGCTCTTATAAATAAGTCCATTATTAACTCAATCTTTAAATTAAGATTAAGATAAGATTTTAGTGCTTTCACTCTTGGAAAATGGCCGACGGACATGTTGCCCCCACACTGCCTCCTCGTCATTTAAGTACTTGAAAGTCGGAACATCATTTACGCTGCCAACTCAAATGATTCAATCATTAATATCATAAATAGGGGCGAGGTCATTATTTTCTTTTTCCCCTTTTAATCTTTTAACAGGAAAAATTGCCAGAAAATCCCCATTTAAAAATTAGTTGTCATCTGATTATTACCACTGATCCAAATTTGAGTGACACGGCTCCAATTAATGAAAACATTTTAGACAGCATTTTTTTCCCTATTCATATTAAATTCCAAAAGCTCGCACCAACGAGACATTTTTGACTTTTTTTCAGTCTTTTTGAATACTTTCCAAAGTGAGATGACATAAAGTGTGGCTAATTTTCTTTGGCCAGTAAATAAAGTGTGGTTAATTAGCTGTAAAGTCCAAGTCTTTTGATATTTTCTTGTGGGAAGTACTGTATGGGCTAATAAATATTTAATTACCAAATAATCTAATAACAAGTTACATGCTTATAATATAAAAAATGATAACATATTTATGCTGCTAACTTATTATTGAGAATCTTTCGTTATTAAATCCCTTCCTTAATGATAAACGCAAGTCATGGACCTGAAGATAAGAGTAAACAGGATCAAAGAGCAATGATCCCTTTCCTTCTATATATATAATACAATCCAAAGTCATACACAAGACACTGAGCTACTGGACTTAAACATACGCACATGAGCCCACAAGCTAAAAACACCTAATATACTCAGCATATTATCATAGTTATAATATATAAATTTAATACAATACTAATATACTATTCTAATATTCCTGACACCCCCTTCAAGTTGGGGGCGCAAACAGGTTCATAGTGCCCAACTTGCTCATTAATTGATCATAATCTTTAGTACCAATCACCTTAGTAAGCAAATCTGCAAGTTGACTCCTAGAACTAACATGTTGCAACTTGACCATCCCTTGCTGATGTTTTTCACGAACAAAGTGGCAATTTATTTCTGTGTTTTGTTCATTCATGGAAAATCGAATTAGATGCAATATGTGTCACTGACTCGTTATCACAATAGATCGAAACTGGCTCAACATCTCTTACCCCAAGATCTTTTAACAACTGTGTCAACCATACAATTTCAGAAACCGCTGTCCCTAAGGCTCTATATTCTGCCTCAGCGGATGACTTTGAAATTGTGTTCTGTTTCTTAGACTTCCAGCATCAAGAGATCCTCCAAACTGCACCAAATACCCAGTAACCAACCTTCTTGTGTCGGGGCAAGTTGCCCAATCGGAATCCACATAGCATTTGAGCTCCTTTCCTCCTTGAGCATCCAAGAAAATTCCTAATCCTGGCTGCCCTTTGAGGTATCCGACAATTCGAACAGCAGCTGCCATGTGTGACCTTCTTAGGGCACTCATAAATTGACTCAAGGCCTGCACAACAAAGCAAATGTCAGGTCAACTAGTGGTAAGATAAAGTCACCTACCGATTAACCTCCGATATGTAGACGGGTCAGAAAGGAGAGGATCCTCTTGATTAAGAGTGTTGTTCCTTTTGTGCCTTATCTTAGCATGTTTTGCTGACCCATTCCCTTTAGCACACAATTGGATATGTCGTTCCATATGAACCCTTAAGGGTTTGGCTCCACTTAATCCTATATCCACAATGAGATCCATAGCTTACTTTCGCTGACTCAGCATAATGCCTTTCTCAGATCTTGCCAACTCTAAACCCAAGAAATATTTAAGGTGGCCCAAGTCTTTAATTTTGAAATTATCATGCAGGTGTGCTTTGAACTCATTGATTCTATTAATGTTATTCCCTGCTATTACAAGATCATCAACATAAGCCAACACAATAGTTATATCCCCTTTATTTTCCTTAATAAACAAGGAGTAATCATATTTGCTTTGTCTAAAACCACCTGGTATCAAGGTTTTTGTGAGTTTAGCATTCCACTGACATGAAGCTTATTTAAGACCATACAATGATTTAATCAACTTGCAAACTTTACCATTTCTAAATTGATCAAATCCTTGTGGCATTTTTATGTAAACTTCCTCATGTAAATCCCCTTGCACGAATGCATTGTTGACATCTATTTGAGAAAGATGCCAACGATGCATTGCTGCAAGAGTGAGGACTAATTTCACAATAACCATCTTGACAACAGGGGAAAAGGCTTCAAAGTAGTCTTTTCCCTCTTATTAGCTTTATCTTTTTGCCACTAATCTAGCCTTATACCTTTCTACCTTACCATTTGAGTCATATTTGACTTTGTAGACCCACTTACAACCTATGGCATTCTTGCCTTTAGGAAGGTCTACAATCTCCTATTTTTGTTTAACTCTAGTTCATTCATTTCATCCTTCATAGCCTCTAGCCACTTGGGATCTTTGCTTGCTTCCTCAAAACTATAGGGCTCAATAACATTGTCAATATATAAGATATAATCCTTATGATCTTTAGAAATATTTGCATAAGACAAGTACTCATGGATGGGATACCTGCATTTTACCTTTTCAGAGGAATTTGCCAGCTTTTCAGCTAAGCACACATGATCATTCATCCAAGAGGGAGGTCTTCTGTCTCGCATATGATTGCTTGGCCCATCCATATGCTGTTCGGTATCAATTTGAGTCTCATTTCCAGGCTGGTTGTCATCTAAAATAGCTTGGCCATTCTGATTCAAGTATGCTACTCGTATATCTAGTTTGGTTGGAATCTTTTCATATGCAAAATGATCTCCAAATTGATCCCACATATGTCTAATGGGCCACCTTTGGTTATTAGAATTCATGTCCTTAAATGGAAAACAATTTTCATGAAAAACCACTTGCCTACTGACTGACATCATTCCTTGTCTAGGATTGTAAAGCAAGAAACCCTTTTGATTAGGGGGATACCCCATAAAAATATTTGGTTCAGCCCGGGGTTGGAATTTATCAGTATTGTTCTGGAGAGTAGTACAGGCTAAGCATCCAAACACCTTTAAGTAAGATAAATCAGGCTTTTGACGATAAAGAATTTCATATGGAGATTTGAATCCCAAGGTTTTAGAAGGTGTTCTATTAATAAGAAATGTTGCAGTCTTAATACTCTTTCCCCAGAACTTATTTGGAACCTCAAAATGCTTCTAGCTACATTTAACAAATGCCGATGTTTCCTCTTTACAACCTCATTTTGTTGAGGAGCATAGGGACAAGTGGTTTGATGAATAATGCCCTTTTCACTTAAGTTTGTTCTAAGGTGATTTGCTAATTCTAATCCATTGTCAGTTCAAAGTTTCTTCACAGTGGTAGAAAATTGAGTGCTAACATATGCTATGAAATTCTTCAAACAAAGTACACTCTCATTCTTATTTATCATCAATAAAATCTAGGTACATTTAGAGAAGTCGTCTACTAGAGAAAGAAAATATCTATGTCCTTTATAGGTGGGTTCCTTATAGGGTCCCCATACATCAGCATGTACCAGTTCAAAAGAACATGTAGAAACATATTATGACAAAGAAAAAGGCAACCTAGTCTGTTTAGATTGGGAGCATACATCATAGCTAGTCTTGGGGGTTTCGATGAGCTTTTTATTTATTATATCTAAGTGTTTAAGGATCTCTACAGGAGTATGGCCTAGCCTATTATGCCATAATTCTGTAATAGAGGAGTCAATTTGCAAGTTCATGGTTCTATCATTCTATATTTCATTCCCAATAAGATATAACCCATCATGCAGTTTACCAATCATAAGGCATTTCCCAGTTGGGGTTTCCTGCAAGGTGCAACGATCTGGATAAAATGCTATGCTACAATTAAGTTGCTTAGTCATCTTAGAAATGGATATCAAGTTGAAACAACATTCAGAGGTATAATACACATATGTTAATAGGAGATTATTGAGCAATTTAATAGTCCCAACATACATGACAGTGATTTTATGTCCATTAGGCAATTTAATCTTCCTAAGGGGTCCATTATAAGTAGTGATTGTATCAAGCATGGTAGGGTTACTAACAATATGACATGTTGCCCCAGAATCAAGAATCCAACTAGAATGACATGCATTAATAGTAGGGGCAGCATTTAAAAAACCTAGAATATTCTCTTCTATGTAATGATTAGTACCAACAACAATATCTTCAGTGTCTTTCTTGAGTAATTAAAGGAGCCTGTCATATTGTTGCTGTGTGAGGGGCACTTGAGGATTAGCTGGAATTCCAAAGGATGTAGTGTTCAATGATGTATTGTTGATTTGATTGTTGGAGGCTCTTCGACCTTTGTATTAACAGTACAAGTTTGTAATAACATTGATTTGAGGCATACTAGTTCACGTTGCCTCTAAGAGTGTTTATTTCTCTATTGTGACCTAATATGTGCATAGGTTAAGCTCGGTCCCAGCTAAGACACCTCATTTGCTTCATTTTTTCTGTGACGACAACCAAAAAAGTAGTTTTATATATACCAACAACAATATACATGATAATTATTTTAGCTAACTAACCTTCAAAGTAGTTTTATAAAGGGATATCCTCCCATATCCCTTCATGATGATCGTTTCTTATGCTGTGTTTATTGTCTGCTTCATCTTCTTCATTCAATTCTGGTAGACCCACTAGTACAGAAAAGGTGATTTAAACCGGCACATTTAAACCGGTTGTAGTAAATAAGGTCTAAAAGAAATGCGCGGTGGCATTTTCATAATTATAAAGAATTTGATAATAACCGGTCTAAAAAATACAATTTAGACCGGTTGTACACTAACAGGTCTAAAGAGATTAATTTTTAGACCGGTTATTATAATAACCGGTCTAAAAATTAATCGTTTTAAGACCAATTGTTAGAGAACCGATCTAAAATAAAGCTTTTTAAGACTGGTTCTCTAACAACTGGGACCGGTTGTTAGAGAACCGGTCTTAAAAAGCTTTATTTTAGTCCGGTTAATCTACTAAACAGGTCTTAAAAACCTCCCCCAATATTTTCGTGCCTTCCTTGCCGCCCTCTCCATTCTGAAATCGATCTCTTGGCTTCTTTCATCCCAATCATTTCTCTTCTCAGTGCTCAACTCCCCGTCCCTTACCTGATCTTTGAATTGGAACAATTGAATCCGGCCGATCGCTGCTCGTGGTTGTCGCTGTTGGGTCACCGTCTTCCTTTGCTTCAGGTTTTGAGCTTCGTCCGTTATTCACTGCGACTCAGGGACGTCTTCGTCTTCATCATCTTGTTTGAGGTATGCTTCCTCGTCCTCTATATTTACCCCTCTACAATTACTATATAGAAGCTGTTGCCTCCAGATTTGGAATTCTAGTTGGTGTGTTTGGTGTTTAAAGCCGTGTAGAAAATCTTCTGCTTTAAATCTACAGATGGTCACCAATTTTGAAAGTTAGGCATAGGGTAGTGGAACTTATAGTTCTTTTTGCTTTGTTTAACTAGTTACCTTCTATTGGTTTCCAACAGTATTGCTTGGATATTATTAGTTGAAGGACCAAAGTCACCCTAAAAAACATATCCAGGGACAAACAGTATAATAATGAATCTAGCATGTGTAGGTGTTAGACATTAAAAGAATATATATCCAAGTCACTTTCTATGACGAACGCGCATTCTCTTAACTGTTGGCTTGAAATTCAATTTGATTCAGTCCACTTTTGTCTGTTTAGATGTTGGAGTTTCCTGTCTAGTATGTTCCATATGAAATCTGCTTATTCAGAGTAGTTTTCTTATCTAAATGTATCTGCCTCATCTATCGCCATTGACTTATTGACTCCCCCATACATATATATTGTAAGTATCAATATTCACTACAGTGTTCTTTACGTTCATCTCATTCATTCATTATTCCCCCACCCAAATGAAATGGTGAAACTCATTCTCGGTGATTCTAACATTTAATTAGGTTCTTCCTTATTGTGTCCTATATTCAAAAGTTGAAGTATGTTTTCATTCACTTTTTCTCAAGAGGTTCAATGATTCACTCATCATTCCCTTATAAATACGCCAACACGTATGAAAAATGCTTCCTAGTCTCCCCAAACTCCAATGCTTTTTCCTCAAAATTAACACAACAAAAAACCCACAAAAGCTGTGTGTCAAATATTGTTGGTTAGAAGGTGCATCCACACAACAAACAACCAAGCAATTCAACACGTAAAAATTTAAATAAAGCCTCTGCGTAGAAGGAAAAAACACTTTAAAAAAACACTGGATAGACTGAGTTTATACTACAGTAATTTCCACTAAAGTAGTAAAGGTTGTTGCAGAATGTGTTTGTTAATGTATCTGCAACATTCTAATGCTGTTGAGTACCTTCATGATGATTACTTGCTTGACCAACGGACAAGTACGTGTATTGACTATGAAACACCATAAGATTACTTGCTTGACCAAGGGACAAATGCTACTTGACCCAGGGACAAATACGTGTGATGATTACTTGCTTGAGTACCTTCATGATGATTTCCTCTATTTTTCATTCTCTCTCTCTATCTCTCTCGTTTTCTCTCTCACTCTCTCACCTTCTTTCCTTCCTCTTTCCACCTCCATTCCTTATTCCCTCACTCCTTCTCCATTTCACTTTCCCTCATTCCCTTTTTTCCTCACACGCTACTCTAAATCATGATCTTCTTTGTTTATAGTACTATTCTAGTTACACTATGTACTTGGGTGTAATGATTGCATGCTCTCATCATTCTCCTACCTTTTCTAGGGAAAAAGTACAAAACAAAACAAAAAGTGTTGGAATATATGGATCGTAGTTGGATACAAGCTAAACGGACGAGTATTGAATACAATGTTGCGGTGAGGGGTTTTTTAGACTTTGCAAAAAGAAATGCCGATGATGATAGTGGGATGTTTTATTGCCCTTGTGTAAAATGTTTGAATGAGAAGCAACTAAGTGTTGCAGATATATATACACATTTAATTTGTGAAGGGTTTTGTAAGACGTATGTAGATGGGTATGGCATGGTGAACAATTAGAAATGCCAAGTGCATCTCAATAGGGGGAAGTGACTTGTGATGATAATAACACGGATATGGATGATCGGATAGAGGATATTATTTATGATGTAGGAGAAGAGGCTTTTGAATAATCACATGCATATGGTAATATGTGCAGTGATGCTGAGAAGCCACTGTACCCAGGGTGTAAAAAATACCAATTGCTGAAAGCTGTATTAAAATTGGTAAGCTTGAAAGCACGACATGGATGGAGCGACAAGAGTTTTTCAGAAACGCTTAAGGTCTTTAAAGACATGCTTCCTGATGATAATGTGATGCCTTATCGATATTATGATGCTAAGAAAATACTGTGTCCACTAGGGATGAAGTATAAAAAGATCCATGCTTGCCCTAATGATTGCATATTGTATAGAAAAGATCATGAAGACAAGGAGCAATGTTCGATATGTGAAACTCTGAGGTATAAATCAAATAAGGGCCCTGCGAAAGTGTTGTGGTATCTTCCAATCATTTCAAGGTTCAAGTGCCTGTTTGCTAATGAAATTGATGCCAAAAATTTAAGATGGCATGCAGATGAGCGGATTTCTGATGGAAAGCTTCGACATCCAGCTGATTCTTCTCAATGGCAGAAAATCGATCAATTATTTCCTAGCTTCGGTGAAGAACCTAGGAATCTCAGGCTTGGGCTTAGCACAGATGGTATGAATCCTTATGGTAGCCTAAGCAATATACATAGTTCATGGCCTGTTCTGTTGGTAATTTACAACTTATCTCCTTTGTTATGTATGAAACGAAAGTACATTATGTTGTCTATGTTGATTTCGGGACCAAAGCAACCCAAAAATGACATAGATATTTACCTAGAACCCTTGATCGAAAACTTGAAAGAGTTGTGGGATAAAGGTGTCGATGTTTTTTATGTGAACAAGAAGGGGACTTTTAATATGCGAGCAATGATCTTTTGTACTATAAATGACTTCCCTGTATATGCGAACTTGTGAGGATATAGCGTTAAAGACCACAAAGCTTGTCCGATATGTGAAGAAGGCACATGCTACCATCAACTTCAACATGGAAGAAAGACGTTTTACCTTGGCCATAGGCGATTTCTAAGATGAAGCCACCCTTATCGTAGATTAAAAAAAGCTTTTTTCGGTGGCCAAGAGTTTGAAGATGCTCCAGAGGCATTGACTGGGGAGAAAATTTATGAAAAGGTGAAAAATATCAATACTATGTTTGGTAAGTCATCAAAGAGTAGAAATGAGAAAAATATATGGAAAAAAAGGTCCGTCTTCTTTGATCTTCCACATTGGCGCAATCTTGACGTTAGACACTGTATTGATTTCATGCATGTGGAGAAGAACGTATGTGATAGTATTGTTGGGACACTGTTCAACATACAAGGAAGTTCTAAGGATGGCGTGAAGGGAAGATTAGACTTGCAAGAAATAGGAATACGAGAAGATTTACATCCAAGGCCTTATGGTAATAGAACTTTTTGTCCTCCAGCTGTCATACTTTGTCTAAGGTTGAGAAAAGAAGCTTTTATGAGTGTTTACATGGTGCTAAAGTTCCCTCAGGGTATTGTTCAAATTTTAAAAAGCTTGTATCGATGAAAGACTTGAAGTTAATAGGGCTAAAGTCTCATGATTGTCATGTCTTAATGCAACAACTACTCCCAGTAGCTATTCGAGGCATTGCCGAATATGATCTTCAACACATATTGACTAGACTTTGTTTCTTCTTCAATGCCATTTGTTGTAAAGTCATTGACACAGAAAGATTGGAGGAATTGGAAAATGAAGGATATATTATCTTATGCCAGCTTGATAAGCTTTTTCTTCCTTCCTTTTTTGACATCATGGTACACTTGATTATTCATCTAGTGAGGGAGATAAAGTTGTGTGGCCCTATCTATTTCCGGTGGATGTACCCAATCGAAAGAACTATGAAAATACTAAAAGGGTATGTGAAGAACCCCAACCAGCCTGAAGCATCTATTGTTAAAAAATTTGTTTCTGAAGAAGCTATGGAATTTTGTCAACATTATTTATCAAATGTACGACATATTGGCCTTCCTAAACATCATGATCAAGAAGGGGGTAGACGCGGGGCAACAGTAAAGAGCATAGATGCTGATGAATTGCAACAAGTCCACTTGTACATCTTGAACAATGTTGATGAAGTTCAATATTACATGAATGCCCATAAAGAAATTATACAAAAACAAAATAGTCGAATGACTGAACAAAAGTTAATCAGGGAGCATAATAGAACTTTCGCGCATTGGTTTAAACAAAAGGTTGACGGAGAAGAATGTGTTTCTGATACAATAAATTGGTTAGCACATGGTCCTGAAGTTGATGTCATAAGTTGGACTTCATTTGTGATCAATGGTTATACCTTTTACACGAAGTCCCTAGATGATAAGAGCACCGTCCATAACAGTGGTGTTGTATTAGTGGCTGAATCTATGCACTTCTCTAGTTCGAAAGATAAGAACCCTACATTGGCTGCCATACCTTATTATAGGGTGATTGAAGAGATTTGGGTGGTTGACTATGTTAAAATTAGATTTCCCATTTTCAAATGCAAGTGGGTTGATGTCAATAATGGTGTGAAGATCGATAGGTTAGGATTTACATTAGTAGATTTGAATAGTAGTAAGTTTTGGAGATAAACCTTTCATTATGGCAGATCAGGCGCAATAAGTGTTATATATCATTGATCAGGCAAATAAAATATGGTCTGTAGCTATCTAAGGAAAAAGGGTCGTTGATATTGACGAGAAAAGTCACTCAAATTATGATCTTCTTGAGACTCTTTCTTTTTCCAGGGGTCTACCAGAACTGAACGAAAAAGATGAAGCAGATAATGCGCACAACACAAGAAATGATCATCACGAGGGAATATGGGAGGATATCTCTTTATGATACTACTTTGAACTTAACTAACTAAAGTAATTATGATTATGAACTTGTCCGAAGAATATGTTTAGTTATTTTATCGATATAGTCTTCACATGTCATAGCTTAGGATTTATCTTTCTTTGTTGTCATTACAGGCAAATGACGAATACCCAGCGTCCTAATGCAGAGGATCAGTCACCTCCTACACCTCTGAGTCAGCCACCTAGTGCTCATGAGAGTCAGCCACCTAATGCTTAGCAGAGTCAGCCAGCTAGTGTTAACCAGGGTGAGCCTAGCAATACTCGGAGCCAGGGTCATAGTGAGCGTAGTAGCCAGTCTGTACGGAGGGGTAGACGTGACACACGGTTGACAGATGTTTCCCTCAGTCGGAGTGTAGGCCAAAAGATATTGATTGAGTTTGATAGATATTGAAAACCAATCGGGCCTAATGCACAACGATATAGGAGTTTCACCGGCCTCCTTGCATGCAACAAGCCCAGCATCTTGATAGAGGAGTAGATAAATGTCGATGTAAAGGTGAAGCAACATATTTGGGACACTATCCAGGTATACAATTCTCTTTTATATGTAATTAATTATTATCAAATGTCACAAATTTGTCACTTACTCCTTCAATGCATGCATTTCAGCTCACCTACGACGTTCCTCAGAGTGAGATCTTATACAACAAGACAATGACGTATTGTTATAAGCGCTGGAGCAAGTTTAAGACAAATCTGACCAACAATTATATTCATATTGAGGTGAAAGATGGTCAGCCTCATTCTAATCTGTGCGACCAGTATACATTTCTTAATCAAGCGACTTGGCAAGTATTTGTTAGGCTTCGGACTACTCCAGAATCTTTGGTTAGTTGACTTATTTTTCATTTTATTTACTTAGCAATTATCTTAATTGATTATAACACTTTCCTTTTGTATCATTTCTTATTCGCAGGCAAAAAGGCAAAAAGCACAAGAGAGTGGTAGAAAGAATGATTGCCCTCATACAATGTCTCGTGGGGGTTATACAAAGGCTGAAAGAGACTTGTCGGCGGCCAAACGGAAGAGATTGGAAGAAGCATCTCAATCCGATCCTTCTGTTCTTCTTTCTCCGCCATCTCCGATTTGTCAAGAAGAAAAATGGCAATTTGCCCACCAAAAGAGGAGTAGGTCTTATACGAGTGAACAATCTCGTATAGTAGGTGAAAGAATTGTAAGTATATATCGTTACTGTTATTAATTACATAAGAAACGTACATCATTACTTATGTTTGTTATTTTGTATTATCTTACAAGAGGAACTTAGAAAAAAACAAGTTGAGGGCTCTTTTAAGTCGGAGGGCAGGAATGATATTCTAACAGTTGCTACTGGCAAACATGAGCATCCAGGCCGTGTCAGGGGAGTTGGAGGAGGGGTAGGGATACGGGATTACTTTGGAGCCCCCATACGCCATTCCTCAAACATCGTGACTGGGGAGGAATTGGAGACTATGTTGGCCATTGCAAGAGCAGAAGCAAAGGCCAAGGCTGAAGCATCATTTGATGCACTATTAGAGACCCGGTTGAGCAAGATGAAAGAGGAAATGATAGTGTTTATGAGCTCAAGACAAGATACCAGTGCTCCCCAGCCACAATCGATTGATCCTAATAAGTAAAGCACTAAAGGTAGTTGTTGCAACATTGGGCAGTCATCAGAGGGTCCTAACCCGAAAATTACTTAGCTTTGTGATCTTTTTGTCGAGGATCCTCTGAGAAGGTTAGTTGCACAGGGTAGTGTGCATAACCTGGGATCAACTGTCCACCACCGACAAATGGAAGGTGATCAAGTCCGAGTGTTAGTTGACGAGGTGATTATTACAGATGCACCTGTCCCTATCCCTTCTGATGAATTCAAGATCGTTAGCGATGTCTGGGTACATTCATCTTGTGGCTAACGAACCTTGTTTCTGTTCAAGCCGAGGAAAGGCCGATCAAAGCCCCATCAAGTCCAGCTCCCTTCACTCAGTAAGAAGTTTCACAGCCTCCATTGAATATCATGCAACAAGTGATTCTGATGCCATATGATACATCCTTCAAAATAAGAGAGTGGCCTACGGATTCAGTTGTTGGACAGTCAGGGGTGACATGCTATCTTGAGAGGGATGATTTGATGTCCCTAGTAGCTCTTAGACAAAATCTTATGATTAGGATTGTCCAACTGTTCTTAATATAAGTAGCTTCTGCAATTCAAAGTAAATATTTTAAAAGTTTCATCGTTTACCTTTTATTTATGTGCTTGTATTATTGTAGGTACATGTATCGTAGGTTGGTCTCCTCTGGCAAAAGTGAAAAATTTGGATTCTTATGCCCCCATCACATCCAAGAGAAAGGGACCACTGCTGCTAGTAGACATAGATACTTATCAGAGAGGCTTAGTGAAACTGGAACTGAGTATTTCTTAGCTCCATATGTGCATGGGTAAGAAACAAACTGATATTTTATAATTTATATAATGTTTTATGTTTGCTTAATATTCTTCTTCTTTTTCAATGATAATTGGCAGTTGCTTCTTCTATGCAAGAGTAGTTACACTGTCATCCTCTTATGTTCCCTCCACTTCAAACCAGGGAATGATTTGAAAAAGACCATGAATTCGTTAGTTTTCTTGCATTATTATCTTTTGTATGCAAAGTTTATGGAATTTGTGTAAAACCAATAACCTTTGTCATTGTGATGATTATAGGCCTATGCGGACATTCCTACACAGTGCTTGTGGTAAGCATGTTCGTGACTTAAAAGACCCTACATGGATCATGCCAAAGGTTAGTACATATGGATTTGTTTAAAGAATGTAATAAGCCATGCCTTTATATTTGTTTTAATGATATCATGTTTTTTCTCAGAGCCGTAGGCAACCACAGGGGTCCAACTTATATGGTTTTTATGTTTTGAGACACATTTACAATATTATCACTCTAGGCACGACTGATTTTACTCAAGAGGTAAATTTATATTTCAGAACTTTTGTATTACTTTATTGTTTTTAAGTTACTAAGTCAATGTTTCGTCTGTTTTTGGTGTTACAGATGTTTGATCTTGCTGATCCCTTTCCTGAAGAAGATATTGATTTCATTCGCACATGTTGTGCTGAATTCATCTATGAGCTATTACAAAAATAGTGAGTTTTTGAATCCAACGTTACATTGTACATTATTGTTCTCATATGTATTACTAACAAGGTTTATGTATCTGTGTAGGACAATTTCTGTGATATGGGTGATACAGGAGGCATGGTATTTGAGGGACTGACCTTTGTAATTTTTCTTCCCTTTGTATTCTGTAAAGTTGAGGAATTTCTACTGTTACTTGTATCAATACTTGAATTTTATTGCTGTCGTTATCATTTCAAAGTTTTGCATCCATTTTTGATCAAATTCTTCTATTTAGACATTCCCTCATGTTTTTAAGTTTTAGACAACTTCATGTTGCACATTGAAATTGCAAGAAATGGAGTGAATTTGGAGTTCCTAGAATCTGATTTTAACTTGTTGTTTAAATTGTGACATTTGATCTTGAACCTTGTTCTACACTAATTAACTCAGAAGTAATGAGAATGATGATATGAATTTTGCACTAAAGACCGTTCTTGGGTAAGTTTGAGGTGATATGAACCCAAGTACCCAACAATATCTCTCTCTAACATCACTGAGATGGGTACATATATAGATAGACAGATACATGCACTCCATTTCATCCGTTGCATTTTGCATTGTTCTCTGTTGCTTCAAGATTCATTACTGTTGTAATTTGGTCCTCCTTACTGTCTAATTGCAAATGAATCATCAATGTATGACTGTATTGGCTTGTATGAACATTTGTTGCTGCTATAGACTGCTACTTTTGAATTTTGAAATTGAAATCAGTGATTGTTTTGTACTGCTGTTAAAATTGGAGCATTCACTGCGTGTATATATAAAAGGGACGTTTTTAAAAAAATTGAAGCTTTAAGACCGGTTGTAGTCACAACCGGTCTTAAAAGTACTTTAAGACCGGTTGTGCCCACAACCGGTCTTAAAAATCCACATTTAAGACCAGTTGTGACACACAACCGGTCTTAAAAGTCTGACCTTTAAGACCAGTTGTGGGCACAACCGGTCTTAAATGTCTGCCCTTTAAGACCTCTTACGGGCAGAACAGGTCTTAAAGGTCAAACCTTTAAGACCGATTTTAAGAACAACCGGTCTTAAAAGTGTGACTTTTAAGACCGGTTATAACAACCGGTCTAAAAAATAATAAACTTTTTAAACCTGATGTATCAAGACCTAATATAGAACCAGTCTAAAAAGTCATTTTTCTACTAGTGACCCCTAGAAAAAGAAGGAGTCTCAAGAAGATCATTCATTGAACGACTTTCCTGATTAATATCAACGACCTTTTTTCCTTGGAGAGCTACAGACCACATTTTATTTTCTTGATTGGTAACATAGAACACTTGTTTCACTTTATATGAAATAATAAAAGGTCCATCTCCAAAACTTCTACTAATCAAAATCAACCAATGTAAATCCCAACTGATCAATCATCACACCATTGTTGACATCAACCCACTTGCATTTAAAAATGGAAAATTTAATTTTAACATAATCAACCACTCAATTCTCTTCAATGACCTTATAATAAGGTATTGCTGGCAATCTAGGGTTCTTATCTTTCAAACTAGAGAAGCGCAAAGATTCAGCCATTAACATAACCCTACTATTATGGATGGTGCTCCTATCATCAAGGGACTTCATGTAAAACGTATAACCATTGATCACAAATGAAGTCCAAGTTATGACATCAACCTCAGGACCACGTGCTAACCATTTAATTGTATCAGAAACACATTCTTCTCCGTCAACCTTTTGTTTGAACCAATGTGCAAAAGTTTTGTTATGCTCCCTAATTAACCTTTGTTCGGTCATTCGACTATTTTCATTCCGGACAATTTCTTTATGAGCACTAATGTAATCTTGAACTTCATCAACATTATTCAAGATGTACAAGTGGACTTATTGCAATTCATCAGAATCAACACTTTTTACTGTAGCCCCGCGTCTACCCTCTTCTTCATCATGACATTCAAGAAGCACTACTACAAAAAAGCAAAGCTGTGGCGCTAGAGAAGTGGTACATATCTGGACGCCACTAAAAAAAGCTGTGATGCTGGGAACCGCCACAACATTTTAAATTTTATTTTTAAAAAATACCCTACTATGGCGCTTGTTGAAGGAAGTGCCACAGGAGACCAAACCTCTCAAGCACCACAGGAGGTCCCTTCCTGTAGCACTTACTCAAGCAAGCGCCGCATGAGGGTCCTCCTTTTTTTTTCTTTTCTTTTTATTTTTTCTTTTTTTTATTTGGGTACTTCTTGTGGCCCTTATTTAAGAAGTGCCATATAAACTCTTTTTTTTTTGTATTTTTTGTTCATATCTCCCATAATTGTATAGTATTGCACACTGCATGGTTTAATAAACATTTTGTATCTATATCCACAATGCAGCAGAATAAAGAAAAGCAAACAACAATGATAGATAACTTCAAAATGATACAAATAGATTATTAATTAATTAAAATAGTATATAAAATAATTATACAATATATTGTACGTGAATGAATTATACAACAAATTCAACTTGAATACATACATGCATGACACAACAATTGCCAAGAAACAACACAATAAAGGCCAGTAACTAGTGATGAATTAAATAATATGGCTACCCAGAGATTTGCCTAAACACATATTCACACCATTCCTCGATCATTTCATTAAGTTAATGGTCAGTCAAAGTGTGACAACGTTGATCTTCATAATACTATACATATATACCATCAACCACAAATTAAAATGAATTAAAATCAGCAAAACGTAATTATCAGGAACTAATTAAATTTAATTAAAACACAATATGAAGTGCAACTAAATGACTTACTTTTTAAGGAATAAATGTCTGATCATGCGTAATTACATCCTTTATAAATTTCATGATGTAATACCCACAATTATTGTCATTGGGTTGGAAAGGGCACTGCAAAAATATAATGCAATATTTAACTCTGTTTATGAATAAAAATTGTTTACTAACAAAGTTTGAGTAAATTCATATATCAGTACTAGTATCTTCTTCCAAGGATAGCTAAAGTGAGGGTCAGTAGCTTTAGAATAGCTTAAGGAGACAGAGGCCCGATACGCAGTCAATATGCCAACTAAATAAATAGAAACTGATGACTTTTGGTTATTCAATCACATATGCAAATATTTACACATACGCACGTATACTAACCTATTAAACAATAGTAAATGCGAGGGCCTAAAGGTTCTGCTGGATTGATAACTATCAATATCTAATGGCGCCTAAAATATTTTAAAAATTTAGTTTCAACAATCATGGTATGATAAAAGTTAAACAATAATAGGAAAATACTTAGCAATCTCTGCATTACTGTACAGTCGCTTGAATCTCAGAATAATAGGAAAATACCATAGGACCTTCAAATGACTCTTTCCTTTCTTCGTCCTATATCGACATGCGTTGCATTTAGGGCACTTCTCCAACATTGCATACTGATTTCAAAATAATACGCAATTGTTAGGACATGCATGTATCTTCTCATATCCCATGCCGGTTGTAGAGCAAAGAATTTGTTTTGCCTTGTTTGTCTTGGTATGAAGTACATTTTCTTCTGGAAGCATATCTTGCAACAATTCAAGCAGTGTGGCGAAACCCGAATCACTCAATCCGTAGCGAGCTTTAAAGTTATACAACTTCAACACTGCTAACAATCTTGTGTATTTAATACTACCAACATATAATGGTTTCTCTACATCACCTTTCAACTTCCCAAACTCGTTAGGGCAGTTATGATGCATCCCTTCAACCACATTTAGCATTTCTTCAAGACCATTGTCTTCATCAAACATGCTTTGGTCAAATTCATCCAAAGTACTACTCATGGTATGCACCCGATCACTACATGCATCATTCGTCTCGCCATGCCTTATCCATCGTATATATGTTTGATCAATACCGTAACACACTAAATGATCTAGTAAATCAAGTGGACTAATCCACTTTCCAAAACAACAAGATAAGCAAGGACACAAGATTTTGTCAGGATCTTTTGTGTGCTCAATTGCAAATGTAATAAAATCTTTCACCCCATCTATATATTCCCTTGAACACCGATTAGATGACATCTATTTACGATCCATCTATGCCTTCAATCTATTTTTTTAAAAAAGTACATGGTTAGTTGTATGACTATTGCATTTACTAATTACTTTTATATTCTCTTACCAATTTTAAAATAAATTCCCAACATGAAATCTTCAAAATTGAAGCTTTCTAAGTCTTAAACCCTATGTTTTAATTGACAAATAATCCATTCATTATTCCCAGGCATTATAATAATTTTTCACAACTCATAACGAAAGAAACCATATTTACCACAACATATCATAGGTAAATTAGAAAACATTACAAGTCAACAAATAAAATACAAGTGTTAAGAATATATAAATAATTATTTTACTTATGCAACTAATCCATAACATTAATCATTAGAACACCTACAAATTATAACTAACTATTATTAAATTCAACAAAAATCACATTTGTAAGCTCAAAATTTAAAAGAACATACCTTAAATAGAAGCTTTAATAGACTGATGAGTTGAAACTACAAACACAAATTACACATAAAAAAAGTCAATAAAATATTAGTGATTGTAAATTATTATTTTTAATAATAATAATGTGTACAAAACATCAATATATAATAAAATAAAATGATGATTAATTAGCTTAAATCAAAAAATATGATTCAGAAAAAAAAAAGAAAGAAAAAAAAAGGAAAGCATAATATAATCCCAACATTAATTAAATTATTTTTAGCTCAATTTTGAGAATATAAAAAAAAAATATTTTTCACTAGCTACATTATAAATTAATCTTGGGTAGTCATAAATATGATGCATGCATGCATGCATACATGCATATAAAGAGGGAATTGAACTAGACACACATATTGTAAAAAAAATATTTTTCACTATTAATATGCTAGTGAAAAAGATATTAAATATACTTAAATTTTTTTATTAGGTGAATTAAGTTCGCTTAAAATTTTGCTTTACATATTGGAATATAGAACTTTAAGAAATATTTATATATAAAACAAATATAGTAAAATTTATACATAATATATTTATTAACAAATAATTTTTATATTGATATATATTATAAAATTTTTGGAAAAAAAATTCAATTGAATAAAATGAACTCCTTATTGTATGGTTTTTTCCCTTATGGTTCTAGTTAATATATTTAAAGTTAAACAATATAAACAAATTATATTATATTTTATTAAATATTAACATTGATATATTAAAGTCATTTTATCCATATTTTAAAATTCCAAAATGAGTTAATGACTCAATTAACAAATTATTCAATTAATCATATTGATATCAATTTTTCCCATTTTAATTGGCTTTGTATGGGATTTTCTCTATTATAGTTTAGTAAGATAATACAAAAAATTATTTTGTTAATTGGCTTTGT
The DNA here is from genome assembly GCA_963242795.1 of Inga leiocalycina. Lineage (NCBI taxonomy): Eukaryota > Viridiplantae > Streptophyta > Magnoliopsida > Fabales > Fabaceae > Inga > Inga leiocalycina. The sequence goes on along the minus strand of OY725326.1, from coordinate 25,611,376 downwards.
ATTCATAAGGAACATCTCTTCTTAAAAGAGAACATAAAAAAAACAAAACAAAACCTCTAACCTCTTTAAACCTTGCAAGTTTAAGTTAATGTTTTTGTGTTTATATTACCTCTATAAAATGGAACTCATATATATATAACATATATATATATATACATGTGTGTGTCATAAAAAGAAAAAACAACACATCATAGAATATAATCAACACACACACACACACACACGTGCGTGTGATAACAAAAATAAACAAAACAGCCTGAAAAAAAAGGAAGCACATTGAACTTACAGCTTAATTGATCAATGCAGTGCAGTGCAGTGGGGGACCTTGTTGCCGTTGGTGTCGCAATCTTGAGTGAGGAGGAGGAGGAAATTTTAGCAGTTGGGACCAACTGGATGGAGTGGGGACCAAAAGTGGAAGACAGTACAAAGAAAAGGGAAGGGACAGGAGTGGGGATGGCAGTTGGAACAAAATAAAGATGTAGATTCGCTGATGAAGACGTGTGAGCATGTGGGCGTGTTTTTTAGTGTGAAGATGACAGGAAATGGAGGGAGGGGGCGACAGATCCACTAAGATGATGAGAAAGGGAAAGTAGTTTAATAGAGGAGAGAGGAGTGAATAATTGAATGGAGTAGTCAAAAAGAGAAGGAATGGGGGGGGAGGACGCAGGACCACTACGCGGGAAGTGAAATAAGAGATAAGGGTTGGGGCGGGGGGCATTCCTATTGGTGGAGAGTGGATTACACTATCCACTTGAAAAAAAAGAAGTTTTTTTTAATTTAATGGGCAAGTGTGGTTCCTGCTAAAAGGTAGGTGCCACACTTGCTGAACCAGGTGTGGCGCCTGGGTTGCCCAGGCGCCACAGCTGGTATTATTGGGCCACGTGTGGCGCCTGCCACACATGGCCCCAGCATCAGCTGTAGCGCCTGGTGGCTGCTTGCTTGGGGCTAGGCAGGCGCAACACTTGGCCTTGCCAACTGTGACTCCTAACCTACTAGGTGCCACAACTGGTACCCAAAATTAAAATATATATATATATATATATATAAAAGGAAGCTGTGGCACTTCTTTAAAGTAGGGCCACAAAATGTGCGCCACCTTTCAACCTTTTTGTAGTAGTGAAGACCAATATGTCCTACATTTAATAGGTAATCTTGGCAAAACTCCATGGCTTCTTTAGAAATATATTTCTGATTAATAGATGTTTCAGGCTGATTTGCATTCTTCACATACCCTTTTAGGATTTTCATAGTTCTATCGATTGGGTACATCCACCGTAAATAGATAGGGCCACACAACTTTATCTCCCTTACTAGATGTACCATGATGTCAAAAAAAGAAGGAAGAAAAAGCTTCTCAAGCTGGCATAAGATCAAATATCCTTCATTTTCCAGTTCATCCAATCTTTCTGTCTCAGTGACTTTACTACAAATAGCATTGAAGAAGAAATAAAGTCTAGTCAAAATATGTTGAAGATCATATTAGGAAATGCCACGAATTGCTACTGGGAGTAGTTGTTGTATTAAGACATGACAATCATGAGACTGTAGCCCTATTAACTTCAAATCTTTCATCGACACAAGCTTCCTTAAATTTGAAGAATACCTTGAAGAAACTTTCATACTATGTAAATACTCACAAAAGCTTCTTTTCTCATCCTTAGACAAAGTATGAGTAGCTGGAGGACAAAAAGTTCTCTTACCATATGGCTTTAGATACAAGTCTTCTCGTATCCCCATTTCTTGCAAATCTAATCTTGCCTCCACGCCATCCTTAGAACTACCTTGTATGTTAAGTAGTGTCCCAACAATACTATCACATACGTTTTTCTCCACATGCATGAAATCAATACAGTGTCTAACATCAAGATTGGGCCAATATGGAAGATTGAAGAAGACAGACCTCTTTTTCCATTTATTTTTTTCATTACTATTCTTTGTAGTCTTACCAAAGATAACATTGATATTTTTCACCTTTTCATAAACTTGTTCCCTAGTCAATGCCTTCGGAGCATCTTCAAACTCTTGTCCATCAAAAAAAGCTTTCTTTAATCTACGATATGGGTGACCTCTCTAAGAAGTCTCCTATGGCTAAGATAAACTGTTTTTCTTCCATGTTGAAGTTGATGGTAGCATGTTCCTTCTTCACAAATCGGACAAGTTTTATGGCCTTTAACACTATATCCTGACAAGTTTCCATAGCAGGGAAGTCATTTATAGTACAAAAGATCATGGCTCGTATTTTAAAAACCTCCTTGTTCGAATAAAAAAACATCAACACCTTCATCCCATAACTCTTTCAAGTCTTCGATTAAAGGTTCTAGGTAAACATCTATGTCATTTCCAGGTTATTTTAGTCACGAAATCAACATCGACAATATGATGTACTTTTATTTCATGCATAATAGAGGAGATAAGTTGTAAATTACCAATAGAACAGGCCATGAACTATGTATACTGCTCAGGCTACCAAAAGGATTCATGCCATCCGTGCTAAGCCCAAGCCTAAGGTTCCTAGGTTCTTCACCAAAGGTAGGAAATAATTGATCGATTTTCTTCTATTGAGAAGAATCAGCCAGATGTCAAAGCTTTCCATTGGATATCCTCTCATCTATATGCCATCTCAAATTCTTTGCATCATTTTCATTAGCAAACAAGCGCTTGAACCTTGGTATGATTGGAAGATACCACAACACTTTATGGGCATTATTTGATTTGTACCTTGAGGTTTCACATATCGGACACTGTTGTTCCTCTTCATACTCTTTTCTATAAAAAATACAATCATTAGGGCATGCATGGATCTTCTTATACTTCATTCCTAGTGGACACAGTATTTTCTTAGCTTCATAGTATCGAGAAGGCAACACATTATCATCTGAAAGCATATCCTTAAAAGCCTCAAGCATTTCTGAAAAACTCTTGTCACTCCATCCATTTTGTGCTTTTCAAACTTACCAATTTTAATACTGCTTTCAACAATTGTATTTTTGACACCATGGGAACAGCGGTGTCTCCGCATCACTGCACATATTACCATATGCATGTGATTGCTCAAAAGCCTCTTCTTCTATATCAAGAGTAATATCCTCTATCCGATCATCCGTATCCATGTCATTATCATCAAAGCCTACTACCCCCAGTTCAAATGAACTTGGCATTTCTAATTCTTCACCATGTCATACCTATACTGTATAACTCTTACAAAATCTTTCACAAATTAAATGTGTATATATATCAGCAGCGCTTAGTCACTTGTCATTCAAACATACTACACAAGGGCAATAAAACTTCCCACTACCATCATCAACATTTCTTCTAGCGAAGTCTAAAAAACCCCTCACCTCATTATCATATTCAACACTCATTTGTTTAACTTTTATCCAACTATGATTTATATATATCTCAATACTTATAGCACCCTATATCCAACAAAAAAAGGATAGACAAAAAAAATGACCATAGAGTTTTAGAGATTTCAACGAATTTTAACATGCACCATTTGAAAGTGGTAAAAAAAACAGAACTTAGAATCAAACAATCACACTAAATACTAACAATAACACTGACAATCAAACAATCACACTAAACCAATAACACTGACAATTAAACAATCACAGTAAATTAAAACAAAATTAAACTTAGAATGGTATTACTCCAAGTCAATTATCACAAGTCAGAGAGCACCTTATTTACTTTTGGTCCAAAATAAGAAAAACGTATATAGTAATAAAGTCATCGATCACACAGTTTTCCCTTTAACCTTAATTACATTTTTCTATAATTATTTCGTGTCTAACCACTGTATAATGTCAGAGTTAATATTGTTGAGAATAGCAAATACAAGCTAAAAGTTGAGGGCTTTAATTAATAGAACACTAACCTGATTGAAGACCAAGGAGTAAGCTTCTACCCAAAGTCATGGTGGCAAAGGGAAGTCACGGCAGAGGAGAATGGTCACTGCAGAGAATAGAGGTGGTGGCGAAAGAAAGTGACGATGATCAAAGAACAGCGACGAAGAACACTGCAACGGCAGCGGTAATGACGGAGGAGAGTGGAGCAAAAGAGGAACGGGGAGTGATGGAGGAGTTCAGAACAAGTAGTGACAGAGCTCACAGAGAAATGGCTACAAGAGAAGAAAGGGTTCAGAGCGCAGGATCTGGGCGCACGAGAGTGAAAATATGCCAAAATATCTCACCTTTTAGACCGATTTTCCATTAAAACCGGTTTTAAAATGGTGAAAAAAAATAATTTTAAAAATTTTTCATCTTTAAGACCGGTTTTCTGAAAAACCGGTCTTAAAAGTTTAAAATTTTTAAATTTTAAAATATTTTCATCTTTTAAGACCGGTTTATTTATAACCGGTCTGGATAAGTTTTTATTTAAGACCGGTTTTCTTAATAACCAGTCTTAAAAGCTAAATTTTTTTTTACATTTTAAAATATTTTGATATTTTAAGACTAGTTTTGTTTATAACCGGTCTAGATAAATTTTTTAAGACCGGTTACTTTTAAAACCGGTCTTAGAAGTTCTATATATTTATAAAACTGCCATCAGTCAAATTTTTAAGATCTTATCCGCTAGAACCGGTCTAAATGTGACGGTCTAAAAAGGGAATTTTGTACTAGTGAATGATCAGTGAGGTTTGTGTCTTTATTGCACCGAAAATGTACCATCTATCAGCCCCAATTTATTCTTACCTCGAAGTGCCAACTTCATGGCACGGCTCTAAATTGTGTAATTGTGGGAGCTAGTTAAAATTTGGGGCACCAAACACACAAACTGTGTATCAAACGGATGTAAGTAGAGGGGTGTGTGTTGTTGATAGTAGATGATGAGGAAGTCATGGTGAGGAAATGTTGCTTAAGAGACAAAAGACTGCTAGACCAGAAATCTTGAATTCAATCAACAAATGCAGAAAGGAAGGGAAAGCACTGAACCTGTAATCTTTTAGGTTGAACAATTTGAAAAAATTCTTTCGGAGGAATCGGTGCAAGATCTAGATATTGCAACCAGCTGAGATGGATCTTGAAGAGGATAATGCCTGAAGCCGTAGAACCTCATTCCGGTGAAGAATCCTTTGATAAGAAAGACGATGGCGATGGGGAATTCCACCCACTGAAACCTAACCTCCCTGTGAACCTCTCTGACATCGAAGGTCACGACGGTAATAATGATTCCGTAGAGTATTGTGTCAATGAAGAATCCTCCGATGAGATTAATGGCGACATGATCGCCTTGAATAGAAGTGTCACCTGCGGTTATTACAGAGTTAGGGCAGAAATCGGTGGTTTGTGGCTTTAAGGGCTGGAATGATCGAAGCATGAAAATGATTCTTGGAGCATTTGCAACGACATCGTTGCACCTCTCTTATCTATTGTCTGAGCCTAATCAAGCATGTGAGAAATAAACATTCGACATGAAAGAGGGATTTGGGCTTCAGGGACTTGAGCTCTGGTACCATGATAAACACAAGTCATGGACCTGAAAATAAGAGCAAACAGGATCAAAGAGTAATGATCCCTTTCCTTCTATATTTATAATATAATCCAAAGTCATACACAAGACACTGAGCTAGTGGGCCTAAACATACGCACATGAGACCACAAGCTAAAAACACATGTCAATGTTTGTAAACACTTATTCCTAAACATACTCAACATATTATCACAGTTATAATATATAACTTTAATACAATACTAATACAATATTCTAATATGCCTAACACTTAAAGCGTCATTATGATTATCCTTATTTTCTTTCCTTGTCAATGCTTGTAAACACTTATTCATGAGTCTAATACACCAAAGATGTCTAATATAACGCAAAAAGAATTGTTCCCAGAATATCATGAAGTTACAATGTTGTGATAAAACATGGAGAAACATCACTAGTTTTTTGCCCGAAGAAACATAACTTTTAATTGTCAGTGGAACTCATGGCTTTTTTTTTTTATATATATACATGGTTAAGTAACATTCAAAGTTTTAAAGTATTCTTTCAGTAGTATTTAAAATTTTTAACTATTTTTTACTATACCCAACAACCTAAAATAGTTACCATCCCTAGTCACAAAAAAATTTACTTGGTCATATATTTTTTTTCCATGATAAAAGGAAAAAAAAAGTATGCGTAGTGCAAAATTTTAGTTAAAGAAAAGAATGACTCAATTAAAATGACCTCTCTTTGTTGATGATGAAATGGGAAACTGAAGAGCGCACCGTGTATAGGTAACAAGAATAATATCATAATGAAATTCTCCAACATGTCTTTTTTATAAGATATTTTCCTTTTGATTGTGCAAAATGAACTGATAGTTACATTAAAATTAATTAAAAACATTGAATACATCAAAAATATCATCTCTTTACCAAATATGTCATTATTTATGAAAATAATGAGTAAAAAAATATGAGAGAGAATTAATATAAAATAAGAGAGAGGATGAATAATAAATGATTGAATGAGAGAGAATTAATGGTTCATAATATAAATATGTGTATTTAATACGGATAGAAATAAAAAAAGTGGTCTAAATTTTGAGTTATGGAAAAGTTGTTTATATTAAGGATTAACACTAAGAAAAAAAATGTTGTTTATAAATAGGACCGGAGGAAGTAATAATATGAAGGAAAAAGAGACAAAAAAAAATACCATTTGAATTTCAAAATCCTAAATCATTGATTTTCTACTAAAATGAGTTATCAATTGATACGCTTTTATAGTCAAAACCTATAATCTTATATATGACAATACTGGTTTAAAATTTTAAAGTGGCATTTTATTGTCTTTGTCGCTCTTATAAATGAGTCCATTATTAACTCAATCTTTAAATTAAGTAAGATTAAGATAAGATGTTAGTGCTTTCAATCTTCGAAAATGGACGACGGACATGTTGCCCCCACACCTCCTCCTTGTAATTTAAGTACTAGAAAGTCGGAACATTATTTTCGCTGCCCAATCAAATGATTCAATCATTAATACTCCCTTCGGTCCTAATTATAAAGCAAAGTTGACTTTTTTGAAGGAATTAAGGAAACCAATTAAATCACTTTAGAGTATTTATATTTCTAGTATCTTTAGATTATTTATCAGTTTATTAGTCAAATTAATTAGTTGTTTTCTTTTTTTCCCTTTTAATCTTTTTACAGGAAAATTCCCAGAAAATCCCCATTTCAAAATTAGTCGTTATCTGATTAAATAAAGTGTGGTTAATTAGACGTAAAGTCTAAGTCTCTTGATATTTTCTTGTGGGAATTACTGTAAGGTCACCAAGAATGATTTAATTACCAAAAAAAAAAATCTAATGACATGATACAGACTTATAATGTAAAAAATGACAACATATGTATGCTGCTAGTTTATTATTGGAACTTTTTGGTTATTAAATCCCTTCCGTAAAGCCTCTTTATAATCCCTCGTGAAGGGAATTCTGTAGCCGACTATTTGGCTGCTTTAGCTTCAAGGGAGTTGGGACCAAGCGGTCTGATTCTACAATCACCACCTCCTCTAGCAGAGATTCTTTCTCGGGAAGCTAGTGTTGAAGAGTCAGAGTTCGGTAATGAGCATCCTCTGGAAGCAAATAGGGAGGGAATTGGCTGAGTTGCATGTAGCAACAAAATAGCTTTAATAATGTCATGCTTTATGTCTCTTTCAATTGTGTTTTTTCTTTGTGCGTGTCGTTTTCATGCTTTCATCTCATTAAGACTTGCTGTGTAATGTCTCCCTTCTTTTTATTAAATGAAAGACTACTTTTACCGGCAAAAAAAAAAAAATTATCCTTATTTTCTTTCCTTGTCAATGTTTGTAAACACTTATTCAAAAGTCTAATACATCAAAGATGTCTAATATAATACAAAAGGAATTGTTCCCCCAGAATCTCATAAAGTTACAGTGTTGCATGTGACAAAACATGGGGAAACATCCCTTTCAACTGGCAGTGGAACTCATGGTTTTTTTTGGTTAGGTAACATTCAACGTTTTGAGGTATTCTTTCAGTAGCATTTAAAATTTTAAACTATATTTTACTACACCCAACACCCTAAAATGTTTTTCCACTGACAACCATGCCACTATAGTTTGGAAAATAAAGACCCAAAGGTCTTCATGGATGAAGAAATATCTGTGTGTAAAGAGGAGAGGGCTGAATAAAGGCTAGCCGATTGTGTGTAGTATTTCAAAACAATTATATTCTTTGTTTAAAAAAAAAAAGCGATGGATTGATCCATGTGTGGTGATTTAACTTTTTAACTTCATTGATTGAAAAAAAGGACATAAATCTGAATTAAAATGATCATAGCCAACCATTATATGTTACAAGAGTTAAAACTACAATGCTGAAACCAAACATTCACTCCAGTCATATATGTACAAGTCCCAAACTGATCAAGCATATGATACAAAAATCACGAGCTTAAAAATTTTACATTAAAATGTCAAGTGCAACACTTTATACGGGCAGCAACGCACCTACGAAGGAAGTTCATTCCCTCATTAGTTGTCCAATTGTGATGGTGTGAAGCTGATCCTCTGAATAAGATTTTGGTGCCCTCTCAAACTCCGTGGATACTTGTTCCATTGTTGGACGAGATTGGGGATTCTCATTCAAACAAGAGAAAGCTATTTTTACAGCCAAGATCACATCATCTAGGATCGGTTTTGTGAGTGGAGAAAGTCGTGGATCCAACACATCCTTTAATAACAAATCATTCATGCTTGAATTCCCTGCCAAAGATGAAATAAGCTCTGCTGGATGTTGTCCCATAATGATTTCTAAAGTCAACACTCCAAAGCTATAAACATCACATTTCTCGTTCGCTTTCATAATGAAAGCAATCTCTGCATGAAATAGGATCAATGTTATATGTATCATATTGCAAATATGAATATGCCTTGGAAACAACAATCAAAAAGGTTTTACCTGGTGCAGCATACCCAAATGTGCCGGCAAATGTGGTCATATTATTTGAGTTAGGATTCAAAAACTTCGCCGTTCCAAAGTCAATGATGCGAGCTTCATCATATTTTGAACTAAGAAGAACATTCTTGCTTGATATGTCACGATGAACAATAGGAATTGAACAACCATGATGCATATGGAATAAAGCATTAGCCACACATTTTACAATGCTCACCCTCTTATTCCAGTCAAACTCAGTGGCTTGTTTCTGATTCTTTAGTACGTGATCCAAGCTGCCACCTTCCAAGAACTCATACACTAATATAGAGAATTGTGAATTGGAATAAAATCCATACAGCTTCACAATGTTACGATGTTTGATTTCTGTCAAAGCTTGAATCTCACTTTTAAAAGCTTTTTGATTGGAGATTTCTCCACTTGGCATTGAATGAAGCTTTTTTATAGCAAAAACATCACCTGTGGGCAACTCAGCCTTGTAAACACTTCCTTGGCTCCCTTTCCCAATGAGATACCTTTCATCAAATTCCTTTGTGGCTTCAATGATATCTTCATACAATATTTCCCTGTCAAGACTCCACACAAAATAAACATCTTCTGTGGGTGCTTCTTCATCTTTGTTTTTTTCTTTTGTTGCCATTCGAGCAAAAATGATAGATGCTCCAACAAGTACTAATAGCAATATGGCCAATGGGAGGAATATTATCAAGAACTTTTTACTCCTATGGCTGTTTCTACTTGTTTGGGAATCACCACAAGGACTTAAACCAGTGACATTACCACACAACCCTTTATTATTCCTCAATGCATCAAAATTGTAAAAGGCTTGGTTGTTAGGAATGGGGCCTTCTAATTGATTGTATGATATGTCAACAGTAGACAAAGCTGGCATTTTACCGAGACTGGAATATATGTTGCCTGAGAGATTATTGTGTGAGAGATTCACAGCTTGCAACTTGGGTAACATTCCAAGTGTTGTTGGTATTGTTCCCTTTAGCAAGTTGTCACTGAGATCAAGTTGCTCAAGATCCAGGAGTTCGCCAAACTCACGGGGAATGCTTTCATCAAATTTGTTTCTGCTCAAATTTAATACCCTTAATCTTTTTAATTCCCCAAGCTCTGTTTTGATTGAGCCACTGAAGTTATTTTCTTCTAACTCCAAAATTGTGAGTTGACTAAGGGATCTTATATCTGAAGGAACATTACCTGAAAGGTTATTGTGGCTCAAATAGAGTTCTTTCAACAAGACCAACTTCCCTAGCTCTTTTGGAATTTGTCCCGACAAATGATTGGAAGACAAGCTTAGTATACCAAGGTTATGGACAGCTCCAAGTTCTGGTGGTATACCACCAGAAAGCATGTTATTGTTAATAAAGAATTGTGTGAGGTTTTGACACTGCCCCCACATGGATGAAAGGTGGCCATACAATTTATTGCCACTTAGGTTGGTGTAATTCAAAATAGGATATATTCCAAAAGCATTTGTTATATTATCAACTAACTGGTTATTATCAAGCCTGAGTCTTCCTAGACTAGGACAATTCTTCAAACTTGTTGGAATGGAACCAGTGAAATGGTTATTGTTGGCACCAAACCTAAATAACCTCCCACTTTGACAAATTTGTTGTGGCAGAGGGCCAATGAAATGATTATCACTCAATTGTAGGTTATAAAAACCTGTCAAGTTATTCATTTCTTGTGGAAGTTGACCACTGAAATTGTTGCGGTCTAAAAACAGAACGGTGAGCTTTGTCAAATTTCCAATAGTGGGAGGAATGGATCCTGAAAAACTGTTGTTATAAGCATGGATCTCAAGTAAGTTGATCAAGTTACCAATGGATGACGGAATTGGACCAAAGAATTTGTTGTCTACCAAGCTCAAAAATGTGAGATTTGTTAGGTTTCCAACAAAGGGAGAGATTGGCCCGGAAAGTCCATTACCATATAACTGAATGTTACTGAGGGAATAGAGTTTCCAGAATCCATTAGGAATAGGACCGGAGAGATGGTTCTTATAAAGATAAATTTGTTGTAACAGGGTCAAGTTTCCAATTGATGATGGGATTCTCCCTGACAGAGAGTTTTTTCCAAAAGAGAGCATCAAAAGATTACTTAACATTCCAATCTCTTCTGGAATGGGACCAGAAAAGGAGTTAACTCCAAGCGATAGGAACGTCAAATTCCTCAAATTGCCAATTTCATGGGGAATTTGCCCTCTGAGATCACACCCACTAAGATCAAGACTATTTAGGGTGGTTAGTTTCCCGATTTCAGGAGGGACGGGACCACTAAATAGATTATCCGACAATTTCAGTATGAAAATACTGGACAGGTTACCAATTTTGTGGGGAATATTTCCATAAAACTGGTTTAAACTTAGATCCAAATATTGAAGATTAGGAAAGGAAGTGAAGTTAAAACTTTCAAGAGTACCTTGTAGGCTGAGATTTGATAGACTTATGTTGATCACAGACATGGATTCGTCACATGAAATTCCCTTCCAGCTTTGTCTGCAAGGATTAGTATCATTTTTCCAAGAGGACAAGGTCGCTTTGCTTTCGTCGTGAAGTCCGGCTTTCCAGTTCAACAGAGCCTTTGTTCCGCTATCTCCAGCAGCAGATTCAAAGGACAATATGCAGAGAATAATACACCATAATGCTGGCAGCTTAGCGGAATCTCTTTCAGACATGGTTTTTGGCAAGTTTTTGAAACAGGAATATTTTCAGAGACAGCTGAGTTGGCGCTTGTACTAGTAAATGGTTGCTGTGTGAAGCTTGGTGTATGCAGAACTTGATGATGCGGACCTACTTATATACTATGGATTAGGGGTGTTCAAAACGGGACGGGGACCGGGATCTACTACTCCCGGTCCTGGTCCCGGTTTTTGACCGGGACGCAAATTGCATCCCGATCTCGATCCCTATACCGGTTTGGTCCCGGTCTCGGTAATTCCGGGTGGGACTGGGATCAAACCGGGAAATCCTGGTTTTTTTAAAAATATATTATTATTTTAATTAAATTTTCTATAATCTAGTGTTTAAAGTAATTATTTAACATCTAATAAAGCCATAATAATCACACAAATTGATCTAGAATTGAAGAATAACATTTTATTATTATTATTATTATCACCTTTATCATTTTTGTTATTATTTTTATATATTATATAGTAGGATTAGTATCACAATATATATAGTTTAACTCCAACTAAATATGTGATACACATTTTATCAAATGATAACTTAAATTATAGGATAAAAAATATAAAAATAAAACAATAACTTAGTTTTTAAGAAAAAAGTTTAAAAAAATAAATAAAAAAACCGGGACCGGGACCGGGATCACAAGGTATGTGACCGGTCCCGGGTCCCTTAGATCCCTGTCCCGGTTTTTCCGGTCCCGGTCCCGGCCGGGACAGGAAATTCCCAGGATCAAAATTCCGAGACCGAGATACTTTGGACACCCCTACTATAAATTGGCCTACTAGGCAATATTAAATATTAACCCAAGAAAGATTAACAACCCAATGCGTGCTCGATTGGAGCTTTTTCTGCTGACAGCTTTATTTTAATGCTATCCTAGTCTAAGGGATATAAAGTGGATTTTTTCCCCAAAAAAAAAAAAAAGTTGAGGTCTGGCTCTAATCTTTACCCGTTTTATCCATCAAATTCATAATATATATACGTGCACTTGTAAAAAATATACGTCAGTCTTTGGATTATTAAATGCGTTTTCTCCCCAAAAATGTCCTTCACCAAAATCGAAGATAAATATGTGAAATAAAGTTATATATTCCGCAAAAAATTTAATAATTTTAACAATTATAATCAATTTTATTGATATATGTTAAGATAGGTGTTTTTTTTGCCAGAATGTGAAGATAGATATTGCTGCCCTAAGTTTTAAAACAGAAGTATTGAAGTAGTACACATTACTGACAATGATATTTAATATAGAGCTAGCACAAAGATAAAGCATATATGATTTAATAAAAAAGTGGATAAAGAGAAAACCTGTTGGTCCCTAGCTATCTCTAACAAGTAGACACTGAACAAATTGAGGGGATTCATCAAATTAGTATCATAAGAATGAAAAGCGCAAATCGTTGGCACTGTACAGGATTCCAAAGGGCATACAGTATCCTATACAGTGCCTCGGCAACAGGATATTTGGCCTGTGGTCGAGTACCACGTGATGAGCATGGCAATTGGATTTGCGAGTTTATGTGCAGGATTGATGAAGGATATTCATCAATAGCAGAAATTTGGGGCTGTTTTCATGGCCTAAAAGTTGCTTGCAAAAAGAGGCCTGAGCTCCATTCATGGATTTTAAATCTTGAGATTAGAAGATATAAGTTGTGCTATACAGATAGCCAACCGGGGCTAATTTTTTCATTGTAGTTTTGTAATTTTGTTGCTTTCTAGTATATCAAAAAAAAAATGGCAGCTGATCATGGATAGTTGCTGAAGCTTCCTTCTGATATCAAAAAAACAGAGAGAATGAAAAGCTAATTCAGGGAAAAGATGCGAAGAACTCGTTTTTTCAAAGTTTATAAACATCATAGTTAAGTAATGGCTAGAGATAAAATGCATTTGTGTTTCCACATATGTTATAATTATAAGGTTAATCATTATTGTTGGATCTAACACTCTATTCGACCTTCCTTTAAATGGGCCCCATGGAGATGACTATCAAAATTTTCAGAACGAATTTTAATGCCGAGTGAACTGATGAGTAGCATGAGCTCATCGCTACTGGTCACTATTAAGATTTAATTTAGATGACTTAAATTAATTTTTTTATTTTTATTGTTAAAAATAAAAGTATTTTAATGTATACAAAATCTAAAATAAAGATAACATTTTAACTATCATTTTTGAAAGAAAAAAAATCATCGGTTGAAATTTTTTAAATTTGATTGTTAAAACGGTAGATAAACGTTGCAGATCTCACTGCAATAATGAGTATAAAAACTGGTCTCAAACATTTTGATATCAGGTTAAGTATTGGGATGTTTGCACATCTACTACGAGGTATTGTATGTTCTCATTCAAAGTCACTTTTGTCAAGTTGGTTGTTGTAACAAACAGGGGGGGAAAAAGCTAAAACCTTTGGCAGTCCACCAATAGAACTTTCCTTTTGTGCACGCTTTTGACTAGGGTTAGTGGCATCACATCATAAGCTCCCAAACAAGCACTGGAAAAGGCAAGAACTAACTTTATGCTTATTTTATTTCTTTAAAAAAGTAAGCATTATACACTAGGCACAATTAAACCGTTGAAATCAGCTGTGGATGTTTTTTTTGAAGACGTAGCAATTATTATTTCTTGTCTGTTACTTTCAGCAGACCAATTAAAATTTTCCGAAAAAAAATTATTTATGGTGTTGAGTAAGAAAATTAAATATAAAAAATTTCTATAAAATTTATATGTATAAGTCAAACTTATATATTTACAAGTTAAATTTAACAATTTATGTTTATAATAAGTTAAACTTCTATATTTATAATTTGAGTTGCGACGTTTACAAATTAAATTTATTGAGACATCTCAGTATTCAATTTTTATACATAGCTCCTGTGAGTAATTCCCAAAGTTTATTTGGCTAACCAATAATTCTGGCATTTGAGTTATTTATAACTATGAGATGGATGTTTCTTTTAAATATATAAATGACATGTATGACAATTAAAAATACCAAGTTATTTTTAAACAAAAAAGCTAATTTTGAACAATTTTTAGGAAAAAAAAAACTCATTCGTTAGCTAGTTTTCAAAAGTGTATAAAACTATAAATACCATAAAAAATAAATAATAGATGGATAAAATGCATTTTTTCCCTCCTTGGCGAATGAAAACGACTGTAACAACCTTTCTCTCGCACTCCCCACAAAAATGGACTTGTCAATAGCTGATGAACCTGCTTTTGCCATTCCCGTAGTGGAATCACACTCATAATCCACTTGCTTTTCTTACCTTTATCATAACAACTAATTTCAGTGTTCATCGTATGGTAAGATCTGCATCATGCAAATATAGAATATAGCTTTAATGGTTCAAATTTAAAATTTTTAACTAATAGTTTTAAAATAAAAAAGTCATTTTTTTTATAAGATGATAGTTGAGGGATTATCATTATTTTAGATTTTGTATCAATTAAAATATTTTTTCAAAAAAAAAAAACAGTTGAAAAATAATAATTTGAAATTTGGGTGTTCCATATTTAAGTGCTCATCAAACTTAAAACCCCGTTATTATAGAGTTCAGGCAAAATTTGACAACACCAAACATCATAGCAATAAATAACATGTAACCTAGCTTGCACAAACAACGTCATTATTACAATGGAAGTTTAATTAGTAGCAGAATTCACAACACGATACGATGTAGTTTACGAGTATTGGATTATGATTGATCCATTCTTAGCAGATTAGCCCTTTAGGGTGTGTTTAGTTTGAGGGGAGGGAGGGAGAATGAGAAGGTGGGTAAATTACCTTTTTAGGTTGAAAGAATTTAAATTTTGGGCGGGAACCAAAAATTTAAAAAGAATGAGAAAGTAAATTTTGAGAGGGAAACCAAAATTTAAAAAAATGATAGGGTAAATTTTAAGTTTCTTTTGTCCAAAATGGTAATTTCTCCACCCTCCCCTCCCCTCCCTCCCCTCAAACCAAACACACCCTTAAGCCATGGGACTGAAATGTAAATGATAGTTATTGTGGGTGACCATTGATGATACCTCCTTCAGTTTAATATGTATAAAGGAAATCATTGTAATATCCCAAATTTTGAGCCTAGGACTTTGAGGAAAAACCTATATTAGGCAGATTACTAAACCCAGTTCAGAAAGAGTCCTAAGAATGTCAAGAGATAGAAAGACTATAGAGGACAATGTGATCCGGTCCTACTAGTCAGAGGGCCCAGTATGCGTAGGCAGTAGGATCAAAGTGTCGGTAAAGATATGCACAAGACACATATACAGGCCATTGGGTTGGTAGAAAGACACCACCCAGCTATGTCATCAGGTATGAAACTAATTCGTTGAGCAAAATATGTCAGTACAGCTGCACACATGGCATTTCTAGCGCAGATATGTGTACCTTACGTTTTTGAGGTAGACACCGGTATGTGGTATCATGTGGGGCCTGCACACATATACTCTAACCTGACATTATTTGGCGAGCCTTGGTATACGTAAAGCAATCTCGAGTAAGTCTCGGGTGAAACCCAAGTAGACACCAATAAAATAACTTACACTACTATAAAAAAATAAAGTTGTAACACTTATATTGAAAATAGTTATGGCGCTTACAAAGGGGCACAATTCAAAATGTCACTAAAAGAAGTTGTGGCGCTTATAAAGTAATACAAATCAAAATGACACTAAAAAAAGCTGTGGCACTTATGATATTTTTTTTTTAAAAATAAAATGCATCTCTTATGACGCTTTGTGGAGGAAGGACCATAAGAAGGAGGACTTCTTGTGGTGCTTGCTTCCACATAAAGTTCCACTTTCCTGTGGTGCTTCCTCCACAAAGCACCACAGGAAGTGGTTGTTTTTTCCCCCCTTCTCATGATCATTTTTTATGGAAGTGCCAGATAAATTATTTTTTTAAAAAAAAAAATTTGCCATTTTAAGTACTCGAAAGACGGAACGTTATTTCGCTACCCACTCAAATGGTTCAATCATTAATATCACAAATAGGGGCGGGGTCTTTATTTTCTTTTCCCCTTTTAATCTTTTTACAGGAAAAATTGCCAGAAGATCCCCATTTCAAAATTAGTCGCTGTCTGATTATTACTACTGACCTAAATTTGAGTGACACGGCTCCAATTAATGAAAACATTTTAAACAGCATTTTTTCCCTATTTCCAAAAGCTCGCGCCAACGAGACATTATTGACTTTCCAAAATGAGATGACATAAAGTGCGGCTAATTTTCTTTCGCCAGTAAATAAAGTGTGGTTAATTAGCTGTAAAGTCTAAGTCTTTTGATATTTTCTTGGGGGAAGTACTGTAAGTGCTAAGAAATATTTAATTACCAAAATATCAAATGAATATAAAAAATGACAACATGTTTATACTGTTAATTTATTATTAGGACTTTTTAGTTATTAAATCCCTTTCTTAAAACCTCATTATAATTAGGGAGAATCCTATTTAAAGCTAGTTGAAATACCAAAATTTAAATTTGGGACTACACTTTTAACAAATTATTAATCAAGCCAAGAGGCTTTATTAGGGATTTCTAAATGTTGTTGAAAGACAAAAATGTCCCTATGTAGTTAATTGAGATTTTCCCTTCTTTAAACATTATGGGTACCAAGAACAGAAAAAATCAAGAATAACTTTACAATTTCGCAAATCACATTGGGCTGATCAACTCGTCTTCAATTTTTAGACCTCAAGATTAAGTCAATATCACATTTTCATTTTCATTTTCATTTTATAAATAAAAAAAGAACTAAAAAGCTATAATTAAATTGATGCAAATTTTAATTACAATTTTCGTGATCACTTTGTGGGGCTAAATATTTACGATGGTTAATACAGATGCAAATCATTATAAGCTATTATTATCTCAAGGATTTTTTTACCAGATATTATCTCAATGATCACACTTTCAATTTTAAACCAAAACAATGATAAGTGAATGAGTTGAGACGTGAATAAGGGATTATTATATACATATAAGAATACTATCTAAAAGTATAACGAGTCCCCTTTTCTTAGAAAAAAATTGAAGATGAATTGATCAGCCTCAACGTGATTTGTGTAATCATAAAATTAATCTTAACATATATCAGAAAATTCAATAAATCTTTGATTCATTATCATGTATTATTTTTATCTTAATCTTTCAGTTGTTTTATTGAAAAAAAAAATCTTAATTAAATTTAGTTGAAATAATCATTACACCTACCTTCAATTTTCTTTCTTAATTATAGAGGGGCATTCTAGACTTTTAACAACATTCAGAAATTTGTAATGAGTCCTCTTAGCTTATTTAAGAATTTGTTGAAAGTGTTGGCCTAAAGTTAGATTTTGGAATTTCGGCTGGATTTAAATGAAATTCTCCCTTATAATTATCCTTATTTTCTTTCCTTATCAATGTTTGGAAACACTTATTCATAAGCCTAATACACCAAAGATGTCTAATATAAAGCAAAAAGAATTGTTCCCAGCAATGTATTAAAACTTGGATCGGGTATTGAATCGGTTGGGGTACTGGGTTAAGAGTCAGTGGGTCAAACCGGAGCTAAACCGGGACCAAACCGGTGAGTAATTGAAGATTTTAGACTTATAATATGAAATTCTAAAGAAAAAAGTTAAAAATCTTTTTTTTAAAAAAAAAAATTAGGACCTGGACCGGATCGGGAACCGGACCGGTCTATTGACAGGTACGGCGGGTTCCGGACCGACCGGTCCGGTCCAGATCTGAAAACCCTGATTCCCAGAATATCACGAAGCTACAATGTTGTCATAAAACATGGAGAAACATCACTTTTTTTTTTTTTTTCCTGAAGAAACATTACTTTTATTGGCAGTGGAACTTATGGCTTTTTCTTTTTTTTTTAATTTATACATGGTTAAGTAACATTCAACGTTTTAAAGTATTCTCAGTAGAATTTAAAAATTTTAACTTTTTTTTACTATAACCAACACCCTAAACTAGTGACCATCCCTAGTCATAAAAAAATATGCTTGGTCATAATTTTTTTTCCTTGATACAAGAAAAAAAAAAGTATGCGTAGTGCGAAACTTTAGTTAAAGAAAAGAATGACTCAATTAAAATGACCTCCTTTGTTGACGATAAAATGGGAAACTGAAGAGCGCACGTGTCAAGGTAACAAGAATAATATCATAATGTGCTGGTTTGGAATAGCGATTGGAATGCTTAAAAACAACTTTTCAATCGTGATTTATGATATACGAATTAAATATGTGAGAGGAGTTTTGTCTTGATTTACATGAAAAACAGTTTATTTATAAGCAATCTCAACACCATAACAAATATGCCTAATGAAATTCTCCCACATGACTTTTTTTATAAGTAACTTTTTCTTGATTGTGTAAAATAAACTGGTAGTTAAGATTAATCAAAAATAATAAATGTATAAAAAATATCATGTCTTTTCCAAATATGTCCTTATTTATGAAAATAATGAGTAAAAATTATTAGAGAGGATTAGTATAAAATAAAAGAGAGGATGGATAATAAATGATTGAATGAGAGAGAATTAATGGTTTATAATATAGAGATGTATATTTAATAGGGATAGATAAGGAAAAAGTGGTTTAAATTTAGAGTTATAAAAAATTTGATTATATTAAGGATTAACACTAAGAAAAAAAGAGTTTCTTATAAATTGGACAGGAGGAAGTAATAATATAAAGGAAAAAGGGACAAAAAAAATATACTATTTGAGTTTCAAAATTCCAATTTATTAATTTTCTATTAAAATAAGTTGTTAATTAATATGCTTTTACGGTCAATACCTATAATTTTATGGATGATAATACTGATTTAAGATTTTAAAGTGGTATTTTATTGTCTTTGTCGCTCTTATAAATAAGTCAATTATTAACTCAATCTTTAAATTAAGTAAGATTAAGATAAGATGTTAGTGCTTTCACTCTTGAAAAATGGACGACGGACATGTTGCCCCCACACCGCCTCCTTGTTATTTAAGTACTCGAAAGTCGGAACATTATTTTCGCTGCCCACTCAAATGATTCAATTATAAATATCACAAATATATAGGGGCGGGGTCATTATTTTCTTTTCCCCCTATTAATCTTTTTACAGGAAAAATTGCCAGAAAATTCCCATTTCAAAATTAGTCGTTATCTGATTATTACCACTGATCCAAATTTGAGTGACACGGCTCCAATTAATGAAAACATTTTAAACAGCATTTTTTTCCCTATTCATTTTAAATTCCAAAAGCTCACGCCAACAAGACATTATTGACTTTTTTCAGTCTTTTTGAATACTTTAAAAAGGGAGATGTCATAAAGTGTGGCTAATTTTCTTTCGCCAGTAAATAAAGTGTGGTTAATTAGCTGTAAAGTCGAAGTCTTTTGATATTTTCTTGTGGAAAGTACTGTAAGGGCTAAGAAATATTTAATTACCAAAATATCAAATGACAAGTTACATGCTTATAATGTAAAAAATTATAATATATTTATACTGCTAACTTATTATTATAACTTTTTAATTATTAAATATCCTTTTCTTAAAGCTTCATTATAATTATCCTTATTTTCTTTCCTTGTCAATGTTTGTAAATACTTATTCATAAGCCTAATACACCAAAGATGTCTAATATAAAGCAAAAAGAATTGTTCCCAGAATATCATGAAGTTACAATGTTGTGATAAAACATGGAGAAACATCACTTTTTTTCCCCCGAAGAAACATCACTTTTAATTGGCAGTGGAACTCATGGCTTTATTTTTTTTAAAAAAAAAATTATAAATGGTTAAGTAACATTCAACATTTTAAAGTATTCTTTCAGTAACATTTAAAATTTTAGCTAACACCCTAAAATAGTGATGACCATCCCTAGTCACAAAAAAATATATTGGGTCATAATTTTTTTTCCTTGATAAAAGAAAAAAAAAAGTATGCGTAGTGCAAAACTTTAGTTAAAGAGAGGAATGACTCAATTAAAATGACCTCCCTTTGTTGACGATAAAATGGGAAACTGAAGAGCAAACCGTGTCAAGGTAACAAGAATAATTTCGTATTGTGTTTGTTTGGAATATTGATTGAAATGTTTAAAGGTATCTTTTTAATCGTGATTTACGGTACACCAGGTAAGTATGTGAGAGGAATTGTCTTGATTTACGTGAAAAACAGTTTATAAACAATCTTAACGCCATAACAAATATGCCTAATGAAATTCTCCCACATGTCTTTTTTATAAGTAACTTTTTTTTTTGATTGTGTAAAATGAACTGACGGTTAAGATTAACTAAAAATAATCAACGTATAAAAAATATCATGTCTTTTTCAAAAATATGTCCTTATTTATGAAAATAAAGAGTAAAAAATGTGAGAGAGAATTAATATAATATAAGAGAGAGAATAAATAATAAATGATTGAATGAGAGAGAATTAATGATTTATAATATAGAGACGTATATTTAATAGGGATAGATAAGTAAAAAGTGGTGTAAATTTAGAGTTATGGAAAAATTGATTATATTAAGGATTAACAATAAGAAAAAAAAAGTTTCTTATAAATTGGACCGGAGGAAGTAATAATATAAAGGAAAAAGGGACAAAAAAATATCATTTGAGTTTCAAAATCTCAAATCATTGATTTTCTACTAAAATAAGTTGTTAATTGATATGCTTTTATGGTCAATACCTATAAATTTATAGATGACAATACTAATTTAAGATTTTAAAGTGGTATTTTATTATCTTTGTCGCTCTTATAAATAAGTCAATTATTAACTCAATCTTTAAATTAAGTAAGATTAAGATAAGATGTTAGTGCTTTCACTCTTGGAAAATGGATGACGGACATGTTGCCCCCACACCGCCTCCTTGTCATTTAAGTACTCCAAAGTCGGAACATTATTTTCCCTGCCCACTCAAATGATTCAATCATTAATATCACAAATAGGGGCGAGGTCATTATTTTCTTTTGCCCCTATTAATCTTTTTACAGGAAAAATTGCCAGAAAATTCCCATTTCAAAATTAGTCGTTATCTGATTATTACCACTGATACAAATTTGAGTGACACGGCTCCAATTAATGAAAACATTTTAAACAGCATTTTTTCCCTATTCATATTAAATTCCAAAAGCTCGCGCCAACGAGACATTATTGACTTTTTTCAGTCTTTTTGAATACTTTCCAAAGTGAGATGACATAAAGTGTGGCTAATTTTCTTTCGCCAGTAAATAAAGTGTGGTTGATTAGCTGTAAAGTCCAAGTCTTTTGATATTTTCTTGTGGGAAGTACTGTAAGGGCTAAGAAATATTTAATTACCAAAAAATCAAAGGACAAGTTACATACTTATCATGTAAAAAATGACAACATGATTATATTGCTAATTTATTATTAGAATTTTTTAGTTATTAAATCTTTTTCTTAGAGCCTCATTATAATTATCCTTATTTTCTTTTCTTGTCAATGTTTGTAAACACTTATTCATAAGCCTAATACACCAAAGATGTCTAATATAAATAAAAAAGAATTGTTTTGAGAATATCATGAAGTTACAATGTTTTGATTAAACATGGAGGAACATCACATTTTTTTCTTTTCTGCCCGAAGAAACATCACTTTTCATTGGCAGCGGAACTCATGGTTTTTTTTTTTTTTAATTTATACATGGTTAAGTAACATTCAACGTTTTAAAGTATTGTTTCAGCAGCATTTAAAATTTTTAACTATTTTTTACTATACCCAACACCCTAAAATAGTGACCATCCCTAGTCACACAAAAATATACTTGGTCATAATTTTTTTTCCTTGATAAAAGAAAAAAAAAAGTATGCATAGTGCAAAACTTTATTTAAAGAAAGGAATGACTCAATTAAAATGACCTCTCTTTGTTGACGATAAAATGGGAAACTGAAGAGCGCACCGTGTTAAGGTAACAAGAATATACTACAAAAAAAAATAGCATTTTATAGCGGTTAATTAAAACAGTTACAAATTTTAATATTTATAGCGGTTTTAACCTAAATCTCTACAAAATTGTAGCGGCAAGCTACGTACCAAGTGACGTGACATATTAGCAGCGTTTTTTGTAGCGGTCAGGCAGCAAAAACCGCTACAAATATGGCATGAATTTCCTGTCAAAAGTTGTAGCTGTTTACTTGTAGTGGTTAATATATTAAAATTGCTACAATATTCCCGCCACATGGCGCGACGAAAATGCGCCAACAGTGTAGCGGTTTGTCCACCCAAACCGCTACAAAATTCCAAACGTCGCGTATTTGTAGCGGTTATAAGGTTCTAACCGCTACAGAATTTCAGAGGTCGCAAAATTGTAACGGTTTGTAGCCAAACTGCTACAGAATTTCAAAGGTCTCCAAATTTATAGCGGTTTTGTAGCGGAACTGCTACAAAACTTTGTACTTTGTAGCGGTTATTGTATAACCGCTACAAATTTTAGCCGCCCTCGGTGCTTTGTATCGGTTAATGTAGCGGTTATAACTATAACCGCTACAAAGTTGTGGTCTATATAAACCTGCGGCCTTGACCATTGTTACGTTTGCTCATTTTGTTTTCTGAAGTTTCTGTGAGTGTTTTCTTTTAGAGTTGAGCGTTTAGACGTCTGTGAAAGATTTTTTGCTGCAGTATTTCTCAGTATTGTACTTGAAATATGGAGATAAGACGTATTTTATTTGTATTTATATTTTTGCATAATAATGTGACTAAAATATTTTTTTTGAACTTTTAAAGTTGATATGGCTTCAAGAGAGGATAGGGGAGGGCACCTGAGGTCCCCAGACCGATTTTACAGGATGGCAGCAGCAGAGCAGGGGGCAGAGGGAGGGGGCAGCGCGGAGGGAGGGCGACCGCGGCATTGCAGCCCATCCCCCCACAGGAGTCGGCCCTACCACAGGCACCGCAGACGATCCCACAAGAGACGACAGAACAGAGGTACTGCCTGATTTGGGGAGGCAAATATCAGCGTCGAGGACTATGAGGCGAAGGATTTCGACATCACGATTAGGCTTGGGGAGATGGAGCAATTCCTCGATGAGGAAGAGGCTCGGGAGCAGAACAACCCACGAGGGTCGTCTTCACGGTCCACTGGGTTTGAGGCGCAGGTCCAAGGTAAATAAATTTTTTTTATTTAATAAATTATTTATTTAAATTCAAAATGTTAAATTTGAATTACAATTTATCTAATGTGCGGTAAATTGTGCATATGAGCAGGGAAACATGTCCACGAGGAGGCTGGACATAGCCAGTTTGAACAGCATGGACTTGACACTTCGAGTTCTAATGCTGTGGAATGAGGGCACAGACTAGCCCATTGACAATGGGGGTCACCTATTCAACCGCTTCCTGAACGAGCTGGGCTCGAATTAGATGCGGTTCCCCCTTCACTTTAAGACGTGGAGGCACATTCCAAAGGGGCCGAAGGACCTAGCTTGGGAGGATGTGGTGCAGATAATTAATAGTATTTAATTAATATTTTTTTAATTAATTCTATTTAATTAATATTTTTAATAGGATTTTTGTAATTATTGATATTTAAATAATTTTTTTGCAGTTGCGGTTTGCCATCCGGGCCAATCGGAAGAGGCACACCCTGATGAAGATGGGTGATAGCTGGAGGAACAGGAGGAACCATCTCTTCCATAGTGTGGATAAGGATGGGATGATGCCTCTGGAGCAGCTGATCGAGAGGGTTCCGGACGGCATCCCGCCGAACGACTGGGCGAGTTTCGTCCAGTTCAGGAGGAGCCCTGAGGGGCAAATAATGCATTTATTATATTATTTATATATAATTTTGTAACTGTTAATTATTAAATTATAATTATAATTTAATTATTTTTAATTTGAAATTTATTAAGTTTAAATGTTTTATATTATTTTAATACATTTAATATTGTTTTTTTTTGCAGGTGCTTTCTCAAAGGAACACCAGGTGCCGTTGGCAGCAGACGATCCACCACACAACAGGATCGAAGACATTTGCTGTCACTTACAGAGAGCTGGTAACTTTTCATAATATCACTAACTTTTAACTAGTTATTTCATAATACTAATTGACTTTTGTAATTATTTTAGGAGAGGAAGGCACAGTAGGAGAACCGTCAGACGACTATAGAGAGTTGTACGCTATCACACACAGACACCGTGACGGGACTCCAATCTCTCAGCAGGCAAAGACGGCCATTGTAAGTAATTTCATTTTTATAACTTTTATATAACCAACTTAATAATTTAAAATTTTAATAAGTAATTGTTTCATAAAATGGCAGGAGCGGATGCAGCAGTTGCAAGCTGAGCTGCGAGAGACCCAGGCCGAGGAGTCACAAGGGCCAGTAGACCCGACGGCTCCTTTGAAGGCGGGTCTGGGTCAGGCTGAGCACCCCGGACGAGTGCAAGGGATGGGGATAGGCGCTAGACCTAGCATGGTCTACAGCAGGAGCGCTGCCTCTGAGGCTGGCAGCTCTAGAGGGGTCAGACGTCCGAGGGACGAGTCTATTGAGCAGCTGCGGTCAGATTTAGAGCGGACACAAGCTGCAGTGGCACAGCAGAAGCAGCAACAGATGTAGCTGCAGGCTGATTTGATCTACACTCAGCAGATGTAGTGGCGTGAAATCACAAACAAGATGCTTGAGCGGTCATAGAGTCGCCTGTTCTCGGATGAGCAGCATCCACAGGTTCCGCTTGTCCCTCGGATCATCATTCAGACTACTACTCCTCCTCCTCCTCTTCCTCCTCCTGCTGATAATAATGGTGCGGTTAACTTTGCCCAGCGGCCCGATCCTCTAGCACCTGAGGGAGCACCAGATGATCAGCTCCTAGCTACTTAGTTTAGGACATCTTTTTTTTGTTGAAACATTTGTAAATAAATATATATAATTTTTTATTTCAGAACTTACATTCTTATTGCGTTTACTATAGTTATATTTATATTCTTAGATCGTGTTTTTGAATTTGTGAATTAATTGAAACAATATTAGTTAAATTTCTAAACCTTAAAAAAAATAAATTATATATATATTTGTAGTGGTTTTGTTGTATAACCGCTACAAATATATATATAATTTACTTTTCTTAGATTTAGAAAAGTTGTCCATTTTTGTAGCGGTTTTAAAATAAAACCATTACAAATATCATATTTGTAACGGTTATTAATGTAACCGCTACAAATATATATATATAATTTATTTTTTTAGATTTAGAAAAGTTGTCCATTTTTGTAGCGGTTTTAAAATAAAACCGGTACAAATATTATATTTGTAGCGGTTGCATAAATAACCGCTACAAATACTCAATGTTTGAATTTTGAATTTTCCATCTTTGTTCAAGTTTGTAGCGGTTACTTACTTATAACCGCTACAAGTTTAAAACAAATTCTTCAATTTGATTTCCAACAGCTTGAAAATTAGTAGTGGTTGTATACATATAACCGCTACAAATTCCTAGTAATGTAGCGGTTAGTGTAGCGGTGTTTGAACCGCTACAAAATATTAAACGTTTTAATTTCACAATATAAAATTCCAGGCATTCATCATTCTCTATTCACTCATCTTCTTCACTATACTTTCTTCTCTCTCACCAGCAACTATGGATAAGTCATAGATCAAGTTGCCGCACAATTCTCAGGAATATTTGTACGAATTAAACAATTTCTTGGATTTCGCATTCACTTACGCCGGCTGTAACGGAAAAATCGTTTGTCCCTGTCGTAGATGCAAGTTTAAGAAGTGGCATGCACGAAATGTTGTTAAGGAACATTTGTTTCTGAAGCCTTTCCCTAAGAACTATACGTTATGGGCAGTTCATGGTGAGAAGGCCGGCATTAGATATGATGATGCTCTTTCTTGAAGTTCTCAAGTAGGCGTTCAACTAGATGAAGATGATCCTGTGAATGATACTATGCGTGATGCATTTGGATTTCAAGGCGACAACTTCAACGAAGAAGTGCATGGTTCTGAGCCGGTGTTTATGAGGAATGAAGCAGCTCGGGATTTTTTCATCTTGATGGATGAAGCAGATCATCCTTTATATCAAGGTTGTCGAAAATAGTCTAAATTATCTTTCTTGATCAAATTGTATCATATCAAGTGCTTGTGTGGAATCACAAATAAAGGAAATTCGATGTTGCTCGAATTATTACAAGATGCATTCCCCGACGCTGAGATTCCCACAACATTCTACGAGGCCATTTCAGCCAGCCGATTTTGAAAACTACTTCCCTAAAAGCGTTGACAATTTACCTCTACTGCGGTGAGTTTTTTTAAGTCCACATCATTTAAATTAAATTTTTTAAATTTAATAATACATCTCTAACAATAATTTTTCTACATAATTTCTGTAGAGATGGCGAGGATGAGTGATCAAATTCAAATTATGTTTATGTCTTTAAAAAAAACTGGAAAATTTTTTTCTTAAAAAAATAAAATAATATTTGTAGCGGTTTCTAAACCGCTACAAAAATGAAAAATAACCGTTACTAATTAAAAACCGCTACAAAAATGAAAATAACCGCTACAAACTAAAGACCGCTACAAAATGGATACATTAACCGCTACAAAATGGTACGTGGATCCCTATAAATACCCTTACAAACACTCATTTCTAACACTCCCCCATCTCTTTTCACCTTACCCTTCTTTCATTTTCTCTCATTTATAAAATTTTTCGTATGAGTTGAGAAGATGAACAATACGATCAAATATGGTAACATGTTTTTTAATTTTTTTTCAATGCTTCTTTCTTTTGCATAAAATTTATTCTCACCTTTTTTTTCTCCAGATATTTCAGAACTTTATCTCATTTTCATCTATTTTTCATACATAATTTTTTTTGGCAACTTCATATGCAATTACATTGTAGTAAACAATATAATAGTTCCTTATTATCTACGTATCTTTAATAATATTATCAATACAAATTTTATACTTATCCAACTAAATTAAATTATTCCTTTTAACTTATAAATCAGTTAAACTATTGAATAATAACCTAATTAAATTAGATAAACTACTAAAAAA
Source organism: Inga leiocalycina (assembly GCA_963242795.1). Lineage (NCBI taxonomy): Eukaryota > Viridiplantae > Streptophyta > Magnoliopsida > Fabales > Fabaceae > Inga > Inga leiocalycina. The sequence continues at coordinate 25,583,751 of OY725326.1, read as the reverse complement.
ATAAACTATTTAATTTAATATTAAAAAAACAGAAACAAATGATCATATTTTTTTTTAAATTTTCTTTATTTTTGTAGTGGTTTGTAAACCGCTACTAATTAACGCGCCGTTTAAACCGAAATTAAATTTTTTGGCGCGTTATTTGAATTTTCGTGAAATTAGTAGCGGTTCTACGACCGCTACTAATTTCATAAAAATTTAAAATTAGTAGCGGTTTATTAACCGCTACAAAATAGAAAAAAAAATTCATTTTCTTTTCTCACATTGAAAATTTCATTTTTTATATTTGTAGCGGTTATATTCTTGAAAAAAATTTTCCAGCTTCTGGTGATGTTGTAGCGGTTTAGTTGAATCGATACAAAGGAAGTAGCGGGTATTTTCTTCGAGTAGTGGTTTTATGTAACCGCTACAAAACCGCTTGCAACATGCGATTTAGTAGCGGTTTTATTAACCGCTACCAATGTTGTTTGTAGCGGTTAAAACCACTACTAATATCCATTTTTCACCTCTACTAAATTATGTTTTTTTTGTAGTGATAATATCATACTGAAATTCTCCCACATGTCTTTTTTATAAGTAACTTTTTTTCTGAAGTTATAAAATGAACTGACGGTTAAGATTAATTAAAAATAATGATTGCATAAAAAATATCATGTCTTTTTTAAATATGTCTTTATTTATGAAATAATGAGTAAAAAATATGAAAGAGAATTAATATAAAATAAGAGAGAGAATGAATAATAAATGATTGAATGACAGAGAATTAATGGTTTATAATATAGAGATATGTATTTAATAGGGATAGATAAGGAAAAAGTGGTTTAAATTTATAGTTATGGAAAAGTTGATTATATTAAGGATTAACACTAAGAAAAAAAAAGTTGCTCATAAATTGGGCCAGAGGAAGTAATAATATAAAGGAAAAGGGATAAAAAAATACCATTTGAGTGTCAAAATCCCAAATCATTGATTTTCTACTAAAATTGGTTGTCAATTGATATGCTTTTATAGTCAATACCTATAATCTTATAGATGACAATACTGATTTAAGATTTTAAAGTGGTATTCTATTGTCTGTCGCTCTTATAAATAAGTCCATTATTAACTCACTCTTTAAATTAAGATTAAGATAAGATTTTAGTGCTTTCACTCTTGGAAAATGGCCGACGGACATGTTGCCCCCACACTGCCTCCTCGTCATTTAAGTACTTGAAAGTCGGAACATCATTTACGCTGCCAACTCAAATGATTCAATCATTAATATCATAAATAGGGGCGAGGTCATTATTTTCTTTTTCCCCTTTTAATCTTTTAACAGGAAAAATTGCCAGAAAATCCCCATTTAAAAATTAGTTGTCATCTGATTATTACCACTGATCCAAATTTGAGTGACACGGCTCCAATTAATGAAAACATTTTAGACAGCATTTTTTTCCCTATTCATATTAAATTCCAAAAGCTCGCACCAACGAGACATTTTTGACTTTTTTTCAGTCTTTTTGAATACTTTCCAAAGTGAGATGACATAAAGTGTGGCTAATTTTCTTTGGCCAGTAAATAAAGTGTGGTTAATTAGCTGTAAAGTCCAAGTCTTTTGATTTTTTCTTGTGGGAAGTACTGTATGGGCTAATAAATATTTAATTACCAAATAATCTAATAACAAGTTACATGCTTATAATATAAAAAATGATAATATATTTATGCTGCTAACTTATTATTGAAACTTTTTCGTTATTAAATCCCTTCCTTAATGATCAACACAAGTCATGGACCTGAAAATAAGAGAAAACATGATCAAAGAGCAATGATCCCTTTCCTTCTATATATATAATACAATCCAAAGTCATACAGAAGACACTGAGCTAGTGGACTTAAACATACGCACATGAGCCCACAAGCTAAAAACACCTAATATACTCAGCATATTATCATAGTTATAATATATAAATTTAATACAACACTAATACACTATTCTAATATTCTTGACACCCCCTTCAAGTTGGGGGCGCAAACAAGTTCACAGTGCCCAACTTGCTCATTAATTGATCATAATCTTCAGTACCAATCGCCTTAGTAAGCAAATCTGCAAGTTGACTCCTAGAACTAACATATTGCAACTTGACCATCCCTTGCTGATGTTTTTCACGAACAAAGTGGCAATTTATTTCTATGTTTTGTTCGTTCATGGAAAATCGAATTAGATGCAATATGTGTTACTGACTTGTTATCACAATAGACCGAAACTGGCTCAACATCTCTTACCCCAAGATCTTTTAACAATTGTGTCAACCATACAATTTCAGAAACCGCTGTCCCTAAGGCTCTATATTCTGCCTCAGCGGATGACTTTGAAATTGTGTTCTGTTTCTTAGACTTCTAGCATCAAGAGATCCTCCAAACTGCACCAAATACCCAGTAACCGACCTTCTTGCGTTGGGGCAAGTTGACCAATCGGAATCCACATAGCATTTGAGCTCCTTTCCTCCTTGAGCATCCAAGAAAATTCCTAATCCTGGCTGCCCTTTGAGGTATCGGACAATTCGAACAACAGATGCCATGTGTGACCTTCTTATGGCATTTTAAATTGACTCAAGGCTTGCACAACAAAGCAAATGTTAGGTCAACTAGTAGTAAGATAAAGTAACCTACCGATTAACCTTCGATATGCAGACGGGTCAAAAAGGAGAGGATCTTCTTGCTTAAGAGTGTTGTTCCTTTTGTGCCTTATCTTAGCATGCTTTGCTGACCCATTCCCTTTAGCACACAATCGGATATGCCGTTCCATAGGAACCCTTAAGGGTTTGGCTCCACTTAATCCCATATCCACAATGAGATCCATAGCATACTTCCGCTGACTCAACATAATGCCTTTCTCAGATCTTGCCAACTCTAAACCCAAGAAATATTTAAGGTGGCCCAAGTCTTTAATTTTGAAATTATCATGCAAGTATGCTTTGAACTCATTGATTATATTAATGTTATTCCCTGCTATTACAAGATCATCAACATAAGCCAACACAATAGTTATATCCCCTTTATTTTCCTTAATAAACAAGGAGAAATCATATTTGCTTTGTCTAAAACCACCTTGTATCAAGGTTCTTGTGAGTTTAGCATTCCACTGACATGAAGCTTATTTAAGACCATACAATGATTTAATCAACTTGCAAACTTTACCATTTCCAAATTGATCAAATCCTTGTGGCATTTTCATGTAAACTTCCTCATGTAAATCCCCTTGCAAGAATTCATTGTTGACATCCATTTGAGAAAGATGCCAACGATGCATTGCTGCAAGAGTGAGGACTAATCTCACAGTAACCATCTTGACAACAGGGGAAAAGGTTTCAAAGTAGTCTATTCCCTCTTATTGGCTTTATCCTTTTGCCACTAATCTAGCCTTATACCTTTCTACCTTACCGTTTGAGTCATATTTGACTTTGTAGACCCACTTACAACCTATGGCATTCTTGCCTTTAGGAAGGTCTACAATCTCCCATTTTTGTTTAACTCTAGTGCATTCATTTCATCCTTCATGGCCTCTAGCTACTTGGGATCTTTCCTTGCTTCCTGAAAACTATAGGGCTCAATAACATTGTTAGTAGATAAGATATAATCCTTATGATCTTTAGAAATATTTGCACAAGACAAGTACTCATGGATGAGATACCTGCATTTTACCTTTTCAGAAGAATTTGCCACCTTTTCAGCTAAGCACACATGATCATTCATCCAAGAGGGAGGTCTTTTGTCACGCACATGATTGCTTGGCCCATCCATATGCTGTTCGGTATCAATTTGAGTCTCATTTCCAGGCTGGTTTAAAATAGCTTGGCCATTCTGATTCAAGTATGCTACTGGTATATCTGGTTTGGTTGGAATCTTTTCATATGTAAAATGATCTCCAAATTGATCCCACATATGTCTAATGGGCCACCTTTGGTTATTAGAATTCATGTCCTTAAATGGGAAACGATTTTCATGAAAAACCATTTGCCTACTGACTGACATCATTCCTTGTCTAGGATTGTAAAGCAAGAAACCCTTTTGATTAAGGGGATACCCCATAAAAATATTTGGTTCAGCCTGGGGTTGGAATTTATCAGTATTATTCTGGAGAGTAGTAAAGGCTAAGCATCCAAACACCTTTAAGTAAGATAAATCAGGCTTTTGACGATAAAGAATTTCATATGGAGATTTGAATCCCAAGGTTTTGGAAGGTGTTCTATTAATAAGAAATGTTGCAGTCTTAATACTCTCTCCCTAAAACTTATTTAGAACCTCAAAATGAATCAAAATGCTTCTAGCTACATTTAACAAATGCCGATGTTTCCTCTTTACGACCTCATTTTGTTGAGGAGCATAGGGACAAGTGGTTTGATGAATAATGCCCTTTTCACTTAAGTATGTTCTAAGGTAATTTGCTAATTCTTATCCATTATCAGTTCAAAGTTTCTTCACAGTGGTAGAAAATTGAGTGCTAATATATGCTATGAAATTCTTCAAACAAAGTACACTCTTATTCTTATTTATCATCAATAAAATCCAGGTACATTTAGAGAAGTCATCTACTAAAGAAAGAAAATATCTATGTCCTTTATAGGTGGGTTCTTTATAGGGTCCCCATACATCAGCATATACCAGTTCAAAAGTGTTAGAACTGGCTGACACCTAAGAGGGGGGTGAATTGGGTGTAAGATAAAAATCTTAAGAACTTTGAAAATCTTTTTGCATCTTAGAGGAAGCAATAAATATGAAAGTAATGAATCCTAAATCAAAAGTTTATATATACTGGAAATATAAGAGTTTAAGGAAGAGAGTGTGCAAACTGTGATTTATCCTGGTTTGGTCCAATCTGCGATGGCCTACGTCCAATCCCCAGGCTCCTTCTGAGATTTTCAAATCCACTATCTTCTTGTTTAATCCAGGCACAAGAAAAGCCTTTACAACCCACAAGTTTAGATGGGCACTTGCGAAGCCATTTACAAATCTCTCACCGAGTTACTCCCCCTTACACACCGTAAGGTTACAACTGAGTTACTCTCCTTACACACCCCGTAAGGATACAACTTTGATGATGAAATATTACAGTCAATCTTCTCTCTCAAAAGTGAATAGAAGAATACTGAAGCACAATGAAAATAATCTCTCTCTCAAATATATATGATATAGAAAATGGATAAGAACAGAGAGTAGTTGGGTTGGAGTAGATGATTCATGATCTTTGCATGTTTCTCATTGTAGTGTCTTCGTTCGTAGTTCTAAACTCTGAATGCTCTTCTATTTATAGTTGATGAAGGTTGATGACCGTTTGAGCTTTTCAATATATCCGTTGGAGTGTGGCTTCTTCAATTTGAAAACTAGCCATTATAATGTTGACACTTCGCTTCCGTAAATTCACCTTTTGACTCTTCACATCATATCTTCATTGTATTCCTGGAGAAATACATTAAACACTAATACAATGAAGTGTTAGAGTGATTAGAAGCAATAAGAATGAGTTATATGATCATTTAATTGATTTCCAGAATCTTCAGGATGTTGTTCTATTTTCCTGGGAAGCATTACTCGAGTGCTTACTCGAGTGGACATCAAGTTTCTTCACAGGTTACTCGAGTGGCTACTTCAAGTGAATTCTTGATTTTGATTTGAAACATGGCAAATTATATATCATCGGAAAGCTCTCATCGTTAACATTCCAACGCAACAAGAATTAGCTCCAAACACGTTGTTTACTGAAAGTTATGATCTAAAGAGTATATACTATTCTTAGACCATTTCTGAACTCACGAACCATCACGAGCAGCAACTTCCAGAAGTCATAGCTCTTAGGATATAGCTTCAAATGTGACCAATCATATATCCATTGAAAGCTATTTGAGTCTACTTTGATATGGCACTAGTTTCGTTGCAATCCGATGTGTAGTTTGGGAGTTATATCCAAAATACCAAAACTGTCCAGGAATATGACGCTGATTCATGTGTCAACTTTCGAAGCTTATATCTCTCTCATATGACCTCTTTTGAATGTGATCTTGGTGTTAAAAGTTCGTGTTGAAAGTCTAGTTTCATATGCCACCAGTTTTAGTTCCATCCGACATATGGTTGGAGAGATATCATCAAAATACCGAACCTCTGTTCTGCCACGTGAAAACAGAGTGCCTATTACTTCAAGTGCCGCCTCGAGTGATTCATCAAGTAACCCAGCAGATTACTCAAGTAGCTACTCGAGTAATCACCTCCAAAATGAGGCAGTGCCCTATTACTCGAGTGATTACTCGAGTAATCATCCCCGGAGGCACCATAACTTCCGTATACATCATTTTAGCTTTGTATTGACCCATTCCAACTTCCGTTTGACCATAGAAACCTCCGATATCACTTCTAATAGCTTGGATCTTGATATTCTCATGTGATCTTGCAATTTCTTCTTTCTTTAATCTCTTTCTTCTTCTTTCTTCAATCTCTTTCATCTTGTTTTGCCACTTGATGATCATTCTTCATAACCCAACTAGATATCTTCTTGAATTGATGATCGTTCTTCATAAACCAACTAGATATTTTCTTGAATATCTTTAATCTTCTTCTTTCTTTGTTTTGACCAATTTTTATTCTTGATTTTTCATTAGTTCTTGCAATGCCTTCTTTCTTCAATCCCTTGCCTCTTGATTTTCTTCTTGATGATCATTCTCCATATATGAGGCATTATAGCATCAACCCACAATCAGGTTGATGACTAATCTACAAGATATACAACATTAAGTATGGTAGTTAGTCAATGTAGAAGATAAGTATATTATACAAACTTTTTTCTTATATTTGACATCTATATTTGACATCATCAAACTATTCATATCTAACAAAAAGGACATGTAGAAATGTATTATGACAAAGAAAAAGGCAACCTAGTCTGTTTAGATTGGGAGCATACATCACAGCTAGTCTTGGGGGTTCTGATGAGCTCTTTATTTATTATATCTAAGTGTCTAAGGATCTTTACAGGAGTATGGCCTTGCCTATTATACCATAATTCTGTAATAGAGGAGTCAATTTGCAAGTTCATGGTTCTATCATTCTATATTTCGTTCCTAATAAGATATAACCCATCATGCAGTTTACCAATCACAAGGCATTTCCCAGCTGGGGTTTCCTACAAGGTACAATGATCTGGATAAAATGCTATGCTACAATTAAGTTGCTTAGTCATCTTAGAAATGGATATCAACTTGAAACAACATTCAGAGGTATAATACACATATGTTAATAGGAGATTATTGAGCAATTTAATAGTTCCAACATGCATGATAGTGATTTTATGTCCATTAGGCAATTTAATCTTCCTAAGGGGTCCATTATAAGTAGTGATTGTATCAAGCATGGCAGGGTTACAAACAATATGACATGTTGCCCCAGAATCAAGAATCCAACTAGAATGACATGCATTAATAGTAGGGGCAGCATTTAACAAACCTAGAATATTCTCTTCTATGTAATGATTAGTACCAACAACAATATCTTCAGTGTCTTTCTTGAGTAATTAAAGGAGCCTGTCATATTGGTGCTGTGTGAGGGGCACTTGAGGATCAGTTGGAATTCCAGAGGATGTAGTGTCCAATGATGTATTATTGATTTGATTGTTGGAGGCTCTTCGACCTTTGTATTCAGCAGGGTATCCGATTAGTGTATAACAACTCTCCCTAGTATGTCCCTTACGTTGACAGTGTGTGCATTCTTTATTTGATCGGCCTTTACCTCATCCCCTGCCTTACCGACCATGTCCTCGAGTTGTGGCAACGGTAGATTCTAATGGGTTCGAGCATGCCTGAGAACTATTAGACGATTGTCCTCATCTTGACAAATCATAGAATAGGCGTGGTTGACTGTGGGTAGAGGGGACATTAAGAGGATTTGTGAGCGGGCTTGCTGGCGTACATCATTCAAATCCATAAGGAATTGAAATAAACACTGTTGTTGCACTATCTTCACATAATCCTGAGATATGGAACATTGACATGAAGGGAAAGGGACAAGAAGGATGTATTCGTCCCAGAGTTCCTTAAGTTTTGTAAAGTAGCTTGTAACCGTAAGTGTGCCTTGGGAGAAAGAGGAAAGATTCTTATATAGGGAGAAAAATCCTTGACCCATCAACTTTGTTAAAACGCTCTTGTAAACCAAGCCAGATAGATTTAGCACTGTCAAAGAAAACCATGCCATTTGCTATTTCTTTGTCAATTGAGTTGATCAACCAAGATAAAACTACAGCGTTACATCTATCCCAATCACTAGTGGAAAAGTCAGTTTTAAGACCGGTTAAAAATGACATTTTAGACCGGTTCTGGATCTGGTCTTGATATAGCCGGTCTTAAAAGTGTGCTACTTTTTAGACCGGTTCTATAACCGGTCTTTAAAAAAATTTTAAGACCGGTTATTTAAGAAACAGGTCTTAAAATAATTATTTTTAGACCGATTATCAAAGAAACCAATCTAAAAAGTTCAACATTTTAGACCGGTTTTAGGATAACTGGTCTTAAAAGTTCTAATTTTAAAACCTATTTTTAATAGAACTAGTCTAAAAAGTTTCTTTTAAAAAACAATTGTTCCGTTTAAAAGATTTACCAAGCAAGCCATTTCCCCTATTTTACATTTCACCCTACAAGCAGCCATTTCAACGACATCCAAATAAATTCTTCTCTTACACATTTTAACAAACATCTTATATAAATCACATACATGACAATCCAAAATGCAAGAAGACATAGATTCACCCATATTTGTTGATATACATGTAGTAGCATCGATGAAAATTAAAAATTAGAACCACCTGAATCAGATGAATTAGCATCAACAATAGACCTTGGAAAAAAAGCATAAACAATAGGCAAGAGACCCTTTAACTCATACTCACACAAATTAAGCTCGCTCTTTGCATTTGAGTAGGCCCTCACGTGCCTTCATCCTATATGAATTTAAATATGCATGTAGAAAATAGTTATTCTTCTAGTTTCTAAATAATAAACAGTACAAGTTTGTAATAACATTGATTTAAGGCATACCAATTCACGTTGCCTCTAAGAGTGTTTATTTCTCCATTATACCTTAATATGTGCATAGGTTGAGCTCGGTCCCAGCTAAGACACCTCATTTGCTTCATTTTCCTGTGATGACAACAAAAAAAGTAGTTTTATATATACCAACAACAATATACATGATAATTATTTTAGCTAACTAACCTTCAAAGTAGTTTTATAAAGAGATATCCTCCCATATCCCTTCATGATGATCGTTTCTTGTGCCGTGTTCATTGTCTGCTTCATCTTCTTCATTCAATTCTGGTAGACCCTTAGAAAAAGAAGGAGTCTCAAGAAGATCATTCATTGAACGACTTTCCTGATTAATATCAACGACCTTTTTTCTTGGAGAGCTATAGACCACATTTTATTTGCTTGATCGGTAACATAGAACACTTGTTTCGCTTGATATGACATAATAAAAGGTTCATCTCTAAAACTTCTACTAATCAGATCAACCAATATAAATCCCAACTGATCAATCATCACACCATTGTTGACATCAACCCACTTACATTTAAAAATGGGAAATTTAATTTTAACATAATCAACCACCCAAATCTCTTCAATAACCCTATAATAAGGTATTGCTGCCAATCTAGGGTTCTTATCTTTCAAACTAGAGAATTGCATATATTCAGCCACTAACATAACCCCACTATTATGGATAGTGCTCCTATCATCAAGGGACTTCATGTAAAACGTATAACCATTGATCACAAATGAAGTCCAAGCTATGACATCAACCTCAGGACCACGTGCTAACCATTTAATTGTATCAGAAACACATTCTTCTCCGTCAACCTTTTGTTTGAACCAATATGCAAAAATTTTGTTATGCTCCCTAATTAACCTTTGTTCGGTCATTCGACTATTTTCTTTCCGGACAATTTCTTTATGAGCATTAATGTAATCTTGAACTTCATCAACATTATTCAAGATGTACAAGTGGACTTATTGCAATTCATCAGAATCAACACTTTTTACTGTAGCCCCGTGTCTACCCTCTTATTCATCATGACATTCAAGAAGCACTACTACAAAAAAGCAAAGCTGTGGCGCTAGAGAAGTGGTACATATCTGGACGCCACTAAAAGAAGCTGTGGTGCTGGGAAGCGCCATAGCATTTTAAATTTTATTTTAAAAAAATGCCCTCCTGTGGCGCTTGTTGGAGGAAGTGCCACAGGAGACCAAACCTCTCAAGCACCACAGGAGGTCCCTTCCTGTAGTACTTGCTCAAGCAAGCGCCGCATGAGGGTCCTCCTTTTTTTCTTTTCTTTTTCTTTTTTCTTTTTTTTATTTGGGTACTTCCTATGGCCCTTATTTAAAGAAGTGCCACAGAAACTCTTTTTTTTTGTATTTTTTGTTCATATCTCCCATAATTGTACAGTATTGCACACTGCATGGTCTAATAAACATTTTGTATCTATATCCACAATGCAGCAGAATGAAGAAAAGTAAACAACAATGATAGACAACTTCAAAATGATACAAATAGATGATTAATTAATTAAAATAGTACATAAAATAATTATACAATATATTGTACGTGAATGAATTATACAACAAATTCAACTTGAATACATGCATGCATGACACAACAATTGCCAAGAAACAACACAACAAAGGCCAGTAGCTAGTGATGAATTAAATAATATAGCTACCCAGAGATTTGCCTAAACATATATTCACACCATTCCTCGATCATTTCATTAAGCTAATGGTCAGTCAAAGTGTGACAACATTGATCTTCATAATACTATACATATATACAATCAGCCACAAATTAAAATGAATTAAAATCAGCAAAACATAATTATCAGGAACTAATTAAATTTAATTAAAACACAATATGAAGTGCAACTAAATGACTTACTTTTTAAGGAATAAATGCCTGATCATGTGTAATTTACATCGTTCATAAATTTCATGATCTAATACCCACAATTATTGTCATTGGGTTGGAAAGGGCACTGTAAAAATATAACACAATATTTAACTCTATTTATGAATAAAAATTGTTTACTAATAAAGTTTGAGTAAATTCATATATCAGTACTAGTATCTTCTTCCAAGGATAGCTAAAGTGAGGGTCAGCAGCTTTAGAATAGCTTAAGGAGACAGAGGCCCGATATGTAGTCAATGTGCTAACAAAACAAATAGAAACTGATGACTTTTGGTTATTCAATCACATATGCAAATATTTACACATACGCACGTATACTAACCTATTAAACAATAGTAACATATCAGAACGGTTTTATAGAAGACCATTTTTTAGAGGATCCACATAGTAAATGTGAGGGCCTAAAGGTTCCGCTGGATTGATAACTATCAATATCCAATGGAGCCTAAAATATTTTAAAAAATTAGTTTCAACAATCATGGTATGATAAAAGTTAAACAATAAAAACAAAAATTGTACCACTAATAACTTACCCCGCATTGTATGGCACTAAAAATAGAGTAGTTGGTGTCGCTCTCTTTCTAAAGTAATCTTTTAGTTCATTAGACTGCGCATTTATATCTACTTTACCCCCATGGTAGCCAACAAGAAAATGGTTGACAAATACGAATTGGACCATGTTTGTATCCATTAAGATCTCATTGTACAAATGCCTGGTATAAAACAAACAGTATAATGAAAAACAAAAGAAAAGGAATGAGAAATATTAATAACAGTGATAAACAATAATGGTCAAGTACCTTATCCAGATGTTGATAACTGAAGCACTAACCCAATCACGAGTACATATATCGTGCACGACCTCGGCAATTACATAATCAACTAGATCGTCAACATTGTAGATATGTCTTTCAAGATGTATTGCCAATTCTCCTTCACAGATCAATTATGCTGTAATTGATACTAATTGATCACGATATGAGGTCGGTCTTCTTTTGTTTTGTTGGTTAGCCGATGCTTTCGACTTGGGTTGTGTTGTCGAACACTTTGAGATCTTACCATAATGTTGGATTTGTTTTTCTCTAGACTGTCCACCTTGCGAAAATTAGAAAATTAAATCACAGTTTTAGATGGAAGTACAAATGAAAAGTGCAGGGACTTGTAAATGAATGACATTTTTATATGGCTTGATAAGACCTATTGGCCAAGCAATATAGCTGCCTACAACATCTTTCACTATTATTTGCTCATCCTGAGACATGATCGGTAAGAGGGCGTCTTCATTCGTTCAAACGTCAACCCTCACTTGGAGTGTGTTGTCAGGCAACGGTGAATTGTGCAGTTTGTACTTATCAGTGCTGTAGGCAGCACCCACTGCAACCACGTGCTTGGAAGTTTGCTCGGCATATAACTTGCATTGAAATTCGTCCTATAGAAAATTGAGTTAATATGTTATAGTTTGCTAAATTATAATGTAACATAAAGTTAAGTAGTGAAGAAATTAATTACCAAAGGAAAAGGGACTTTAGGCATGGAAGTGCAACTATCTCTGACACTTAGGCTATCACAGAAGGGAACATTTTGTGTTGGCCTACACTACACTAACTGTTGTATTTGTGTTGTTAACAACGCATTCTGATCTTGCATCAAACACATTTGTCCTAAGAATTGTTCTTCTTGTTGTTAACTCACTTACATTTGAAGACAGGGACCTTGAACATAGAGTAATCTAACTCCCATATGCGTTCAATGACACCAAAGTATGACATTGATGCATAGATAGGGTGTATGTCTTTAGCACTGGATCTATGCCAAGAATCAGCAACAAGTGTTACCCCACTATTCTGCATCATGCTCTGTGTATCATGATCTTGTGTATAGATGTGTAATCGTTGATTGCATAACCATTGTAAGATAATACATTTAAGCCTGCTTCCTTCAACAGGCACTACAATTTTTCAGAAATTGAATTAGGATTCCGCTCCATCTCATCATTAATGCGATTTTTCAACCAGCCTGAAAATTGTTTATTGTGTTCTTTTGTTAACAAATTTTCATTCCTATCACCATGTACCAATCGAAGAGTATCCTTGTGTTCTTCTACATATGGTTTGACCTCATCAGTGTTATATAGCACATACAAGTGGGCTTGCTCCTGTTCAGTCGTTATTACATCCCTCCCAGTTGTTCCTTTCCCTGATCTTCGCCCATCATAATGGGACTTGGGGATCCCTACAGGGTCAACATTTGATAGAAAATCAGCACAGAAGTCACTTGCTTCTTCAACCATATACCTTTCAGCGATACAACCCTTTGGGCGATATCTATTTTTCACATACCCTTTTAATATTTTCATGAATCGCTCATTCGAGTACATCCATCTCAAGTACACTGGACCGCACAATTGAATCTCTTTGACCAAGTGTACGATTAGATGTACCATAATGTCAAAAAAAAAAGGTAGAAAATACATTTCAAGTTCACACAATCAGCCTTTGCAAATCTTATAACTTAGTTGAATCTACCAATTTACTGCAGATCAACTTGAAAAATACACAAAGTTTAGTGATGGTGTTTCTTAAATTTTTGGGTAAAATGGATCGTATACCAACCGGTAGGAAATTCTTCATGAGCACATGACAATTATGAGACTTGAGGTTCTTTAACTTAAACTCTTTCAATGATACAAGGTTCTTTATATTTGATGAGTAGCCCCCAGGAACTTTAATTCCTTGCAGAAACTCACAAAACAATTTCTTCTCTTTCCTCGACAGAAAGTATGCCGCTAGCGATAGGTAGGTACAATGACCTTGCTCAATCAGTTCCAACTCTTCTCTAATTCCCAAGTTCACCAAATCCAACCTCGAAATGACATTATCCTTCTTTTTCCTTGGATATTGAGCAACGTGCCAATTAGACTATCAAAGATATTTTATTTTATGTGCATCACATCAAGAAAATGTCTCACATATAAAGACTTCCAATATGGAAGTTCAAAGAAAATAAACTTTTTCTTCCAACCACTTGTCCCGATTTGTTTTGCAAAATCCTTGCCAAAATTGTTATCCAAGTCTTTTACCTTGGAATACACCTGGGCACCGGTCAATATCTTCGGTGGGTTACCTTCTTCTGAGTCACCATTGAAAGGCTTTTTCTACTTCCTCCAACGATGTTGTGATGGTAAGAATCTTTGATGCCCCATGTAAACATTTTTCTTACAATGATGAAGTCCACTGAATGAGTGTCATCTTCACATATAGGGCATGCACCATATCCTTTGACGCTGTATCCCGACAAATTACCATAAGCAGGGAAATCATTAATTGTGCCAAACAACATGACTTTGAAAGTGAAACTTTCTTCCATGTACCCATCATACACACTGACGCCTTGCTCCCAAAGCAACTTCAAGTCATCAATTAAAGGAGCCAAGTATACATCTACATCATTCCCAGGTTGCCTTGGCTTAGAAATTAACATGGATAACATCATAAACTTCCGTTTCATGATCAAGTGTGGAGGAAGGTTCTAAATCATCAAGATCATTGGCCACGTGCTATGTGTACTACTCTGAACACCGTGCGGATTAATTCCATTAGTTGACAGTACAAGACGAAGGTTCCTTGCTTCATCCGCAAAGTCAGGGTACTCATGATCAATTTTTTTTTCCATTGAGGAGCATCTGCAGGGTACCTAAGCTTCGTGTCTTTATTCCTTTCATCTGCATGCCATATCAACTGCTTAGCAATCTTTGCATTACTGTACAGTCGATTGAATCTCATAATAATGGGAAAATACCATAGGACCTTCAAATGACTCTTTCCTTTCTTCTTCCTATATCGAGATGCGTTGCATTTAGGGCACTTCTCCAACATTGCGTACTGATTTCAAAATAATACGTAATCATTAGGACAAGCATGTATCTTCTCATATACCTTGCCGGTTGTAGAGCAAAGAATTTGTTTTGCCTCGTATGTCTTGATATGAAGTACATTTTCTTCTCGAAGCATATCTTGCAACAATTCAAGCAGTGTGGCGAAACCCGAATCACTCAATCCGTAGCGAGCTTTAAAGTTGTACAACTTCAACACTGCTAGTAATCTTGTGTATTTAATACTACCAGCATATAATGGTTTCTCTACATCACCTTTCAACTTCCCAAACTCGTTAGGGTAGTTATGATGCATCCCTTCAACCACATTTAGCATTTCTTCAAGACCATCGTCTTCATCAAACATGCTTTGATCAAATTCATCCGAAGCACTACTCATGGTATGCACCCGATCACTACATGCATCGTTCATCTCACCATGCCTTGTCTATCGTATATATGTTTGATCAATACCGTAACACACTAAATGATCTAGTAAATCAAGTGGACTAATCCGCTTTCCAAAACAACAAGATAAGGAAGGACACAAGATTTTGTCAGGATCTTTTGTGTGCTCAATTGCAAATGTAATAAAATTTTTCACCCCATCTATATATTCCCTTGAACACCGATTAGATGACATCCATTTACGATCCATCTATGCCTTCAATCTATTTTTTTAAAAAAGTATGTGGTTAGTTGTATGACTATTGCATTTACTAATTACTTTTATATTCTCTTACCAATTTTAAAATAAATTCCCAACATGAAATCTTCAAAATTGAAGCTTTCTAAGTCTTAAACCCTATGTTTTAATTGACAAATAATCCATTCATTATTCCCAGGCATTATAATAATTTTTCACAACTCATAACGAAAGAAACCATATTTACCACAACATATCATAGGTAAATTAGAAAACATTACAAGTCAACAAATAAAATACAAGTGTTAAGAATATATAAATAATTATTTTACTTATGCAACTAATCCATAACATTAATCATTAGAACACCTACAAATTATAACTAACTATTATTAAATTCAACTAAAATCACATTTGTAAGCTCAAAATTTAAAAAACATACCTTAAATAGAAGCTTTAATAGCCTGATGAGTTGAAACTATAAATACAAATTACACATAAAAAAAGTCAATAAAATATTAGTGATTGTAAATTATTATTTTTAATAATAATAATGTGTACAAAACATCAATATATAATAAAATAAAATGATGATTAATTAGCTTAAATCAAAAAATATGATTCAGAGAAAAAAAAGAAAGAAAGAAAAAAAAGGAAAGCATAATATAATCCCAACATTAATTAAATTATTTTCAGCTCAATGTTGAGAATAAAAAAAAATATATATTTCACTAGCTACATTATATTGCCAATTAATCTTGGGTAGTCATAAATATGATGCATGCATGCATGCATACATACATACATATAAAGAGGGAATTGAACTAGACACACATATTGTAAAAAAAATATTTTTCACTGTTAATATGCTAGTGAAAAAGATATTAAATATACTTAAAATTTCTTTTTTTATTAGGTGAATTAAGTTCACTTAAAATTTTGCTTTACATATTGGAATATAAAACTTTAAGAAAACTTTATATATAAAAAAAATATAGTAAAATTTATACATAATATATTTATTAAAAAATAATTTTTGTATTGATATATATTATAAAATTTTTGGAAAAAAATTCAATTGAATAAAATGAACTCCTTATTGTATGGTTTTTTTCCTTATGGTTCTAGTTAATATATTTAAAGTTAAACAATATAAACAAATTATATTATATTTTATTAAATATTAACATTGATATATATTGATATATTAAATTCATTTTATCCATATTTTAAAATTTCAAAATGAGTCAATGACTCAATTAACAAATTATTCAATTAATCATATTGATATCAATTTTTCCCATTTTAATTGGCTTTGTATGGGATTTTCTCTATTATAGTTTAATAAGATAATACAAAAAATTATTTTGTTAATTGGCTTTGTATTCATAAGGAACATCTCTTTTTAATTGGCTTTGTATTCATAAGGAAAATCTCTTTTTAAAAGAGAACATAAAAAAAAAA
This sequence comes from Inga leiocalycina, assembly GCA_963242795.1. Classification (NCBI taxonomy): domain Eukaryota; kingdom Viridiplantae; phylum Streptophyta; class Magnoliopsida; order Fabales; family Fabaceae; genus Inga; species Inga leiocalycina. The sequence goes on along the minus strand of OY725326.1, from coordinate 25,566,796 downwards.
ACAAAACCTCTAACCTCTTTAAGTGTTGCAAGTTTAAGTTAATGTTTTTGTGTTTATATTACCTCTATAAAATGGAACACAAATATATATAACATATATATATATATATATACGTGTGTGTCATAAAAAGAAAAAAAAGCATATCATAGAATATAATCAACATACACACACACACACACGTGCGTGTGATAACAAAAATAAACAGAACAAGCTGAGAAAAAAAGGAAGCACATTGAACTTACAGCTTAATTGATCAGTGCAGTGCAGTGGTGGACCTTGTTGCCGTTGGTGACGCAATCTTGAGTGAGGATGAGGAGGAAATTTTAGCAGTTGGGACCAAGTGGGGACCAAAAGTGGAAGATAGTACAAAGAAAAGGGAAGGGACAGGAGTGGGGATGGCAGTTGGAACAAAACAAAGATGTAGATTCACTGATGAAGAGGTGTGAGCGTGTGGGCGTGTTTTTTAGTGTGAAGATGACAGGAAATGGAGGGAGGGGGCGACGGATCCACTAAGATGATGAGAAAGGGAAAGTAGTTTAATAGAGGAGAGAAGAGGGAATAATTGAATGGAGTAGTCAAAAAGAGAAGGAATGGGTGGGAGTACGCAGGACCACTACGCGGGAAGTGAAATAAGAGATAAGGGTTGGGGTGGGGGGCATTCTTATTGGTGGAGAGTGGATTACACTATCCACTTGAAAAAAAAGAAGTTTTTTTTAATTTAATGGGCAAGTGTGGTTCCTGCCAAAAGGTAGGTGCCGCACTTACTGAAACAGGTGTGGCGCCTGGGTTGCCCAGGCCCCACAGCTGGTATTATTGGGCCACTTGTGGTGCCTGCCACACATGGCCCCAACGTCAGCTGTGGCGTCTGGTGGCTGCTTGCTTGGGGCTAGGCAAGCGCCACACTTGGCCTTGCCAACTATGGCTTTTAACCTACTAGGTGCCACAGCTGGTACCCAAAATAAAAAATAAAAAATATATATATATATAAAAGGAAGTTGTGGCAATCTTTAAAGAAGGGCCACAAAATGTGCGCCACCTTTCAACCTTTTTGTAGTAGTGAAGCCCAATATGTCTTACATTTGATAGGTAATCTTGGCAAAACTCTATGGCTTCTTTAGAAATATATTTCTGATTAATAGATGTTTCAGGCCGATTTACATTCTTCACATACCCTTTTAGGATTTTCATAGTTCTATCGATTGGGTACATCTACCGTAAATAGATAGGGCCACACAAATTTATTTCCCTTACTAGATGAACAATTAGATGTACCATGATGTCAAAAAAAGAAGGAAGAAAAAGCTTCTCAAGCTGGTATAAGATCAAATATCATTCATTTTCCAGTTCATCCAATATTTCTGTCTCAGTAACTTTACTGCAAATAGCATTGAAGAAGAAATAAAGTCTAGTCAAAATATGTTGAAGATCATATTAGGAAATGCCACGAATTGCTACTGGGAATAGTTGTTGTATTAAGACATGACAATCATGAGACTTTAGCCCTATTAACTTCAAATCTTTCATTGACACAAGCTTCCTTAAATTTGAAGAATACCTTGAAGGAACTTTCATACCATGTAAACACTCACAAAAGCTTCTTTTCTCATCCTTAGACAAAGTATGAGTAGCTGGAGGACAAAAAGTTCTCTTACCATATGGCTTTGGATGCAAGTCTTCTCGTATCTCTATTTCTTACAAATCTAATCTTGCCTTCACGCCATCCTTAGAACTACCTTGTATGTTAAGTAGTGTCCTAACAATACTATCACATACGTTTTTCTCCACATGCATGAAATCAATACAGTGTCTAACATCAAGATTGGGCCAATATGGAAGATTGAAGAAGACGGACCTCTTTTTCCATTTAATTTTTTCATTACTATTCTTTGTAGTCTTATCAAAGATAACATTGATATTTTTCACCTTTTTATAAACTTGCTCCCTACTTAATGCCTTCAGAGCATCTTCAAACTCTTGTCCATCAAAAAAAGCTTTCTTTAATCTACGATATGGGTGGCCTCGTCTAAAAAATCTCCTATGGCTAAGATAAACTGTTTTACTTCCATGTTGAAGTTGATGGTAGCATGTTCATTCTTCACAAATCGGACATGTTTTATGGCCTTTAACACTATATCCTGACAAGTTTCCATATGCAGGGAAGTCATTTATAATACAAAAGATCATGGCTCGCAGTTTAAAAACCTCCTTGTTCACATCAAAAACATCAACGCCTTCATCCCATAACTCTTTCAAGTCTTCGATTAAGGATTCTAGGTAAACATCTATGTCATTTCCAGGTTATTTTAGTCCCGAAATCAACATTGACAATATGATGTACTTTTATTTCATGCATAACAGAGGAGATAAGTTGTAAATTACCAATAGAACAGGCCATGGACTATGTATACTGCTCAGGCTACCAAAAGGATTCATGCCATCCATGCTAAGCCCTAACTTAAGGTTCCTAGGTTCTTCACCAAAGGTAGGAAATAATTGATCGATTTTCTTCTATTGAGAAGAATCAGCTGGATGTCGAAGCTTTCCATCGGATATCCTCTCATCCATATGCCATCTCAAATTCTTTGCATCATTTTCATTAGCAAACAAGCGCTTGAACCTTGGTATGACTGGAAGATACCACAACACTTTTGCAGGGGCATTATTTGATTTGTACCTTGAGGTTTCACATATCGGACACTGTTGTTCCTCTTCATACTCTTTTCTATACAATATATAATCATTAGGGCATGCATGGATCTTTTTATACTTCATCCCTAGTAGACATAGTATTTTCTTAGCTTCATAGTATCGAGAAGGCAGCACATTATCATCTGGAAGCATATCCTTAAAAGCCTCAAGCGTTTCTGAAAAACTCTTGTCACTCCATCCATGTTGTGCTTTCAAACTTACCAATTTCAATACTGCTTTCAATAATTGGTATTTTTGACACCCCGAGTACAGCGGTGTCTCAGCATCACTGCACATATTACCATATGCATGTGATTGCTTAAAAGCCTCTTCTTCTATATCAAGAATAATATCCTCTATCCGATCACCCGTATCCATGTCATTATCATCAAAGCCTACTCCCCCTATTCAAATGAACTTGGCATTTCTAATTCTTCACCATGCCATACCTATACTGTATAACTCTTACAAAATCCTTCACAAATTAAATGTGTATATATATCTGCAGCACTTAGTCGCTTGTCATTCAAACATACTACACAAGGGCAATAAAACTTCCCACTACCATCATCGACATTTCTTCTAGCGAAGTCTAAAAAACCCCTCACCCCATTATCATATTCAACACTCGTTCGTTTAGCTTTTATCCAACTATGATTTATATATATCTCAACACTTATAGCACCCTATATCCAACAAAAAAAGGATAGACAAAAAAAATGACCATAGAGTTTTAGAGATTTCAACGAATTTTAACATGCACCATTTGAAAGTAGTAAAAAACAGAACTTAGAATCAAACAATCACACTAAACAATAACAATAACACTGACAATCAAACAATCACACTAAACCAATAACACTGACAATTAAACATTCACACTAAATTAAAACAAAAATAAACTTAGAAGCGTATTACTTCAAGCCAATTATCACAAGTCAGAGAGCACCTTATTTACTTTTGGTCCAAAATAAGAAAAACGTATATAGGAATAAAGTCATCGATCACACAGTTTTCCCTTTAACCTTAATTACATTTTTGTGCAATTATTTCGTGTCTAACCACTATAGAATGTCAGAGTTAATATTGTTGAGAATAGTAAATACAAGCTAAAAGTTGAGGGCTTTAATTAATAGAACACTAACCTAATTGAAGAGCAAGGAGTGAGCTTCTACCCAAAGTCATGGTGGCAAAGGGAAGTCACGACAGAGGAGAATGGTCACTGCAGAGAATAGAGGTGGTGGCGGAAGAGAGTAATGATGATCAAAGAACAGCGATGAGGAACACAGCAACAGCATCGGTAATGACGGAGGAGAGTGGAGCAAAAGAGGAACAGGGAGTGATGGAGGAGTTCAGAACAAGCAGTGATAGAGCTCACAGAGAAATGGCGACAAGAGAAGAAAGGGTTTAGAGCGCAGGATCTGGGCACACGGGAGTGAAAATATGCCAAAATATCTCACCTTTTAGACCGGTTTTCCATTAAAACCGGTCTTAAAATGGTGAAAAAAAAATAATTTTAAATATTTTTCATCTTTAAGACCAATTTTGATGAAAACCGGTCTTGAAAGTTAAAAATTTTTAAATTTAAAAATATTTTCATCTTTTAAGACCGGTTTATTTATAACCGGTCTAGATAAGTTTTTATTTAAGACCGGTTTTCTTAATAACCAGTCTTAAAAGTTAAAATTTTTTTACATTTTAAAATATTTTGATATTTTAAGACTAGTTTTGTTTATAACCGGTCTAGATAAATTTTTTAAGACCGGTTACTTTTAGAACCGGTCTTAGAAGTTCTATATATTTACAAAACTGCCACCAGTCAAATATTTAAGACCTTATCCTCTAGAACTGGTCTAAATGTGGCGGTCTAAAAAGGGAATTTTGTACTAGTGAATGATCAGTGAGGTTTGTGTCTTTATTGCACCGAAATGCACCATCTATCAGCCCCAATTTATTCTTACCACGAAGTGCCAACTTCATGGCACGGCTCCAAACTATGTAATTGTGGGAGCCAGTTAAAATTTGGGGCACCAAACACACAGATTGTGTATCCAACGGATGTAAGTAGAGGGGTGTGTGTTGTTGATAGTAGATGATGAGGAAGTCATGGTGAGGAAATGTTGCTTAAGAGACAAAAGATTGCTGGACCAGAAATCTTGAATTCAATCAACAAATGCGAAAGGAAGGGAAAGAACTGAACCTGTAATCTTTTAGGTTGAACAATTTGAAAAAATTCTTTCGGAGGAATCGGTGCAAGATCTAAATATTGCAACCATATAAGATGGATCTTAAAGAGGATAATCCCTGAAGCCGTAGAACCTCATTCCAGTGAAGAATCCTTTGACAAGAAAGATGGTGGCGAAGGGGAATTCCACCCATTGAAACCTAACCGCCCTGTGAACCTCTCTGACTATGAAGGTCACGACGGTAATAATGATTCCGTAGAGTATTGTGTCAATGAAGAATCCTCCGATGAGATTAATGGCGACATGATTGCCTTGAATAGAAGTGTCACCTGCCGTTATTACAGAGTTAGGGTAGAAATCGGTGGTTTGTGGCTTTAAGGGCTGGAATGATCGAAGCATGAAAACGATTCTTGGAGCATTTGCAACGACGTCGTTGCACCTCTCTTATCTATTATCTGAGCCTAATCAAGCATGTGAGAAATAAACATTCGACATGAAATAGGGATTTGGGCTTCAGGAACTTGAGCTCTGATACCATGATAAACACAAGTCATGGACCTAAAAATAAGAGAAAACAGGATCAAAGAGCAATGATCCCTTTCCTTCTATATTTATAATACAATCCAAAGTCATACACAAGACACTGAGCTAGTGGGCCTAAACATACGCACATGAGACCACAAGCTAAAAACACATGTCAATGGTTTTAAACACTTATTCCTAAACATACTCAACATATTATCACAGTTATAATATATAACTTTAATACAATACTAATACAATATTCTAATTTGCCTAACACTTAAAGCATCATTATCATTATCCTTATTTTCTTTCCTTGTCAATGCTTGTAAACACTTATTCATGAGTCTAATACACCAAAGATGTCTAATATAATGCAAAAAGAATTGTTCCCAGAATATCATGAAGTTACAATATTGTGATAAAACATGGAGAAACATCACTAGTTTTTTTCCCGAAGAAACAGAACTTTTAATTGGCAGTGGAACTCATGGCTTTTTTTTATATATATACATGGCTAAGTAACATTCAACGTTTTAAAGTATTCTTTCAGTAGTATTCAAAATTTTTAACTATTTTTTACTATATGGCCATAGCATAAGTACAAACAGAGCTTCAATCATTCACATATCTTGCATACAATTCATCAAAGCAATAACACATATCATCACATAAGTATACACATATCAAATACATGCAAGTCACGAGAGTTTAATTACCGCTTGTCTTTAAGTCATCCTCTTGTTCCATTTCTTCCAACCATTGAAGTTGCTTCCCTTACTCTTCTTTGTTACCTCATAGACCTAGTCACATAACCAGATTATGTGTTAACTCATTAGAGCCATGACAATTGAACATCTAATGTGGCTAAACTAGTCCAAGTGCTCAACTTGACCCTTGGAATTCACATTTATTACAATTCACTCCAATTCCTCTTTTTCGCATATCAAGCCTATGCTGCCAAAATTTATCACCTTAATTTGAAAAATCATAACTTATTTTCTAGAACCCCAAATAAGGTGATTCAAAGTCCTAGGTAAAGCTCTTCAGGTCTACTTTAAAGGAAAGATATCACCTACTGCAAGTTATAGTCCCAGAATTCCAGAATTCTCTATTAACACAACTGTGCTAGGATTTGTTCTAGATTAATTGCCTAAAATTTAGAAATTCATATCTCCCAAACTATAGACCAAATGGCATATATTATATGTCAAATTAAACCTTAACGTGTCTACTATTATTTCAGAAAATATCAGGATCATCAGACAATATTTGATCATCAAAAATCACATCACAAACAACCGGCCTCCAGAAAATGAAATCCGGCAGCACTATTCCTTTAACTTCAATTTTTGGGTTTTCAATTCAATCACAACCATACCTTAACCCCACACAATTTTGCCCAAAGAATCCATTGGAATCCTCAAAATCATCAAATTCATATTCTTTCCCTAAGATTCCATGTCTAGCCTAAGCTTAGGTGTTCTTGGGGTCAAAATTTTGTTTTTGATCCTAATGCTTTTGGGACCAATTTCTCACTGCTATCCCACACAGTCTTTCGTCCTGAACCCAATGGAAGTATCGAAACTAACAAAATCACATTCCTTCCCTAAAATTAGAGTATGGCTGAAACAAGGCTGCACCATAACTCCAAAATTAACCGATCAAAACTCAAGATAGTAAGCTTAAATCGGAGCTTAGGCTTACCTCTAGCCGGTGCCATAGTCTGTTCTTGATTGCAACAGCATCTTTTCCTTGTGATCAAAACCAAACACCTCTAATCAAAAATATGAAACCACATAAATGTTGCTCTCATTGAGAGGAACAACATTAGAGGACTTCAGAAGCTAGAAAAGCCAAATCAGAGGTGAAATCAACTCTGGAGCTTAAGAACTTTCACTATTCATCATTCTCTTTCCTCTTCCATTTTCTTTTCATTTTCTCCATTTTTCTTATTTTTTCATGGTTGAACGAATTTTAATAAGGGAAGAGAGAGAGAGAGAGCTTGTCTTGAGATGACATATGTCACAAGTGGTAAAAATATCCTAGGGTGCCCAATGCTTCTTTCCCCTGACTTAGTTAACGTAACCATAGGGAAAATCACTGGACCTTCCTGAAGAGTGCCAAGGAATAGGACATGTGTCCAAACATCATCATTCTCTTTCCTATCTCCTCTTAGCCATCCCAACTGATCAAGGAGGAGGAGTCCGGTGATTTTATCCGACTCCTGAGTTTAGTGTCCAGGTAAGTTAGGTACATGACTAGACCAGAGACCGGTGAGCTGTCCCGGATTTCTGGATATGTGGTGACTTCTTACTAATCCATTAGTAAAAAAAGTCAAAAGTGGCTTTAATAAAGTTACTTTATCTTTAATCATTACTTTTACTTTATTAAAGCTACTTTATTATACGAAGTCACTCGGTTTTACGCCACATGTTCTTGTGGCCTCAAGATCGTGCCAAGTGTCTATGTAAGCCCTCATATAGCGCCACATGGCCTTTAGCTCTAGGAATTACCGACTATTTTGCTGGTGGGCCCCACAAGCCATTGTCTTTTTCCCAAAACACAACGTATACTCGTGTATTCTTAAAAAACGCAGGGCATACCGGTCCACCCTGAAAACACCATGTGCCCTTATATACCGACATACTTTACTCGATTAACTTGTCCCATACTTTGTGACATAGCCGGGTGGCATATTTCTTACCAACCCAATTGTGTCGTATATGTGTCATGTGCACATGTGCATCGACACTTTAATCATACTGCCTAGAAATACCAAGCCTCCTGCCTAGTAGGGCCAAATCACGTAGTCCCTGAGAGTCTTTCTATCCCTCATCATTCTTAGGACTCTTCCCAAACTAGGCTTAGTCATCTGCCTAATACAGGCTTATCCTTTAGTCTTGATATTATACCAATCACAAAGGTTGGGTTGCCATCAATTAGTAGTTAGCTTTAGTCTCATTCCTCTTGACATTTCAACAATCATTTTCCTCCCAAGGGGTTTTGTTAACGGATCAGCTAAATTTATTTATGACTTTACATAATCAGTTGAGATAACACCATCCTTTAGCATCTACCTTATCATATTATGTCTCAATTGTATGTCTACTTTTTCCATTAAAGGTTTCGTTCCTATCAGTGTATTTCAGTATAAGTGACTCCCAAATCTTTTGTGCCTCCTTATAGACACAGTAAACATTAAATAGATCATCAGACAGAGTACTTATGAGGGTGTGTCTGCAAACCGTATTTGCATATGTCCAATAATTCTTCGTGGCCTGTTCTAATTCTGATGAAGGTTCTAGTTGATTAAGAGCAGCAACTACCCCATGCATATCGAGAACAGAATAAACTCGTTCCTACAACCGCCTAAAATTTTTCCCATCATAGACATCAATCTTAGAGGTGTTAGGAAAAGGCCTTGAAAGCAGTATTGGAAAAGGCACCGCTGGTGGATTAGGATTAGTATCATGATTGTCAGGGCTATTGTTGGAACCTCTGATCCCAAGTATACAACATATGACTACAAGATGAAATATTGATTAAGGTAGTTGATGATGATGAGAACAACAAGAATAACACTACTAAGTACTATTAATTAATTACGAATGAAATTACGCTTGGTTGCTTACCTTTTTGATGGCATAGGCAGGTTAGTGCAACTGTAGGAAGCTGCAGAGAAGAAAAGAGGAAAAAGGAAGTTGAAGCACAGTTAAGCCTCTGAATTTGCTTCACCTCAATGTGTGGGAGAATGATGACACTTCGTCACTTTTGTAGTTGAAAACACACAAGCAATCTAGTATAACAGGAACAACATGAGGAAACGTAAAATCTGGATGATGTAAGTCGTGTTGGAGGACACTATCCTCAAGAGTTATTCCGCGTCCACTGGCAGAGAGTGTAACGCCCCAAATTTTGATTAAGGGCTAATGATAATTATTGAGGATAATTATCGAATTAAAGTGGAATAATTATGTGTTGTATGACAATTTTAATTAATATGCCATAATTGTTGGGAAAATTGAAAGAATGGCTCTAAATTAGTGATTAATGGAAGAGATTAATTACTAATTAAAAGGGTATGAGATGGGAAATTAATTGGCTAATGGAGGGATTAAATTGGCTAATTGGTGATTTATTGTGTGTGAGCCAATAACCTTGTGACATGTGGCAAGAGATGAAGCATGAGAGTAAGAAAAGTCTAATGTAGTATTTTAATAGTTTCTCTCTCTCTCTCTTTTTCTCTCTTTGGTCAGCTGAAATAGAGGGAGTACTATCATCATCTTCCTCCTCCTCTCTCTCCATCTCTCTCACATTCTCTCTCTTCTTTCTTCATTTTCACCATTGTTGAAGGAAGAGGAAGAAGGAAAAGCTTGTAAAAAAGGTAAGATCTTGACCTCTAATGCCAAAACTTCCTTCTATAAAGTTGTTCCTTGGAGTGAGAGCTTCAATTTGATGGTTTTAGATTTTCCATTGGTGGTGATTTGAGGAATCACGAAAATGTACAAGTTGGAGAATCATGAAGTGCCTTTGGTAAAGTTGTTGAGGTAAGTGAAAGCTTCATTTTCATATAAGTTTTGTGGCCATTGGTTAGGCCTTGAATTTCTGGAATTTCAGCCCTAATTTTCGTGATTTAGGGTCTTGGGGAGTATGGTATGTTGTTGTTATGGAAATGGTGCCTTGTTTAGTGTTTTGAATTGATAGAATTGCATTGAAGCTTAAACGTGAAGTTTGGCACCTTTTGTGTTGGTTTTGTGCTTTGGTCAAAACAGGGCATGTAAATGGGTTTTGATTTTGGTTATTTTGAGGTTACCATTGTGTTCCTTGTGGAAAATTGTATGGGAATAGGTTTGGTTAATGATTTTGGAGTCATTGGACACTTTGGTAGAAAATTGGAAAATCTGTCCCAAGGAACTCTGTTCTGGGCAGTTTATTTGTGTGGACGTTTTGAATGACCAAATGATTTCAGAAAATTGTGAAACTTTTTGGTCTTTAATTTCACATCCCAAGCTTCAAAATGGACATATATTTTGTGTTATTTCGTTTAGTATTCTGTGAGTTATGATTGTCCAAAGTTTGAGATTGAAACAGAACTCTGTTTTGGGTAGTGATGCGTTTTGTGTAATTCTGGGATTTGTATGGTGATTTCCAGTAATGGTTCATATTTTTCCTATGAAGAGGACTAAAATAGCTTTCAATGGGCTTTGGGATCACCTCATTTTGATTTTTCTAGAATTAGTTATGAATTTCCGAAGTTGCCTTGGCTGCAGCACAAAACTTTCTGTGTGCGTTTTGGCCGCAGCTAGAAATTCTTGGCTGCAGCCAGAAACCTTCTGTGCGTGTTTTGGCCACAGCCAGAGGATTCTTGGCTGCAGCCAACCCCCATTTTCAGCATTTTGGGATTTTTAAAGGTGATTTCCAACCTAGTACTTCCCAATCCTTTAGGCTTTCATTGACCTTATTATAGCCACCTAAAGGGCATGAATGGTAACCAACTTTAAGTGTTATGAAAATGAGATTTTGGAAAAGAGAATGATCCTATGTCCTTCATTTGGTTATAGGGTTGGGTATTCGCCTGAATCATAGTTTGATATCCTCTCGGATCGTGAGTAGCCGATGCTGGAGCATACGTGGAAAGAAAAAGTGTAGGGAACTTACCTCTCCTACATGTATTGATATTTGTGTTTGTGTATTGATGCATGTTATTGCTTTGCTTGATTATGTGAAACATATATGAATGATTGAAGCTCTGTTTCTATTTATGTTATGGCCATGAGTATGTTGTTGAAACATTGAGCATGCGGATATATCATTATGTGAGCACAAGTTATTGTGATGCAAGCATGTCATACATTAAACACTTATCTTGCATGCATATTGGTATCTGTTTCCAACTGGGATTCTCTAGAATCTCACCCTCCCCTACCAACATTTTAGACAGGACAAGTGGCTCAAGGAAGGAGCAAGCGACTAGGGGCTGCGAGAATCCCTTTTGGGCATTTAGACTTGGTAGTTGGTTATCATTGCTATTTGGGATAGTGGTAGTTGATTTGGATGTATTTAGAGTTGTATATTCTAGGTTGGTTATATGGTTGTATATGTTGTGGAGGTGTATTTGGATATGTATTTGGAATGAAATTTGTGTAATCCCTGTTGAGGAATTGTAAAGGGCGTATGTGCCTTATGAATCTTTAGTGAAGGTATGAATCCGGGTTTGCTCGTATTATTATTATACACTCTGATATTTTATAAATGTGATTTATCTTAACGAAGTAATTGTATTCGAAATATGAATGTGAGACCAGGTTAAAGTGTTTGTGAAATGTATTTGTGAAAATCCTATATTAAGGATGGGAATGTAAATGAATTTTGATTATTATTGGTCTCTATTTCATTTTTAATCATGTGTTTCGGATATAATTACAGAGGGGGTTACAGAGAGCAAGCGGCACTCCCCAGGATTAAACATACCCTTCTTGATTAATAACAAGGCAACAAACTTGGTGAGGGCGAAGAAAAGAAGACAGAGGAGAAGAAAGGCTTTTTTTTGTACATTTTGAGTACTCAGTCTCTCGCCTATTTAAAGCTGTGAATCAGAGAGTGACAGGCACATACACAGCAGAAAGCATGTCCCTTGGAGACATACCACGTTTAATTAACTTGCGTGCAGAGGGGAAATCGCCGGATGTCAACTGCAATTCCCTTTTATTAGTGGCCCTTTGTTGTGTGAGCAAGCCCACCACTGTTCTAGGCCACTTTACAAGGCCAAGATAATATAATAATATATATTGGCTTGTGCGCTCTTATTCCCAAAAAATATGGGACTTGTTTCTTTGACACACCCACTCAAATATTCATATTTTACAACATCTTTATATAATAGTACGTTCTCATGTGCTTGTGGATGACCGGAATTGTTTAATGTAGTGATAGAGTGGAGCATGAATGTAAAATTCTGTTTTTTTTCACCATTTGAATGAAAATTTCTTGAATTGTTTTCAATAGAGAACTAAGAGATCCCCAAATACAATTTACAATATAACTTTAAAATCAAGGATTTCAAATGATCCCAATTTTAAGTTGGGATAACTTGTGCAAAAGGACCAAATGAGTGAGATATTAAGGTTACGAAATCTTCTTTGTTTTATATTCTCTATCTACTAAAAAAAATGAACATTTAACAATAAAAATTTAAAATTTCACAGCTTAAGTTCTCTACTTTGGAGAAGCAAAGAATGGAATTGCACTTATCCTTAGGTGTAGCTCTTTTACGGCTGGTTTATTATTTATAATTTGTCTTCTGATTTGTTACATTCGTTCCTGTCTTTCAGCTTTGCTTCAGTGATTAGGTTAAGCTTAATTTGTAAATTGGAGGAAACCTTGCTTAATAATGTTAAACATAGTTGCGCCTAGCTAGCAAGTTGCTTCACCTGAAATATGCCAGAATGAAACTCTAATTCACGTCTCTTTATATAAATCCGTTCTCATGTGTTTGCGGATGAGTGGAACTTTTGTTTCTTCTTCTTTTGCCATTTTTCAAATGTAATAAACAAAATTGGCCTGCCATGACTTTGATTCAATTGTTCCAATAATGTTGTTGGCATATATTACATCTCTAATGTAGTGATGCATTGGAGATTGAATGTAAATTTCTTGGAAATGTTCCGAGGGAGAACTAAAACATTCCCAAACACAAAATTTCCTATACAACTTTACAATCAAGAATTCCAAATGATCCAAAAGGACTATTGATAATTCAGATTTCAATACTCTGCAATCCAGCTTTAGTAGATCTTGTCATATGATACGTGTGATAGGAGGAATGCAGTTCTTTTGAAATATTATAATTTTTGTTTTCAGTCAAGGTTTCCAGGTGGTGGTTGGTGGAGGGAATAAACGCTTCAAGGACAAACAGCTTTGGTTCACAATGGTCAATGTAGTTACTCTCACCAAAAGGGAAAAAGAAATTAAACGTTAATCTAATATTTGCTACTGTCATGATCATAAGCCCAAAGGAAGAACTCATTCTAAAAGACTAGCTTATTAGGTGGGAGAGCCTTTTGACTTATAAACCACACTATACTTGTGAGGGTTTCCGATGTGAGACTCATAACATAGTCATCCCCTTTAAGAGCCGACATATTCGACGGCTCCACACCATGACAATTCAATCGGTCTCCTGTGTAATATCCCAAAAAGTGATTAAGGGCTAATGACTTCAAAAGTGGATGTAATTATTGTTGAATAAACACTTTTGGAGAACGTGTGATGGGAATTTGGATATTTTAATGATTCCAACGGCTTCCTTGTGAAAATTCGTGTGGGGAGAGTGCTTATTGTGAAGTTGGAACCATTGGGAACAATTGTGCAAAAGTTGAAAACTCTGTCCATTGAAACTCTATACAGGGCAGTCGATTTGTATGGACGTTTTAAATAGGAAAATTATGTCTAAAAATTATGAAATTTTCCAGTCTTAAAGTTCACATGGCAAGCTTCAATGGACATATAATTTGTATCATTTTGATTTTTGAGCTAAGAGTTATGGATTTTTGAAGTTTGCCCAGCGAAATTAATTATTTTCTGGAACAGTATGCAAAGATTGAAATTCTAGGAATTTTGTGATTCCATACAGAAAAATTCTATATTTGTCCTTAAAACTAGACTCAATAAGGGTTCTATAGGCTTTGGAATCACTCCATTTTGATTTTTCTATAATTAGTTATGATTTTTTAAAGTTAGGGCAGAAAATCTGCCAAAAATCTCATTAAGTCCGAAAATAAAGAAATAATGTGATGGCAAGTTTTGAAATTATGAGGTACATGGAAAACTCATTTGGGCTGATGGAAGGACCTTCTTGGACGTCTTTATCATGGGCCAAGAAGAGAAAATATTATGCACATGTTATTTGGGCTTACAACATTATGTTCATGTACATAAAGTGTGATTTTTGGAATTTTACTTTAATGAATAATTAAAGTAAGACATAAACAATTATAAAATCATTTCTCCATCTTCCTACTTAGCTCATTTCGTGCTGCACCAGCAGCCAAGAGAGAGAGAAATTTTGAGAGCTTTTAGAGAGAGAAAGAGAAGAGAACTTACAAGGTAGGTGGATTTCTTCGGTGAATTCGTACCTAATGCGTATAACCTTGTTCCTAAGCTTCTCTTCTATGTTATTTAAGGTTTATGAGAAGCAAATTTGGTGTTTAAGGGGCTAGGGTTTTCAGCCACTCTTGAGAAAAGCTGGAAGGAGCTTGAGGTAACTTCCAAACTTTCGTATATTGCTTATTCTGGCTGTTGTGGGCAATTTAATCGGTGAAATTTCGCTGGATTGTCATTAATTTTAAAGTTTGGAAATGATATGGCCTAGGGGTTCTGCTGCCCAAATTGGGTCTTAATGTTAGTTGTAACCTAATGTAATGGTTAATAAAGTGGTTAGGAGTAGAAAGGAACGCGTTTACGGAGCCGAAATCGTAAAACCCCGATTTTCCCCGGAGAACTCATAAATTTTGGCCAGCTCTAGAAATCGGTCTTAGAGTTGGATTTTCAATGATTTGATGGTTCCATTAAGTTCAGGGGCGAAAATTATGTGGGGTTACAGTTGGTCACTTTTTCGGAAAAGGCCGAAAAAGCATAATTACGAAAACGCCCCTAAAACCCTTAAAGTGGGGCTGCCAAGGGTAAATTTGTAATTTAACCTTGAATTTGATAATTCCGAGTACAGAAATGGATTCCTTAGGCGGAAATATGTTAGAATAGCCCAGATTAGAATTTCGGGAAAAGTGCAACCGGACCGGGTATGGCGAGCCCGGGCCAGTCCCCGGGGGCTTTTTTGTAAATTTTCATTATAGACTCATATAACCCCAAGAAACACTATGGAAGTGTCTAAATGGTGCATTTGGAATTATAGGATTCGATATTTGCCCTGTTCGTGATCCGCCTGCGCTAGAGCACAATCGGAAAGAACAAGGTAGTAACTCCTCTCTTATACTTTGTGTGAAACATTGTATGTATATTTGTCGTGCATTGAGAATACATTGTGACATTGTGATGCTTTGTGATCGCAGTGAAAGCTGATGCCTAGTGAATACTTTGTGAATACATTGAGATCGTAGCGGAAGCTGACGCTTAGAGTTTACAGCCATGAATGCTGTCGTTTGTGGTGTGAACCACGTTACATTGTGATGTTGCTAACATGACCTTATATGCTTTGTGTTTATACACTGTATGAGTGATTTGTTACTACTGGGATTCTCTTGAATCTCATTCTTTCCAATGACTAACATTTCAGACAGGGCTAGTGGCGCTAAAGAGAAGCGGGCAACCCGGAGCGATTAGAACCCCTTCGGGGTATATTTGATTGTAGGGTGTTGGTTATCTTCTTTTGAACTTGGGATTACTATATATTTTGGAGATGTAATATTACTGTTGATGTTGGTTATGTAATCCCCTAGTGGAGACTTTTAAACCCTCAGATTATATATGTATAGAACCCGGGAGTTGCCGGGGATTTGGTTATACACTCTGATGTGTATGAATGTAAACTAACTGCATAGGTAATTATATTCAAATTTTGAAATTGAGACCAGGATAGAGAAGAGTTTTCGAAAGTTTTTGGTGAAAACCCTACTATAGTATAGGAACTTGAAATGAGTGTAAACTATCCGACGGTCTCTAAACCAATTTAATTATGTGATATCGAATTATAATTTTGTGGTTAAAGGCAGGGGTTACATTTTTGGTATCAGAGATGTAGTTCCTGGCAAATCCCTTAGTTGGGTTTAGGGATAAAAGATCATCTGTGGATAATTGTTGTGTATGCACATGTATGTTCCATTGATATGGATATATATATAAGACTTGTGAATATATGTGCATACTATCTCTGTTATATTAATGGGGTAAGTTGTTTGTAGAATCAAGAAAACTAGAGGACGCCCTAATGTTTCACGTGTAGACCCAGAGGTGGAGGTAGTCAATGACAATCCACCAGATCCAATGCAAGAGCTGATGGGTCTAATCCGGGATCAAAGAGATATGATTGCTGAGCTAAGAGAAGAGCTCAGAGTAGAGAAAGCAAAGAACAAAGAGGACACAATTCAATCTACTCCAGTGGAAACTCAAGAAGAAACTTATCATGAGGACACTGCTGAAGGGTCAGCACGACCCCTAGAGTCCCCACCTCATACTGTTCCAAATCAAGAGTCGCACGGGGTACCCGCAAGAGAGGAAAGGGACCTTCAGTTTTGGGTTACCAGATTTTGTAAACATATGCCTCCAATGTTCAAAGGGAGGTTTGATCCGCAAGCAGCTGAAGATTGGTTGAATCGCCTTGAGAAAATCTTCGAGGTCCTAGGATGCCCGTTCGAGGTGAAGGCACGCCTGGCTGTCTACAAGTTATAAGGCGATGCAGATCGCTAGTGGAGGAATATATCCCTTACTCTGCACAGCAGAAATGTGCCGTTGACTTGGGAATCATTCCAGCAAGAATTTAATGAGAAATACTTTCCCAAATCGGTGCGGCTCGAGAAGGAAACAGAATTCCTGAATATCAGACAAGGGGACATGGAGAGCTTTGATGACTACCTATCCCTTTTCATCTGTTTGTCCCGGTATTCCTCCTACCTCCGGTATAAGGATGATGAAGAGTGGAGTTTTGACATGCTTATTCGGGGGTTGAGGCGTGATCTAAAGAAGCGGTTGGTCACTCATATGTTCACTAAATTCAACAAGGTTGTTGAAGAGTGTAGGATCACAGAAAATAATTTAAGAGAACTATATCCTACTAAAGCTACTGGCCACCGCAGTGAACCCAGTAAGAGTGGTACTTCACAGAAGCGAAAGGGACAGGGATCTTCATCTAGGAGTGGTAAAAAGCCCTACCAGTCTGGGAGACGTGATCAACAGAGAACTCCTTTTACACCTTGGATCTGTCCTCGTTGTAATCAGTCACATCATGGTAAGACTTGTAAGGGTCGAATAATATGCTTCAATTGTAAGCGTGTGGGGCATACTGCTATCAAATGCAAAGAGCCACGACCAGAACAGAGGCAGAAAATTCAGGGCCGAGTATTCGCTATGACCCACGAGGAGGCCCGTAAATCTCCTAAGTTGATACAAGGTAAAATTCTTCTTAATGGCTATTTATTGCAAGTTCTGTTTGACTCGGGTGCAAGTCACTCCTTCATTGCCTATGATTGCGTGAAGCGCCTGGGATTGCATGTGCATAAATTACCATTTGATATAATAGTGTCAACTCCGATGGGTGTTAAGGCCTTGACTACAGAAGCTTGTCTAAATTGTGTCATAACTGTAGAAGGGCACCAATCTACTGTGGATTTGATTTGTCTGCCGCTTTACCAATTGGAAGTCATTTTGGGTTTTGATTGGTTAACGGCGAATAATGTGATGCTTGATTATGGGAACAGGAGCATAGTGTATCCTGCTTCTCAGAGGGTCGAAGTTGTAAATGGCAGTATGAATTTCCTTTCTACGGCTAAAGCTGAAAAATATCTTGAAAAGGGTTGCCAGGGGTATATGGTATTCTTCTCTGTGCAAGGGGAGATTAGTGAAACTGTGAGTAGTATACCCATGGTAAATGAATTCCTGAGGTATTTCCAGATGATCTTAGCGGATTACCTCCAGAAAGGGAAGTTCAGTTTCCCATTGACATTGTGCCTGGAGCTGGTTCTATATCTAAGGCCCCATACCGAATGGCCCCAAACGAAATGGCGGAGTTAAAGAAACAAATAGAAGACTTGCTGGAGAAAGGGTTTATTAGACCCAGTGTGTCGCCTTGGGGAGCTCCGGTGTTGTTTGTGAAAAAGAAAGCCGGGAGCCTTCGTCTATGTATCGATTATAGAGAACTAAATAAGATTACTATCAAGAACAAGTACCCTCTTCCCCGAATCGATGACCTTTTAGATCAACTATCCGGTTCGTGTGTATTCTCAAAAATTGATCTAAGGTCAGGGTATCATCAGCTACGAGTGAAAACAGAAGATGTTCCAAAGACTGCTTTTCGGACCAGGTATGGTCATTATGAGTTCTTGGTGATGCCATTTGGGCTAACCAATGCACCTACGGTTTTCATGGATTACATGAACCGTATCTTTTGACAATATTTGGATCAATTTGTTGTGGTATTCATTGATGATATTCTGATATACTTTAAGAGTAGAGAAGAGCATGAGCATCATTTGAGAATTGTATTGAATACATTGCGTGAGAAGCAGCTCTATGCCAAATTTAGTAAATGTGAGTTTTGGTTATCGGAAGTAAAATTCCTAGGCCATGTTATCTCACAAGAAGGGGTCTCTGTAGATCATAGTAAAGTGGAAGCAGTACTGGACTGGAAAAGGCCAGAATCTGTGGCAGAGGTATGCAGTTTTCTGGGTCTTGTCTGTTACTATCGGAGATTCATTCAGAATTTCTCACGTATTGCTTTGCTGATGATAGAGCTCACGAGGAAGGATCAGCCTTTTGTGTGGGATGAACATTGTGAAAAATGCTTTGTGGAGTTGAAAGAGAGGTTGACTACGGCACCTGTGTTGATTATACCTGATCCCAGCTTGACCTACATTGTGTATAGTGATGCGAGTAAGCAGGGATTAGGGTGTGTCCTTATGCAGCAGTGACGTGTGGTGGCCTACGCCTCTCGACAACTCAAACCTCATGAGATGAATTACCCTACACATGATTTGGAGCTTGCGGCTATTGTATTTGCCTTGAAAATTTGGAGGCATTATCTGTATGGTGTGACGGTAGAACTGTACTGCGACCACAAGAGTCTCAAATATTTGTATGATCAGAAAGAATTGAATATGAGACAGCGACGGTGGATGGAGTTGCTTAAGGACTACAACCTGGAAATCAAATATCATCCGGGTAAAGCAAATGTAGTCGCAGATGCTCTTAGTCGAAAGACAATGTTGGTGGCAGCAATGATGATTCAAGAGGGGAAGTTAATAGCATATTTTCGTGATTTGAATATGTCAAATTAGATCCTCTGTTCCAATTATACTATTTCCCAGGAGGAAAGTGACTTGAGATTTGAGATTGAAGAAACTCAGAGGCAAGATGGCTGGATACAGCATAATCTAGCTCGGATTAAAGGGGAGAAGCTCAGGGCTATGATCTATCGCCTAGTGGATTGGTTCGCTATCAAAAGAGAATCTGTGTCCCACTTAAGGCAGAGTTGAGACAAAAAATTCTGGATGAGGCGCACAAGAGTCGTTATACTCTTCATCCTGGTATGACCAAAATGTACCATAATTTGAAATCTGTGTATTGGTGGCTGGGTTTGAAGAGTGATGTAACAAAATACGTGGCATAGTGTCTTACTTGCCAGAAGGTAAAGATCGAGCACCAGAGACCGCCTGGGTTGCTTCAGAATCCTGAGATTCCGGAGTGGAAATGGGAAAGTGTAACCATGGATCTGGTTGTGGGATTGCCCAGGATCAGGAATTTTGATGCGATCTGGGTAATTGTGGACCGATTAACAAATTCAGCACACTTCATACCAATCAATGCTGGTTACTCTCCAGATAAACTAGCAGAGATTTATATCCGAGAAATTGTGAAACTCCATGGTGTATCTAAGAATATCATTTCCGATCGAGATCCCCGATTCACTTCAAGATTCTGGAGGGCGTTGCATGAGGCCCTAGGTACTCAATTGAGATTTAGCACAGCTTATCATCCTCAGACGGATGGACAGTCAGATAGGACTATTCAGACTCTGGAGGATATGTTACGAGCTTGTGTTCTAGACTTCAAAGGAAATTAGGATCACTTTCTTCCACTTGCTGAGTTTGCCTATAACAATAGCTATCATGCGAGCATTCAGATGGCTCTGTATGAAGCATTGTACGGAAGGAGGTGCCAATCACCTTTGTGTTGGAATGAGTTATCAGAAAGGAAGCTGTATGGATCGGATCTTATTGATCAAACCTCAGCGCAGATTCGTATCATTCGTAAGAGGCTTCTTACAGCGCAGAGTCGACAGAAAAGCTACGCTGATAAGAGGAGACGGCCTCTAGAGTTTGAAGTTGGTGATCATATATTTCTGAGAGTATCGCCAGTCATAGGCATCGGGAGAGCTATTAAGCGAAAAAAGCTAAGCCCAAGGTACATAGGTCCTTTTGAAATCCTTGAGAGGATTGGGCCTGTTGCTTATCGAGTAGCCCAACCCCCGAACTTGAGCAGGCTCTATGACGTGTTTCATGTTTCCCAACTGAAGAAGTACCAACCGGATCCATCTCACATTGTTGAATATGAAGAAGTTGAGTTACAAGACAACTTCACATATGCGATAGAGCCAGAACAGATCATTGATAGAGAAGAACGACGGCTCAGACACCGAAGCATTCCATTTGTGAAGGTGATCTGGAAGGGAATGACTCAGAGGGAAGCAACTTGGGAAGCGGAAGCTGATATGCGAAGACGTTATCCAAAGTTTATGGCTCAATTTGTGTGACAAATTTCGAGGACGAAATTTATTTTACGGGGGGAGAAATGTAATATCCCAAAAAGTGATTAAGGGCTAATAACTTCAAAAGTGGATGTAATTATTGTTGAATAAACACTTTTGGAGAATGTGTGATGGGAATTTGGATATTTTAATGATTCCAATGGCTTCCTTGTGAAAATTCGTGTGGGGAGAGTGTTTATTGTGAAGTTGGAACCATTGGGAACAATTGTGTAAAAGTTGAAAACTCTGTCCATTGAAACTCTATACAGGGCAGCCGATTTGTATGGACGTTTTAAATAGGAAAATGGTGTCTAAAAATTATGAAATTTTCCAGTCTTAAAGTTCACATGTCAAGCTTCAAAATGGACATATAATTTGTATCATTTTGATTTGTGAGCTAAGAGTTATGGATTTTTGAAGTTTGCCCAGCGAAATTAATTATTTTCTGGAACAGTATGCAAAGATTGAAATTCTAGGAATTTTGTGATTCCATACAGAAAAATTCTATATTTTTTCTTAAAACTAAACTCAATAAGGGTTCTATAGGCTTTGGAATCACTCCATTTTGATTTTTCTAAAATTAGTTATGATTTTTTAAAGTTAGGGCAGAAAATCTGCCAGAAATCTCATTAAGTCCGAAAATAAAGAAATAATGTGATGGCAAGTTTTGAAATTATGAGGTACATGGAAAACTCATTTGGGCTGATGGAAGGACCTTCTTGGACGTCTTTATCATGGGCCAAGAAGAGAAAATATTATGCACATGTTATTTGGGCTTACAACATTATGTTCATGTACATAAAGTGTGATTTTTGGAATTTTACTTTAATGAATAATTAAAGTAAGACATAAACAATTATAAAATCATTTCTCCATCTTCCTCCTTAGCTCATTTCGTGCTGGACCAGCAGCCAAGAGAGAGAGAAATTTTGAGAGCTTTTAGAGAGAGAAAGAGAAGAGAACTTACAAGGTAGGTGGATTTCTTCGGTGAATTCGTACCTAATGCGTATAACCTTGTTCCTAAGCTTCTCTTCTATGTTATTTAAGGTGTATGAGAAGCAAATTTGGTGTTCAAGGGGCTAGGGTTTTCAGCCACTCTTGAGAAAAGCTAGAAGGAGCTTGAGGTAACTTCCAAACTTTCGTATATTGCTTATTCTAGCTGTTGTCGGCAATTTAATCGGTAAAATTTCGCCGGATTGCCATTGGTTTTAAAGTTTGGAAATGATATGGCCTAGAGGTTATACTGCCTAAATTGGGTCTTAATGTTATTTGTAACCTAATCTAATGGTTAATAAAGTGGTTAGGAGTAGAAAGGAACGCGTTTACGGAGCCAAAATCGTAAAACCCCGATTTTCCCCGGAGAACTCATAAATTTCGGCCATCTCTAGAAATGGGTCTTAGAGTTGGATTTTCAATGATTTGATGGTTCCATTGAGCTCAGGGGCGAAAATTAGGTGGGGTTACAGTTGGTCACTTTTTCGGAAAAGGCCGAAAAAGCATAATTACGAAAACGCCCCTAAAACCCTTAAAGTGGGGCTGCGAAGGGTAAATTTGTAATTGAACATTGAATTTGATAATTCCAAGTACGGAAATGGAATCCTTGGGCGGAAATATGTTAGGATAGCCCAGATTAGAATTTCGGGAAAAGTGCAACCGGACCGGGTATGGCAGGCCTGGGCCGGGTCCCTCGGGACATTTTTGTAAATTTTCATTATAGACTCATATAACCCCAAGAAACACTATGGAAGTGTCTAAATGGTGCATTTGGAATTGTAGGATTAGATATTTGCCCTGTTCTTGATCCACCTGCGCTAGAGCACAATCGGAAAGAACAAGGTAGTAACTCCTCTCTTATACTTTGTGTGAAACATTGTATGTATGCTTGTCGTGCATTGAGAATACATTGTGACATTGTGATGCTTTGTGATCGCAGCGAAAGCTGACGCCTAGTGAATACTTTGTGAATACATTAAGATTGCAGCGAAAGCTGACGCTTAGAGTTTACAGCCATGAATGCTGTCGTTTGTGGTGTGAACCACGTTACATTGTGATGCTGCTAACATGACCTTATATGCTTTGTGTTTATGCACTGTATGAGTGATTTGTTACTATTGAGATTCTCTTGAATCTCATTCTTTCCAATGACTAACATTTCAGACAGGGCTAGTGGCGCTAAAGAGAAGCGGGCAACCCGGAACGATTAGAACCCCTTTGGGGTATATTTGATTGTAGGGTGTTGGTTATCTTCTTTTGAACTTGGGATTACTATATATTTTGGAGATGTAAATATTACTGTTGATTTTGGTTATGTAATCCCCTAGTGGAGACTTTTAAACCCTCAGATTATATATGTATAGAACCCGGGAGTTTCCGGGGATTTGGTTATACACTCTGATGTGTAAGAATGTAAACTAACTGCGCAGGTAATTATATTCAAATTTTGAAATTGAGACCAGGATAGAGAAGAGTTTTCGAAAGTTTTTGGTGAAAACCCTACTATAGTGTAGGAACTTGAAATGAGTTTAAGCTATCCGACGGTCTCTAAACCAATTTAATTATGTGATATCGAATTATAATTATGTGGTTAAAGGCAGGGGGTTACATCCTGCAAGTCAGAACCCTCCATGTGTAGCCTTTTCCCTGAACATCAAGCTCTCAATGAAAGCGCCAATATAATGATTACAAGCCAAAGGAAGAGTCCAATTCTAAAAGACTAGCCTATTACGATGGAGAGCCCCTTGACTTATAAGCCACACTACACTTGTGAGACTTGCCGACGTGGGACTTATAAAGAAACTGAAATTGTAATGTACCTTAGCTATACGGTATCTAAGTGTGATGAATCATTCATTTTAAATTAAGGTATTAATTTAAGGATAAAACCTATGAAAAATGGAAACTTATCACATTGTTTTATTTGTTTCTGATAAATAACATATTTAATATTTCAACATGATAAATATTGTATTTAAACAAAACAATTAAAAACAATTACCATTTCCGATCCTCATTAATATAAGATCCACATTTGCAGATACATTATTTGTTCAAAAAAAAAAATCCCGTGAAAAGTGATTCTTCTCCGAATGAATTATGAAAGTTACTGTTGGAAGTTTGACTTTAAGCAGGGACGTTACATTACTTCAATGAGCAAAGCCATTGATGTGTCGGTTATACGAGGACAAGATGATGGCGTCTTTTTGTCTCTTTCAAACATTGAACTATTCAAATAAGCACGGTAAACACGGGATTCTTTAAACAAAGAGAAAAAGTTAACTAAACCATTCAACATAATTGAATTAGAGGTTGATTTAGAATAATAGAATAAGAGTCCAAAGAGATAGCCACGTTAACAACCCAACAAAAAGAGAAATGGATAATAAGACAAGTGTTGTTCGCATTTCATTTATAATGTTACTAGTTTTTCTTTATTGGAAAGACATGAGTGGGGGCGGTCAGTTGCGCCTTTCATTTTCTGTGTAGCAAACAAAATCTCAGCAATAATGCATTAGGAGGAAAACAGATATTGAAAAAAATAAAAAACTATATTATTACACAACTGCATGATTTTAGATCAAGTGTATTATTTTTATAATTAAACTTTAACTTACGAGAAAAAAGGAACAACAGCAATCCTTGTGCCAAAAACATTGTTGTCTGCTCAATTGAGAGAAATCATATATATATATATATATATAATTCATACAATGACACTTTTAGGATATGTTTGGATGGAAAGAAAAGTAAAAAGAAAATGGAAGGAAATAATACTATCAAGAAAAACTTTTAAAAATAACCAAATAAATTTTCTATTTTTTAGAGTTTTCTCTCTTAATAGTTTTAAGAGATCTTGTCATATAATACATGTGATAGGAGGAATGCAGTTCTTTTGGAATATATTTTTGTTTTCAATCAAGGTTGTCAGGTGTTGGTTGGTGGAGGAAATAAACGCTTCAAGGCCAAACAGCTTTGGTTCACAAGAGCCAATGTAGTTACTCTCACAAAAAAATAAAAAATAAAAAAAATTAAGGGTTAATATAATATTTGCTCTTGTGATTATCACAAGCATAAAGGGAAAGTCCATTCTAAAAAACTATCATATTAGAAGGGAGAGCCCCTTGACTTATAAACCACAATACACTTGTGAGACTTCCTAATGTGAAACTTATAATTTCGCATTTCCTAAATATTAGCTGTCATATTAATAAAATTAAAAGATTTCACATGATTTACCTTTTCATTACCTATGAAATCTTAATTAATGGATTTATTTTCTTAAGAAAAATAAAAATGTGAAATATATGAGCAGCTAATTAAAATTAATATTAGTTGCATTGCTGTATTTTAATTGGTTAGACCACAAATAACTTAACAAACCAAATTCACACAAAAAATTCTCTCTTACGAAATAAGTTCATACTAATATGATGAATCCACCTAATCCACTATAAAAAAGGGAAAATCACTCCCAGGTCCCAAGGACCACAGATATTAACAAAAAAATCTCTAGGGACTTTTCTGTGATTATTTCCTAAAGTAAAATGACAAAGATGCCCCCAAGCATTTAAACACTCCTTCGTTCCAAACTGTAGGGCTCTTTCATTTAGAAGCATTTGAAAAACTTTCTCAGCTTCTCGGCTCTTCAGTTGCTCCACTCCCAGTTGGTCAATCACCATCCATCGGTTTGCCGGTGTAAAAGGCTCTGCCGTCCTCCGTAGCCGCAACATCGGTCCTCCGTCAATTGCTCATCTTACGCTGCAGGCTTCGTTGGTCCTCTGAAGCCCTAGCATGCGTCGCTCCCCCCAACATGCAGCCCCTATAGGTCCTCCAAAGTAGTAGGGTCCGTCGCTCCTCCAAAGCTAACGGTCCGTCGCTAGCCCCAACACCTAGGCTCGGTCGTCGATCATTCGCGGATTAGGTAAAACAGAATTGAGAAGGTAAGCGAAAAGAATTATAGCAATATTAGATTTTTTAACTAGTTTGAGATAAGAATTGGATAGCCGAAAGGGTGTTGCACATGAATTGAACAATGCTTGGGAAGTGTGGGTGATTTTCCCTATATGAAATTGTTTTAATTGGGGGGTTGACTGATCCTGAAATGAAATTGAATATTTTCTATATAAACTTGCATATAATCAGGAAGACTGGTGCGTGGGTAGTAGTTCTGTATACTTGCTTGTGTGCTTTTGAAATGTGAGTTTGACAGTAGTCTGCATTACGATAGTGGTGTATGGGTTGCTTTTGAAATATGAGTTGGCAGTAGTTTGCATTATGATATTGGTGACTGAGTTGATGTCATGTCTACATCTTATTCCTGGTGTATGATTTTACAATTGCATATGCCTTATGTTATAACTGGTTATGTTTGTGTTACAATATGTTGAGTCATGTTAACAACTTCTACCTCATGTCTACTTAAAACAATGTTTTCTGACATTGTGTGCGAAATGTTTTGTTTACAACTCATGAAACGTCTATTCACAACACGTTGAGTCTTTTTTACAACTTCTACCTCATGTCTCCCTGAAACAATGTTTTCTCACATTAAGTATGCGAAGTGCTTTGTTTACAACTTGTGAATCGTCTATTCACAACACGGTGAGTCATGTTATAACTTCTACCTCAAGTCTATCTGAAACAATGTTTTTTGACATTAAGTGTTCGCAATGGTTTGTTTACAACTCGTGACGCGTGTATTCGCAACATGTTGAGTCTTTTTTATAAATGTTTTGGTCGTGGCTGGATGAAACTACCTTTATTCACATAAGTTTTAATCGTAGATGTCCGTACCAATTAATGCTTAGAAATGATTAGCGCATATCAATATTGATATTTTCTTACATCGAAAAAATTGGGTCAATAAAAATTGGTTGGAATTTGCAAAGTAATCCGTTGTTGTTGGTAGTAATGCATGTCTTATGTTTGTGGTGGTGAGTTTCCTAAAGTAGAAATTATGTTTTAGATTAAGACGAAAATGCTTAATAAAAGAAAAAGGAAAGATAAAGACAAAGAGAGGCAGTCAAAAGTGTCCGCATATCTATTGTTCATATAAGAGTATTATCAGAATAGGAAGAAAAAGAATGAGGAGTTTATGCCTTTTAAAAAGGAGAGTCAGTCAGTGAAATAAGCTTGGAATGCATTGAAAGATGACGAGAAGGAGACATATAGGGTGAGGTCAAATAAATTAAGAAGCCGAGCAACCATATGCAACAAATTATTTTTCTTAAGACAACTCGACTTACACTTCTTGCTCTTCCATTTGACCATTCATTGTTAGGACTATATTCTCCTTATCACCATCCTCTTCAATGTACACATGACCATATTGTTCATTATATTTCATTAAATGATCCACCTCTTCATCGTCTACAAGATCCACAAATGTTGATGTATGAAGGGAAACTTTGAATTTCATTACTTTCTTTTCCCGTTATAGATGATATGATTCTTCGCAACTCGTCATATATTGTGCTTTCTTTTACGCATCTTGTTCTTACCGAATCACTAATATATTACATTTCATCTGCTCCACCATTTAAAAACTTCCCCCCATATGAAAGAAACATATAATAGATTCTTCCCCGAACTAGTTCCCATCTTTCATGACAATTTGCAATATGAACTTCGTATTAACAACTTCCACAGCAATATTAATAACTGAATATGCACATATTAACAACACTTCTTTTACTATCATATCAGCATTTTGTAATCAAACAAAGAATAATCACATTCAATCACTCCCACTTTAAACAAAGCCATTCCTCTGCTAGCTAGCCCAAAAACAAAGCATTCCCTCTATTATATTGCCTAAAAACATAGCACATGTTCTATATTAACAACTACAACTGTACGAATTAACAACAATTTGTTTTTTTCCATATTATCATTTTCATAGCACCCTACCACAATGACAATCAACCATTCCTACTTCATGTCATGCTTTTATTTTAATTTCACCTTTACCAGAGTATTCGTAGAAAACTATATGCGGTTCGGTGGGCAACACATGAATAACATAAATATACTGATAATATAAGCATGACTACAGAAATTCCCTATAGGGGTTCACACATAATATTTGCAAACCTTATAGCCATACAGGGCTTTAAGGTATCTAAACCTATCCCAGTAAAATGGAGACATCTTCTTATCTAGGTTCTACCAATGCAATCCCCTCATACGGTTCTCTTCTTTGTACTCAGTATATCTTCTGTCTCCTCTTGTCAAAATTGTTGGTATGGGAGAGTGAGATTCGAGAGAATCTCAGTAGGAAACAAATATCATAATGTATGCATGATAGATGCTATGTGTATGATATGTTAGCTTTAACTAGATGTATGCCCCATAATGACATTTCTGCATGCTCAATATTTCATGTAACAAAATTATGCCCACAACGAAAACAGAAACAGAGCTTCATTTATTCAAATATACTCTACACAATCAAGTAAAACAATCACATACATTACTACACAAGTAGAGATATTAAATACATGCAAATAAGGTAAGTCCCCTACCTTGTGTCCCTTTTGCTAAACAGAAATAGTTCCTCGATCTACGTGCAAGTAGCTCAGGCTCCATATTCTATCCTACAATTCCAAATGTATCATTTAGACACTTCCATAGTGTTTTTGGTGGTAATATGAGCCTGTTATGAAAATTTACCAAAATGCCCCTGGGACCCGGCCAAGCCTCGCCATACTCGGTCTGGCTGCACTTTTTCATGAAAATTCTAACCTGGCTATCCTGACATATTTCCACTCAAGGAATCCATTTCCAGACTTAGAATTATCAAATTCACTGCCAAAAGACGAAATTGCCCTTGGCAACCCTTATTTCAGTGTTTCAAGGGTGTTTTCGTAATTATGTTTTTTTGGGCTTTTCCAAAAAAGTGACCAACTGTAACCCCACCTAATTTTCCCTCCTAAACTCAATGGAACCATCAAATCATTGAAAATCTAACTCTAAGGCCTATTTACAGCCTTGCCCAAAATATATAGGTTCTTTAGGGTAAATCGGGGTTTTTCGGTTTCAGCTTTGCAGACGTGTTTCTTTCTACTCCTAACTGCTTTATTAACTATACATTAAGTTACAACTACCATTTAGACCCAAGTTTAGCAGCATAACCCCTAGGCATACACCTTTCCAAAATTTAAAACAAAGGACAATCCGACAAAATTTTAGTGATTAAATTGTCTACAGCAGCCATAATAGTCAATACATGAAGATTTGGAAGGTACCTCAAGCCCCCACTTGCTTTTTCTCAATATGGCTGAAACCCTAGCCCTTCAAAAACAAAATTTTGAGCCTCCAAACCTTAAAAAAAAAGAGGAGTAGCTTAGGATCGAAGTTATACGCATTAAGAACCGATTTACTGAAGAAAACATTTACCTTTGTAAGATTTTTCCTCCTTTCTCTCTCTAATATTTCTCACACTTTCTCTCTCTTGTTGCAGCTGGTTCACGTCAGATTATGAGGAGGAAGGAGATGAAAACTTGTTTTTATATTGCTTTATGTCATATTTCAATTATGTGATCATTTTCCAAAGTTCCAAAAATCACATTTTATGTACATAAACTCTATGTACATGTGACTTTGCTCATTAAGCCAAAGTAATATTTCCTTCTTTACACTACATGTAGGAGACACCTAAGGGTCCCTCTCTTTGGTCTCACTTAGCTTCACAACCTGTTCCAGTTACGTATACACGTAAAGTTTCAATTTTTGTCAAAATTGTACTTTTTGCTCAAATTTTCCATAAATTCATATGAAATTGACCAAAATATTTTAAATATATTTTTCCCCTTTATTTTTCTTAATTAATTGAAATTAAATTTAATTAATTAGAAAATAATTAATTTAGCACTTGTTTGGCAAAATTATAAGTTTGCCATTACATTTTTCTCTATTTTGGGATTTTTTGCCCAAATTTTAAAAATCATAATTAAATTTGTAGACATCATTTTAAAGAGATTCCAAAACCTATAGAACCCTTATTGAGTCTAGTTTCAAGGAAAAATATAGTCTTTTACTAGCTGGAAGCATATCATTCCCAGATTTTAAATATTTGCATGCTGTTCCAAAAAAGAATCAATTTCATTGGGCAAATTTCAAAAATTCATAACTCTTTGTATATAGCTCTAATTAATTCATATGACCTATTAAAATAAAGCTTAAAATGTGTAATTCACCCGATAAAATTTCATCATTTTTCTCATCATTTGGTCTTTCAAAACCTTATGACAAACTCACTGCCTCACTTGAAGCAATGAAACTACAAACACTCTTAACTTCAATAAATTCCAATTTTTTATACAAATTTCCCACACTCTTTAATTCACTATTTTATTCCCTTTAATACCTCAAAGATATTAGAAATATTAGGGAATAAATTTGGGACATCTGCTGAACTGGGGCTTAGCAGTCCACTCAGTTCAGGCTTATTCTCAAGCCTCCAATCCAAAGGATATCCGCCTTTTTATATAACAGCCCAATCCTCACCCCACCTAAGAGGTTTGTTGGATGTCCCTCACCCCACCTAACGAGGTCTGTTAGGCTGGAGAGCCGGCTATGGTTTACTTCATTAAGTTCCTCCCATGGTTAGAATCATTGGATACCAAATGCTTGGTCACATTGGTATAACTTCCTCAGCCACAACATGGTACAGTTTGAATGTTCTGTTAACCTTAAAACATTACCTTGGACATATTAGTCTAATGTCATCATACTAGGCATAACCACAGTGCTAGACAAACAGGTCTAACATCCTATGGACACCTCCCTATCAAAACCTTGCACATCAGGTCTTATCGCCTCGAGCCTTGGCTAATCACAATTTTCAAAAAAATCACATTCTGTTGGCCTAATTAAGGACTTACTAGTCCATAAGGTCGTATGGCTTAAGCACATACAATTCATTATCTTTGCTGAATACATATTGAGACTAACAAGCTGAAATAAATAATGGGTGCTTAAAGATTAAGCATAAATTTTCCATGCTTCTGCTGTCCACTTTGAGGTCTATCTCCTTCATAATGTCAGGATGATTTAATAGGAGTCCCACAGGAACCTCCCTTGACACCTGACAGCATCCACAATCTA
Source organism: Inga leiocalycina (assembly GCA_963242795.1). NCBI lineage: Eukaryota > Viridiplantae > Streptophyta > Magnoliopsida > Fabales > Fabaceae > Inga > Inga leiocalycina. The sequence goes on along the minus strand of OY725326.1, from coordinate 25,535,821 downwards.
TATTCCTCTATGCCTATTCTTGGCTCATTTCAACTCAAATCATTCTGAGACGTAAAAACTCTTATCTCAAGAAAACCCATTAAATATAGGATTCATTACAATGCACCATCGTTGAGAGCCAACATTCTAGTAGCTCTTCTCTACAATTCAACATCACGACAGTTGCACTCCACGGTTCGTTACTAAGGCGGCTGCACATTAGGGTTCATCGTCATGATGGCTCTACACTAGGGTTCATCGTCATGGTGGCTCTACACTATGGTACTATACTCGGTGCTTCACTCAGTTAACTGACTGGTCAGCCCCTCTGGTCAAAACTTTCCGTAGGTAGCCCTTTCCGATTAAATTTCACTGTAGGTAGCCCTTTATGATCAGAACTCTCCGTAGGTAGCCCTCTCTGATCAGAATCTTCCGTATATAACTTTTTCTAGTTGGTCGTATCTAAATGGAAGTATCATTGTAACAAGAATCCAAAAGCCACTCTTACATCCTATTATCTATCTCAACCTTGAGACCATATCTCATGGCTACTCATTGTTCTATCAAGAACTACTCTCATTCAATAAGGGATTACTCTATTATCAAGATTTTTTCCCTATGCTAGATTAACAACTAGCAACCTCGAGTTACCTCATACATATTTCAATTCATTTTAGTACTATGTTCAGTACTTCAGACCATCCAGGTCAAACCAAATTCCTAAGAATCAATTCAACTATTGAGTTTGATCCTTGGATCACAATTCAACTTTTAAAACCTTAACATTAGTTGAGCCAGGAAATCACTTTCCTTATTTCCACATATCATCACTAACCTAACACCATTCTGAATATATCTACCAGTCTAAGGGCACACTGGTCCCTTAGGTCTTTGGGCCTTTGGACACACAGGTCTACTATAACATCACTGGCATGTAATATCATACAATTTAGGATCTCTAAGCCAACCTTTTAGATTCATCATGAAATCTAGAACCTCAACATCACACAAATAAAAAAATGTTTCCCTCAAATATACCCAATAAGCTTGCTAAGAATCAGGATCAATAGAGCCTATTCTAACCTTTACTGTATTTGTGTAACATCCTCAAAAAATTACTGAAGATTTAACACTATCCACAAAGTTCACAAGGTTCAAAATTATGTCATGCTTCAGAACCATAGTGCAACCAATTCACATTTTGAGCTAAGCATTATTTCAGCTTAGATCGGATTCAAGCCTATCCCAATCTTCAGTATCATTGGATTAGATCCTTTAGGATCAACATACGGCATAATCATCACGCCACAAGGGCAAGAAGAGAAAACCCCACCAGAAGGGGAAAAGAAACCCCCATCAGAACACACTAGAGTGGTGGAGAAAACGAAGCCTTGGCAGAGAAGAAGGTGGCTAGGGTTTCCATATCCTTGCTCGTCAAATCCTTATGTTCATTGGTTTGAATTGACTCGTATTACTCTCATATAATAACTAAACACATGCTAGTGAAAAATGGTTGCATACATTGTTTGCTTGTAGTATTTTACAAATATGTATTTTATTGATAATGGTAGTTTGTCTGGCTCACATTTACAAAATTTGTTTGGTCGATTTGTTTAAGTAAACTCCACCCCTTTATTAGTTTTTGAATTAGAAATTAGGATTAAAGAGATATTTCTTTTGGTTGGTCTCAAAGTATTTCTCGTTAGAACTAGGTATTATGAACTATTAAGTGCTATAAAATCCCAACGATAAAAAATTGTTGCAACACTGTTACAGATTTGGTCATAAATCATAATTGACGGCTAATACCTGTCTGTTAAACATAAGATTGAGGCGTCAAGTAATGTGACGTATATATTGAGCAATGGCAGATTCAAAGATTATTACGTTGATAGATGTTCATGGATCAGACCAGACTGGCTTTAAAGGTGAACTCAAGGTCTGGTCTAGTTAAGACCTCAGGCTAAAAAAGTTGACTAGTGGTCTAGTCTAGTCTGGAAACAACTCGAATTTGGGCTAGGCCAGACCTGGTCCACCAGATTGGTGGATCGGTCTAGGTAGTCTATGATCTCTAAATTTTTTTAGAAGTTCGCACTTCACATTAACAATAGTAGAAGAAGGCATATACATTTGACTAAACCAAAAAGAAGACTTAAGAAAATCACAAGGCATTCCTTATCAAGTTATTTGATCTAATGCAGCCTTCAAACCCATCTACCACTCGATTAAGCCAAGAAAACATTTTGCCCTCACTAAGAAAGATTAAAAGAAAACCAGAGGCTATGACTCCAAGAGGAGGACCGGGGCAAGCGATGCGTAATGAAAGACTAGAGGCGAGGAAAGGAAGACCAACGAGCAACACCGTGAAAGATCGACTAGAGGCGAGGAAAAGAAGACCAGCTAGCGATGTCGTAAAAGACCATAGGCAGGGAGAATAAGAACAGAGGTTACAGTGAGGAAAGGAAGACCAAAGATGGTAAAGAGGATTAAGGGTGAAGGAGTTGAGGTTGCACTCAGGTTCTCTTTGAATAGGGTCACATGCAAATAGAGCTGTGAATATAGGTTAGCCCACTAGCCTATATGGCTCATACTTTTGCAGGCTAACAAAATGTCAACCCTAACCTGTAATGGTTGGTGGCAAGCCAGGCCACAGGCACTTGTTTTTTTTTAATCCTATTTTGTTAGGATGGTTGAAAGTGTGAGACACATATATATGTGTCATTAAATTTGCCTGTCTATCATCAACCATTCTATTTATAAAAATTCAAAACATAATCCATAATTCAAGAGATAAAGTTATTAAATTTGCCAAGGTTTATAAATCAAAAACATTAAATCATCCTTAAGCAATCAAGGTATAATAATTTGGTTTAAAGAAGGAGGCTAAGATTTTTTCTCTTTGGGATTGGAAGATGCTAAGGTGAGAGTGCGAGACTTATGAATTTTATAATATTATCATAACAAAAAATTGTGCGGGCCAACCTGTGGGTTGGTTGGCATAAACTCGCGGGCCACACCGACTAGTACTTTTGTGGGCTAAGGAACTTCTAACCCTAACCTTTTCCAAAGCTGCAGGTGGAGTCTGTATTACCAGCTCTAAGTGCAAGAAGAGTAAGGGTGGAGTGTTCAACCACTCAACTAATTTTTTTTAGAATAAATTGCTGAGCCCCTAGTCCTGAACCCAGTCCAGTTTGATTAGTTGGTTTGGTTTGGCCCGGTCCTTTTATGCATAAAACTGCTTTTCACCGGACTAGACCGGATTAAGTCACCTAGGGTCAAACCGGGTAACTTGGACCGCTGGGTTTTTTTGCACATCCCTATGCCAAGTACTCTTATTCAAATAGCATATGAATCCATGAACATTTTAATTAGACAATCTTAGTTTATGAAAATTTTTTATGTTTTTAGTACACATCTAAATGTTTTCGGTACTTAAGATAATTAAAGATTATAATTGAAAACATGGAAGATAAATCTATAAAATATCATTTTGCAGGAAAAGAAATTGACAAAGATTATTGAAAATGTTAAAGATGATAATTAATGAAGACAATTGAATATGTTAAAGATGATACAAAATATTAGTATTGATAATATGAAAAATAATAGAGTCATGAAAAATACTTTAAGGGAAAACTTTTACTAGAAAATTATTTTAGGGTAATGAGTGCAACTGAGAAATATTTTTTGGTGCTTCTCGGTGCAACTTAACTTGACAGATTTTTTAGGAGTGAACTGCAACGATAAAATTACACTAGAAAATACTTATAATTGCACCTAAAAATTACTTTGAAGGCAAAATTACACTGTGAATTTGTTTAAGGTACTAGATGCAATAGGAAAATAATCTCTGGGTGAAGATACTAATTTTCCCTTTTTTATTATATTATTTTTCTTGTGCGTTTTTATTATTATTAAATATCTATGTGTCAATTTTGATTATATTTCTGTGTCTAAATTGTGAAATTCCTTTCTTTGAGATCACAATTCTAAAAATCAAATATAAATATTCATGAACAATTAGAAAGATTATAAAAGTTCTTTAAAATAAAAAAGATTATAAAAATAAGAAAAAGTTCCTAATTCTTCATATTAGCCTTCAATTCTTTAAAATCTTAAAAAAACCCTTCAACTATTCTTATTCTTCAATTTGTTATTGAGGGAAAGGGAATTTTAGTGCTCAAATATTTTCATTACAATAGAGCACATGAGTGAAAATAAAAATTAGGGCTATCATCTATCAATCTATGTTCATACGGGTGAGAAAGCTCTCAGCCTGGATGATGTGCTCGGAAAAGGACAGAACTTCATTAACAAGTCTTATAGCATCTGTATCTTCATTACAGAATAGTTTATGGTTCTGCGTCTTCTGTAGTTTCCAACACTGAACTCCAAAAGTGATACACCAAGTTGGGTTCCTCTTGTAAGTCTGTAGGTTCTTCTTAAGCCAGACATGGAAGGGTATGTTATTAAAGTGGTGTAGACTTTGCGGTGGGACAATCAGGTTCCCACTTGTACAGGCTAATTGACACTCTCGTAGGATATGATTAAGGTTTTTAATCCCTCTTTCACATATTGAACATGAGGCGTCAGTGGCCATGTGTCTTCACATTCTTTCCTTGCTAGCCAAAGAAATACTTGTATTCACTGTGGTCCTGGCCTTCGCTATAATAAATTCCACAGAGTATCAGTTTCATTCCACTCTTGCTCTAATAGAAGAGTATAAGCAGCTTTAACCGTGAAGTTTCTGTTACCGTCTCTAGACCATAAGCATCATCAATCACATTGCCTCTAGGAACCACTGCACAAGCAATTTGCTGTAAGATGTTAGGGGGGAGCAGTTGATCAAATTTGCTCCAGTCCCATTGGCCTTCATTTTTGATGAAATCTATGATGGTCTTGTTAAGCTCTTGAGCTTCAATTGGTGCAAAGGATAAGTGTTGTATAGGGCCAAGATTTCCCACCCAATTATCCGTCCAAAACCGAATTGTCCCACCATTCCTGATATTCCATTTAAGGCCAATGGATAAATCATCCCAGATTACAGCTATATTCTTCCAAAGATGTGAGGCATTTTGGGTTTTAAATTCATAGAGCTCACCTTCTTTCCATTTATACTCAGCTCGAAGCACTTGTACCCAAAGGGCTTTGGGTTTTGTGATTCATCTAACTAAGTGACCCTCCAGTTCAATACTATTTATTATACCTATATGCCTTTAACTATGACTTATCTAGCTAAGATGATTATTAGTCATAGAGAAACCTTAAGGTAATCACTATTCCTGAAGTCTCCAAAACCTTACTAACTTAACTTCCCAAGGGAGTCACCCATCCCAAGATTTCTCTTGCCTAAGCACGATTAATCATAGAGTTACGATGATATTCGGGGTATTAGTGCTCATACTAATCTGTATATCTCTGGGCATTGGTGTCCCATATACACCTCGATCCCATTATATCATGTTAACCTGCCTAAAAATACTAGATATTGTCCCCACAGGGAAACATAAGCAGTACCAACTTCTTGGTATAGCCCCTCTATGTGCTCTCATAACACAAGGAAAAAATCTAGGTCATGCTCTAGCTCAATATTAGGAGCCCTAGAGTTAGCAATAGAATCCAAATCCTGTACTACCTCATCTATCTCTAGAGTCTCAATCTTACTGGCAGAGGATTCTTGCGCCATCAAACTTACTGTCACCGAAGCTCATACCCTTTTCCCTTGGGGTAGGCATTATTGTTGTTTTGTTTCTTTCCTCCGTATAGACCTCTACCCCTTCCTTCTATAGACTGGTTAAGAGATAAGGGCAGTCTAACTCTTTAGTTTCCTCTGCTATACATGACTCCCAGTCATAGTAGTACTAACAAAAGATCACTATACTATTCACATTAGTAGAGATACCTATAGTCAGAACCCTTTGCTTTGACTAAACATTTATCTCTGAGCAGACAATTCTATTGCCAGAATCACTGCTCTGATGCCAAAATTGAAACACCCGTCCCTAGACCCCTTTATATAGCACTGTGGAAGCATTACCGGCTTAGGGGAAAATGTTATTTAGGTCCCTAAACCCGGACTTAATCTCTAATATTGATCATTAATTACCAGATTGCTTAACTTTATTCGTAGGGTTACTAAAGTCTTCTCATTCCTTATTATCATAGTTACCTTTATTTATTTCTCTGCTCATTCTTGATTCATTCACTTACATACATGTATAGACAATATAGCCATACAGGGCTAGCAAAATATCTAACAAACAACATAGGGTAGATTAATCATCACTTCTTTGCCATAATCCCCTCTTGTGCAACTTCCTGCATTACTCTTCTGTACTTCATCAAACTTGTATGGTTGGTTGAGGGAGGGTGAGATTCAGGGGAATCTCAATGGCAAACAATGCTAACTTATGCATGCAAGATAATGCTTAGTGTATGGCATGTTTGCTTACATAAATTCATGCCAACATAAACACTTCTGCATGCTTAAGGCTTTACAATACACTCATGGCCATAGCATAAGTACAAACAGAGCTTCAATCATTCACATATGTTGCATACAATTCATCAAAGCAATAACACATATAATCACATAAGTATACACATATCAAATACATGCAAGTCACGAGAGTTTAATTACCCCTTGTCTTTAAGTCATCTTCTTGTTCCATTTCTTCCAACCATTGAAGTTGCTTCCCTTGCTCTTCTTTGTCACCTCATAGACCTAGTCACATAGCCACATTATGTGTTAACTCATTAGAGCCATGACAATTGAACATCTAATGTGGCTAAACTAGTCCAAGTGCTCAACTTGACCCTTGGAATTCACATTTATTACAATTCACTCCAATTCCTCTTTTTCGCATATCAAGCCTATACTGCCAAAATTTATCACCTTAATTTGAAAAATCATAACTTATTTTCTAGAACCCCAAATAAGGTGATTCAAAGTCCTAGGTAAAGCTCTTCAAGTCTACTTTAAAGGAAAGATATCACCTACTGCAAGTTATAGCCCCAGAATTCTAGAATCTTCTATTAACACAACAGTGCTAGGATTTGTTCTAGATTAATTGCCTAAAATTTAGAAATTCATATCTCCCAAACTATAGACCAAATGGCATATATTATATGTCAAATCAAACCTTAACGTGTCTACTATTATTTCGAAAAATATCAGGATCATCAGACAACATTTGATCATCAAAAATCACATCACAAACAACCTGCCTCTAGAAAACGAAATCTGGCAGCACTATTCATTTAACTTCAATTTTTGGGTTTTCAATTCAATCACAAACATACCTTAACACCATACAATTTGGCACAAAGAATCCATTGGAATCCTCAAAATCATCAAATTCATATTCTTTCCCTAAGATTTCATGTCTAGCCTAAACTTAGGTGTTCTTGGGGTCAAAATTTTGTTTTTGATCCTAATGCTTTTGGGACCAATTTCTCACTGCTATCCCACACAGTCTTTCGTCCTGAACCCAATGGAAGCATCGAAACTAACAAAATCACATTCCTTCCCTAAAATTAGAGTATGGCTAAAACAAGGCTGCACCATAACTCCAAAATTAACCGATCAAAACTCAAGATAGTAAGCTTAAATCGGAGCTTAGGCTTACCTCTAGCCGGTGCCATAGTTTGTTCTTGATTGCAACAACATCTTTTCCTTGTGCTCAAAACCAAACACCTCTAATCAAAAATATGAAACCACATAAATGTTGCTCTCATTGAGAGGAACAACATTAAAGGACTTCGGAAGCTAGAAAAGCCAAATCAGAGGTGAAATCAACTCTGGAGCTTAAGAACTTTCACTATTCATCATTCTCTTTCCTCTTCCATTTTCTTTTCATTTTCTCCATTTTTCTTATTTTTCATGGCTGAACGAATTTTAATAAGGGAAGAGAGAGAGAGAAAGCTTGTCTTGTGATGACATGTGTCACAAGTGGTAAAAATATCCTAGGGTGCCCAATGCTTCTTTCCCCTGACTTAGTTAACGTAACCATAGGGAAAATCACTGGACCTTCCTGAAGAGTGCCAAGGAATAGGACATGTGTCCAAACATCATCATTCTCTTTCCTCTCTCCTCTTAGCCATCCCAACTGATCAAGGAGGAGGAGTCCGGTGATTTTATCTGACTCCTGAGTTTAGTGTCCAGGTAAGTTAGGTATATGACTGGACCAGAGACCGGTGAGCTGTCCCGGATTTCTGGATATGTGGTGACTTCTTACTAATCCATTAGTAAAAAAAGTCAAAAGTGGCTTTAATAAAGTTACTTTATCTTTAATCATTACTTTTACTTTATTAAAGCTACTTTATTATACGAAGTCACTCGGTTTTACGCCACATGTTCTTGTGGCCTCAAGATCGTGCCAAGTGTCTATGTAAGCCCTCATATAGCGCCACATGGCCTTTAGCTCTAGGAATTACCGACTATTTTGCTGGTGGGCCCCACAAGCCATTGTCTTTTTCCCAAAACACAACGTATACTCGTGTATTCTTAAAAAACGCAGGGCATACCGGTCCACCCTGAAAACACCATGTGCCCTTATATACCGACATACTTTACTCGATTAACTTGTCCCATACTTTGTGACATAGCCGGGTGGCATATTTCTTACCAACCCAATTGTGTCGTATATGTGTCATGTGCACATGTGCATCGACACTTTAATCATACTGCCTAGAAATACCAAGCCTCCTGCCTAGTAGGGCCAAATCACGTAGTCCCTGAGAGTCTTTCTATCCCTCATCATTCTTAGGACTCTTCCCAAACTAGGCTTAGTCATCTGTCTAATACAGGCTTATCCTTTAGTCTTGATATTATACCAATCACAAAGGTTGGGTTGCCATCAATTAGTAGTTAGCTTTAGTCTCATTCCTCTTGACATTTCAACAATCATTTTCCTCCCAAGGGGTTTTGTTAACGGATCAGCTAAATTTATTTATGACTTTACATAATCAGTTGAGATAACACCATCCTTTAGCATCTACCTTATCATATTATGTCTCAATTGTATGTCTACTTTTTCCATTAAAGGTTTCGTTCCTATCAGTGTATTTCAGTATAAGTGACTCCCAAATCTTTTGTGCCTCCTTATAGACACAGTAAACATTAAATAGATCATCAGACAGAGTACTTATGAGGGTGTGTCTGCAAACCGTATTTGCATATGTCCAATAATTCTTCGTGGCCTGTTCTAATTCTGATGAAGGTTCTAGTTGATTAAGAGCAGCAACTACCCCATGCATATCGAGAACAGAATAAACTCGTTCCTACAACCGCCTAAAATTTTTCCCATCATAGACATCAATCTTAGAGGTGTTAGGAAAAGGCCTTGAAAGCAGTATTGGAAAAGGCACCGCTGGTGGATTAGGATTAGTATCATGATTGTCAGGGCTATTGTTGGAACCTCTGATCCCAAGTATACAACATATGACTACAAGATGAAATATTGATTAAGGTAGTTGATGATGATGAGAACAACAAGAATAACACTACTAAGTACTATTAATTAATTACGAATGAAATTACGCTTGGTTGCTTACCTTTTTGATGGCATAGGCAGGTTAGTGCAACTGTAGGAAGCTGCAGAGAAGAAAAGAGGAAAAAGGAAGTTGAAGCACAGTTAAGCCTCTGAATTTGCTTCACCTCAATGTGTGGGAGAATGATGACACTTCGTCACTTTTGTAGTTGAAAACACACAAGCAATCTAGTATAACAGGAACAACATGAGGAAACGTAAAATCTGGATGATGTAAGTCGTGTTGGAGGACACTATCCTCAAGAGTTATTCCGCGTCCACTGGCAGAGAGTGTAACGCCCCAAATTTTGATTAAGGGCTAATGATAATTATTGAGGATAATTATCGAATTAAAGTGGAATAATTATGTGTTGTATGACAATTTTAATTAATATGCCATAATTGTTGGGAAAATTGAAAGAATGGCTCTAAATTAGTGATTAATGGAAGAGATTAATTACTAATTAAAAGGGTATGAGATGGGAAATTAATTGGCTAATGGAGGGATTAAATTGGCTAATTGGTGATTTATTGTGTGTGAGCCAATAACCTTGTGACATGTGGCAAGAGATGAAGCATGAGAGTAAGAAAAGTCTAATGTAGTATTTTAATAGTTTCTCTCTCTCTCTCTTTTTCTCTCTTTGGTCAGCTGAAATAGAGGGAGTACTATCATCATCTTCCTCCTCCTCTCTCTCCATCTCTCTCACATTCTCTCTCTTCTTTCTTCATTTTCACCATTGTTGAAGGAAGAGGAAGAAGGAAAAGCTTGTAAAAAAGGTAAGATCTTGACCTCTAATGCCAAAACTTCCTTCTATAAAGTTGTTCCTTGGAGTGAGAGCTTCAATTTGATGGTTTTAGATTTTCCATTGGTGGTGATTTGAGGAATCACGAAAATGTACAAGTTGGAGAATCATGAAGTGCCTTTGGTAAAGTTGTTGAGGTAAGTGAAAGCTTCATTTTCATATAAGTTTTGTGGCCATTGGTTAGGCCTTGAATTTCTGGAATTTCAGCCCTAATTTTCGTGATTTAGGGTCTTGGGGAGTATGGTATGTTGTTGTTATGGAAATGGTGCCTTGTTTAGTGTTTTGAATTGATAGAATTGCATTGAAGCTTAAACGTGAAGTTTGGCACCTTTTGTGTTGGTTTTGTGCTTTGGTCAAAACAGGGCATGTAAATGGGTTTTGATTTTGGTTATTTTGAGGTTACCATTGTGTTCCTTGTGGAAAATTGTATGGGAATAGGTTTGGTTAATGATTTTGGAGTCATTGGACACTTTGGTAGAAAATTGGAAAATCTGTCCCAAGGAACTCTGTTCTGGGCAGTTTATTTGTGTGGACGTTTTGAATGACCAAATGATTTCAGAAAATTGTGAAACTTTTTGGTCTTTAATTTCACATCCCAAGCTTCAAAATGGACATATATTTTGTGTTATTTCGTTTAGTATTCTGTGAGTTATGATTGTCCAAAGTTTGAGATTGAAACAGAACTCTGTTTTGGGTAGTGATGCGTTTTGTGTAATTCTGGGATTTGTATGGTGATTTCCAGTAATGGTTCATATTTTTCCTATGAAGAGGACTAAAATAGCTTTCAATGGGCTTTGGGATCACCTCATTTTGATTTTTCTAGAATTAGTTATGAATTTCCGAAGTTGCCTTGGCTGCAGCACAAAACTTTCTGTGTGCGTTTTGGCCGCAGCTAGAAATTCTTGGCTGCAGCCAGAAACCTTCTGTGCGTGTTTTGGCCACAGCCAGAGGATTCTTGGCTGCAGCCAACCCCCATTTTCAGCATTTTGGGATTTTTAAAGGTGATTTCCAACCTAGTACTTCCCAATCCTTTAGGCTTTCATTGACCTTATTATAGCCACCTAAAGGGCATGAATGGTAACCAACTTTAAGTGTTATGAAAATGAGATTTTGGAAAAGAGAATGATCCTATGTCCTTCATTTGGTTATAGGGTTGGGTATTCGCCTGAATCATAGTTTGATATCCTCTCGGATCGTGAGTAGCCGATGCTGGAGCATACGTGGAAAGAAAAAGTGTAGGGAACTTACCTCTCCTACATGTATTGATATTTGTGTTTGTGTATTGATGCATGTTATTGCTTTGCTTGATTATGTGAAACATATATGAATGATTGAAGCTCTGTTTCTATTTATGTTATGGCCATGAGTATGTTGTTGAAACATTGAGCATGAGGATATATCATTATGTGAGCACAAGTTATTGTGATGCAAGCATGTCATACATTAAACACTTATCTTGCATGCATATTGGTATCTGTTTCCAACTGGGATTCTCTAGAATCTCACCCTCCCCTACCAACATTTTAGACAGGACAAGTGGCTCGAAGAAGGAGCAAGCGACTAGGGGCGGCGAGAATCCCTTATGGGCATTTAGACTTGGTAGTTGGTTATCATTGTTATTTGGGATAATGGTAGTTGATATGGATGTATTTAGAGTTGTATATGCTAGGTTGGTTATATGGTTGTATATGTTGTGGAGGTGTATTTGGATATGTATTTGGAATGAAATTTGTGTAATCCCTGTTGAGGAATTGTAAAGGGCGTATGTGCCTTATGAATCTTTAGTGAAGGTATGAATCCGGGTTTGCTGGTATTATTATTGTGCACTCTGATATTTATATAAATGTGATTTATCTTCACGAAGTAATTGTATTCGAAATATGAATGTGAGACCAGGTTAAAGTGTTTGTGAAATGTATTTGTGAAAATCCTATCTTAAGGATGGGAATGTAAATGAATTTTTATTATTATTGGTCTCTATTTCATTTTTAATCACGTGTTTCGGATATAATTACAGAGGGGGTTACAGAGAGCAAGCGGCACTCCCAAGGATTAAACAAACCCTTCTTGATTAATATCAAGGCAACAAACTTGGTGAGGGTGAAGAAAAGAAGACAGAGGAGAAGAAAGGCTTTTTTTGTACATTTTGAGTACTCAGTCTCTCGCCTATTTAAAGCTGTGAATCGGAGAGTGACAGGCACATACACACCAGAAAGCATGTCCCTTGGAGACATACCACGTTTAATTAACTTGCGTGCAGAGGGGAAATCACCGGATGTCAACTACAATTCCCGTTTATTAGTGGCCCGTTGTTGTGTGAGCAAGCCCACCACTGTTCTAGGCCACTTTACAAGGCCAAGATAATATAATAATATATATTGGCCTGTGCGCTCTTATTGCCAAATAATATGGGACTTGTTTCTTTGACACACCCACTCAAATATTCATATTTTACAACATCTTTATATAATAGTACGCTCTCATGTGCTTCTGGATGACCGGAATTGTTTAATGTAGTGATAGAGTGGAGCATGAATGTAAAATTCTGTTTTTTTTTCACGATTTGAATGAAAATTTCTTGAATTGTTTTCAATAGATAACTAAGAGATCCCCAAATACAATTTACAATATAACTTTAAAATCAAGGATTTCAAATGATCCCAATTTTAAGTTAGGATAACTTGTGCAAAAGGACCAAATGAGTGAGATATTAAGGTTACAAAATCTTCTTTGTTTTATATTCTCTATCTACTAAAAAAATGAACATTTAACAATAAAAATTTAAAATTTCACAGCTTAAGTTCTCTACTTTGGAGAAGCAAAGAATGGAATTGCACTTATCCTTAGGTGTAGCTCTTTTACGGCTGGTTTATTATTTATAATTTGTCTTCTGATTTGTTACATTTGTTCCTGTCTTTCAGCTTTGCTTCAGTGATTAGGTTAAGCTTAATTTGTAAATTGGAGGAAACCTTGCTTAATAATGTTAAACATAGTTGCGCCTAGCTAGCAAGTTGCTTCACCTGAAATATGACAGAATGAAACTCTAATTCACGTCTCTTTATATAAATCCGTTCTCACGTGTTTGCAGATGAGTGGAACTTTTGTTTCTTCTTCTTTTGCCATTTTTCAAATGTAATAAACAAAATTGGCCTGCCATGACTTTGATTCAATTGTTCCAATAATGTTGTTGGCATATATTACATCTCTAATGTAGTGATGGATTGGAGATTGAATGTAAATTTCTTGAAAGTGTTCCGAGGGAGAACTAAAACATTCCCAAACACAAAATTTCCTATACAACTTTACAATCAAGAATTCCAAATGATCCAAAAGGACTATTGATAATTCAGATTTCAATACTCTGCAATCCAGCTTTAGTAGATCTTGTCATATAATACGTGTGATAGGAGGAATGCAGTTCTTTTGAAATATTATAATTTTTGTTTTCAGTCAAGGTTTCCAGGTGGTGGTTGGTGGAGGGAATAAACGCTTCAAGGCCAAACAGCTTTGGTTCACAAGGGTCAATGTAGTTACTCTCACCAAAAGGGAAAAAAAAATTAAACGTTAATCTAATATTTACTACTGTCATGATCATAAGCCCAAAGGAAGAGCTCATTCTAAAAGACTAGCTTATTAGATGGGAGAGCCTTTTGACTTATAAACTACACTATACTTGTGAGGGTTTCCGATGTGAGACTCATAACATAGTCATCCCCTTTAAGAGCCAACATATTCGACGGCTCCACACCATGACAATTCAATCGGTCTCCTGTGTAATATCCCAAAAAGTGATTAAGGGCTAATGACTTCAAAAGTGGATGTAATTTTTGTTGAATAAACACTTTTGGAGAACGTGTGATGGGAATTTGGATATTTTAATGATTCCAACGGCTTCCTTGTGAAAATTCGTGTGGGGAGAGTGCTTATTGTGAAGTTGGAACCATTGGGAACAATTGTGTAAAAGTTGAAAACTCTGTCCATTGAAACTCTGTACAGGGCAGCCGATTTGTATAGACGTTTTAAATAGGAAAATGGTGTCTAAAAATTATGAAATTTTCCAGTCTTAAATTCCACATGTCAAGCTTCAAAATGGACATATAATTTGTATCATTTTGATTTGTGAGCTAAGAGTTATGGATTTTTGAAGTTTGCCCAGCGAAATTAATTATTTTCTGGAACAGTATGCAATGATTGAAATTCTGGGAATTTTTTGATTCCATACAGAAAAATACTATATTTTTCCTGAAAACTAGACTCAATAAGGGTTCTATATGCTTTGGAATCACTCCATTTTGATTTTTCTAGAATTAGTTATGATTTTTCAAAGTTAGGGCAGAAAATCTGCCAGAAATCTCATTAAGTCCGAAAATAAAGAAATAATGTGATGGCAAGTTTTGAAATTATGAGGTACATGGAAAACTCATTTGGGCTGATGGAAGGACCTTCTTGGACGTCTTTATCATGGGCCAAGAAGAGAAAATATTATGCACATGTTATTTGGGCTTACAACATTATGTTTATGTACATAAAGTGTGATTTTTGGAATTTTACTTTAATGAATAATGAAAGTAAGACATAAAAAATTATAAAATCATTTCTCCATCTTCCTCCTTAGCTCATTTCGTGCTGGACCAGCAGTCAAGAGAGAGAGAAAGTTTGAGAGCTTTTAGAGAGAGAAAGAGAAGAGAACTTACAAGGTAGGTCGATTTCTTCGGTGAATTCGTACCTAATGCGTATAACCTTGTTCATAAGCTTCTCTTCTATGTTATTTAAGGTGTATGAGAAGCAAATTTGGTGTTCAAGGGGCTAGGGTTTTCAGCCACTCTTGAGAAAAGCTAGAAGGAGCTTGAGGTAACTTCCAAACTTTCGTATATTGCTTATTCTGGCTGTTGTGGGCAATTTAATCGATGAAATTTCGCCGGATTGCCATTGGTTTTAAAGTTTGGAAATGATATGGCCTAGGGGTTATGCTGCCCAAATTGGGTCTTAATTTTAGTTGTAACCTAATGTAATGGTTAATAAAGTGGTTAGGAGTAGAAAGGAACGCGTTTACGGAGCCGAAATCGTAAAACCCCGATTTTCCCCGGAGAACTTATAAATTTCGGCCAGCTCTAGAAATGGGTCTTAGAGTTGGATTTTCAATGATTTGATGGTTCCATTGAGTTCAAGGGCGAAAATTAGGTGGGGTTACAGTTGGTCACTTTTTCGGAAAAGGCCGAAAAAGCATAATTACGAAAATGCCCCTAAAACACTTAAAGTGGGGCTGCCAAGGGTAAATTTGTAATTTAACATTGAATTTGATAATTCCAAGTACGGAAATGGATTCCTTGGGCGGAAATATGTTAGGATAGCCCATATTAGAATTTCGGGAAAAGTGCAACCGGACCGGGTATGGCGGGCCCGGGCTGGGTCCCCTGGGGCATTTTTGTAAATTTTCATTATAGACTCATAAAACCCCAAGAAACACTATGGAAGTGTCTAAATGATGCATTTGGAATTGTAGGATTCGATATTTGCCCTGTTCGTGATCCACCTGCGCTAGAGCACAATCGGAAAGAACAAGGTAGTAACTCCTCTCTTATACTTTGTGTGAAACATTGTATGTATGTTTGTCGTGCATTGAGAATACATTGTGACATTGTAATGCTTTGTGATCGCAGCGAAAGCTGACGCCTAGTGAATACTTTGTGAATACTTTGTGAATACATTGAGATCGCAGCGAAAGCTGACGCTTAGAGTTTACTGCCATGAATGCTGTCGTTTGTGGTGTGAACCACGTTACATTGTGATGCTGCTAACATGACCTTATATGCTTTGTGTTTATGCACTGTATGAGTGATTTGTTACTACTGGGATTCTCTTGAATCTCATTCTTTCCAATGACTAACATTTCAGACAGGGCTAGTGGCGCTAAAGAGAAGCGGGCAACCCGGAGTGATTAGAACCCCTTCGGGGTATATTTGATTGTAGGGTGTTGGTTATCTTCTTTTGAACTTGGGATTACTATATATTTTGGAGATGTAAATATTACTGTTGATTTTGGTTATGTAATCCCCTAGTGGAGACTTTTAAACCCTCAGATTATATATGTATAGAACCCGGGAGTTGCCGGGGATTTGGTTATACACTCTGATGTGTATGAATGTAAACTAACTGCACAGGTAATTATATTCAAATTTTGAAATTGAAACCAAGATAGAGAAGAGTTTTCGAAAGTTTTTGGTGAAAACCCTACTATAGTGTAGTAACTTGAAATGAGTTTAAGCTATCCGACGGTCTCTAAACCAATTTAATTATGTGATATCGAATTATAATTACGTGGTTAAAGGCAGGGAGTTACATCCTGCAAGTCAGAACCCTTCATGTGTAGCCTTTTCCCTGAACATCAAGCTTTCAATGAAAGCGCCAATATAATGATTACAAGCCAAAGGAAGATTCCAATTCTAAAAGACTAGCTTATTACGATGGAAAGCCCCTTGACTTATAAGCCACACTACACTTGTGAGACTTGCCGACGTGGGACTCATAAAGAAACTGAAATTGTAATGTACCTTAGCTATACGGTATCTAAGTGTGATGAATCATTCATTTTAAATTAAGGTATTAATTTAAGGATAAAACCTATGAAAAATGGAAACTTATCACATTGTTTTATTTGTTTCTGATAAATAACATATTTAATATTTCAACATGATAAATATTGTATTTAAACAAAACAATTAAAAACAATTACCATTTCCGATCCTCATTAATATAAGATCCACATTTGCAGATACATTATTTGTTCAAAAAAAAAATCCCGTGAAAAGTGATTCTTCTCCGAATGAATTATGAAAGTTACTGTTGGAAGTTTGACTTTAAGCAGGGACGTTACATTACTTCAATGAGCAAAGCCATTGATGTGTCGGTTATACGAGGACAAGATGATGGCGTCTTTTTGTCTCTTTCAAACATTGAACTATTCAAATAAGCACGGAAAACACGGGATTCTTTAAACAAAGAGAAAAAGTTAACTAAACCATTCAACATAATTGAATTAGAGGTTGATTTAGAATAATAGAATAAGAGTCCAAAGAGATAGCCACGTTAACAACCCAACAAAAAGAGAAATGGATAATAAGACAAGTGTTGTTCGCATTTCATTTATAATGTTACTCCCTCCGGTCCTAATTATAAGATAAAGTTGACTTTTTTGGAGAAATTAAGGAAGCCAATTAAATCACTTTAGAGTATTTATATTTTTAGTATCTTTAGATTATATATCAGTTTATTAGTCAAATTAATTAGTTTGAAGAAAAAAATATAAATATAAATATTCTAAAGTGATTTAATTGGCTTCCTTAATTTCTCCAAAAAAGTCAACTTTGTCTTATAATTAGGACCGGAGGGAGTACTAGTTTTTCTTTATTGGAAAGACATGAGTGGGGGCGGTCAGTTGCGCCTTTCATTTTCTGTGTAGCAAACAAAATCTCAGCAATAATGCATTAGGAGGAAAACAGATATTGAAAAAAATAAAAAACTATATTATTACACAACTGCATGATTTTAGATCAAGTGTATTATTTTTATAATTAAACTTTAACTTACGAGAAAAAAGGAACAACAGCAATCCTTGTGCCAAAAACGTTGTTGTCTGCTCAATTGAGAGAAATCATATATATATATATATATATATATATAATTCATACAATGACACTTTTAGGATATGTTTGGATGGAAAGAAAAGTAAAAAGAAAATGGAAGGAAATAATACTATCAAGAAAAACTTTTAAAAATAACCAAATAAATTTTCTATTTTTTAGAGTTTTCTCTCTTAATAGTTTTAAGAGATCTTGTCATATAATACATGTGATAGGAGGAATGCAGTTCTTTTGGAATTTTTTTTTTCAATCAAGGTTGTCAGGTGTTGGTTGGTGGAGGAAATAAACGCTTCAAGGCCAAACAGCTTTGGTTCACAAGAGCCAATGTAGTTACTCTCACAAAAATAAAAAAAATAAAAAATAAAAAAAATTAAGGGTTAATATAATATTTGCTGTTGTGATGATCACAAGCCTAAAGGGAAAGTCCATTCTAAAAAACTATCATATTAGAAGGGAGAGCTCCTTGACTTATAAACCACAATACACTTGTGAGACTTCCTAATGTGAAACTTATAATTTCGCATTTCCTAAATATTAGCTGTCATATTAATAAAATTAAAAGATTTCACAAGATTTACCTTTTCATTACCTATGAAATCTTAATTAAGGGATTTATTTTCTTAAGCAAAATAAAAATGTGAATTATATGAGCAGCTAACTAGAATTAATATTAGTTACGTTGTTGTATTTTAATTGGTTAGACCACAAATAACTTAACAAACCAAATTCACACAAAAAATTCTCTCTTACGAAATAAGTTCATACTAATATGATGAATCCACCTAATCCACTATATAAAAGGGAAAATCACTCCCAGGTCCCAAGGACCACAGATATTAACAGAAAAATCTCTAGGGACATTTCTGTGATTATTTCCTGAAGTAAAATGACAAAGATGCCCCCAAGCATTTAAACACTCCTTCGTTCCAAACTGTAGGGCTCTTTCATTTAGAAGCATTTGAAAAACTTTCTCTGCTTCTCGGCTCTTCAGTTGCTCCACTCCCAGTTGGTCAATCACCATCCATCGGTTTGCCGGTGTAAAAGGCTCTGCTGTCCTCCGTAGCCGCAGCATCGGTCCTCCGTCAATTGCTCATCTTACGCTGCAGGCTCCGTCGGTCCTCTGAAGCCCTAGCATGCATCGCTCCCCCCAACATGCAGCCCCTATAGGTCCTCCAAAGTCATAGGGTTCGTCGCTCCTCCAAAGCTAACCGTCCGTCACTGCCCCCAACACCCAGGCTCGGTCGTCAGTTATTCGCGGATTAGGTGAAATAGAATTGAGAAGGTAAGCGAAAAGAATTATAGCAATGTTATATTTTTTAACTAGTTTGAGATAAGAATTGGATAGCCGAAAGGGTGTTGCACATGAACTGAACAATGCTTAGGAAGTGTGGGTGATTTTCCCTATATGAAATCGTTTTAATTGGGGGGTTGACTGATCTTGAAATGAAATTGAATATTTTCTATATAAACTTGCATATAATCATGAAGACTGGCGTGTGCGTAGTAGTTCTGTATACTTGCTTGTGTGCTTTTGAAATGTGAGTTTGACAATAGTCTATATTACGATTGTGGTGTCTGGGTTGCTTTTGAAATATGAGTTGATAGTAGTCTGCATTATGATATTGGTGATTGAGTTGATGTCATGTCTACATCTTATTCCTGGTGTATGATTTTACAACTACATATGCCTTATGTTATAACTGGTTATGTGTGTGTTACAACATGTTGAGTCATGTTAACAACTTCTACCTCATGTCTACCTAAAACAATGTTTTCTGACATTGTGTGCGAAATGTTTTGTTTACAACTCATGAAACGTCTATTCACAACACGTTGAGTCTTTTTTACAACTTCTACCTCATGTCTCCCTGAAACAATGTTTTCTTACATTAAGTATGCGAAGTGCTTTGGTTACAACTTGTGAAGCGTCTATTCACAACACGGTGAGTCATGTTAATAACTTCTACCTCAAGTCTATCTGAAACAATGTTTTTTGACATTAAGTGTGCGCAATGGTTTGTTTACAACTCGTGATGCGTGTATTCACAACATGTTGAGTCTTTTTTATAAATGTTTTGGTCGTGGCTGGATGAAACTACCTTTATTCACATAAGTTTTAATCGTAGATGTCCGTACCAATTAATGCTTAGAAATGATTAGCGCATATCAATATTGATATTTTCTTATATCGAAAAAATTGGATCAATAAAAATTGGTTGGAATCTGCAAAGTAATCCGTTGTTGTTGGGAGTAATGCATGTCTTATGTTTGTGGTTGTGAGTGATTGAAGTAGTAATTATGTTTCAGATTAAGAAGAAAATGCCGAACAAAAGAAAAAGGAAAGATAAAGACAAAGAAAGGCAACCAAAAGTGTGTGCATATCTATTGTTTACATAAGAGTATTATCAGAATAGGAAGAAAAAGAATGAGGAGTTTATGCCTTTTAAAAAGGAGAGTCAGTCAGTGAAATAAGCTTGGAATGCATTGAAAGATGACGAGAAGGAGACATATAGGGTGAGGTCGAATAAATTAAGAAGCCGAGCAACCATATGCAACAAATTATTTTTCTTAAGACAACTCGACTTACACTTCTTGCTCTTCCATTTGACCATTCATTGTTAGGACTATATTCTCCTTATCACCATCCTCTTCAATGTACACATAACCATATTGTTCATTATATTTCATTAAATGATCCACCTCTTTATCGTCTACAAGATCCACAAATATAATGTTGATGTATGAAGGGAAACTTTGAATTTCATTACTTTCTTTTCCCGTTATAGATGATATGATTCGTCGCAACTCGTCATACATTGTGCTTTCTTTTACGCATCTTGTTCTCACCAAACTACTAATATATTATATTTCATCTGCTCCACCATTTAAAAACTTCCCCTATATGAAAGAAACATAATAGATTCTTCCCTGAACTATTTCCCATCTTTCATGACAATCTGCAACATGAACTTCGTATTAACAACTTCCACATCAATATTAATAATTGAATATGCACATATTAACAACACTTCTTTTACTATCATATCATCATTTTGTAATCAAACAAAGAATAATCACATTCAATCACTCCCACTTTAAACAAAGCCATCCCTCTGCTAGCTAGCCCAAAAACAAAGCATTCCCTCTATTATATTGCCTAAAAACATAGCACAAGTTCTATATTAAAATATGCAAAGTTAGTTAGTAATCTCCCACTAAATTAACAACCCTCAATATAATAATTAGTGGGCTAAGATCCATATTTGGCTTAAACTTAAGTCCGCTTTGGCAAGACGCTTAAATTCAAGTTATTTAGGTAGGTAACCTATTTACCAATTACATCACATGTAACTCTTAGATCTTTATGGGATTAATCATCATATGATCCGGCATGTTTAACCCCATCTAATGCCTTGAGATTCAAAACCATTTTTTTGATCTCAATTAAGTCAAAACAATAATGAATATTATGAGCAGCACCATTACTCAAGCTTGTCTCATCAAGATAACTCAAGTGCATCCACTTTGGTAGTTTCCACAATTGAGCGATCTAGGTTTTGACAAGTATTAATTAATTGACGGCATTATGACTTAAGATTTAATTTAGAGGTTTTAATTAATTAGTTTTCTTTATATGGATGCAATCGTGGTCGTATCTCATACAGATAAATGCATATAAACGTAAAAGTAATCATGCAATGATCTTATCAAAAGCATAATTTAAACGTGACACAACATGGCTTACCTAACCTAAAATCCTCCCAAGCCAATGAGAGGACTTCTCTAAATAAAAAAAAAATACATTGAGAGAAACCTCGTTTAAACATTCGAGGGGAGTGAGATGAGAAGAGAATGTATATCAAGAGTATTTAGAGAAAGGCATGGCACGCAGGCCGTATTTAAATATTATAACCCTTTGTAAAATTCTAAAGCCATGTTGTTCACCATACCCAAACAAATATAAATAATAGACCACAACAAGAATTCATACAATATGAAAAGTAATAAATGTCGTGATCAGATTATATTGCGCTACGCAGAGGTGGTCACGGCGGTCCCGCTATATAATCGAAACAATTTCACCAAATCGCATAAATATACAGCACTATCTGAAAAACACACTTTAACGTTGAACATATTCCTTTTCGATTTAACATATTCAGACGTTTTCTTATGAACACACATATATATCCCATATATATCACATGTATAAGAACATAAACTCAGTTTAAATGCACAATTGATCAGGCTTTGATGCCACTGTTAGGATCAGCAGGCACAGCGGAAGAATTTTAAAATTTTACCAATCCTAATCGAGGATCTATCAACGGCGTTTAAACCAAGTTGGAAGGATTCATACCTTTTATGATTCAGGGTTTTCACAATCTTTAGGAGCCAACACGTCCGGTCCGCTCCTTCTACCGGTATCCACACGAATGCACTCCAACCGAAACTGCATGCTAGCGCCTCTAATGTCTCCTAGGGTTTCCTTTGCGGCTCTCAATTCTCATGTGCATATCAATATATCTGCTCTATCAAGTTTATAACCTTGAGGGCTATTTTCAAATTTCAAAATTAATCATCGTTAATTTCAAAATTAATTAACTATTAATTATCTTGATGAGCTAATTAAATAAATTTAGTTAAAATTAAATCTGTCCAATAGTTTTAATTTAACCTATTTATTTAATCCAAATAAAGAGCTATTAGATTTAATTTATCTTCATAAATTAAATCTGAGATACTATATCTCTATCATGTTAGTTATTAAATTTAATATATCTTAATAAATTAAATTTAAAACTAGCACAATATAATAATATCATATAATATATATACATATATATATATATAAGAAATATATATTTCAAAAATATATATCTATATAATATTATTAATGAATTTTATATTATATCTATAAATATAAACTTCGTCCACCCTAAATTAAACATTATCTCGTGTTGGGCCATTCTTGTGTGCAACCCTATAGGCCCATATGAAGTTGGCAGTGGGCCAATAACTATACTAACCCAAAAGTCGCAAGCGGCCTCTAGCAAGACATTACGACTACCAAATTCATATGAGGATCGTTATCACGATACAACCTGTTATACAACCATGTCACGTCCCTTTTGTCACACAATATATCGATCAAGGATAAGGCATGGATAATGTCACCCTCTTGTTCCTGACCATTACTTTCTCGATTCCTGAGTAGCCTGATAATAGAGATGGAAACTCCTTTCATCATAGTATGGCCATACATTTCTCATACTCACTCATCGAGGGGCCCAGTAATATCTCTCTACTAATGTAAGGGACAAATTCCATCTTGATCATTCATATTCCTCTGCATGAAAAACCACCAAGCTCAATCGTAGCCTTTATCATGTCTCGGTCAAAAGTGACTTTTGACTAGTTCAAAGCTTAGTAACTCTCATGTAGGAATCCATGACGACCTCAGGTCTAAGGGCATTGTGACGTGGTTATACATGAGAAAAGCTTATGACTTGATCCATGTAGCTTTCTCATAGTGGGTCGGTCCAGCACCTTGTACTCTTACAAGTGCCTAAGACTTTGATTCGTATCTCCATATCTTATTAAAGTCATACTAATCTTGTTTCATCTTTGCTCCCACATAGATGACCGACTAGGGACATTTTAGGACAATCTTTATGAATTACCCAATAATACAATTATTACAGTTAACATGCAAATAATATGATAACAGAATGGAGAAATTTCATTAAAATAATAATGTTCAAAGTACAATGATTGGCCCTTAGGGCACAATTTCCAACAGCTGCCACAGAAACTTGCCAGCTTCACTTGGCTAACTTCAAAAATACATAACTCTTTATGTATAACTCCTAATGACCTATATGTATCTATCAAATTAAAGCTTGATAAGTCTAATTTTATTTTGAAAATTTTCATAGGCATTGGACATTATTTGCGTATTTAAAAATGTCATACAACATGATTGCTACATAAGGAAACTCACAGGCAGCAAATTCAAATGTTTACAATTTATGTTCTAAACATACTCATATTGTGTGTGACCACCAATTGCCTTGTTTTATCATTTCCCATATTCTTTAATTCACCATTTTACTCCCTTTAATGTAAGGAATTTTAGGTGTATAAAATTTGGGATGTTACAATAAATTTATGCCCAAAATTTGACATGCATTAGTCACAATGATGTACAAAAAGAGAGCATGCAAAACTTGCACTTTGTGAAAACTTGCCTTTTGCCACCCAATCCAAGCCCTAACCCTTTTTTATCACTTAACCCGGCTTCTTGAATTAAATTTTAGCCAAAACCCTTATTTTGAACACATTCCTTAACTCTATCTCATTTCCATCTCTTTTCTCTCCATTCCAAATCTCCACCTTCCTCCATTCTTTCCATGCTACCACCATTTCCCTTGATTTCCTCCCACCACTAGCTACTATAATTGTTGGGCATGAGCTTGTTGTAGCATATTGATTATCTATGCATGGCTAGAGTACCATTCTCTTAAAGATAGAGGCTAGGACTTGAGTTCCAAGAGAAATAACAAGGTGTTTTTGGTTTCATCCATAATTCTAGCCATATTTTGTCAATTTCCTAGGTCATATATGTTGTAATTTATGGCTAGACTTTTGATTATGTTTTGTAATCAATGTTTAGAAGCTAACATGTGATATGGATTGGTTAATGTTGAACATTGTGCTCATCAATATATGTGGTACATATATGTTTCATTGCAACTATATTGATACTCTATTATCTTGCATGGTATGTATGGATTTGAGTTGATTTTATAGGTTGTATTGAATGAATTGCACTAATTAGTCACAATCATTTACTGAGAGGGCTTAATAATGCTTTGATGAATGGGTGGCCATGAGTTAAAGCATTAGGCTCAAGGGTGGCCTTGAGGTTATGTATATAAGAAAGCTTAGTTAAATTAGCTATTAAGTGGTGATTAACAATGTCAAATGAGATAGGTGGCCTTTAGTTAGATATTAGACTCAAAGGTGGCTTTGAGGTTTGGTATAATTGGGGACTTAGTAGAAATTGAACTCCCAATATCCTAAGTGAACAATGATTGCTCCTGTCCATAAGTGGCTCATTATCAACCATTTCTATTCACCATCAATTTTCATAAAGAAAATACCAAAAACAAGTAACTTAGGCCATTTTGTCTTCCATGCATCAAAATTTTATAGATTTAGAAACCAAAAACCCCATTTCCATTATTGATTGCATGTTTTTATCACTTAGTCTACTTAGTTAGTTAATAAAAGCTCCTTTAAGTGAAACGACCTAAATTGTGTATTATAATGCATTAATTCGCCCATTAACAAAGTCCTTACATTGACAGGATTTGAACTCAAAACCTTATGGTTATGAGCCAACCTTTTTACCAACTGACCAACCTTTGTTGGCACACTAACTAGCTATTTGATTATGTTGAATTGTGAGCTTGTGTATGTAATTTGAATTGAAGTTTGAGGCTTAAAAACTTTCAAGGCTTAAAAATTCTTTTTTTAGGGCTCAATTGAAGTTTCAAATTTTCAATTCAGCTCTAAAATCATTTTATGATTAAGATTAATGATTTCAAAGTCTTGGTGGCCATTCTGCTTATAATTTTTATATTAAAACTGACCCACCTTAATGAGTGCATTAAGTTTGTTTCCTTCTTTTCTTTATTTTTATATTATATTATTTCCTCTAAGAATCAATATAGGACTAAATGGGAACAAAAAACATATTAAGAAATATGAGATAAATCAAAATAAACTATTTACAAGTGACGAAAAAATAGACCAAAAAATAAGCTAAATAATTTAATAGGTAAAGATGCAAAAATACTCATAAGCTTTTACTCAAAGCAAGTCCAACACTATATGTTTTTTAGAGGTGCGAAAATATCTATGAGCTTATAAATTGAAGTTAAAATAACAGTACCATTAAAATAGGTTAACTTCCATTTGTGGGACCCACACCATTTAAAAAATAAAAATGCCTATAATTTGAATTCCCCTTTGTGCGCTTCTCTCATCCCTTGATCCATCAACTCTCTCCTTCCTCCCTTCATCATATCGCTATCTTACACTAAGATTGAAGCACAGTTGACAATGACAATGTCTTTTAATTGCTAGAAATTCTATCCTGACCAAAAAAACAAAGGGTTCAAGCTGGTCCCTTGAGAAAGCATCCATCTAGCCTAGTAATTGGTCTACAGGTGAAGAAGCTCTTTTTACAAGCCTCAAAGCATATATACAACCTTTCAAATTTGGGGAGAATGTTTCTAGATGGCATTTTAGTAACAAGTTTTGCATCGTAGTCAATTGGCTTATTCACATTTAACAACACTATAGAGTTAGGATTATACCTTTTTATCTTTTGACAATAGTCATATAACCTTTGAAATTGTTCCTCAAAAGACTCATGAAGTTGATTTAATGATTCTTTCTTTGCATTCAAAACCATTTCCCTTGAGACATTTACATTACACTTTCTCTTAAATCTATCAATAATATATTTCAATTTATACTTAGTATTTTCTTTCACAGTTTTCTGAATACTCTTACTCAGCCATTTGGATTTTAACAATTTATTATTCACCTCCTTGCTGCATGTATGCTTGTCATATATCGTCCTTAATTGCCATGTCTCTTCTCCCTTTAACTTCACATAATATGCCTTCTAATCACAGCCTAGCTTGCACTTTACTCTAATCCTTTTCTTGTCATTTTTAACAAACTTAAGCCTATTAGATAATATTAGTTTTGATGATGTCAAATATAGATGTCAAATAAGAGCAAAAAGTTTGTATAATATACTTATCTCCTACATTGACTAACTACTATATTTAATATTCTATATCAAGTAGATTAGTCATAAACCCGATAGTGGGTTGATGTTATTTTGCTTATAATGCCTCATAAATGGAGAATGATCATCAAGAAGAAAAACAAGAAGAAAGAAGGAAGAAGATTGAAGATATTTAAGAAGATATCTAGTTGGGTTATCAAGAATGATCATCAAGAGAAAAAACAGGAAGATATCTTGTACATTAGCCAAGCAAAGAAAGAAGAAGATTGAAGATAGTGAAGAAAGAGATTGAAGAAAAAAAAACATGCAAGAACTAATGGGAATATCAAGATCCAAGCTATTAGAAGTGATACTAGAGGTTTCTACAGTCAAATGGAAGTTGAAATGGGTCAATACAAAGCTAAAATGACTTATATGAAAGTTGTGCTACCTCCAGAGGTGATTACTCAAGTGAATACTTAAGTGATATACCACTGCCTCATTTTAGAGGTGATTACTCAAGTGGTCACTCGAGTGATGACCCAGAATCATTCTAGTGACCACTGGAGTGATGAGCATTCTGACGTACTTTGTGTTCGTGCAACATGATAGAGCTTTAGTATTTTGGTCATATCTCTCAAACCACATGTTAGATTGAGCTGAAACCAGTGCCATATGAAACTTGAGTCGTAATTCGTCATTTTAACCAAATATCACATTCAAAGAAGTTCATATAAGAGAGATATAAGCTTTGAAATTGGATATTGAAATTATTGTCACACTACAAGGTAGCTTCGGTATTTTGGACATAACTCCCAAACTACACATCGAATTGTGACAAAACTAGTGCCATATGAAAGTACACTAAAGAGATTTCCATGAATATATAATTTGTCACATTTGAAGCTATATACTAAGAATTATACCTTCTGGAAGTTGCTGCTTGTGATTTTAGACATTTTATAGTGCAGAATATACTCTTTGGATCATAACTTTCTATATACAATAAATTTGGAGGTGATTCTTACTGCATTAGAATGTAGATGATGAGAGCTTTCTGATGATATATAATTTGCCATATTTAGAACTAAAATGAAAATATTACTCGAAGGTATCACTCAAGTAATTTACAAAGTTATTTGAAACATTACTCGAACGATCACTCGAGTAATGAAGTTGGAAACGCTCTTGGCCAGATTTTGAATGTGATAACTTGAGGAATCACTTGAGTAATGACTTAGGCTTACTTGAGTGACCACTCAAGTAATGCTTCCCAGGAGAATAAAACAACGTACTGAAGCTTTCGAAAGTCATGGGAATGTTTATGTAACTCACTCTTCTTGCTTCCAATCACTCTAACACTTCATTATATTAGTGTTTAATATATTTCTCTAGGAATACAATGAGGATATGATGTGAAGAGTCAAAAGGTGACTTTACGGAAGTGGAATGTCAATATTCGTAACGGCTAGTTTTCAAATTCAAGCAAACAGACGAAAGAAGCAACCGCACTCTAGTGGACAAGTTGAAATGCTCAAAACATCATCAATCCTCATCAACTATAAATAGAAGATAATCCAAAACAGAAGAGAGACCCAGTGCATACATCGTCTAAATGTCATTATCTTGACATCAATGCTCATCACACATACTCTCTGTTTTCTAGCTTTTATATCATTTACCTTTGAGAGAGATATTATTTTTATTGTACTTCAGTGTTCATTTTATTCAATTCTGAGAAAGAAGATTGATTGTAATCTTTCATCATTGAAGTTGTATCCTTATGGGGTGTGTAAGGGGGAGTAACTTAGTTGTAACCTTACGGTGTGTGAGGGAGAGTAACTCTGTGAGAGATTTGTAAAAGGCTTCACAAGTGCTTGGTAAACTTGTGAATTGTAAAAGAAGATAGTGGATTTGAAAATCTCAGGAGGAGCCTGGGGACTAGACGTAGGCCATCGCTGATTGGACTGAACCAGGATAAATCACAGTTTGCATACTCTCTTCATTAAACTTTTATATTTTTATCATATATTAATTGTTGATTTATGATTGATTACTTTCATATTTATTGCTTCTACTAAGATGCAAAAAGATTTTCAAAGTTTTTAAGTTTTTATCTTACAACCAATTCACCCCCCTCTTGGGTGTCAGCCGGTTCTAATATTTGGTATCAGAACTAGACTCTTGCTTAAAGGACTTAACCGTCTCAAGAGCTTATAATGGCTGATTTTGGGTGTTATATGCTTTCTAAAGGTTTTGACTATACAATTCCACCTATTTTGAAAGATATTGATTTTTGGTTTTGTAAAGCTAAAATGACATCTTTTATAAAATGCTTTGATTATGATATGTGGGATGTTTTTACAAATGTCTTTCAATTCAAATAGAGAAAGGATTTTACAGAAAGAGAAAAGAAAATGTTTTCATTGAACATTAGAGTAATAAAAATTCTGTATAGTGCTTTAATCAAAAATGATTTTGAGAAAATTAGATTTGCTCTACTGCTAGAGATATTTGGGATACTCTTAATTCTATGTATACTTCTAACAAATGTGTTGAAGTTGAAAGCATTGACAGTTCATGTGAAACTACAAGTTGTGCATCTGCGGTGCATGAACAAGTGAAAGTTGATGATGAAGAAGGAGAAATCATAGAATACTTCCATACAGTCAACATGGATAAACAAGTTGAAGACGATTCCCTAGAAGATCTTAACATGAACAAACTCGATGAATTCGTATCAGAAGCTCAAGATGATGTTCAGGTAAAAAGTTCCAATTCTACTTGTGCAATTAAGAAAAATGATTTTGAAAGATTGCATATAATTGTTTCCCAACATATTATTGATTCTATTGAGAGAAAAAATATTTTCAATCATGCTGGAAAATTTATTGGGAAGAAAGAATGTTCAAATGAAATTTATTCAGGTTTTTACTCTCATGACCAACACAATACTTGTATAGAATCTCATAATACATATCATTCTATTATTTGCAATTATTGTGGTAAATCAGGTCACATTTCTCACACATGCTATATTAGAAGAAATTCTAATATGAGAAATAAATATGTTTGGGTTTCGAAAAGACAAGTAATGTCTAATGCTAACAATCAAGGACTCAAGTATAAGTGGGTACCAAAATTTCCACCTAGTACTTTATGTATACATATTGAATCTAAGAAGAACGAACATAAGGGTATGAAGATGATGAAAAGGAAGCCAAGAGTTTCTCATTGCCAAGAAAGAAGTTCATATCATCTATATCAAAAAGAAAAACTCTCAGAGCACCCATTGCTAGAACTATAAATTATAATCACAAAGAGAAGCAATGGAGAAAAGGAGTATGTTCCACCTCAAGAATGAACTACTATAGAGTACTGTTCAACTATTTTGAGGAGAATAAGAAAAGGAGGATCTCTCAAGCATCAAGTACAAGACTCCAGGAGTCTATATACTTTGAGAGAAGGTTGCCAAGACCCAAAGCAAGTTATTCAAAGTATCAACATTATAGAAAGATGCAGTGGGTAAGCAAAAGCAATCCTCCAAGTATATAAGGCAAAGGCACACAATGATAAAACCTCCTATGATATTATCTGTAATTTTTATTGAGATTTATACCTTGTTACCTTAAGAATGAGCATTTCACATATGTTTTCACAATCTTTAGAAAATTCATTCATAAAGGGATTACAATGTTTAATAGTTTAACTCTTTATGCATATACACATATTTTAGAAGAAACTATTTTCACATAAAGTCATGTTTAATTTATTATGCTCAAGTACCTCGAATTAACTATATTCTTAGAGCATGTGAAATATAATTCCTACAAATAACTATGAGTGGATCCAAGTAAAACTGGATACCAAAGGAAGAAAAAGTCTATATGAATTTGTAGGAAGAAGAAACGAAGAGCTTCATCTTAAGATTATGACAGCATATAAATCAACTCAAATCTTGGTGAAGTTGGACCTTGAAGCTGCATTTTGATCACCTAAACAAAAGGAGGTAGTACTTGAAGCTTTACTATGAGTGCTTAGCAAGTGATGAAGGAAGAAAAGATGTATAGTGAAGCATCACTCAAGTAACCAATCGAGTAATCATCATCACTGCATGACAATTGGGAGTGAATGTTCAAGTGATAAGACCAACTAGAAGATTGGGAGGCAAAAGTCAAGGAATTATGCACAAATGAACTTCAAAGGATAATTTCTTGAGTAATTACGAGATTAATCAAGTATGGTATTGTCTTCTTTATTCTTACCCGATACCGTGCTTATAAGGTAATGAAGAACTTGTTCATTAATGCATACCATTAGCAATCAATCATTTATGGCTTTCAAATTGGTTTTAGATTGCTAAATAAACTGATAGTGAAATTGTGAATAATCTTTCTATGTATCTAAGTTTTAAAGTATACATTTTAAAAATGTTCTTAGATTCCAATTCATATTGTTTATAAAAATGTATACACATTATTTAAAAATTATTCATATCTTGTTTGCATTTAAATCGGTTTCAAAATTGAAAGTTAATATTTATGTATATTGAAAGTCAGAAATACTTCAAATCCATCCACTAGAGTTTTCCTCATCATTCACATATTATTTCTTGATCTTAAACACGTGACTGCTTAAACTCCTCAATCTCTATTTTCTAACAAGTTAAACCTTGTGTCTAACAAGAAGATTGAAGATATTCAAGAAGATATCTAGTTGGGTTATCAAGAATGATCATCAAGAGGAAAAACAAGAAGATTTCTTGTACATTAGCCAAGCAAAGAAAGAAGAAGATTGAAGATAGTGAAGAAAGAGATTGAAGAAAGAAGAACTTGCAAGAACTAATGGGAATATCAAAATCCAAGCAATTAGAAGTGATATTGGAAGTTTCTATGGTCAAATGGAAGTTGGAATGGGTTAATACAAAGCTAAAATGACTTATACGAAAGTTGTGCTACCTTCATATGTGATTACTCAAGTGAACACTCGAGTAATATACCTCTACCTCATTTTGGAGGTAATTACTCGAGTGGTCACTCGAGTGATGACCCAAAATCACTCCAGTGACCACTAGAGTGATGAGCATTTTGACGTGCTCTATTTTCGTGCAGCATGATAGAGCTTTAGTATTTTGGTCATATCTCTCAAACCACATGTTGGATTGAGATAAAGACTCCTAATGTGTCATTTTGACCAAATATCACATTCAAAGAAGTTTATATGAAAGAGATATAAGCTTTAAAATTGGACACTGAAATCACCGTTATAGTACAAGGAAGCTTTGGTATTTTCGACATAACTCCCAAACTACACATCGGATTGTGACGAAACTAGTGCCATATCAAAGGAGACTTCAAGATCTTTCCATGGATATATAATTTGTCACATTTAAAGCTATATACTAATAATTATACCTTCTAGAAGTTGCTGCTCCTGATTTTAGACATTGTATAGCGCATAAGATACTCTTTGGATCATAACTTTCTATATACAATGAGTTTGGAGGTGATTCTTGTTGCATTGGAATGTAGACGATGAGAGTTTTCTAATGATATATAATTTTCCATATTTAGAACTAAAATGAAAATATTACTCAAAGGGATTACTCAAGTAATCTGTAAAGTTATTTGAAACTTTACTCGAGGGATCACTCTAGTAATGAAGTTGGAAATGCTCTCGGCCAGATTTTGAAGGTGAATACTTGAGGGTTCACTTGAGTAATGACCCAAGCTTACTAGAGTGACCACTCGAGTAATGCTTCCCAGGAGAACAAAATAACGTACTGAAGCTTTCGAAAGTCATGGGAATGTTTATGTAACTCACTCTTCTTGCTTCCAATCACTCTAACACTTCATTGTATTAGTGTTTAATGTATTTCTCAAGGAATACAATGAAGCTATGATGTGAACACTACTACAAAATAGACATTTAACGACCCTAAAGGACGTCCCTTTTTAGAGTAGAGACGCCCAGAGTTCAATATTTAGCGGGAAATATTGGCACTGTTTGAATTTTAAAAAAAATTGAACTACTTTACACGTCCCCAATTTGACTGGGGACGTCTACAGTGATCTTTAGACGTCCCAATTTTGACTGGGGACTCGGAAAAGCCTGTCAGACACCCATCCCATCAGCAGTAGGCCAGCAGCTTTATTTTCCTTCCCCAAGCTTCATTTTGTCTTCCCTCGTGAGCTTTGTTCCAAGCTGTCTTCCTCTTTCCCCTTTCCCTTGCTTCCTTTCCCGTCTTCCTTCCTCTTTCTCAGTTCATTGCTGCAACTCCCTTTCCCGTGCTTCCTTCCCTATCTGCCTTCCTCTTTCTCATAATCATATTTCTATTTTTCCCTCTCTTTTCTTTGACGAGAGCACCATCGTTTGTGTCTCCCTTTCACAACTATCATCTTCCTAGCTGGTGGGACCGTGAGTCATCTCCATTTCCGTCGTCCACAGGTTTGTCTCTCACTCCCACAACTTTGGATACAAATGATTGAACAACTGCTTGTAACTGTTAATTTAAATCAGATTATGAAACTGGAAAAACAGAGTAACTTGTATATGCATACTTTTAATCTGCTTCTAATTTGCTTGATATGGAAATGGACTGTCATTATTGCATACTTGTTTTTTTCGTCAGTAGACTTCAACACGGTGATGTATATATATAGACATGAGTTAAAAAAATGACAATGATACTTAGGAATGAATTTGGTTTGGCTTAGGTTAGTCTAGTTTAACATTATTCAAAAGTCAACTAAATTACAAAAATATGTCAGAGTTTTGCCTCAAATGCGTGTATGGTTCTGGAATATTGATGAGGTACAATATAATACAACATCAATTATGCCATAAAATAGGTATGACACTTTTTTTCTAGGAGAGCATTTCTAAGAGAGCTCATTTCTTGTGATGGGATGAATAATACTTATCTAAAAATTGTGGAGGCTTGAAAATTGTTTAGTTGGAAGCTTTGAACTTGGCATGGGTTGCTTGGTAAAAAAAATCACAATGATACATTGTCTTGAATATGAATTGCCTTAATTAGTTTAGTTTAAATTAAGTTGAGACGGTTTGTTATTTTGATTTTAGGATGTCTCACTTTTAAGGGGAATTTTGGGATGAATTTCCAAGGTGCGAATTAGAGTTGTGTTGTTGTACATACTATTAGATTGTTGGATAACATGTTTATTAGATAGTGCTGAACTGCTGTTGTTTCCATTCTGGTTTATGCAATATTTCTTCTATCCAATTTCTGCAGTTTAAATTTGCCGGACAGTGATGTATATATAAAAGGCCATAAAAAAACTTTAGATGTCCCCAGTGCAAATTGGGGACATCTAAAGTGTTTATGAATCACTTTAGACGTCCCCAGTTTAAACTGGGGACGTCTAAAGCTTGACTTTAGACGTCCCCAGAGCAAACTGGGGACGTCTAAAGTGTTTCTGAACCACTTTAGACGTCCCTACTTTGCACTAGGGACGTCTAAAGTCTGAACTTTAGAAGTCCCCAGTGCAAATTCGGGATGTCTAAAGTGGTTCAGAAACACTTTAGACGTCCCCAGTAACAACTGGGGACGTCTAAAGTTTTACCAAAAGACGCCCCCTATTTTAGGGACGTTATTGACAGTTTTTTCTACGTCGCTCAGATAGACGTCCCTCTGTTTTCAGACGTTAAAAGGCCCAAAAAAGGGACGTTAAAAGCGTTTTTTGTAGTAGTGGAAGAGTCAAAAGGTGACTTTACGGAAGCGGAGCGTCAATGTTCATAACGGCTAGTTTTCAAATTCAAGCAAACGGACAAAAGAAGCAACTGCACTCTAACAGACAAGTTGAAATGCTCTAACAGTTATCAATCCTCATCAACTATAAATAGAAGATCATCCAAAACAGAGGAGAGACCCATTGCATACATCATCTAAATGCCAATATCCTGACATCAATGCTTATCGCACATACTCTCTGTTTCTCTAGCTTCTATATCATTTACATTTGAGAGAGAGATTATTTGTATTGTACTTCATTGTTCATTTTATTCACTTCTGACAGAGAAGATTGATTGTAATCTTTCAACATCGAAATTTTATCCTTACGAGATGTGTAAGGTGGAGTAACTCGGTTGTAACCTTACGGTGTGTGAGGGAAAGTAACTCTGTGAGAGATTTATAAAAAACTTCACAAGTGCCTGGCTAAACTTGTGAGTTGTAAGGGCTGTTCTTGTGCCCGCATTAAACAAGAAGATAGTGGATTTGAAAATCTAAGGTGGAGCCTGGGGACTGGACGTAGGCCATCACGGATTGGACTGAACTAGGATAAATCATAGTTTGCATACTCTCTTCCTTAAACTCTTATATTTCTAGCATATATTAACTGTTGATTTATGATTCATTACTTTCATATTTATTGCTTCTACTAAGATGCGAAAAGATTTTCAAAGTTCTTAAGTTTTTATCTTACACCTAATTCACCCCCCTCTTATTTGTCAGCCAGTTCTAATAAAGCCCTTTACCATCATGCATAGCATATGAAACTATGGCTTGTTTAAAGTCTTCTCCAGTATTGTAAAGGGTTCCTAGCTCCCACTTGTATTCACTTATATTTTTTAACAACTTATGCTATGGAAATATATTCCTAATGCATTCATATCTACCTCCATTTTCATCTCCAACTTCTTCCTCATCACCAAGGCTTTCTGAATTTGCACTCTCATGCTCTTCATTTATATATTCTCTACCTTCTATATTAACCTCCTCAAAATCACTGAGAAAATATTCATCTACTTCTTCTTCACTATCATTAAAGTCAGTATCCAAGGCACCAACTTCATCAGAACTGTTCCTCATATTTGATGCAAACCTTTAAATCTATACATAAGTCTAAATTGCATAAGAAAACAAGAATTTAGAATAATGGATAGTAAGTTTAATTATATGTATGGATTTCAAGCAAGGCAAATAAACAATGAACAATGAACATAAGCCCATTTACTATGTTAACTTTCCACCATATAAGTGTTATTGCAAAGTTTCATAGGGATGGAATGCAATATTTTTCATTTGTTAGTTTCCTTATTGCACCATACCTGAGAGAAAGTTTCTACCACCTTATGTTCTTTTGTTTTGTTTTTGGGCTTCTATTTATTCATTTCTTTAATGACACAGGTTTTTGATGGAGTAAAGGGTAGTAAGCATTGTAGAAAAATTTTCAGGGGGTCATCTTGGTGGTTCAATCTAAAGCCTAGTTTCGCTGATTTAGGATTGCATTGAGAGGTTTTGACTCCACATATAATAGTAGGATATTGTCTTTTTTATTTGCTATTTTAATTTGGAAGGTATTGTTCAAGTAGGATTTTATCTAGGTTATTATAATTCTAGATATTTCGTGGGTAACTTTTTGTTTGGTTCAGTGGCAACTAATTAAATATACTTTTTTGTTTCATATAGCAAGACTTACAGAAGAAAGATATATAAAAGAAGAAAGACTTACAAAATTCACCATTGGTCGCAGGGATGAATCGCACAAATTAAACCTAAAGGATACCATTTTCATTCTAAATTTTTTTAATTTACGTGTTTAAAATATAAAAATATTATATTAAAAATAGATTAATATGTAAGCAGGCTTTATCAGCATTTTTTATTTTTTATTTATATGCACAGTCTCACTTAAGTTTGATGACTCAGCAATTTCCATTAAGTTAGGCTAACAATGTTAAGTTTAAAGGATTAAAAATATACTTATTAAACATAAAGGACTAAAATGAACCCTGATGCAAACATAAAGGACCAAACGTATACTTTAGCCCTTTTTTATATTATATTATTTCATCTAAGAATCAACATAGGACTAAATGGGAATAAAAAACATTTTAAGAATTATGAGATGCATCAAAATTAAATATTTACAAGTGATGAAAACATAGACCAAAAAATAAGCTAAATAATTTAAAGGGTAAACATGCAAAAATACTCATAAACTTTTACTCAAAGTGAGTCCAGCACTATATACTTTTTAGAGGTGCCAAAATACCTATGAGCTTATAAAATTGGAGCACCAATAATAGTATCGTTAAAATAGGCTAACTTTTGCTTATGGGACCTACACCATTTAAAAAATAAAAAGGCCTATACTTTGAATTTTCTTTTTATGCCCTTCTCTCATCGCTTGATCCATTAACTCTCTCCTTCCTCCCTTTATCATATTACTGTCTTATAAGAAGATTGAAGCACAATTGACCACGACAATGTCCTTTAATTGCTGGAAATTCAATCCTCGCAAAAAAATGTTATGGTCAAGGCTAATTAGGAGATCCCATTTCTGGTTTGGCCAAGATTGTGTTTAGTAGTAATATGAATCCTTTTTACATGGCCACCATACCCTTTTCCAATTTTCGAAGTTCTACTTCCACCACTTTGGACCATCCAATTTAGGGTGTGTTTAGGTAAAGCATTTTGTGAGAAATCTCTCCAATATCATATCTATCTCAGATCTCAAATATATTTGATGAGAAGAACAAAGCTCAAGGGATGGCAACTCACTCCATCAGAGGAATCCTAATAAATGAACCACTCTAGGAGATTTAGAAGATACAGACTGGTCTAAGCCCCCAAGTTTGACACCTGTATTATGATCACGTGATCCTCATGCATCACTGTGATCTCGATGGACCTTCATGGTCTGTTTGCACTACTACAAAAAACACAAGCTGTGACGCTTAATATAAAAAATGCTATGGTGCTTGGAAAGTGCCGTAGCTTCCAGTGCCGTTAAAACAAGCTACATGTTTCTTAAATATATGGAAGCGTCATAGCTTGATTATTTAATCTTTTTTTTAAATATAAAGCTATGATGCTTTCTTAGGGAAGCAACATAGGAAGGTGACTTCCAATGGCACTTTCTTAGAGAAGCGTCGTAGGAAGGTTTTTTTTTTAAAATAATTTTTCATAATTATTTTATATTCCTGATGGAAACATCCATTTACAATTCAAAGTCCATAGCAATTTATAATATAATTCACAGCAAAATGAAATAACAATAGCACGTATCTTTTGCAATATTGCGTCTTCATGTAACAAGCATAAAAGAACTCCAGCATTTAAGTTGCTTAAACTTGAGCCATACACGTTACTTCTATGGAGGATTAAACTAAGTATTATTATATTTGTAAGCTCAAAGATTAAAAAACTTACAATGTATAGAAAGTTTAAGAAGACAAAGTTGACAATTCAAATAAACCACAATAATTTTTTATAATTATTTTTATTTTCCTGTTGGAAACCTTCATTTACAATCCATAATCCACAACAATTTACAATACAATCCATAGAAAAATGAAATAACATAACACGTATCTTTTGCAATTTCCTAATCCTAAAAAATTTTAAAATTTAAAAAAAAAACCCCTGACCTTACAAATCCAAGGCCCCAGTGCCTTATATATTCAAGGCACCACGTAGGTGCCTTGAATGCGCCTTGGACGGCGCTTTCCCTGCAAAGCGTCGTCCAAGGACCTTAAATATATATTTAAGGCAGTGCCTTGGACGGCATTTGGCAGGACAAGCGCCATCCAAGGTAGGCCTTTTATTAAACAAAATTAATAGGGTGATTTATCTTTTTGACCTCTTGTATGATGTTTTTTTAGGCAAGTGACAAACAAGATATTAGACAGCTATAGGTGTCACAATTTTTTTGAAAAAATAGAAGTCTCATCCGGCACTTGTATGTATAAGAGATTTATTTTTAAAAATATAAAAGCCTTTTACTCAAGGGATTTATTTTTAAAAAATTTGTACCGCGCTACCACAATAATTTTTTACAATTATTTTATTTTCCTATTGGAAACCTACATTTACAATCCAAAATCCACAACAATTTATAATACAATCCATAGCAAAATGAAATAACATAGCTTGTATCTTTTGCAATTTCCTAATCTTAAAAAAATTAAAATTTTTTTTTAAAAAACACCCTCGGCCTTAGAAATTCGAAACTCAGGTGCCTTAAATATTCAAGGCACCAGGTGCCTTGAATGGTACCAGGCACCTTGGATGGCGCTTGGTGCACCAAGCGCCATCCAAGGTGCCTGGTACCATTCAAGGCACCTGGTGCCTTGAATATTTAAGGCACCTTGGATGGCGCTTGGTGCACCAAGCGCCATCCAAGGTGCTTGGTGCAAGGTACCTTGGATGGCGCTTGGTGTACCAAGCGCCATCCAAGACCTTCTATTAAAAAAAATCATAATATTTTTT
This sequence comes from Inga leiocalycina, assembly GCA_963242795.1. NCBI lineage: Eukaryota > Viridiplantae > Streptophyta > Magnoliopsida > Fabales > Fabaceae > Inga > Inga leiocalycina. The sequence continues at coordinate 25,496,825 of OY725326.1, read as the reverse complement.
AATAGGGACGATTTATTTATAAGTTTTGACTTCTTTTTTTTAAATTAGCCCACTTTGTATGGCCTTTAAAGCCACTTTTCATACAAAATATTTTTTTAAAAAAAAAATATTTTTACGTAATAAATTAAATATAAAAGACATTGAACAAATTAAATAAGTAATAACTAATAAAATTATATTTGTAAGCTTAAAAATTAATAGAACACATGTGTTAAAAGCATATATGCTTACGTCATATCACATATGCCTTTAATGGCGCCTTTAAAGATATGCACCTAGCTACGGCGCTTGTCCAGCTAAGCACCATACAAGGTGTCTAATTTTTTTTATTTTTTAAAATAACTCCTTGTATGGTGCTTCCCTAGGCAGGCGCCATAGAATGTACTCAGCAGCTACGACGCTTGCCACAGAAAGTGTCATAGCTGCCACATGTATTTTCTTTTTTAAAAAATAGAAGATCTCCTCCGGCGCTTGTGTCACGCCCTTATTTTAATTTCAACCTTTTTCAGAGTATTCGCGGAAAACGACATGCGGTTTGGTAGGCAACACAAGAATAGCATAACTATACTAATAATATGTGCATGATTACATAAATTCCCCATAGGGGTTTGTACATGATACTTACGATTAAGGTAGCCGCACAAGGCTACTAGGGTTTCTAAACTCGTCCCAATGAAACGGAGACTTCTTCCCGTCTTCGTTCCATTATTGTAATCCCCTCGTATGGTACTCTGCATTTTTGGACCCGGCCCCATCGTACCCGGTCCGGCTGTATTTTTCTCGAAATTCTAACATGGGCTATCCTGACATATTTTCGCCCAAGGAATCCATTTCCGGACTCGGAATTACCAAATTCACTGCAAAAAGATGAAATTGCCCTTGGCAGCCCTTATTTCAGTGTTTTAGAGGCATTTTCGTAATTATGTTTTCTCGGCCTTTTCCGAAAAAGTGCCCAACTGTAACCCCACCTAATTTTCGCTCCTGAACTCAATGGAATCATCAAAAACACCAAAATCTAGTCCAAACATAGTGAAAAACAGGTCTGGACGAAAATCATCATAATTTGGGAAATTGGAGTTTCTTGATTCCAATCAACAAAACACCTTCTTTACACCTCTAATCACTTGTTTGATCACTTAATCACCTCTTTAACATGATTAATCATAATTTGGGCAGCACCTCCCCTTAGGGTTTGTATTCCCAAAATTTCAAAATCATAAAAACTAAGCCAACAACCAACCACAACATCAATAACCATCAAGAATCAACAAAGAGGACAAGGTTTAGTGTGATTACCTCTTGATTTCTCTCTCTACACAAGAAAACCATGGGACATCTTTATGCTTCCTCTCTTGATTTGCACTTGTTTCATGAATATTTCAAGTAGGGATAGAGATTAGAGAGAGTTATCATGACGAAGAAGGCAATAACAAGTGGTAAATTACCTTGAACCTACCTTGATCTTGCTTCTTGAGTATTTGTGCTCTCTCATGCTCCCTTGTTCTTCATGTTTTCTTCAGCTGCTGTGTCTCTCTCTTGGCTGATGTGAATTGCACGAAAATGACCAAAAAGAGATAAGAAGTCTTTTTAAAACTATCTTCATCCACCCCTTTCTTTTATGTTATTTTATTATGAATAAACATGAGCCAATTTCACTTGACCATCATCATCTTTTCTATGGCCATTTGCTTGGCCGAAAATGTGTCTCAAAAGGGAGTAATAATATGCATTCAATTAGCACTTTTATCCTCTTCCACACAAATATTAGGATGAGTTGCACTTGTTGACCCCTTTTTGCTATCTTTTTTGTTTTCTTTAACCCTTGCCCAAAAATGATTATAAATCCCTAATAAATTACTTTACCCTCTAATTCCACTTTTCTGGACGGAAATAGGTGAGAGATCACAAGAAAATATTTTCCTTTTGCCCAATATGGCAAATTACCATTTTGCCCATACATTTTGTGATTTTCGCCTAAAACTGGCAGCATTTTCACCCAATTTTGAAAAATCATAACTAATTCTATAAAAATTGAATTAGAGTGATTCCAAAGCCTATAGAACCCTTATTGAGTCTAGTTTCAAGGAAAAATATATACTTTTGCTGCATGGAATCACAAAATTCCCAGAATTTTAATCTTTGCATGTTGTTCCAGAAATTTCACAGTTTTTCTGTGCTGACTTCAAAAATTCATATCTTTTTGAATGTAGCTCTAATTGATTCATATGATCTATCAAATTAAAGCTTAGGATGTATACTTTCATCATGTAAAATTTTATAATTTTTTATTATCATTTAGTCTTCCAAAACCCTATGATAAGCTCATTGCCTCATAGGCGATTTTACCGAAAACATAATTATATTCTCCAAAATTCACCATTTTAATTTCTTAATACCCCAAAGATATTAAAATCATTAGGGGATAAATTTGGGCTCTTGCTAAATTGGGGCTTAGCAGTCTGTTTAATTTAGACTTATTCCCATGTCTCAAATCCCAAATTTCGGGATATTACAGCTTGTTTAAAGAAGTGCTATAATATCAGCACCGCTAAATCTCTATTTTATAGTAGTGTTGGTACCAGGGGAGGGGATGGAAATGGGGGGGATTCTGCTCGCCTCCCCTTGTTTAGATAGCCAAAATTTTTAGGAGAGGAGGGAAAATTTCCAATCCTTTCTCCTCCTAACACTCACCTCCAAATTAGGGGAATTTGAAAGGAAATGTTAATGTTTGTGTTTATATTGACTAATATGCCCATGCTATTTTAAAATATTCCTACAATACTCTTCTCATTATTTACACAAAAGTAGGTCACAGATTCATATGCCTCGATCGTTGATGTAGCTTCCTTTCTATACCAAACATGGTAATATTAAAATCCCTCCTCTCCCCTCTTTTTTTTGTCAATCCAAACAAGGGAAAAGAAAACCCCTCTCAATCCCTCCCTTCCCCTCCCCTCCATTAAAATCCTTTCCTTCCCCTTCCCTCCATTGAGCCAAACACAACCTCACTCTCAGAATGTATTACTGTAGCCTAGATTTCCATCTCAAGGACGTTTTCGGTGTTTTGATAAAACTAGTCGAACATGTAGAGATTTGAGTAAATCAAAGATTAATTGTGCTTTTTGTTGATGAATTTTCTGGAATGGATGAATGAGAGGTTGGGAGAGATGTAGGAAGGAAGAGAATTGGGGTATTTTAGTATTTTTTTTTTTAAATTGTAATAAATGGGCAGTAGCATTTTTTTAATGGTAATGTTATTTTTGCTTCAATTTCACAAGTTCATGAGTACTTTTGCCCCTTCGAAAAGCACATGATGCTAGACATGCTTTGCACAAAAGCTTAGAGGTATTTTAAGTATTTTTGCACCTTTACCCTAATTTAAATATACCATATTGAAATTAAGTATTTTTTTTTTTTGAAAAAAAGACATAATTATTATTAAAATTATGGAACTATCAAAATTTTTAAAAATACAAAATAAACTAATTATGATCTATATATACAATACACATACTTATTTTATAATTCATTGTTAATGTGTAGGTTCACTATTATAAAAGAGGAATTTAACGGCACCTTCTTTTTCTGCACTTCTTTAAAGAAGAGTTATAGGTAATAGTTTTTTTTTAAAAAAAAGGTTTAGAAGCTATTGTGCTTCCTAATGTAAGCGTTGGAGCTTAGTGCTTGGTTTGTGCGGTACTTTCTTAAACAAGCGCCATACAAAATAGTTATTTTAAAAAAAACAAAAGAAAAAGAAAAAGAAAGCCAAAGCTACAACGCTTCTCAAGAAAGCACCGTAGCTAGTATAATTTTTTAACATTTTTTTTATTTCAAAAAAAAAATTATCTAGCGCTTAAGAATAAAGTGTCGTATAAGTTTGAAGCGTGACATTTATTATAATGCATTGTTGTTTAGAATCTCTTGTCGTAGTTAGGCAAAAAGGATCTTGTTAAGAATTAATTATCCACTATATTCATCTTATTTCACAAAAAAAAAAATTATTTCAAATATGAAGTTTGCTGATTATTTACTTGATTAATTTTATTTTCTCTTACTTCTAAAACAATAAAATCCTTCACCTAGTTGCTTGTTAACAACTTTCTTTGCATTGTAGTTTCTATTTGCATCAAAAGCTCTCAAATATGTCTTTATATATACTATGATGATTTTGGACTTTGGATCAATTTATGTTATTATGTTTACATTCCGTTTTCATTTCTATAATCCATTTTTACTAATGTTTTTATATTTAGGTTGATAAGAATCTTTCATTCCTCAGTGATTTCCATAAAAAGGGGTGCTCAGCCATACATTATATTCCTGAGGATGTGCGAGTTGGAATGGGAAAGATGAGCAACTTCAGACTCAACCATCACATCATGGAGTGAGATAAAAAAATATTTTAAAAAAAAGGGCATTGAGTGCTTGCAATGCAAGGGCCGGCCAAGGTCTTGACAGTAACCTTTGGCAAGCGCTTGCATAGGCTGCTCGCCACTTCCGGTCATGGCCGACCTTGGCCAGCGCTTTTGTGGCAAGAGCCGGCCAAGGTGGCCCTGCCAAGGCTAGCCTTAGCCTTCGTTTATGTAGTCACTGATATCCGATTACGTCGTTGTAGGAATCATGTGCAAGATATTCATTATTTTAAATTGGCCATCATTTTTTTTCAGATTGATAAGCTTCGGCATTCTGACAAAAAGCGTCGTAGCTTCTCCCACACCTTGTAATTTAATTTCCATAACCCGTTTTTTTTATTTTTATTTTCATCTTCCCGTGTACTCTCTAGCTCCTCCATTTCCCAAAACTCAGTTGCTATAGGAAGCTTTCTCTCCCATGTGTTTTTGTTTTTGTCTCGGTCTCCTTTAGAAGCTCCCTAGCCTGTAAGTGTTTTTCTTTTTTCAACATTTGGTTCACATTTTCTTTTAGTTAAAATCTATCATAAATCTTATATATGTGCTCATAATTTTTTTTTCAGGTATTTATTTGAAGTATCAACTCTATCTTCTTGAACTTCTTATACATTGTAAGTTTTTTAATTTTTGAGTTTACAAATATAATAATACTTAGTTTAATCCTCCGTAGAAGTAACGTATATGACTCAAGTTTAAGCAACTTAAATGCTGGAGTTCTTTTATTCTTGATACATGAAGGCGTAATATTACAAAAGATACGTGCTATGTTATTTCATTTTGCTATGGATTGTATTGTAAATTGCTGTGGATTGTGGATTTTGAATTGTAGATGGAGGTTGTCATTAGGAAAATAAAATAATTATGAAAAATTATTTTTTTAAAAAAAGACTTCCTCCGGCACTTCTCTAGGGAAGCGCCGTATGAAGTTATATTTAAAAATAATAATAATCAAGCTATGGCACTTTTATATTTTCAAGAAGCATCATAGCTTGTTTTAATAGTGCTGGAAGCTACGACGCTTCCTAAGAGCCATACTATTCTTTAACTTAAGCGTCATAATTTGTGGTTTTTGTAGTAGTGGTTTCACATAGAAAAAAGAATAATTATACACTCAAAGTGATTAAATAGTTACAAAATTACGTGCTTTCAAAATTTCAACCCTTTCGGAAAATCAGGCAAGCAACAGAAAAAGAAAAAAGAAACCCCCCCCCCCTTTCGGAAAAAAATTGACAAACCCGCTGAATCATTGAACCAGGCAGCATTTAATTTGTGAATATTTTTTATTAAAATCTGTGGTCTAACCAAATTTTCATGATAATGATCTCTATTTCATCCACAACTGTCTAAGGTAGGAATATGAAAAACCATGACTGATATGGTAAGTATTATATTTAATTATTAGAATTAGTTAAAATTGTTTGTTATACTTTTCAAAATATCCTAATCGGATGACCGAATTTCTTTCATCGATCTAAAAAGAAGAGCAGTATAGAGTTATTTAAGGGCTTGTTTGGTGTGAGGTAAGGGGAGGGGAGGGGAAGTAGGTGGAGGGAAAATTTGTTTGAGTTAGATTTAAAAAAATAAGAAAAGTGGGGTTAAAAGTTTTAAATTTATTTTTCTTATTCTTTTATCTTATATATTCTCTATATTAAAATTTTATAACCTCACTTTCCCAATTTTCTTAAATCTAAATTATAAAAAATTTTATCTTTCCTCCCTTTCCTTCCAAATCCCTCGTACCAAACACACCCTAAAGGTTTAGCTAAGTACGGCATATTTGTTAGGATGGCTGCTTTAATAAAGATTTATAGTGAAGCACATTTATTTGAAGAGCAATAGTCTAAAGTAAAGGACAGCAAGTAGAAAGATGAAAAGAAAAGACGAATAAAGTGGGGCGTATTGTAAAGATATAATATCTTTCAATTAATTAATTAAAAGCTGAAGAATATATAACAGCTTTATCGGAAGGGAGAACAAAAAAGTAGCCACAACGGATAATTAGTAGCAATAATTGCAATGACGAATGATGCGTAACGTCATAAAGCTGAATGACAGTTGTCGATAGTGTTACTTTTTTTTTTCTCTACCGTGAAAATGACTTTTACTTGGAGAAAATGTGAAAATAACATTAACTACCTTCACATTTTTTATAATAAAACATTTAGATGAAGTTAAGTACTAAGTAGTCAATAAGAACTGGATATGCCCTGTAGTTCATACAGAGCTTATAAAAGTACATCTTATAGATCAAATCCTCACATCAGAGGTAGAATATAGGAAAAAAACAGAAAAATATCATTTGAACTTTAAAATCCCACTGACAAGAATAGTAATGAGATTGACAACGCAAATCTTTGTCAAAGGACTAATTTGGGATTTTAAAATTCAAATGGTATTTTTCTGTATTTTTCCCTAAAATATAAGCCTACCATCTTGTGTGTCATGAACCAAATATATGCCAAAACATATATTAATCAGCATCTTCTCATTTTAATATAATAAGGAATGGGAGCATCCTATGTAGGTAATTACTAGCTTAATTGGAAGTCTTGAAAATGTCACTACATAAAATACTTGGGGTAAGAGCTTTGCTACCCATTGATAATTTTGGTTGTTCAATCCGAATTAAGTTGAGCCTTAAGAAACTAAGTTAGACAGGAATCCGTAGCCCGCATTTGGTTTGCTTCATGAAAATGAATCTTTTCAAGTTCACGGTAGTTAAAATATAAAATGTAAATTATATTATTGAAATTATTCCAACAACAATAATTTTTTGGAAGAATTACACTTAGATCCCAAGGAAGAAAAAAAATGAAAAAAATGGTTTCTGGAGATTGCAAAATGAAAAAATGGTCCAATTAACAACTCCAAGAATCTGTATTGACAACTTATTGGAACCATTTTTTCATTTTGCAATATCTAGGGATCAATTTTTCATTTTTCTTCTTTTTTGGGACCTTAGTGTAATTCTCCCTAATCTTTTTAGTAATTTGTATTTAAGAATATACATGACATCTAACATTTTAAAAACCACTTTCTTAATTATTATTATTTTTTTCATATCGTTTTATTCTATGTGCAAGCGGAGTATTTTCTTAGATGTGTCCCATATTCTAAAGTATTTTGCGGTTTATTTCAACACCTTGAGGCATTTTTTTATGTGCATCCAACACCCTAAATTTGCTATTAAAAAAAATTTAGAGTACTGAATATATCTTTACTCAAAGGATTCTTTTTTTGGCAGTTAATGACAAGATTAAAATTGGTTCTAAAACAATACTTTATGACGCAAATTTTCTTCTACAAAAATATTTAGACGTGCTAGATTAGTCATAAAATACTTTACAATATTTAATGCACTTGGAAAAATACTTTGATTGTCAGGAACAATGAAGAAAGGATGGGGTCCATTTAAGCAAATCCACCAAACAAATTTTTCCATTTTGTATATGTAAGACACATTGACATGACAAATAACAATTATCAATGAACTTATGAACGCCATGCCTTGAATTCTCTTAGAGCTCGTTAGCCGGAGGAAAATGGGGGGGGGGGGGGGGGAATAAAATTTTCCCCCGGTAGTGGACGTTTGGTTCCACATTTTCTCCAAAAAAATATTTTCGCGCCAGCACCCATTTTCATATGTTTAAATGAAAATGGGTTCCCACCCAAAATGGTGGAAAACCATTTTGAAGCCCCCTGAAAAATCGTCCAAAGACCCAAATATCCCTAATATGATTGTCGATTTGATATGAAAAGGTTAAGGCGTAGAGAGGAATTTAAAATGCTGGATCTGGAGAAAACGGATGAAAGCGAAGAATAGAGAGGGCGTGCAGCTTTTCCTAACAATGATTTGACATCCGTCATTGGGGTTGTTGTGTTCATGTTTGCATTTTATTTGATGCACTCAACATCCCTAGTTATTTGTGTTGAGTTAAGCAAAGGAACCATTGGCTGCCAGAGTTGATTTGGAGCAGCTAAAGGTGGTGGGAACTCCATGGCTGAAAGAAAAGCTGGGCGGCTTATAGTCTGACCATGAAGTACGTGAATGTGGTTAAACATGTGATATTCCACATAAGGAAAGTGCTCTTGACAAGATGCGAGTGATGGGTATGTAATGGTTAAGAGTAAAGTTATTTTGGCCGCGTGTAATTATGAGCCAATCCATCACACGCATGTAGTTAAAGATGTTTTCGTTCATTCATGTATGACTACAAGTAACTAGTGGGTATCTAATAGTTATTGCTTTGTTACGCTATGAGGAAATAGGGGCAAATAGAATTTTTTTTCTTCCATGATTTTACTACATACAATCTATGGAGGTTAAGCCGTGGTTATCCAGGAATTATTTGAAGTGATTTATAACCATGGGTTGTCCATGGAATACATATGGTTAGAGAGACTAAAGTAAAAACAAGTGCCTTTGAATAATATTTTTAAAATAAGTGCCATCAAGTAATATTTTTAAAACAGGGGCAAAAATGCCTTTTAGCTCATTTTCCTATCTCATTTTTTTGATATCAAACAAAAATTTTTCCATTAACCATTTTACTTTAAAATATTCTCTATTTCTTTCCATTCCTTTCCAACCCTTTCTTTAAATCAAACTGGCTCTTAATTATAAAGTTGCATAGGAATTGTTTGAGGGAATCTTTTTGGTTCTTCTCTCTCGGTACACTTCAAGAAATTCACATTCCGCAAACTCCACTCCATCACAACATTTGAAAAGAACCAAAAAAAATAAAAAAAAGACAAAAGAAGAAGAAAGAAAAGTTCCACTACTCATCCACAAACAAGTGAGCAGGGATTTATATAAAGAGACCAAATAGACTCCAATGTCGCACATTTCAGGTGAAGCAAATTGATAGACTCCACTATGTTTCATCTTCTTCTTCCGCTGTTCTTGCTCTGCAGCTTTGTGCAGCTGCAGCAACCTGCCTATGCCATTAAAAAGGTAAGCAAGCATATAATATATCTAGTTCGTAATGAATCAATAGCTGTATTATTCTTGTCGTCCTCGTCAACTGCCTTAACCAATTTGATCTAGCAGTCGTACGTTGTATACTTGGGATCACATTCTCATGGACCAAAACCTTCCTCTGCTGATATGGACTTTGCCACAAGTTCCCATTATGATTTGCTTGCCTCCGTCTTAGGAAGGTACATAAATGCAAGATTATTCATGGACCTTTGTGACTCACTTTCATAGTTACCATCTCCGTCCCCCCCCCCCCTCTCCCTCTCTTTTCATTGTTGGGTCGTTGCTCTCTTATTTTAAAAGTCAACCACTAATTCAATTATTTTGAATGGTTTAATTAACTTTTCTCTTTCTTTAAAGAATCCTATGTTGACGTACAGTCTTTATGATCATAGTAACATGTTTGATATGACAGCCATGAAAGAGCCAAAGAATCCATCTTTTACTCATATAACCGACACATCAATGGCTTTGCTGCATTACTTGAAGAGCATGAGGCCGCAGAGATCAAGAGTGAGAGACTCCTACCCTTATATATATATATATATATATATGACAGATTTATGTATATCTTATATTTAAATATTATTGCCACTGATTATTGATATAAAATGGTTGGAAAATGGACGCAGAGAATCCAAGAGTAGTGTCGGTGTTCTTGAGCCAATCGCATAAGCTGCACACAACCAGGTCATGGGGTTTTCTGGGACAGGAAAGAAATGGAAGAGTGAGAGCTGACTCAGCTTGGGTCAAAGGAAGATTTGGTCAAAATGTGATTATCGGCAGTCTTGATACCGGTAACCAGTTGCAAATGAAATCTATTTATACATCTATATCTACGTATAGTTTAGTGGAAATATGACAGATAAAAATGGGACTATTAAAGCATGAAACTCATCTACAATTTAGTTTGAACTAAAAATTTCCAAAATTACTTATAAAAAAAGATAGATAAAAATGACCATGTGTTAAAAATGGGATCATCATTTCCTTTGTGCATATATCTCTCATGTTTTATCTGTGTTTGTATATTGAGTAGTTTTATTGGATAGGTGTTTGGCCGGAATCCAGAAGCTTCCGAGATGAAGGTTATGGCCCCATTCCGAAAAAGTGGAGAGGAGGATCACGATGCCAGCTGTACAGTTTGTCGGGCCCATCTAACAGAACTCTTTGCAATAGGTTTGATTCAAAAAAAAAAAAAACTATACTAATTGGCAAAGTCAACACACGAGTTCAAGTGAAAAATATGTATATATCCATGAAACAGGAAGCTGATAACAGCAAAAACCTTCTACAAAGCCTATGAGATAAAACACGGGAGCCTTGGGCCATCAAGTGGAATTAGCGCTCGTGATATCGTCGGACACGGCACTCATACGTTGTCAACGGCCGGAGGCAACTTCGTGCGAAACGTCAGCGTTTTGAACAACGGCAATGGAACAGCCAAGGGAGGATCTCCAAGAGCTCGTCTTGCAGTGTACAAAGTCTGTTGGGGCCGTGATAATTCTGAAGATTGCACTGATGAAGATTTGATCGCTGCTTTTGACCAAGCTATTAATGATGGTGTTGATGTGCTCTCTGTCTCAGCTGGTAGGAACGCTGTCCCAGATGTTAATGAGATGTTGACAAATGGCATTTCCATAGGATCCTTCCATGCGGTTTCCAGGGGAATCACAGTCGTTGCCTCGGCCGGTAATATATTAGAATTTTGAGTATTGGGGTTGTATTTCTATCAAAATAACTTTAAGCTAACTTGTTAAGACGCATCTCAACTTTATATACATTCAATTCAATATTCAACTAATAGCCAACATGGGACTCTTAATATATTCTAATAGGTAATGCGGGACCAGAACTTGAGACCGTCTCAAATGTGGCACCTTGGATCTTCACTGTTGCTTCTGGCTCCATAGACAGGGAATTTAGCGATAATATTACTCTTGGTAATGGCCAGCGCATTAGGGTACGTATTTTATTTCTTTTAATGCACAATATCAATATAATGGCATAATTTTGTTTGTTTTCTTTTTAATAACATAATTAACTTAACATGGACGATATCCATCAGGGGAGAAGTCTTGCTGTAAACTCAACATCTCAGAGGTTCATTCGAATGGTCATTGCTGGTAATGCCAGGCTTCGTAACGTGACATTTCAAGACGCGTAAGAATAATTAATGGATAAAATTTATTCCTCTAATTTTTCCTTCCTTCCGTGTTATACTATCAAATGTTTTGGTTGTTTGCAGTCAGCTTTGTAAACCAGGAACACTTGATCCTAGACTAGTAAGGGGTCGCATATTGATATGCCGAAGAGGAAGGAGCCTAAGGCCTGTGGACAAAGGCGCAGAAGCACAGCGTGTAGGTGCATTGAAAATGATTTTGAGAAATGATAAGGAGTTGAATACAGCTACAGCTGATCCTCAATCTGTAGATACTTCCAATGTTCCTAATGCAGTTCCTGAAAATTCAGATTCAAATCATGCTAACGACTATTTCGACAAAAACAAGTAATTCTTATTATCTTTCTCATACATACGCCAACCCCTTTGAAGTTGCTTCAAAAATATTTGCAATCACTGGGGTTTGTATTATTTATACATATATTGCTGCAGGAACCCACTTGCGTTCTTGGATAATGCAAAAACATTTATACCAATACGACCAGCTCCGAAAGTTTCTGCATTCTCATCTAGGGGACCCAACTTGGTTCTGCCATCAATCCTCAAGGTTCCGTATCCATTTTGTTGAGTTTTTAGATATATGTAGAGGTTGAAGTTATCTTTCGGCAGGGGTGCCTGCTGCCCCCTCCCTAACGTGCCCCCTGCTGCCCCAATTTTATTATCCAAAGAAACAAGAAAAAAACATAGGGAAGTAGGCCAAAAATGAGGGGCAGCAGGCATCCCTCTCCTTATTTTTCTATCAAAATGACTTAGGTCAATTAATAGGACATATCTCAACATTTATATAACTTTACTTCAATGTCCAACTAATCAATATGGGACTCTCATAATACATTCTAATACATTTTAATAGCACTATCTAGTAACTCCTTGAGGCAGTAAGCTACACTTATGGTTCATCAATTTTTTTTTTTTTTTGTGGTTATTCCCAACATTATGTTTTTGTTTCAGCCGGATGTAACTGCACCGGGTCAGGATATAATTGCAGCTTATTCATTTGCTGCAAGTCCCACAAACCTAGAATCAGACGTAGGACGTCACTTTGACTATAACATTCTATCCGGAACTTCTATGTCATGCCCTCATGTAACGGGCATTGTTGGTCTTGTTAAAACTCGCCATCCTGATTGGAGTCCTGCAATGATCAAGTCAGCAATCATGACCACTGGTATATATGACATTCATTAGTCTGTTTTCTTGTTTTCCATTTGCTTTCCCTCTTTTTTCTAACAACTATTAAAAACAACAATGTTGTTATAGCAAGCATACTGGATAACACCAATACACCAATTCGGGACGAGCAAGATAATGCAGTAGCAACTCCATTTCATTATGGTACAGGGTTCGTCAAACCCAACCTTGCAATGGACCCTGGGCTTGTTTATGATCTGAAGCCTTCTGATTACCTTAACTTGTTATGTGCTTCTTTTTACGAGGAAAGAATAATTGAAGCCATTAATTATAACAAGCCACACAAATGTCCAAAATCTTACAGACTAGAAGATTTCAACTACCCTTCTATCACATTGCCTTTTCTAGGTGCGAAACCTGTAAATGTTACTCGTACAGTAACAAATGTTGGGCCTCCAGGCACATATACAGTAAATGTCACAGCCCCGCGAGGAGTTAGGGTTGTTGTTCTACCAACAACTTTGACCTTTCAGAGGATAAAACAATGGAAGAGCTATATGGTTGTTTTGCAGGCAACACGTTCAGCTAAAACTTCAGAGCCTTCATTTGGAGAGTTGACATGGACTGATGGCAAGCACAAAGTGAGAAGTCCTATAGTAATCCCTCAATCTGAGAAAATGGCTGTGTAGATTTCGGTGTTTCCAATCCAGTGTGTTTGTGAAATAGTGTGAGGCAGTGCTAATAATTATTAGTGTGTGCTCAGATGTGTGTGGATGTGCTGATCTTTGACATATTATGTACAATAAAGTGCGGGTCTACCCTTGGTCCTCCCGCAACTTTCTCAATCTCCTTGAGATGAGTCTTGAAAAATTTGTTGCTTTCCCAGGGAAAATGTATGCGCAAGGAAATAGGTCACATATTCATGATTTGTAACAAGTTTTATCATATGTATTCGCATAAAAATTAGTTATGAATGTAGAATATAACATCTATATACATACCACATTAGTTCTTATTATAAGTCTAGTTTAACCAAAGCTTACACACTAAGAAATGGATGTTAAGACATTTAATATGTCCCAAGTTGTTTGACTTTTCCAAATTTACCTTATTTAATAATGAGTATTGAAAAATATGTGTTATACATTTTATCACACCAACATTTTCAATGGGGTAAAATTATAAAATAGTTATTAATGATTCTCAAGGTAGACTCATATTTAGAAATAAATTTTTTTGACAAACACTTATAACAAGAACCAGAGTGCTAATATATTATACTATTCCCATGTTGTAAGTTACATGGCTTGTTTCTCAAACTCCACATACACACACACACACAGAAATATATATATATATATATATATATGTGTGTGTGTGTGTGTGTGTGTGTACATGTATGTATGTATGTATGTATGTATATGTACACACACACGTGTGTGTGTGTGTGGGAGGGCTCGTATGGGATGTAAAATAATGAAGGTTGTAAACAAAAATGAAAGGGATGAAATGAATCATATATTTTCCTTGGTGTTATTCTTTTGGCATGATAAAAAATAATTGAAGAATGAAAAGAGATATGCATGGCTTGTTTCTCAAACTCCACAGACAGAGACACACACACACGTACATATATGTATGTATATATATACATACATCTATCTACATACATATATATCATGAAGAAAAGGAAGAAAAAGAAATATTAACAAGATATACAAGTGGAAAATTCAATGAATCACAAAGTAAATATCATTCTAACTAGAAAGAAGTCCTAGCAATAGTGAAAACAGTAGAAAATTTTGAATTATTTATAGTAAATACAAGATTTTTAATAAAGACAAATAATATGAATATATAGCCATTCGATATGAGCATAAGGATAGTAAACTAGTGGTTGACCGATAATGATCCAGGTGATGGAAGGATCTCTATCCTCTTTCACATAGAGATACACTACAAAAAAACTGAGTTTTAATAATCACTTTCAGCGACGACTTTTAAAGTATGGTTTCGGAGGCGATTTTTGATAGTCACTATTGAAAATGACACTTTCAGTGGGGACTGAATTGTCGCCGTTGAAAGTATCCTTTCGGCGGCGACATTTGATAGTCGCCGTCGAAACTATACTTTTAGCGGCGACTGAAAGTGTCATTTTAAGCGACGACTATTAAAAGTCACTGTCGAAACGATACTTTCAGTAGCGATTCCAATTATCACTGCAAAAAGTCAATTTCAACTTTTTTTTATGAATTTTTTTATCACAAAAAAATTTTATTTTATTTTTTATATTTTTGTTTAAATTTGATATTTAATATTTGAGGACACTAAATATATTATTTATTATAAAGAAAAATAAGATAATTATACATTTCCTTGTGTATGGGATCTTTCTACACTAGTTTCCTTCTCTTTCAAACTTACATATTAAGATGAATGGATGAAAAGCAATTAGATTCAAATTTTTTTGCTATGACCGAATTTTTCTGTTGGAAATTCTCTGGCAAAAATTAAAATTTATTAATTTTATTTTTAAAATAATATTAATAATATTGAAATATTAATTATTAAATAATTATATTTAATCTTAATTAATATAATTATATTATTATTTATTAATATTATATTTAAATTTTTTACTAAAATAATATTTATGATATTATTATAATAGTTATTATTTTATTTTATTTAAAAATAAATTATATGATAGTAATATTATATGTATCATATTTATAATATTAAATTATTATTTATTAAGTAATTTTAATTAAAAAATTGGTTAATTAAATATATAAATACTATTTTACATTTTTATTTAATTTATCATTATTTTTAAGAATATTATATATAATTAATAATTAATTATCATATTATATAATTGATTAATTAATTACTTATGTGTGTGTGTGTGTATGATAATATTATATATATAACAATATGTAATAATTTAACACAGATTCATTTCAGCGCAACTAGCAAACGCACACGTGTGAAGACATCGGCACCATGAGGTCGCGGGTTCGAGCTAGAGGAGAAACACTTTCAGGAATAATGTGACGTCGACACATGGAAGCACGAGGAGCTGACACGTGGCAGCGTGTGGAGATGACACGTGGCAACTAGTGGAGGAGAGAGACACATGGAATTTGTAATTTTTTTTAAAAAAATTGTGACGGAATTTGTAATTTAAAAAAAATTACACTTTCATCAACGACATAAAAGTCGCCACTGAAAGTCACCTTTAGTGGCGACATAGTTACTTTCATTTGTCGCCACTAAAACTTTCAGCAACAGTCGCATAGGTGGCAACTTTTTTGTTTTAACGACGACTTTTTGCCTTTTAGCGGCGACAAATGTCACTGCCGAAAGTCATTTTTTTGTAGTGATACTATTACAGAGCCTCTCCTCTTTGGAGCTCAAACCTTCCCTTTTTAGACCATCACATCACAACCTTCATTCGTTTCCTACTGGAGGCATAACTGGATTCCTATCTTTATGAACATATATCCTAATTATATGTTCATATAACTAGTCTATCTCACATATGGTATTAGATCGAGCTTGAGGAGGAAAGATAAACATGAATCTTTGATCAGTCAGTCACATAACTGCTACAAATATTTTTTTAAATTGTTTTTTTAAAATTTTTTTTAAAAAAACAAAAACATAATTTGTTTTAAAATAAAAACATAATTTGTTTGATCAGTCAGTCACGCCATCCCTACAAAAATTGTATAGAAAAATTGTTAGCTATGTTGTTTTGTTAAAAAAATTTAATTAAAATCATATGAATTTAAAAAACGCACCGAACTATAGGTAAATTATGATCGCCTTCAGGGAAGAAATTTTTGAAATTGGCGGGCTGAAATGGCTCACTCTTGTAGGCGATGTTATCACCATCACCCATATCATAAAGGTCTTGAGGCTTTAAATGAAGAACCATGTGCCAATCCCTATGTCTTTCATCCTCAATATAATAAACCTGGTGTGCCTCTGACGCAATAATATATGGCTCATCATCTTGAGAATGACCAGTGTGAATTGGCTGCGAGAAATTTATCGATGTGAAGCCTAAGTTGTCAGTTGTGAGTCCCTGGGAAGTAGTGATATTTGCCCACAAACACTTGAATAGCGTAACAATGAAACAACCTTGGTAATTAAGTTCCACGACATCAAGAAGCTTTCTATAGTAAGGGATGCCTCTGAACTGCATGTTGGCGTCACTGCTACTCACATAACTCCTTGTCCCAAAGGTGCCATAACCACCTAAATTTTGAGTTTGCAATCCTTGATCATGTGAAACCGTGCAAAACTTGAAACCATTGACATTGTAAGCTGTAAACCTTTTTGTATGGTCAAGAGGGCCGATTGCGAGAGCTCTGAAATCTTGTGAGTGTGGGTTGTGGTTATTCAGTATTATGCGTGCAAACCAGCTTGGGAATTCTCTATGGACTATTTTGTCAACTTCAGAGGATGTTTGTGTATGGATCCTGAGTTGACGCTTAAAATGACTTCTGAATTCCCTACAATTAATCATGGGAATGCGATAGTAAAATGAAAGTGAAAAAAGTTACGAAAGATATAGAATAACATGTGAGTATTCATTTCTTACTATATGAAAGGTTCAACTTGAGTGCAATTAATCAAGACATGTCTATGTGCTTGCAACTTCTCAGTTGCCATTAGTTTGAAGTTCTTAGTTCCTCCAACTGGTTTACCAACACGAGGGATAAATCTCTTGATGTTAGCACGAGTTCAGGACAATCGTCTACACGAGGCGATCGATTAAAGGCGGTCTCAATGTCATCAAAGTACCTTGAATAGAAATATAGGACCTCGTCCTTATAGAACCTTCAGTTATAGAACCTTCTAGCCAAGCCTTATTCCTTATGTAAGATTTCATTTTCCCTAGAAACCTACAAAATGAAGAAGGGCAAAATGATACAAAATGCTCAAAAAGGAGACTAACAAACATAAGAACTATTAATGACGCACATATATAAAATGAGTACCTCTCAATAGGATACATCTATCGATATTGAATTGGGCCAGCGAGCTTTGTTTCATGAACAAGGTGGACGGTAAGGTAAACCATCATAGTGAAAAAGGACGGAGGAAAGAGCATCTCCAAATGACAAAGTATAAGCATAATTTTGGACTGCAGTTGATCGAGCTCCTCAACGATCAAGACCTTGGAACACAACTTTCAAAAGAAAGAACAAAGCTCTACCAAAATGATTGACACATCGAGAGGAAGTACATTCTTCATAGCCAACAGAAGTAACTGTTGCATAAGCATATGTGAGTCATGACTGTTCAGGCCAACAACTTTTCGATCCTCTATGTCTATATATCATGAAATGTTGATTGAATACCCATCTGAAACTTTTATTTTCTTCAATGTTCTGAGGAAGACTTCCTTGTTTGGTTTTGTGAGGGTGAACTTTGCCAGTTGAAATTTGTTATGTTTATCTGACCACACGTCTTCACAAACTCCCATGGCATGTAAATCTTGCCTCTCTTGAAGATAATCTTTTGACTTTCCCAGTTCGTTAAGCAGCGTATATAGCACATTTTTTCAATGTGCATGACATCAAGACTGTGGCAAAGTAAATTAGAATTCTAATATAGAAGAATGAAGAAAATGCTTATCTTCCTCCATTACTGAGGCGCAGCAGTTTTGCCCCTCTTTCAGCTAGCTTGTGCTACATCATCACTTTTTTCGAACTCGAATTCAACATCCTCAAGCTGCTGTAAGATGTCTGCACTGGATAAAGTCTAAGGTAGCCCTCTTATTTCTTGTTTCCCATTGAAGCAATTTCGTTGTAATATAAACTTGTGCCTTCCATCAAGAAACCTCTGATGCCCCATAAAGCACCACTTCCCACTATAAGGAAGGCGCACAGAGTCAAAGTCAAAATTGCAAGCTGGATAAGCCTAGCTTGTATACACATTCCACCCGGATAATGTTCCAAGGCCAGGAAAGTCACTAATCATCCATATCAAGGCTATATCTAAGTTAAACAATGTCTTCCTGAAGGCTTCATATGTCTTGATGCCGACATTCCACAGGTCAAGCAATTTCAGAATAATCAGTGGGAGAGATACATTGATGTCATTACCCAGTGCCTTTTTGCCTCGAAAGATCATAGACAAAATGAAGGAGCTTTGTTTCATATACATCAAGGGGGTAAATTGTAGGGAACTAAGACTACCGGCCAAATACTGTAACTTGTGCTAAGATTCCTAAATGGATTGAAACCGTCGGTTGCCAAAGTAAGTCTAGCATTTTGGGGGTCAGCAGTGAAAGATGGAAAGTCTTTGTCATATGTTTTCTAGGTGTCTGCATCCCAAGGATGTCCTAATTTACCATCATCATTCTTATCAACCTCATGCTAGTTCATGTGCTCCACCGTTTTAGACGACATAAACAATCTTTGTAAGCGCAGCTTCAAAGGGAAGTATCTGAGAACCTTTACAGGTTTCTTCTTTTGCATCTTTCCTTTCTGAATTGTCTTGTACCTCGATGTGTGACATCGCTTACAAGTCTCCCTGCTGTCATCGTCTCCCCAATACAGCATACAATCATTGGGGCATGCATCAATTTTTTTATAATTCAAGCCTAATCTATTAATAATCTTCTTGGCCTCATAGAACATTGTGGGAATCTCTGTGTTAGGGAATGCATCTTGTAATAATTCCAGCAACATCAACATTCCCTTATCTAATAGCTCAGCTTGTAACTGCTACATCCGCTCCTGCCATTTTATGAAACAATTACTTAATAGCATTTTTCATAATAAAGTTGGTTTTATAAACAATATAATAATGAACTCGCTTACAATGGCTGACTCTGCCTGCTGAGAGGTCGGAGTCCTGTCACGGTGTCTGTGTGTGATAGTGAACAACTCCCCATAGTCCGTCTGATGGTTCTCCTGCTATACCTTTCTCTCCTAAAATTATTACAAAATTAAGTTAGTATTATCAAAACAAATACATTCTTTATAATATGAAATAACCAGCTAAAAGTAATTAACATTGTGAAAAGCTACCAGTTCAATGTAAGTGAAAGCAAACGTCTTCGATCTTACTGTGTGGTGGATCGTCTATTACCCATGGCACCTCGTGTTCCTTTAAGAAAGTGCCTAGAAAAAACAATATTAAATGTATTAAAACAATATAAAATATTTATAATTAATAAAATCATAAAATTAATTGAATTTAAATTATAATTATAATTTAATAATTATAAATTACAAAATTATATATAATTAATCTAATAAATACATTACCTGCCCCTTAGTGCTCCTCCTAAACTAGACGAAACATGCCCAGTCATTCGGCGGGATGTTGTCCGGGATGTTCTCGATTAGCTGTTGTAGAGGCATCATCCCATCTTTATCCACACTGTGGAAGACATGATTCATCCTGTTCCTTCAGCCGTTGCCCATCTTCATTAGCGTGTATCTCTTCCGGTTGGCCCGGACAGCAAACCTCAGTAGTAAAAAAAAACTTAAATATGACTAATTACAAATAAGAAAATTAAAAAATATTAATTAAATAGAATTAATTACAAAAAAAATATAGTATAATTAAATTCTATTAATTACCTGCATACCTCCTCCCACGCCAGGTCCTCCGCCCCTTCGAAACGTTCCTCCACGTCCTGAAGTAAAGGAAGAACCACATCTAATTCAAACCCAGGTCGTTCAGGAAGTGGTTAACAAGTGACCCCCATTGTCGATGGGCTGGTCCGTGCCCTCATTCCACGACACTACAACTCATAGTATCCAGTCCATGCTATTCAAACCGGCCACATCCACGGTGTCGGACTGTTTACGGTGACTATGGGGAGATGGGTTGAAATGGCGCAGTTGCCCTCCCTCTACGCTGCCCCATCCACTATCCTCTCCTCTGCTACTGCCACCCCGTAGAATTGGTCTAGGGACCTCAGGCTCCTTCCCCTTGTCCATCCCTGAAGCCTTATCAACTACAAAAAAAAACCAATTTAGTCACATTTATATGTAAAATTATAATAAAAATAAAATAAGTATTGTCCGTACCTCAAGTGATAATGAGAAATGCTAGAGAGAAAAATCTCTGACAGACGTCAGAACGCTCAGATCTGAAGGAAAACTCTCAGAGAAAGTTCAAAAAATAAAATGGCCAAATGGAAAAAAGGAGAGGCGGCGCCCCTTTTATAGTTGTGAATTTTCTAGTGGTTATTGAAAAAACCGCTACAGCAATGCTACAATAAAGCTAGGGCGGCAAAACTTTGTAGCGGTTATGAAAAAATAACCGCTACAAATGTGATGACCTTTGAAGTTCTGTAGCGGTTATGAAAGCATAACTGCTACAAATAGGCAACCTTTGGTATTTTGTAGCAGTTCAATTCGTAGTAACCACTAAAAAAACCGATACACTATTGGTATGGCATGGTGGCGCCAAGTGGTGCGAACTTTGTAGCAGTTTATTTGTTGTAACTGCTACAAACTAACCGCAATAAAGTTTGGTGGGAAACTCACGCCATATTTGTAGTAGTTTTTTCCTATTAACCGCTACAAATAACGTTGTTAATCTATCACGTCACTTGGCACATAGGTTGCCGCTACAATATTGTAGCGATTTATGTTAAAACCACTACAAATGTCAACATTTGTAGCGGTTAACATTAACTGCTACAAGTAGCGTAATCAAATAAGAAACAAATAAGTATTAATTATGGATTGGGAAATAAGTTAGTATTAATTAAGAGATTGTTAATTGAGAAACAAGTTATCGTAATTCAAAAAATTAATTGGGAATTAATTCTCCTGATCACTAACTTGGAAGGCAAGAAGGAATGCACATTATTTCCTAATTAGTGGTCACCCTAAACCACTATAAATAGGATGTGCCTCCTTTAGTTATAATCCATCCCTGCCATTGAGCTATCTGACAATCTCTCTTCTTTCCTACCATCTTTCTTGTTCTAGTGATCTACTGTGCGAATCCTAATTAGGCTCTAGCAATCTAATAATTGTGTGGGCACTACTATGTTTGAGTTATGGAGCATTGGAGTTTAGACCTGGATCCGAATGTAGATTTTCCTTGATACGCTAGTCCATTCTCTCTCCCTTATTTTTCTTATATTGTTATCAGAGCATATTGATCTTGTGTCTATGATTTAGTTTTTGTGAATAACTAAAGGATATAATTTGTTCATACCTCTATCACATTTTTTTTTATTTCTATTGTGCTATCATATATTATATGATGATAATTTTATATGCTATGTCCCAAGCATGATTTCATATATGAATATATGATATATATATATATATATATATATGCATTTTTTTACCTCTCCTGCACCTTTGCACACATATAAATATACACATGTTGGTTAATGCTCTTGAATTCGCATACATATATTCATCCTTTCCCTATTTACATGCACGCTTATCTAAGCATGCTATAAAGAGATTTTTTTTCCTTTCATTTTGCAATGGATCAAAACTGTATCTCTTAGTGTATGTGCATGTACATGTATGCGAGTTTATTGCCTCACAATATTTTTATATATAAATAAGATTATATAATGTGTGTTCTCTAGTTCATATGTACAAGAATAATGCTCAACTCCTGAGTCTAAAGTTTTTTGTGTACAAAGCTTTATTCTTCTTCTTTTTCTATCTTCTTTGCTCTTTTTAAAGTTGATTTTTTAAAACCTATGTGGAATAAAAAACAAGAGACTTTAACCCTCAAAGGGGAGAAAGCCTTTGAAACATAGAGGACATACATCCAAGTCACATTATGGAGCATCATCGACGTCGAGACAAATTGGGTGTTTGAAAACTAAGTGTTTTTACCCAAGGAAAGGCCATGGATGTGTAGAGCTTGACGAGATGATTCCAATGACACTTAGAATGTGTCAAACAAAGTTTAGATGAGAGAGAAATGAAGTAAAGAAGTTGGCGGGTTGCTTGTCGCCGCCACCAATTGACTCACAATTTGATCACTGAAAAAGATATTTTTAGATCAAATAAAAGCCATGGATTTGTAGTTCATTCAATGACAATTCCAATAACACCAAGAACAAAATAGGCGGAGCTAAAACAAGGGAGATATGGCCTTTTAAAGTTAACAGGTCATGTTGATCTACCGGAGCTCTAACCGGGTCGAGTTGACCCCGCTGGAGGATGAAGATGATGACATGGCTCCAACCTGCCATATCATCGGTCAACTAAATAGTGTGGCGCCAATGAGAGAGTGACATATTAACATTCCGAGACACGTCAGTGCCACGTCATTCTGTTATTGGTCAAGTGTTGGTCAACAGTAAACTATTGACTGATCAAAGTCAACAGTCAATCGATGACTGTTGTATTTTTTAAAACAATCCCAAAAATCAATATGTGGCGCGTGGGGCCCATAGGGACCACCGTTTGACAATGGCGGGCAGCGTCAGATAAAAGACGGCACGTGGAGTCTAGGAAGCCGCCACTTGGAATCTAGAAAGCTAGCGCATGAAGCCAGAAGATGGTTGTAAGGCGGCGTATGGCATGCACACGCTCCACTGAGAATGGGCTTTGTTGGATTTTTTAACTTTTTCAGGATTTTTTGATCCAAACACATTCTAGGGGCACATGAGGTTGGGTAAGACCTCTAATTGAGACACGGTTTATTCCTAAAAATTCTTAAATTTGAGATCTTTAATTTGATATATAATTTGCATATATTTGAAGCATGTTTGGATATGATTTAAGTCAAAAAGGTGTTTATATGCACTTAAAGATTCCCAAAAATGTTGAAATTGAGTCCATATTGATTCTATTGTTTTGGGATAAGTTCACTTACTTATTAAGAGTATTTCAACTGCAAAATAAGGTTAATGTTGAAAGATTTTTTAAAATAAGAAATTATTCAAATAAGTTTTGAATATAAGACCCTATCCAACCTTGACTCTCTTTTTTTTAGATAAATCATGAATCTTGTAGCAACTTGAAATTATTAAATAATAAGTCTTCCCATGCTTCTAACCACATTGACTTAATTGGGATTAAAGCAGTGACTTCTACCTCTATCACAAATGTTGTGACAAAGGATAAGACAGATAGAGATGTAGGAATCATCTCATCAAGTGGGAGGCATGCTACAAACACATACAAGTGAGAGGATGTAAACGTGGTTAAGAGGAGCTTGACATTGTAGCTAAATGCTACACGAGTTCATATGGTCAGAAGGACCTATGAGAGGGAAAACCTAGTTAAGAGACAATAATATGAGGCAAAGTTCTTACAAATTTTTGAATTAAGCATATTCTCTTCTTTTCATGAACATTCATGTTGATTAGATGATATTATGTTATTATCTTGTTATTATAATTGTCTTTGATTGAGTGGGAGTTTCTAGAATGTATATAGAAATCCAAAGGGGAATGTGTTCAATAAAGACTATGGTCAAAAAAGTGATGAACTAACTAGAATGAGTAGAATGGGAGTCAACACAGTTGTATCATGAACATGAAACTAGTTAACTTATTATCGAATTATCTTATGTCTTATTTGAACAAACGAATATGATATGTATACCATATCGTCTAAGTGACCAATTATGACTAAGTCTATTTGACTGAGCTTATGACGACAAGCTTAATAGATATATCTATGGAGTTAGAAACTCCCAAATCTCTTAATTCAGGAAGAATGAGGTGTCAGGAACATCCTAACAACCAGTCATCAGCATCTAGAGGCTGAAGCAACCGAAGAATACAAAAATTTTATGATATTAAGCATAGAAAGAACAAGATTGCTTAGATTTATGATGGTACGAGGAATGTAAATTTATCCATAAATTTATTAGAAGATAGTGAAATTGATTATCTTCTTCCATAAAGTTAAAACTAAGTTAAGTTTTAACATAGTGTACTAAGTCCTAAACATGTCGTTTAAAGAACACTTGAGGCAAATGTCAAACCAAAAAGTTGAGACAAATAAAATGTCAAATTCTTTCTAACAAACAAGTGTATGTTGTGACAAAACATCTCCTAGTGAGTTGGAGTAAGCCATGTCTACCAGTGAGTGGGCGTACACAAAAACAAATACTACTCCTGATATGCATATTGTGACCTTCAGTAATGTGATTCATTAGTCACCATATTGAACTTGTGTATGAAACACTGAAGGATCTAGGATCCATCAGTTAGATGAACTCAGCTAAATAGTGGGAGGATTTATCCTCTAAGCCTAAGGGCAAGAAGCTTATGAGGTAAACTTGATCTGGAGGAGGTCAATGGTTTCTACAAAGATGAAAGACTACATTAATAATCCTTTCAGGAATGTAGAAGAAACAATCCACATGAGTAGTAGATGTTTCACAGAAGCATATGGCTTCATGTCGGATACAAAGCAAGAAAAGAGAAAGAATCAAAGGATTGGAACTTGCATATTAACTATGCATAGATAAACCATCCTGATTCACTCCATCCAATTGCAACCAACAAAATCACATCTTTGTTATCTCTTTAGTTAAATATCGATGGAACTGTGACTCTCAAAATCCTTTATTGGATTGATGTTTCCTTTTAGGGATAGTAATTCTATTTCTTGCCACATATACACATTGATCAAAAGAAATAATTAAACTAGCAAAAGAGTTTATGCTAAAAAACGTATTCTAGGGTTAATACCCTTATAAGTAGTTAAGGACTTGGTCTAACTAGCAAGAAAGATAAGGAAACATTTTGAGAAGATATCCTTTGTAATTGGCAAGCTATGATGTTTGTGAACCAATAAACATGAGGGCAAAACACAGAGCTTAGTATTTCATTAACATCATGGACATTTATTCAAAATATAGTTATGTTTACTTGATTTTTAGCAAGTGTGAAGCTGTTAGATAATGGCTAAATCTAGTCAAAAATCAATTGAACTAAAAGGATAAAACCTTTTTGAACTAACAAGGGTTAAGAACACCTACGTGATTAGTTCAAGTTGCTTTGTGTACAAGAAAGGGATTGTTAGGCAACTATCAATACCTAAAACCCTTTAACATAATAGAGTTGTTGAAACAAAGAGATAGACCTCTCCTTGACATGGATGAGAAAATAATGGCATAAGTGAAACTATCAGCCATATGTTGGTATGTAAACTCATAGCTATTATTTTCACACTTAACAAATGCCCTCTATGTCAGTTATGCCCTTACCCTATGAATCATGGATAGGCCTTAGAACAGGCTCAAGCTCGTTAAGATCATAAGGGTCAGCAACTTCATATCCATAATTCTTCCTATGAGTAGGGAAGATAGGGGCCAAGGTATACAAGGTATCTCGTTGTGAGATGACCTAAGGATTTGACAAGCCACATCTTCATTAGTGAAAATGATGCTGGCTCTGTAACCCCCTTCCATAATTATATCCAAAATACGCAATTAAAGTGAAATAGAGACTAACAACAATCAAATAACATTTATAAACCCATCTACCAGACGGGGTTTTCACAAATACCTTTCGAAATCATTTATAACCTGGTCTCACATTCACATTCCGAATATAATTACTACACGAAGATAAATCACATTTAATATATCAGAGTACATAATGTAATAATTCCGGCAATTCTGGATTCCATTTATTAACTCAAGCTTTATAGGGCACATTCGCCCATTACAAATTCTCATTCGGGGATTACACAAATCTCACCTCAAATACACATAGTTAAATCCTCATCCACATATACAAATATCCAACACACAATACTCCCAACTATGATAATCAACCCCCATATCAAATACTGAAGAAGCCCTTGTTGCCCTTGGGTGCTTACTCCCTCCTTGAGCCTCTTGCCCTATCTACATGGTTAGTAGGGGAGGGTAAGATTCTAGAGAATCTCAGTAGGTAAACAATATCAATATGCATGTACGATAGATGTTTAATGCATGACATTCTTGCATCACATAACTCATGCTAACACAATAACAATTTGTAAGCTCAATGCTTCAAACAACATACTAATGGCCATAGCATAAATTGAAACATAGCTTTAAATTACACATAATCATGCAAAGCTAAGACATGCACCAATACACTAACACATATATCAAATACAAGCAGAAGAGATATGTTCCCTACCCTCTTTCCACGTATGCTCCAGCCTCGCTTACTCACGATCAGGGCGAATATCCAACCCTATAACCAAATCAAGGACATAGGGTCAATCTAAATTCCAAATCCTTACTTCCATACTACTTAAGGTTGGTTATCATTCACATCCTTTAGGTGGCTATAATAAGCTCAATGAAAGCCTAAAGGATTGAGACGTACTAGATTGGAAATCACCTTTCAAAATCACAAACTATTGAAAATAGGGGTTGGCTGCAGCCAAGAATCCTCTGGCTGTAGCGAAAACGCGCACAGAACGTTTCTGGCTGCAGCCAAGAATTTCTAGCTGTGGCCAATCCTTCCAAGGATCATAAAAGGACCTATATACCTTAGGCTCAACTTCTTTCGCTTGATAGCTCGTCCAATACCAGTGTCAGGAGATACTCTAAAAAACACATGGTCACCAACTTCAAACTCTAGAGGCCTTCTCCTTTTGTCAGCGTAACTTTTCTGCCGACTTTGAGCTGCAGAAGCCTCTAACGAATGATTCGAATCTGGGTTATGGTTTGATCCACAAGATCCGGCCCATACAATTTCCTCTCAGACAATTCATTCCAATCTAATGGCGATTGGCATTTTCTTTCACACAACGCTTCATATGGCGCCATCTAAATGCTCACATGATAGCTATTGTTGTAAGCAAACTCTGTAAGAGGAAGAAAACGATCCCAACTTCCTTTAAAGTCAAGGATACATGCTCGTAACATATCCTCTAGGGTCTGAATAGTCCTTTCTGACTGTCCGTCTGTCTGAGGATGATAGGTTGTACTGAATCTCAACTGAGTACCCAGTGCCTCATGCAATGCCTTCCAAAATCTTGAAGTGAAACGGGGATCTCGATCAGAGTGATATTCTTTGGTATGCCATGGAGCTTCACAATCTCACAAATATAAATCTCTGCTAGCTTGTCCGGAGAATAACTAGCATTGATCGGTAAGAAGTTCATCGACTTCGTTAACCGGTCCATAATGACCCAAATCGCATCATAATTCCTGATCTTGGGCAATCCCACAACAAGGTCCATGGTCATGCTTTCCCATTTCCATTCCAGAATCTTAGGACTTTGCTATAAGCCAGGCGGTCTTTGGTGCTCAATCTTCACTTTCTGGCATGTGAGGCACCTCGCCACATATGTCGTCACATCACTCTTCATTCCCGGCCACCAATACATAGATTTCAAATTATTGTACATTTTAGTCATACCAGGATGAAGGGTGTACCGGCTTTTATGCGCCTCATCTAAGATTTTCTGCCTCAACCCCGCCTTACATGGAACACAGATTCTCTTCTGATAACGATCTAGTCCACTAGGAGACAAATCATAGCCCTAAGCTTCTCCCCGCTCAATTCTAGCTAGATTACGCTGTATCCAACCATCTTGCCTTTAAGCCTCTTCAATCTCAGCTCTCAAATCACTTTCCCCTTGGGAAACAGTATAGTTGGCACAGATGATCTGGTTCGATAGATTCAAATCATGAAAATCTTCTAGCAGTTTCCCCTCTTGTATCATCATAGCTGCCACAAGCATAGTCTTTCAACTAAGAGCATCAGCGACTACATTTACCTTACTCTGATGATATTTGATCTCCAGGTTGTAGTCCTTAAGCAACTCCATCCAGCGCCGTTTTCTCATATTCAATTCTTTTTTATTATACAGATATTGGAGACTCTTGTGGTTACAGTACAGTTCCATAGTCACACCATATAAATAATGCCTCCAAATCTTCAAGGCAAACACAATAGCTGCAAGCTCCAGATCATGAGTGGGATAATTCAATTCATGAGGTCTGAGCTGTCGAGAGGCGTAGGCTACCACACGTCCCTACTGCATATGGGCACACGCTAATCCCTGCCCACTGCATCAGAATACACAACATAAGTCAAACTGGGATCAGGTAAAATCAACACAGGTGCCGTAGTCAACCTCTCCTTCAGCTCCACAAAACAATTTTCACATTTATCATCCCACACAAACGGCTGATCTTTTCTCGTGAGCTTGGTCATCGGCAACACAATACGGGAGAAATTCTGAATGAATCTTTAGCAATAACCAGCAAGACCCAGAAAACTACGTACCTCTACCACAGATTCTGGCCTCTTCCAATCCATTACTGCTTCCACTTTACTGGGATCCACAAAGACCCCTTCTTACGAGATAACGTGGCCTAAGAATTTCACTTCTGATAGCCAAAACTCACACTTACTCAATTTGGCATAAAGCTGCTTTTTACACAATGTATTCAACACAATTCTCAAATGATGCTCATGCTCTTCTCTACTCTTAGAGTATATCAAGATATCATCTATGAATACCACAACGAACTAATCTAGGTATTGTCAGAAAACACGGTTCATATAATCTATGAAAACTGCAGGCGCATTAGTTAGCCCAAATGGCATCACTAAGAATTCATAATGCCCATACCTAGTCCAGAAAGCAGTCTTTGGAACATCTTCTGCTTTCACTCGCAGCTGATGATACCCCGTCCTTAGATCAATCTTCGAAAATACATATGAACCAGATAGTTGATCTAACAGGCCATTAATTCTTGGGAGAGGGTACTTATTCTTGATGGTAATCTTATTCAACTCTCTATAATCGATACACAAACGAAGACTTCCGTCTTTCTTTTTCACAAACAAAACTGGAGCTCCCCAAGGCGACACACTGGGTCTAATAAACCCTTTCTCAAGTAATTCTTCAATCTACTTTTTCAGTTCAGCCATTTTATTTGGGGCCATCCGATATGGGTTTTGGATATCGAACCAGCTCCAGGCACAATCTCAATTAGAAACTGAACTTTCCTCTTAGGAGGTAATCCACTTAAATCATCCAGAAGAACCTCAGGGAATTCATTCACTATGGGTATACTACTCAAAGACTCACTGGTTTCCCCTTGCACAGAAAAGAAAACCATATACCCCTGACAACTCTTTTGTAAATATTTCTCAGCCTTAGCTGTTAAAAGGAAATTTAGTTCGGCATTCTTATCCTCAACGCTATGAGAAACAGGATACACTATCCTTTTGTTCCTACAATCTAATAACACATTATTGGCTCTCAACCAATCAAAACCCAAAATGACTTCCAATTTGCAGAGTGGTAAACAAATCAAATCTACCACAAACTCATGACCCTCTACAGTTATAACACAATTTAAACAGGCTTCAATAGCTATAGCCTTCACACCTATCGGTGTTGACACAATTAGATCGAATGGTAACTTATACACATTCATACCCAGGCGCTTCACACAATCATATGCAATAAAGGAGTGACTTGCACCCGAGTCAAACAATACTTGTAATACATATCCATTGAGGAGAACTGTACCTTGTATCAGCTCTGGGATTTCCGGGCTTCTTCATAAGTCATAGCGAATACTTGACCTAGAGTCCTCGGCCTCTGCTCCACTTGCGGTCATTGGAAATCTCTAGAAAGATGTCTGGGTTGCTTACAATTAAAACAAATCATTTCACCCCAACAATTCTTGCCATAATGCGGTTGATTACAGCGATGACATTTCCACTCAGTTGCAAACTTCTAGGGTTCACGATCTCTGGGCTGGTAGGGCTTCTTACCCTTATACGAAGATGATCCTGAGCCCTTCCACTTCTGAGAAGCATCGCCCTTACTAGGCTAACTATGCGCACTAACAGTCTTAGCCGGATACAGTTTTATCAAATTGCTCTCTGTAATCCGACATTCTTCAACTACCTTGTTGAACTCAGAAAACTGATGGGTGGCTATTCTCTTTCTCATATCGCGCCTCAAACCCCGTATAAGCAAGTATGAGCTCAACTCCTCGTCATCCATCTTTCACAGATAGGATGAATACCGAGATAAACGGACGAAACGGGACAAGTACTCATCAAACGACTCTGTGTCCCCCTGCTTAATATTTAAGAACTCCATCTCCTTTTCAAGCCTCACTGACTTAGGAAAATATTTTTCGTTGAAGTGCTGCTGGAACACTTCCTAGGTCAATGGCACATTTTTACTCCTTAAAGATAAAGCAATGTTTCGCCACCAGCGGTCTGCATCACCCTCAAGCTTATACACAGCCAACTTGGCTTTCACCTCTGAGGAACACTCAAGAACCTCAAAAATCTTCTCAAGGCGGTTTATCCAATCTTCAGCCGCCTGAGGATCAAATTCCCCTTTAAATGCCGGAGGTAGGTGCTTATAGAATCTAGAGACCCAAAACTGAAGATCTCTTTCCTCTCTAGCTGGCACACTATGGGATTCTTGGTTCAGAAAGCATGAGGAGGAGATTCTAACGGTCTTGCCGACCCTTCAGTAGTCTCTTCCCGGGTTTCCTCTCGAGTCTCTTCGTGAGTAGATTGACCCCAGCCCTCATTATTCTTTGCTTTCTCAGCTCTGAGCTCTTCTCTAAGCTCAACTATCATATCCTATTGATCCCTCATTAAACCCATCAACTCTTGCATCTGGTCTGGTGGATTCTTATTGACAACCTCCACCTCGGGATCTACTCATGCTACACTGGGACGACCTCTTGTCTTTTTCATTCTACAAAGAACGCACCCCATTAATCCAATAATTATGGCATACACATAATTCCACAAAGCACATATATCCACATAATAAACTCACATATGTGTATACAACAGTCATTCACAATAATCTAATATCACTAAGGCCAAACTATGGGAGCTATCCTAGCAAACTCTACCCTTACCAGGAACTACATCTCTGATACCAAAAATGTAACCCCCTCACCGTAATTACATTTGGATTATAAAATTTAAGTAAAATAGACACCAATAAGATAAAGTAATAAATTACAATCCCTCATCTAAGAGATGGGGTTTCCTGAGAAACGATTCAAAATCATAATTCATCCTGGTCTCTCATTCACATTATAATATAATTACTTGAGAAACCAAATCACATTAATAAACATCAAAGTGCGTAACTAAAATCCTGGCAAACCCCGGGTTACTTGTATATATATAACATGGGTTTAAAGTTCCCAAAAGGGGGATTACATTTCCAAAATTATCATTTACATCTTATATACAAATGGTAATCTCAAACCAAAATAGATAACTAACAACCACTAAAGTTTCAGAGTAATCCTAACTACTCCTAGTTGTCCGCTTCCCTTTCGAGCCACTCGCCCTGTCTGAAAAGGTTAGTCATTTGGAAAGAGTGAGATTCTAAAGAATCCCAGTAGTAACAAATTATTCATACCATACATAATCACATAGCATGTAAATAAATCACCTCATAACAGCAACAACACAAATCACACTCCACCCTCATCCCCTTTTACCGCCGGGAAGGCACACCGTCCTAACCCGAACCGTTGTTAACGACTCAGGGACTGTTGGTATGGCAGTGCATATGAATAGCCTTTCAGCCCACAATTATGCTTTCGGCCCACATAATCACATATCTCATACCCTAACCTCATCCTCTTTTACCACCGGGAAGGCACACAGCCCTTACCCAAACCGTTGTTAGTGACTTAGGGATTATTGGTATAGCGGTGCTTACACAATTTCACAATTCTTGCAGTATTCAAATTCCTCATAAACTAATGATATAGTACACATACAATGTATCACATAAGGTATAAAGAAAGAGTCACTACATGTATCTTTCATGAATGGCTCTGGTACCGTGGTCTCACAAGGGCGACAGATATCAAATCCTATACAAAATTGGGGACAACTAATCAATCTCGTTTCCAATACATCTTTACATAATACTCTAAGTTGGTTATCATTTAGGACTCTTTAGGTGACTATTATAGGCCTAAACATATGTCTAAATGGTTGGAAGAACTACCCTGAAGACACCTTTTTCGAAAGGTAAAACAGTGATTTTCAGCTGGCTCACTCGAGTGAAGACGACCTCACTTGAGACTCACGCCCTAGTGAGAACGACTCTCACTCGCGAGTGTTTGACAGTGAGCAACTACCCTGACCCTAAAGTGCTCACATCACTCGAGCATGAAACCTTGCACTCGGGTGATGACTCCAAATATTCTCGAGTCCCTGCAAGTGCAACACAACGAGTGACAACATAGCACATGCAATAGTAGAGAGACAAGCTCACTCAGCATACCCTCCATTTCTCGGGTGAGACGGTCATGCTTGCGAGTGTCAGAGCAAACTCTTGAACAATGGCCAGCGAGTGACAACCTAAGAGCAACCCCCAACCAAGCTCTCCCACTATCACTCGAGCAATCCCTTGATCACTTGTGTAATCATCAACCTCACTCATGGGTACAGAAGTGCACTCAAGCTCCACACATAAAACACAGGCAAAACACAACGTAGAAAAGGGAAAACACACGCAGCACTCGAGCATGATCTTCCCTCACTCGAGTGTTGTGCATTAGAGACCAGAAAATACCAGATGGTCAAAATCATACCCAATGGTTCCCAAACCTCACACAAAGCTCATTTCCACTTAAAATGACCTAAGGAACACATTGGTAACTTCCAAAACACCCTAATACCATTTTAACCACAATCAAACAATTAGGTCTCTATAACACACCCAATGTCCAAATTTCATTCAACTTAAGTACAAACTTCCAAACTATATCCAATACTTAAATATCTTCACAATGAACCAATTCTAACATTAATCACAGTGAAATCCATACTTTGAACATTTACACAAACTCAAGGCTAATTTCCATATTTTCCCAAACTTATCCAAAAATTACAAATAATATATCAAAAATCACTAAATGCTTACCTCTTCACTTTGCGAAATCAAGAATCTTGATCCTCCAACTTCCAAATTTCTCCAACACACAAACCACCACCTTTCAAGATTCTGAAACCATTACAATGGAGTTCCCAATGGGATACACAACATTAGAGAAGAGGATTTTAGCTTAAGAGGATCATTCCTCACCTAAAATCAAAGCTTTCACTTTCTCTTTCTTGCTTGTGACCAGCAAAAATGGTAGAAGAAGAGAGAGAAAATGAGAGATGAAACAAATGATGAGGATGATGTGATTTTTCTCTTCCCTTGCCCATACCAACCAAATAGGAGAGAGAGAATGAGGGAAAACATGGACTTTTGTCCTCTTGTGATTTCATCCAATAACTCACATAATGCCACTTGTCACCATCCCCACACTTCCACTAAGAGCTCACATAAACACAAAACATAGGATTCCGACCCATAGTCAAAAGATCTCAACCCTTGATCTCTAAGCACCAATGAATATTCATAACAATTTCATATCATATTTCACCAAAAGTGCTTAATTACATACTTACAATTAATCTCAAGGTCATTAGCCCTTAATCCCGAATTGGGATATTACAGGTAACCCATATGAATGAAAAGATAGGACAACTTATGGAAAGGATGGATCAGAGGCACGAAGAGTTGCTAGCTGAACAACGTGCCCAGGGTGAGCTTCTGAGATCCATTATTGCCAGACTTGATGCTATGGCATCTGGTTCCTCTCTTCCTGGTCCTTCTGGTACTCCTGAGCCCATGCCTGTTCCTGAACCTGGACCCTCTATACCTACCGAGCATATACCCTCTGAGAGTAGACCCAGCAATGTCTTGTTCTCTATGCCTGACCCTAAAACATCAGAGAAAGTCCACATCACCTCTGATAATCCACCTCAGCCTGTTCAGCCTTAGCCTATATCTACTCCCATTGCCTTACCTACACATACTGAGGAGGTGCTTATATCTTCACCGTAAGCTACAGAGGAAGTAAAAATTACTTCTCTGGTTCCTTACCCATCATCTCCAGTGAATCCTCCAGAGGATCTTAAGACACCACCAGTGAATCTTCTTGATCCCGAACCATCATCTTTAAATCCTTCAAGTTCAGATGGTTCATATGAATCATTGGCATTTCCGGTCACTCCTATCTCAGCAGCCGAACCACCTACTCCTCCTCATGATTGATTCCACCTTTGTGATGAAGACAAAAAGGGGGAGAAGAGCGCCTGAGTGATTTTATGGTGAATGACTGAGTTAATGTAGTTATAATTGGGATTTGGGTGTATGGGGTTTTAGGGTTTAGGGTGTTTTCAACTTTGAATTCTAAGTTTGATTATGTATTGAACTTCTCTTTATGCAATTTGTTTCTTTATGGCATTAAAGTTAAATTTCATTAAAATTATATTGCATTTTGGGACTAATGTGTTTTCGATTGCGTATGCAAGGTGAACAAGTAAATATAAGAACAAAAACTTTGAAAAGATATTTATTAAGCTATTTCACAAATAGTTTTCAAGTTTAAATTTAGCAAAAGATTTCATTATTTAAGAAGCACATGTTTGAAAACTCAATTTCAAAAACTTTGTTCAAAATCACCAAGTTTTGTCATCATCAAAAAGGGGGAGAATGTTAGATCCTATATGTTTTGATGATAACAAAGTTTGGATCAAAGATATGAAAGGATTTGATAACAAACAAATAAATTTGAACAAAGTGGTAAAGCTTTACTTGAAGTAAGCACTGGAGTAATAGACAATTTTTGTGAAGGCTTACTCGAGTAGCCACTCAAGTAAGGAAAGCCATTACTCGAGTAGCCACTCGAGTAATCACAAAGAATTTTAGCACTGCCATAATTTGGAAGAAGTTACTCGAGGGATGACTTGAGTAATCTGTAAAGTTATATAGCCCATTACTCGAGTGACCACTCGAGTAACATGAATTACTAAGGCATTACTTGAGTAGCCACTCGAGTAATCCCGGTAAAAATCTTCCAGTAGCTCTCGGCCAAGAAATTCAACCTTTACTCAAGTGACCACTCGAGTAACCATGTGAGAAAAAGAATTTACTCGAAAGACCACCCGAGTAATCTGCAGAGTTATTTGAAGCATTACTCGAGTAGCCACTCGAGTAATCAGGAAGCAAACTCTCGACCAAGAATGTGATGCAATTACTCTAGGGAGTAATTGAGTAATCTATCGGGTTATTTGAAATCTACTCGAGGGACCACTCGAGTAAGGTGTGAAGAATATTGAAGGCCACTCGAGTAACCACTCGAGTAATCAGATTACCAGAGTCAGCACCCGAGTAACTTCTGAAGAAAAGACATGGCTACTCGAGTAATCAGGTATTTCCAAGGTTTGTGATCTATCTCACTCCATGTCTTACCCGAGTAATATCTTATGAAAAAAGGCACTGCCATATTTTTGAAAGGTTTACTCGAGTGACCACTCGAGTAGCCACTCGAGTAAGGAAGTCCAGAAATTATGTTTTTGATCGAATGTTTATTAAATTATTATCAATATGATCAACTCTTCATTGCATTAGTATTCTAAGAACATTTGCAGAAAAACAATGAAGAGATCAAGTAAGAAGAGCAAAGTCAATTAAAGTGTCCACCTATCGCTACCTACCGCAAACAGATAGTTTTCAAATTTAAAGAATAGTCAACCGTTGCTGCGCGACTCTAACGGACATGTTTGAATTGCTTCCAACGGACACTCCAAATCATTTATATATATGGAGCATTCAAAGAGAAGGAAACAAAAGAGACAAGAACTGAGAACATACATTGATCAACACACTCTTAGTGATTTGTTTTCTTATACTCATTCATTGTACTTCAGTGATTATATATTTGCTCTGTGAGAGAATTTTTCATTACAAACTCAATATTTATTATTGAGACAACTTAAGGTTGTGGAACCTTGAGTTGGGGATTTGAGTACAACGTGTAAGGGGGAGCGAGTGTTCAAGTGAAGGAACTTGCTGTGTACTGAGGTGCCAAGAACCCACTGAATCTTGGAGAATATAGTGAAACTCTCATAGATGCTCTGAGGACTGGACGTAGGTCAAAGTGGTTGTGGCCAAACCAGTATAACTCCCGGTGTACACTTCGGTGATATTTCTCTTTGCTCTTAACTGCTTTAAATATTCTGTTAATTCTCTTATACGCAACGAAATTTCTAGTATCACCCAATTCACCCCCCCTCTTGGGTGAGACGCTTGCACTAACAACTTTACCCGGCACTTCTCCATAAAACGCCTTCCAAGACCCCTCTAAAAAAAGTGAACCTTTATTGATTGGGTGATTAAGCTTTACGTATGGAATTTCTTTTATATCCTATTATTTTGTAACAAATAATGCCAAGGCTATAGTTTTTTTTAAATAAAAGTAGGCTAGCTACGGCGCTGGTCTAAAAAGTGCCATAGATGCTACTAAACCATCTTGTGTGGCGCTTATTTAGGAAAGTGCCGCACAATACTAACTCTAGCTATGGTACTTATAATAAAAAGCGTCATAACTTCTATACATTTTTTTGTAAAAGAAAACCAATTACCTTTGGAGCTTTTTTATAGAAGTGCCATAGGAGGTGCGCCACCCAATCCCTTTTTTGTAATAGTGTAATAACATAGAACTTATACAAAGCTTCCAAACTAATATATATATACACAACTGCACACAAAGGATCATATAAATTAACAAGAGTGCCTCCATCTTCTTCAAGCTTCAACCACCTTGCCCATTTCTTTTGAAAAGCATATCCCTAAGGTTGGTATATCGAAGAAAGGGGTGAGATTTGGTGAAATCTTAGTAGTAAAATATTAACTCAATATATAATGTGCAATAGTAATAAACTAAGCATGTAAATAGCTAAAATAAGAACAACACCTTACAAGCATATGCACATGGCCATAGCACAACTCAAGCAAGGGTATTACATGTTCAAAGGCATATACATGGCAAATAAACATGCAAGCCACCAAGCACAAACTATATATGAGTAAGTTTCACTTCCTTTTACTTCTTCCCAAGTTACCTCCTTTTGCTTAAACCTCTTTGGTTTTGCTTCCCCCTTTGCTTGATAGTGATTGCCAAATCCTATTAATTATTCATATGGAGCTTATTAATACTTAAACCTTAGTGTATAACCATTGCATAATAAAGCTCTCTCTATGATCTCAACTCTTCTTGGCCAAGACATAAGCACATAGGTGGATAATGCTCCATTTTTGTAAAGCATGCTTTTAAACATGTACTCTTGACATCTCCCTACATCATTGATAATCTTTTATACTTTTTTTATTATGTATCTTATAAGACCTATTGAATGTCTATTTGCCTCTATAATTTAGACATCCAATTAAATAAACTAGCCCTTCAAACTTATCCCAACACTCTCAAACCCATCACTAATTACTATTTTATAAAAATGAGTCATTTCCGGACTTGAGCGAAAATCTGCCTCTACTTTTTCAAGGAAATTTGAAAACTCATCACTTAAACAAGGGAACTACAAATGAGGTGATTCAAGTTCCTGCTTAAATCTCTTTCAATCCTCAACATCTAGCATTAAATCATAGACATAATTTCCCAATTTCAGCATGCGTACTAACTGTTCCTTTGGTGAGATAGGATATTCTAGTTTTCCAGCCTAAACTTTGAAAATTTATAACTTACAACATACACATCATATCCAATTTCTATGTTCTAGTACTTAATTTAAAT
The DNA here is from genome assembly GCA_963242795.1 of Inga leiocalycina. Lineage (NCBI taxonomy): Eukaryota > Viridiplantae > Streptophyta > Magnoliopsida > Fabales > Fabaceae > Inga > Inga leiocalycina. Next base: position 25,458,523 of record OY725326.1, on the reverse strand, counting down.
CTCTTTAAGTTTATTTTAGATGAAAATTAATCAACCTCTCTCTCTTTATCTTTCTCTGGAGCGAATGCTAAATGAGGGATAAGAGGAGTGGTTGAGTGTTTTTAATGTGGGTGTGTATGTGTGTTTTTATCTTATTGATTTTACTCACATGGCTTTAATTATACTAATTTGTCTAATCTAAAATCTCTTCTCATTCCAATATTCTTGATCATTTGTAGTACTTTTGGGTTCTATAATTTGGCTTAAACTTTAGCTTAATTCTGATCATTGGGTATGTATAATAAAATTACAATTTTCCCCATTTCTTTATCGACATCGGCTTATCATATAAATTCCATAAATAAATACTTAATACTTTATAAGGATTTTCTTCCTTAATTAACTTCTTTAAGCCTTGAAATAATTTTTTTAAAATTTTCTAGCAAAACAATAACCTCTAAATAATTTTCCTTGAATTTTCAGGAAAATAGGCTTTTAATTACCAGAAATTAACTTTTAAAATTATTTGGGCCATTTTTTGGGAGCTAAGCCTCTTCATAATTTTTATAAATTCCAAAATAATATTCCATAATGTTTCCTCAATTTTCAAGGCCCATAAATAATGTTAATAATTATCTTAATCATTTTCCTTATAATATACTTAAGACATTTGGCTCAACTGTGCTTAATAATCTAATTAATTTAGACTTATTTTTCAACTTCTAAGCCCAAAATTTGGGATGTTACAGTATCAATATCATCTTGGGTAAAAATCAGAGGACTACAGGTGAGAAGAACATATGGAAGAAGAGATTAATTTTCTTTGATCTTCCATATTAGCGTAATCTTGATGTAAGACACAATATTTATGTGATGCATATGGAGAAAAACACTTGTAATAGCCTTGTCAGTACACTTTTGCAAATACCAATGAAGACTAAGGATGGAATTAGTGTGAGACTGGACTTGGTTGATATGGGAATTAGAAAACGGTTATATCCCTAAGATGGAAAGAGGGCGTACATAGAACCAGCATCACATGCACTATCAAAAGCCAAGAAATAAAGTTTGTGTGGGTGTTTGCATGACATTAAGGTGCCACAAGGATATTCTTCTAATGTGAGAAGGTTTGTTTTAATGGACGATTTGAAGTTAGTAGGAATAAAGTCCTATGATTATCATGTGTTGATGCAATAACTATTACCAGTAGCTATTAGTGGCATTATGAAAGATGAAGTGCGAACCACTGTAACAAGATTGTGTTTTCTTTAATGCTTTATTTAACAAACCACTGAAAAGTTGGATGAATTGGAAAATGAGGGTTATATTATTTTGTTCCAACTAAAGTTGCATTTTCCTCCTTCATTTTTTGATATAATGGTGAATTTGATAGTTTATTTGGTAAGGGAGGTAAGGCTCTGTAGGTTATTTTACCTAAGCTGGATGTACCCTTTTAAGCAATACACTACTACAAAAAAGCAAAGTTGTGGCACTTATAATTGCATTAACTGTGACGCTAAAGAAGTGCCACATATTATGATGCTACTTAAAAATGTTGTGGGGCTTGGAAGTGCCACAACATAATAAATGTTTTTTAAAAAAATTTCCCTACTATGGCACATTTTTGAAGAAGTGCCACTGGAGGGGGTCTCCTGTGGCGCTTACATCAACAAGCGCGGCAGTAGACACGCCCCTCCTGTGGCACTTTCTCATAGGAGGTTACCCCCTCCTGAGGCGTTTCCTGGAATGTCCTATATATTTTTTTAAAATTCTTGCGTGGCCATGGTTTTTTTAATATATCTTTCATATTTTTAGTCCATATACCCCTATAATTGCAATGGTGCACTACTTTAAACATTGTCTATATATATCCATAGTAAAATGAAGAAAAGCAAACAACGACAATGAAATAACTTTAAAATGATACAGACAGATGATTAATTAACTAAAGTAGTACTAAAAATTTGTATGCAATATATTGCGAATGAAATACAACATATTCAACTTGAATAAATGACACAACAATTGGTAAGAAACAATACAGAGACCAGCTAGCTAGTTAATTAAATAGTAGCTATCCAAAGGTTTGCCTAAACACATATTCATACAATTCCTCGATTACTTCATTAACTTGATGGTCAGTCAAAGTGTCACAACGTTGATTTTCACAATACTACACATATATACAATCAGGCACAAATTAAAATGAATTAAAATCAGTAGAACTTAATTATCATGCACTAATTAAATTTAATTAAAACACATTATGAAGTGCAACTAAATGACTTACTTTTTTAGGAATAAATGGCTGATCATGCGTAATTACATCCTTCATAAATTTCATGATGTAATACCCACAATCATTGTCCATCGTGTATATCTTTGATCAATTCCATAACACACTAAATGATCTAGCAAATCAAGTGGACTAATCCACTTTCCAAAACAACAAGATAAACAAGGACACAAGATTTTGTCAGGATCTTTTGTATGCTCAATTGCAAATGTAATAAACTCTTTCACCCCATCTATATATTCCCTTGAACACCGATTAGATGACATCCATTTACCATCCATCTATACCTTCAATCTATTTTTAAAAAAGTATGTGGTTAGTTAGTTAATGTATGACTATTTTACTAATTACTTTTATATTCTCTTACCAATTTTAAAATAAAATTGAATCTTTCTAAGTCTTAAATTAAACCCTATGTTTTAATTCACAAATAAAATAGCTCATAAGGAAAGAAATCATATTTCCCAACACATAGGAAAGCAAGCTTTGGCAATATGGAACTCAAAAATTAATTTGTTGCATGTGATGTTTCATGATACTATCAATCATAGGAAAGCAAACTAAATATTTTAATATGTTCTGTTTTTTATATATACCAACAAGCAAGAATATATATGTTTTGAGATCTCACATATACACATATATTTATTTTCCAATTAAATTATAAAATGATATAATTTTGACACCCTTATATTAATATATTATAATTATTTTTTATTTAAAAATTTACTTGTATTTTGTATTTTCCAAGTGTTAATTCTTTTCACATAAAAACTACTTTAATTTTTCTAAATTTAGTAAAAAGTCAGGAGATTAATTACAACTGACCCAAAGTTCAGGGGTTTTATATAATTTCACCAAAAAAATTAAACTTCAAATACACATTCATTTAAGATATCTAACAATAATAAAAATTATTTAAAATAGAATTAGAGGATTTACAATTAAAATCATTATTATTGAAATGCTAAAACTTGTTTAAAATAATTTTCCTTTCACTTGTGTCATTTCCTTCTAAAATATTTATATAACATTTATTTTTTTTCACATTTAAAATTCAATTTTAATAGTATTTTTTAAAGTATATCAAATTCAATTAAATTTTATTACTTTACTATAAATTATGCTGGTCAACACTTTATAACTTATTTTCACTTTTAAGAATAACAAATCACAAAAAAACTTTTAAAGTTCAACCATCAATCTTTGTAAACTTATAATTATACCACTATACCTTATCAACATGTATATCATAGAGTATATTATATTCTCCAGCACACAATGCCATGTCATAATAGTCACATGCAACAACAAATTATGGAATAAAAAGAACTCAAGCTATATAGCGCAGCTAACATAAAAAATCACAGTACAAAAACTTGATATGTGAACACATATAGTACATTAGCAACTAAGTAAATTAAACGATTAATAAAAAATGCAAGCTAGTTATGGCCAAAAAAATAAAACAAACCAAGCTATCATATAAAAGGTGAGCTGAGGAGTGGAGTGGGGACCAATTGGAGTGGGGTTCAAAAGAGGAAGAGACAGAGAGTAGGAAAAAAAGGGAACAACTGGGGATAGGAGTGGGGATGATAGGGAACAAAGAGGGAAAAAGGGACCAAGAGAATTTGATAAAGAAGATATGTGTGTGTGTGCTGTTGTGCAGCAAAAATGGTCTTTTGGAAGGTGGGGGGGACGTTGGCGATATATGATGAAGAGGGAGGGAGGGAAATTAAAAGATATTAGAAGATAAGGAGTGAAATCTGATTGGCAGGAAGTGGATTCCATTATCCACTTTCAGCCAATCCTGGTAAGTGCCACACGTTGAGGTAGACTAGCTATGGCGCTGGTCTGACCAAGCGCCACAGCTAGTCCACTTTGGGTAACATGGCGCTTGGTTCGTCAGCCATGCCCTAGCTGTGGCACTTGGTCAACCAAGCGACACAGCTGGTAGCCAAAATTTCAAAAAAAAAAAAGTTTAAATGGAAAAATTAAAAAAAGAAGAAGATGTGGCAGTTCTTTAAAGAAGGGCCATAAAATGGGTGCCACTTTTCAACCTTTTTGTAGTAGTGATACATGAAGACATTAAAAGGGTATTCTAAAACTCCTTATCGACATGAAGCTTCAATAGTTGAAAGACATATAGTTGAAGAGGTTATGGACTTTTGCAAAGATTATCTATTAGGGGTAAAGGCACAATCTTGACATGAAGAGGGGAGAAGCAAGGGAACCAGACGACTAAAAGTGAAGAATATGCCTTGTGAAGAGGTGTTGCTAGTATACTTGTATATCTTGAATAATATGGAAGAAGTTCAACTATACTTAGATAAACATAGAATGAGTTTGAAGAACATGAATCTAAGGATGAAAGACATGAAGATAGCTAATAAGCAAAACAAGACATTCATAGAGTGATTCAAGGACAAGGTTTCACATGAGACTGGTGTGTCTGAGACAATTGAGTGGTTAGCTTATGGGTCTTCTTTTCAAGTCATCACTTGGAGCGGTTATGATATAAACGAGTATTCTTTCTATACAAAAGATCAAGATGATAGAACTACTATACAAAATAGTGGGGTGATGGTAGAAGCTGAAGCCATGCATTTTTACAGTTCGAGTGACAAAAACCCCATATTAGAATCCATGGCCTATTTTGGAGTTACTGAAGAAATATAGGAGAAGACCTACAACAAGTTCAAAGTTGCTTTATTCAAATGTAAGTGGGTTAGCAATAATGTTATTATAATAGATCAACAATTTGGATTTGTCTTAGTTGATCTTTGAAGAGTTGGTTATAGAGATAAGCCCTTCATTCTACCAAATCAAGCGAAACAAGTATTTTATGTCACAGATCCTATAAATAAAAAAATGTCCATTGCATTTCAAAGTAAAAAACAGAAGTATGGTGATCCGACCTTCAACCTTGAAGACACGCCACCTTTCACAACAAATTCAACTGGAGCAATTGGGGTTCCATGCATTTTTGTAGAAATTAGATGTTTATTTGGTTGTAGTGTTATGTATTTGACACTTGTGCTTCAATAGTAGCAATTTCATGTAATTGACTTGGTATAGCTTTTACTTAAAATTGTTATGAATATATAATTGTGATTGTAATGCATTTATTGGCCAAAAAATAAAAGATTGTAATTCAAGGATTCTTGCTTACTTGTGTCATTGCGTTTCATGTATTCAAATTGCTAGTGTTTAAATAATTTTTCGATTAGAGGGATTAATTTCACTTGGAATTCAAATAACTCATGCTGGTTTAAAAGGTTCTTTTGAAGTAAGGATAGACAAAATTCATTGTTTCAGGAGGTTTTCATCAAATTTTCTAAACTAATTTCCATTTAATCCATTTTTATCCCAAAAATATTTGTTTTAAAAGCATTTTAGTTTAGTTGCAATCTAGTTGTTAGATAAAAAGCTCAAATATTTTTTTTATTGTTTCATGCCAATCATCACATTTAGTTCCTAAGTAATTAATAAAAGATTCCTTAAAAGATGATTCAAAATTGCACCCTATATTGCAATCTTTGGTCATTTTTTGACGAAGTTGCTAAGGCATAAGCCGACACGCTCCTTCAACCATCTTTTTATAAAATTGATCCCAAATATCTGAATTTTGTCACTTTTTGGAATAACCTGATCTTCCATTTTAACCTCCAAATCACTTCCTACTCTCTTCTTATCAAACTGCAATTCATATAGTTTGTCTTACTCCTACTCAGTCGAAAACCCTTCGACTCCATGTTCCTTCTCCATAACTTGAGTTTAGAATTAATCTCTTAAATTAGCTACAAAAACAATATCATCAGCAAAAAACATGCACTAGATTTGTTTAAGTATAAGCTCAGTTAAAATGCCTAAGAACTTGTTAAACAAATAAGGGCATAAAGCCAATCCCTATTGTAAGCCAATCCTTGTAAGTCTCATTAATGACAATATCCTTAACTAATTTGTGATATAAACTAGATTGGGTCCTATATTTAGGATCAAATCAATCTACTAGCTCTTATATTTAGGATTCAAGTAATAAGAACCATCACAAAGAAGGAAAACATACAGCACTTCTGTCCTCCATTTCGTTGCTGCAGAGATAAGACATGAAGAACTAGGAGGAACTTTCCATGAGTCAAAGCACTAACATTTTGTCTTAATCTTAATTAATTTAAATATTGAATTAATAATGGACTTAGTTATATTATTATTTTCATTACGATATTATTCTTGTCAACTTCATACGATATGCTCTTATGATTCTCCTTTTATAGCAAAAAAATAATAATAATAATTAAAGAAGGTTCATTTTGATCGAGTCATTCCTTCTCTTTAGCTAAAGTTTTGCACTACGCATACTTTATTTATCAAGAATTATGGAAAAGTGATTACTAGTTTTTTTTTTATGAGGGCAATTCCTCCCATGACTCCAAAAGGAAAAGTGATTTTGTCGCACTAGTACAAAATTTCCTTTTTAAACCGTCATATTATACCGGTTATAGCGGATAAGATCTAAAAAATTTGATCGGTAGCAGTTTTGTAATTATATAGAACTTTTAAAACTGGTTCTAAAAAAAAACCGGTCTTAAAAAAATTATTTAGACCGGTTATAAATAAATCAGTCTAAAAATATCAAAATATTTAAAAAAATTTAAATTTTTAAACTTTTAAGACCCGTTATTAATAATAACCGGTCTTAAATATCAAACATTTAAGACCGGTTTTAATAAAAACCGGTCTTAAATATGAAAAATTTGAAAATTATTTTTTTTTCACTCTTTTAAGACCGGTTTTATATATACTTGGTCTAAAAAATTGACCCTAAATTTTTGAATCTCCTCTTTGTCGTGTCTAAATTTCGCTCTCTAAATTTGAAACCTTTCTTCTTGATTCGATTTCTCTGTGAGCTCGGTCATCTTCGCTAGTGTCGTGAAAGCTTAAAGTCTGGACTTTTTAGACCTAGTCTTCGAGCAACCGGTCTAAAAAAGTGATTTTTAATACCGGTTTCATTAACCGGTCTAAAAAATAGAAAAATTTTAAAACCAGTTGTATCAAGATCGGATCCAAAACTGGTCTAAAATGTCGTTTTTAATCAATCTTAAAAGTGATTTTTCCACTAGTGTCGTGAAAGCTTCTAACATTGAACAAAATAAAGAGAAATTCCTAGAAAATATTCTCACCGAAAAAAAAAACATTGAGGCCTGTTTAGTTGGAAGAAATTTGCCAGATTCTCATGTTTTGCTTCATCTGAAAAATATAATGTATCCCAATGGTTTACAGGAACCGTAATTTCTCATTCACGAACTTTAGCATAATATCTTCTAGGGGGCAAAGTCTGATAAATTTCTGGTTCCTTTTTTGCATTAGGGCATCATATTCTTTTCAACGTTTCTGGTTTCCTTTTTCATTATCAATTCATATGGACCAAATGAAAGTCATATCGATATTTCATTATTTTTTTCAGTCATATCAAACATATTTACAAAACTCATTCCTATTTTCTTTTATGTTCTTTTAGTTTCCATTTCTTTTCTTCCCATGTTGCCTTTCCGATTTCCTTTCTTGTACCATTTTCATAAAATAAAAATATCCCTCCGATAAATCAAAGGGGTATGAAAGAGGGGTTAGCTATAATTTCCTGATGGGAGACATACTATGGAGATTGATCTGTTACGCTTAATTAAGCTCCACCGTATCATTATTGTGAAATATGCTCACAGGAATTTTCTTTTTCTTTTTTTCTTTTAGCCTAATGGCCTCAAACATCAAAAGCTATTCTTATTTTGGGAAACATATACAGTGATCAGTGATCAGTGATCAGTGACTTGTGACTCAATTCCTATTATAGTTCCCTTCTTTTTTATTTCTAGAGTTAGTTGTTTCCCTCCATCATGCAGGATAGAGTTCCTTCTCATCCATATATATATAATTAATCAGGATAATCATCCCCTACGTAACATGATCATGACCATCCTGGTTCAACAGCATTAATGTATTCTTAATCCAAATCGGGGCCCATATCTATCTCCTCCTCGCAATAGTCACATATTGAAAGTCGTATAGAGTATTCAAAATGTAATTAGGGCTATTGACCCAAAATAAAACAAAACAAATAGGCTTGGTGTGGTCTTAATACAAATTCCAGTAAGACCCTGCTGAGGGCTTGGTCTAATGATTAGTAGTTTTGTGGTGTTCATGTTAAATTTATCCCTAAACCCATGGGCCTTTGATTAGGAAGTCCTGCCTTTTGGCTAAGTCATTGGTCAGCTTCATAGGTTAAGGCTGTGTTTGGGGTGGCAATAGAACTTTGAATGATATGCACCCAATTAGGCATGGTGGGAATAGTACGTTACGTGACACACTGATTAGCATGTTAGCTAATTAACTGTTACTGGGCATCACATCTTTAGTTTCTATTATTTTTAAATATTTATTTTATTAGTAATGGCAATTTGTCATGATATGACTTTCACATTTTTGAGATCACTTAGGCCAGAATTTACAAATTGCTTAGGCAATATTTAGTAGGTGTTATGAGTGTAGATGATCAATTAAATAGTGCAAGTGTACGCTATCGTAATCAAGTAATACAGAAGTGAGTAGAGTATCGTTTTCAAGAGGATTGATCACTAAGTACCAAAATAAGTAATTTTAATTCTATTTAGTCGATCGATTAGTTGGTGATTGAGAGTACGAAATAAAAGATGAGCAAATATGAATGCAAATGATATGAAACAACTATGAGAAAAAGTCATAGGGATTAGATTTCACTTAACAAATTACGGATTGAATCACTTATCTATTCTAGCCCAATTTATTCTACACGATTGATAGTCGAGTTTCCCTAATTTAATTACTAGCCCCTTCCAAGGTCAAGCAATTCTATAATTAATTGCTAATCCAATATATTCCTATATGAATTTAAGCAATTAATTATGCATTAAAATTTATGGAACTCTATAAGACTATACAACTCATATGAATATATTCCTATTTCATATGCAAGTTATGGTTTTAATTATAGGATCTACACACATGTATCTCTTTCCGGTCTCAAGATATATATTGAAATCATTTAAAAGATGGCAAATCAAATGAAAGCATTAAGAATAATAATTAAAATTCAATCATGAAGGAAAAATTAAAACTAGATTTAATAAATTAAGATTCAATCCGTTATTAGTAAGCTACGTCATCACCCTAGGAAAATGGAAATTTAGCATATGATAAAATTAAAAACAAAATCAAAATAAATTGACATTATATAAAACTAAAATGAAATCCTCATAAATACTACATAAAACTTGAATATTAAATTTTCAAACATATATATACAACCAAAAGATGCATGAACAATGTATAAATCTAGCCGTCCCTTTAGGAGGTAAAACCTTTCATGTAGGTGGCATACAAAAAGTAATACAATCCTAAGCCTTCCAAGATGGAGGCATGCAAAAAGTAGTACAATGCATAAAATTAATTCTAAGATGATGGAGTAAGTGGAGAAGATATGAGAGTAATGGAATGGTGTGTAAGTAGAGAGGAGAGGAGAGTAATGGAAATAAAATGGTATGTATGGAGAAGAGTTGAGAATAATGGATATGAATTGGTGTAAGTGAAATGTGAAGGAGAGGGTGGCTATATATAAGGAAGAATGGAGTAGGGTAGATGAAGTGGTAGATGAAATGTGATAGGTGAAATAGTATATAGAATGTGGTAGATGAAGTAGTTGGTGAAAAGAAAGATGATATGATAAATGAAATGTGGTAGATAAAGTACTAGGTGAGAAGAAAGATGAAGAGGTAAATGAAATGGTTGGTTGCCTCGAATGGTAGATAATTCCCGCTTCGATTTTCAAGCAAAATTTGAAACCCTTAGAGATAGAACTAGATTTTGATCTCAACATCAAAGTTGTAGAGCTCTTTCTTAGCTTTTTATCCATATAAAGAATATCTCAATCCGACATCTAGAGCTTCAAATATTGCCTAAAAACTGAAAGAGGGTCTAATTTAGTATTTTCCAATAAATTCTATTTTATGCCAAAATCATTATTTATTTATTAATTACACCCAAATTTATTAAATTGAGCTCAAATATCATCCATAAAATCATCATATAAGGGAAAATAAATATGCAAATATTTTACTTATCAGTAGGCAGAAAAGTGCTTTCTCAAAAAAAAATAAAGAAAGAAATAAATAAATAAAAGAGACTTCGACCGGAAAAAAAAGAAATAAATGAGAAAACCAATATGCATTTATTGTAAATAAGTAACTTGACCAAATTTTTTTTTTTTAAATTTCTCTTAGTTGGGCAGTTTCTTAATTTAGTATCCAAGGAGTAGATCTTGCATCATAAGTCACTGACTCTATATGAGTGCCCGAAAGGGGAAAAAACTGAGTCTAAATGGTTTATTATCACGTGAAGTTGTGCCTTTGAGCATATTTCACAACGGGTCGGTGGAGCTTTTAAGTGTAACCAAATCTATTTTCACCGTATGTTCCACTTTAAAAAATTAATTCAAACACCTTTTTGAATGAATTTTAGTGATAATTTTTTACCGTAAACTCTCCTTATTTTGTTATACGTCAGAAACTTTCACGACAAAATCACAATTTTTTAAAGAAAAATAATGATGGGAGGAATCAGCCCTAGTCACAAAAATATATACGTCATCATTTTTTAATTCCTTGATAAATAAAGAATGCGTAGTGCAAATTAAAACTTCAGATAAAGTAAAGAAATGACCCAATTAAAACGAGCCTTCTTTTTTAATATAGAAGGAGCATCACAGGAGCACATTGTGTAAAGGTGACAAGAATAATGTCGTAATGAAATAAAATAATATAACTAAGCCCATTATTAATCCAATATTTAAATTAATTAAGATCAAGATAAGATTTTAGTGCTTTCACTCATGGAAAGTTTATTCTGTCCATGCCTTGTCTCTGCTGCACCTAAATGGAGGACATAAATGCTGTCTCCTCATTCTTACATTATAAGTACTCGTAACAATATTTTCGCTGCCCATTCAATCGTTAATATCACAAATAGGGAATCATTATTTTCTTTTTTCCCCTCCAAACATTTTTTAGAAGAAAAATTTCTGAAAAATCTCCACTGCAAAATTTGTAAGCTAAAGATACTTAATTAAGCACTATATCTTTGAGTGGATGCAACTTATATTCAGGTATATGCAAATATCTTCCATGTTGCACATAATTAAATATAAGTTGCACACATATGAAATAAGAGCTATACCCATTAAAAATAGGCTGCACCTAGGTCGTTAAATAAATTTTAGGCATTTTTATGTAATAAATTTTGCCAATGAGAGATTTTTTTAGCAATTTTCTCTTTTTAATTTCATAATGATAAGAGAAAGTTACGTGGAGAGTATATTTTTGAATAAATAAGCTTTGTTCCCAGTATACCGAATGGAGTTTATGCCATATGAAAGTAATGTGGATGCTTATAAGTTGTATTTTATATAAAATGATTAATGAATTTTGATTCAATCTTTTCTTGAGAGACTAGAGGATATGTCAAGAAGATAGATGAGACTCAATTTATTTGTTGATGTTATGAGTCTCACTTTATTTTATTTTATTTTATTTTACTTTTTTGTCTTGCTAGATCTATATCCTACAGACTTTATAGTTGTTGGCAGAGAAGAGCCAAACTCTAATCAGAATATTTATTCAAACAAGATTTAATTTCTTGTTTTAGGGGAAAATTAAATTATTCGTCAGTTTTTCGACATGACCGACACAACCAAATTTCAGTCCCCTGGCAACAATTATTGAAAAGCTCTTTGAATATGATTTTTTCTATCCATATTATTAAGTCCTAACACTCACTCCAGCCAATATTAGTAGACATTATTTGAATTTTTTTTCAGTCCTTTTGAATACATTCCAAAGCGACATGACACAAGTGAGGTTAGTGAGCTGTAAAGCTTAGTTCTTCTTTTGATTTTTGTTACCTTTTCCTTGTCAATCTCTGAAAGAACTTATTCTAAAGTCTAATACACTAAAGGTGTCTAATGCAAAAAACAATTGTTCCCAGAATATCATGAAGTTATGATGCTGTGATAAAACATCTAGAAACGTCGCTTTATATTTTACAGCCATCCAGATAGTTTGGAAAATAGAGACCTAGATTTCTTGGGCAGTGTTTTGTTGGAGTGCTGTTGAGGCGAGCACTGGAGAGTGGATGAAGGCGTCTGGTTGGAAGATGGACCAGATAAGAAAATTTGTCCTTTTCCCAAGCCTTCCCTCAAGGGAGGGTTTTTTTTTTTGGAGGGGAGAGAAATAATGCATTGGGACAAAACTGCCCCTGTAACTGTTTCAATATCTCAATTTTACCGACCCAGTTTTTCCCCTCTCTAGCCACCTTGCATTCAAGCACTCCCTCACTACAAAAATTGCTTTCAGTTTCAGGCCAATAAGTTGTTGATTTAAGATACTCACCCCTTAAAAAGGAGAATATAAGTTCAAATCTTAATAAATATGTTTATTGAAAGGGCTTTAACCTTACTCCTAACCCAATAAAGATTAGTTTCAAATTCCAAAGTAATTTGGGGGCGTTTTGAGTTTTTTTTTTTTTTAAAAAAATAGTTGCTTCATGTTTGAACTAGAGCGTATTTTTTTTACTTGAAATTGTGTGATTATTATATATTATTATGCATGTGTGTATATATATATATATCATATAATTATAAAATTAATTAATGAGGTGGCATAATTAATAAAACCACCCTTTAAATGCATATAAAACTATTTTATCATATATAAATGAGGTATTAGGTTTTTTATTCATAAATTAGGAAATGACAATTTTAATATAAATATTATATAAAAGAAGGGATAAATCTTATTAAAATGGTAATAACATATTTGCCAACTTTTAATTAACTCCCGCCTAAATCAAACAAGAAACATCCCCTCCCCTCCGCCCTACACCAACCAAACAAAACTCACAATCTCTGCGTCCTAGCTCCTCCGGAATCCTGATTTAACACAACCCCCCCGGGGCCCATTAAGCCAAACAAAGCCTTTAAAGGATGAATAAATAAATTTGTCAAAAGGACAGGGCCGAATTAAAGGTAGCAGATTCTTGGAGCACGTACTGCCGACAGTCTAAAATTCAATTTTCTTTTATACTGCCGATCATTTTTGAAAGATTAAATTAATTTATATACATATTACATATATATGTTTAAAATTTATGATTTTGTCCCATTTAATGTATTGTACTGTATCGTGCTTATTACTTCCACTTAATATATTTCTTTAACAAAACTGAACAAAACAAAACTATGAATAACACACTGCATACTTATTATTACATTTACAAGAAAACAAAAAATTACAAGAATGAAAACTTGAAAACGTCCAATTGTGAGGGTTAATCTTCAAGATATTGAAAGAAACTGGGTAAAGATAACTCTTAGATATTGATAACTAAAATGGAATAATCAAGAGATAGGTTGTTATAGTGTTCTTGACTTGTGGGTCTCCCACTAAGCCTATAATTATATGTTCATTGTTAAAGCAACTTGATAATTCGATAACGAGGACCTATAATTTTCTGCAACACGGACCTTCACTTTTGGAAAAGCTACACTTCATTAAAAGATAGGAAAATGAAGGAAGGGGACCAGAAGCTAGTCATACCTTTTTTTCTTGATGATTAAAGTATATATGCATAATATGCATTGCTTTTGTTAAAGAAAAAGTGACTCAATAAATTGACCTTATCTTTTGACTACAACTAAATGGAAAATGGTACAAGAATATTAAAGATGACAAGAATAATATCGCAACAAATATAATTATCTAAGTGAGTTCATGCATTAATCATCTTTCAATTAAGATGTTAGTGCATTCACTCGTAGAAAGTTTCTTTATTTTTCTTTTCTTATCACCATAGCAACCAAATGCCAAATGGAGGATAAATCTTTGTTATGAATATTAAATATGTGGATGTCTATTGACTCATATCTAGACCAATTTACTCTTCCAGTCAACTTGACATAAAGAAGAAAAGAAGACTTGACACAAAGCAAAAGCAAAAGAAGACAAGGACATAAAGAAGATATAAAGTAACATTGGTCATATAACCAGAGTTAGATTTCTGACTCTATATAAAGGCTTATAATCGATTGTTTCAGATGAACTTCTCTCTAGAAATTCTATCAATCTTCTCTTTATCACACATACTTTTATAACACGTTATCAGCATGAAGCTCTAAACGAAGTTTGAACCATGGCAAACCTAGCAAAACTTGAAATTGTGACTCTTGATATTACTGGGAAAAATTATTTATCTTGGAAGTTGAATGCGGAAATTCACCTGAATGCTAAACGTTTGGAAGACACAATCAAAGAAGGAAATCATGCATCCAACCAATACAAAGTCAAATCCATGATTTTTCTTCTCCAGCATTTACATGAGGATTTAAAAATTGAATATTTGACAGTAATGGACCCACTTGTTCTTTGGAACAATTTAAAAGAAAGGTATGATCACCAGAAGATGGTCATCCTCCCAAAAGCTCGTAATGAATGGATGCATCTGCAAGATTTTAAATCTGTAAGTGAGTATAACTCAGTCATGTTCAAAATTACTTCTAAATTAAATTTATGTGGAGAAAATGTTACTGATGATGAAATCCTAGAAAAAACATTCTCCACGTTTCATGCATCCGATTTGCTCCTGCAGCAGCAATATCGTGAAAAGGGTTTCAAGAAATATGCTGAATTAATTTCTTGTCTCCATGTGGCTGAATAAAATAATGAGCTTTTATTGAAAAACCATGAATCTCGTCCAACAGGCTCAACACCATTCCCTGAAGTGAATGCAGTAACAAATGAATTTTATTGTGGTCGTGGCCGTGGCCGTGGACATGGGCGTGGCCGTGGTCGATATCATGGTGGTTCAAATTCCTACTAGAAGTGGGAAAAGACTAATAAGAACCAAAAAGGGGAAAGCAGTAGACATAATAAATATGCTGATAATCCATGTTATCGATGTGGTGGCAAGGGTCATTGGTCTTGTACCTGTCATACGCCTAGACACCTAGTTGATCTTTACCAAGAATCAATTAAAAATACTGGTAAGAGATCAAATGTTGAAGTTAATCATGTTGATCAGGGCGAGAATTTTGAGTATGGCGATATAGATAATAACTATTTGGATGTTGCAGATTTCTTAATATAATTTGAACTGTTATTTTTAAAGTTGCTTCTATCATATGTATTAATTTTAATTATGTTTTTATGAAGAATGAATCATATTGGCATCAATCTTGAAGATTTATGTCTCGTTGATAGTGCAACAACCCACACCATACTCAGACATGATAAATATTTTTCTTCTTTGGTAATACGAAAAGCCAATGTTCACATTATATCTGGTAGTATAAATTTAATTGAAGGCTCTGGAAGAGCTAATATTTTGTTACCTGAAGGAACAAAATTATGCATTGATAATGCATTTTATTCTATCAAGTTTAAAAGAAACTTATTGAGTTTCAAAGATATTCGCAGAAATGGATATCATTTAGAAACAACAACTAAAAATAATCAGGAATATATTGTCATCACAAATATAGTCGCTAGTAGAAAATGCATATTAGAAAGTTTTCCTATTTTTTCTTCTGATTTGTATTACACATGTATAAGCACAATTGAAACACATGCTATTGAGAACCAGAAGTTCACTAATACAGACTAGAAGTTTGCCAATTCAAACCAGCAGTTTGACAATATAAACTAGAAGTTTACTAATGAATTTATTGTTTGGCATGACCGGTTAGGCCATCCTGGTTCAATCATGATGCGACAAATAATTGAGAATTCATGTGGACATACCTTGAAGTGTAAACAAATACCACAATCCCATGATTTCTCATGTGCTATATGTTCCAAGGGAAATTAATTATTCGCCCCTCACTAAGTAAAGTAGAAAGTGAGTATCTCACATTTCTAGAACGGATACAAGGAGATATTTGTGGGCCAATACACCCACCATGTGGACCATTTAGGTATTATATGGTTTTAATTGATGCATCAATTAAATGGTCACATGTTTGCTTATTATCTTCTTACAACCTGGCGTTTGCGAGATTACTTGCTCAATTGATTAGATTAAAAGCACATTACCCTGATTATCCACTACTAGAAAAAAGGGTTTTAACGTCCCTTTTTTTGGCCTTTTAACGTCTGAAAATAGAGGGACGCACTACTACAGAAGATACTTATAAAGTCCCTAAAGGACGTCCCTTTTTGAAAAAGGGACGTCCAAAATATGGTCAGGTTCAAATTTTATCTTTTGGCGCGTCTGATTACCTTTAAACGTCATAAAAAATAAAAAAAAATAAAAAGAAAGCCTTTAGACGTCCCCAGCCCAGCTGGGGACGTCTAAAGGTACCTTTAGACGTCCCCAACTGGGCTGGGGACGTCTAAACACTATCTTTACACGTCCCCAGCCCAGCTGGGGACGTCTAAACACTACCTTTAGACGTCCCCAGCTCTAAAGGTATGTATAGACGTCCCCAGCACAGCTGGGGACGTTGTAGAGCCTCACATGCGCCTGTTATGAAGTGACCGGTGCATGTGAGGATGTCAGAGAGCTCTTCCTCCCATCTATCTCTCCTCCTCCCAACTTTACTCAATCACTCATTCACTCCCATCTCCGTTAGACTCCGTCCCCATTGCTGCAGTTTTTTCATTGTTTCTCCTTTCCCATTCCACTCCCCTGCTGCATCTCCTCTCAAATTCATCACTCCATCCCCATTGATCGGTCTCCTCTCCCTTTCTTAATTTTTTAATTTCTTTCTCCAAAGCTTCCTCAGTTCCGTCACCAAGCCATCTTCTTTGCTCCCCTGCTGCAGTTTTTGAGATTCTTGGTTTGCAGATTCTCCACCACCATCGGCCTCCTCCAAAGTTGTGAGAAATTTTCAGGTTAGCATTTTCGTTTTGAATAAGATATATGACAGGGCGTTTTATTATTAGTTTTGTATGAATTGAATAAGTGTTTAATTTTTTATATTTTTAGTATTAGTTAGAGGTTTATTTTATTATTCTGTTTATGCGTTTTGATTAGGTTGATGATGGTAACTATTAGTTTTGGCACATGATAAATGCTTTTAATTAGTAGGGAAAGGAAAAGAAATGCAGGGCTTTTTATTATTCTTTTTATTATTAGTTTTGTATGATGAATTGAATAAGTGTTTAATTTTTTATATTTTTAGTATAGTATATTTTTAGTATTAGTTAGAGGTTTATTTTATTACTCTGTTTATGCATTTTGATTAGGTTGATGATGGTAACTATTAGTTTTGGCACATGATAATGCTTTTAATTAGTAGGGAAAGGAAAAGAAATGAGAAAAGAATAAAGAATAAAAAGAAAGTAAAAAAATACAAAAAAAATTATCTTGTAGACACACAATATTTTTTTTTTCCATAAGACACACGCATTAATATATATATTTAGTGCTAGAATTAGGCAATCTTATTGTAACTTAGTATACGTAGACATTAATATAAGAAATTCACGTACTTGCATTTTTTTTTTTACAATTTTTCATTAAATTCGCGTACTTGATTTAATAATTTGGTTGCTAAAATATAAGTGTATTATGTTTGTGCTTGGTGCTAGAAGCTAAAGTTTTGTTTCATTTAAATTAAGCTGAGATGGTTTGTTATTTTGATTTTGGGATGTCTCAATTTTAAGGGGAAATGCTGCCAAAATTTTGAAAAACATGCTTGTAAAAGGCAATTCCCCGTGTTTTCAATTATTCTAAATTTGAGTGTAAATGAAAATGGCATAGGTGGTAATAAAATGGATCATAGTTGGATGAATGCTCTGAGAACAAGTGAAGAATATGAGAATGGGGTTGAAAACTTTATTGAATTTGCTAGGAGAAACGTTCCAGCAAAAAATGGGATGTATTTTTGTCCCTGTGTCAATTGTTTAAATGAGAGAAAACGGGATGTTGAAGTTATAAGGGATCACCTACTTTGTGATGGAATAAATCTTCGATACACAAGGTGGATATGGCATGGTGAGGAAGTAACTGATTGTCCGTCACACAAGAAGGAAGCTGTGGATGTCATAGATGAAGATATAATGGAGAGAATGATTCACGATGTTGAGGTAGAATCGTTTGCCCAGTCGCATGAATATGACAGCCTTCGGAGTGATGCAGAGACACCGTTGTACCCTGGGAGTAAGTACACACGGCTCACAGGAACATTACATTTGGTTAACTTAAAAGAAACTTGTGGGTGGACCGATAGTAGTTTCACATTGCTGCTTGAACTGTTGTGTGATATGTTTCCAGACGATAATGTACTTCCAAATCGTATGTATGAGGCCAAGAAAATCCTATCGACAATGGGTATGGAGTATAAAAAGATACACGCTTGCCCTAATGACTGTGTACTGTACAGAAAGGAGTATGAAGGCCTGAGTGAGTGCCCTAAGTGTCAAACCGCACGATACAAAGTGAAGAAAGATGGTGGTTGTGGCGATGGGAAGACTAAAAGGCAACCTGTAAAAGTTTTGTGGTATCTTCCAATAATACCGCGCTTTAAGAGTTTATTTGGCACTGCAAAAAAGACGAAGAAGTTGAGATGGCATTCGGATGACAGAATATCCGACGGAAAATATCTTCGGCACCCGGCTGACTCTCCACAGTGGAAGAAAATAGATGAAATGTTCCCTGAATTTGGCAGCGAGCCGAGAAACCTTCGGCTTAGGCTCTGTACAGATGGCATCAATCCGTATGGAACTCTTAATAGCACACACAGTGCGTGGCCAGTACTCCTTGTAATATACAACTTGCCTCCCTGGCTTTGTATGAAACGCAAGTATGTGATGCTTTCTATGATGATTTCTGGACCAAAACAGCCAGGAAACGATATCGATGTCTACCTGGCGCCTTTGATTGAGGACTTGAAGAAGTTGTGGGAGGAAGGCGTAGATGTGTTTGATGCGTATAAGAATGAGTCATTCAAGCTACGTGCAATGCTGTTCACCACCATAAATGACTTCCCTGCCTACGGAAACCTCTCAGGGTACAGTGTGAAGGGGCATAAAGCATGCCCGATCTGTGAAGCAGACACTCACTTCCACCAACTGAAACATGGAAGAAAAATGGTCTACCTAGGTCACAGGAGGTTCCTTCCTAGATTCCACCCGTATCGTAGGTTAAGAAAGCATTTTAACGGCTTGCCGGAGCATGGAATGGCTCCAAAGGCATTAACCAGAGAGGAAGTTTACAGTCGGGTTGAACGTATCAATGTCTTACTCGGTAAGAATCATAAGACTTCGGGTGAGAGGAACATATGGATGAAGAGATCAATTTTCTTTGATCTTCCATATTGGCGTAGTCTTGACGTGAGGCATAGTAGTGGAGAAAAATGTTTGTGATAGCCTTGTCAGTACACTTTTGCACATTCCAGGGAAGACCAAGGATGGGATTAATGCGAGACTAGACCTTGTTGATATGGGAATAAGAGAACGGTTACATCCACAGCTAAGAGATGATGGTAGGAGGGCATGCATGGAGCCAGCAGCGCGTACACTATCAAAAGCGGAAAAAAGAAGTTTGTGTGGGTGTTTGCATGAAATTAAGGTACCACAAGGATATTCTTCGAATGTGAGAAGGTGTGTGTCAATGGACGATTTGAAGTTAGTGGGAATGAAGTCCCATGATTATCATGTGTTGATGCAACAACTGTTACCAGTAGCTATTAGAGGGATTATGAAAGATGAAGTTCGAAACACTGTGACAAGATTGTGTGTTTTCTTTAATGCTATCTGTAACAAAGTCATTGACACTGAAAAGCTGGATGAACTGGAAGCCGAGGGTTATATCATATTGTCCCAATTAGAGATGCACTTTCCTCCTTCATTTTTTGATATAATGGTGGATTTGATAGTTCATTTGGTAAGGGAGGTAAGGCTCTGCGGTCCAGTTTACCTGAGGTAGATGTACCCTTTCGAGCGATACATGAAGATCTTAAAAGGGTACTCTAAAAATCCCTATCGACCAGAAGCCTCAATAGTTGAAAGGTATGTTGTTGAAGAGGCTATGGACTTCTGCAGCGATTATCTATCAGGGAAGAAGGAACAATCTCAGCATGAAGAGGGGAGGAGCAAGGGAACACAAGGACTGAAAGTGAAGACTATGCCTCGTGAAGAGGTGTTGCAAGCACACCTTTATATCCTTAATAATATGGCAGAAGTGCAACCGTACATAGAGGAACACAGAAACAGATTGAAGAAAGAGAATCCGAGGAAGAATGACATGCAGATTACTATTGAGCAAAACAAGACATTCATTCAGTGGTTCGAGGAAAAGGTTTTGTATGAGTCCGGTGTGTCTGGGACAATAGAGTGGCTAGCCTGGGGGCCTTCGTTTCAGATCATTACTTGGAGCGGTTATGATATAAACGGGTATTCTTTCTACACAAAAGACCAAGATGACAGGAGTACCATGCAAAATAGTGGGGTGATGGTAGAAGCTGAAGCCATGCACTTTTCCAGTTCGAAAGACAAAAACCCCATATTAGCATCCATAGCCTATTATGGAGTGATAGAAGAAATATGGGAAATCACTTACAACAAGTTCAAAGTTGCTTTATTCAAATGTAAGTGGGTTAGCAATAATGCTGTGGTAATAGATCAACAATTTGGATTTGTCTCAGTTGATCTTGAAAGAGTAGGTTATAGGGATGAGCCCTTCATTCTAGCAAGCTAGGCGAAACAAGTGTTCTATGTCACAGATCTCGCAAATAAGAAAATGTCCATTGTACTTCAGAGTAAAAAACAGAAGCATGGTGATCCGACCTTCAACCTTGACGACACACCACCTTTCACAATTAATCCACCTACAATAATTGAAGAAAGAGAATTGGTAGATGATGAAGAATATGCTGTGAGAAATGATCATGGTGAAGGAATATGGGAAACAATCTAGAGTAAGAGCTTAACTTAGAAAATAGTAATGTGTGCTGTTTGTTTTATTACGTCTCAGTTTATTAATTTACTTACAATTTATTCACCTATCTGACAATGATTTTTGTGCTTACAGGAATATGGACAACTCTGGTGACTCTCCAAGTGATAGGGACAATGAAATGAATAGGCCTGAAGGTGATGCAACACGTGAACCGGTTGCGAGACGAAGGGTTAGAGGCAGTACAAAAATGCCTGCATTGGTAGCACGTCATAACCATCAACAGGAGAGGTTGCATATTGACTTTGATCAAGATATGAAACCAATTGGTCCAGAGGAAGACCATTTCATTAGCTACGTAGGTTTTTTGGCTCGAAGCAAAGTTCGCATTACCTATGCTAATTGGAAGTTGGTTCCAACAAAAACCAAAGACTTAATTTGGCAACAACTTTTGGTATATAAGTTTCAATACATCTGCATTATATCTTTATTCCTATCGCTTCAAATATAATTAACGTATGTTTTTACCTTGCAGCAAACCTATGATGTCCCTGACACCGCGGAGATGTACAAGGAGTGGATGATGGAGGTTCGTCTACGATGGAAAGATTTCAAGAACAGGCTCACACGAGATTACATTCGAGGGGAGTTTAGGGGTAAGGATCCATGTCATGAGTATCCATTTTTGTCTCCAGAGGACTGGAGGTTGTTTATGGCATCACGAGAAGATCCAAACTTTTTGGTAAGATTTCTGTAATCATAGTGTTTTATTTGAATATAGTTGACATTATTGATTCGGTGTTCGTTCTTTTCCTTTAAAAGGCATTAAGTGCAGCAAATGCAGAGAGGCAAGCAGCTAATAACTATCAACATTGCATGTCTCGTGGTGGTTATCAGAAGCTTCAGCGACAGATGATGGCAGAAGAGTTGGAGAAATTGAAGGAAGCAGCCACATCTGATCCTACCGTTGTGGTCCAGCCCCCGCCACCTCCACCACGTCACAAAAAATGGAAAGCAGGGAGGCTTAAGGGTGGGAAGTACGTAAATCCGACTGTTGCTGACGTTGCCGCAAGAATTGTAAGTAGTTAGAGTATAAGTACAAACTTATTTTTTCATATTGGGAGTGCTTACGATAACTTTTATGCTGCAGGATGAACTGGAAGATCATAGTAGCCAAGGTTCGTTCACTCTAAGTGGACGGATGGACATCTTGTCAACGGCGATTGGGAAGCCAGATCTCCCTGGTCATGTTCGAGGGGAGGCAGTGGGAGTTCGTGTCACGAAGTATTTTGGCCAAGCCTCACATCCTTATTAGTCACAAGGTGAACCCAGTAGGGAGCTTGTGGCCAAGATTCGTCAGGAAGTCTCACAAGAGCTCGAGGCCAACCTTCGCGACAAGCTCCGACAAGAGCTGTTGCCAGAGCTACGTCTTGAGCTGATGCCTGAGCTACGAGCTGAAATGCAGAAGATGTTTGAATCGCAGATGGCTACTACCGAGCGTAGAACCCATTCATCCCCGGCCTTCCACAGCACCAAAGGAAGTTACAACCCGGCGGAGGAACCACTTGGCGAACCTTCTCATACTCCAGCGCCGGGAGAACCTGCCATCCTCTCTTTGGATGCCCCAGTGCTGCGTGTAGTTGCAGATGCTCTCGTTCACACAGAAGCTACTACCCACCATCATCAGCAAATTCCACAGCATTTGCGTAGGGTGACTGTGACTTGTGTTCGAGCGGGGGAAGAAGGTACAGCGATCCCTATTCCTGATGCTGAGGTTGCCACGATAGCTCAGGTGAGAGGATCTTTCATCCTTTGGCCTGTACATCTTATTGGCTTGTTACCACAAACACCTCTAATGGTATGAAACTACCTTACTTTTACTTGAGATGTGTTGACATCCTACTAACAGTATGTGTTTTTATGTTCTAAAAGAATGAGCAGGAAGTAGAGAAATGGCCCTTCTTAGCACGATTGCAGCATATCTATAAAGGCATTCGCCAGATTGATTTGTATATGCCTCCAGGGATTGTGGGCCAGAATACAGAGTATCACTTCACAATTGATAAACAAGATCTTAAACAGTTCATGAAGTTCGAGGAGCTAGATATTGGATGGGGCAAATTTGCAATCCTGTAGTTTTTATTTCCCATTTTTTGATTCATTTAGTTAAGTTGATTTTAACTAGCTAATACATTCATCATTTTAATTCTATTATAGCTCCTTCCGTCGTATATGCGTTGACTCTCAGAAAGTTGATTTATATGGATTCTTGTCTCCTGCACATACGACAAGGGTTGAGAATACATTGAAACGAAGGACGAACTATGTGGGCTTTACATTGTCAGAGGACGAGTATACTTGTTATCTAACACCGATTGTTCAAGGGTACTCATTTTAATTTTGTGTATTTGAGATTTTTAGTAAATAATTGCCTTGCCATCTAACTTCATTTTAATCTGTATATGTTGTGATAGTTATCACTGGAGTTTGTGTGTTGTCTGTCCTCGGTCGCACGTTGTTTACTGGTTTGATTCCTTAAATAGAAGACCAGACAAAGAAACTAAAAGCGTCTTCAATCAGTAAGTTATTTTTTTGTATTTCATTGCTTCTTGATTCTTGACTTAATGAATTATTCTAATTTATGTTGATTTTCATTTTCATGATAGTGCATGCACGACGTATCGAGCGCTTGGCGGGCCACGCGACCGTAGAGGTGGCAAAGATCCGAGATGGTTGTTTCTAAAGGTACGTAGTTTCAAATCAAGTTCTTTTGATTGACGGTCGTTTTAGATATGCCTTTATTGATTTTAACCATTTGCTTTTGATTTATAGTGCCCTCAACAACCTGGCGGCTGGGAATGTGGATATTATGTCTTGCTTTATATGTTTAACATCATTCAGAGTGGCATTACGACAGATTTTGAACAAGTAATCGCTTCTTCATTCTCTGAGGATAATATTCTTGGTGTTGTGATTCAATGGGAATTCATTCACTTCATTCATTATTTCATCTAAGCTTATTTTCTAATTTACAGATTTTTGACAATGAAGATGCCTACTCATATGAAGACTTAAATATGATCAGAGACTTTATGGCTGGACATCTTCTTCAACGTGTACCAGAAGAGTAAAGTCTTTAGTAGTTTGTGTAGGACATACTTTTGTGATAGTACATATAATTAGCGTTATTGTTGTTGGATATGGATTGGATTTTAGTCTTGGTTATTGTACAAACTGGGGACTTGGATATAGATTGCTGTGTAGTTTGTCTGGTTAGAAAGTTTGTGTGGCATGTAGTAGACTTGGATATAGATTGTTGTGTAGTTTGTGTGGTTTGAAAGTTTGTGTGGCATGTAGTAGCCTTGGGTTGATCACTGTGTTTGTTGTTGTTTTCATTCTGCTGAACTACTGTTGTTTTACTCTGTTGTTGGAATTCTATTTCTGCAGTTTACATATTTTCCAGACAGTGCAATATGTATAAAAGGTCCATTTAAAAAAAAAAACTTTCAACGTCCTTAATAAAAAAGGGACGTGGAAAGTACAGCTGGCGACACTTTAGACGTCCCCAGGTTCAACGGGGACGTCTAAGGTTCACCTTAGACATCCCCAGAAGACTTAGGGACGTCTAAGGTGGACCTTAGACGTCCCCAAGTCTTCTGGGGACGTCTAAGGTGGACCTTAGACGTCCCCAGTTGAACCTGGGGACGTCTAAGGTCCACCTTAGACATCCCCAGTGAACTGAGGACGTCTAAGGTCCACCTTAGACGTCCCCTATTTTATGGACGTTAATGACGTTACTTTCTACGACTCTCACATAGACGTCCCTCTGTTTTCAGACTTTGAAAGGCCAAAAAAAGGGACGTTAAAACCCTTTTTTCTAGTAGTGACGTCTATGTGAGGGTCGTAGAAAAAAATGTCAATAACGTCCGTAAAATAGGGGACGTGGAAGGCAGACTTTAGACGTCCCCAGTTGGAACTAGGGACGTCTAAAGTAGGACCTTATACGTCCTCAGAAGAATTGGGAACGTCTAAGGTAGACCTTAGACGTCCCCAGAAGAAGTGGGGACGTCTAAGGTGGACCTTAGACGTCCCCAGTTCCAACTGGGGACATCTAAAGTGGACCTTAGACGTCCCCAGTATAATTGGGGACGTCTAAGGTCCACCTTAGACGTCCCCAATTTTATCTGGGGACGTCTAAAGTGTCGCCACCCACTCTACTACGTCCCTTTTTTTATTAAGGACGTTGAAAGTTTTTTTTTAAAATGGACTTTTTATATATTGC
The DNA here is from genome assembly GCA_963242795.1 of Inga leiocalycina. Classification (NCBI taxonomy): domain Eukaryota; kingdom Viridiplantae; phylum Streptophyta; class Magnoliopsida; order Fabales; family Fabaceae; genus Inga; species Inga leiocalycina. The sequence continues at coordinate 25,432,988 of OY725326.1, read as the reverse complement.
ACTGTCTGGAAAATATAAACTACAAAAATAGGATTCCAACAACAGAATAAAACAACAGCAGTTCAGCAGAATGGAAACAACAACAAACACAGTGATCAACCCAAGGCTACAATGCCACACAAACTTTCAAACCACACAAACTACACAACAATCTATATCCAAGTCTACTACATGCCACACAAACTTTCAAACCACACAAACTACACAACACCAAGTCCCCAGTTTGTACAATAACCAAGACTAAATCCAATCCATATCCAACTACAATAACGCTAATTATATGTACTACCACAAAAGTATGTCCTACACAAACTACTAAGGACTTTACTCTTCTGGTATGCATTGAAGAAGATGTCCAGCCAAAAAGTCTCTGATCATATTTAGGTCTTCATATGAGTAGGCATCTTCATTGTCAAAAATCTATAAATTAGAAAATAAGCTTAGATGAAATAATGAATGAAGTGAATGAATTGCCATTGAATTACAACACCAAGAATATTATCCACTGAGAATGAAGAAGCGATTACTTGTTCAAAATCTGTCGTAATGCCACTCTGAATGATGTTAAACATATAAAGTAAGTCATAATATCCACATTCCCAGCCGCCAGGTTGTCGAGGGCACTATAAATCAAAAGCAAATGGTTAAAATCAATAAAAGCAGATCTAAAACGACCGTTAATCAAAAGAACTTGATTTGAAACATGTACCTTTGGAAACAACCATCTCGAATCTTTGCCACCTCTACGTTTGCGTGGCCCGCCAAGCACTCGATACGTCATGCATGCCCTATCATTAAAATGAAAATCAACATAAATTAGAATAATTCATTAAGTCAAGAATCAAGAAGCAATGAAATACAAAAAAATAACTTACGTGTTGAAGACAATTTTAGTTTCTTTGTCTGGTCTTCTATTTAAGGAATCAAACCAGTAAACAACGTGGGACTGAGGATAGAGAACACACAAACTCCAGTGATAACTATCACAACATATACAGATTAAAATGAAGTTAGATGGCAAGGCAATTATTTATTAAAAATCTCAAATACACAAAATTAAAATGCGTACCCTTGAACAATCGGTGCTAGATTACAACGATACTCGTCCTCTACCAATGTGAAGCCCATATAGTTCGTCCTTCTTTTCAATGTATTCCCAATCCTTGTCGTATGTGCAGGAGACAAGAATCCATATAAATAAACTCTCTGAGAGTCAATGCATATACGACGGAAGGAGATATAATAGAATGATGAATGTATTAGCTAGTTAAAATCAACTTAACTAAATGAAGGAAAAAATAGGAAATAAAAAACTTACAAGATTGCAAATTTGCCCCATCCAACATCTAGCTCCTCGAACTTAAGGAACTGTTTAAGATCTTGTTTATCAATTATGAAGTGATACTCTAAATCCTGGCCCACAATCCCTGTAGGCATATGCAAATTAATCTGGCGAATGCCTTTATAGATATGTTGCAGTCGTGCTAAGAAGGGCCATTTCTCTGCTTCCTGCTCGTTCTTTTAGAACATAAAAACACATATTGTTAGTAGGATGTCAACACATCTCAAGTAAAAGTGAGGTAGTTTCATACCATTGGAGGTGTTGGTGGTAACAAGCCAATAAGATGTACAGGCCAAAGGATGAAAGATCTTCTCGCCTGAGCTATCGTGGCAACCTCGTCATCAAGAATAAGGATGGTTGTACCTTCTTCCCCCTCTCAAACACACGTCACAGTCACCCTACGCAAATGCTGTGGAATTTGCTGATTATGGTAGGTAGTAGCTTCTGTGTGAACGAGAGCATCTGCAACTACACGCAGCAGTGGGGCATCCAAAGAGAGGATGGCAGGTTCTCCCTACACTGGAGTGGGAGAAGGGTCGCCAAGTGGTTCCTCCGTCGGGTTATAACTTCCTTTGGTGCTGTGGAAGGCCGGGGATGAATAGGTTTTATGCTCGGTAGTTGCCATCTGCGATTCAAACATCTTCATCATTTCAGCTCGTAGCTCTGGCAACAGCTCTTGTCGGAGCTTGGCACGAAGGTTGGCCTCGAGCTCTTGTGAGACTTCCTGACGAATCTTGGCCACAAGCTCCCTACTGGGTTCAGCTTGTGACGAATAAGGATGTGAGGCTCGGCCAAAATACTTCATGACACGAACTCCCACTGCCTCCCCTCGAACATGACCAGGGTGATCTGCCTTCCCAATGGCCGTTGAGAAGATGTCCATCCGTCCACTTGGAGTGAACGAACCTTGGCTACTATGATCTTCCAGTTCATCCTACAGCATAAAAGTTATCGTAAGCACTCCCAATATGAAAAAAATAAGTTGTACTTATGCTCTGACTACTTACAATTCTTGCGGCAACCTCAGCAACAGTCGGATTTATGTACTTCCCACCCTTAAGCCTCCCTGCTTTCCATTTTTTGTGATGTGGTGGAGGTGGCGGGGGCTGGACCATAACTATAGGATCTGATGTGGCTGCTTCCTTCAATTTCTCTAACTCTTCTGCCATTATCTTTCGCTCAAGCTTCCGATAACCACCACATGCAATGTTGATAGTTATTAGCTGCTTGCCTATCTGCATTTGCAGCACTTAATGCCTTTGAAAGGAAAACAACGAACACCAAATCAATAATGTCAACTATATTCAAATAAAACACTATGATGACAGAAATCTTACCAAAAAGTTTAGATCTTATCGTGATGCCATAAACAACCTCTAGTCCTTTGGAGACAAAAATGGATACTCATGACATGGATCATAACCCCTCATGTCCCCTCGAATGTAATCTCGTGTGAGCCTGTTCTTGAAATCTTTCCATCGTAGCTGAACCTCAGTCATCCACTCCTTGTACATCTCCACGATGTTAGGGACATCATAGGTTTGCTGCAAGGTAAAAACATAAGTTAATTATATTTGAAGCGATAGGAATAAAGATATAATACAGATGTATTGAAACTTATATACCAAAAGTTGTTGCCAAATCAAGTCTTTGGTTTTTGGTGGAACCACTTCCAATTATCATAGATAATGAGAACTTTGCTTCGAGCCAAAAAACCTATGTAGCTAATGAAATGGTCTTCCTCCGGACCAATTGGTTTCATATTTTCATCAAAGTCAATATGCAACCTCTCCTGTTGATGGTGATGACGTGCTACCAATGCAGGCATTTTTGTACTACCTCTAACCCTTCTTCTCGCAACCGGTTCAGGTCTCGCATCAGGTTCAGGCCTATTCATTTCATTGTCCCTATCACTTTGTGAGTCACCAGAATTGTCCATATTCCTGTAAGCACAAAAATTATTGTCAGATAGGTGAATAAATTGTAAGTAAATGAATAAACTAACTAGTTATAAAACAAACAACACACATTACTATTTTCTAAGTTAAGATCTTACTCTAGATTGTTTCCCATATTCCTTCACCATGATCATTTCTTACAGCATATTCTTCATCATCTACCAATTCTACTTCACTTGTTGTAGGTGGATTAATTGTGAAAGGTGGTGTGTCGTCAAGGTTGAAGGTCGAATCACCATACTTCTGTTTTTTACTTTGAAGTACAATGGAAATTTTTTTATTTGCGGGATCTGTGACATAAAACACTTGTTTCGCCTGGCTTGCGAGAATGAAGGGCTCATCCCAATAACCTACTCTTTCAAGATCAACTGAGACAAATCCAAATTGTTGATATATTACCATAGCATTATTGCTAACCCACTTGCATTTGAATAAAGCAACTTTGAACTTGTTGTAAGTGATTTCCCATATTTCTTCTGTCACTCCATAATAGGCCATGGATGCTAATATGAGGTTTTTGTCTTTCGAACTGGAAAAGTGCATGGCTTCAGCTTCTACCATCACCCCACTATTTTGCATGGTACTCCTGTCATCTTGGTCTTTTGTGTAGAAAGAATACCCGTTTATATCATAACCGCTCCAAGTAATGATCTGAAACAAAGGCCCCCAGGCTAGCTACTCTATTGTCCCAGACACACCGGTCTCATGCAAAACCTTTTCCTCAAACCACTGAATGAATGTCTTGTTTTGCTCAATAGTAATCTGCATGTCATTCTTCCTCGGATTCGTGTTCTTCAATCTCTTTCTGCGTTCATCTATGTGCGGTTTAACTTCTGCCATGTTATTCAGGATATAAAGGTGTGCTTGCAACACCTCTTCACGAGGCATAGTCTTCACTTTCAGTCCTCGTGTTCCCTTGCTCCTCCCCTCTTCATGCCGAGATTATTCCTTCTTCCCTGATAGATAATCGCTGCAGAAGTCGATAGCCTCTTCAACAACATACCTTTCAACTATTGAGGCTTCAAGTCGATAGGGATTTTTAGAGTACCCTTTTAAGATCTTCATGTATCGCTCGAAAGGGTACATCCACCTCAGGTAAACTGGACCACAGAGCCTTACCTCCCTTACCAAATGAACTATCAAATCCACCATTATATCAAAAAATGAAGGAGGAAAGTGCATCTCTAATTGGGATAATATGATATAACCCTCAGCTTCTAGTTCATCCAGCTTTTCAGTGTCAATGACTTTGTTACAGATAGCATTAAAGAAAACACACAATCTTGTCACAATGCTTCAAACTTCATCTTTCATAATCCCTCTAATAGCTACTGGTAGCAGTTGTTGTATCAACACATGATAATCATGGGACTTCATTCCCACTAACTTCAAATCGTCCATTGACACACACCTTCTCACATTCGAAGAATATCCTTGTGGTACCTTAATTTCATGCAAACACCCACACAAACTTCTTTTCTCCGCTTTTGATAGTGTATGCGCTGCTGGCTCCATGTATGCCCTCCTACCATTATCTCTTAGCTGTGGATGTAACCGTTCTCTTATTCCCATATCAATAAGGTCTAGTCTCGCATTAATCCCATCCTTGGTCTTCCCTGAAATGTGCAGAAGTGTACTGACAAGGCTATCACAAACGTTTTTCTCCACGTGCATTACATCAATACAGTGTCTCACGTCAAGACTACGCCAATATGGAAGATCAAAGAAAATTGATCTCTTTTTCCAAATGTTCTTCTCACCCAAATTCTTCTGATTCTTACCAAGTAAGACATTGATACGTTCAACCCGACTGTAAACTTTATCTCTGATTAATGCCTTTAGAGCCATTCCATGCTCCGGTAAGCCGTTAAAATGCTTTCTTAAACTACGATACGGGTGGAACCTAGGAAGGAACCTCCTGTGACCGAGGTAGACTGTTTTTCTTCCTTGTTTAAGTTGGTGGAAGTGAGTGTCTGCTTCACAGATCGGACATGCTTTATGCCCTTTCACACTGTATCCTGAGAGGTTTCCATACGCAAGAAAGTCATTTATGGTGGTGAAAAGCATTGCACGTAGCTTGAAGGACTCATTCTTATACGCATCAAACACATCTACGCCTTCCTCCCACAACTTCTTCACGTCCTCAATCAAAGGCGCCAAGTAGACATTGATATCGTTTCCTGGCTGTTTTGGTCTAGAAATCATCATAGAAAGCATCACATACTTGCGTTTCATACAAAGCCAGGGAGGCAAGTTGTATATTACAAGGAGTACTGGCCACGCACTATGTGTGCTATTAAGAGTTCCATAAGGATTGATGCCATCTGTACAAAGCCCATGCCAAAGGTTTCTCAGCTCGCTGCCAAATTCAGGGAATATTTCATCTATTTTCTTCCACTGTGGAGAGTCAGCTGGGTGCCGAAGATATTTTCTGTCGGATATTCTGTCATCCGAATGCCATCTTAACTTCTTCACCTTTTTTGCAGTGCCAAACAAACGCTTAAAGCGCGGTATTATTAGAAGATACCATAAAACTTTTACAGGTTGCCTTTTAGTGATGCCATCACCACAACCACCATCTTTCTTCACTTTGTATCATGCGGATTGACACTTAGGGCACTCACTCAGACCTTTATACTCCTTCTGTATAGTACACAGTCATTAGGGCAAGCGTGTATCTTTTTATACTCTATACCCATTGTAGATAGGATTTTCTTGGCCTCATACATACGATTTGGAAGTACATTATCGTCTGGAAACATATCATACAACAGTTCAAGCAGCAATGTGAAACTACTATCGGTACACCCACAAGTTGCTTTTAAGTTAACCAAATGTAATGTTCATGTGAGCCGTGTGTACTTACTCCCAGGGTACAACGGTGTCTCTGCATCACTCCGCAGGCTGTCATATTCATGCGACTGCGCAAAGGATTCTACCATAACATCGTGAATCATTCTCTCCATTTTATCTTCATCTATGACATCCACAGCTTCCTTCTTGTGCAACGGACAATCAGTTACTTCCTCACCATGCCATATCCACCTTGTGTATCAAAGATTTATTCCATCACAAAGTAGGTGATTCCTTATAACTTCAACATCCCATTTTCTCTCATTTAAACAATTGACACAAGGACAAAAATACATCCCATTTTTTGCTGGAACGTTCCTCCTAGCAAATTCAATAAAGTTTTCAACCCCATTCTCATATTCTTCACTTGTTCTCAGAGCATTCATCCAACTATGATCCATTTTATTACCACCTATGCCATTTCCATTTACACTCAAGTTTAGAATAATTGAACACGCATGTTTTTCAAAATTTTGGCAGCATTTCCCCTTAAAAGTGAGACATCCCAAAATCAAAATAACAAACTATCTTAGCTTAATTTAAACGAAACTAAACTTTAGCTTCTAGCACCAAGCACAAACAGAATACACTTATATTTTACAAAGCAAAATATTAAATCAGATATGTACCATAAGTGAGATATGTGGGAATTTGCAAATCAACTATGTGTATTTACAAGAGACACATGTGGGAATTTTTGGGAATTTATAAAGGGCATTTGGGGATGAGGAATTGAGGGCTCATAGTATAATAGTCATTAATTGATAAGATTACATTGCATTAACCGCAACTTTTTGTCTACTCCTATTATTTACATGCTTGAAAAAGTCCACAAACATTATTGGCAAGTATAGTTGAGAACTTCCTTGATGAATGCGTTGCTTACTAGTTAAATACAATGTTGCATTACAACTTACAAATTAATATACCAGAAAATTATGAATTCTTATATAATTTTATTGATTAGTGACTGAAGTGTCAAATTAGTCATGTTTTCACAGTAATTTTCTTTATAAAGAGAACTTGTAATTTTCTTTGCAACTGACTTCTTTTAATAAAAAGCAAACAAAATCATCACCAAATTTGAAACAAAACATCATCTTCAAAATTGTATTTCAAATAAAACATTCAAATAATTCAATAAGTACAAAATATTAGTATATTATTCAAATCAAATCAAATTAAAAAAAATTTAAGATTGCAAATGCAAATTTGTTTCAAATCAAATTAGTTATTTAAAACAATTACATAATGATTCTTCAATCTTCAAATCAACCAAAAAAATTTAAATTGCAATCATCACATTGTTGTGAAGGCAAGTAACATACACAATTATGATGTATTGTAATTAGGATATTGATATTAGTGTTATCGTTTTGTGTTTCTGTGTTCAATGTTTAGTATTGTCGTATTGCTCAATACGCCCCTCATATTTCTATAAATATTAGGCACTTGCAGAGCTTCAAGTTGTGGACTGATATTTTTTAGTTAATGAGAATTTCATGTTTCTCAAAACAATGGAAAAAAGCAAAAGATTAAAACTTGATGTGGTACGTCTTAAATTCAGCAAAATAGCAAAGATAAAGCTCAAGCACAAACCACACTTAAATTCCAGCAAAGAATCAAATGCATTTTGCTAATCATTCACAAATTCATTCACAAGTTTAGTTTTAGCTAACCTGTTGCTGCAACTTTAGAGGCAGATGACCCACAGTGGTAAGAGGTCGCCGACTGTGGAGAGAATGAGAGAGAACAGTGCAAACCCAGCAGAGCAAAGATGGTGACTAGCAACGGTCTGGATGAAATAGAGGCTAAGAAGGAACAAGAAGAAACATAGGAGAGGAGAAATGGCCGCGCGTATTCAGAAGTGATGAAGATGGGAGAGTAAAGCAAGAAGCAAGGGAGAGGGGACGGAAGTGAAAGAGTAAAGTAAAAACAAGAAGTAGGGGAGAGGGGACGAAAGTGATGAAGATGGGAGAGTAAAGCAAGTGCAACAGAAAAAAATTCTGTCACTTCACATGCACTGGTCATGTCGACCAGTGCATCTGTTTGAGCCCTTTAGACGTCACCAGACCATATGAGGACGTCTAATATAAGCTTTAGATATCCCTAGCCCTTTCACGTCTAAAGGGACCCTTTAGACGTCCCCAGACCAGTTGGGGACATCTAATATAAGATTTAGATGTCCCCAGATGGTCTGGGGACGTCTAATGTTAAGCTTTAGACGTCCCCTGGCCGTTTGGGGATGTCTTATGTGTGTTATTTTTTTTTCCTTCATACGCTTTTATGGGAGTCTTTAGACGTTCCCATGTTCATTTGGGACATCTAAAACAGTCTTTAGACGTCCCCAATGAAGATGGGGATGTCTAAAACTGTCTTTACACGTCCCCAATGAACATGGGGATGTCTAAAACACATTCAGGCATGAGATTCAATTTTATTTGATGAGCCAACCTTTTCAATTTTGATCTATAATTACACATATGCCACCGCCCAATATTTTGGGCGTCCCTTTTTCAAAAAGGGACATCTTTTAGGGTCTTTATAAGTATATTCTGTAGTAGTGATCCTATCAAGAAAATACGTTTTGATAATGCTGGTGAATTTACATCACAAGCTTTTAATGAATATTGTATGTCCCTTGGAATTGATGTTGAACATCCTGTAGCTTATATTCATACACAAAATGGACTTGCAGAATCATTAGTTAAAAGGTTGCAACTAATTGCAAGACCTTTACTTATGAAATCTAATCTCCCAATTTCTGCTTGGGGCCATGCCATTTTGCATGCAGCAATGTTAATTCGCATTAGGCCAACAAGTTATTTAAAGGTTTCCCCCTTACAAATGATTTTTGGTCAGGAACCTAATATTTCCCATATAAGAACTTTTGGGTGTGTAGTATATGTGCCTGTAGTACTACCACAACGCACCAAAATGGGTCCTCAAAGAAGGATGGGAATATATGTTGGGTATGAATCTCCATCAATTATAAAATGTTTAGAACCATCCACAGAAGATTTATTTACAGCACGATTTGCCGATTATCATTTTGATGAATCACTTTCCCAACATTAGGGGGAGAAAACAAACAGTTGGGTAAAGAAATTAGCTGAAATGAATTATCATTGTCTCAATTTGATCCTCATACAAAATAGTATGAACTAGAAGTTCAAAAGATAATTCACTTATAGAATTTAGCTAATCAAATACTAGAAGCATTTACTGACCTAAAGAAAGTGACAAAGTCACATGTCCTAGCTACTAATGCTCCTATTAAAATTGATGTCCCCGAAGGACGACCTGCTATTAATGAATCTAGAGCACGCCTGAAGCGTGGCAAGCCTATCAGTTCCAAAGATAAAAATCCTCAAAAAAGAAAAGGAGCAAAGAATATAGATGGTCAAGTCGAGGATAATGAAGAAAAATTAGTAGCTCTAGAAGAGCCATCTCCTGAAGAGATATTATTTCCAGTAGAGACATCTCCATAAGAGAATGTTGTAGTCCCAGAAGAGACCCAGGTACCTGACATATGTGAAAATAATGAGATCTTAATAAATTATGTTATTAATGGAATCCGATGGGATCAAAATGAAGTCAACGTTGATGACATCTTTGCTTATCATATAGCATATGATGTAATGAATGATAATGAGGATCATAAGCCCAAATCCATTAGTGAGTGACAACAAAGAAAAGATTGACCCCTATGGAAAGATGTGATTAATGCAGAATTAAAATCATTGGAAAAATGAAAAGTATTTGGACCTGTAGTCCTTACACCTGAAGATGTAAAATCAGTTGGATGCAAATGGGATTTTGCACGAAAAAGAAATAAAAAGGGCAAAATAACTAGATATAAGGCACGTCTTGTAGCCCAAGGTTTTACACAAAGACCTGGCATTGATTTTGAAGAAATGTATTCACCAGTAGTGGATGCGACTACTTTTCGTTATTTAATTAGTCTAGCAGTAAATACAAGAATTTATTTACATCTAATGGATGTTGTGATTGCCTTTTTATACAGCTCACTTGACAATGATATTTATATGAAAGTCCCTGAAGGACTTAAGATGTCAGAAGCATCCAATTCAAGTTTTTGAGAATAATATTCAGTTAAGGTAAATAAGTCCCCGTATGGCCTGAAGCAATCAGGGCGCATGTGGTATAATCATCTCTTAGTGAATATTTGTTGAAAGAAGGATACAAAAATGATCCGATATGTCCATGCATCTTTATGAAAAGATCTAAAAGTGAGTTTGCTATAATTGCATTTTATGTTGATGATATCAACATCATTGGAACTCCTAAAGAGCTTTAAAAGGAAATTAATTGTTTGAAGAAAGAATTTGAAATGAAGGACTTGGGAAGAACAAAATTCTGTCTTGGATTATAGATCGAGTATCTCAAGAATGAGATTTTTGTATATCAAGAAACTTATACAAAGAAGGTCCTAGAGCGATTTTATATGGATAAATCACATCCATTATATACCCCAATGGTTGTAAGGTCTTTGAAGTTGGATAAAGACCCATTCCGACACTGAGAAATTAGTGAAGAAGGTGATGAAGAACTACTTAGTCCAGAAATACCATATCTTAGTGCTATTGGAGCATTAATGTATCTTGCTAATCACACAAGTCCTGACATATCATTTGCTGTTAATTTATTAGCAAGATATAGTTCTTCACCAACACGAAGGCATTGGAATGGAATAAAGCACATTCTTTGTTATCTCAGAGATACTATAGACATGAGGTTATACTACTCAAATGTATCCAAGCATAAACTGGTTGGTTATGTAGATGCTGAATTTTTATCTGATCTACATGATGGTAAATCACAAACGGGCTATCTATTTACATGTGGAGGTGCAGCTATTTCATGGCAATCTATGAAACAGACTATATCAGCCACATCATCTAACCATGCAGAAATTTTATCAATACATGAAGCAAGTCGAGAATGTGTGTGATTGAGGTCAGTGATACATCATATACGTACAACTTGTCATTTATCTCTCGGAAAAATGATCTCAACAATCCTATATGAGGATAATGCTGCATGTATCGCTCAACTTAAAGAAGGCTATATCAAGGGTGATAGAACGAAGCATATTTCACCAAAATTCTTCTTCACTCGTGATTTTCAAAAGGATGGTGAAATAGATATCCAGCAAATCAGTTCAAGTGAAAATCTAGTAGATTTATTCACCAAGTTACTTCCAAATATAATCTTTGAAAAACTTGTTCATGACATTGGTCTTCGGAGACTCAAAGATCTCAACTGATGTTGTCAAGAGGGGGAGTCAATACACGTTGTACTCTTTTTCCCTTATCTAGGTTTTGTCCCACTAGGTTTTCCTAGAAAGGTTTTTAATGAGGTAGCACTTGACGGTGTATCAATGAATGATGTACTCTTTTCTTTGGATAGGTTTTTATCCCACTGGGTTTTTCCTAGTTAAAGTTTTTAATGAGGCACATTCATAATGGACATCCAAGGGGGAGTGTTATGAATATTAAATATGTGGATGTCCATTGACTCATATCTAGACTAATTTACTCTTTTAGTCAACTTGACACAAAGAAGAAAAGGAGACTTGACACAAAGCAAAAGCAAAAGAAGACAAGGACATAAAGAAGATATAAAGTAACATTGGTCATGTAAACAGAGTTAGATTTCTGACTCCATATAAAGGTTTGTAATCGATTGTTTCAAATGAACTGAATGAGAACTTTTCTCTAATTTCTCTCTAGAAATTCTATCAATCTTCTCTTTGAATTTTATCAATCTTCTATCTTATCACACATACTTTTATAATAGTCTTCTATTTTTTTGTGTGTGTGCTTCATACTAACAATTTACTTTTGCACGCCAATTTCAACTTTTTTATGCGTCATCGCAATGTAAATATATAGAAGAATTAGAAAAGTTGCATGAAACCTGGTAGCTAGGACTTGCACACTTTATACATACATATATTACATGTCTTTATATATTTATGTTTTATATTGATTTTATAAATTTTACTTTCATTATTTTTTATTACACGTTTTTTATATATTTTTTTAAAAGAAATATGCCCAACTACGAAACTTCATTCTTTTGGAACCACAATATTTTTATTATGCATGAAAGCAAGTGAGGGATTTTGCGCCCATATATCATGAGTATCACAGCATCCCACAGAATGCTAAATAAATAATCGAAAAACTGGGTGTTTATATATATCCTTATATTTCTTTTCATACAACCATACAAAATATAATTCATTTCATCCATCCCATCCCTTTCATTGTTTCTTTTTTCTTTTTCATTTATAGCTTTTATCTACATCTCAGAAGAGCCATCACAAGCATATGGAGTTTAAGAAACGAATGTTATTCACAAGTGAATAGTATGACATATTTCATATAGACGTTATATTCTACATTAGTGAATTTTTTTATTATCATCGGTGTATAAATATATAAAGTATCTTACAAATTATGAATAGCGTGGCTCGTTCTATATATTTATATATGCTTCATAGAATTTTAACATATAAGTCATTTTAAACTATTTTGGTTCTCAGGTCTCCACTTCTGCAACTCAGTTTCAGATGCTGAACAAAAGGTTTGATGTGTAATGTTTGGTAAGATTTATTGCAGAAATATTATAATTGTTATGCGCGCTTCCATTTTCTCTAGAAAAGCAAGAAAATTTTCAGGACAGAACTCAAGAAGCTAGTAAAAATATAAAAAAAAAATATCAGAAGTTGAAAAAGTTGCTAGAGGACCTATATAAAGAATAATAGACTAGCATCTTTATTGTAATATGGCAAAGATCAGTACATCCACACACATCAGAGCACAAATACTAATTAGCACTGTCTCACACTATTACACAAAACACACAATGGATTGGCAATATAATATTGAAATCTACATAGCCGTTTTTGCAGATTGAGGAATTACTATAGACTCCTCACTTTGTGCTTGCCATCAGTCCAAGTCAACTCTCCAAATAAATGCTCCGAAGCTTTGGCTAAACGCGTTGCCTGCTAAATAACCCTATAGCTCTTGTGTTGCTTTTTCCTTTGAAAGGTCAAAGTTGTAGGAAGAACAACAACCTTAACTCCTCTTAGGGCTTTGACATTTACAGTATATATGCCTGGAGGCCCTACATTTTTTAATGTACGAGTAACATTTATAGGTTTTGCACCTAGGAAAGGCACTGTGATAGAAGGGTAGTTGAAATCTTCTAGCCTGTAAGACCTTGGACATTTGTATGGCTTATTATAATTAATGGCTTCAATTATTCTTTCTTCATAAGCAGAAGCACATAACAAGTTGAGGTAATCAGAAGGCTTCAGATCATAAACAAGTCCAGGGTCCATTGCAATGTTGGGTTTAACCTAGCCTGTACCATAATGAAATGGAGTTGCAACTTGCCCATCTTGTTCGTCCTCAATTGGTCTATTGGTGTTATCCACTATCCTTGCTACAACAACATAAATTTTTTTATACTTGTAAGAACATGAAAAAAGACTAATGTATATATTCCTTTTGTCCTATTTATAAATCACTTTCAATTTGCTTCATACAAACCAGAAAAAAACTTAAGCCTCATTAACTCTACTTATAAATTTAACTACATTTTCAACTTTACCCTATGAAACCATAGTCAACAGAATCATAAATGAAGGGTATAATTGTACGTTTATATGGAAAATTTCATGATGCAACTTATAATTGTGACTAAAATAAACCTTCTCTCTCTACCCCATAAATAAGATAGGACTAGAGGAGTAAGTCATACCAGTGGTCATGATAGCTGATTTGATCATTGCAGGGCTCCAGTCGAGATGTCGAGTTTTGAGAAGACCAGTAATGCCGGCAACATGAGGACACGCCATGGAGGTTCCAGATAAAGCATTAAACTTAAAGTGACGATCGTCTGAATCTAGGTTGGTGGGACTTGCAGCAGGTGAAAAAGCAGCAATTACATCCTGTCCTGGTGCAGTTACGTCGGGCTGTAATAAGTAAAAAAAAAGAAAGTCAAGAATTACAATACTTGAAAACTAGGGGAATAAGACAGTGAAAGAGTGGATAACCTTGAGGATTGAGGGAAGATCAAGTTGGGTCCCCTTGATGAGAATGCAGAAACTATTGGAGCTGGCCTTATTGGTATAAATGTTTTTGCATTATTCATTGCAGCAAGTGGCTTCCTGCATTATATGTAAATATAGAAATTGAGCACTGTTGCGGAAAATTATTTTCAGAGCAATTTCAAAAATGGATTGGTGGATGAGAATGAAGTATATATAATAATTACTTGTTTCTGGAGAAATACGTGTGTTCTATATTACCCTCACTCAAGCCTCCACCTAGAGGAACATTGGAAGTGTCAATAACCTGAGCATCAGAGGTACGTGTGTTCAATACCTTATCATTTTCTAAAATCATTTGCACTGCGCCTACACGCTCTGCTTCTGCGTCCTTGTCCACTGGCCTTAGACTCCTTCCTCTTTGGCATACTAATATGTTACTGTTCGCTACTGGAAGTACACGGATCGCGTCAAGTAATAAAGTGATAAGTAAGATCGTTCCCTCGAGGATTTGAGTAACAAATCAGTCAAGCAATAGGCTTAGTGAGTTTGATTAAGTTGAGCCAAATCAAGTTGTTGAGTGTGGAAAGAGGAATTTCAAAAGATACTTTGATAAAAACTAAAAATTACTGAACAAAACTATGATTCTTGTGAATTCAATCAATTATAATAAATCTAGGATTGTTCATCCCCTTTGTATTTCATAAACTTAATTTCCTTCCTCTCAAAGAATACTTTCATGGGATATATATATGTCAGTCTAAGGTTCACTAGCAATTGATTAAGCTCTCTCAAGTCATAACCAAATTTATATCCTCCATTAACATACACAATCTCTTGTTACAGTTAATGGAAAATAATCATTACATAGCCACCTTAATTCGACAATGCTAGGTTAATAACTATATCTCTATGTTATTAACAAACAATCCATTCAATTCTTAAACTTCAAGTCTAGCATAATTCTACCTAAGTTCTACAATTAAATTAACTCTCTCAAGCTTAATCTAATTGAACAGATTATCCATAGTGCTGGCCAGTCACGAATATCAGCAAAAACAGGGGAGAATTAACATATATATACCATTAGATACTAAAAGAAAGAAGGAATCAATTTTAATCCATATAAAGGTTTAGAATAATCCTAGAATGAAAACCCTAGCTACTCATGTTCAAAGACAAATCACAGATATAAGCATTCAGTGCAGCTATATCAGAATTAAATGGAGAAAGGGAATGAGTACAGAAAAATCAAGATAAATGGAGTTGAAATCTCTTCCAATCTTCAATCCCACTTGATTCTCCTTGATTTAAAGCAAGCCCAAGCTCCGAGGATGTTTTCCAGCCGCCTCCTAGGTCTTTCCAAATCGGGCCATCCTCCCTTCAACCTCTGGGTTTCGCTTTTATATCTCCTCAAATGACAGAACGCACGGCATCATTTGCGGGGGTTGGCCACAGCCAGCCACTCTATGGGCCGCGGCCAATGAGTGTCTGTTTATCTTTTGGCCGCGGCCCATAAGTGCTTGGCCGCGACCAGTGAGCTTCTGATCTCCTCTTGGCCGCGGCCCATGAATGCTTGGTTGCAGCCCTTAACTTTCTGTTCTTTTGTTGGCCGCGGCCCATGAGTAGGTTGGCCGCGGCTAGTCACCTTCTAAAGTTCATCTCCTTTTCTTTACTGCTCTGTTCTCCTCCCTGCTTGCCTTTCCTTGACATGGTTGATGGCTTCAACTTCCTTTCACCTCCTTCTTACTGCATTTGGCTTTCTCTGGACCAGCTATGACTAAATCTGTATCCTTTCACATAAAGAACTCACAAACACAGTTAAACATTCATAGCAGTTAGTGATATATGTCCTCCATATTTGTATTCTGTTGTGCCTAGCATGAGAAAAGCACATTTCATCAGCTTTAACACTCTCGGACGCCCACTAATATACCCAAAGTGAGGTAAAAACAAGATGAAATGTGCAATTCTGACAAGAATTTCATAAGGTTAACACACCCCCAAACTTGAACTTTTGCTCATCCTCGAGTAAACTCAGTCAATTGCCAAAAACAAGATTAAGTTAATCCCAGACATAGTGCTCATGCATGACCCTTTCTTTTCTTAACCTACTCATGACACCAAATATACATGCATGCCTGGTTCATAGTTTAAAAACAAATTCCCCAAAATTTTTCAACTGAGTGTGTGTTCGACAAGAGTTGAATAACAATCGTCCTACATTTATCAAGATCAGAAACAACACTTTAAAATGTATGATTCAGCCTCAATATCTAGACTTAATCCTTTGCATTCTCTTTCCTTTTACTTATAACTCAATCCACACACCTTTAGTGCCAATGGAGCTTTAGGGTTGCATGGAATTGTTCATTGTCATCGCTTGAAGCTAACACAAAGTTCAGCATGAGGCAATGTAAAGGAATTAGACTAAATCTCAATCAATCAAAGTTATGTGCACAAGAGAACACTCACGGATTTATGTGTTTAGCTCTCACAAATAGGGGTAATTTCGCTCAGTGCCACTTATAGTAGGTCCTACCATAGGCTTGTAGAAACTCTACTCTCTCCACCACTTGTACACCTAGATTTATGAATCAAGGGGGCTTTTTAATAGGGTTGTAATGTTGGAAATAATCTGATGGAAGGACTAATGGAACAAGTACTATGCATGCATAAGCATATATAATGACATCTCTTTCTTTCTTTTCTTTTCTTTCTCGTTTCTTCTTTTTATTCTTCTTTTTTTCTTTTTTTTTTGAAATCAACATATACATTGATTTTCTTTTACCCATTCTTTCTTCTCTTTTGTAAATTGCATAACTAAGCACTTATTGAAACAAAGAGTAAATCAAATGCTATTTCATTGCTTTTCTAAGTGTCATTCAAATGAAGAACAAAAGCATGCATAACTTGTTAAATGTTAGATTTTTGAAAAAGTGAATGGCTCAAAGGGGGTCATCAATGGGTAAGTGTGAAAGGTTTGTGTTTAGGTTAATGGGTTCAAAAATGAATGCCCCTATCATTTTCATTAATCCACATGCATATGTGATTTTGAAAAAGAATTTAAACAAGTTCTAGAGGTGCGCTAGCATAAATGGCACAAACACACTAATGAATGAAACTCAGGCTCGAAATCCTTCCAACCGAGGTTTTCCTCTCTCATGCACAATCCCCAAGATTAATTCAGAGTTAGCCTAATCCAAATGCATTAACTTAACTGATCCATTTGCTAACTCTACATGCCATAACTAGCCAATTCCTTACAATTCACCCAAGAACATAAGCAGTTCCATAAAAATTTAGCTCAAAGATAATGTCAATCATGCTCTCAACGTGTGTTAAATGCTAATCTCTTCCAAGAAATTCAAATACAAATTCAAAAGACTTTCAATGAAAATAGTTCATACATGTCAATTTGCTATCAAATCCCCTGACAAAGCATTTGAATTATTCTCAACCCTCGTGCACAGTGTTAAATCATGTAGGTATTAAGAATTAGCTTTTAAAATCAGAACCAAGCATACATGAATATCCAGTCTTGTTTTCCCATAAAGTCTGCAAATCAACTACCTATTTCATATATGATTACTCAAATGTAACTCAACTTTGACTCACGGACAGGGCACGAAACAATAGTACTGAAGCACAGTATGAACAATATCCAAAGGAAATAGAAAACAATAGTAAAAAGCTCAGCAACAACTAACTAAGCACTAATCCTCACTACCTTCATCACTGGCAGCTGCATCGGCACCATCACCATCATCATCATCATCCCCGCCATCCGCACTAGCGTCCTCGCTATCATCACCATCACCGGCCTGAGCCGCAGCAGGTATGTGGGCAGTAAATAACTCCTCTAATCGGGTCAGGCGAACACCATGGTCCTGCAGATATGTAAGGCATTGGGTGGCAGTAGCCTCAGTGTGCTGGATGGCCACGAAGATCACATCCAACATGACAACAGACTGGGAAGAGGAAGGGGCACCGGATGGTTCACCCTGCTCCAGGGGAGATGGGAGGTCATGAGGAGGATGAGAAGGTCCTCCCTGCTGAAAGATAGGGCCGTTCGTTGTACGTTGGGAGGCTGGGACTTGCTCATCTGGTTTCGGCTTGATGCTCAAGTAGTTGAACGTCTTGATAGGCTTAAAGAGAATATCAGTAGCCACAGCAGCGACACCCACAGAAGAGCAGAAGGATGAGATAAGGTGCGGCAAAATCAATCCAACCGAATGATCACGTGTATGGTCTCTCAGAGTCTGATAAATCAATGCACCTAGATCGACAGGCTCCTTCTTCATAAGAAGGTAAATCAACAAAGCCTGGTCTCTAGTAAGGCGATTCCTGTTTGACGAAGGCCAAAAGTAGTCCTTGCCAAAATACAGCCAAACCTGAGCCTCAACTGACAACTAAGCACGGGGTAAATACTTTTGAGCCCTACCGCAACTCTGCCACCCCACCATATGGTTGTACACCAGCAATTCTGAGATATCATCCTCAGGGATGTCATCCTCATTGTCCAATAACTGCTTGTACTTGTATTCCTCAACAGCCGGGAGTGCTACAAACTGCTGAAAGCTAGCCAACGTGAAGTCAATGTTGACTCCCTGTAGAGGAAACCGCCAAATAGGTCACACAATGGCAGTGGCGTAAAAGTCTTGGACAATCTGTAAACTCCCGTCAACCTTAGGCTCCATGAGCCTCTACAAGCGGTAGGTACGGGTGGCTAGATCATAAAACTTATACGAGGCGGTGAACGGGAATTCCCGCTCTTGCAGCAAGGGTCGGGTAAGGATCTTGGCTTTGGCCTTAGTGACGGCCCTGGGACCTGTGCGGTCAGCAACACGCTTGGTAGGCATTGTAGCTGGAGAAGGATCAATTCGAAACCAAACAGATGAAGAAACCAATACTCACTATTGACACCAGAAATAGACAGGATACAAAGAACTTCCCCCCAAACTTATAACCTAAGCAAGACCACATTACTCAGCGCAATGTCAACCTAACCTTTATCCTGACTTCATGGAACGTGCCCTCATGTGCCCTAAACAACTAATCATATGCAAAAGAAAAGGCATTGTAATGATCAAAGAAGGAGTTACAGTTCAGCATGCTATTGGATAAACACAGCAAATGCACAGAATACCCCCAATTGCTAAACCATTTTGCATTTTTTTTTTCAAACTGACACTCAACATATAATGGAACTACTGCAAACCTTGCCAAAAATAGTTCAAAATGACAGAGTATCCTTACTTTAAAAAAAACAGAGGGAATGGTTTGTGCAACAAGCATTATGAAATTCCAACATCAAATTACAGAGTTGTTTCAGGATGCAACTTCCCAACAGGGTAATTTCGCAAAGGGATAAAGACAAATCAGCATGTTACAGAAAATTCCACTGCAGTAATTTCACTATAAATGTCATGGAGCTCTATAATTAAGGAACAGTAGCAGGAAGTATCCTTATGCAGAATATTGCCATCGCTTGAGATGAATTTAATTGAAAAATATAACAATAATGAAAGCAATACACCCTAATAACAGAATCAGTCAATTCTAAAAACAGGGCAACGGTTCACAAGGCAATTTAAGGCTAATTGAAGGCACCAATTGCTGTCAAAAGGATAGAGAAACTCTAAAATCATGTACATTGCCCTCAAAATCAGCAATTACGATAGATTAGCTACTCCCATGTCTAAATCCCCAATTCAAATTTTGAACTAAGCTACCCTCAATGCGAGTAACAGAGTGAGAGTAGAACCTTTTTACCTCAGATGGTGGGAGAATCGATGGATTGGTTGAGGAATCAAAGAGAATAGGCACTCGTTTAGTGCCCTAAGTGGCTCTTCTGCAGCAGAGGAGTGTAGACAACTCACAGCCCTGTGGGGAAGACAGCAGAGTGAGGAGGTGAAGGAAAATCAAAGAGGGAACGTAGGAGAAACAAGAGATTGAGGGAAAAATTGAAGGGGGCGGTTGAGGGGGTGGGTCGACTCTGGGAGAGGAAGAGAGGAGGGGTGGCAGCTGCTGGGATTAAGAGGAATGAGAAAAGAAGAACACAGAGCAGGGTTTTTAAAAACCCTACTGTCACATTTGGGCCGCAACCCACCATATGCTGGCCGCGGCCTAAGACCCTCTGAGCACTCTCTGGCAGCGGCCAACCATTTCCTGGCAGCGGCCCAAGACCTTCTGTGTTCTTTTGAGACGTGACCCACATCTTCTTGGCCGCGGCCAGTGTGTAATTTCCAGCCTTATCATATATCAATGACTACACACAGCATACAGAATCATTGAACACTCATATAGCATAACCAAAACTTGAATCATGTGTGCCACACTTTCACATTGACTCTCACACAATCAACAACCATTGTCCACACCTTTCCTATGATCAAGATGCCTCCTTAAGGCAGAATTTTCTAAGTATAATCAATAGTTTGACAGAATGAAGCAAAATAGAATGCACATTGCCTCTCTATTATCCATCACAACCCTCATATCACATCACAGGCATCAAAATACCAGTGCAATCATAAGAATTGAAGAACTTCCCTAGAATATGCCTGTCCAATCCAAATGCCAACCCTTGCCTTGCAATCCTCTTGCTCTCGACTGCTTTCAGTTTGAATTCCCTTTCTTCCTGTAAAAGTTAAAAGACCAAACATAAACCTACCAAATTATACTAAAATCAAAGAAACTAAAAAGATTAAGTTCAGAACTTGGGTTGCCTCCCAAGAAGCGCTTAGTTTATAGTCTTTAGCCTGAATTTTCACTTTGGTCACTCTTCATTTGATAAGTAGATGGTGGATACTAGCCTATCCACATCTCCTCCCCAATAGCGCTTCAACCGTTGACCATTAGCCTTGAATCTCTCTCCCTTATCATTCTCCAGCTCCATATCACCATATTTTGATGCTTGAACCACCTTGAATGGCCCAGACCATCGAGACTTGAGCTTTCCGGGAAAGAGCCTCAGTTTGGAGTTATAAAGAAGAATAGTTTGACCAGGTTCAAAGCTCTTAGGAATGATTTTGTTGTCATGGTCCCTCTTTGTCTTTTCTTTGTAAATCCTTGTACTCTCATAAGCAGTTAAACGGATTTCATCTAACTCATTGAGTTGAAGTAGCCTCTTTTCTCCCACAGCTCGAGGATCAAAATTTAGCTTCTTGATAGCCCAATAGGCCCCATGTTCCAATTCCACCGGCAAATGGCATGCTTTTCCAAACACTAATCGATATGGAGACATACCAATAGGCTTTTTATAAGCCATTCGATAAGGCCATAAAGCATCATCCAACTTGGAAGACCAGTCCTTCCTAGTAGTGTTCACCATCTTCTCAAGAATGTTCTTGATTTCCCGATTGGATATCTCAGCTTGGCCATTTGTTTGTGGTAGGGCAATGCTACTTTGTGCCTAACACCATATTTCTTGATCAAAACTTGAAATTGATGATTGCAGAAGTGTGATCCGCCATCACTGATAATTGCTCTTGGTGTGCCAAACCTTGTGAAGATGTGTTTCTTGAGGAATTTCAATACCGTCTTGGCATCATTAGTCACACATGCCATAGCTTCTACCCATTTTGATACATAGTCTACTCCAACTAAAATATATTCATTGTTAAAAGACTTAGGAAATGGACCCATGAAATCAATCCCCCAAACATCAAAGAGTTCAACTTCTAGCATGCTATTCAGTGGCATCTCATTCCTTCTAGATATGTTCCCCACTCTCTGGCACCGATCACATTGGAGGGTAAAAGCATAAGCATCTTTAAATAGAGAAGGCCAATAAAACCCACTCTGAATGACTTTTGCAGCAGTTTTCTCTCCTCCAAAATGACCACCATACTCAGACGAATGACAACAATGCAGAATGCACTCTTGTTCATTTTCTGGAACACACCTTCGAATGAGTTGGTCAGGGCACCGCTTGAATAAGTAAGGTTCATCCCAAAAGTACTTCTTCACTTCATGCAGAAACTTACACTTTTGATGAGAGTTGAACTCCGGAGGTAGCACTCCACAAACCAAATAATTTACAAAATCGGCAAACCATGGTGTGGATGAATGATCAACAAAGAACAGCTGTTCATCCGGAAATGATGCTTGGATCATGTCAGAATTATCAAGTTGAGTCTCGGTGCTCAGCCTTGATAGGTGGTCGGCTACTTGATTCTCTATACCTTTTCTGTCAATTATGTTCAGGTCAAACTCTTGAAGTAGGAGCACCCAGTGAATTAGTCTAGCCTTAGAATCCTTCTTGGTGAGTAGGTACTTTAGAGCTGAATGATCAGTATAAACAGTAACCTTAGTACCCATAATATACGGTCTGAACTTCTCACACGCATAAACTATGGCAAGTAACTTCTTTTCAGTGGTGGTATAATTGAGTTGGGCACCATCAAGAGTTTTACTCGCATAATATATAGGGTTAAAGAGTTTTCCTACTTTTGCCCAAGAACAGCACCAACGACGTAATCACTCATATCAGCCATAATAATAAAAGGTAAAACCCAATCTGGAGCTACTAGGATAGGAGCTGAAATGAGACGCTTCTTTAATTCTTCAAAAGCTTGTAGACACTCATCATCAAACTTGAATTCCACATCTTTCTCCAATAGCTTAGAAAGGGGTTTGGCAATTTTTGAGAAATCCTTGATAAACCTCTGGTAAAACCCGGCATGTCCAAGAAAGCTTTGGATACCTTTTACATTAGTAGGCGGTGGTAATTGCTCAATAATAGCAATTTTAGCCCTGTCTACTTCCAACCCGTTCTTGGATACTCTATGGCCAAGTACAATGCCTTCTTGAACCATGAAGTGACATATCTCCCAATTGAGAATCAAGTTTGCCTCTTTACATCTTTTAAGCACCGTATCTAAATTCTTCAAGCACGAGTCAAAAGATGGACCAAAGATAGAAAAATCATCCATGAATACTTCAATGGTCTTCTCAATCATATCAGCAAAAATGGACATCATGCACCGTTGAAAAGTGGCTGGTGCATTGCATAGTCCAAAGGGCATTCTTCTAAAAGCAAAAGTGCCATATAGACAAGTAAAGGTGGTCTTCTCTTGGTCTTCTGGGGCTATGGCAATTTGGTTGCAACCGGAATATCCATCAAGGAAACAAAAGAATTCCTGACCTACTAACTTGTCCAATATTTAATCTATGAATGGCAAAGGAAAATGATCCTTTCTTGTAGCAATGTTGAGCTTCCGATAATCCATACACACCCGCACCCAGTCACCGTGCGAGTGGGAATTTGTTCATTTTGGGTGTTAGCCACTACAGTCATGCCACCTTTCTTAGGGACACATTGGACTAGGCTCACCAACGAACTATCAGAGATAGGGTACACAATTCCAACGGAGAGCCATTTAAGGATTTCTTTCTTCATCACTTCTTTCATGATTGGATTCAATCGCCTTTGATGCTCAATAGAAGTTTTATGATCATCTTCTAACAAGATTTTGTGCAAACAAATCTAAGGACTAATTCCCTTAATATCCGCTATTGTCCAACCTATGGCCTGCTTGTGTTCTTTCAAAACTCGGAGGAGCTTCTCTTCTTGCAAAGTCGAAAGATCAGAAGATACAATCACCGGTAAAGTGTTGGTATCCCCCAAGTAAGCATACTTGAGGTGAGATAGTAAAGGATTTAACTCCAGATATGGTGGAACTTCAATAGAGCGTTTCAAAGGAGTACTCAATGCCTCAGCCACCTTAAGTGGCTCAAAATTCCTTTGTCTTGAGTGAGGGAATGCCTCCATACAAAAAAAGTTTTCAATAGCTTCTTCATCAAATACATCCAAGCCTTTCTCCCCAATTAGAAATGCCTCTAAACGATCTTTGATCATAGGAGCATATGACTCTTGAGGACAAAGTGAGTCCAAAATATCAACAAATGAACATTGAGCTGAATCATTATGGAACTTCAAAGCCTTCGGCATGTTAAAGATCACTTTTTCATCGTCCACCCTCAATGTGATTTCACCCTTCTCCACATCAATAAGAGTTCTTGCTGTAGCTAAGAACGAACGGCCTAGAATGAGCAGGATCTTCCAATCAACCTCGCAATCAAGCACCACGAAGTCTGCTGGGAAGATGAACTTGTCTAATTTCACTAAGACATCTTCAATGATTCCTCTAGGTTTAGAAATACTCCGATCAGCAAATAGAAGGGTCATTGTGGTGGGCCTTGGCTCTCCCAACCCCAATTGGTTAAAAACAGCTAAGGGCATCAAGTTGATGTTAGCACCTAAGTCATATAGAGCTTTCCTATTGAAGTTCATTCCAATATTGCAAGGAATATTGAAACTCCCCAGATCCTTCAACTTGGTGGGTAACTTCCTTTGGATCACGGCACTACATTCTTCAGTTAATGCCACAGTTTCCAATTCATTAAATCACCTCTTCTTGGACAACACATCCTTTAGGAACTTGGCATATTTAGGCATACCCTCTAAAGCTTCGGCAAATAGAATGTTGACATGTAGTTGCTTAAACATATTCACAAACTTTTTAAATTGTGCATCTTCCTCCTTCTTCTTAAATCTTTGAGGAAATGGCAGTGGAGGCATGATAGAGGAAGTGGTTAGTTTGCTCTTCTTTTCATTATTCAGCTCTTGCTCCCTCTTCTTACTCTTGCTAACATCATCCAACCCTCCTTCAGTTTGCTTTCTCTTCTTAGTTTCATTGTCTTCCACCATATTTTCTGGAGTCGTGACTGCCTCCTCTTCAATCTTAATGTCCACTTGCTCATCTTGCTTTGGTCCAGTTGTGCTCGAGTTAGGCATGTTTGGAAGCACCGTACCACTTCTCAAATGAATGGCCTTGCATTCTTCTTTTCCACCCCGCTTTGGATTAAGGATGATGTCACTTAGGAGACTATTTCGAGCCATGGCATTTACTTGTATTGCTAATTGTCCCCCTTGAACTTTGAGGTTCTTAATAGCATATTCATGAAGAGAAAAAGTAGCCTTACTCTCACCCCTTGAAGATTCCACTTCTGATAAGATATGGGCCAACATCTTGTCCGTCTTGGATTCTTCTTCTTTTGCAAGGGATTGCCTTGATGGCATTGGAAAACCCGGTGGAGGAACCGGCTTGGTGCCAAAAGTAGACTCATGAGGTGGGTTCAAGGTATTCCCTTGACTCCAAGAAAAGTTGGGATGAGCTCTCCAACCACGGTTGTAAGTTTATGAGTATGGATTACCTTGAGAAGGTTGAAATTTTCCCATATAGTTGACAGATTCAGTGCCCATGTAGAGGGGGCAATTATCAGGCATGTGGACGTCATTGCATTGCTCACATACAATCGGAGTGGATTAAATAGAATGCACACCACGAGAAGTGCCCTTATGTATTTGAGACTCCAAGACATCAAAATGTTTGTTCAGCGCGGATAAAATTGTGGCAATTTGTGATAAAGAGTCTTCTTTTGTGTTGAGTAGGGCTGGGGTAGTTCTCCTATCATTGCCTTAGGTGTTGTTTGCAGATAATTGATCCAAAAGTCTAAACACCTCATTGACAGGCACATTCCAGTAACCTCCATTAGTCATAGAGTCCACCATCGCCTTAGATTGAGGATTCAAGCGTGTGCAGAAAATTTGGATCACAACCCACTTGTCCACCCCATGATTAGGGCATTGTTTCATTAACATCTTGTACCTTTCCCAAGCGGCATACAAATGCTTATCCGACTGTTGTCTAAAACTTAGAAACTCGTCCCTTGCTTCCACTGACTTATCATCGGAGATAAATTGAGCTCTAAATTTTGCTTTAAGATTAGCCCAAGAGGTTATGGATCCTTCCAGGAGATTGTTGAACCAATCTCTAGCTTTCCCTTATAGAGAGAGAGAGGGAATAGCCGCAACCTCAACACATCTTGGGGAACACCATTCTGCTTGAAGGAATCACACACCTCCAAGAAGTACATCAAGTGCTTGTTAGCGTCTTCATTATAAAGGCCATGGTACAACCCATACATCTGCAATATCGTGATCATCACCGGTTTGATCTCAAAAGTGTGTGCTTGCATCTCCGGCATTCGAATGCAAGATTGAGTTCCTCTCATATTCCAGGTGATGAAGTCATTGACAGTGGCTCTATCATATTCATCCGCCATTGTTTCAGCTTCAGTTTCAGTTTCAGACTCCAATTCAGACTCTATTTCAGTTATCTCTGACTTCGATTCTGCTGCTGATTCAGTTTCGTCTTCAATGCGTGGTAATCCGTCAAGTACCACTATCAATTCGTCCCCTTGCAAATGTTGCATGAACTGAGCTGATACCTACAAGAAGACACAAACCAGCTAGTATCAAGCTAAAAACAAATAAAATTCAATGCAAAAAATAGTAAAAGAAAAATTATAAATCTAACTAAAGACCCAAGCAAAATCTACTAACACAAGCCTAATGTCAACTAAAAGATTTTTTAAACCAATCCCCAGCAACGGCACCAAAAACTTGTTCGCTACCTGTGAACACCCTATTTTGTCCGGGCCCTACTAAAAAAATACAAAAAAAAATGATAATGATTGGTGTCCAAATTGGCAATCATCATTTAAAGAAAAAATAAAAAAATTAAAATAAGAAAAATAAGGAAATCCCCCTATTGATGATGATCGGTGTCTAAATAGGCAATCATCATTGAAAAGGAAAAAATAAAAAAAACGAAAATTAAAATAAATCCCCTCATTGATATGATTGGCATTGTCATTCATTAAGGGAAAATAATAAATAAAAAAACAAAAAATAAAAAATAAAAAAATCTCATTTATGTTGATAGGTTTAAATTAGGAAGTTACTTGTGGGGAGAATAATGAAAAAAAAATTATTAAAAACAAAAAAATCTCCACTAATGGTAATTAGGTCAAGTTAGGAAGTTTTATCAATAGAAAATACAAAAAAAAAAAAAAGAAAATAAAAAAAATCTCCATTGATGGTGATTAGGTCAAGTTAGGTAGTTCTTAACATAAAATACAAAAAAAATCAAAAAAACGAAAATTAAAAAAAAGGAGCATTTATGAAGAAAACCCTACCTTGAGACTATAGATAGGAGTGTAAGGGTTGAAGCAAAGCGGACAAGAATTTTCGGAGAGCAAGGAGATAAGGTCTATGACTGAGTTTTTATCCTTTTCTTTTATTTCACTTTGACATCTCATTTTTTTTCTCTCATCTAATATCCTTTGGCTCATGCTTACCTCATCATTCATGCACTATGACTTTATCCAATATGCATTACATTGCTTGACTTTGTACTATGATGTTGCTGGACGTGTTTTAGCTTATTGTGGTCTTGTGGATTTGCATTTTATTGTCTAACTAAATTATCTCATACATAGGCAAGAGGTATGTGCTATTTTATTTTCTTATGATACTAGGTGTTATGCTTAATAAATATAGATAATATGATTGTACTTGCCTCCTGTTTATTATGTGGTTCCATCACCCTATCTCTTATTGTAGCGGGTTCAAAGAATAAAATGTACACATGAATCTCCTCACTTTTGACTTCTTTTTTGTTTAACTTGTACTACTTTTCTTTTCTTTTTCTTAATCCCTTTCTTAGGTCCTCTTTCAAAAAAAAAGAAAAAAAAATATTTTGACACATTTTGATAAATGAAAATAAAATGGAAAAACTCTCTTTTACAAGAAAATAAAAAAAACGTTTTTTGAAAAAAAAAGTAAAAAACACAAACCCAACAAAAAAAATATATTTTTCTCAAATAAATTAAATAAACATTTTTTCTAAAAAACACAAACAAAGTGACACGCATTTCTACCCCCCGAACTACGTGGGCTTTAATCCCTCTAAAGGGTACGTAGGCCCTAGGTTTTCATCCTAGGTCAAGTTCAATTTTGTAAATAAATATATTTTTTCTTATTTTCTTGTTGTAAATAAATGTCCTTTTTTTAAATAAATATATTTTTTTCCTATTGTAAATAAATGTTCTTTTTTCTTCTTCTTTAGTTTTCATTTCATTTAGTTTTGTAAATATTCTTTTTTTATTTGGGTAAATATAATAAAGTTAAAGGCCATAATATTTTTAAATAATTAACTTAGAGTAACCATTCTTATGAATGGGTGTTGTGGGGTGCCTAACACCTTCCCCACACACAATCGACTCCCGAACCCGAAATGGTTTTTGTAGACCAGTTTCCATTTTTAAAAAGGTTTCTAAAATTATCCTATCTTTAAAATTTTGGTCGCGGCTCCATGTTTTTCTAAATTCCGAGCGCTACAGCTTGGTGACTCCACTAGGGATGGTTTGAAAGTCAAGCCCATTTAAGTTAAGTGTTTAAAAATAATATGGCCTTAATTTTATTTTAATTACCCTTTTTCTTTTTGTAAATATTTGTTTTATTTTTTAAAATTCTTTATTCATCTATTTGTTTATTCTTTTTTTTTCCTATCTATCTTGTGATCTGCTTAGCAGATGAGGGTTGGGTAGAACCTAGGCCTATAGGTTGGTTTGCTCTCCACACACACTGAACACATACACTATTCTCCTCACACACATTTTGGGCCCTATACCCGAGTCTATGAGTTCCTTAGGTGAGTGGAAGTTTCTAGCGGTCTCCCTGTGGGGTTTTAAGAACCCCTTAAGGTTACTGTGAAAACTTCATCCTTCTTCATCTTTACGATGGGGGCAGTTAGGAGACCTTTATCTGTGAGAATTAGAACTACCTTGAAACCATTGCACCTATTAGTAGAAATTATAGACCTACCCAATTAATTAGTACCTGCCTTTCTTAGGATAAATACTACTAACCTAGGGTCATTCCTAAAATAGGACACTGGAGGGCATATATTTATTTATTGTTGATAATCTTTATTGTCATCCATGCATAATCAATGGAACTCCTAGGATCAAGTGACTAATTGTTGCTTCACCTGAGTATGTATCTAGCATCATTCCACATAAAGATACATCACAAGGACGGTGTATGTATTAGATAGCTAACCTTAGTCTAAGGGTCTATGACCCTAAAAGACCATGATCTCATCATATCAATCATGTTAGAAAACGTCTCGATGAGAGATAACCCTTTAGGACTCATAAGGTATCATTATATCATCCATTAGCATTTTAACTTCATTTGATATAGGCCTTGGACATAACCATCATTTTAAAAAAGAAAACCCTTAGCCGCGTGATGGTTTGGGCCATTCGCAGGTTAATGGGCACTTCATTCTCCTTATGAGGTAATAGATCTCTTGAGGAGGTGAAGTTCTTTTTCTTAATGTCCATCACCCATATCAAAACTTGAAGTATAAGTCGTCACTCTTTCACGTCTTATGAGGTATCCTTACATCATCCATTAGCATTTTAACTTTATTTTATATGGGCCTTGGACATAATCATCAATTTAAAAAAAACCTTAGCCGCGTGATGGTTTGGGCTATTCACAGGTGAATGGGCACTTCATCCTCCCTATGGGGTATTGGATCTCTTGAGGAGGTGAAGTTCTTTTTCTTAATGTCCATCACCCATATCAAAACTTGAAGTATAAGTCATCACTCTTTCACGTCTCATGAGGTATCCTTGCATCATCCATTGGCATTTAGCTTCATTTGATATGGGCCTTAGACATAATAAACATTTAACAAAACCCTTAGCCGTGTAATAGCTTAGGCAGTTCGCAGGTTAATGGGCACTTCATCCTCCCTATGGGGTATTGGATCTCTTGAGGAGTTGAAGTTCTTTTTCTTAATGTCCATCACCCATATCAAGGCTAGAAAGCACATATAATCATCTGCATAGCATTCATTTGAAAATACTTTCTAACTGTTCCTTCTATTTCCTTTAATAGAGGACAAGCAAGTTATCTAACAATTTTGGCACAAAGGTTAAATGGCAAAAGAACCAGGTTTAAATCAAGTTCCTATAGGAAAGGTGTATTGCATGCTTATCACTATGATCAATGATAAGATCTTGGCTAGGATGGGACTCAGGGTCCCTCCTATCTAATGATCAACTCTAGTTCTCCCTGTGGAATAATGGATTCCCTGAGGAAGCTAGAGGATGCTTGTGCCAGAATACCTTTATGCCAATACACCATGGATAACTCGCTATGCCCGCTTGAAATTGTGAGTTCAAATAAACTAATGATATTTTGTTCCTTTATAGTCAGGTGATACAATATTGCTCCATCTAAATGTCCTAACCAGCTACCCCCTAAGCATTCATACAACACGCACTCACATAGTCGTCAAATGGCAGCCAGCAATGGAAATGAAGCCAAATCTAATATAAATCATTGGATATGGAGGGAAGATTAGCACTCTGAAATCCCCATATAAGGAAGAAATTCTTGATATCCTCTGAAGTGCTAAACAAGCCGACTGTTGCAATGGTTTCAATAATAGGCAAAAAGAACTGCACATGGATTTTAGTTGATGATTCTGGAAGAGCTTTGGAAAATTGGGAGTTTGAGGACACCTTCAATTCTATTATTTTAGAGTAACATGTCGAGCTAAAAAGTTGTCCTTTTATGTTTTGTATGTGTCTTTAGGCAAGCTCTTATATGAATAATGAATGAAGAATGATATGCGAATAAAACTCACTTATTTATATCCATTCTTCCTTGTTTTTTCCTTCTATTCATTCATTGTTCATTTTTTGCCCTCCAGGAAATCGATTTCCTCGGAACTCTTATCCAACATAGAGGTTTCTGAGTCCCAGAATGATGATTTGCTTGTTGCCATTGA
Source organism: Inga leiocalycina (assembly GCA_963242795.1). Taxonomy (NCBI): domain Eukaryota; kingdom Viridiplantae; phylum Streptophyta; class Magnoliopsida; order Fabales; family Fabaceae; genus Inga; species Inga leiocalycina. The sequence goes on along the minus strand of OY725326.1, from coordinate 25,402,022 downwards.
TATGCATGATTATGAGTGTGATGATGATGAGATCATTCAAGTATACAAAAAATCCTCGAATCTGACGACAATAGAATGTGTCCACATGAAGATATAATTGAAGTAATAAATATGGGCACAGAGGAAAAGAGAGAACTAAAGATAGTAGATAACCCCGAAAGAGAGAAAATAGTTGAACTCTTCAAAAAATTCATGGATGTGTTCGCATGGTCCTATCAAGAAATGTCAGGCCTTGATTCAGGGATTGCCTCTCACAAGATTCCCTTATTCCTAGAACCAAAGCTAAAAAGCAGAAATTGAGGAGGCTCACTTCCGATATGTCCTTAGTGATTCGAGATGAGGTGATAAAGCAATTAAAAGCAGGTTTCCTAGAAGTAGCTAAATACCCACAATGGATAGAACATGTTGTTCTTGTCCCAAAGAAGGATGGCAGAATTTAAATGTGTGTGGATTATCGAGATCTGAACAAAGTTAACCCAAAAAATGATTTTCCATTGCCTTATATTGATGTCCTAGTTGATAATATAGCCCGTAGCCATAGGTACTCGTTCTTAGATGGGTACTCAAGGTATAACCAAATCCCTATGGATAGAGAGGACAAAGAAAAAACCACATTTATTACACAATGGGGCACTTATTGTTACCGCGTCATGCCATTCAGGCTAAAGAATGCTGGGCAACTTATCAGCATGCCATGGTGGCACTCTTCCATGATATGATGCATAAAGAACTTGAAGTATACGTGGATAATAAGGTAGCTAAATCTTCTGAGGGATAAAACCATGTTGTGGTGTTAAGAAAGCTGTTTGAAAGGCTACGCAAGTACAAGCTACGACTAAATCCTAACAAATGCATCTTTGGGGCTTTATCTGGAAAATTGTTGGACTTCATTGTAAGGCAAGAAGGGATTACAGTAGATCCAGACAAAGTAAAAGCAATACGGGAAATTCCCCTTCCTCAAATAGAAAAGGAAGTTCGAAGCTTTTTGAGGTGACTGAATTACATTGCACGATTCATTGCCAACCTGATTGCAACTTGTGAGCCGATATTCAAGCTTTTAAAGAAGAACTGGACAAGGAAGTGGGATGAAAATTGCCAACAGGCATTTGATAGAATCAAGGATTATTTGCTAAATCCCCTAATTTTGGTTCCTCCTGTACCAGGACGACCTTTAATTTTGTATTTAACAATACGACCAAATTCCATGGGAGCCATACTGGGGCAACAAGATACATCTAAGCGAAGAGAACAAGCGATCTATTACTTGAGCAAGAAGTTTAATGATTGTGAGTCACGTTACTAGATGATCGAGAGAACTTGTTGTGGTTTAGTCTGGGCTACAAGGAGGTTTTGAGGCAATACATGCTTTACTATACCACTTGGTTAATTTCTAAAGTAGACCCACTCAAGTACATCTTTGAAAGCCCATATGTAGCCGGAAGAGTCTCTAAGTGGCAAGTAATATTGTCTGAATATGATATAAGATACGTCATTCAAAAATCTGTTAAGGGTGGAACGATAGCAGATCACTTAGCGGAAAACCCCATAGATGAATGCCAGCCACTAGATTTCAAATTTCCAGATGAAGACATATGTGCTACAGAAGATCCGATAAAGGAAAGCAAATCGAAGGGGTGGGAAATGTATTTTGATGGGGCAGCAAACATGCATGGCAATGGTGTAGGGGCAGTAATCATATCCTCGGACGAAAAGCAATTTCCGATTGCTATAAAGTTAGGATTTGACTGCACCAATAACATGACTGAATATGAAGCTTGTATTAATGGTCTCCAGGCTGCCATAGATCTTGGGATAAAAAACCTAAAAGTTTATGGTGACTCAGCTCTCATAATTTATCAGGTGACTGGCGAATGGTGTACTAAAGGCCCAAAGTTGATCCCTTATCAAGAGTATTTGATAGAGTTGATCAAAAATTTTGAAGTAATCAATTTTCATCATATGGCTAGAGAAAAGAATCGCTTCGCTGATGCATTAGCTACTTTAGCAGTTATGATCCAACTTGATTGTGGGGTCCAAGTTCAGCCAATACAGATTGAGACTAGAAGATCGCCAGTATTTTGCTTCAATATTGGAAGAGAACACGACGAGCAACCTTGGTACCATAGTATCAAGATGTATATGGAGCATGGTACTTACCCACCAGACGTGACACATAATGAAAAGAAGACCATCCGGCAATTGGCCATGGGCTTTTTTATTAGTAATAATGTCCTATATAAGAGAAGCTTTGATAGGACATTGCTACGCTGTGTAGACATGAGGGAGGCGCACAAGATTATGGCAGAGATCCATGAAGGCGTCTGCGGTACACATGCAAATGGCCACTCATTAACTAAACAAGCTCAAAGATCTGGTTACTATTGGATAACTATGGAGAAGGATTGTATCAATTATGTTGGAAAGTATCATCAGTGCCAGATATATGCCAACAAAGCTAATGCCCCTCCGACTATAATGCATAGTCTCGTATCTCCATTCTCCATGTGGGGAATAGATGTCATTGGGCCGATTAACCCAAAAGCTTCGAATGGTCATCGTTTCATCCTCGTTGCTATTGACTATTTCATTAAGTGGGTAGAAGCCAATTCCTTTGCTAGTATTACTCAGAAGGCCTTCATCAAGTTCTTAAAGGCCAATATCATCTGTAGATATGGGTTACCAGAGAGGATTATAACTGATAATGCACCAAACCTCAACGGGGCAGCAATTAAAGAATTATGTGATCAGTTCAAAATCAAACATCATAATTCTGCATCGTACAGGCCATAGATGAATGGTGCAGTTGAGGCAGCCAATAAAAACATTAAGAAGATCATCGGCAAAATGATAGTGACTTAAAAGGATTGGCATGAAATGCTTCTATATGCATTATACGGATACCGTACCATATTGCGTACTTCAACTGGGGCAACCCCTTACTCTTTAGTTTATGGCATGGAGGCTGTCACTCCAATCGAAATAGAAATACCATCCCTGAGAATCTTGGCCGTATCAGTATAGATGAAAGTGAATGGATACGTTCTCGATTTGAACAACTAAATATGATTGAAGAAAAGAGGCTCACAGCAATATGTCATCGGCAGTTATATTAGTCACGAGTGGCAAGGGCCTTTAATAAGAAACTACGACCCAGGGGGTTTAAAGTAGGAGACCTAGTCCTCAAAAAGATCCTACCAAATCAAGAAGATGACAGAGGTAAATGGGCTCCAAATTATGAAGGCCTATATATTGTTAAGCAAGCTTTCTCTGGAGGGGCATTGATATTGACAAACATGATTGGCCAAGATTTACCAAGACCAATCAATTCAGATGCTGTAAAGAAATACTATGCATTAAAAAAAAGAGAGCTCCCTAAGTTGAAAACCCGAAAGGGCGGCTTAGGCAGAAATTAGAGCAAAAAAAAAGCTCGCTAAGTTAAAAACCCGAAAGGGCTGCTTAGGCAAAAGTTAGAAAAAAAAAGAAAGAAAAGAAAAGAAGCTCGCTAAGTTGAAAACCTAAAAGGGCAGCTTAGGCAAAAGTTAGAGCAAGAAAAAAAGGCTCACTAAGTTGAAAACCCGAAAGGGCAGCTTAGGCAAAAGTTAGAGCAAGGAAAAAAAAGGCTCGCTAAGTTGAAAACCCGAAAGGGCGGCTTAGGCAAAAGTTAGAGCAAAAAAAAAGGCTCACTAAGTTGAAGACCCGAAAGGGTGGCTTAGGCAAAAAAAACTCACTAAGTTGAAAACCCGAAAGGGCGGTTTAGGCAAAATTTAGAGCAAAAAATTGGGAGCTGTTAAGTCAAAAACCTGAAAGGGCAGGTTAAACAAATATCGAAGAAGGTTATTAGTCCTAGCCCCAAACTCTCTTTACTTTGTCTATTTGGAAGACTCTGTAATCATTCATCGAAAAGTGCATATCTCTGGCAATTAGCAAGGCACCATCAGGGGAACTACACAGAACTAAAAGCGAAGGACCTCCTAATAACATCACGTCTACACCAATATATGATCATCATCATGCATCCACTTGAATATTGGAAGATCATTTCTTTTACATGAATCTTCATCCTTAGTATATCTTTCCCTTCTATTAAATCGCATGTCAAACTTTATGCCATGATTTGTATAACGGTAACTCTTTTTAATGAAAGCACAACTTTTATATGGATAAACACTCACATTGATATACATGGTGTCCTCTACTCCCATTTAACTTGTGTAATTTAAGGATCATTAGCAAAGGTTCCAACTGGAATTTTTGTTGTGGGGTCAAATAGTTGACAAAGGGACACAATCTAAATTGAGGGTTCTAGGCTGTGGCATCTATGTAAATCTCATTATACACATCTTCATACCTCCTACAAGACTGCTCAAGTAACAGGGTACTGGTTCGGCATGTGGATGAAGAAGGAGCAATATCACCTGCCAGGCCATTCTTTAACACCATAATTATTGCACTCATTCTCATTAGCATGTCATCACCTCCATTATCAACATCACCATTAACATCATCATCATCACTGTTACCATCATTATTAGCGTCATCACCTCCATTATGACATCACTATTCTGATATTCTCTTCATTATCAAGGCCATCTTCATAAGCATTACTCCAAGGGGCATCACATGTTCATAGCACCCTTTTCAAAGCCCTGTAACAGCAGGCACCCTCAAAGCCCTGTACCAGCAGGCATCCTTAAAGCCCAGTAATGGCTGACACCCTTTCAAAGCCCTGTACCGGCAGGCACCCTCGAAGCCCAGTAACGGCTGGCACCCTTTCAAAGCCCTGTATAGGCAGGAACCTTCAAAGCCCAGTAACGGCTGGCACCGTTTTCAAAGCCCTGTACCGGTAGGCACCCTCAAAGCCCAGTAACGGCTAGCACAATTCTTTTAAAGCCCTGTATCGGCAGACACTATTCTTTCAAAGCCCTATACCAACAGGCACCCTTAAAGCCCTGTATCGACAGGCACTATTCTTTCAAAGCCCTGTACCAACAGGCACCCTCAAAGCCCAGTAACGGCTAGCATAATTCTTTTAAAGCCCTGTACCAACAGGCACCCTCAAAGCCCAGTAACGACTGGCATAATTCTTTTAAAGCCCTGTACCGGCAGGCACTATTCTTTCAAAGTCCTGTACCAACAGGCCCCCTCAAAGCCCAATAACGGCTGGCATAATTCTTTTAAAGCCATGTAACGGCAAGAAATATTTTTTTACAAAGCCCTGTATTAGCAGGCACTCTCAAAGCCCAGTACCGGCTGGCACAATTCTTTTACGCCCCACCAAAGTCCTATGCAACTAGGCGCTTCACTTCCATTCCAAGTAATCATCTATCTCCACTTGCGTTCTTCTCCCCTATGAACCAAGTAAAGAGGGGCATGGGCACTGTATTTTGTCCAAATCCTCTTTGGTTCCAAGGGGGGCACCTTGTTCTCTAGCCGGATAAAATACGTGTTCTTATCTTTACTTGCTTCATAGAAGAGAATCTCACTTTTCTCAGCTACGAAACAAGTAAAGAAGGGCAACTGTGAACACCCTATTTTGTCCGGGCCCTACTAAAAAAATACAAAAAAAAATTGATAATGATTGGTGTCCAAATTGGCAATCATCATTGAAAGAAAAAATGAAAAAATGAAGAAAAGAAAAATAAAGAAATCCCCCTATTGATGATGATCAGTGTCTAAATAGGCAATCATCATTGAAAAGGAAAAAATAAAAAAACCGAAAATTAAAATAAATCCCCTTATTGATATGATTGGCATTGTCATTCATTAAGAGAAAATAATAAATAAAAAAACAAAAAATAAAAAATAAAAAAATCTCATTTATGTTGATAGGTTTAAATTAGGAAGTTACTTGTGGGGAGAATAATGAAAAAAAAATTATTAAAAATAAAAAAACCTCCACTAATGGTAATTAGGTCAAGTTAGGAAGTTTTATTAATAGAAAATACAAAAAAAATAAAAAAGAAAATAAAAAAAAATCTCCATTGATGGTGATTAGGTCAAGTTAGGTAGTTCTTAACATAAAATATAAAAACAAATCAAAAAACGAAAATAAAAAAAAAGGAGCATTTATGAAGAAAACCCTACCTTGAGACTATAAATAGGAGTGTAAGGGTTGAAGCAAAGGGGACAAGAATTTTGGGAGAGCAAGGAGATAAGGTCTGTGACTGAGTTTTCATCCTTTTCTTTTATTTCACTTTGACGTCTCATTTTTTTTCCTCTCATCTGATATCTCTTGGCTCATGCTTACCTTATCATGCCTCATGCTTACCTCATCATTCATGCACTATGACTTTATCCAATATGCATTACATTGCTTTACTTTGTACTATGATGTTGTTGGACGTGTTTTAGCTTATTGTGGTCTTGTGGATTTGCATTTTATTGTCCAACTGAATTATCTCATACATAGACAAGAGGTATGTGCTGTTTTATTTTCTTATGATACTAGGTGTTATGCTTAATAAATATAGATAATATGATTGTACTTGCCTCCTGTTTATTATGTGGTTCTATCACCCTATCTCTTATTGTAGCGGGTTCAAAGAATAAAAGGTACGCATGAATCTCCTCACTTTTGACTTCTTTTTTGTTTAACTTGTGCTACTTTTCTTTTTTTTCCCCTAATCCCTTTCTTAGGTCCTCTTTCAAAAAAAAAGAGAAAAAAATATTTTGACACATTTTGATAAATGAAAATAAAATGGAAAAACTCTCTTTTACAAGAGAATAAAAAAAATGTTTTTTGAAAAAAAAAAGTAAAAAACACAAACCCAACAACAAAATATATATTTTTCTCAAATAAATTAAATAAACATTTTTTCTAAAAAACACAAACAAAGTGACACGCATTTCTACCCCCCGAACTACGTGGGTTTTTATCCCTCTAAAGGGTACGTTGGCCCTAGGTTTTCATCCTAGGTCAAGTCTAATTTTGTAAAGAAATATATTTTTTCTTATTTTCTTGTTGTAAATAAATGTCCTTTTTTAAAATAAATATATTTTTTTCCTATTGTAAATAAGTGTTCTCTTTTCTTCTTCTTTAGTTTTCATTTCATTTAGTTTTGTAAATATTCTTTTTTTATTTGGGTAAATATAATAAAGTTAAAGGCCATAATATTTTTAAATAATTAACTTAGGGTAACCATTCTTATGAATGGGTGTTGTGGGGTGCCTAACACCTTCCCCACACACAATCGACTCCCGAACCCTAAATGATTTTTGTAGACCAGTTTCCATTTTTAAAAAGGTTTCCAAAATTATCCTATCTTTAAAATTTTGGTGGCGGCTCCATGTTTTTCTAAATTCCGGGCGCTACACTACCGCAAGTGCACGGATCACGTCAAGTAATAAAGTGATAAGTAAGATCGCTCCCTCGAGGATTTGAGTAACAAATCAGTCAAGCAATAGGCTTAGTGAGTTTGATTAAGTTGAGCCAAATCAAGTTGTTGAGTGTGGAAAGAGGAATTTCAAAAGATATTTTGATAAAAACTAAAAATTACTGAACAAAACTATGATTCTTGTGAATTCAATCAATTATAATAAATCTAGGATTGTTCATCCCCTTTGTATTTCATAAACTTAATTTTCTTCCTCTCAAAGAATACTTTCATGGGATATATATATATATGTCAGTCTAAGGTTCACTAGCAATTGATTAAGCTCTCTCAAGTCATAACCAAATTTATATCCTCCATTAATATACACAATCTCTTGCTGCAGTTAATGGAAAATAATCATTACATAGCCACCTTAATTTGACAATTCTAGGTTAATAACTATATCTCTATGTTATTAACAAACAATCCATTCAATTCTTAAACTTCAAGTCTAGCATAATTCTACCTAAGTTCTACAATTAAATTAACTCTCTCAAGCTTAATCTAATTGAACAGATTATCCATAGTGCTGGCCAGTCACGAATATTAGCAAAAACAAGGGAGAATTAACTTATATATACCATTAGATACTAAAAGAAAGAAGGAATCAAGTTTAATCCATACAAAGGTTTAGAACAATCCTAGAATGAAAACCCTAGCTACTCATGTTCAAAGACAAATCATAGATATCAGCATTTAGTGCAGCCATATCAGAATTACAATGGAGAAAGGGAATGAGTACAAAAAAATAAAGATAAATGGAGTTGAAATCTCTTTCAATCTTCAATCCCACTTGATTCTCCTTGATTTAAAGCAAGCCCAAGCTCCGAGGATGTTTTCCAGCCGTCTCCTAGGTCTTAATAAATCGGGCCATCTTCTCTTCAACCTCTGGGTTTCGCTTTTATATCTCCTCAAATGAAAAAATGCACAGCATTATTTGCGGGGGTTGGCCGCGGCCAACCACTCTGTGGGCCGTGGCCAGTGAGTGTCTGTTTATCTTTGGGCTGTGGCCCATAAGTGCTTGGCTGCGGCCAGTGAGCTTCTGACCTCCTCTTGGCCGTGGCCCATGGATGCTTGGCTGCGGCCCTTAACTTTCTGTTCTTTTGTTAGTCGCGGCCCATGAGTAGGTTGGCCGCAGCCAGTCACCTTCTAAAGTTTATCTCCTTCTCTTTATTGCTCTGTTCTCCTCCTTGCTTGCCTTTCCTTGACATGGTTGATGGTTTCAACTTCCTTTCACCTCTTCTTACTGCATTTGGCTTTCTCTGGACCAGTTATGACTGAATCTATATCCTTTCACACAAAGAACTCACAAACACAGTTAAACATTCATAGCAGTTAGTGATATATGTCCTCCACATTTGCATTCTGTTGTGCCCAGCATGAGAAAAGCACATTTCATCAGCTTTAACACTCTCGGACGCCCACTAATATACCCAAAGTGAGGTAAAAACAAGATGAAATGTGCAATTCTGACAAGAATTTCATGAGGTTAACAGTTACCCCTTACTTTGGTAAGATCAAGTGTTCTAGTTTTGCAAAGCTGACTGTAACAATATTCATACTTTGGAGAGAAGTATTTGAGAGTTTGAGAGAGAGAGAGAGAGAGCATAAGAGAATAGTGAAATTAAATTAAATTCATTCTTATGCATCTTCAAATGTTGCATTAAGAAGCTTGACATTTCCAGCAATGACCACAGGAATTAACCTTTGAGATGTTGAGTTTGTCGCAAGACTCGTGCCCTGATTATATCAGTTGATAGAGTTTTTGTTAGGGTGTTGGATGCATGTACATGTTAGAGTTGTCTTTTTAGGCTTTTTTTTTGTATTGCAAAGGCAAGCAAAGCTTGAAAATTGTCAAGACCTATAAAGTAGGCAGTACAAAATGATCCTGTGGCGGTGCACCACATTCCTGGGCAAAAAGAAGGGTACAATCGGTAGGGGAAGACCCAAGTTCGATATAGTCCTGGCTGTTCATGTGAGCCTGACCTGCTAGATAATCAGCACAACAAATACTTTCCCTATAAGAGTGGGAAATCTGCAAGTCCCAGTTCGAAAAAATAAGAGATCTGGTGGCTAGGATAACGTCATATAATGGGTGGGAAGTAGGACAAGTAGACCATAATAGATGAATAGCTTGGAGGGAATCAGTGAACAGTTTGATTTTGGTTAAACCCATTTGCTTACATAGATGAAGGCCTCCATAGATTGCATGGATTTCTGCAGCAGTTGGGAATGTATGTCCTAACTTCTATTGAAATCCAAGTATCCATGTGCCATGCTGGTCACGAATAACACCTTCGCAGGCGGCCTATCCGCCATTGAGTACGGATCCATCAACGTCTATACGGACAAAATCCAGGTCCGGTGGTTCCCAGTGGACTACCCCTCTCTCTGGAACTTGAAATATCTGGTGATGAAATCGTCCACTCTCCACTCCTTCCGAGAGGTGAAACAGACATCTATGTACTATCTCTTGTGTCTTTTTAGGCTATTTTGATATGCTCTCTTTTCACATTATATACTTTTAATCTCTCTTCTAATTAATCAACTTCATAAAACTAGTTTTAGAGCTCATTATAATTATGAGCTATGTGCAGTGAGATCTATATTGTTCAATAAAATTTTAATGGTTTTGATTTACGATTTTCAATTAATAATTTTTGGAAAATTTGACAGTTAAGAGACTTTATTTCACATTAAAATAACAGTTTTGAAAAAAAAAAGTAAAAAGTAAAAAAATCAACCTAAACCATTCAAATTAAATATGAATTTACAATGATGATGAGTTCTTAGTGCTCATCATTGGAATTAAAAATAGTTGCGGCACGTTTTTAATATTCTAACAAGTTTAGAGAGGGGAAAACTAACAAAATAAATATGTAATTATTGAAAGAAGGGAAAGCGATACAAACATTAATGCGTTGGCCATTGCCAAGGGTAATATTGTTGCTGGATTCCCTGTCTATGGAGCCAGAAGCAATAGTGAAGACCCAAGGCGCCACATTTGTGACAGTTTCAGGTTCTGGTCCGTCATTACCGGCGGAGGCAACAACTATGATTCCTCTGGAAACTGCATGGAAGGATCCTATGGAGACGCTATTGGTCAACATGTCATTAACATTCGGCACGTGCTCCGGCCAATGGAAACAGAGAGAATATCAACTCCGTCATTGATGGCTTGATCAAAAGCAGAAAGCATATCTTGGCTTCATCAGGGCACTCTTAAGCAGTGTTACGACCCCAACAAACCTTGTACACTGCGAGATGAGCTCTTGAAGATCCTCCGTTGGCTGTTCCATTGCCGTTGTTCTGAACGCTGACGTTTCGCACGGAGTTACCGCCTGCCGTCGACAGAGTGTGGGTCCCACGCCCTCCACGTCACGTGCGCTGATTCCACCTGTCAGCCTTCCGTGTTTTATCTCGTACGCGTCATAGAACGTTTTTGCTCCAATCGGCTTCCTGTTTTATGCACATACGTACCAAATCATCCTTCATCTCATCTCAGCCCTTGAGTTTGCTCAGATTTTAATTACTTCTTCTTATCTTTTTTTTTTTTGATAGCAACTTCTTCTTATCTTTAATATACTATTCCATTGACTTTTTTAGAAAAATTAAAAAATCTAAATAAATGAATTTAAAGTCTTTATATTTATATTTTTTTTAAATTAATTTTTCTAACTTATAAACTGATATATAATATAATAATATTCAATATATGTTATGATTAAATAATTTATTTAGATTCTTTAATATGTTTGAAAAGATCAATTGATCTTATAGTATAAATAACTCAAGTTTTGATGAAATTACCTGTTGCAAAGATTTCTGTTACGTGGCCCAGACAGACTATAAAGCTCGCATTCTGATCCTCCACGCCACTTCTTTGGAATGGGACCGTACCCATCATCTCTGAAGCTTTTGGATTCTGGCCATAAACCTATCCAATAAAACAATGATCGAAATTCTAAATCTTTTCAGATTTAAAGAAACTTATATATAAATAGCATTATGTACGTTGATCGATTTCCTTTTAGATGCCAACGCCGATAATCACATTTTGACCAAATCTTCCTTTGACCCAAGCTGAGTCAGCTCTCACTCTTCCATCTTTTTCTTGTCCTAAAAAAGCCCATCATGACCTGGTTGTGTGCAGCTTTTGCGATTGGCTCAAGAACACCGACACTACTTTTGGATTTTCTGCGTCCAATTTCCAACCATTTTATATAAATCATCAGTGTCAATATCCAATCCCAGTATATAATATAAAATATAGAATTTACATAAAATATATGAATATGGGTGTGTGTGTGTGTGTGTGTGTACATATATATATAAGGGGACGAATGTCTCACTCCTGATCTCTGCTGCCTCATGATCTTCAAGTAAAGCAGCAAAGCCATTGATGTGTCGGTTATATGAGTAAAAGATGGCTTCTTTGGCCTTTTCATGGCTGCCAAATCAAACATTTAACTATTCAAATAAGTACTGTAAACACAGGATTCTTTAAAGAAAGAGAAAAAGTTTATTAAACCCTTCAAAATAATTGAATCAGAGGTTGATTTAGAATAATAGAATACGGATCCAAAAAGATAGCCACGTTAACAACCCAACAAAAAGTGAAATGGATAATAAAATAAGTGTTAATCACGTTTTCATTTATAATGTCACTAGTTTTTCTTTATTCGAAAGACATGAGTGGGGGCTGTCGATTGCGCCTTTAATTTTCTGAGTCATCCCTGATCCAAAATTTGTCTTTTGCCTCTGCTTTTTAATTTAAATCTTATAAATAAAAACAGATATCTTTCCGTGTGATTAGTAGAAACAAATTCTCAGCAATAATGCATTAGGAGGAAAATAGATCTTGGAAAAAATAACCTACGTAATTACACAACTGCATGATTTAAGATCATGTGTATTATTTTTATTAATAAACTTTAACTTATGATAAAAACGGAACAACAACAACCCTTGCGCCAAAAACATTGTTGTCTGCTCAATTGAGAGAAATCATATTCATGTCACATGTATACAATTCATACAATGCAACTCTTAGGATATGTTTGGATGGAAAGAAAAGTGAGGGAAAATAGAGAGGAAAGAATAGTATCATGGAAAACTTCCGAAAATGGCAAAACAAATTTATCATTTTTTGGAGTTTTCCCTTTTAATATTTTCTCTCTCTTAATTTTCTCTCCATTCAAACATAGGGTTAATCTCTTCTTATCATAATAACCTTATATATATATGTGTGTGTATCTACATTGTATGTAGATTAAGAAAATTAGTTAAAATTACTTAAAAAGTAAGAACCTTCTTAATTTTATAAGATTACCTTAATTAACTTACAATGAGTGGTACTAAAGGGGGGAAACATAACACACATGCAGAGAGAAATGGTAACTTTGAAAATGAGTCAAAAAGGTTGATGAAACATGAATGTACCTTCCTAAGTCGGAGGCAAGCAAATAATAATGGGAACTTGTGGCAAAGTCCAAATCAGTTATTCAACCATATTTTTATATATAATTTTCATAATTAAATTGGGATTTTCATGCATTTTCTGGGACATTATTGTATGATTAAGCACTAATTTTAGTTAAGGACAATTGTATTGAATTAATTGCAATTAGGAGCAAAATAGTCATAATTTGTTAATTATTTTGTGTAATTGTTTTTTAAACTTTTAATACTACCTTATGCTTAATTTTGCATTGTAGGTATTTTGGAAGAAAATATGAGATTTTTGGGTTTCAAAGTTAATATTTTGAAGATTGGGAAAAACTATAGAAATGGCCTCACAATTTCTGAAAATTACAAAAATGTGGAGAAAAGTGCTTGGGAAAATCATAGAAATGGACCCACGTGTTCAAAACATTTTATCTGAGCTCCAAAATATTTCAAATACTTTCACTTAAATCCCTCCTCATAACTTTTTAAACTTTTCAGAATGGTTCTTGGTGGCCATTAGGCATTCTTGGAGCTGAAACAGAAATCAACACGCACCACCATCATCACCCTCGCCAGAAGTTTCCCTCTCTTCCATCATTGTTGTTTCTTTGCCTCTCACTCTGTTGGACTTTGAGTCCAAGTCCGCCCTTGATGGGTCAGACTATTTGATTAGGAAATAAGTAGCCTAATCAAATAAGAATAAAATCAGCATTAAATGCAGCTTGGGGAATAATTCAGCAATAATTATGGATTTGTTAAATGAGGAACAAATCACCATAATTAGGGAATTAATTGAGAATCAATTAATTGCTGTCTTGGAGGGCAAGAAGGAGTGCACATGTTTTCTAATAAGTGGCCTCCATAAACCACTATAAATAGCGTGTGCCTCCTCAAATACAATCCACTCCGCCATTGAGTTTTCTGGAAATTCTCTTCTCTCCTACCATCTTTCTAGTTCTAGTGATCTGCTGTGCAAATCATTATTAGGCTCTAGTAGTCTAATAATTGTGTGGGCACAAGTATGGAGTATTAAAGCTTTGGCCCGGATTCGAACATGGATTCGCCAGGTACGCCTAATCTCCTTTTAATTGTATTTTTCTTACATTGGCATCAGAGCATTGTTGATCCATGAGGCTGTGATTTATTCTTTGTGAATAATTAATTGATATAATTTGTTTATATCTCCATCACAATTTTTTTTTACATTGGCATCACAATTGATATAATTTGTTTATAATTGAATAATTAATTGACATAATTTGATTTATATCTACACATCCAAGACGAATTACGCCGCACCATCAAAGTCGAGAAAAAATGGGGTGTTCGAAACTGAGTGTTTTTGCCCCAAAAGAAACCATGGATGTGTAGATCTTGAAGAGACGATTCCAACTATGCTTAGAACACGTTAAACGGAGTTTGGATGAGGAAGAAACAAAGGAAAGAAGTTCGCGGGTCGTTAGTTGCCGCCGCAACTTCACTCGTGATTTGATGACTGAAACATAGGTTTTGAAATCAAATAAATGGCAAGGATTTGTATTTCACTGAACTACGATTCCAACAACACCAAGAATGTGAAAAATGGAGCTAAAACGAGGGAGATATGGCCTCCTAAAGTTGGCGGGTCGCGATGACCCGTCGGAGCTCCAACCGGGTCGGGTTGACCCGGATGGAGGTTAAAGATGATGACATGGCAGTAAACGCCATGTTACGGTCAACCAATGCCACATGGCACCAATGAGAGGTCACCACGTCAGCGTCGGTCAACGAGGCCACGTCATCAGTTGACCAGCCACGACGACCGAGACACGTCAGCGCTACATCAGCAGTCACAGGTCAAGGTTGACTAGTAAACGTTGAGCGGTCAACGGTCAACACTGGTCAAAGTCAACAGTCATTCATTGACTATTGACCCAAAAAAAAGGAGAGAAATTGACAAGTGGCCAACGCTGGAATTTTTCAATTTTTCAGGATATTTTGATCCAGAGACCTTCTAGGGGCGCGTGACGGCGCGTGGGACCTCTAATTGAGACGTGGTTGGTTCCTAAAAATCCCTAAATTTGAGTGCTTCAATTTGATATATAATTTGCATATATTTTAAGCAAGTTAGGGTGTAATTTGAGTCAAAAAGGTGCTTATGTGCATTTAGAGGGTCCCAAAACTGTTGGAATTGAATCAATGTTGGTTCTATTATATTTTGGGATAGGTTGGCTTATTTTTTTTAAGAGTTTTTTCAGTTGCAACATAAGGTTAAATGCTGAGAGATTCTTTAAAAGTAAGGGATTATTCAAATAAGTTTTTGAATATAAAATCCTATCCAACCTTGACTCAAACTCTTAGAGATAAAAACCTGAAAAATTGCACCAACTTAAAATTATTCAATAATTATTGAATAATAATAACTCTTCCCATGCTTCAAACCACATTGATTCACTTGGATTGAAGCAATGACTTCTAAAAGTCAATCCTTTATCACAAATGTTGTGACAAAGGATAAGATAGATAGAGATGTTAGAATCATCTCATCAAGTGGGAGGTATGCTGTAATTATATCCAAGTAAGTGGATGTAAACATGGAAAAGAGGAGCTGGACATTGTAGCTAGACGCTACATCAGTTCATATGGTCAAAAGGACCTATGAGAGGGAGAATATGTTAAGAGACAACAATAAGAGGCTTAAATTTTTTAATGTTCTTGTTTTTCCATTGAATTTAAGATTAAATTCTCTGTTAGTTTTTAGAATTGAATTAAGTATATTCTCTTCTTGTTTTCTTGAACATTCATGCTAGTTAGATGATATTGTGTTATTATCTTGTTAATATAACTGCTCTTTGATTGAGTTGGAGGTTTCTGGAATGTGTCTAGAAATCCAAAAGGGGAATGTGTTCAATAAAGATTTTGGTTAAAAAGGTGATGAGCCAACTTGTAACCCCCTGCCGTAATTATATCCGAAATACGCAATTAAATTGAAATAGAGACCAATAATAAACAAATAACAAATTGCAAACCCATCTACCAGACGGGGTTTTCATAAATGCCTTTCAAAATCATTGATAACTTGGTCTCACAGTCACATTCCGAATACAATTACTACGCGGAATATCACATTCATGGGAAATCAGAGTACACAATATAATCCCGGCAATCCCGGGTTCCATACATTAACTCAAAGCCTTATAGGGCATATTCGCCCCTACAAGCCCTCATATGGGGATTACACAAATTCTCATATCAAATACATACTCGAATATACATTCCAACCTACACAATTATATATCCAAATATACTTAATCCCAATCATGCATTGATAACCACCTATCACAAGATTACAACCCGAACGAGTCCCGTCGCCTTTGATTGCTTACTCCATCCTCGATCCACCTACCATGTCTAAATTGTTGGTAGGGGAGGGTGAGATTCGAGAGAATCTCAGTAGGATAACAATATCAAAATGCATGTATGATAGATGTTTAATGCATGACATGCTTGCATCACACAACTCATGATAACATAATGACAATTTGCAAGCTCAATGCTTCGAACAATATACCTATGGCCATAGCATAAATTGAAACATAGCTTCAAATTACACATAATTATGCAAAGCTAAGACATGCACCAACACACTAACACATATATCAAATACAAGCAGAAGAGATATGTTCCCTACCTTAACCCTTTTCCGCCTCGAAACGCGTGCCTCGATCTACGTGCAAACAGCTCGGGGCTCCATATTCGATCCTACAATGTCAAATGTACTATTTAGAAACTTCCATAGTGTTTCTGGGGGTTATATGATTCTATCTTGAAAATTTACCAAAATGCCCCCGGGACCCCGGCCCGGCCCCGCCGTACCCGGTCCGGCTGTACTTTTCCCGAAATTTTGACATGGGCTATTCTGACATATTTTCGCCCAAGGAATCCATTTCCGGACTCGGAATTATCAAATTCAATGTCATATTACGAAATTGCCCTTGGCAGCCCTACTTTTAGGGTTTTAGGGGCGTTTCCGTAATTATGCTTTCTCGGCCTTTTCCGAAAAAGTGCCCAACTGTAACCCCACCTAATTTTCCCTCCTGAACTCAATGGAATCATCAAATCATTGAAAATCCAACTCTAAGACCCATTTATAGCCCAGA
Organism: Inga leiocalycina; assembly: GCA_963242795.1. Taxonomy (NCBI): domain Eukaryota; kingdom Viridiplantae; phylum Streptophyta; class Magnoliopsida; order Fabales; family Fabaceae; genus Inga; species Inga leiocalycina. The sequence continues at coordinate 25,385,062 of OY725326.1, read as the reverse complement.
CCGAAATATATGGGTTTTCTAGGGAAAATCAGGGTTTTTCAGTTTCGGCTCCGTAAACACGTTCCTTTCTACTCCTAACCACTTTATTGACTATTCCATTAGGTTACAACTACCATTTAGTATCAATTTGGGCAGCATAACCCCTAGGGAAACCCATTTTCCATTTTTACAACCAATGGCAATTCGGCGAAATTTCACCGATTAAATTGCCCACAGCAGCCAGAATAGTCAATATACAAGAGTTTGGAAGTTACCTCAAGCTCCCACTAGCTTTTCTCAAAGATGGCTGAAAACCCTAACTTTCAAAACACCAAATTTGAGCTTTCCAAACCTTAAAGAACATGAAAGAGAAGCTTAGAAGCAAGGTTATACGCGTTAGGAGCTAGATCGTCGGAGAAATCGGCTTACCTTGCGAGATTTCTCCTCTTTCTCTCTCTAAGAGCTCTCAACTTTCTCTCACTAGTTTCAGCTGGAAATGGCGTGAAAATGGCTGAAGAAGATGAGCAATTTGATTAATAATCCATGCTGACATCATCTTTTAATGAGATGATGTCATAATTCCCATTTTTGGATTTTCTGGCAGATTTTCTGCCCAAACTTTGAAAAATCATAACTAATTCTAGAAAACTCGAAATGAGGTAATCCCAAAGCCAAATGAAAGGTATTTAAGTCCTCTTCATTGGAAAAATATGATCCATTACTAGAAATCACCACACAATTTCAGAATTACACAAATTTCATCACTGCCCCAAAACAGAGTCCATTTCGACCTCAAACTTTGGACAGTCATATCTCCCAGTTCCCAAAAGGAAATGGCACAAATTATATGTCCATTTTGAAGCTTGGGATGTGAACTTCAAGACTGGAAAGTTTCATAATTTTCTGACATCATTTGCCTTGTCAAAAAATCCACACGAGAAGACTGCCCAGACAGAATTCACACTGGACAACATTTCTAGTTTTGCAACCAATGTGTCCAATCCAATTTAAATCAATTCCAATGATTAAATACCACAACATGACACCATTTCCATCACAATACCCCATTCAATTATTCCCTCTATTCTAAGTCAATTTGGATGTTAATCCACAATTGAACTCAAATACAGGGTTTTGGCGTTGCTCATAACACAAGCGACTACAATCCACTTTATATTCTCTAAAAAGGTTCATTAATCACTAACCACATCCACTTTTGTAGTCATTAACTCCTAATCACAATTTGGGATCTTGCTAACCGGGGCTTAGCAATCCCCTAATCTCAGGCTTATTCTCTAGCCTCAAGTCTCAAAATTCGGGGTGTTACACAACTAGCATGATTGGAATGGGAGTCAACATAGTTGTCTCTTGAACATGAAACTAGTGAACTTATTATCTAATTATCCTTTGTCTTGTTTGAACAAATAAGATTTGTATACCATAATCGTCCGAGTGACTAATTATGACCAAGTCTATTTGACTGAGCTTATAAAGGCAAGCTCAAATAGAGATATCTATGGAGTTAGAAACACTCAAATCTCTTTCATTCAAGAAGAATGAGATGTCAGGGACATCTTACCAACTAGTCTTCAGCATTTAGAGGCTGAAGCAACTGAAGGATACAAAAGGTTTATGCTATCAAGTATAGAAAGTACAACATTGCTCAAACTTATGATGGTACGAGCAATGTAACCTTATCCAAACTGTGGGGATAATGTTGGAAGATAGTAGAATAGGTGATCTTCTTCCATAAAGTTAAAACTAAGTTAAGTTTTAACATAGTGTACTAAGTCCTAACATGTTGTTTATGCAACACTTGAGGCAGATGTCAAATTAAGAAGTTGAGACAAACTAAATGCCAAGTTCTTTCTAACAAACAACAAGTGTATGTTGTGATAAGACATCTCCCAGTGAGTGGGAGGAAACTATGTCTCCCAGTGAGTGGGCATATACGAAAGTAAAGATTGTCTTGATATGCATATTGTAACCTTCAACAATATGATTCGCCACATTGAACTTGAGTGTGAAAGACTGAAGGATTCAAGATCCATCAGTCAGACGAACTTAGCTAAAGAATGGGAGGATTCATCCTCTAAGCCTGAGGGCAAGAAACCTATGAGGTAAACTTGATCTAGAGGAGGTCAAGTGGTTTCTACAAAGATGAAAAGCTACATTCATAATCCTTAAGGGTTATAAAAGTAGCGATCCACATCAGTTGTGGATATTTCAAAGAAGTATATGGCTTCATGTCAAATGCAAAGTAACAAAGAGATAGAATCAAGGGATTAGAACTTGCACGTTAACTCTGCATAGATAAACCACCCTGATTCACTCCATACAATTGCAACTGACAGAATCACATCTTTGCTATCTCTTTAGTTAAGAATCAATGGGACTATGATTCTCAAATCCTTTATTGGATTTTGATGTTTCTTTTCTAGGGATAAAAGATTCCATTTATTGCCACATGTACACCTTGATCAAAGGGAATGATCAAACTAGCAAAAGAGTATTTGCTAAACAACCTGTGCTAAAGGGTTAATGCCCTTATGAATAAGTTGAAAACTTATTCTATCTGGCAAGAAAGACAAAGAAACATTTTTTGAGAATATCCACTGCAATTGGCAAATTATGACGTTAGTGAACCAATGAACGTGAGGGCAAAATGCAAAGAGCTTGGTGTTTCGTTAACGTTGTGGACGTTTACTCAAAACACAATAATGTTTACTTGATTTTTGGCAAGTGTGAAGCTGTTAGATAATGGCTGATCTAGTCAGGAATTGGTTAAACTAAAAGGATAAGACCTTTTGAACTAACAAGGGTTAAAGACACCCATGTGATTAGGTCAAGCTTTTTTGTGCACAAGAAAGGCATTGTTGGGCAACTATCAATATCTAGAACCCTTCAACATAATAGAGTTGTTGAAATGGAGATATAGACCTCTCCTTGATTTAGTTGTGAACATAATGGCATCAATAAGGCTATCAGCCATATGTTGGTAGGTAGACTTGCAGCTATTATATTCACACTTAATCAAATGCCCTCTATGTCACGACCTTACCCTATGAATCGTGGATGAGCTTTAGACTAGGACCAAGCTCGTTAAGACCATAAGGGTCATCAACTTTATATTCATAATTCTTCCTATGAGTAAGGAAGATTGGGATCAAGGTGTACAAGGTATCTCTTTGTGAGATGACATGAGAATTTGACATGACATGTCTTCATTAGTGAAAATGATGGCGGTTCAGTGACTGAGAGAAAATCGTGGTACACAACATTCATAAAACCCAGATTTCCTAGCAGGAAATGAGCATTAATCACAATAAATCTCTTTAAGAGGTTCACAAGTGACAAGGAATAACCAAGTGTTCCTAAGTGCACTGATCTGAGTGGGAGAATTGAGACCATTTTCACAATGAAAGAGGTAAGAGGTAAGTTATGAGAGAATTACCTCACTCATACATAGGAAAAGAATCCTATGAAATCCACATCGGAGCAAATTGTCATCTAGCTAATGACTATAAGGGATAGATTCCCTAATGGATTGAATGCTCTCTTCATCATTTAGAAGGTGATGATAACTACCTATAAGTGTCTGAAAGACACCTGAAGGACCTGCTAAGATGAATTGCAAAGTGTCATGTAGGAGGATTTGGATTCTTTTTAAGCCAAATACGTGTTTGGGTAATTTGTCACCTAGCCAAGAGGCGATTGGGAACAAGTAGATTCTCAAATCTGTTAGGGGTATGTAGAACATAAAACACTTAGTGGCTATGGGGTAATACAATGGAAGGTTGTCCATTGTGTGTTTTAACTCTGAACTTTGGCTATGACAACAAGCTTAGTCTTGAAAATTGCATCAAGATAAGGTAAAGACCACCTTCTAATTTTGGAATTTTTGGAAATTGGATGATGAACTCTACATGAAGCAGCTTAAGGGCTTCGTAAAAATAATCACCCAAATAGTAGTATATGAGGTTTTCATAAGGTGAAAGCCTCACCAACTTTGAAATAATCGAAGAACACTACATAAGTCCCAAACGGTCTATTGATGATTCTTTGTGAAGTCATCCTTTGTTAAATGACATATGAAACAAATGTCAAGGGAGTCAAAGGAATAAAGGATAAGAGAATCCTTAAATTCTGAGTTGGGAATGTCATGGGTTGAACAAATATCTTAAATGATAAGATAAACGGAGATTGCACAAGAAAGATACAGTCTTTTCCATCTAAGACATATACAAGTGTACTCCTTAGACATCTTAGGATGTCAAACTACAAACCCATGGACACCCCAGAAGTAAAGGGCATAAACCTAAAGAGGTTACATGTCCTATGAGGAATCCAACATAAGAAAGGTAGATAGAGTCCCATGTGAGACTATAGTTGGTAGTATGAATGTACACATTGGTGTACATAAGACCAAATGTTTTTGGGTTAGACTTGGAAGTTGTTTTTGGTCCTGCTGTGAAATAAGTTATGAGAATAACCATGGATTAAGTTGTCAAGACAACAACTTTCCTTTTTGAAAGGATACTCCAATACAAGACCTAGGCAAATGGTGATGGAGTAAGAAAATATACAAAGTATTTTTTCCTGTTATCCACGGAAATAGAATATAGAGTGTGTTCTACCATCATTCAAGGTGCCATATGGCTAGAGAAGTTCCCATGAGAGATTGGGAATGAATGGTAGATAGAAGGATCCAAACGATAACATCTTGTGATGAGGATCCTAAGTATCATAGCAAGGCGAAACATATTTTTTGATATATCTCTATGAGAGATATGCTTTCAAAGAGGAAAAGCGACAGTTTAATGACCTTCTACTGACAGAATGTTGGTAGATCCCCTTACTGAGCCATAGCTTGATTTTCATTGAGTTAGTGAAAATCTAGGGGTGCAAATAAGATGTAAGGTTGTGAACTTCTTTTATATGAAGATAAAAGAAATATTATGTATGTTATGAGTAAATACATATAAGGTATACAAGTTTGTATGTCGTACAGGTCAGAAAAGGTTGGTTCACTCATACGAACAACCATCTTCCCATGTTTTTACGAGGGTATGGGAGGGTAAGACGAGCAAATGGTCACCATGAGATGGTTAAGAAGAATCTTTGCGTTTGAGCCGCCTCGGTTAGACTGAGATGAGATCTACATGTGTGCATATACACAGAAAATGGATCGAAGCATGAATATAGAAGCCAGGCAAAGAACTCTTTTTCACAAATGAAATTGTAAAAGAGATATTGTGAAAAAGAAATTCCTAGTTTTGAATGTTGAGTACATTTTGGAACTAATTTCTGTACGGTGAAAGATAAAGAAATCGATGTACACCTCAAACCATTCACCGTAGCATGCAATTCATACTGCATGTGCTTAAGAGTTAAATTGCAACACGGGATGTAGGTGAAAGATCCCTAGTTCACTACAGTGTGAGTCCCAGGAAGGAAGGATACTTCCACGATGCCCTTAAGACTTAGGCGGCATCATGAAAGCTTGGTTTGGTGTTTAGTCAAAAAGGAAGATTTACTCCTAGATACATAAGATATACTAGTATATGTGGTCGACCCCTTACTAGCTCTATGTGTAGCTAGTAAGTGCGGATACTATGTGCGTAGAAGGCAATCTGAGTTAATCAACATATTAACTCGAGAGGGATTAGATATGCCATGAGTAATATGTATGGGAGAATTTGGGGCATATGAGGCAATGAACATATAGCTTATGGTTATATATAAAGGGTGTCCTTGGATACTGATCCAATATAAAGGATTTCTAGTATCACAAGCATCAAATCTTAAAGACATTTTTGCCCACGTAGTCACGGCAGACGCCAAGTATGAAACAAGAAAGAGTAATGCACGCACGATGGGAGGCCCATCAAGTGTGAGTGGGAGATATTGGACTTTGGGTCCAAGTCCGCCTTTGATGGGCCGGACTATTTGATTAGGAAATAAGTAGCCTAATCAAATAAGAATAAAATCAGCATTAAATACAGCTTGGGGAATAATTTAGCAATAATTATGGATTTGTTAAATGAGGAACAAATCACCATAATTAGGGAATTAATTGAGAATCAATTAATTGCTATCTTGGGGGGCAAGAAGGAGTGCACACGTTTCCTAATAAGTGGCCTCCCTAAACCACTATAAATATCGTGTTCCTCCTCAATTGCAATTCACCCCGCCATTGAGTTTTCTGGCAATTCTCTTCTCTCTACCATCTTTCTGGTTCTAGTGATCTGCTGTGCAAATCACTATTAGGCTCTAGTAGTCTAATAATTGTATGGGCACAAGTATGGAGTATTGGAGCTTTGACCCGAATCCGAACATGGATTCGCCCAGGTACGCCTAATCTCCTGTTAGTTATATTTTTCTTACACACTCTAACACCGTAGCCTCCACCATCAAGCCTCACCACCACCCAGTCAATACTGTTGAGACTTTCACTATCACCGTCCTTCTCTGTGCTTTGCTACTGTCTGGCTTTGGAGAGGACAAGCTTGAGACCCCCGTCGTCGGAGAAGGGAGACGAGACCACTGCCTTCTTCGATTTCACAATCTTCACTGTCATTCTTCAAAGCCATTGTTGGGGAGAGAGAAAGGGAAGACCACAGACCTGCCAGCCTCCTCATTGTCAGTTCGCCCTCGTCACACAACTGGAGATTATAGTCCCGACCACCATCTCTCCTTCCTCACCACCACAGCATCACCTTCAAAGCTCAGAGTCGAGTTTGAAGGACTCAGGATCAACCTAGAGCACCATTCGACCTTCACTGAGATTTCCAGCAAGTCTATGATTTTCCAATGAGTTCATGAATATTCCGGTGAGGAATGTCCAGATTCTGGTGAGTGCTTCTTGGTCTTGAGCATAATGGGCTGCAAAGGGGAGTTTTTCTATCATTCCATTAGTTTAGAATTATATATTTTGATTGCCTAGTTTTAGGAATTATTACATATATGATTTTGGAACTGAGATTGATTTTAATTGTCTCTGTTGGTTTGATACTTGTAGTTGAGATTTGATTTTGTAGTGTGAAAATTATATATGTTTGAATTTTTTTGTGGTTGCAATGACATTATGGTAATTAACGTGCTATTATCTAGTTAATATGGTTGATTTGTACCATTGAGGGGTTGTTTAGCACTTAATTTCAAGAAGACTCATGTTATATTATTCCAATTTCAATTACACATTATAGACTTGCCGGAATATTCATAAACTCGCATAGTAGTTAGCTATATTTGTATGAGCTACTATTAGTTGGGAATATTGAACTCAAGTGTTATCTTGAGGTTTTTCTTAAGACTTCATAAATTTTAACTCCTATAATCTTTTTGAGCAACGATTTTCACTTCTTCATTACCAGGAGCACCCATCATTCATATTTTCAAACACAATTCCATTCACTCCACCATTTTTATAGAAAAAAGCCAAAAATAGTTGTTTAGCTTTAATTAATTTGCATTATTCCTTTAGTCATTAATTTGAAAATCAAAACCAATTTCCCCTTGTTTTCTTTTATTGCATTTGCATGGTATTTATATTACTTAGGATTTAATAAAAGGTTTTTCGAGAAGAGAAAACGATATTAGGTTTGCCTATACGCAATCTTTGGTTAATTTTTGATTGTGGACCCCAAGGCTAACACACGAAAAAACGTCTCAATCAATGGCGCCATTGTTTGACTCCTTGATTAGCTAAGTGTCAATTTTGGTTTTGAATGGGGTTATTGAGCCTTATAGTTTGCATTTTAGTTATTTTTTGCATTGTTAGGTAGTTTTGCATTTGTTAATTGTTATTTGTCTCAGTTTAATAGTTTCCATATGATCTGTCTTGTATTTACATATAGATAAAAAAAATGATTCTGGAAAACAAAAGACAAATTTTAGTGTCTTAGTTGAGTCAATAAATTATGGACCCTTTGAAACTTTGTGCTATTTTGTTTTTTTAAATCTTATGTTGTTAAAAGTCATTGCCTCCATAGATAATTGTTGCTGCTCCTTTATGCACGGAACTTGCAGTATCATTTTGAGTGTTCATTGACTGAAACTACAAGTGCATTACGCTGGAATTGAGCCATTGAAGTATACATTACTTGCTGCCACTATTCTTATACTGCCATTGATGAATTTTCGGTGAGAAATTGTTGTGGAAGGTTCATACTATCTTGAGCTCCTGTAATTCTCACTAGTGTGATTCTTGGGAATTTGCTTGCAACTAGATCATTGGAATTTTCTGATTATTATTGATAATTTGATAGCACCATTACTATATCATCATTTGAGTTCAGCTATGTGACACTGGAACTTTCTTTTGTTCTTGGATGTGAAGCTGAATCTGAGTTGCTTAAGTGAGATTGTGTCAAGCATTGCTGTCAAGATTGAGGATTCACTGCTATAATTCTGCCTGTGAATGATTCTGAACAAAAAAAATTGAGAAGTATAGTTGTTGAAACTTCAAAATTCTGCTGAGATTTGAGTGAAAATGATCATTCTTGTCATATATTTGCTTGCTGTCACATATTTGTGTAATTAGCATTTATGTGATTGCTGAGATTTCTGGTCACTGAAATTAGTTTTTGTTACACCGTGGGTAATAGTTACTGTCATAAGTGTGATTGATGTTGGGAGTATGACCTGTGTTCATTGGAGTTACATTTTCAAACCTTTAGCTGCTGCTACGAGTTGAAATTTATTGAAAAAAAAAAAATTGAGGTCTGAACACCCAAATCTGTTTTAAACAAGTCTATTGCATGGCTTGAAGCATTTTTGAACTCAAAGGTTTACATTGGACTTGGTTAAACTATCTTTGGCACTTGCTATGGTATTGATAAGGCCTTGGAACCAATTCTTCTCTTGCTGAAATTTTGAGATCAGTTTTAGAAGTTTTAAAGATTTTTGAGTTCCACTCTGTGAATTGTTTCCTTGGGATTTTCTCAAAAAAAAAAAAAAAAAGGCTTGTGTGGAGCTTACTTGTGCATAGCATACTTCTCCAACTTGGTTTTCGGTTTTCAAAAGAATTTCTTGAGTGATTAACTGCTGTTATTTGTGTTTTGTGCTGAGTTTCAAACTGTTATAAAAGTGAAAAATTGGAATTGTTTGAGGGGAAGTTTTTGTCGCAGGATATTCCGACTAGTGCTATTATAACTAGAGCTTGCTGTCATTGGTGTACACCTGCTGCTAAACCAAATTCTTGGTGGAATTGGACCTGGATCACTACTGTTACTAGGCTGAAAGATTATTTTTGGTGTGACTAGTGCATGTTTTTCATTGCTATCATTATTTTTGTGCTCTCATAATTGGCTGAATTGATGTTGTGTTCTGTTGGAATTTAATTACTGTCAAGATGAGTTATTCTTGCTAAAATTAAAGAGCTAATTCTGTTCTGCATCTCTGCATTACCCTCTGAAACTCTTGGTTACTGTGGAATTGATAACTCAGATTTGTCAATAACCCTGGAAATCATATCAGTCATTTAAAGTATTGTTGCTGATTTATAAATCTTGGAACTCTTTGCAAAGTTGTTGGACAAGCGAAATTCAATTTACTAAGCTTCAAACTGCTCAAACTGAGAGCTCAGTACTTTTTTAATTCTATCTGTGATTGCTGAGATGTTGAGGTTTCTTTAGCAAGGATAGGTCCGCTGTGAACTTGGTACTGATTTTCAGAATTACTGCCATTTGCTTGGGTTTGGTAAGTTTACTGTCATTATTTAAATTGAAACTCTTTCTGCTGTTTTTGCCTTGTTGAATCTCATTCATTTGCAATCACTTAAGCACTTGTGTCCTGGAAGTACCCTGTTCCATTTTGCTTGGATTTGCACTGTGGACTTTGTCACTGACTGATTGCATTTTACATTGATAAATCTGGTTTCGCATTAGCTAAGTCTTATAAATATGAATTTTGTTCTATTTGTATCTGGTTGTTGCATTGAAAAAGGGAAAGATATTGTGAAATTTTGGGAAATTACTTGTTGATAATTGTGATAAGTAATTGCTCTAAACCGTGAGGTCTAATTTGCTTATTGGATCAGATTTTTGTAATCTGCATCTAATACAAAATTGATGAAATTTTTATCTCTTGACTTGTTGGAAGTTGCTTGCTACTGCACTGTCATTCTTACACAGTGACTTCATTGAACTTGTTGTCTTCTTGGGAATTGAAGTTGAATTTCTCACTTGGAATTGTTGAAATCATTGCATTCTTGTGCTGAATTTTCAGGTTGCAAGTTGTGAACTTGATTGATTCTATTGAACTAAAGTGAATTGTGAAATTAAAAAAAAAAAATCCGAGCTGAGGAGCCTTCTCTCACTATGACTGGATTTTGCCTTGTGAAGTAAACCTGATTGCACATTGTTGGCTCTCATTTATTGTAGTTACTAAGGTGAATTTTGGCAGTTTCTTGCTTGTTTTGCTCATACACTTGCTACTATTTTGCTGATTTGCTCTTTCTTAGATGTGATAATCTTGGTCATTAGTTTTTGCTGAGATTTTGTAGTCATCATGAACTTTGAATGTGCAGAAATAACTTGTTACATTTGAACTGTGTTGTGACAAGAAAATGGCAATGAAAAGGCTGACAGTTTGGTAATTTGCATGCTGAAATTTTTGCTTCTCTCTTTGAAATATGCACTTTTAGTTTGAGCTTGCTGCATCTGGGGATATTAACCAGCAATTGTGTCCAAACTAAATCACTACAAAAAAAATGTGATTTAGTAGCGGTTAAAAATGGATATTAGTAGCCGTTTTAACCGCTACAAACAACATTAGTAGCGGTTAGGAAAACCACTACTAAATCATATGTTGCAAGCAGTTTTGTAGTGGTTATATAAAACCGCTACTCACAGAAAATAACCGCTACATCCTTTGTAGCGGTTACAAAAAACCGCTATAACATTCCCATGAACGAAATTTTTTTCGGAGAAATTTTTAGCGGTTATATAACCGCTACAAATATAAAAAATTGAAATTTTGAAGGTGGGAAAAGAAAATTGACATTTTTTCAATTTTGTAGCGGTTAATAAACCACTACTAATTTTGAATTTTTATGAAATTTGTAGCGGTTATAAAACCGCTACTAATTTCATGAAATTCAAATTTAGCGCCAAACAATTTAATTTGAGTTTAAAAAGCCGCGTTTGTTAGTAGCGGTTTAATAACTGCTACAAATATTTAAAACTTTTTTTAAAAATATTCGATCATTTGTTTCTCTTCTTTTAATATTAAATTAAATAGTTTATTTTTTTATTAGTTTATCTAATTTAATTAGCTTATTAATAAATTAAAAGGAAAAATTTAATTTAATTGGATTAGTATAAAAATTATATTAATAATATTATTAAGGATACATAGGTAATAATAAATTATTATGTTGTCTAATATAATGTAATTGTGTATGAAAAATAGATGAAAATGAGATACAGCTCTAAAATATCTAAAAAAAAAATGGTGAGAATAAATTTTATATAAAGGAAAGAAGTATTGTAAAAAAAATAAAAAAACTTGTTACCATATTTGATCATATTATTCAGCTCCTCTACTCATACAAAAGAAGTTATAAATGAGAGAAAATAAAAGAAAGGTAAGGTGAAAAGAAATTGGGGAGTGTTTGAAATGAGTTGTGGTAAGGGTATTTATAGGGATTCACGTACTATTTGTAGCAGTTAATGTATCGATTTTGTAGCGGTTTAATAACCGCTACAAATATTCTTTTTCTTTAAATTTTATTTTAAAATTTTTTTTCCAGTTTTTTTTAAAGACAAAAGCATAATTTGAATTTGATCACTCATCGTCGCCATCCCTACAGAAATTATATAGAAAAATTATTGTTAGGGATGTTTTATTAAATCTAAAAAATTTAATTTAAATGACGTGAACTTAAGAAAACTCACCGCAGTAGAGGTAAATTGTCATCGCCTTCACCCATGTCGTAAAGGTCTCGTGGCTTTAAATGAACGACCATGTGCCAATCCCTATGCCTCTCGTCCTCGACATAATAAACCTGATGTGCCTCTGAAGCTAGAATATACAGCTCATCATCTTGAGAAATACCATTATGAATCGGCTGTGAGAAATTGACTGATGTGATTCCTAAGTCATCAATTGTCAGTTCTCGAGAAGTAGTGGTATTTGCCCATAAACACTTGAACAACGTCATGGTGAAACGGCCTTGATAATTAAGTTTGACCACATCAAGAAGCTTGCCAGAGTAAGGGACGCCTCCGAATTGCATGTTGTCGTCATTGCTGCTCGCATAACTCCTTGTCCCAAATGTGCCATAAACACCCAAATTCTGAGTTTGCAATCCTTGATCCCATGAAACCGTGCAAAACTTAAAACCATTGACATTATATGCTGTAAACCTTTTTGCATGATCAAGAGGGCCGATTGCGAGAGCTTTGAAATCTGGTGAGTGTGGGTTGTGGTCATTTAGTATTCTGCGCGCAAACCAGCTCGGGAATTCTTTGTGGACCCTCCTATCAACTTCCGAGGATGTCTGTGTACGGATCCTGAGTTGACACTTAACATGACTTCTGAATTCCCTACAATTAATAATGGAAAGGGGATAGTGAAATGAAAGTGAGAAATGTTACGAAAGATATAGATCGAATAACATGTGAGTGTACAATTCTTACTGTATGAAAGGTTCAACTTGAGTGTAATTAATCAAGACATGTCTATGTGCTTGCAACTTCTCAGTTGCCGTTAGTTTGAAGTTCTCAGTTGCTCCAACTGGTTTACCAACACGAGGGATAAATTCTCCTGATGTTAGCGCAGGTTCAAGACAATCGTCAACATGAGGTGGGTAGTTGAAAGCCGTCTCAAGATCATCAAAGTACATTGAGCAAAAATATAGCACCTCATCCCCTATATAGCCTTCAACTATAGAACCTTCTGGCCACACCTTATTCATTATGTAAGATTTTAATTTTCCAAGGAGCCTACGAAGTACAGAAGAGAAAATTGATATAAAATGCTAAAAAGAATGACTAGCAAACATTAAATACGGAGAATAAAGTACATATTTAAAATGAGTACCTCTCAATCAGATACATCTAACGATATTGTACTGGTCCAGCGAGCTTTGTTTCATGAACGAGGTGGACTGTAAGGTGAACCATTATAGTAAAAAAGGACGGAGCAAAGATCATCTCCAAATGACAAAATGTAAGAATGATTTTGGACTGCAACTGATCGATCTCCTCAATGATTAAAACCTTAGAACACAACTTCCAAAAGAAAGAATAAAGTTCCACCAAAATGATGGAAACATCGGGAGAAAGTGCATTCTTTATAGTCAGAGGGAGTAACTACTGCATAAGAACATGTGAGTCATGACTCTTCAGGCCAGCAACCTTTCGAGCCTGCAAGTCGACACATCGAGAAATGTTGCTTGAATACCCATGAGGAACTTTTAATTTCTTCAATGTCGCGAGGAAGACTTCCTTGTTCGATTTTGTGAGGGTAAACTTTGTCGGCTGAAATTTGTCATGCTCATCTGGCCAAGCGTCTTCACGAACTCCCATATCGCGTAAATCTTTCCTCGCTTGAAGGTGATCTTTTGTCTTGCCGGGTTCATTAAGCAGCGTATACAACACATTGTCACAAACATTCTTTTCAATGTGCATTACATCAAGACTGTGGTGAAGTAAATTAGATCTCCAATATGGAAGAGTGAATAAAATACTTATCTTCTTCCACTGTTGAGGCGCCGAAGTCCTGCACCTCTTTTAGCGAGCTTGTGCTAAATTGTCGCTTTTTCTAAACTCGAAGTCAACATGCTTAAGCTGCTGTAAGATATCTGTACCGGACAAAGTCTGAGGTGGTCCTCTTTTTTCTGGTTTCCCATTGAAGCGATTCCATTGCAATCTGAACTTATGCCTTCCATCAAGAAACCTCTGATGCCCCATAAAGCACCACTTTCAGCTGTGGGGAAGGCACACTGCGTCAGAGTCAAAATTGCAAGCTGGACACGCCGACCCAGTATGCACATTCCAACCAGATAATGTGCCAAGGCCAGGAAAGTCACTAATCGTCCATATCAAGGATGTACGCAAGTTGAACAAAGTCTTGCCGTAAGCGTCATACGTCTCCAAGCCGACATTCCACATTTAGTGACTTTCCCAACCAAATAAAGCTCTTTCATTATGTCTATGATCATTCTAGGAAAAAAGGCACTAGGCAATAACATCAATGTGTATCTCCAACCGCTTATTTTATACACATTGATGTCATTGCCTAGTGCCTTTTTGTCTGGAATGATCATAGACATAATGAAAGAGCTTTATTTTATACACATCCAGGGGGTAAGTTGTAGGGAACTAAGACTACCAGCCAAATACTGTAACTTGTGCTAAGTTCCTGAAAGGATTGAAACTGTCAGTCGCCAACGCAAGTCGAACATTTCTGGGGTCAGTCGCAAACTCTGGAAAGTCGTTGTCAAATGTTTTCCAAGCATCTGCATCCCGGGGATGTCTTAATTTACCGTCTTCATTGTTATCAATGGCATGCAACCTCATGTGCTCCGCAGTTTTAGACGACATAAATAATCTTTATAGGTGAGGTTTCAAAGGGAAGTACCTGAGAATCTTTGCAGGTTTCTTTTTTTGTTTTTTCCCCTTCCAAATTGTCTTGTACCTCGATGTATGACATCTCTTACAAGTCTCCCTGCTGGAATCGTTTCCCCAATACAACATACAATCATTTGGGCATGCATCAATCTTTTGATAGTTCAACCCCAACCTGTTGATAATCTTTTTGGCCTCGTAGAACGTTGTGGGAATCTCAGCGTCGGGGAATGCATCTTGTAATAATTAGAGCAACATCGACATTCCCTTATCTATGAGTCCACACAAGCACTTGATATGATACAATTTGATCAAGAAAGATAATTTAGAATATTTTCGAAAACCTTGATATAAAGGATGATCTGCTTCATCCATCAAGCTGAAAAAATCCCGAGCTACTTCATTCCTCATAAAAACCAGCTCAGAACCGTGCACTTCTTTGTTGAAGTTGTCACCTTGAAATCCAAACACATCACGCACAACATCATTCACAGGATCATCTTCATCTACTTGAATGCCTACTTGAGAACTTCAAGGAAGAGCATCGTCATATCTAATGCCGGCCTTCTCACCATGAACTGCCCATAACGTATAGTCCTCAGGGAAAGACTTCACAACATTTCGTCCATGCCACTTCTTGAACGTGCATCTCCGACACGGACAGACGATCTTGCCGTTACAGCTGGCGTGAGTGAATTCAAAATCCAAGAAACTATTTAATCCGTACAAATATTCTGGAGAATTGCGTGGTAACCTGATCCATGATTTATCCATAGCTACTAGTGAGAGAGAAGAAAGTTTAGAGAAGAAGATGAGTGAATAGAGAATGATGAATACCAAGAACCTTATATTATAAAATTCCAACGTTTAAAATTTTGTAGCGGTTTAAAAACCGCTACACTAACCACTACAGTTCTAAAATATTTGTAACAGTTATATGCATAAAACCGCTACTAATTTTCAAGCCATTGGAATTTTGCACACAGTGGTGGGAAATTCAAAATTTAAAAGTTGAGTATTTGTAGCGGTTATATGTATACAACCGCTACTAATATTAAAGCCGTTGGACAGCAAATAAAAAAATTATTTTTAATTTGTAGTGGGTATACATAAAATAACCGCAACAAATGTGCATAAAGGCGGCAAATTCCAAAATTTAAATGTTGAGTATTTGTAGCGATTTTTATTGTAGAACCGCTACAACCATATATTTGTAGCAGTTTCTATTGTAGAACCACTACAGCCATATGTATTTGTAGCAATTTTAATTGTGGAACCGCTACAACCATATATATTTGTAGCGGTTTTTATTGTGGAACCGCTACAACCATATATATTTGTAGCGGTTTTTATTGTGGAACTACTACAACCATATATATATGTGTAGCGGTTTTTATTATAAAACCGCTACAAATATATATATGCTTTATTTTTTTTTAATTTTAGAAATATAAAAATATTGTTGCAATTAATTCACAAATTCAACAACGCGGTCTAATAATATAAATATAATTATGGTAAACACAATAAGAATTTAAGTTCTAAAATACAAACTTATATATATATTTACAAATGTTTCAACAACAAATAAAAAAAAAGATGTCCTAAACTAAGTAGCTGGGGGCTGATCATCTAGTGCTCCCTGAGGTGGGGCTCCCTCAGGTGCTGTTGGATTAGGCTGCTGGGCAGAGTGAACCGCACCATCATCATCAGCAGGAGGAGGAGGAGTAGTAGTAGTCTGGACGACGTACTGAGGGACAGAGGGAACCTGTGGATGCGGCTCATCCGGGAATAGGCGACTCCATGACTGCTCGAGCATGTTGTTCGTGATATCATGTCACTGCGTCTGCTGAGAGTAGATCAAATTAGCCTGCAGCTGCATCTGCAGCTGGTGCATCTGCTACTGCTGCTGTGCCATCTGCTACTCCAAATCTGACCGAAGCTGGTCAATAGACTCGTCCCTCGGACGTCTGACCCCTCTAGAGCTGCCAGCCTCAGAGGCGGTGCTCCTGCCGTAGACCATGCTAGGTCTGGCACCTATCCCCATCCCCCGCACGCATCCAGGGTGCTCAGCCTGACCCAGACCCGCCTTCAAAGGAGCCGTCGGGCCCAGTGACCCCTGTGACTCCTCAGCCTGGGTATGTCGCAGCTCAGCCTGCGACTACTGCATCCGCTCCTGCCATTTTATGAAACAATTACTAATTAGCATTTTTCATTATTAAGTTGGTTTTATAAAAATTATAATAATAAAATTACTTACAATGGCTGCCTCTGCCTGCTGAGAACTCACAGTCTCATCACAGTGTCTGTGTGTGATAGTGTACAACTCCCCATAGTCTGTCTGACGGTGCTCCTGCTGTGCCTTCTTCTCCTAAAACAATTACAAAATTCAATTAGTATTATGAAATAACCAGCTAAAAGTTAGTGATATTTTGAAAAGTTACTAGCTCGCTGTAGGTGAAAGCAAAGGTCTTCGATCCTGCTGTGTGGTGGATCGTCTGCTGTGCACGGATCCTGGTGTTCCTCTGAGAAAGCTCCTGGAAAAAAAATAATATTAAATGTATTAAAAAAATAAAAAATATTTAAAATTAATAAAATTCAAATTAGAAATAATTAAATTGAAATTATAATTTAATAATTAGCAATTAAAAAAAGTATATAAATAATCTAATAAATACATTACCTGCCCCTCAGCGCTCCTCCTGAATTGAACGAAACCTGCCCAGTCGTTTGGCAACACGCCGTTCGGGACGCTCTCGATCAGCTGCTCCAAAGGCATCATCCCATCCTTATCCACCTTGTGGAAGAGATGGTTCCTCCTGTTCCTCCAGCCGTCACCCATATTCACGAGGGTATACCTCTTCCAGTTGGCCCAGACGGCAAACCGCAGTTGCAAAAAAATTATTTAAATATCAATAATTACAAAAATCCTATTAAAAAATATTAATTAAATAGAATTAATTACAAAAAATATTAATTAAATACTATTATTTACCTGGACTACCTCCTCCCAAGCTTGGTCCTTCAGCTCCTTCGGAACATGCCTCCACGTCTTGAAGTGAAGGGGGAACCGCATCCAATTCGCACCCAGGTCATTCAGGAAGCAGTTGAACATGTGACTCCCATTGTTGATGGACTGGTCAGTGCCCTCATTCCACGGTACTATAACTTGTAGGGTCCGGTCCATATTATTCAGACCGAACACGTCCAGCCTCCTCGTCGACACGTTCCCCTGCTCATCTGCACAGTTTACCACATGTTAGATAAATTGTAATTCAAATTTAACATTTCAAATTTAAATAAACAATTTATTAAATTAACAAATTTATTTACCTTGGACCTGCACCTCAAACCCAGTGGACAGTGAAGACGACCCTCGTGGGTTGTTCTGCTCCCGAGCCTCTTCCTCATCGAGGAACTGCTCCATCTCCCTGAATCCAATCGGGATCTTGAAGTCCTCCTCGTCGTAGTCCTCAACGCTGATATCTGTCCCCCAAACTCAGGCACCTCTGGTGCGATCGTCTCCTGTGGGATTATTTGTAGTGCCTGTTGTAGGGCTGACTCCTGTGGGGGGATGGGCTGAAATGCCGCGGTTGCCTTCCTCGGCTGCTGCCACCCCGTAAAATTGGTCTGGGGACCTCAGGGGCCTTCCCTTATCCTCTCTTGAAGCCATATCAACTGTAAAAATTCAAAAACAAAATATTTTAGTCACATTATTATGCAAAAATCTAATACAAATACAAATACAAATACAAATACATCTTATCTACATACCTCAAGTGCAAATACTGAGAAATACTGCAGCAAAAACTCCTTTACAAACGTTTGAACGCTCAAATCTAAAAGAAAACACTCAGAGAAACTTTAGGAAACAAAATGAGCAAATGGTAAAAAGGAAGGAGGCGGGCCTTAAATAGGCCAGCAATTTGTAGCGGTTATCCCAATAGCCGCTACGTTAACCGCTACAAATCACCAAGGGCGACTTAAATTTGTAGCAGTTTTCTAATAACCACTACAAAGTACAAGAACCTTTGAAATTCTATAGCGGTTATGGTCCAAAACCCCTACAAACTTGGAGACTCCTGAAATTCTATAGCGGTTATATCCCTATAACCGCTACAAATACCTGACGTTTGGGATTTTGTAGCGGTTTTGTTGCTATAACCACTACACTATTGGCGGGTCTTGGTCATGTCAAGTGGCGGGAATATTGTAGCATTTTTGTTTATTAACCGCTAAAACTAAACCGCTACAAGTTTTAGTGGGAATTTCACACCAAATTTATAGCGGTTTTGTCTACCTAACCGCTACAAAAAACACTACTAATCTGTCATGCCACTTGGTGCGTAGCTTGCCGCTACAAATTTGTAGTGGTTTAGATTAAAACCACTACAAATACTATAATTTATAGCGGTTTGATATAACCGCTACAATGCCACCTCTTTAGGATACCATTTTTTTTGTAGTGAATGTGCATTGGCTAAAATTATCCTTATCTTTGTATCTTATGGCTTGGAATAATCGTTATGGTGATTTTAATCATGATTCACCCTTGCCTACTTGGTCTTTTGCTGGATTAGGTGCACCATCTCCTTACCACTCTTTTGTGAGCTATAATGAGGCTTACTCACCCCCAATTCCTTAACCTAGAATGCCATATTGGACACCTAAACTGTCTAAGGGTGTCTATTGTGTGTACTGTCATTCTAAATGCCTTGAGATTCAAGATTGTTATGATAGGATAGAGAATGAGAAGATAGGTTGCGCTAAACTTCACTAAAGGGACTTTCCAAATGGTTACATGAGTGATTCTTACCCTCATTTTCGCCAAGTTAGTCGGATAGATCATTCTTTTTTTGAGCCTCATTATGAACCTTCTCATCCACCATGTGTGCCAAGTCAAGAGTCTTTTACTAATGATGAGTTTAGGGGTTTCTTGCTAGAACTGAACAATCGATTGGATAACTTTATGAGTTGTGTTAGGCAGCAACACTTTCGATGGTAGCAAGACAAGAGAAATGCTAGAAAAGTCTTCCCTCATAGACCTTAAGCCCTTACTTGTAGAAGTTGAGCATACTCTGGCTATTTCCAAATCTAATGAGGCAAGTGAGGCTTTAAGTGATGAAGAGTTTGATGAGGAAATTATAGTTGAGTCACCTCACATGTTTCAGCGTGACATGTTTACATCTCTTACTTCTAGTACTCATGAGTTGAATGAACAAGGTGATTGTATTACTTCTTCATTTATGTGTGATAATGGGAAGGATACCATGTCTGTTGCCTCTTGCATTGGCAATGTTAGTAATGGCATGCAGGAAAATGTGAATGGTAGTGGGCATTATTTGAATTCTAGTCTAGAGAAAGAATGTGAAGATGCTAAATATGATACTAATTCTCTTGAATATGGATGTGATAATTTGGTAGTTCTAATGCTATAATTGTTTCTACTAACCATGTTATTCTTGGGAAAGGTGTTTTTGAATTTTATGCAGTAGAATTCAACCTAAAATCACTCCTTGCTATCCCAACCTTTGATGATCGAGTGCATGCTTTATGGGAAGCAAATAACAAGTTGGATAAAGAACATCAACGCTTATTTGATGTTGCATTGGAGTCTAGTACTGTGGTTGAGCAAATAGATGAGCTTAATGAAATGGTTGACCTCTCCAATGCTATCATATTTCATATATGGTGGGAGTCTGGCAGTGAAGAGGAAGGTCTAATCTTTGCAAAGTTGTATGTAAAGTAAGAGGGCAGTGTTGAAAATGTTCTGAAGCTCACTCAATTCCAATCTGTCCAGAATTTGAAGTCTTATGAAGCACCACCTAAAGCTGAAACCAAGCTATATAGCAACATGACATTCTCTGCACAAAAATTCAAGAGCAAGAAGAGCCATCTCATGATGCTATTGGCTGCAAGGTCAAGGCTAAAATGGGGAGTATTTTCATTCCCTCTTTGTTGGATAATGACTTCCATTCATTAGATTATGATGCATCCATCATTTGAATGATTGTAATGCTAGTTCTAAATGTATGGCATATGCTAAAATTGAGAATTTTTTGCAATTTTGCAATTCCATTGTTGCTAATGATTCTAATTGTCCATCCATGCTTGATGATGCTCATATGAAAGATATTGAATGTATTGCATCTCTCTTAAATACTGATTTTAATCAAACAAAGAAATCTTCCTCGCAACTTTGAAGAAAATAAAAGTTCCTGATGGGTATTCAAGCAACATTTCATAATATATTGACATGTAGGCTCAAAAGGTTGCTGGGCTGAAAAGTCATGACTCACATATTCTTATGCAACAGTTACTTCCGTTGGTCATAAAAAATACATTGCTTCATGATGTATCCATAATTTTGGTGGAGTTGTGCTCTTTCTTTCAGAAATTGTGTTCCAAGGTTTTAATCATTGAGGAACTCGATCAGCTGCAACACAAAATCATACTTACGCTTTGTCATTTGGAGATGATATTTCCTTCATCCTTTTTCACTATGATGGTTCACTTGACAGTCTAGCTTTTTCATGAAACAAAGCTAGCTGGCCCAATTCAATATTAATGGATGTATCCTATGGAGAGGCATTCATTTTACATATGTATATAAGCATTAATTAAATTCTAAATTTGCTAGCCACATATTTTAGCATTTATTAACATTTTTCAATTTTAAATTTATAGGTTTATTGGGAAATTGAAATCTCACGTAAGGAATAAGGCATAGACAGAATGTTTTATAGTTGAAGGTTATATAAGGGATGAGGTCTTGTATTTCTATTCAAGATAATTTCATGACATTGAGATATCTTTCAACTGACCATCTCGTGTAGACGATTGTCTTGAACCTGAGCCATCATCAAGAGAGCTGTTAATCCCTCAGATTGGTAAACCAGTTGGAGGAAGTGAGAACTTCAAACTAACTGCAACTAAGAAGTTTCAAGCACATAGACATGTCTTGATTAATTGTAGTCAAGTTGATCCTTTCCTTCGGTAAGAATAGTACACTGATATGTTGTTATTCTATATATTTCCTTACATTTCATGATCGCCTCTCATGATCAATTGCAGGGAATTCAAAAGTCATGTGAAGCATCAACTTGGGATCTGTATATAAACACCCTCCAAAATTGATAAAAATATCCATAAAGAATTCCCAAGTTGGTTTGCATAGGATATACTAAATAACCATAACCCACATTCACCAGATTTTAGAGCTCTGATTATCAGCCCACTTTACCATGCAACAAGGTACACATGATACAATGTCAATGGTTTCAAGTTTTGTATGGTTTCACGAGATCAAGGATTATTAACTCAAAACTCAAGTGTTTATGGCACCTTTAAGACAAGGAGTTATATGAGCAATAGTGACGACAACATACAGTTTGGAGGCGTCCCTTATTATGGAAAGCTTATTGATGTCATCGAACTAAATTATCAAGGATGTTTCACCGTGACGCTCTTCAAGTGTTTGTGGGCAAATACGACAACTTCCCAAGGACTAACAACTGGCAAATTAGGCACTCATCAGTAAATTTCTCCTAGCCAATTCATACAAGTCAATTTGAAGATGATGAGCTATATATTCTTGTCTCAGAGGCATAACAGGTTTATTATGTCTAGGATGAGAGGCACATGGATTAGAATATGGTGATTCACTTAAAGGCTTGAGACCTTTATGACATGAGTGATGGTGATAACATCACCTACGAGAATGAGCCATTCTAACCTACCACTTTCAAAAAATTCTTCCCCAAAAAGGATGACAATTTACTTCTAGTTCGATGTGCTTTTATAAATTATTATCACTTAATTTAAATATAATTTTTGTACAAAATAATACATTCAACTCTAACATTTTCTCCCCTCATTTCTTCTAGGATGACGATGAAGAGTAATTAAAAAATATAACTTTTGTTCTTGTAAAGCTCAATTTATATGTATATTTTTTTTAAAAAAAATTCCAATTAATTTTTGTAGCAATTCCTAACTGGTACAAAAACTGTTACATTAACCGATACAAATATCATGCTGATCTCTATAAATACTCCTGCCACACCTCATTTCTTACTCTCTTCCATTTCTTCCCACCCTTCTCTCTCATTTCCTGACCTACTGATGAAGAGTTAAGAAAAAGATGGTAAATTTTTTTCCTCAATTCTTTTATTTAGTCATTTCATTTTATTTTGCTTCTTCGTATAGTACTTACAGATATTTTGCTTCTCTATTTTCTTCCTTCTATAGATATTGAATGTTTCTTCCGCTACTTTTTCAACATTCCTTCCATAACCAAACAATATCTTCAACTTGAATTTCATAAACTAGTGGAGAACCTAAATCGTTATTACCTACACATTCTCATTATTAAACATACATAATTCATACTTATCTATCTTAATTTAATTTTCTTCTCAAATAATAATTACTATTATTTAAATTGTTACCTAAATGATAAAATATTCAAAATACTATTGGAACAATAGATTGAAAATATTATTGAGAATTGTTTTTTTAAAAAAAATAATTGAAACAATTAGTAGAGGTTGTAATACTGTTACAAAGTTAAATTAAAATTCAGATATATATTAGTGTGGTTCTCACACTGCTACAAACTTTTTGCGCCATACTTAAAAATTTTTAAAATTAATTAGTAGCGGTTAGTCAACAGCTACAAATGTTGGCGCCAAATTTTCAATTTTCATTTCCTGCCACACCCTAATTTTGGCACCAACATTTGTAGCGGTTGGTGAACCGCTACAAAAAAGTTTAAAAAATATAGAATCCTCGATATTGAAATGACATTTGTAGTGGTTTCTTAACCTCTACAAGATGCCCTTATAATGTGTAATCTATGGACAAATTTTGTAGCAGGTGATACCGACCGCTACAAATACAATAGCAGCTATAGTGACATGTATCGCGGTCTTGCCAACCCCTATAGAAATGCTTGCAACATTAGATTTTGTAGCGATTTGTTCAACAACTACTACTGGCATTTGTTGCTGTTAAAACCATTACAAATACGCCATTTTAACAAGTACAAATGAGAAATTTTTTTGGTTTTGACAAAGAGTCGTAATATATAACCACCAATAGCCTAGCATAGTTGGTATTTAGTTGAGTCCCTTAAATATGATGTCCTGGGTTCGAACTAGGCAATTCTTCTTCCTATATAATCTGACAACCTTAAGCCCAATTAGTGATCTCTCGTTATATAAAAAAATAAAAAGAAACTAAAAACATTAATTGAAGAAAATGAAAGCTTACCCAAGGAAAAATGATGAGAGAAAGGTGCTACGGATGAAGATCTATGTTAGTGGTGAAGGATGTAACCCGAAATGGCAGAACAAAACCCATGGAAAGAAGAGTATGAGACAGAGTATGAGATCCACTAAGGAAGCTCAACGACCTTTAAGAAGGAGTTGAAAGAGGTGCCTCAAATAAATTTTTCTTTCAGAATCCAGCCTCCTTATGTTTGATATTTTCCTTTTTAGATGAAAGAATACTTAACGGTTGAAGCCTAGCCTAGTTTGACCTATTTCCATCCCTACTAGAAATACAATCCCAATCCCACCTTCATCTATGTCTTCAAATATTGAATAAAATTTATAATAATAATTATTCTAATTTGTAAATTCTAGAAAACCCATCAAATAGATCCTATGTGGCATGCTAGAATTTAAAGGCGAGGTTGTTAAGAGGAATTTAAAGGGAAAAAGATAAATAAATACCATTTGAATTCTTGAAACCCCAAATAGTCGAATAACACATTGAAATGACAAAGAAGTTATTGGGGAGAATCTAGGTTTTTAAAGTAATTGTGATTTTCGAATAATTTCCCTCAAAATTTGAAGTAAAAAAAGAAAAGAAAAGGGCTCCCTCGCTGAAGCATGCACAGCATCGTCAGCTGGCAAACAACATCCAACCACCGGAACTCCAGTGCCAATGGCTATTTTTTTGTGGAAATTTTTTTCTTAGAAACTGTTGAACCAAAGTTGTGGAGGTGGGATTTGAACGCGCCACACCTTGGTTGTCCAAAAGACATCATGGCCATTGAGCCACCAAGCCTCTTTTATGTGTGCGCGCACGCGAGTGCATAAGAATATATGCAAATAAAGGTGTAATAACATTTAACTAAATGAGTAATGATATTAACTAAATACATAAATGTACTGACTAATTGAGTAATAGAAATAATTAAATAAGTAATGATATTAACTAAAGGCATAATGATATTAGTTAAATGAGTAATGATATCAACCAAAGGCATAAATATATTGAATAAAGGCATAATGGTATTGACTAAAGGCGTAATGACATTGACTAAATGACTAATAATATTGACTAAAGACATAGTGGTATTGACTAAATGAGTAATGATATTTACTAAAGGTGTAATGACATTCATTAAATACCATATCTCATTTAGCCAACACCATTAGGCCTTTATTTAATACTTTTACGCCTTTAATTAATATCATTACTCATTTAGTGGATATCACTACTTATTTAGTCAATACCAGTATGCCTTTAGTTAGTGTAATTACTCATTTAGTCAATACCATTATGCCTCTAGTCAAATACCATTACATATTTATTCAATACTTTTACACCTTTAGTTAATACTCCCTCCGGTCCTAATTATAAGACAGAGTTGACTTTTTTGGAGAAATTAAGGAAGCCAATTAAATTACTTTAGAGTGTTAATATTTTTAGTATCTTTAGATTATATATTAGTTTATTAGTCAAATTAATTAGTTTGGAGAAAAAAATAAAAATATAAACACTCAAGTAATTTAATTGGCTTCCTTAATTTCTCCAAAAAAGTCAACTTTGTCTTATAATTAGGACCGGAGGGAGTATCATTTACTCATTTAGTGAATATCATTACGCTTTTAGTTAATATCATCATTCATTTAGTCAATACCATTACGCCTTTAGTCAAAGTTATTACTCATTTAGTTAGTACCATTACGCCTTTATTCAATACATTTACGCCTTTAGTTAATGTCATTACTCATTTAGTTAATATCATTATGCCTTTAGTCAATATCATTTCCCAATTAGTCAATACCTTTACGCATTTAGTTAATACATTTACATCTTTAGTCAATATCATTACGCCTCTTGTCATTTTTATTATTTGTTTAATCAATAACTATTATGCCTTTACTTGTATTGTACATATATATTCTTATGCATATGTGTGTGTGTGTTTTAAAGAGGCTTGGTGGCCAACCACCAATCTTTTCAACAACCAAAGTGGGGTGGGTTCAAAATCCCACATTGGTTCCACAATTTTTAAAAATAATAATTAAACTCCGACAAAAAAAAAATAGCCACTAGAGCTCTGGCGGTTGAAGGGTGTCAGTCAGCTAGTGGCACTCCACAAGGGTGCGCTTTTCTCTTTTTTATTTAAAAAATTGAGAGGCATTACTATGAAATCATCAACACTTTATAAACCTAGATTTCCCCAATCACTTCTTTGTCATTTCAATATGTTATTAGACCTTTTGGGTTGGGAATTTAAATGGTATTTATTTGTCTTTTTCAAGAATTTAAAGCAAGAATATTAAATTTTAAATCTGATTTATAAAAATATTACACTTTAATTGAACTACTAAAATATATATAACTAAATGATTGAATATTATTATTTTTAACTTATAATTTATAAACTGATAAGAAAAAGCTATTAACTTATTTATGATAATAAAAGAACAAGCTATTAACTCCGTCCGATCTGGCACGTTGGAATTGTAGAGTTGAGGTAAAGGGACATTTGGAAGGGCAAGGGTGTCTCCACTTCTCTTCCCATCCACTTCCCTCCACTTCTCATGTAATATCAAAAAATGTATTCAAGAGCTAAATGTACAAAATAGATGGTGGGATTAATGACAAAATTACTTCTGGAATTTTTGTTATGACTTTAGTTCTAATTAACTTGAGACAACTATTTAGTCTTTTCGCCTAAAGTCAAAAAAAATGAATGACTAAAGGACTAATCTGAACATGAGAAGAGGGGGAAATGGTTTATGGAAGAGAAATATGAGGAGAATATTTATTTTTCCATAATATGAGACACATGGAAGCATTTTTGGCCAAACACAAAAAGGGGAAGTCAACAAGTCTAATTAGCATATGCTAATTCAACATTAAACTATATTATTCAAGGAGATATTATAAAGATCATTTTTCCTCTTCAAAGAACCATATAGGGCATGAGACAAAGCAAGAGGGAATGATGCTTGACTCAAAATGAAAGCAAGAGGAGACAATTTGACCAAGTTATAAAAGGATGATGACTTGGTCAACAATTGCAACAAAAGGCAATTAAATATGATAAGTTGAAGAGATGCCAAGAGATATTTTATAAGGCTTTAACCTCTTTCAAGCATCTATTTCGGTCAGATTTTCAAGAGAGGAAAGAAAGAGAATTTACTTCATACACTTATTCACTTTTGTCCTTGAAAAGTCAAAAATTGCAACTAGAAAATTTGTGTAACTAATGGCTAAGCAAGTTCATTCAATTGGTCAATCATTCTTTCTCCTTTTGAAGAACATGTTGGTCAATAATACTTCTCCATTTGGGCAGCCCATATCACGTCCAAAAGCAAGAAGAGAAGAGGCAAAAGAAAACTTAATCAAATGAACAAAGTCAACATGGCATAAGCTTGTGCAAAGAGAATTATTTTCCACCACAACGTTTCTTTCTCTTTGGGCCACATTTTCAGTCAGATATTAAGAGGATAAGGGAAGAGAAAAACTGATCATAATTCACTCTCTCACCTCTTCTCAAGGTCGGCCAAGTTCAGCAAGATAAGAGAAAGTGAAGAACAAAGTTGAGGTAAGATCTTCTACATGGATTTTCACTTGCTTAACCTCATCTATGGCTCAAGTGACCTTCATGAAACTTGTTCCTCTCTTCCTTAGCTTCATTTCTATGGTTTTTGTTTTTGAAGAAGAGGAGTTTTCAGCCACCTTGCAAGAACAAAAGTTGAGGAATCAAGAAAAGAACACAAGAAGAAGCAAGAGGTGAATAAGAGCATTATGTTGATGTATATGATGCTTTAATTGGCTGAGTTGTGGTGGGCTATTGTGACAGCCCTAATTTCTGTTTTTAGAGTATATTAGGGATCATGAAGCTTTCATCCTATGTATGTGCTTATATGTTGGTTTGGAGGCAAATGAGCTAAGCTTAGTGATTAGATAGTGAAGTGGTTGTTTGTTGTGAAATACCCTAAAATTCTGCCAAAACAGGACATGGAGAATGAGCGGGAATTTGTTCATTTTGATGTTACCATTGTGTTACACACAAAAAATTGTGTGGAAATTTGGTTGTTGATTTTGGAGCCATTGGACACATTGGTTGAAAATTGAAGTAACTCTGAGTTGGGCATTCAGTTTGTAGGGACATTTTGAAAGGGAAATTGGTGTCTAAAAATTCTGAAACTTTCCAGTCTTAAAATTCACATTGCAAGCTTCAAAATGGGACATATAATTTGTGGCATTTCGTTTTGTGAGCTGGGATTTCTGGTTGCCCAAAGTTTGATGTCGAAATTGGACTTAATTCTGGAGCAGTATGGAATTTTGTGTAATTCTGAAATTGTGTGGTGATTTATGGTAATGATTCATATTTTTCCTATGAATAGGACTCAAATAGCTTTCAATGGGCTTTGGGATCACATCATTTTGATTTTTCTAGAATTAGTTATGATTTTTCAAATATGCTGAAAAATTCTAGCAGATTGGTCACCTATGCGAAAATTGAAGATTTTATGGCATAATATAATATTGTGGAACTTTGAGGTTAGAAATTGGCCTTTTAGATAGATTGACCATTTTAGCTCCTTAGTTGACTTTATTAAATGACTATAGTGATAACCAACTCAAGTATCATGAGTTATTAAATAAATTAGAATAAAGCTTTAATCTATCGTTCTTGGCATTGGTTATGGGATTTGACATTTACTATACTCATGAGCCCACTGTGCCAAGGAACGTCAAGAAAGAACAAGGTAGTGACTCTTTCTCTTATACTGTGTGTAAAACATTGTATGTATGTTTGTCATGCATTGTGAATACTTTGTGATACAATGTGATGCTTTGAAATCGCAGCGAAAGCTGACGCATAGTAATACTTTGTGAATACATAGAGATCGCAGCGAAAGCTGACGCATAGTGTATATAGCCATGAGCGCTGTCGTATGTGGCGTGAGCCATGCATCATTGTGTTGCTGCTAAACTTGATCTTACATTATGTGTGTTTATATATTGTATGAGTGATTTGTTACTACTGATATTATCTTGAATCTCATTCTTTCCATTAACTAACCTTACAGACAGGGTAAGTGGCTCCAAGGAGAAACGGACGACCAGGAGCAGCTAGGACCTTGTAGGGATATATAGTTTTGGATTTTAAATATTATTTTGGGATATAGTTATGTAATCCCCAAAAAGGGAATCTTGTAAACCCTTAGTACCTATATAACACCCAGGGTTTGCCGGGATTTTTGTTGTACACTTTGATATGTATTAATGTGATATAACTACACAGGGTAATTATATTCGAAACCTGAACTTGAGATTAGGATTGGGAAACGTTTTGAAAGAATTTGTGAAAACCCTACCATAAGGCGAGAGTTAAAATGAGTTATAAATTATCCGTCAGTCTCCAATCCATTCTTAATAAGCGTTTCAGATCATAATTATGCTCATCAAGGTAGGGGGTTACATCTCATATCAACTGTTAGATTAAGTTTTGGATGGACATAATTCAATGTTTTGTAAAACTATTAATAAAATGACAAATTATTAAAAAATAAATAAATTTAAACTCCTAAATTTTATCTATGACTGTTTAAAATTAAAATAAAGAAATATTTTTAATAATACTTTATGAATTATTAAATCTAGACTGCTCATATTTTAATCTAAGGGTTGAGATGATTGTTAATGGAAGTGGATGAGAAGAGAAGTGGAGACACCTTTGATTTAAGCAAGCTGCCCTAGCGGTAGCACCACCAACCACATTTGGATAAAGTCATGAAATAATTGAAATCATAGATTTCCCCGATGAGATTTTTTATACTGTCTAAATACAGTTTCAATAGTTCAAATATAAAATTTGTAACTATTATTTTTCTATGATTTTTTTAAAAAAATTACAGTTAGCAGGTCATCTTTATTTTAGATTCTATACACATTAAAAGAATTGTTTAAAAAAAAGTAGAAAATTAAATCTAGATGGTGTAAATTTAGTAATGAGCACTCAAACTCATTTCAACTCTCGAGTGGAATAAAGTCCAAGTCGATAATAGCATGCACGTTATGTACATGATGCCAAGACAAGATTTGCTTTCAAAATAAAAATAAAGTAAAATAAATTTTGTAGTTTACTCTTCCTCCTTACATGCGCATTTTCTTCAATTATTTACTAGATCTACAGTAAAGGAAGTGAAAAAAAATATTATGGAAATTGAAAAAAGAAACCTAGTCATCATCTCGTGATGGTCACGATGGATGGAAATGAAAGAATCCTTGCCATAGCCCCGCCTTCACTCCCCTGTGTACATGAGGTGAGATGGGCACTCACAACCTTATGATTAATCAAATTAGTCAGTTAAATCTTACATTAAGAATTGAGAGTTAGTAATAAATATTACATAATCACTATAGAATTATCAAAAAATTCTTTGAATTTTTCAACAATGATACTAGTCCGAGCTCATATCTATTTAATTTTTAACAATGATATGAGGTTGGGTTTAGTGAAAGGGGTTAGTCCTTCATAACATGGCAAATCAAGGTTAGCATCCCCACTAGGAGTGTTGACAACATTTAGTGCCCGACAGTGCCTCGAACAAAATTGCCTCCAATAGGAGATGCCTCAGCCTAGCAAAAAAAAAAAAATCATATAGAGTATTGAAAAGGTTCGAATTGCCACTGGAAGAGTACCCATATTTAGTGGCCAACAGTGCTTCGAATAGAATTATCTCCAAGAGGAGGATAGCTATGCTTAGCACCAAAAAAAAAAGTACTCCCTCCCATTCTTAATATAAGACATAATTGAAGAGTTGATCTTTATCCCAAGTATAATATATAATTTTCATATTTGTCAATTTTTTCATAATTTACCTCTATTGACACTCCATCAGCAACAATCAAGGAGAAGAGGGTCGGAGGGAATTAGTGAAGATGACTGAGGTGTTTTGAAAAATACATGTCATATTAACTAACTTTCTTGATCCAATCAAATTAGGTAAGTATATTTTATATTAACAACCATAGGAAGAAGTAATTCGGCCTATTGACCCAAAATGAAACAAAAACAATTAGGCTTGGAGTGGGCTTAATACAAAGTTCCTGTGAGAGCCTGGCGAGACTTACGCTTGGGCTAATGATTAATAGTGTTGTGGTGTTGATCTTAAACTAATTCCTGAGCCCATGGGCCTTTGATTAGGAAGGCCTGCCTTATTGACTAAGTCAACTCCAGAGGTTGAGGCTGTGCTTGGGGTGGTAATCAGACTTTGAATGATACCCCATTGGGCATGGTGGGAGTAATACGTTACGAAACACATGGATCAGAATTTTACCTAATTAACTCTTAGTGCATAACATCTTTCATTTCTATTATTTTTAAATATTTTTTATCAATAATGACAATTTGTGATGTTATGAGTTTGAAAATTTTGAGATCACTTAGGCGAGCAATTACATAATTGCTGGCCTAAGTGAAAGTTCTCAAAAGAAATAATTATTAGCATATTTCTCAATCCGTCAGTGGAGCTATTTAATTAAGTGTAACAAATCTAGTTTCGTCGTAAGCTTTTCACTTTAGAAAATTCCAACAGCTCTTTCAATGATTTTCAGTGAGATTTCCTTAACCATAAACTATCCTCATTTTGTTCGATGTCAGAAATTTTCACGACAAAATCACTCCTTTAATTTCTTTTTTAAACAATAATAAAATAGTGACGGGAGGAATCATCCCTAGTCACAGAAACTATACTTGGTGATAATGTTTTTCCTTGATTAAAAAAAAAAGCGTAGTGCAAAACTTTAGTTACAGAAAAGAATGACTCAATTAAAATGACCTTTCTTTGTTGACGATAAAATGGGAAACTAAAGAACACACCGTGTAAAGGTGACAATAATAATACTATAATGAAAATACTCTCTCTAATATTTTTTATGAGCAACTTTTCTTCTAATTGTGTGAAATAAACTAACGGTTAATATTAATTAAAAATAATAAATATATAAAAATATCATGTCTTTTTCAAATATACTCCTATAGTCCTATTTATGAAAAGAGTGAGGAAAAAAAATGAGAGAGAATGAGAGTATAAAATAAGAGAGAGGATAAGTAATAAATGATTGAATGAAAGAGAATTAATGGTCCATTAATATAAATATATGTATTTAATAGGGATAGAAAAAGCAAAAATAATTTAAATTTTAGATTTCCACTGCCCATTAAAAGTGATGTTTCTCCATGTATAAAAAAAAAAAGTGATGTTTCTCCATGTTTTATATCACATCATGGTAACTTCATGATATTCTAGGAACAACTCTTTTTGCATTATATTAGACATCTTTGGTGTATTAAACTTTTGAATGCGTTTACAAACATTGACAAGAAAACAAAATAAGGAGAATTATAATAACGCTTTTAAGGAAAGGATTTAATAATAAAAAAAATCCCAATAATAAGTTAGCTGCACAAACATACTATTATTTTCTATATTGTAACTTGTCATTACCTGCTATTCGGTTGTCATCAAATTTTTTATAATTAAATTTATTCTTAAAGACCTTATAGCAATTCCCACAAGAAAATATTAAAAACTTAGACTTTACAGCTAATTAACCACACATTATGTCATCTCACTTTGGAATTTATTCAAAAAAGACTGAAAAAAGTCAATAATGTCTGCCAAGGTTGTCAAACTCATGAGTTTAAGCAAACTCGTGATAGTGATGTAAATTCGTATCGTGAACTCAAATCGTAAACTCGTAAGAGTTTAGTTTTACCATTAAATAGATATTATTAGTATATAATAAATAATTAAAATATAAAAAGTTGCCAATAATTTGATTTAAATATATTTTAAATCCAAATAATTGAAATTAAATCTATCAACATTCATAATTTATCGTATTTAACAAACAAATTTCTATAAAATTCATATATAAAGCCGTTGAGTATAATCAAATTGAAAAAGTTAACATGAGTTTAAGGGTGTGTTGATACAGTTTTATAAGCTAGAAACGTAAAAACGGTAAACTCAGTGTATAAACTCGTGAATTTAACCGAGTTTACAAAGGTCACGAGTTTACCAATAACTCGACTCGATTTTATAAGTTAGATACGTAAAAGCGGTAAACTCGGAGAGTCAACTCGCGAGTTTGACAACAATGATGTCTGCTAATATTAGTTGAGGTGAGCTTTTCGAACTTAATATGAATAGGGAAAAAGTGATGCTTAAAATCTTTTCATTAATCGGAGCCACGTCACTCAAATTCGGATTAGTGGTAATAATCAGATAACGGCTAATTTTGCAACGGGGATTTTCTGGCAATTTTCATGTAAAAAGATTAAAGGGGGAAAAACGAAGTTCTGATATTAATGATTGAATCATTTGAATGGGCGGCGAAGATAATGTTACGACTTTGGAGGACTTGTATGATAGAGGCGGTGTGGGGGCAGCATTTCTGTCCTCCAGTTTCCAAGAGTGAAAGCACTAACTTATCTTTATCTTTTTTTTTTTTGCCTGCACTAACTTATCTTTATCTAAATTTAAAGATTGAGTTAATAATGGACTTATTTATATTATTACTGCCTATTTACATAAGCAATTTTCTCTTTTTTAATGATGATTTTTAATATAAATAATTTTTTCCGCTTAAAAGAAGCAACCATGCCACTAGATATGGCCTTTAGCATCTAGCTTTTTTTTTTCCCTGAAGGAGTCTAGTTTGGAAAATGAAGACCTAAGGTCTCAAGGATGAAGAAATATCTCTCTGTGAAGAGGATAGGGCTGAATTGCTGAATAAAAAGGTAGCAGATTCTTGGAGCACGTAGTGCCCCACCTTATCTTAAAAGAAGATACTCTTCACTTCATTGATTAACATCCAATTTTCTTTTATACCGCCTATCATTTTTGAAGAATTAATTTATTTTGTGCGTGTTAGTGTTATATGTTTACAATTTATGAATCTGTAAAGGTAAGAAAATTTATGAATTTGTCACATTTAATATAACGTATTGTACTGTACCGTGTTATTACTTCCACTTAATACATTTCATATCTCTGCAACATGGCTTTGACAAAAACTGAACAAAACAAAAAGGTAAGCATCACACTAGTACATTATTATTACAATTACAAGCAAAAAAAAAAAAAAGGTTACTAGAATGAAAACTTGAACATGTAATTTTCGAGTGACTGAAACAAACTATAGGGTAAAGACAATCATTAGATATTGATAAAAAATGAAATCAAAAGAAGGCTTGTTACCGGTCTTAATTCATAGGCCTCTCATCACTAAGTACATATAATAAGCAACCATTGTCAAGCAACTTGGCAACAATGCTATAATGACGACTTTTCCAGTACTACAACCCTCCACTTTTGGAACAGTCACACTTAATCAAAAGGAAGGAAGGAGAGAAGAAAGCTAGTCATAACTTTTTTTCCCCCTGATAATTAAATCATGCATAACTTCAGTTAAAGAGAAGAAGTGACTTGATCAACTGTTCTTATCTGTTGACTATAATTAAATGTAGAATCGTAAGGACACTTCTTATAGATACAGGTCATAACAATAATATCGTAACGAATGCTCTCGTAACAATATATTTTGTTGGTCAATCGTAACTTGTTCATGGGTTATCGCAAAAAAATATATATAAACTTGTGCAAAACTTATTAGCTAGGACTTCTAGTATATATATAAATGGTTTCACTTCATACATACATACATACATACAAACACATATATTAGTATATTTTATGTTGATTATTTCATGAACTTTACTTTCAGTGTTTGTGTTTTAATTTTATATTTAACTTTTTTTAATGTATTGACAGATTATATAATGTTTCTGAAATGAAACTCTTTTAAAACGAATGTGCCTCAATTATGAGTACCACAGCATGCCAAGATGCTGGGTTTTTATTGTTTTGGCGTTTAATGATTTTTGTAAAGGATCTTCTAATTATATGATTAGACAGTTATCAGCAAAGTTATAAAAGGGCGAACACTCATTACGTTAGTACTGTGCTTCTCCTATTGCGTGTAATATTTCAAAAATTTTATATTCTTTCAGAAAAAAGTGATGAATAAATCCATGTAAGTGATTTAACTTTATAGATTGAAATAAAACACATAAATCTGACATAAAATTATCATAGCCATCCATTATATGTTACAAGAGTTAAAACAATAATGCTACAACCAAATGTTCACTTCAGTCTAATATATACAAGTCCCAAACTGATCATATATGATACAAAAATCACAAGCTTAAAAAAGGTAAATTAAATTGCTGGCAAAAAATTTTACATTAAAATGTCAAGTGCAATACTTTATACAAATACACGCACCTACAATGGAAGTTCAATCCCTCATTAGTTGTCCAATTGTGATGGTGTGAAATTGATCCTCAGAATAAGACTCTGGTGTCCTCGCAAACTTCGTGGTTACTTGTTCCATGGTTGGACGAGATCGAGGAGTCTCATTCAAACAAGAAAAAGCTATTTTTGCAACTAAGATCACATCATCTTGTACTTGTGTTGCGGGTGGAAGAAGTCGTGGGTCCAACACATCCTTTAGCAACAAACCATTCATGGTTGAATTCTCTGCCAAAGATGAAATAAGCTCTGCTGGATGTTGTCCCATAAAGATTTCTAAAGTCAACACTCCAAAGCTATAAACATCACATTTCTCGGTTGGTTTCATAGTTAAAGCAATCTCTGCATGCAATAGGATAAATTCTTTATATATATATATCCATAATATTGCAGATATTAATACTTGAAAAGAACAGATAAAGGGGTCTTACCTGGTGCAGCATACCCAATTGTTCCAGCAAATGCAGTCATATTGTTTGAGTTAGGATTCAAAAACTTCGCCGTTCCGAAGTCAATGATGCGAACTTCATCATATTCTGAACTTAGAAGAACATTCTTGCTTGATATGTCACGATGAACAATAGAAATTGAACAGCCATGATGCATATGGAATAAAGCATTTGCCACACCTTTTACAATGTTTATCCTCTTATTCCAGTCAAACTCAGTGGCTTGTTTCTGATTCTTTAGTATGTGATCCAAGCTGCCGCCTTCCAAGAACTCATAAACTAAAATAGAGAATTGTGAGTTGGAATAAAATCCATAGAGCTTCACAATGTTGCGATGTTTGATTTCTGTCAAAGCTTGAATCTCACTCTTAAAAGCTTTCTGATTGGAGATTTCCCCACTTGGAATTGAATGAAGCTTCTTTACAGCAAAAACATGACCTGTAGGCAACTCAGCCCTATAAACACTTCCTTGGCTCCCTTTCCCGACAAGATATCTTTCATCAAATTCCTTTGTGGCATCAATGATATCTTCATACGATATTTCGCTTTCAAGACTCCATACAAAGTAATCATCTCCTGGTGGAGCTTCATCATCTTTGTTTTTTGCTTTTTTCACTATACGAGAAAAAATGAAACATGCTCCGGCAAGTGCTAATAGCAGTATGGCCAATGGGACAAATATTATCAGGAACATTTTGCTCTTATGGCCATGTCCATTTGTTTGGAAATCACCACAAGGACTTAAACCAGTGACGTTACCACACAAACCTTTATTATTCCTCAATGCATCAAAGTTGTGAAAGGCTTGTTGGGTTGGAACAAGGCCTTGCAATTGATTGTATGATACATCAACAGTAGACAAAACTGACATTGATCCACCACTAAAACTGGAAGGAATGTTGCCAACAAGATGATTACGTGAGAGGTTCAATAGTTGCAGATTGGGTAACTTTCCAAGACTTGACGGTATAGTTCCAATTAGCAAATTGTCACTAAGATCAAGTTGTTGAAGGTCTGGGAGTTCACCATACGCGAGGGGAATACTTTCATCAAATTTGTTTTTTCTCAA
Organism: Inga leiocalycina; assembly: GCA_963242795.1. Lineage (NCBI taxonomy): Eukaryota > Viridiplantae > Streptophyta > Magnoliopsida > Fabales > Fabaceae > Inga > Inga leiocalycina. The sequence goes on along the minus strand of OY725326.1, from coordinate 25,348,344 downwards.
GTTCAAGACCCTTAATCTTTTTAGTTCGCCAATCTCCCTTGGGATTGGGCCACTGAAATTATTTATTGCCAACTCCAAAATTTGAAGTTGATTAAGTGATCTTATACTTGCGGGGACATTACCAAAGAAGTTATTTTGGCTCAAAGAGAGTTGAGTCAACATTTTCAACTTCCCTAAATCTTTTAGAATTTGTCCAGACAAATGATTGGAAGACAAGTCAAGTAAACCAAGCTCAGTTGCCTCTCCTAGTTCTTGTGGTATATGACCAGAAAGCTTGTTGTTGTGAATCTTCAATTGTGCGAGATTTTGACACTTCCCCCAATTGGATGAAAGGTGGCCATAGAATTGATTACCACTTATATCAATGTAGTTCAAAAGAGGATATTCTCCAAAAGCATCTGTTACATTATCAACTATTTGGTTGTTATCAAGCCTGATTCTTTGTATACTTGAACAATTCTTCAAACTTGTTGGAATAGGACCAGTAAAATGGTTATCATTAGCACCTAGCCTATATAATTGCTTACTATGACAAATGTTTTGTGGTAAAGGACCACTGAAATTATTATAACTCAGTTGTATGTTAAACCAACTTGTCAAGTTATTCATTTCTCGTGGAAGTTGACCACTTAATTTGTTGTTGTCCAAGAACAGGGCAGTAAGCTTTGTCATATTTCCTATAGTGGAAGGAACAAACCCTGAAAGACTGTTGTTTGCAAGGTGAAAAATACTTATGTTGATCAAGGTACCAATGGATGGAGGAATTGGACCAGAAAATCTGTTACCAGAAAAGGACAACTGTACAAGATTTGTTAGGTTTCCTATAGAGGGAGAGATTGGCCCAGAAAGTCCATTTTGATTTAACTGAATGTTAATCAGAGAAGAGAGTTTCCATAATTCAGTAGGAATAGGACCCGCGAGATTGTTCTTATTAAGAAAAAGTATTTGTAAGATGGTCAAGTTTCCAATTGATGATGGGATTCTCTCTGACAGAGAATTCCTTGCCAAATTAAGCTCTACAAGATTGCTCGACATTCCAATCTCTTCAGGAATGGGACCAGAAAGTTTATTTCCTGCAAGCGATAGGAAATTTAAATTCCTGAAATTCCCAATTTCATGGGAAATATTTCCTGTGATATTACAATCACTAAGATCAAGATCATTTAGGGTGGTAAGATTCCAGATTTCAGGAGGGATGGGACCCTTAATTGGATTATCTGACAAACTCAACTTCAAAAGACTGGACAAATTACCAATTTCGTAAGGAATGTGTCCATGAAATTGGTTGTAACTTATGTCGAAGTAGAGGAGATTAGGAAAGGCAGCGAAGTTGAGACTGGAAAGTGTACCTTGAAGGCGAAGCTTTGACAGGCTTATATTGGTCACAGACATGGACTCATCACAAGAAATTCCCATCCAGAACTGTCTGCAAGGATTAGTGTCATTGTTCCAAGAGGACAAGGTAGCTTTGCTTGCTGGGTCAAAGGTATCTCTCCACTTCCACAGAGCCTTTGCTTCACTATCTCGTGCAGCAACAGATGCAATCGAAGCAACACAAAAGAATAATGCTAGCAGCATCTTTGTGGAATCTCTCTCAGACATGTTCTTTTTGGTAAATTTTTGAATAGGAATATATTCAAAGACGGAATAATATTAGTTTGGAGGATGAGTTGCTAATTGTAAATGGCAGCTATCTGAGGCTTGGGATCTTCAAGTTAATGATACAGACCTTCTTATAGCATGGATTGGCCTGGCAGGGAATAGTTTATCAGTATAAAATAATATTTTGCGATAGACTCGCAAAAATAATTGACCTCAAGAAAGATTAACTAGCCAATATTGCTTCAGCGAAGCTTTTTCCCCTTTTTACGTGATCCTACTTTCAAGGGATATAAAGTAGATGATGATTTAAAGGTTTTCTTTTAAAATTGTTCAAGTTTAACTTATTTTAATAAAAATTTAATAATATGACTTATTTTTGTTATAAATAATAATGTGACTTATAAATAAAATGAAATAAAACACTCTCTTCTAAAAAAAAGCCAGAAAGATGAAGCGTGCAAGCCTTATTAAAGCAATAAAGCCCAAATTTGTTGCTACTTATCTCTAACAAGCAATAATAGAGATAGAATTCACCATAGTTAAATTATCACTAGATTATGCGGATTCCTTGTAGTAGTGATACCCATTGTTTTGAAATTGCATAAGCATAGTTTTTTTTTTTATACAAATTTTAGGAAGGGGTTCAGGCTTAACCCAATCTAAGGACAGGGCCCCTAACTCATGATCCACTGGAGGCCTGTCCCTGTGGGCTCCTGGTTGGCAAACCGCCCAATCCACACAAGTAGGTAGGAGACTTTCATCGCTATTTTTTCACCCCAGCTTCACTTAGCTGTGGAGATGCCTCCCTAAGCGCCGCAATTGAAGGCATAACTAAATGCCACTCTCAGGGATCGAACTCATACCAAGGGGGTCATTCAGGCACTCATTGTCCGCTCCCCTTGCCAACTGAACCTACGGACGATGGGTTGCATAAGCATAGTTAAACAATATATAAAGATAGAATTCGCAATCCGTGGAATTTTTGGTTGACAACAAATTACAATGAAAAACTGCAGGTCAAAATCCTAACCTTAACGATTTTAGCAAATACCCAATGGACTCTAGGATATTGAATCGGTTAAAATAATACTTGTGCTTATAAATTTCCTTCATTTGATTCTGGTCCCTATAATTTTAAACCATGAGGTTTAATCTCTCAAGTTTTTTTCCGTCTAAAATGTTGGTCCCTATATTTTAATGAAAATCTATACCATTTTGCTCATTGAGGGATCAAAACATATGTTTTGAAACTATAGGGACCAAAACTAAAATGAGGGTAAATTATAAGGGCCAAATTTGTTTTGGGAACATGTCAAGGTCAAATTTTTCACTAAAGCCATTTAATATTGTTTTATTGATATAACATTCAAATAATTTTTAATTTTCTCAATTTTTGGATGATAAATAAATATTTGAAATAATATATATATATATATATATATAATATTTTACAATAAGGGAGAATCCCAATTAAATCCAATCGAAATACTAAAATTTGAATTTAGGCCTCCACTTTTAACAAATCTCTAATAAGGTCAAGAGGCTTAACTAAGGATTTCTTAATTTTGTTAAATGACTATAATACCCTTATGTAATTAAAAAGGAAAATTGAATGTGATCTATGCCTCATTTTTGCTTACATGCCATTTTTCCATCGAAATCTGGGATTTACAGAAACCATAATCACATAGAGGCACGTTCAAATCCAGTTTCAGCTCAAGGTAACTCCAATATTTGGATTATTGACATTGGATTCTATCTCCATGTTTCCAGCTTATTGAAATCTGACTTGGTGATCCAGTAAAAACCTAAACATTGAGATGCAGCGGAATGAGGGGATTGCGACGGAGTTTGGTAAACAAGCACTGCAAATTTTTTTTTTTTTTTTTTGCCGGAACAAGCACTGCAATTGAGTCTGGTACTTTGATATAAATTACTCAAAATTAAATATAAAACTGTGTTTGCATTTAGTTAAATAATATCCTTAGCTGAACTCAATGTTTTTTATGGGTTTTGCGGTAAATATAATGCAGAGATGATATTGCCCATCCAGCCGAAAACATCTCCAAGTCATTAGGACTAATATCCAAGAATGCCTGAATTTGATACTCATTAATTAGCAATCATGCAAGAATATTTAAAAAAAACAAAAACATAAAACAAACAAATTAAAAATAAAGAGAAAATATCAAGTTCAACTCAAATAATTAAACCTGAAATCATGCCTCCACCTCCTTCATTTTACCTATTTAATGACATAATGGCATTGTGGTCATTTAACAACATTAAGAAATCCCTAATTAGGTCTCTTGGCCTAATTAAGAATTTGTTGAAAGTAGAGGCATGAATTCAGATGTTGTTATTTTGACTAGATTTAATTAAGATTTTCCCTTACAATAATATGATAAATCAATAAACAAATCAGTATATTATTTTAAATATTTAAAAAAATATTTTTATTTCTTGTTAATAATATTTAATATTATTAATTATATATATTTTTTGCTACTGCCTCTCTAAGATTTTTTCCTGGCTCAGTTCCTATTTCCTAATTTTCTCATAGATGATGATTGTACCAACATTATTGTTCCGGTCCCGGTTGTTAGAACTCTAATTTGGACACAGCCGCCAGTGGTCAAATCTATAATGTTATAGCGGTTGGCAGCTGGCCACGATAGTGGTATTTTTTTCAGACTTTAAGTAATATGATGATTTCGCAACAAAAATTAATGTCTTTGAAGTGGATAAAGACTTCAAAAGAATAATGTTATTTCATTATGATGTGTTTGGGATTATTTTTTTTGGAGGAAAGATTTAGGGGAAATTAATCATTTCGAAAAATCACTCTAAAAAGCCTATATTAGTGAACTTGAGTCCAAATCATAATTTTGGGCTTAAAATTTATTTCAAGTGTTGGATGAGTGTTTTGATGGAAAAGTGCTTTTTACAACATTTCCCAACAACCCACTTACTTTAAGATATACATAAATTTAAGATGTGTTTCTATCATGAAAAGATTGTAACAACCTCTTGTATTCCCCACACAAATTTACCCGCCAATAGAACTTTGCCTATGTGCATGCTTTTGACAGGCACGTATGCAGTGGCATCACACTCATAATCCATTTGCTTTGCTCACCTTTTATAGACAAAAAGCAAGTATTACTTTAGAAAAAATTATTGCTTTAGAAAAAGCAAGCATTACATATATTATCAATTTGTTTTTCTGGCAAAAAAAAAACATATATTATCAATTTACCAGAATATCCCTGTCAAGGAAAAAAGACTTTGCTTTTCCCCTGCTCCTCCTCCGCAGATCTCAGCTCCCACCTCCACCATCCAAATTCCCTGACAACCCACTCATGGATGAAGACCTTCCATCATTAACTTTGGGGTTTACAATTAAAAATTAAATAAGGATTGCATATAGGCAAATATAGAATGGTTCTCTCTTCTTGATAAGCCTTTTATTGATTCTTATGTAATCTAAATACCAAGTAAATACAATGCAAATAATTGGATATTGGTTTTGGGTTTTTCAAATTAATAACTAAAAGAGGAATGCAATTTAATCAAGTGTTAAACTATTGTTTTTGGAATTTTTCTGAAAAATAATGAATGAGTGAGTTGAATTGAGTTTGAAAATATGAATGATGAAATGGGTCTTGATAGAAAGTTGGTGGCTTGCCTAGCTACTAAAAATATTTTGGAAGTTAATTTTTGCATCTAGTCAAATTGAAAACCCTAATGAATCGCATTAGGTTTAATTTACCTAATTAGTGTCTAATCCTATGATCGCATCCGTAGTCATCTCTTAGATACATTATTAAAAATCATTTTATGTGTGTTGAAAATCATCTTAATGAACTTGCTTCCTCTAAAATGAGAGCACAATAGCGACACTCAATATGAATTAACTCAACTACACACCATAGTAATCACATACAATGTACAATCTCATTAAAACATAAGGAAATAAGTTCAATGTATAGTCCAAGAGCATCAAAGCAAAACTCAACATAAATGTTAACCAAAAAGGACAAATGAACATCCATCCAAGTCTCACAAACAAACATGTACCAATTACAAAATCAAACCAAATAGATCACAATACATGTAATGAGCTAATGGAAAACTAATGAACTCCCCTTTGTAGCACATCGAATCTCTAGCCACCTTCCTTTCAACCAAGACTCAAGGGAATTAGCCACACATGTCATTAAATCATCCAACCCAAGTTGCATAATTGAAATCCCCATAGGCATATGAGGTACTGATCAGTCTTAATAGAAAGAGGATAATGGAGCCACAAAATCAAGCAAGTCGATGGTGAAAATGTAGTTGGTCATTGATGTAGAGGATAGAATTGAGATACCAGTGATGGCATTGTGGTGAGAGAGAGTCTAAGATTGACAGAGAAGGAAGGAGAGACGGTGAAGAATAAATGATAAAAAAAAAAGGAGTGGCGGAATGAGAGAGGAATCAGTGGTGGTGGTGATAGGCAAGAACTCCGGCAATGGTGTGGTGGTTCGATGGAGGTCCAATGGTGGTGGAGGAAAACATTGATGAAGAAAGCGGCGATGCGATTTCTGACAGCAAGAATGATGAGTTACAATGGTGAAAATGAGATCTCTGATGACGGTGCTTGTAGGGAATGGTGGAGGTGAGATTTGTTAGTTCAAGTCTTTCACCTAAGAGGTGAGTAAATTGGGTGATAATTAACAAATTTAAACTCAATTTCAAACTAAAACAAGAGAGTCAAGTTAGAGAGACATCACCGAAGTTTGACATAAGAGATTCATACTAGTTCGATCCAAATCATTTTGACCTACATTCAGTCCACAAAAGCCTTTCTAAGATTTCCACTATCTTTCAAGATTCATAAGGTTTTTGGTGCCTCCGTACAAGGAAGTCCTTCTTCAAAAAACAATCGCTTCCCCTTTACACTTTGCAATTAATGCCCACTCAAGATCCTACTATCTTGAGCAACTCACTGAAATAAATGATTCAATAAATGACTCTCACAAGTGCATAGAAATAAACATTGAAGTATAAAATCTCACTTTAAGAGCTTAAAACTTAGCAATAAATGTAACAATAAATTTTTGTGCAGAGAGTTTGTTACTTCGTTTTCATTACTCTTGTATTTATAGTGAGAGGATGATGAATGACCATTGCTCTTGTAAGTATTTGTTAGAGTACTTGGTCATGTGATTCTAGCCATTGGAATATCAAAACATTCTTTGCGTCTAAGGAATTAGCTATTGGAGCAGAAAGAATGTTCAATGTTTCAATCCTTTAAGCATTTAATGCTTCCGAGACATAAAGTGCTTTTTGAATTTTATGTATTAGTCCATGTTTGATCACCTGTAACACACTTAAATACTGATATAAGGAAGTGTTAGAGTGATTGGAAGCAAAAGGAACAAGTATTGAATGTTTATAAATGAATTTCAAGAGATTCGATATGATGCTCTGTTTTCTGAAAATGCATCACTTAAGTGGTCACTTGAGTGATATTCTTATAAACAAGATAGAGGATTGGATAAGTTACTGCAGTGTGCCGTAGTGATCTACGAAATATGATCATTTGAATGATCACTTGAGTGATCTTATTTCTTTTGAAAACTTATCACTAGGAACATCACTGTGGTGATCTAGTGGTGATGAAGATTACAAGATCACTCGAGTGATCTTGTTTCCTTTGAATTTTAAGGAAACAGATCACCAAATACCATTACTATAGTGTTCTGGTAGTGATACATGTCAAACCCTTTAACATTTTGATATTTGCCAGAGTAATAAAGGCATAATTTCACATGCATACAAAAATAGCACAAATATACTAAATTGAGTACTTGTTTACAATGTAGGAAATCCCCATAGAGTTGAAAAAATGTACACAATTTGTCCAAAACTACCAAAATAACCTAACGATAACCAACATCTTTGCCTTCTTGATTTGGAATCCTCAATTATCGATATTTACTGTTTTTCTCTTAGAGCCACTAGCTTCTGTTGGAATGCTTTAAATATTGGAAATGGTGAGATTTAAACGAATCTCACTAGTAACAAGCAATCAGTTATATAAAATGTGAAAAATAAATATACCAAGTACCATATAATGCAATATAATAATAGCACTATAATTCGGATGTGCACTTAATTCAGGGCCAAAGGTCAATTTGAAAACCCTACTTATCCGTGTACCTTAGCTGGGTCTCAAACCACAACTAAGTAATGTGCCCATGACACTGTGCCCCCTGACAATACTGTGTATCATAGTTGGGTCCTTACTGGGCCGGTTGGTACTTGTGCTTTTCCTAAACTACAACTAGATAGTGTGTGTTCATTTTTCATACTATAGAAAATAATATACATGAAGCATATAAACACCCACATAATGTATGAGAGAAAGAGTTACTACCTTAAATCCCTTTTCCTGCACTAAATCCTATTCCGGCTTAAGCAAATTGTCCAATCCTAAAATTTTAAATCCACAAAGAAATCAGTTATTACTTATTCATACACTTTTCCAAACTCACTTTGTTGGTTATCTTAGTTTAAAACTGTAAAATTACCAAAATACCACAAGAGGCCCGGTCTAAGTCCCTTTATTATAAGTCTAACTATACTTTTTCAAAAATTATGACCCAAGTTATTTTTACATAATTTCAAGTGTAGAATCCATTTTTGGCCTCAAAATTGCCAAATTCACTGCCAAAAGATAATTTTGCCCTTGGCAGCCCCTAACTTAGGGTTTTAGGGATAATTTTGTCATTTCTTATTCTAATGCTTTTCACACTTCACACTTAACATATACCTTGCACAATTTTCCCTTCTAAACTCAATGGAACCATCAAATTGATGAAATTCCAGCTCTAACCCTCAATTTTGAGTCTGGCGAAAACTTTCCCAAAATTTGGGAAATATGATACTCCCTCCGGTTCTAATTATAAGACAAAGCTGACTTTTTTGGAGAAATTAAGGAAGCTAATTAAATTACTTTAGAGTATGTATATTTTCATTTTTTTCTTCAAATTAATTAGTTTGTCTAATAAATTAATATATAATCTAAGGATACATAACATATGATATGATTAAGTAACTTATTTAGCTTCCTTAATTTTTCCAAAAAACAAAGTTAACTTTGTCTTATAATTAGGACCGGAGGTAGTATTGTCTTGATTTGACCCTCTAAACACCTTTCTTTTCACTCCTAATTACATGTTTAACCTCTTAAGCACTTATTAATCATGATTTGTATAAATTTGGGCAGCATAACCCCTTAAGGTTTCATCATCCCAACTTTACCAAACCAACCAAATCAACCATAAATCAAGCCAATAACAACCACAACAATATCCTAATCAACAAGATAATCAAGGTTCTTGACATTACCTCTTGATTCCTTTTGGCCTCTTTCTCTCTCTAGGTGTCTTCTTCCTCTCTCTGTTCTCTTATGTTTTTGCTTGCTAAACATGATATTCAAGAAAGAAAAGAGGTTAGAGGAGCTTTTCCATATATTTGGAGGCATAACACTTGAAATCAAGCCTGCTTACCTTAATATTTGCCTCTTGAAACTTTTGAACTCCCTCTTGTTCTCACTCTCTCTCTCTCTCTCTCTCTCTCTCTCTCTCTATTTTCTAATGCCAACCAAAATACGGTCTCTTGAAGGCAAGAAAAGAGCTCTACAAAATATTTCTTACACAGCTCCTTCATGATATAATATTTTATTGTAATTAGCACATGACATTTTTACTTGATTTCATCATCTTTTCTCTCTCTCTCCATTTACTTGATTATCATATTTTACTTCCTCAACAATTAGCACTTCTATGGTAATTATCACGTAGTTAGTTTTTGACTTTTCCACTTGATTTTACTTGGTTAAAAATGCTTTTCCTTGATTAATTATAAGCCAAGTATTTACTTTTTTCCCCTTGCTCCCGTTTTGGCTGAAAATATCCCACTAAAAAGGGAAAAAAATAATTTGTTTCTTGCTTTGTTGGTAATTTACCATTTTGTCCATATTTTTTTTATTTATTGTATTAAATCATGTCTTGCTCTTTTTCCCTTTATTTTGGCCAAATTTCTCATGAATTGCTAGGCTAAAATTTGTGCTCTTCTATTCTCCAATTTGGGCTTCAATAATAGACTTTTTGGAAGGCAAAAATTGAACTTTATATCTTGTTTTAGCCCAATATAATTTTCATGTGACCTCAACAAAGGGTATTTTTGTCATTCTAAGTGTTCCAAAATTCACCATTTTATTCCTCTAAATGTCACAAATATTTACAAGAAATATTGGTGCATAAAAAGTGGGGTGTTACAATGCACTTTTTGCATATCACTCTAGTAGTCACTCAATTGATCTTACACTTAAAAAATTCTCTAGTAATCTGAGCACTACCAAGATCATTGTGGTGCTGTGCTAGTAATGCTCTTTTTGACACATCACTTGAATGAGTTTAGCTTCAAAATATTTTTAGTAAATTAAACGCTAGAATAGATCACCTTAGTGATGTGATGTACATCACTCGAGTGGTCACTTAAGTGATTTTCTCTTTGAAAATTTTTCCCAAAACTGATCAATGTAATAGATCATTGTGGTGATGTGATGGTGATGACAAATTAAAGTATCATTTGAGTGACTAATCGAGTGATATTCTTTTTTGGAAAATAGATCACCAGATAAGTCATGGTGGTGTGATAGTGAAGACAAATTTTCTAACAACACTCGAGTGATTTGAGCATCACTCCTGAGTGATCTATGTTTTTCCTTTCTAGGGGTCACTGCAGTGATGAGTTGCTTTCTAAATTACATCACTCTATTGGTCACTGTATTTTATAGTAAATGACCTTTGTATGCCTTAAAACATTTTTCTAATCATTGCAACCTTTTGCAAAACCTTTCGAACTCCCTCTTAAGCTTTGTTATCATCAAAACATAGGCTCTAACATTCTCCCCTTTTTCATGATGAGAAAACTCAACTTGAGTCAATTTCTTTTGAAAAATCAATTTGTAAAGCTTCTTTGAATCATACCCATAAGTAGCAATTATTCAAATAATAGAATTAGCCATCAATGAGACAAGAGACATGAAGAGTCAGTTTGCTGCACATATTCATGATATATATATGAATGCATCCAAAAACATGTTCAGCTGGACGTAAGGAGATCGCATCATCATAACATGTACATAGAAAGCGCTACTGCAGATTTTTTTTTTTTTTAATATTTATATATGACACACCATACTTGATAGTTTTTAAGAAATTGTTAATATAAAGAGGCGGAATTATGGGAAAGCAATATATGACAGTTATTTAAAACCACCATTGAGTATATGAGATAATATTTGATAGTCTTATATGAAACCCGTGGTATATAAGCTCCCCAGCCCCCCAAAAAAAACACATCATTTACATGATGGTTGTAAAAAAAACACTGTTATATATATGGTGTCAATATATGACGGTTCTTCAGAAAAAAACCGTGAAACTTATATATATGACGGTTTTTCATAAACAACCATAAAATATATGCATTTAAAATCCATTTCTATACCCTATTGTTGCGATTTCAAACTTCCCACCATTGCTTCACGTGCTCATCGAGCAGCCACAAGCACTTATTTCTGCCATTTCCACCGTTATTTCCCCTCCATTGTTGTTGGAATCATGATTATCCTCCTTCCAGTGTCCGTGGCTATCATATATTTCCGGCGTTCAACACTTGTTTTGGTATGTGGGTTCGGTGTTCTTTGAAGCTCTGCAACTTTCATGGCGAAACACATAAAGGTGAGAAATTTCTGCTTTTAACTAGAGTGATAAGCCAAAATTATGCTCTATGTGTTTTGGATTGGTTCTGGGTTTAAGGTTCTTTGAAATTTAGGCGTTCATGGTTTGTTCTTGATTTTCTTTCCATTGTCTCTGTTTCTGTGGTGAGACCAATGAATGCGTGTTCTGTAATGCTGGAATGAGAGTTCTGTGATTGTGTTTAATGACCCATTTTATTGTACTATATGCTGGAATAATGCGTGTTCTTATATGCTGGACAACCAAAGTGGGGTGGGTTCAAAATCCCACCTCCACCACCTTGTTTCCACAATTTTTAAGGAAAAAAAAACCCCACAAAAAACAATAGCCACTGGTTTCACAGTTGGGGGGCATTTTTGTAAAATCACCAATACTTTAAAAACCTAGATTTACCCCAATCACCTCCTCTATGTCATTTCAATGTGTTATCATACTTTTTTGGGTTTTTTTGGGAATTCAAATGGTTTGAATTTACTTTTTTTATAAATTAAAATCATGAATATTAAATTTTAAATCTGCTTTATAAAATTTTACACTTTAATTGTTTTTTGGTCAACAAAATTTTACACTTTAATTGAACTACTAAAATATAACTAAAGGATTGAATATTATTATTTTTAAAGTTATAATTTATAAAGTCATCGGAAAAAGCTATTAACACCGTCCTATGTGGCACGTTCGAATGGTAGAGTTGAGGAAAAGGGGCATTTGGAATTATCAGATGTAAGCAAGCTACCCCAGCGATAGCACGAGCCACCACATTTGCATAATGTCATGAAATAATTGAAGCCATACATTTGGTTTATGAGATTTATACTGTTTAAAGACAATTTCAATAGTTCAGATATAAAATTCGTAACAATTTTTTTTAAATAATTTTTTTTTAAAAAAAATGACGGTTAAGAGGTCATCTGTATTTAGATTCTATATATATTAAAATAATTTTTTAAAAAATAAAAGTAAAAAATTGAAATTAGATGGTCCAAATTTAGTAATGAGCACTCAAACCATTTCAACTCTCGAGCGTGGAATAAAGTCATATTGCATGCACGTTATGTACATATGATGCCAAGACAAGATTTGTGTTCAAAATAAAAATAAATTAAAATTATTTTTTAGTTTACTCTTCCTCCTTACTGGCGCATTTTCTCCAATTATTTAGTAGATCGACAATAAAGGAAGTGAAAAAAAATTATGGAAGTTAAAAAAAAGAAAAAACCTCGTCATCATCTCATGATGCTCACGATGGATGGAAATGAAAGAATCCTTGCCATAGCCCCGCCTTCCCTCCCCTGTTGTATGAAGTGAGATGGGCACACACAATATTATAATTAATCAAATTATTTAGCTAGATCGTATATTAAGGTTGAGGGTTAGTAATAAATATTACATAATCACTATATAAGTACCAAAGAATTCTTTTAAGTTTTCAACAATGATGACAGTTGGGCCTAGTGGCAAATCAAGACTTGAATTTTAACTGGAAGAGATGCCCATATTTAGTGCATGATAAGGCCTCGAACAGGTTTACCTCCAATAGGAGGATGCATGTGCCTAGCGAAAAAAGAAGAAAAGAACCATACATAGTATTCAAAAGGTTTGAATCCCCGTTGTGAAAGGTGCTCACATTTAGTACCCAACAGTACCTCGAATATGATTGCCTCCTATAGAAGGATGTCGCTTAGAAAAAAAATGGTAATTCGACCTATTGACCCAAAATAAAATAAAACAATTAGGGCTGGTGAGGGCTTAATACAAAGTTCCTGTGAGAGCCACGGGAGGCTTGGGCTAATGACTAATAGTTTTGTGGTGTTCATCTTAAATTAATCCCTAAGCCCGTTGGCCTTTGATTAGGAAGGCCTGCCTTATTGACTAAGTCAACTCCAGAGTTTAAGGCTGTGTTTGGGTTGGCAATCAAATTTTGAATGACACCCAATTTGGCATGGTAGGAATAATACGTTACGAAACACATGGATCAGAATTTTACCTAATTAACACTTAGTGCATCACATCTTTAATTTCTGTTATTTTTAAATATTTTTTCATTAATGATGACAATTTTTGATGTAATGACTTTCACCATTTTGAGATCACTTAGGCCAGCAATTACAAAATGCTTGGGCGATATTTAGTACGCAGAAAAGTGCTTTCTCAAAAGAAATAAATGACCCTTCAACAAAACAAAAAGAAATAAATATTATCATTGAAGTTGGACCTTTGAGCATATTTCTCAATCCGTCGGAGGAGCTATTTAATTAAGTGTAGCAAATCTATTTTCGTCGTATGCTTTTCACTTTAGAAAATTCCAACAGCTTTTTCAATGATTTTCAGTGAGATTTTCTTAACCATAAACTATCCTCATTTTGTTTAATTTCAGAAAATTTCACGAAAACATCAATCCTTTAATTTATTTTTTTAAAAAAATAATAAAATAGCGACGGGACGAATCATCCCTAGTCACAAAAAATATACTTGGCCATATTTTTTTCCTTGACAAAAAAAAAAGTATGGGTCGTGCAAAACTTTAGTTAAAGAAAACAATGACTCAATTAAAATGACCTTTCTTTGTTGACGATAAAATGGGAAACTAAAGAACACACCGTGCAAAGGGGACAAGGGGCCTCTCCATTTTCTTTACTATCCACTTCTCTCCACTTTTTTATTTACACTGTTAGATCAACTCTCATGGTTGTGATTTAATATTCTATAAAAATATTATTATAATATTAATTAACAAAAAAGTGTAAATAAATAAATTTAAATGATTAAAATTGAATTTAAATATTTCATATCTTTATACTTTTATTAAATAGTTCATATCTAACGGTGTAAATAAAGAAATGGAGGGAAATGGATGATAAGGAAAATAGAGAGATCCTTTTCCCGTGTAAAGGTGACAAGAATAATGCCATAAGGAAAAAAATCTCTCTCAAATCTTTTTTTTTATAAGCAACTTTTCTTCTAATTGCGCGATATGAGCTGGCGATTAAGATTAGTTATAAACAATAAATATATAAAAAATTTCATGTCTTTTCCAAATATACTCCTATTTATGAAAAGAGTGAGTAAAAAATATGAGAGAGAATGAGTATAAAATAAGAGAAAGGATGAGTAATAAATGATTGAATGATAGAGAATTAGTGGTTCATTAATATAAAGATATGTATTTAATAGGGATATAAAAGAAAAAAGTAGTTTAAATTTTAAGTTAAAAAAAGTTATATATGTATATTAAGAATTAACATTAAAAAAAAAGGAGAAAGTTGCTTATATAAATAGGCAGTAGTAATATAAATAAGTCCATTATTAACTCAATCTTTAAATTAATTAAGATAAAGAAAAGATGTTAGTTCTTTCACTCTTGGAAAATGGAGGACAGAAATACTGCCCCCACACTACCTCTTTGTCATATAAGCACTCGAAAGTTGTGACATTATCTTCGCTGCCCATTCCAAATGATTCAATCATTAATATCAGAAATCGGGGGTCATTATTTTCTTTTTTTTCCCCTTTTAATCTTTTTACATGAAAATTGCTACAAAATCCCCATTGAAAAATTAGTCGTTATCTGATTATTACCAGTAATCCAAATTTGAGTGACATGGCTCCAATTAATGAAAAGATTTTAAGCATCATTTTTTCCCTATTCATATTAAGTTCCAAAAGCTCACCCCAACTAATATTAGCAGACATTATTGACTTTTTCCAGTCTCTTTTGAATATTTTCCAAAGTGAGATGACCTAAAGTGTGGTTAATTAGCTGTAAAGTCTAAGTCTTTTGATATTTTCTTGTGGGAATGGTTACAAGGTCTTAAAGAATAGATTTAATTATCAAAAAAATTAATGGTAAGCGAGAAGCATGTAATGACAAGTTACAATATAGAAAATGACAGTATGTTGGTGCAGCTAACTTATTATTGGGATTTTTTTGTTATTAAATCCCTTCCTTAAAAGCCTTATTGTAATTCTCCTTATTTTGTTTCCTTGTCAATGGTTGTAAACACTTATTCAAAAGTCTAATACACCAAATATGTCTAATATATTGAAAAAGAATTGTTCCCAGAATATCATGAAGTTACAATGTTGTGATAAAACATGGAGAAACATCACTTTTAATGGGCAGTGTAACTCATGGTGTTTTTATATCATTAAGTAACTTTCAAAGTCTTAAAGTATTCTTTCCCCGCAAATTTCAAAGTGGATTTTACTGTACCTAACACTCTAAAATATTTTTCCACTTAAAAGAAGCAACCATGCCACTAGATAAGGCCTTTAGCATCTAGCATGTTTTTTTCCCGAAAGGAGTCTTTTTTGGAAAATGAAGACCTACAGGTCTCAAGGATGAAGAAATATCTGTGTGTGAAGAGGAGAGGGCTGAATAAAAAGGTAGCCGATTCTTGGAGCACGTAGTGCCCCACCTTATCTTAAAAGAAGATGCTCTTCACTTCCTTATTTAACATCCAATTTTCTTTTATACCGCCTATCATTTTTTAAGAATTAATTTATTTTATGTGTGTGTTAGTGTTAGTGTTAGTGTTAGTGTTATATTCATATGTTTACAATTTATGAATCTTTAAAGGTACAAAAATTTATGAATTTGTCACATTTAATTTAGTGAATTGTACTGTATAGTGCTTATTACTTCCACTTAATACACTTCACATCTCTGCAACTTGGCTTTGACAAAAACTGAACAAAACAAAAAGGTAAGCAACACACTAGTAAGCGTTACTTTGGACAAAATTATTGCTTTGATTTGTATTCCCCACACAAATTTACCCGCCAATAGAACTTTGCCTATGTGCATGCTTTTGACAGGCACGTACGCAGTGGCATCGCACTCATAATCCATTTGCTTTGCTCACCTTTTATAGAGAAAAAGCAAGCGTTACTTTGGACAAAATTATTGCTTTTGAAAAAGCAGCATTACGTATATTATCAATTTGTTTTTCTGGCAAAAAAAAACATATTTTGTCAATTTACCAGAATATCCCTGTCAAGGCAAAAAGACTTTGCTCTTCCCCTGCTCCTCCGCAGATCTCAGCTCCCACCTCCATCATCCAAATCCCTGACGACCCACTCATGGATGAAGGCCTTCTATCCTTAGTTTTTGGATCCACAATCAAAAATTAATTAAGGATTGCATATAGGTAAATCTATGATTGTTCTCTCATCTTGAGGAGCTTTTTATTGATTTCTAAGTAATCTAAATGCCATGCAAATGCAATGAAAACATTGGGAAATTGGTTTTGGGTTTTCAAATTAATAAATACAAGGGGAATGCAGTTTAATTAAATGTTAAACTATTGTTTTGGTATTTTTCAAAAAAAATAATGAATGAGTGAGTAGTTTGAAAATATGAATGATGAAATGGGTCTTGGTAGCAAAGTTGGTGGCTATCGTAGCTTCTTAAAATATTTTGGGAGTTAATTTTTGCATCAAGTCAATTTGAAAACTCTAATCAATCGCATTAGGTTAAATTTACCTAATTAGTGACTAATCCTATGATCACATCCATAGTCATCTCTTAAATAAATTATTAAAAACCACTTGATATGTGTTGAAAATCATTTTAATGCACTTGTTTCCTCTAAAATGAGAGCACAATAGCAACATTCAATAGGAATTAACTCAACTAAACACCATAGTAATCACATACAACGCATAATCTCATTAAAACATAAGGAAACAAGTTCAATACATAGTCCAAGAGCATCAAAGCAAAATTCAACCCAAATGTTATCCAAACAGGACAAACGGACATCCATCCAAGTCTCACAAACATGTACCAATTACAAAATCAAACCAAATAGATCACAGTACATGCAATGAGTACTACTATAGAAGATGCTTTTAACATCCTTTTTTAGCCCTTTTAATGTCTGAAAATAGGGGAACATCTATGTGAGTGATATAGTAAATAATGGCAATAATATCCATAAATAAAGAGATGTCTAAAGTGCATTCTTTAGACATCCCTATTTTAAAAAGGGACATCTAAAGTGTTACACTGACACTTTAGATGTCCCTTTTTTAAAAAGGGGATGTCTAAAGCTTTTTTTAAAAAAATTGTTTATATCATAGATCTAGGCTAAACACTATTTGAAACCAGAAATTACATATCATAGTCAATAAAATTATAGATCTAGTATCTGAAATCCAAATCTAAAATCTGCACAATAATAACTTTAAAACTGAAATCTCACAGGTAGAAGATGATAAGAATAAGAGGAATTAGTTGCAAAAAACTCATCTGCCCCTATTACTAAAATTCATTTTCTCGTATTAGCAAATAGAGAAGAGCGACAGGGAGAGATGCACCTTATCTTCTTGGCAGGGACATGGGCCAAGATGCATGTTTTAGAATCTCAATCTGTAGGCCATAACAACATGAGTTAGAAGATAAAATAGATAGGAAACCCAACTAAAAAAGAGAGAGATCAAGATAAAATAATAAAAAATAGTGAGAAAGCAAAACAAATGAGGTGAGAAAAAGAGAGAGGAGAGGAAGAAGCAAGAGTTAAAAGAGCAAAAAGAAGCAAGAAGTTTCGAATTAATGTGAGAGTATGAAACTAACAAATAAAGTTTAAATTCAAACTGTTTTTGACTTCTCAAATTTAATTTAGGGATGCCACCTTTGGCGTCCCTAATGTATATTGGGCGTCATTGATGGACACCTTTAG
The DNA here is from genome assembly GCA_963242795.1 of Inga leiocalycina. Taxonomy (NCBI): domain Eukaryota; kingdom Viridiplantae; phylum Streptophyta; class Magnoliopsida; order Fabales; family Fabaceae; genus Inga; species Inga leiocalycina. The sequence continues at coordinate 25,330,238 of OY725326.1, read as the reverse complement.
GCGTCCCAAAATATTTTGGGAGGCCTAAAGTTTTGGGATGCCTAAACCCATGCCTAAATATTTAGAATTTTTGTTTTTTGCACCAGAAAGGAACTTTAGGCATCCCAAATTTGACATGGGATGCCTAAACTTAACTTTAAATTGGGACACCTAAAGTTTTCCACTGCGTTTCCATATTTACAAAAATGCCACCGATTTTTTTTTACTTCCCATTTTTAAAAGGGACGTCCTTTGGGGTAGTAGTATCTTTATTCTGTAGTAGTGGAGCTACTGGGAAACTAATGAACTCCCCTTTGTAGCACATTGAGACTCTAGCACCTTCCTCTCAGCCAAGACTCAAGGGAATTAGCCACACTTGCCATTAAATCATTGAACCCAAGCTACATAATCAAAATCCCCATAGGCATTTGAGGTATGGAGCAGTCTTAATAAAAAGAGGATAATGGATCCACAAAATCAAGCAAGTCGATGGGAGGAATCAGCCCTAGTCACAAAAATATATACGTCCTCATTTTTTTAATTCCTTGATAAATAAAGAATGCGTACTGCAAATTAAAACTTCAGATAAAGTAAAGAAATGACTCAATTAAAATGAACCTCTTCTTTTTTACTATAGAAGGAGCATCACAGGAGCACATTTTGTAAAGTTGACAAGAATAATGTCGTAATGAAATAAAATAATATAACTAAGCCCATTATTAATCCAATATTTAAATTAATTAAGATGAATATATATATTTTTTTGTCAACAGTTAAGATGAAGATAAGATTTTAGTGATTTCACTCATGGAAAGTTTATTCTCTCTCTGCCTTGTGTCTGCTGCACCTAAATGGAGGACACAAATGCTGCCCCCTCATTCTTACATGATAAGTACTCGTAACAGTGTTTTCACTGCCCATTATCGTTAATATCACAAATAGGGAATCATTATTTTCTTTTTTCCCCTCCAAACATTTTTTAGAAGAAAAATTTCTGAAAAATCTCCACTCAAAAATTTGTTACCTAAAGATAGTTAACTAAGGATTATATCTTTGAGTCGATGCAACTTATATTCAGGTATACGCAAATATCTTCCATGTTGCATATAATTAAATATAAGTTGCACACAGATGAACGAAGAGTTGTACTCATTAAAAATAAGCGGCACCTAGGTCCTTAAATAAATTTTAAGCATTTTTATGTAATAAATTTTGCAATGAGAGATTTTTAGCAATTTTCTCTTTTTTATTTTATAATGATAGGAGAACGTTAGGTGGAGAGTATATTTTTGAATAAATAAGCTTTGTTCCAAGTATACTGAATGGAGTTTATGACATATGAAAGTAATGTGAATGATTATAAGTTGTATTTTATATAAATGATTAATGAATTTTGATTCAATCTTTTCTTGAGAGACTAGAGGATATGTAACCAAGATAGATGAGACTCAATTTATTTGTTGATGTTATGAGTCTCACTTTATTTTATTTTATTTTTTTGTCTTGCCTGATCTATATCCTACAGTCTTTATATAGTTGTTGGCTGAGAAGAGCCAAATTCTAATAAGAATATTTATTCAAACATCATTTAATTTCTTTTTTTAGGGACAAATTAAATTATTCGTCAATTTTTCGATATTACCGACACAACCAAATTTGAGTCCCCTGGCAACAATTATTGAAAAGCTCTTTGAATATGATTTTTTCTATTCATATTAAGTCCTAACATTCACTCCAACCAATATTAGCAGACATTATTTGAATTTTCCCCTCTCTAGCCACGTTGCATTCAAGCACTCCCTCACTACAAAAATTGCTTCCAGTGCCAGGCCAATAAGTTGTTGATTTGAGATTCTCACCTCTTAGAGAATACAAGTTCGAGTCTTGAGAAGCATATTTGTTGGAAGGGCTTTAACCTTGCTCCCAACCTAATAAAGATTAGTTTCAAGCCCAAAGTAACTTGGGGGCGTTTTGAGTTTTTTTTTAAAAAAATAGTTGCTTCATGTTTGGACCAGAGCGTTTTGTTTTTACCTGAAATTGTGTGATTATTATATATTATTATGCATGTGTGTATATATATCTTATAATTATAAAATTAATTAATGAGGTGGCATAATTAATAAAACCACCCTTTAAATGCATATAAAAATATTTTATCATATATAAATAAGGTATTAGGTTTTTTATTCATAAATTAGGAAATGACAATTCCAATATAAATATTATATAAAAGAAGGGATAAATCTAATTAAAATGGTAATAATATATTTGCCAACTTTTAATTAGCTCCAGCCTAAATCAAACAAGAAACATTCCCTCCCCTCCGCCCTACACCAACCAAACAAAACTCACAATCTCTGCTTCCTACCTCCTCCGAAATCCTAATTAACCCCCCTCCCGCGTCCATTAAGCCAAACAAAGCCTTTAAAGATGAATAAATAAATTTGTCAAAAGGACAGGGCCGAATTAAAGGTAGCAGATTCTTGGAGCACGTACTGCCGACAGTCTAAAATTCAATTTTCTTTTATAATGCCGATCATTTTTGAAAGATTAAATTAATTTATATACATATTACATATATATGTTTAAAATTTATGATTTTGTCCCATTTAATGTATTGTACTGTATCGTGCTTATTACTTCCACTTAATATATTTCTTTAACAAAACTGAACAAAACAAAACTATGAATAACACCCTACATAATTATTATTACATTTACAAGAAAACAAAAAATTACAAGAATGAAAACTTGAAAACGTCCAATTGTGAGGGTTAATCTTCAAGATATTGAAACAAACTGGGTAAAGATAACTCTTTTTTTGATCTTTGATCAGAGGTATCCGGCGCTAGATCTGGACCCCGGAATCGGGCCGTCCGAGCAACCGACTAATCCCCGCTGATTTGTAGGTACCTCGATGGGTAGAACAGCTGGCCAGGAGATTTAACGCTGCTCCATACCCAAGGCTAGGGATCAAACCCCCGACCAAGGTTAAGGGTGGAAGAGCCCTCTACCACACGCTCCTGGTTGGGTAAAGATAACTCTAAGATATTGATAACTAAAATGGAATAATCAAGAGATAGGTTGTTATAGTGTTCTTGACTTGTGGGTCTCCCACTAAGCCTATAATTATATGTCCATTGTTAAAGCAACTTGATAATTCGATAACGAGGACCTATAATTTTCTGCAACACGGACCTTCACTTTTCGAAAAGCTACACTTCATTAAAAGATAGGAAAATGAAGGAAGGGGACCAGAAGCTAGTCATACCTTTTTTCCTTGATGATTAAAGTATATATGCATAATATGCATTGCTTTTGTTAAAGAAAAAGTGACTCAATAAATTGACCTTATCTTTTGACTACAACTAAATGGAAAATGGTACAAGAATATTAAAGATGACAAGAATAATATCGCAACAAATATAATTATCTAAGTGAGTTCATGCATTAATCATCTTTAAATTAAGATGTTAGTGCATTCACTCGTGGAAAGTTTTTGTATTTTTCTTTTTCTTTTCACCATAGCAACCAAATGCCAAATGGAGGACAAAAATGATGTCTTTGTTATGAATATTAAATATGTGGATGTCTATTGACTCATATCTAGACCAATTTACTCTTCCATTCTACTTGACATAAAGAAGAAAAGAAGACTTGACACAAAGCAAAAGCAAAAGAAGACAAGGACATAAAGAAGATATAAAGTAACATTGGTCATGTAACCAGAGTTAGATTTCTGACTCTATATAAAGGCTTATAATCGATTGTTTCAGATGAACTTCTCTCTAACTTCTCTCTAGAAATTCTATCAATCTTCTCTTTATCACACATACTTTTATAACACGTTATCAGCATGAAGCTCTAAACAAAGTTTGAACCATGGCAAACCTAGCAAAACTTGAAATTGTGACTCTTGATATTACTGGGAAAAATTACTTATCTTGGAAGTTGAATGCGGAAATTCACCTGAATGCTAAAAGTCTGGAAGACACAATCAAATAAGGGAATCATGCATCTAACCAAGAACAAAGTCAAATCCATGATTTTTCTTCGCCACCATTTACGTGAGGATTTAAAAATTGAATATTTGATAGTAATGGATCTACTTGTTCTTTGGAACAATTTAAAAGAAAGGTATGATCACCAGAAGATGGTCATCCTCCCAAAAGCTCGTAATGAATGGATGCATCTGCGTCTGCAAGATTTTAAATATGTAAGTGAGTACAACTCAGTCATGTTCAGAATTACTTCTAAATTAAATTTATGTGGAGAAAATGTTACTGATGATGAAATGCTAGAAAAAACATTCTCCACATTTCATTCATCTGATTTGCTCCTGCAGCAGCAATATCATGAAAAGGGTTTCAAGAAATATGTTGAATTAATTACTTGTCTCCTTGTGGCTGAACAAAATAATGAGCTTTTATTGAAAAACCATGAATCCCATCCAATAGGCTCAACACCATTCCCTGAAGTGAATGCAGTAACAAATGAATTTTATTGTGGTCGTGGGCATGGCCGTGGACGTGGGCGTGGTCGTGGTCGATATCATGGTGGTTCAAATTCCTACCAGAAGTGGGAAAAGACTGATAAGAACCAAAAAGGGGAAAGCAGTAGGCATTACAAATATGTTGATAATCCATGTTATCGGTGTGGTGGCAAGGGTCATTGGTTTTGTACCTGTCATACGCCTAGACACCTAGTTGATCTTTACCAAGAATCAATTAAAAATACTGGTAAAAGATCAAATGTTGAAGTTAATCATGTTGATCAGGGCGAGAATTTTGAGTATGGCGATATAGATAATAACTATTTGGATGTTGCAGATTTCTTAATATAATTTGAACTGTTATATTTAAAGTTGCTTCTATCATATGTATTAATTTTAATTATGTTTTTATGAAGAATGAATCATATTGGCATCAATCTTGAAGATTTATGTCTCGTTGATAGTGCAACAACCCACACCATACTCAGACATGACAAATATTTTTCTTCTTTGGCAATACGAAAAGCCAATGTTCAGATTATATCTGGTAGTATAAATTTAATTGAAGGCTCCGGAAGAGCTAATATTTTGTTACTTGAAGGAACAAAATTATGCATTGATAATGCATTTTATTCTATCAAGTCTAAAAGAAACTTATTGAGTTTCAAAGATATTCGCAGAAATGGATATCATTTAGAAACAACAACTAAAAATAATCAGGAATATCTTGTCATCACAAATATAGTTGCTAGTAGAAAATGCATATTAGAAAGTTTTCCTATTTTTTCTTCTGGTTTGTATTACACATGTATAAGCACAATTGAAACACATGCTATTGAGAACCAGAAGTTCACTAATGCAGACCAGAAGTTTGCCAATTCAAACCAGCAGTTTGACAATATAAACTAGAAGTTTACTAATGAATTTATTGTTTGGCATGACCGGTTAGGCCATCCTAGTTCAATCATGATGCGACAAATAATTGAGAATTCATGTGGACATACCTTGAAGTGTAAACAAATACCACTATCCCATGATTTCTCGTGTGCTACATGTTCCAAGGGCAATTAATTATTTGCCCCTCACCAAGCAAAGTAGAAAGTGAGTCTCTCACATTTTTAGAACGGATACAAGGAGATATTTGTGGGCCAATACACCCACCATGTGGACCATTTAGGTATTATATGGTTTTAATTGATGCATCAATTAAATGGTCACATGTTTGCTTATTATCTTCTCGCAACCTGGCGTTTAAGAGATTACTTGCTCAATTGATTAGATTAAGAGCACATTACCCTGATTATCCTATCAAGAAAATACATTTTGATAATGCTGGTGAATTTACATCACAAGCTTTTAATGAATATTGTATGTCCCTTGGAATTGATGTTGAACATCCTGTAGCTTATGTTCATACACAAAATGGACTTGCAGAATCATTAGTTAAAAGATTGCAACTAATTGCAAGACCTTTACTTATGAAATCTAATCTCCCAATTTCTGCTTGGGGCCATGCCATTTTGCATGCAACAATGTTAATTCACATTAGGCCAACAAGTTATCTAAAGGTTTCCCCCTTACAAATGATTTTTGGTCAGGAACCTAATATTTCCCATATAAGAACTTTTGGGTGTACAGTATATGTGCCTGTAGCACTACCACAACGCACCAAAATGGGTCCTCAAAGAAGGATGGGAATATATGTTGGGTATGAATCTCCATCAATTATAAAATGTTTAGAACCATTCACAGAAGATTTATTTACAACACAATTTGCCGATTATCATTTTGATGAATCACTTTCCCAACATTAGGGGGAGAAAACAAACATTTGGGTAAAGAAATTAGTTGAAATGAATTATCATTGTCTCATTTTGATCCTCGTACAAAATAGTGTGAACTGGAAGTTCAAAAGATAATTCATTTATAGAATTTAGCTAATCAAATGCTAGAAGCATTTACTGACCCAAAGAAAGTGACAAAGTCACATGTTCTAGCTACTAATGCTCCTATTAAAATTGATGTCCCTGAAGGATGACCTGCTATTAATGAATCTAAAGCACGCCTGAAGCGTGGAAGGCCCATTGGTTCCAAAGATAAAAATCCTCGAAAAAGAAAAGGAGCAAAGAATATAGGTGGTCAAGTCGAGGATAATGAAGAAAAATTAGTAGCTCCAGAAGAGCCATCTCCTGAAGAGATATTATCTCCAGTAGAGACATCTCTATAAGAGAATGTTGTAGTCCCAGAAGAGACCCAGGTACCTGACATATGTGAAAATAATGAGATCTCAATAAATTATACTATTAATGGGATCGAAATGAAGTCAACGTTGATGACATCTTTGCTTATCATATAGCATATGATGTAATGAATGATAATGAGGATCATAAGCCCAAATCCATTAGTGAGTGACAACAAAGAAAAGATTGACCCCTATGGAAAGATGTGATTAATGCATGTTGACTCGTAGAAATTCTTAACATTCCAACACATTTTCTTCTCTTTTTACATACTTTTGGGTTCAAAATGTACATTGAGAGAAGTGTATAGAAGAAAATGTGTATATCAAAGTACAAAGCAAAACATCAAAGAAATTCTTGTTATATTTGTGAATTAATTGAGAATTTATAAATCCCCTCTTTCTTTTGTAGGAGGATGAAGACAAGTTTTAAAGCCTTACAAAAACCAAGAAACAAGGAAAGAGCGAAGAAGGTGAAGCAGTGCAAAGATAGAAGGAGCTTATGCAACTTGCCTCAGCAAGTTGACCAACTGGCTGTGGCAAGTAAACATTCTGAAGAAATTTGCTCTTTGTGTAACTGGCTACAGCAAGTTGATGAACTTGCTGTGGCAAGTGATCTTCGCATGCTCTCTGTGTAACTGGCCACAGCAAGTTGACAAACTTGCTGTAGCAAGTGAAGAATCAAAAGAAGAATTGGCTCTCTGTGTAACTGGCTACGGCAAGTTGACAGACTTGCCGTAGCAAGTCCTGAAAAAGTGCAGCTGTGCATTTTGATGTCAGAAGCAAAAAAACCCTATTTAACCTAGGGAAGGGCGCCGAAATGAGTCATTCTACACTCTGGGAAGTTGGAGCACGCAAGGGAAGAGCTTGGGAGAGAGATTTGGAGCATTTTGGAGGCTTGGGTGCTCTTCTCAAAAGAGATTTTGGGATTTCTACCTTGGTTTTTCTTCTTTTCTCCTCTTTCTCCACTTAGCTTCTTATGTATTCAGCAACTATGTGTAGTATTTCTTTATATTTGAACATGAGTAGCTAGAACTCTAATTTAGGATTACTTTTACCCATTGTATGGATTGAAACTACTAGATTATCTTGCTTTTGTTGGTTAATGAGCATTATATGTTGATTTTTCTTTGAGCTTAATGCTATCTTGTGCTTGATCACCACATGATTAGAGTTGTTCAATTAGAAGATGCTTGAGAGAGCTATTTTGATTGTAGAACTTAAGAAAAATCATGCTAGACTTGAAGTTTAGGGATTAAATGGATGGTTTGTTGTTAGAATAGAGATATATCTAACAACCTAGCATAGTCAAGTGAAGGCTTGCTTTGGAAAGATGATTTTCATTAATTGTAAACAAGAGATTGAATATTTTTAATGAAGATTAAAAATCAATCTTGACTTGAGAGAGCTTGGTTGATGATTTTAGGATCTTCGACTAGCATATAGGCTCATTTAACTAGCATAAGCGAATATTTGCATAGTTTCATGAAATACAATGGGGAAAAAGTAATCCTAAGCCTTTAAACCTTGAAGTAAAATCAATTTTACATTCACCTTTATTTTACCTTATTATTTTTAGCAAATTCTCTTAATTAACATACTCAATTCCACATGATTCCATTCAACCTAATTAAGAACATGGTTAAATTAGTTAACTCGCTTTCATCATAGTCCTCGTGGGAACGATCTCGACTTATCACTTTATTACTTGCGACCCGTGCGCTTGCGGAAGCTAAACGGCGAACAAGTTTTTGGCGCCATTGCTGGGGACTATTGACTAAAGCCTCTTGAGTTAATTAGTGTAATTATGTGCTTGATTACGCTTGAATCCTTTTCCTCTTCTTGTTTCATTTTCTTAATTGGCTTTGTTTTTAAGTATCGTTATAGCTATAGTTCTTTTTCTTGTTTTTCTTAGTATAGTTCTATTAGTTGATAAGTTTGATACTCGTTTTGGGATTTTTTGAATTGTAGGTACTCTTGCTCCGTATGCAAACTGATTTGGAGATTGTTCTTGACGGTGTTGTTGAAGAATATTTTTCTGAAGACTTTGAAGTTGAACCGGAGACTCCACCTCAAGTGCAACCTATCCAAGGACCTGAACCTTTACCAGCACCAGAGCAACCGAGACCATTGCCTCGTCCTCATCCATATTACAATATGGCCAATCCTAATGATGATGACTTGGAGCGTACCTTGGATGAGTATATGGAGCAAGAAAACTCCACCTATCAATTTAGCATCTAGTTTCCTGCTATTCAAGCTCGGAATTTTGAGTTGAAGCCAATCATGCTTCAAATGCTCCAAATGATTGGATTATTCTCGGGAACTCAGAATGAAGACCATACTGACCATTTGACACGCTTTGTACAAGTGTGTGAGAACTTCAAGTTTCAAGGAGGTAACTGCAGATGCGCTTAGATTGCGACTCTTCCCTCTATCACTTGACAAGAAGGCAAGGGCTTGGCTTACCGCTCTACCTCCTAATTCCATCACTACTTGGGATGAAATGGCATCCAAGTTCAAACCAAGGTTCATTCCAAGGGGTAGACGGGCAGTTCAAAGAGCTAAACTCTTGGGTTTTCAACAACAGCCCGAAGAACTTTTTCATGAAGCATGGGAGATATTCAAGGAGCTATGGTGTAGTTGTCCTAACCATGAACAGAAGACCTATGTTTTGCTTGAAGCCTTTACAGCCGGATTGGATGTGCCCACTTCCAATATGCTCAACAATGCCTCTAATGGTGGAATTGGCAAGATGAGAGTTTGTGATATCTCACAGTTGTACGAGGACATCGCCTCTAGTTCCTTGCAACAATCTGAAAAATCACGTTCTAGCTATAGAACATATAAGGAACCAAGTCCTTCGAGTAGTTCCTATGTGTCTAAGGAAATTGTTGCTCAACTTGAAGCAATGGCTAAGAGATTTGATCAACTTGAATTGAAGATAGAGAGAAATTCATCAAGGAATGTGAATGCTATCCAAGCTCCAAGTCCTTCTTGTGAAATATGTGGAGAAGCTCACTCCTATGAAGAATGTTATCATACTATAGAGTCTATGAGTTATTTGAACAATACTCAAAGGTATCCACGTGACAACCCTTACTCTAATACCTACAACAAGGGTATGAGGGATCATCCCAACTTCTCTTGGAGGAATGGACCTAGTGAGAATCCAATTAATCACTATGCTTCTTCTAGTAAGCCAATGCGTCCACCGGGTTTTGAGCAACCACAAAGGCCACAAGAGGGTGATTCTGAGACAAATAAACTCTTGAAGCAAATTCTCAAAGGTCAAGAAAGCTTAGTTGGCACAGTTTCTCTTCATGATACGGCAATCAAGAATCTTGAGATACAAGTGGGACAAATTGCTTCACACTTGAGTGCTCAACCAAGAAATGGTCTTCCAAGTGATACTATTCCTAATCCTAAGCGACAAGTTATAGCAGAGTGCAAGGCACTTACTTTGAGAAGTGGGAAAAAGTTGACGGAAGTGCCAAGCTCAAGCAAGGTTAGTAAAGAGTTGACAGATCATGCTATTATTGAGATTGATAGCAATGAAGTTCTTGATGAAGAAATTGAAGTTGAAGAAGATAAGAATAAAAAGGAAAATTCACCTAAGGAAAACCATGATAACATGGTGAGAGGAAAACATGTTCTACCTAAAAATGTGGATGAGGAGAAGAGGAAGACACACACTTCTCCTCCAAAATATGTTCCACCACCTCCTTTTCCTCAAAGGCTTAAGAAGCATCAAGACGATGGTCAATTCAAGAAATTCATTGAAATGTTCAAGCAACTTCATATTAATATACCCTTCGCTGAAGCTTTAGAGAAGATGCCTAAATATGCCAAATTTATGAAGGATGTCCTTTCTAAGAAAAGAAGGTTTAATGAGTTTGAGATAGTCGCTATGACCAAAAGCTTTACTGATGTTATCAAGAAGATTCCATCGAAGTTGAAGGATCCTGGAAGTTTCTCTATCCCTTGCCACATTGGGGATCAATTCTTGGGAAGAGGATTGTGTGATCTTGGCGCAAGTGTGAACCTTATGCCTTTATCTGTTTTTAACAAGCTAGGATTAGGTGAGGCTCAGTCGACTACTATTACTTTACAACTTACTGATAGGAGTATTTCTTACCCTAGAGGAATCATTGAAGATGTTCTTGTGAAAGTAGACAAGTTCATTTTTCCTGCGGACTTCATTGTTATTGATTGTGAGGAGGACCAAGATACTCCTACTCTCTTTGGAAGACCTTTCTTAGCAACTGCTAGAACCCTGATCGATGTTGAAAAGGGTGAAATTACCATGCAAGTTGAAGATGAGCATGTTACCTTTAATATGCATAAGCTAATGAAGACTCCCAATGAGGCTAAGCAATGCTTCCTAGTTGACATGGTTGAGCAAGTGGAGCATGAGGAATTCAAGAAGCCAATTCATAATGGAGTTGTTGACACCTTGCCATTAAAAGTTCAAACAAAAGGTAAAAAGGTGGAAGAAGGCATGAGTATTTTGAGGGCAACACCAACTGATCCTAAGAGTTGGAGACCGTTGGAATCGATAGATTTGTCTTCCCTTGCTAGATCAAAAATGAAGTCATCTATTATAGAGTCATGCTCTTTTGATTTGAAGAAGCTACCTTTTAAATTTCAACATAACTATTTGGGAGGCAACAATCCACCATTGGGTATATCTTCACAATTAGTCATTCAACAAGAAGAACAACTTTTAGAAACTCTAAAAGCATGTAACAGAGCTATTGAATGGGCTACTGAGGTTGTGAAGATACAAGCATATACCTATAGTGTAATTGGGTTGAGAAATGAAAATGGCAAGGGAGTTCAAGCTAGTAGCCTTGGATCAAAGCACACCTGTGATGGAGAGGTGAACCATCAAGTTTTCACCTTACCTGTAGATGATATAACTTGAGGAGATGAAGAGTCAGGCTAAAGACTATAAACTAAGCGCTTCTTGGGAGGCAACCCAAGTTCTAAAATCACTTTTGTCACTTTTCTGTTTTTGGTGTGTTTTTGGTAGATTTATGTTTGATCTTTGTGTTTTGTAGGAAGGAAAGGTACCCCATCTTGGAACTTAACTTTTGAAGCTTGGAAGAATGTCAATGAGAGAGGAGGAATTTATAAGTTACAAGGGAAATGCATTTCAGGGAAGTTTATTTGACTTTAAGCTCATATATATGATTTTGGAGTGCATTTACGATGATTGGTTAATTTGGAGTAAAACTGATGCTACTGTGGACATTGGATTGATTCTTTATAATGAAATTCATTTGTGACCATTCTTTGCTGGAATTTGAGTATTGAGAGTGATAGGTTGTGATATGCTCCATGAGTGTGCTTTTGTTTGTGCCTTGTTGTCTAGGATGTTCTAAGTCTTGCTTCAATTTCATTTTGCTCATAAATGTTGGTACAGAGCATGTTTGATGGTCTTGAGATTACGTGGGGATGTTTGATGTGTGTAGTCACATGATAGTAAAACTTGCCTCAGCTAGTATGAAAACTTGCCGTAGCAAGTTAGCTATTATTGGTACAATTGCTTTCTGTGTAACCAGCCTCGGCAAGTTTAAAAACTTGCTGTAGCCAATGTTCCAGTGTTCTAGTACTTGATTCAATATCAAAACTTGCCACGCTGTTTTGCTTTAGTGTTCAACTTGATGTGTGGTGAGATTGGTTGGTTCTCAGTGCTTGATTTAGTATGATGTGGTTGATACTTATTGGTCTAGAGCTCATTTGGTGGTTTATAAGGTATTTGGGAATGTTTTATGTGTGTACAGGGTAGCTATTCTATTTTGTTTTTGACAGCTGAAGTTGCCACGGCAAGTGTCAAAACTTGCCGTGGCAAGTGTTTTTTTTATGCTCTCTGTCAGACTGGCCTCAGCAAGTTTTGACACTTGCCGTGGCTAGTGACTTAGAGTTCTTCTCTGTGAAACTGGCTGTAGCAAGTGTAAAAACTGGCTGAGGCCAGTGGTGTCTGAGCTAAAAAAAATCATTTTATCTCTAAAAATTTAAAAAAAAGGTAATCTTTGTTTTATCTCTAAAAAAACGAATAAAATAAAATAAAATAAAAATAAACAAATAAAAAAAAATGTTTTAGACTTCCCTCTTTATCCCTATTTTTTTTGTTTTATTCCCACATCATCCTTATGAACCTACCCCACATGTGAACCCAATCCATTTTTGAAACTCACGGCTTTCCCCCTCTTTTTGTAAATTCCCCAAAGCCTCCATTACCCATAACTTCATCTCCGGTGCCCACATCTACTCCAAGCCTCAGCTCACTCTTTACTCCTTCAGCGAACCTCAAAACCCTAACTCAGATTCGCCCTCAGCTCTCTCATCTTTTGGGCAGCTCCACCTCTTTCGCCATTCGCCATCAGCTTACCCCTCAGCTCACAGATCCTAATCTCTGACCTTCAGATCCACTCTCACCGTCTCCGTCTCCATCGTCGCAGCCAACCTCTCCTCTCACCGTCAGCCATATCGCGTCTCCCTTCACCTCCGCTCTTTCTCCGTCGCATCATCTCTCTCTCACTCTCCCACCATCATCTCCTTCTTCCATCGATCCACACCGCCGCTGTTCTCAATCTCTCTCCTAACCGTCTCTGCTTTCCGACGGTCTCCACTGAGAAGCAGGATTCAGTCGGTGTCTCGGTATTCTTCTCTGTTTCACTGTGATTGCTGTCCAGTCTGCTATTGTTCTTCTCTAAGGTAATTTCCATGTCCTTCATCCATGTTCTGTAGAGTTTTGGTTAGATTAGGATCGAGTTTTAGCTTAGTGAGTAATGGAATAAATCAGACTTGAACTAACAAGAGTTTGACTCATGCAATAGACTAGCGGTGCTACTGATGATAGATAATGAAACGCAAGATTGGAGTTTGGTTTCATTTCACTTATGATTTAAGCTTGCTGAACATTGTGTGCTCTGTTTGACATGGGTAATTGGTTCTTGTGTGTACATAGCAGGAATTTGCTGCTAAAAAAAACTGTTTTGGCACAAGTCCATTGGTTTTAGCAATATTCTATGGGTCCTGTATTGAATTGATATGTATTGGACACTATTGCTTTTCTTGTTATGGGAATTGGGCATTAGGATTGAATTGATACATGATGATTTGAGGATTCATTAATTGTTTTGCTTGCTCACCTTGTATATGCTGGTATTAATGAGAACTGAATAATGTTATTGATTTCTAAAATCTTTCAAAGTTCTAATGTTTGAAAAAGTTCTCTTGATTACTTGCATATACTTAGTGGTGTAGGAATTTTTGATCTACTAGATTATTAGGATTGTTGAGAATTAGGCTTGAACTTAGAATGTGATTTGAGGATTAGTAACTAGCAATTAAGTCCTGAAATTGCTGAATCATCTTCACATATGTTCCACATTTTTCCTAGCATAATAGATTGATTAAGCATTGTCACATGCTCCTAAATGGTGACATTTTGAAATTTATGGGTTGCTGAGTTAAATAGACACTGTTGAATTTCAGTTTTGAACTATGATTGGTGTTAGCAATTTGGAAATTTGGAAATTCATGTGTTAGCAATTTGCCTTCATGTGTTAGCTAGTTGGAAATTCTTCCTCTCCTAGAACTTAGGACTGAATTGCAAACTGCATTTGAGGAGTAGAGAATCACAATTGCTGATCATGGCTTGCTAAAATAGGTTCTGACTTTGCTGGTTCAAGTTGTTACATTTTTCCATGATTGTGCTAAACAGGATTTGTTAATTCAATACTGCCATGCTGCTGAATTTTTGAAGTTCTGGAATCTATGTGCTGCTGATTTGGGTTTAAAAAGATGCACAAGAATTTGTGAAACATGAAAATAATCCTTTACATACTGAAGTGTAAATGGAAGTGCATCCTTTTGTGTTTTTGGACCTATCTTTCATTGTGGCCATTTCTTTGATGCTTTGAACATTCTTCTTTGAACTTGTTCTAATAAGTTTAATGGCTCTAAGTCTGAAGTTGCGATGATGCACATTCACTTCTAGCTTGAAGCAATGAAATTTACATTAAGGCACCCTTTTTGTTTTCTTAAATAAGATTTATTTTAGGTACTTTCAGTAATTTTAATTTTAAGTTTTCTTTGCTGATCACTTTTTTGCATACAAAAACACACATGATTTTGCACTTTCACTTTATATGCCTCAGTTAAATTTCAAATGCCTCATGCTAGAAGTGAATGTTTTCTGTCAAATTGCCACAATGAAATGGGTTACTCAGTTGAGCCTTCACTGTCTGCAAGTTTCATTTTGATTAGCTCCAAATTGATTTTGAAGGTAGTGAGGAGTTAGGTTTAAGCTTGGAATTCTAGTTGAAAGCTTTCGAATTAGATATAATTCAAGTTTGGGGGGTCTTTTCTTTTCTCTTTAAGATAGGTTAGGTTAGATTTCTTTCATGTTGATTGTGTTGCGTTCTTTTGTGAAGATTCTGAGATTTATTGTGTTAATCCAGCTGCCTTTAGCTGTAAATGCGTCCTTTTGCTTGTCATTATGAATCATGGTACACTCCTATGTTCTGGATTAGGCTGCTGATCGCCTTTTGATGTGGATTTTTGTTTGTGGTTCTTGATGTTACTAATGGCTATTGTTATTTGACACTCTTGTTAACATGAGAATATGGCTTTCCTAGCTCCTGATGGCTAGTTTTGAATGGTTCATATAATTGACTCCTTTTGATGAGATGTCTGCTGTGATTGTCAATTGCCTAGCTACTGATGGCTAGTGATAAAAGCATGTACAGGTTTTGGTTATGCTACTGAGGGCCTAATTTTTGCTGGTAATTGATGTTTGTAAATGTGGATTCAATCCTATTCAGGTGATGGCTCTTTTATTTCCCGTTCTTTTAATTGACAATGAGGACATTGTCAGTTTTAAGTTTGGGGGTGAGAGCTTTTTGCGATTTTGACAAATTTGAAACTTTGATGAGTGCCCAATAAAAGTTGTGAAATTTTGAACAGTTTTTGAAAGAAAATTGTGGGAATGTTTGAAATTTCTCAGGCTTAAATTTTTGTTTGTGAAGATGTTAAAAATGAGCTGAAATTCTTATTTATTTGTCAAAGTTGCTTGGATAATCCAATGATATAAATTACTGCTCACTCTTTTATATTTGATAGGGAATTTTGTTTAATGTACATTGATGGATATATTATAGTGATAAATCATGTTATTCAGAAAATTTTAAGCTAAGAAAGCATTATTGGAGTTGATTTTATTTTCGATGTTCTTGTTGAAGGGCTTTGTGGCAATTTGAGTTATATACCTTTGTTTCAAATTTTTAATTTCAGAATAATCTTTGGAATTCTTCAAAGCTTTGATTTATGTCATGAGATTTAGAGAAATGATTAGGGCACTTCATAAAATGCGTTTGAGCCTTTCAAGCTTACCAAATGGATGGTATTCCCTTTTTGAACCCTTATCTTGAGCCTAATAGAAAAACCAATTAGTGATTCTCTTTTAAAAACCTAACATTTACCTACCTTATCCAATATGAAAAACCATGATTCCCTTGCTTTGAGATAGATGATAATTGATTGGGTAGTGGAATGTGGTGATGTGTAGAATATCGAATGATTGGAAAAAGGAGTGTAGAAAGTAAAAGGGTTCATAATGTATAGAAATCAAGTAAAAAAAAAAGAAAAAAAAAAGCAAGAAAAAAAAAGCAAGAAAAGAAAAAGAAAAAAAAACAACAAAAAGAAAAAAGAAAAAGGAAAAGTACAAAAAGGCTGATATGGAAAAGATCAATTTAGTTCAAGTTGGGGGGAGTATGTTTAATGAGAAAAGGAAGAAACCCCTTGAGTGATTATCATCTATCTTGAGGTATTTGTTGATTATCCTTTATCTTTTCTTTTGAGAACCTAAACCCCTTGGCCCCATTGCAAGCTGAAAAGTCCCTTTGATTTCTAAGTCAAGTGAAGTGAATTAGAAGAAAGAGGAAGGAATTGGAGAATGATGAAATTGATTGTTTGAATATGGGTATATGACTTGAAGTGTTGCTTTTAACTTTAGCAAGTGCAAAAAGGATTACATGTTAACTCTATTCACACACACACACACAGAAATTCTTGAAACGCATGTTTTAAATCTATGAAATGTTCATCTTTGCATGTTTTCTTGGTTTCCTATTTCATATAACTTTTTGAGCAGCTAATGAGGACAAATTTATTCATGCATTAATGACTGATACCTGAGAAATTTAGTAAAGATACAAGTTTTTGCTTGAGGACAAGCAAATGATTAAGTTTGGGGATGTGTTGACTCGTAGAAATTCTTAACATTCCAACACATTTTCTTCTCTTTTTACATACTTTTGGGTTCAAAATGTACATTGAAAGAAGTGTATAGAAGAAAATGTGCATATCAAAGTACAAAGCAAAACATCAAAGAAATTCTTGTTATATTTGTGAATTAATTGAGAATTTATAAATCCCCTCTCTCTTTGGTAGGAGGATGAAGACAAGTTTTAAAGCCTTACAAAAACCAAGAAACAAGGAAAGAGCGAAGGAGGTGAAGCAGTGCAAAGATAGAAGGAGCTTATGCAACTTGCCTCAGCAAGTTGACCAACTGGCTGTGGCAAGTAAACATTCTGAAGAAATTTGCTCTCTGTGTAACTGGCCACAGCAAGTTGATGAACTTGCTGTGGCAAGTGATCTTCGCATGCTCTCTGTGTAACTGGCCACAGCAAGTTGACAAACTTGCTGTCGCAAGTGAAGAATCAAAAGAAGAATTGGCTCTCTGTGTAACTGGCTACGGCAAGTTGACAGACTTGCCGTAGCAAGTCCTGAAAAGGTGCAGCTGTGCGTTTTGATGTCAGAAGCAAAAAAACCCTATTTAACCTAGGGAAGGGCGCCGAAATGAGTCATTCTACACTCTGGGAAGTTGGAGCACGCAAGGGAAGAGCTTGGGAGAGAGGTTTGGAGCATTTTGGAGGCTTGGGTGCTCTTCTCAAAAGAGATTTTGGGATTTCCACCTTGGTTTTTCTTCTTTTCTCCTCTTTCTCCACTTAGCTTCTTATGTATTCAGCAACTATGTGTAGTATTTCTTTATATTTGAACATGAGTAGCTAGAACTCTAATTTAGGATTACTTTTACCCATTGTATGGATTGAAACTACTAGATTATCTTGCTTTTGTTGGTTAATGAGTATTATATGTTGATTTTTCTTTGAGCTTAATGCTATCTTGTGCTTGATCACCACATGATTAGAGTTGTTCAATTAGAAGATGCTTGAGAGAGCTATTTTGATTGTAGAACTTAAGAAAAATCATGCTAGACTTAAAGTTTAGGGATTAAATGGATGGTTTGTTGTTAGAATAGAGATATATCTAGCAACCTAGCATAGTCAAGTGAAGGCTTGCTTTGGAAAGATGATTTTCATTAATTGTAAACAAGAGATTGAATATTTTTAATGAAGATTAAAAATCAATATTGACTTGAGAGAGCTTGGTTGATGATTTTAGGATCTTCAACTAGCATATAGGCTCATTTAACTAGCATAAGCGAATATTTGCGTAGTTTCATGAAATACAATGGGGAAGAAGTAATTCTAAGCCTTTAAACCTTGAAGTAGAACCAATTTTACATTCACCTTTATTTTACCTTATTATTTTTAGCAAATTCTCTTAATTAACATACTCAATTCCACATGATTCCATTCAACCTAATTAAGAACATGGTTAAATTAGTTAACTCGCTTTCGTCATAGTCCTCGTGGGAACGATCTTGACTTATCACTTTATTACTTCCGACCCGTGCGCTTGCGGAAGCTAAACGGCGAACAATGCAGAATTAAAATCATTGGTAAAACGTAAAGTATTTGGACTTGTAGTCCTTACACCTGAAGATGTAAAATCAGTTAGATGCAAATGGGATTTTGTACGAAAAAGAAATGAAAAGGGCAAAATAACTAGATATAAGGCACGTCTTGTAGCCCAAGGTTTTACACAAAGACCTGGCATTGATTTTGAAGAAATGTATTCACCAGTAGTGGATGCGACTACTTTTCGTTATTTAATTAGTCTAGCAGTAAATACAGGAATTGATTTACATGTAATGGATGTTGTGACTGCCTTTTTATACAGCTCACTTGACAATGATATTTATATGAAAGTCCCTGAAGGACTTAAGATGTCAGAAGCATCTAATTCAAGTTCTCGAGTATAATATTCAGTTAAGGTAAATAAGTCCCCGTATGGCCTGAAGCAATCAAGGCGCATGTGGTATAATCATCTCTTAATGAATATTTGTTGAAAGAAGGATACAAAAATGATCCGATATATCCATGCATCTTTATGAAAAGATCTAAAAGTGAGTTTGCTATAATTGCATTTTAGGTTGATGATATCAACATCATTGGAACTCCTAAAGAGCTTTAAAAGGCAATTAATTGTTTGAAGAAAGAATTTGAAATAAAGGACTTGGGAAGAATAAAATTCTGTCTTGGATTACAGATCGAGTATCTCAAGAATGAGATTTTTGTATATCAAGAAACTTATACAAAGAAGATCCTAGAGCGATTTTATATAGATAAATCACATCCATTATATACCCCAATGGTTGTAAGGTCTTTGAAGGTGGATAAAGACCCATTCCGACCCGAGAAATTAGTGAAGAAGGTGATGAAGAACTACTTGGTCCAGAAATACCATATCTTAGTGCTATTGGAGCATTAATGTATCTTGCTAATCACACAAGTCCTGATATATCATTTGCTGTTAATTTATTAGCAAGATATAGTTCTTCACCAACACGAATGCATTGGAATGGAATAAAGCACATTCTTTGTTATCCCAATGGTATTATAGACATGGGGTTATACTACTCAAATGTATCCAAGCATGAACTGGTTGGTTATGCAGATGCTGAATTTTTGTCTGATCCACATGATGGTAAATCACAAACGGGCTATCTATTTACATGTGGAGGTGCAGCTATTTCATGGCGATCTATGAAACAAACTATATCAGCCACATCATCTAACCATGCAGAAATTTTAGCAATACATGAAGCAAGTCGAGAATGTGCGTGATTGAGGTCAGTGATACATCATATACGTACAACTTGTCATTTATCTATCGAAAAAATGATCCCAACAATCTTATATGAGGATAATGCTGCATGTATCGCTCAACTTAAAGAAGGCTATATCAAGGGCGATAGAACGAAGCATATTTCACCAAAATTCTTCTTCACTCGTGATTTTCAAAAGGATGGTGAAATAGATATCTAGCAAATCAGTTCAAGTGAAAATCTAGTAGATTTATTCACCAAGTCACTTCCAAGTATAATCTTTGAAAAACTTGTTCATGACATTGGTCTTCGGAGACTCAAAGATCTCAACTGATGTTATTAAGAGGGGGAGTCGATACACGCTGTACTCTTTTTCCCTTATCTAGGTTTTGTCCCACTAGGTTTTCCTAGAAAGGTTTTTAATGAGGCAGCACTCGACGGTGTATTAATGAATGATGTACTCTTTTCTTTGGCTAGTTTTTTATCCCACTGGGTTTTTCCTAGTTAAAGTTTTTAACGAGGCACATTCATAATGGACATCCAAGGGGGAGTGTTATGAATATTAAATATGTGGATGTCCATTGACTCATATCTAGACTAATTTACTCTTTCAGTCAACTTGACATAAAGAAGAAAAGAAGACTTGACACAAAGCAAAAGTAAAAGAAGACAATGACATAAAGAAGATATAAAGTAACATTGGTCATGTAACCAGAGTTAGATTTCTGACTCTATATAAAGGCTTGTAATCGATTGTTTCAAATGAACTGAATGAGAACTTTTCTCTAACTTCTCTCTAGAAATTCTATCAATCTTTTCTTTGAATTTTATCAATCTTCTATCTTATCACACATACTTTTATATAAGTCTTCTATTTTTTTTTTGTGTACTTCATACTAACAATTTATTTTTGCACGCCAATTTCAACTTTTTTATGCGTCATCGCAATGTAAATATACAGAAGAATTAGAAAAGTTGCATGAAACCTGATAACTAGGACTCGCACACTTTATACATACATATATTACATGTCTTTATATATTTATGTTTTATATTGATTTTATAAATTTTACTTTCATTATTTTTTATTATATGTTTTTTATATATTTTTTTAAAAGAAATATGCCCAACTACGAAACTTCATTCTTTTGGAACCACAATATTTTTATTATGCATGAAAGCAAGTGAGGGATTTTGCGCCCATATATCATGAGTATCACAGCATCCCATAGAGTGCTAAATAAATAATCGAAAAACAGGGTGTTTATATAGGAAAGTACTTACATCAAGTTCCTTATGTTCATTTTGTCAAGTTTTCCAATCATATGTGACCATGTGTTATATTTTTGAATTATTATCAATGAACTATAAATCCAAATGCGAAAAATAGCACACATGGTCATGTGTGATTGGAGAACTTGATGTAATGGATGTAAGAAACTTGATGTAAGTATGATCCGTTTATATATATCCTTATATTTCTTTTCATACAACCATACAAAATATAATTCATTTCATCCATCCCATCCCTTTCATTGTTTCTTTTTTCTTTTTCAGTTATAGCTTTTATCTACATCTCAGAAGAGCCATCACATGCATATGGAGTTTAAGAAACGAATGTTATTCACATGTGAATAGTATGACTTATTTCATATAGACGTTATATTCTACATTAGTGAATTTTTTGATTATCATCGGTGTATAAATATATAAAGTATCTTACAAATTATGAATAGCGTGGTTCGTTCTATATATTTATATATGCTTCATATAATTTTAACATATCAGTCATTTTAAACTATTTTGGTTCTCAGGTCTCCACTTCTGCAACTCAGTTTCAGATGCTGAACAAAAGGTTTGATGTGTAACGTTTGGTAAGATTTATTGCAGAAATATTATAATTGTTATGCGCGCATCCATTTTCTCTAGAAAAGCAAGAAAATTTTCAGGACAGGACTCAAGAAGCTAGTAAAAATATAAAAAAAAAAAAATATATCAGAAGTTGAAAAAGTTGCGAGAGGACCTATATATAGAATAATAGACTAGCATCTTTATTGTAATATGGCAAAGATCAGTACATCCACACACATCAGAGCACAAATACTAATTAGCACTGCCTCACACTATTACACAAAACACACAATGGATTGGCAATATAATATTGAAATCTACATAGCCGTTTTTGCAGATTGAGGAATTACTATAGGACTCCTCAGTTTGTGCTTGCCATCAGTCCAAGTCAACTCTCCAAATAAATGCTCTGAAGCTTTGGCTAAACGCGTTGCCTGCAAAATAACCCTATAGCTCTTGTGTTGCTTTTTCCTTTGAAAGGTCAAAGTTGTAGGAAGAACAACAACCTTAACTCCTCTTAGGGCTTTGACATTTACAGTATATGTGCCTGAAGGCCCTACATTTGTTAATGTACGAGTAACATTTATAGGTTTTGCACCTAGGAAAAGCACTGTGATAAGTTGAAATCTTCTAGCCTGTAAGACCTTGGACATTTGTATGGCTTATTGTAATTAATGGCTTCAATTATTCTTTCTTCATAAGCAGAAGCACATAACAAGTTGAGGTAATCAGAAGGCTTCAGATCATAAACAAGTCCAGGGTCCATTGCAATGTTGGGTTTAACCTAGCCTGTACCATAATGAAATGGAGTTGCCACTTGCCCATCTTGTTCGTCCTCAATTGGTCTATTGGTGTTATCCACTATGCTTGCTACAACAACATAAATTTTTTTATACTTGTAAGAACATGAAAAAAGACCAATGTATATATTCCTCTTATCCTATTTATAAATCACTTTCAATTTGCTTCATACAGACCAGGAAAAAACTTAAGCCTTATTAACTCTACTTATAAATTTAACTACATTTTCAACTTTACCCTATGAAAACATAGTCAACATAATCATAAATGAAGGGTATAATTGTACGTTTATATGGAAAATTTCATGATGCAACTTATAATTGTGAGTAAAATAAACCTTCTCTCTCTGCCCCATAAATAAGATAGGACTAGAGGAGTAAGTCATACCAGTGTTCATGATAGCTGATTTGATCATTGCAGGGCTCCAGTCGGGATGTCCAGTTTTGAGAAGACCAGTAATGCCGGCAACATGAGGACATGCCATGGAGGTTCCAGATAAAGCATTAGACTTAAAGTGACGATCGTCCGAATCTAGGTTGGTGGGACTTGCAGCAGGTGAAAAAGCAGCAATTATATCCTGTCCTGGTGCAGTTACGTCGGGATGTAATAAGTAAAAAAAAAAAAAAAAAGTCAAGAATTACAATACTTGAAAACTAGGGGAATAAGACGGTGAAAGAGTGGATAACCTTGAGGATTGAGGGAAGATCAAGTTGGGTCCCCTTGATGAGAATGCAGAAACTATTGGAGCTGGCCTTATTGGTATAAATGTTTTTGCATTATTCATTGCTGCAAGTGGCTTCCTGCATTATATGTAAATATAGAAATTGAGCACTGTTGCGGAAAATTATTTTCAGCGCAATTTCAAAAATGGATTGGTGGATGAGAATGAAGTATATATAATAATTACTTGTTTCTGGAGAAATACGTGTGTTCTATATAGAGCTGGGAATCAGGGCCGGCCCGGCCCTACAGGGCTGGCCCTTGATGGGCCAGGGCCTAACAGGGCTGGCCCTAAAGGGCTTAGGGTCAGGAAAATTGCAGTTTTTCAAGGTCCGGCCTGAGAGCATCAGGGCCAGGGCCGGCCCGCAGGGCCGGGAAATCCTTTTCACAATATTTAACTATTTTTCCTGCAAATTTTTCCCAGAGAGATATAATTAGTAAATAACAACGATTAAAGTTCTAATTTAATACATAAATGTTGTCAACATTAAGGTTTAAATAACACGTCTCTTGCAACAAACAAACACAGTTACTAATGTATAATCAAAGGTAAAATCATGTCCATAAATAACTCACACAAAGGTCAAAGTATAAGAAGGCAAGAAGCTAAATACTCTAACCTCTAAACAACATGAGTATGACAACTATCATTTTCACCTTCTTCGCCACTATCATCAATTTCAAGGACATTTGATTGTGTTTCACTTTGAGCAGTAGGTTCAAGTAGTAAAATAATTACAACCTCCATAAAAAATCATACTCTATCAGGCAGAATAGTATATAATATGATTTTAGTCTAAATAGGTAGAACAATACACTCAAAAATCACAATATGATTCAATTAGACAAAA
This sequence comes from Inga leiocalycina, assembly GCA_963242795.1. Classification (NCBI taxonomy): domain Eukaryota; kingdom Viridiplantae; phylum Streptophyta; class Magnoliopsida; order Fabales; family Fabaceae; genus Inga; species Inga leiocalycina. Next base: position 25,306,278 of record OY725326.1, on the reverse strand, counting down.
CAATATACTCAAAAATCATACTCTATACAATATGAGGACAGAGTGACATATAGATTCAATAAGGTAATTCAAAAATGTAACATGGTTCCTTTCCAAGTAAAAAAAATAAAAAATAAACGGGCCTAAAGGGCTGGTCCGAGGCCCTCCTGGGCCGGCCCTTTTAAGCCCGAGGCCCTACAGGGCCGGCCCTTTTAGACCCGACTTCTTTTTTAGGCTACAATTTACAAGCCCGGCCCTTGAAGGGCCAGGGCCTAAAAGGGCCAACCCGACGGACTCGGCCCGTTTTCCCGGCTCTAGTTCTATATTACCCTCACTCGAGCCTCCACCTAGAGGAACATTGGAAGTGTCAATAACCTGAGCATCAGAGGTACGTGTGTTCAATACCTTATCATTTTCTAAAATCATTTGCACTGCGCCTACACGCTTTGCTTCTGCGTCCTTGTCCACTGGCCTTAGGCTCCTTCCTCTTTGGCATACTAATATGTTACCCCTTACTTTGGTAGGATCAAGCGTTCCAGTTATGCAAAGCTGACTGCAACAATATTCATACTTTGGAGAGAAGTATTTGAGAGTTTGAGAGAGAGAGAGAGAGAGAGAGAGCATCAGAGAATAGTGAAATTAAATTAAATTCATTCTTACGCATCTTCAAATGTTGCATTAAGAAGCTTGACATTTCCAGCAATGACCACAGGAATTAACCTCTGAGATGTTGAGTTTGTCGCGACTCGTGCCCTGATTATATCAGTTGACAGAGTTTTTGTTAGGGTGTTGGATGCATGTACATGTTAGAGTTGTCTTTTTAGGCTATTTTGATATACTCTCTTTTCACATTATATACTTTTAATCTCTCTTCTAATTAATCGACTTCATAGAACTAGTTTTAGAGCTCACTATAATTATGAGCTATGTGCAGTGAGATCTATATTGTTCAATAAAATTTTAATGGTTTTGATTTACGATTTTCAATTAATAATTTTTGGAAAATTTGACAGTTAAGAGACTTTATTTCACATTAAAATAACAGTTTTGAAAAAAAAAAAGGTAAAAACTAAAAAAATCAACCGATTGAAACCATTCAAATTAAATATGAATTTACAATGATGATGAGCTCTTGGTGCTCATCATTGGAATTAAAAATAGTTGCGGCACGTTTTTAATATTCTAACAAGTTTAGAGAGGGGAAAACTAACAAAATAAATATGTAATTATTGAAAGAAGGGAAAGCGATACAAACATTAATGCGTTGGCCATTGCCAAGGGTAATATTGTTGCTGAATTCCCTGTCTATGGAGCCAGAAGCAATAGTGAAGACCCAAGGCGCCACATTTGTGACAGTTTCAGGTTCTGGTCCGTCATTACCGGCGGAGGCAACAACTATGATTCCTCTGGAAACTGCATGGAAGGATCCTATGGAGACGCTTTTGGTCAACATGTCATTAACATTCGGCACGTGCTCCGGCCAATGGAAACAGAGAGAATATCAACTCCGTCATTGATGGCTTGATCAAAAGCAGAAAGCATATCTTGGCTTCATCAGGGCACTGTTAAGCAGTGTTACGATTCCAACAAACCTTGTACACTGCGAGATGAACTCTTGAAGTCTCCGTTGGCTGTTCCATTGCCGTTGTTCTGAACGCTGACGTTTCGCACGGAGTTACCGCCTACCGTCGACAGCGTGTGGGTCCCACGACCTCCACGTCACGTGCGCTGATTCCACCTGTCAGCCTTCCGTGTTTTATCTCGTACGCGTCATAGAACGTTTTTGCTCCAATCGGCTTCCTGTTTTATGCACATACGTACCAAATCATCCTTCATCTCATCTCAGCCCTTGAGTTTGCTCAGATTTTAATTACTTCTTCTTATCTTTAATATAAGATTCCATTGACATTTTTAGAAAAATTAAAAAATCTAAATAAATGAATTTAAAGTCTTTATATTTATATTATTTTCAAATTAATTTTTCTAACTTAGAAACTGATATATAATATAATAATATTCAATATATGTTATAATTAAATAATTTATTTAGATTCTTTAGTCTGTTTGAAAAAATCAACAGGATCTTATAATATAAATAACTCAAGTTTTGATGAAATTACCTGTTGCAAAGAGTTCTGTTACGTGGCCCAGACAGACTATAAAGCTCGCATTCTGATCCTCCACGCCACTTCTTTGGAATGCGACCGTACCCATCATCTCTGAAGCTTTTGGATTCTGGCCATACACCTATCCAATAAAACAATGATCGAAATTCTAAATCTTGTTGCAAATGTTTTCAGATTTAAAGAAACTTATATATAAATAGCTTTATGTACGTTGATCGATTTCCTTTTAGATGCCAATGCCGATAATCACATTTTGACCAAATCTTCCTTTGACCCAAGCTGAGTCAGCTCTCACTCTTCCATCTTTTTCTTGTCCTAAAAAAGCCCATCATGACCTGGTTGTGTGCAGCTTTTGCGATTGGCTCAAGAACACCGACACTACTTTTGGATTTTCTGCGTCCAATTTCCAACCATTTTATATAAATCATCAGTGTCAATATCCAATACCAGTATATAATATAAAATATAGAATTTACATAAAATATATGAATATGGGTGTGTGTGTGTGTGTACATATATATATAAGGGGACGAATGTCTCACTCCTGATCTCTGCTGCCTCATGCTCTTCAAGTAAAGCAGCAAAGCCATTGATGTGTCGGTTATATGAGTAAAAGATGGCTTCTTTGGCCTTTTCATGGCTGCCAAATTAAACATTTAACTATTCAAATAAGTACTGTAAACACAGGATTCTTTGAAGAAAGAGAAAAAGTTTATTAAACCCTTCAAAATAATTGAATCAGAGGTTGATTTAGAATAATAGAATACGTATCCAAAAAGATAGCCACGTTAACAACCCAACAAAAAGTGAAATGGATAATAAAATAAGTGCTAATCACATTTTCATTTATAATGTCACTAGTTTTTCTTTATGCGAAAGACATGAGTGGGTTTGAACAAAAAAAAAAAGACATGAGTGGGGGCTGTCGGTTGAGCCTTTAATTTTCTGAGTCATCCCTGATCCAAATTTTGCCTTTTGCCTCTGCTTTATAATTTAAATCTTATAAATAAAAACAGATATATTTCCGTGTGATTAGTAGAAACAAATTCTCAGCAATAATGCATTAGGAGAAAAATATATATTGGAAAAAAACCTACGTAATTACACAACTGCATGATTTAAGATCATGTGTATTATTTTTATTAATAAACTTTAACTTATGACAAAAACGGAACAACAACAACCCTTGCGCCAAAAACATTGTTTTCTGCTCAATTGAGAGAAATCATATTCATGTCACATGTATACAATTCATACAATGGAACTCTTAGGATATGTTTGGATGGAAAGAAAAGTGAGGGGAAAATAGAGAGGAAAGAATAGTATCATGGAAAACTTCCGAAAATGGCAAAACAAATTTATCATTTTTTGGAGTTTTCCCTTTTAATATTTTTTCTCCCTTAATTTTCTCTCCATTCAAACATAGGGTTAATCTCTTCTTATCATAATAACCTTATATATATATATATATATATATATATATATATGTATCTACATTGTATGTAGATTAAGAAAATTAGTTAAAATTACTTAAAAAGTAAGAACCTTCTTAATTTTATAAGATTACCTTAATTAACTTACAATGAGTGGTACTAAATTAAAGGGGGGAAACATAACACACATGCAGAGAGAAATGGTAACTTTGAAAATGAGTCAAAAAGGTTGATGAAACATGAATGTACCTTCCTAAGTCGGAGGCAAGCAAATCATAATGGGAACTTGTGGCCAAGTCCAAATCAGTTATTCAACCATATTTTTATATATAATTTTCATAATTAAATTGGGATTTTCATGCATTTTCTAGGACATTATTATATGATTAAGCACTAATTTTAGTTAAGGACAATTGTATTGAATTAATTGCAATTAGGAGCAAAATAGTCATAATTTGTTAATTATTTTGTGTAATTTTTTTTAAAATTTTAATACTACCTTATGCTTAATTTTGCATTGTAGGTATTTTGGAAGAAAATATGAGATTTTGGGGTTTCAAAGTTAATATTTTGAATATTGGGAAAAACTATAGAAATGGCCTCACAATTTCTGAAAATTTCAAAAATATGGAGAAAAGTACTTGGGAAAATCACAGAAACGGACCCACGTGTTCAAAACATTTTATCTGAGCTTCAAAATATTTCAAATATTTTCACTTAAATCCCTCCTCATAACTTTTTAAACTTTTCAAAATGGTTCTTGGTGGCCATTAGGCATTCCTGGAGCTGAAACAGAAATCAACACGCACCACCATCATCACCCTCGCCGGAAGTTTCCCTCTCTTCCATCATTGTTGTTTCTTTGCCTCTCACTCTGTTGGACTTTGGGTCTAAGTTCCCCTTGATGGGCCGGACTATTTGATTAGGAAATAAGTAGCCTAATCAAATAAGAATAAAATCAGCATTAAATGCAGCTTGGGGAATAATTCAGCAATAATTATGGATTTGTTAAATGAGGAACAAATCACCATAATTAGGGAATTAATCGAGAATCAATTAATTGCTGTCTTGGAGAGCAAGAAGAAGTGCACACGTTTTCTAATAAGTGGCTTCCATAAACCACTATAAATAGCGTGTGCATCCTCAATTGCAATTCACCACGCCATTGAGTTTTCTGGCAATTCTCTTCTCTCCTACCATCTTTCTGGTTCTGGTGATCTACTGTGCAAATCACTATTAGGCTCTAGTAGTCTAATAATTGTGTGGGCACAAGTATGGAGTATTGAAGCTGTGACCCGGATCCGAACATGGATTGACCCAGGTACGCCTAATTTCCTTTTAGTTATATTTTTCTTACACACTCTAACACCACAGCCTCCACCATCGGTCACCTCCACCGTCAAGCCTCACCACCACCCGGTCGATACTGTTGAGACTTTCACCATCACCGTCCTTCTCTGTTCTTTGCTACTGTCTGGCTTTGGAGAGGACAAGCTTGAGACCACCGTCGCCGGAGAAGGGAGACGAGACCACTGCCTTCTTCGATTTCACCATCTTCACTGTCATTCTTCAGAGCCATTGTCGGGGAGAGAGAAAGGGAAGACCACAGACCCGCCAGCCTCCTCACTGTCAGTTCGCCCTCGTCACACCACTGGAGATTACAGTCCCGACCACCATCTCTCCTTCCTCACTGCCACAGCATCACCTTCAGAGCTCAGAGTCGAGTTTGAAGGACTCAGGATCAACCCAGAGCACCATTCAACCTTCACTGAGATTTCCAGCAAGTCTATGATTTTCCGGCGAGTTCATGAATATTCCACCGAGGAATGTCCAGATTCCGGTGAGTGCTTCTTGGTCTTGAGCATAATGGACTGCAAAGGGGAGTTTTTCTATCATTCCATTAATCTAGAATTATATATTTTGATTGCCTAGTTTTAGGAATTATTACATATATGATTTTGGAACTGAGATTGATTTTAATTGTCTCTGTTGGTTTGATACTTGTAGTCGGGATTGGATTTTGTAGTGTGAAAATTATATATGTTTGAATTTTTTTGTGGTTGCAATGACATTATGGTAATTAACGTGCTATTATCTAGTTAATGTGGTTGATTTGTACCATTGAGGGGTTGTTTAGCACTTAATTTCAAGAAGACTCATGTTATATTATTCCAATTTCAATTACACATTATAGACTTGCCGGAATATTCATAAACTCGCATAGTAGTTAGCTATATTTGTAGGAGCAACTATTAGTTGGGAATATTAAACTCAAGTGTTATCTTGAGGTTTTTCTTAAGACTTCATAAATTTTAACTCCTATAATCTTTTTGAGCAACGATATTCACTTCTTCATTACCAAGAGCACCCATCATTCATATTTTCAAACACAATTCCATTCACTCCACCATTTTTATAGAAAAAACCAAAAATAGTTGTTTAGCTTTAATTAATTTTCATTATTCCTTTAGTCATTAATTTAAAAATCAAAACCAATTTCCCCTTGTTTTCTTTTATTGCATTTGCATGGTATTTATATTACTTAGGATTTAATAAAATGTTTCTCGAGAAGAGAAAACGATATTAGGTTTGCCTATATGCAATCCTTGGTTAATTTTTGATTGTGGACCCCAAGGCTAACACACGAAAAACGTCTTAATCAATGGCGCCATTGTTTGACTCCTTGATTAGCTAAGTGTCAATTTTGTTTTTGAATGGGGTTATTGAGCCTTATAGTTTGCATTTTAGTTAGTTTTTGCATTGTTAGGTAGTTTTGCATTTGTTAATTGTTATTGGTTTTGTCTCAGTTTAATAGTTTCCGTATGATCTGTCTTGTATTTACATATAGATAAAAAAAATGATTCTGGAAAACAAAAGACAAAAATTTTAGTGTCTTAGTTGAGTCAATAAATTATGGACCCTTTGAAACTTTGTGCTATTTTGTTTTTTAAATCTTATGTTGTTAAAAGTCATTGCCTCTATAGATAATTGTTGCTGCTCCTTTATGCACGGAACTTGCAGTATCATTTTGAGTGTTCATTGACTGAAACTACAAGTGCATTACGCTGGAATTGAGCCATTGAAGTATACATTACTTGCTGCCACTATTCTTATACTGCCATTGATGAATTTTCGGTGAGAAATTGTTGTGGAAAGTTCATACTATCTTGAGCTCCTGTAATTCTCACTAGTGTGATTCTTGGGAATTTGCTTGCAACTAGATCATTGGAATTTTCTGATTATTATTGATAATTTGATAGCACCATTACTAGATCATCATTTGAGTTCAGCTATGTGACACTGGAACTTTCTTTTGTTCTTGGATGTGAAGCTGAATCTGAGTTGCTTAAGTGAGATTGTGTCAAGCATTGCTGTCAAGATTGAGGATTCACTGCTATAATTCTGCCTGTGAATGATTCTGAAAAAAAAAATAAAAAATTGAGAAGTATAGTTAGTTGAAACTTCAAAATTCTGCTGAGATTTGTGTGAAAAAGATCATTCTTGTCATATATTTGCTTGCTGTCACATATTTGCGTAATTAGCATTTATGTGATTACTGAGATTTCTGGTCACTGAAATTAGTTTTTGTTACACCGTGGGTAATAGTTACTGTCATAAGTGTGATTGATGTTGGGAGTATGACCTGTGTTCATTGGAGTTACATTTTCAAACCTTTAGCTGCTGCTATGAGTTGAAATTTATTGGAAAAAAAAAAATTGAGGTCTGAACACCCAAATCTGTTTTAAACAAGTCTATTGCATGGCTTGAAGCATTTTTGAACTCAAAGGTTTACATTGGACTTGGTTAAACTATCTTCGGCACTTGCTATGGTATTGATAAGGCCTTGGAACCAATTCTTCTCTTGCTGAAATTTTGAGATCAGTTTTAGAAGTCTTAAAGATTTTTGAGTTCCACTCTGTGAATTGTTTCCTTGGGATTTTCTCAAGAAAAAAAAAAGAAAAAAATTGGCTTGTGTGGAGCTTACTTGTGCATAGCATACTTCTCCAACTTGGTTTTCCGTTTTCAAAAGAATTTCTTGAGTGATTAACTACTGTTATTTGTGTTTTGTGCTGAGTTTCAAACTGTTATAAAGGTGAAAAATTGGAATTGTTTGAGGGGAAGTTTTTGTCGCAGGATATTCCGACTAGTGCTATTATAACTAGAGCTTGCTGTCATTGGTGTACACCTGCTGCTAAACCAAATTCTTGGTAGAATTGGAACTGGATCACTACTGTTACTAGGCTGAAAGATTATTTTTGGTGTGACTAGTGCATGTTTTTCATTGCTATCATGATTTTTGTGCTCTCATAATTGGCTGAATTGATGTTGTGGTCTGTTGGAATTTAATTACTGTCAAGATGAGTTATTCTTGCTAAAATTAAAGAGCTAATTCTGTTCTGCATCTCTGCATTACCCTCTGAAACTCTTGGTTACTGTGGAATTGATAACTCAGATTTGTCAATAACCCTGCAAATCATATCAGTCATTTAGAGTATTGTTGCTGATTTATAAATCTTGGAACTCTTTGCAAAGTTGTTGGACAAGCGAAATTCAATTTACTAAGCTTCAAACTGCTCAAACTGAGAGCTCAGTACTTTTTTAATTCTATCTGTGATTGCTGAGATGTTGAGGTTTCTTTAGCAAGGATAGGTCTGCTGTGAACTTGCTACTGATTTTCAGAATTACTGCCATTTGCTTGGGTTTGGTAAGTTTACTGTCATTATTCAAATTGAAACTCTTTCTGCTGTTTTTGCCTTGTTGAATCTCATTCATTTGCAATCACTTAAGCACTTGTGTCCTGGAAGTACCCTGTTCCATTTTGCTTGGATTTGCACTGTGGACTTTGTCACTGACTGATTGCATTTTACATTGATAAATCTGGTTTCGCATTAGCTAAGTCTTATAAATATGAATTTTGTTCTATTTGTATCTGGTTGTTGCATTGAAAAAGGGAAAGATATTGTGAAATTTTTGGAAATTACTTGTTGATAATTGTGATAAGTAGTTGCTCTCAACCGTGAGTTCTAATTTGCTTATTGGATCAGATTTTTGTAATCTGCATCTAATACAAAATTGCTGAAATTTTTATCTCTTGACTTGTTGGAAGTTGCTTGCTACTGCACTGTCATTTTTACACTGTGACTTCATTGAACTTGTTGTCTTCTTGGGAATTGAAGTTGAATTTCTCACTTGGAATTGTTGAAATCATTGCATTCTTGTGCTGAATTTTCAGGTTGCAAGTTGTGAACTTGATTGATTCTATTGAACTAAAGTGAATTGTGAAATTAAAAAAAAAAAAAATCCGAGCTGAGGAGCCTTCTCTCACTATGACTGGATTTTGCCTTGGGAAGTCAACCTGATTGCACATTGTTGGCTCTCAAAATCCAACTTCAATCTGTGAGTATCAATTGTTTACCAAACCATATCCGAAAAATTTCAAGAACTGAATTTCTGGATTTTGACTCAGATTTGATCTTCAAGCTGAATTTCTGCTGTGAAATTTCGCTGTCTATAACTTGTGTGGTCTGTGTGCTTTATTGTAGTTACTACGGTGAATCTTGACAGTTTCTTGCTTGTTTTGCTCATACACTTGCTACTATTTTGCTGACTTGCTCTTTCTTAGATGTGATAATCTTGGTCATTAGTTTTTGCTGAGATTTTGTAGTCATCATGAACTTTGAATGTGCAGAAATAACTTGTTACATTTGAACTGTGTTGTGACAAGAAAATTGGCAATGAAAAGGCTGACAGTTTGGTAATTTGCATGCTGAAATTTCTGCTTCTCTCTTTGAAATATGCACTTTTAGTTTGAGCTTGCTGCATCTAGGGATATTAACCAGCAATTGTGTCCAAACTAAATCACTACAAAAAAAATGTGATTTAGTAGCGGTTAAAAATGGATATTAGTAGCAGTTTTAACCGCTACAAACAACATTAGTAGCAGTTAGGAAAACCACTACTAAATCATATGTTGCAAGCGGATTTGTAGCAGTTATATAAAACCGCTACTCACAAAAAATAACCGCTACATCCTTTGTAGCAGTTACAAAAAACCGCTACAACATCCCCATGAACGAAATTTTTTTTAGAGATTTTTGTAGTGGTTATATAACCACTACAAATATAAAAAATTAAAATTTTGAAGGCGGGAAAAGAAAAATGACATTTTTTCAATTTTGTAGCGGTTAATAAACCGCTACTAATTTTGATTTTTTATTAAATTTGTAGCGGTTATAAAACCGCTAGTAATTTCATGAAATTCAAATTTAGCGCCAAAACATTTAATTTGAGTTTAAAAAGGCGTGTTTGTTAGTAGCGGTTTAATAACCGCTACAAATATTTAAAACTTTTTTTAAAAATATACGATCATTTGTTTCTATTCTTTTAATATTAAATTAAATAGTTTATTTTTTTATTAGTTTATCTAATTTAATTAGCTTATTAATAAATTAAAAGGAAAAATTTAATTTAATTGGATTAGTATAAAAATTATATTAATAATATTATCAAGGATACATAGGTAATAAGGAATTATTATGTTGTCTAATATAATGTAATTGTGTATGAAAAATAGATGAAAATGAGATACAGCTCTAAAATATCTGGAAAAAAAATGGTGAGAATAAATTTTATATAAAGGAAAGAAGTATTGTAAAAAATACAAAAAAACTTATTACCATATTTGATCGTATTATTCAGCTCCTCTACTCATACAAAAAGAAGTTATAAATGAGAGAAAATGAAAGAAAGGTAAGGTGAAAAGAAATTGGGGAGTATTTGAAATGAGTTGTGGTAAGGGTATTTATAGGGATCCACGTACTATTTGTAGCGGTTAATGTATCGATTTTGTAGCGGTTTAATAACCGATACAAATATTATTTTTCTTTAAATTTTATTTTAAAATTTTTTTCCAGTTTTTTTTAAAGACAAAAGTATAATTTGAATTTGATCACTCATCGTCGCCATCCCTACAGAAATTATGTAGAAAAATTATTGTTAGGGATGTTTTATTAAATTTAAAAAATTTAATTTAAACGACGTGGACTTAAAAAAACTCACCGCAGTAGAGGTAAATTGTCATCGCCTTCAGGGAAGTAGTTTTCAAAATCGGCTGGCTAAAATGGCTCACTCTCGTAGGCGATGTTATCGCCTTCACCCATGTCGTAAAGGTCTCGTGGCTTTAAATGAACAACCATGTGCCAATCCCTGTGCCTCTCGTCCTCGACATAATAAACCTGATGTGCCTCTGAAGCTAGAATATACGGTTCATCATCTTGAGAAATACCAGTATGAATCGGTCGTGAGAAATTGACTGATGTGATCCCTAGGTGTCGGCACGAGGGATAAATTGACTGAAGTTCTCAATTGCTCCAACTAGTTTACCAACACGAGGGATAAATTCTCCTGATGTCGGCACAGGTTCAGGACAATCGTCAACATGAGGTAGGCGGTTGAAAGCCGTCTCAAGATCATCAAAGTACCTTGAGCAAAAATATAGCACCTCATCCCTTATATAGCCTTCAACTATAGAACCTTCTGGCCACACCTTATTCCTTACGTAAGATTTTAATTTCCCAAGGAACCTACGAAGTACAGAAGAGAAAATTGATATAAAATGCTAAAAAGGACAACTAGCAAACATTAAATACGGAGAATAAAGCACATATTTAAAATGAGTACCTCTCAATTAGATACATCTAACGATATTGTACTGGTCCAGCGAGCTTTGTTTCATGAACGAGGTGGACTATAAGGTGAACCATCATAGTAAAAAAGGATGGAGGAAAGATCATCTCCAAATGACAAAGCGTAAGAATGATTTTGGACTGCAGCTGATCGATCTCCTCAATGATTAAAACCTTAGAACACAACTTCCGAAAGAAAAAACAAAGTTCCACCAAAATGATGGAAACATCGGGAGGAAGTGCATTCTTTATAGCCAAAGGGAGTAACTGCTGCATAAGAATATGTGAGTCATGACTCTTCAGGCCAGCAACCTTTCAAGCCTGCAAGTCAACACATCGTGAAATGTTGCTTGAATACCCATCAGGAACTTTTAATTTCTTCAACGTCGCGAGGAAGACTTCCTTGTTCGATTTTGTGAGGGTAAACTTTGCTGGCTGAAATTTGTCATGCTCATCTGGCCAAGCGTCTTCACAAACTCCCATGTCGCGTAAATCTTTCCTCACTTGAAGGTGATCTTTTGTCTTGCCGGGTTCGTTAAGCAGCGTATATAGCACATTATCGCAAACAATCTTTTCAATGTGCATTACATCAAGACTGTGGCAAAGTAAATTAGATCTCCAATATGGAAGAGTGAATAAAATACTTATCTTCTTCCACTGCTGAGGTGCCGAAGTCCTGCACGTCTTTTGGCGAGCTTGTGCTAAATTGTCGCTTTTTCCAAACTCGAAGTCAACATGCTCAAGTTGCTATAAGATATCTGTACCGGACAAAGTCTAAGGTGGTCCTCTTTTTTCTGGTTTCCTATTGAAGCGATTCCGTTGCAATCTAAACTTATGCATTCCATCGAGAAACCTCTAATGCCCCATAAAGCACCACTTTTGGCTGTGGGGAAGGCGCACTGCGTCAGAGTCAAAATTGCAAGCTGGACACGCCGACCCAATATTCACTTTCCAACCAGATAATGTGCCAAGGCCAGGAAAGTCACTAATCGTCCATATCAAGGCTGCACGCAAGTTGAACAAAGTCTTGCCGTAAGCTTCGTACGTCTCTAATCCGACATTCCACAGGTTAAGCAATTCTGCAATAAGCGGTTGGAGATACACATTGATGTCATTGCATGGTGCCTTTTTGCCTAGAATGATCATAGACATAATGAAAGAGCTTTATTTCATACATATCTAGGGGGTAAATTGTAGGGAACTAAGACTATCGGCCAAATACTGTAACTTGTGCTAAGATTCCTAAAAGGGTTGAAACCGTTGGTCGTTAACGCAAGCCAAACATTTCTGGGGTCAGTCGCAAAATCTGGAAAGTCATTGTCAAACGTTTTCCAAGCATCTGCATCTCGGGGATGTCTTAATTTACCGTCTTCATTGTTATCAACGGCATGCCACCTCATGTGCTCTGCAGTTTTAGATGACATAAATAATCTTTGTAGGCGAGGTTTCAAAAGGAAGTACATGAGAATCTTTGCAGGTTTCTTCTTCTGTTTTTTCCCCTTCCGAATTGTCTTATACCTCGATGTGTGACATCTCTTTCAAGTCTCCCTGCTGGAATTGTTTCCCCAATACATCATACAATTGTCTGGGCATCACTACTACAAAAAAAGTTTTTAACGTCCCTTTTTTAGGCCTTTTAACTTCTTAAAATAAAGGGACATCTATGTGAAAGACATAGTAAAAAATGATAATAACATCCGTAGATAAAAGGACGTCTAAAGTTTGGACTTTAGACGTCCCCATTTTAAAAAGGGACGTCTAAAGTGCTACACTGACACTTTAGACATCCCCATTTTAAAATGAGGACATCTAAAGTGTCACTATACCACTTTAGACGTCCCCAATTTAAAATGGGGACGTCTAAAGTGGGACTTTAGACATCCCTAATTTAAAATGGGGACATCTAAAGTGCTTTTTTTTTAAAAATAGTTTATATTACATATATGAACTAAACAGTATTTAAACCCAGAAATTACAGATCATCGTCAATAAAACTACAGATCTAGTATCTACAATCCAAATCTACACAATAATAACTCCAAAGCTGAAATCTCATAGGGAGAAAATGAATACAATAAGAGCAATTAGTTGCAAAAAACTTATCTCCTTCTATTATTGAAATTCATTTTCTCTTAATAATGAATAGAGAAGAGCGACAAGGAGAGATGAACCTCGTTTTCTCAGCGGGAACGTAGCCATGAAGCATGTTTCAGAATCCTGATCTACAAACCATAACAACACAAGTTAGAAAATAAAATAAAAGAAAAACCCAAAGAAAAAAGAGAAAGAGGATAAAATAATTAATAAAGGTAAGAAAGCATTACAGATCTGGAGGTGAAAAAAAGAGAGAGAAAGGAAGAAGCAAGAGTAAAAGGAGCATATAAAGAAGAAGAAGCAAGAGCTCAAGACGTGGTGGTAGTGTCTCTTATTGTGTTTTCGGCGATGGGAAGGGAAAGATGAGTGTAAAAGTAATATAAAACTGACAAATAAAGACTGTCTGAAAAAATTTAAATTGTTTTTTACGTCCTTGATTTAATTTAGGGACGTATAAAGTTGTTCAGTTATTTTTTTTAAATTTTTTTTACTTTAAACGTCCTCAATTCAAATTGGGGACGTCTAAAGTCACACTTTAGACGTCCCCATATACATTGGGGACGTCTAAAGCTTTACAAATTTTTTTTTAAATGAGGGACACCCTTTGGCGTCCCTGATGTATTATTAGGGACTCCAAAATGGCGTCCCTGATGATACATCAGGGACGCCCTTTGGCGTCCCTATATAAATGAGGGACGCCAAAGGGTGTCCCTCATTTTAAAAAAAAAATTTGTAAAGCTTTAGACGTCCCCAATATATATGGGGACGTCTAAAGTAATTTTTTTTTTACTTTAGATGTCCCTAATTCAAATAGGGACGTCTAAAGTCTGTAAAGTCTCACTTTAGACGTTCCTATTTAAATTGAGGACGTCTAAAGCTATTCAGTTTTCACTCATAATTACAAAAATGCCATCGTCTTTATTTTTTACCTCCCTTTTTTAAAAAGGGACATCCTTTAGGGACGTAAAATATATATTCTGTAATAGTGCATGCATCAGTCTTTTGATAGTTCAACCCCAACCTGTTGATAATCTTCTTGGCCTCATAGAACGTTATGGGAATCTCAACATCGGGGAATGCATCTTGTAATAATTCGAGCAACCACTACTATAGAATTGGGATATAACCACCCCCAAGGACGTCCCAAATTTAAAATTAAGTGGTTAAAAAGGGAGGCGGTGGCATTTTCATAATTATATGTATGCAGGGGAACCTTTAGGCATCCCAAATTTGAATTTGGGACGTCTAAAGTGCTTCCAGGCGCGAAATATAAATTTTTTAAATTTTTTTAGCGCCAGGAGCTGGGATTAAACGTCCCAAATGCCATTTGGGACGCCTAAGGTTAGACCTTAGGCGTCCCAAATGGCATTTGGGACGCCTAAAGTCCCAACCTTAGGCGTCTCAAATGGCATTTGGGACTCCTAAGGCGTCCCAAATGCCATTTGAGACGCCTAAAGGCGCATGTCAGACACTTGTCTGAGTGTCTGACATGCATCTTCTCAATCCATCCCCCTCCTCACATGCGTCCTCCCTCTTTGTTTGACCCAAAAAAACTGTACTCTTCTTCCTCCTCCCCCCACCGTCGGCCTTTTTTCTTTCTTTCTTCAACTCCTCCCTTCTTCAACTACTCTTCCTTCAACTCCTCCCTCCTCCACCTGAAATCCATTGAAGGACGCACGCACCAGAGGCCACCCTTCTGCAACTTGACCTCCTCCACAGGTTTTTGCTCTCCTCTACCTCCTTCCTTCCATTGTCGTCCCCAAACCATGGTTCTTTGCTTTCTCCACCCTCCGGTGTACCTCCCCACCGTGCATACACCTCTGAGCTCAAACGTCTTCTCTACCTCTCCAGCACATATAGCACAATGGGCGCCCCTTGATCAGGTTAGTTCTTCTCTACCCGTGGTTCTTCTTGCTTTTTTTTGTACAGAATGGTATATTATCTTTTTGAAATATACATTTACTTGAATAAATTAAAGTAAAACTTGCAATGTGAAAAGACTAGGCAATAGGAAATATTACGTTAATTGTGCTTATATATTACTTATATCGAGATGGTTGAGATTGGCCTGGTGTGTTGGTGTGCTTATATTGCTTAAATTGTATTCGGGAACTCCACTGTAATGGTTTATTTTATTTTTTAAATATAAATTTACTTAAATGAGTAGGGGTTATTTTAATTTTAATCAAGTGAAAATTCCACATAAAGTTGCCTCAAATAGGAAAATTCTAAATTTGGTTGTTAAACTCAACAAATCCCTAATTAAGTTATTCATAACTTAGTTTTGTGTATATATTACCATTAATTAGTATATATAATAAAATAAAATATGATTTGTTTAAATTAAAGAAATTCTTGTATTCCAAAGGAATTATGAAGAATAATTCAAGCTAAAACTAAAAAGAAAACCATAACCTCAAAAAAATTCTTTAATTTAATCTTATTATATTTATTTTATTATACATTAATGTTTATATACATATACTTATTAAAAAAATAAGTTACATAGCACTGAAACCCTTTTAAGAGGAGAGAGGAGACTACGAGGGGGCAATAAAGTTATTAAGCCCATATTTTAAAATCCTAAATTGGGTTGATAACTTAATTAGGTAATCCCATCATATGTCGTTGACAATTGGACTAAACGAGTGAATGTTATTGGGAATGCCTTAGGTGGTAACAAAATGGATCATAGTTGGATGAATACTTTGAGAACTAGTGAAGAATATAAGAAAGGGGTGGAAGAATTTATTGAATTCGCTAAAAAGAATGCTCCTACAAAAACTGGGAAGTATTTTTGTCCTTGTGTCAATTGTTTGAATGAGAGTCGACGGGATGTTAATGTCATAAAGGATCACCTACTTTGTGATGGAATAAATCTGCGATACACATGGTGGATATGGCATGGTAAGGAAGTAACGGATTGTCCGTCGCCCAAGAAGGAAGATGTGGATATCATAGATGAAGATAGAATGGAGAAAATGATTCACGATGTTGAGGCAGAATCCTTTGCACAGTCGCAGGAGTATGACAGCCTGTGGAGTGATGCAGAGACACCATTGTACCATGGGAGTAAGTACATGCGGCTGACGGGAACATTACATTTGGTTAACTTAAAGGCAACTTGTGGGTGGACCGATAGTAGTTTCACATTGCTGCTTGAACTATTGTGTGATATGTTTCCAGAGGATAATGTACTTCCAAATCGTATGTATGAGGCCAAGAAAATCCTGTCTATGATGGGTATGGAGTATAAAAAGATACATGCTTGCCCTAATGACTGCGTACTATACATAAATGAGTATGGAGGTCTTAGTGAGTGTCCTATGTGTAAAACTGCACGATACAAAGTGAAAAAAGATGGTGGTTGTGGCGATGTGACAAGTAAAAGGTAACCTTTAAAGGTTATGTGGTATCTTCGAATAATACCACGTTTTAAACGTTTGTTTGCGACTACAACAAAAGCGAAGAAGTTGAGATGGCACTTTGATGAGAGAATATCTGATGGGAAATATCTTTGGCACTCAGCTGACTCTCCACAATGGCAAAAAATAGATGAAATGTTCCCTCAATTTGGCAGCGAGTCGAGAAACCTTCAGCTTGGGCTTTGTACAGATAGTATCAATCCGTATGGAACTCTTACTAGCGCACATAGTGCGTGGCTGGTTTTCCTTGTAATATACAACTTGCCTCCTTGACTATGTATGAAACGTAAGTATATGATGCTATCTATGATGATTTCTGGACCAAAACAGCCAGGGAACGATATTGATGTCTATTTGGCGCCTTTGATTGAGGACTTGAAGAAGTTGTAGGAGGAAGTCGTAGATGTGTTTGATGCTTATAAGAAGGAGTCTTTCAAGCTACGTGAAATGATTTTCACAACAATAAATGACTTCCTTGCATACGGAAACTTGTCAGGGTACAGCGTGAAGGTTCATAAAGCATGCCCAATATATGAAGCAGACACACTTCCAATAACTTAAGCATGGAAGAAAAACTGTCTACCTTGGCCACAGGAGGTTTCTTCATCGGTTCCACCCATATCATAGGCTAGGAAAGCGTTTTAACGGCTTAACGGAGCATAGAATGGCTCCAAAGTCATTAACCGGAGAGGAAGTCTACAGTCGAGTGGAACGTATCAATGTCACTTTTGGTAAGAATCAGAGGGTTGCGGGTGAGAAGAACATATGGAAGAAGAGATCCATTTTCTTTGATCTTCCATATTGGCATTCACTTGACGTGAGACACAGTATTGATGTGATGCATATGGAGAAGAATGTTTGTGATAGCCTTATCAATACACTTTTGCACATACCAGGGAAGACTAAGGATGAGATTAATGCGAGATTAGACTTTGTCGATATGGGAATAAGATAACGGTTACATCCACAACTAAGAGATGATGGTAGGAGGGCATACATGGAGCCAGTAGCGCATACACTATCAAAAGCAGAGAAAAGAAGTTTGTGTAGGTGTTTGCATGAAATTAAGGTGCCGTAAGGGTATTCCACGAAGATGTGTCTCAATGGATGATTTGAAGTTAGTGGGATTGAAGTCTTATGATTATCATGTGTTGATGCAACAATTATTACCGGTAGCTATTAGAGGCATAATGAAAGATGAAGTACGAACCACTGTGACAAGATTGTGCATTTTCTTCAATGCTATCTGTAACAGAGTCATTAACACTAAAAAGTTGGATGAACTGGAAAATGAGGGTTACATTATTTTGTCACAACTAGAGATGCATTTTCCTCCTTTATTTTTTGATATAATGGTGCATTTGGTAGTTCATTTGGTAAGGGAGATAGGGCTCTATGGTCCAGTTTACCTGAGGTAGATGTACCCTTTTGAGCGATATATGAAGATCTTAAAAGGGTATTCTAAAAATCCTTATCGACCAGAAGCCTCAATAGTAGAAAGATATGTAGTTGAGGTGGCTATGGAGTTTTGCAAAGATTATATGTCAGGGAAGAAGGAACAATCTCGGCATGAAGAGGGGAGAAGCAAGGGAACACGAGGACTGAAAGTGAAGAATGTTCCTCATGAAGAGGTGTTGCAAGCCCACCTGTATATCCTGAATAATATGGAAGAAGTTCAACCTTACATAGATGAACACAGAAAGACTTTGAAGAACAAGAACCCAAGGAAGAATGACATGCAGATTGCTATTGAGCAAAACAAGACATTCATGCAGTGGTTCGAGGAAAAGGTCTTGCATGAGACCGGTGTGTCTGAGACAATCGAGTGGCTAGCTTGGGGGCCTTCGTTTCAAGTCATTACTTGGACCGGTTATGATATAAATGGCTATTCTTTCTATATGAAAGAGCAAGATGACAGAAGTGCCATGCAAAATAGTGGGGTCATGGTAGAAGCTGAGTCTATGCACTTTTCCAGTTCGAGAGACAAAAACCCCATATTAGCGTCTATGGCCTATTATGGAGTTATAGAAGAAATATGGGAGATGACATACAACAAGTTCAAAGTTGCTTTATTCAAATGTAAGTAGGTTAGCAATAATGCCGTGGTAATAGATAAATAATTTGGAATTGTCTCAGTCGATCTTTGAAGAGTTGGCTATAGAGACGAGCCCTTCATTTTAGCAAGCTAGGCGAAACAAGTGTTTTATGTCACCGATCCTGTGAGCAAAAACATGTCCATTGTCCTTAAAAGTAAAAAACAGAAGTATGGTGATCCGGCCTTCAACCTTGATGACACACCACCTTTCACAACAACTATACCTCAAACAAATAAAGTAGAATTGGTAGATGATGACGAATATGCTGTAAGAAATGACCATGGTGAAGGACTATAGGAAACAATATAGAGTAAGACCTTAATTTATAAACGAGAACTGTGTGTTTTTTCTGTTTTACTTCCCGATTAGTTTATTTCATTTTTATTGCAATTTATTTACATTTCTGATGTCACTTTTTGTATTAACAGGAATATGGACAACTCTAGTGATGACGAGAGGCGTAGAGATGACGAAAGCTCTAGTAATGACGAAAGGCCTAGAGTTGAACCCCCTGCAAGAAGGAGGGTTAGAGGCTGTACAAAGATGGGAGCATTGGTTGCACGTCATGAACATCAATAGGAGAGGCTGCATATAGACTTCGATGACAATCTAAATCCAGTTGGTCCTGAGGAAGACCACTTCATTAGCTACGTAGGGTTTTTGGGTTGAAGCAAAGTGCGCATTACCTATGATAATTGAAGATTGGTTCCCCCAAAAATGAAAGACATGATTTGGCAGCAACTTTTGGTATATAAGTTTTGATGCATTGTAGATTTGTTCTTATTATTTCAAATATAATAATCTTATGTTTTACCTTGCAGTAAACATATGATGTCCCAGACACCAGGGAGATGTATAGGCACTGGATGGATGAGGTTCGTGTATGATAGAAAGGTTTCAAGAACAAGCTAACAACACGGTACATTCGAGGGGCCCTTAGGGGTCAGGATCCATGTGCACAGTATACATATTTGTCTCTAGAGAACTGGAGGTTGTTTGTGGCATCACGAGCAGATCCTAAGTTTTTGGTAAAATTTATGTCATCATGATATAGAACTTTTAATTTTCATATACTTGATATCGTTGATTTATTTTTTGTTGTTTTTCATTTATAGAAATTAAGTGCAGTAAATGCATAGAGGCAAGCAGAAAATAAATATCAACATTACATGTCTCATGGTGGATATCGGAAGCTTGAGCGGCAAATGATGCAAGAAAAGTTAGAGAAAATGAAGGAAGCAGTGGAATCTGATCCTAGTGTCATTATCCAGCCACCGGCACCTCCTCCATGTCAGAAAAAATGGAAAACAGGGAGGATTAAGGCTGGGAAGTACATAAATTTGACTGTTACTGAGGTTGCTCCGAGGATTGTAAGTAGTTGTACCATAAGTACCTAATTTTTTACATATCGCGAGTGGTTTCGATACATTTATGATAAACTGTATGTTACAGGATGAACTGGACGAGCAAAGTAGCCAAGGTTCATTCAATCCAAGTAGATGGATGGACATCTTGTCGATGGCTATTGGGAAGGCACATGACCTTGGTCGTGTTCGAGGAAAGACACGGGGAGTTAGTGTTGCGAGGTATTTTGGACGAGACCCACGTTATTCTTCACAAACTGGACCTAGTAAGGACGTTGAGGCCAAGATTCAAGAGGACCTCGAATGAGAGATCGAGGCCAACCTTTGCGACAAGCTCCGACAAGAGCTGTTGCCAGAGCTTCAACTTGAAATGGCAAAGATGTTCAAAGCGCAAAGGGCAAGGGACGAGTATAGAACTCAGGAATCCCCGGCCTTCAATAGCACCAGAGGAAGTTACAACCCTCTGGAGGAACCACTTGGCGACCCTTCTCCCACTCCAGTGTCGGGAGACCCTTGTACCCTCTATTTAGATGATCTACTGTTGCGTGTTATTGCTGATGTTCTCGTTCACACACATACTACCACCCACCATCATCAGCAAATTCTGGAGGATTTTCGTAGGGTGAATGTGACGAGTGTTAGAAAGGGGGAAGAAGGTACAGCCATCCCTATTCCTGATCCAGAGGTTGGCATGTTAGGTCAAGCGATAGGATCTTTCATCCTTTGGCCTCACAATCTTATTGGTTCAGACGCAACACCTCGAATGGTAGGAATTACCTTACTATTACTGAAAATCTGTTGGCATCCTAATAACAATTTGTTTTTTGATGTTCTACAAGGATGACGAAGCTGCGAGGAAATGGCCCTACTTAGCACAGCTGCAACAGATCTACAAGGGTATTAAACATATTGACTTGAAGATGCCTCCAGGGATTGTGGGCTAAGTAGAGTATCCCTACATGATTGACAATACAGATCTCAAGTAGTTTATCAGGTTGGAGGAGATAGATGCAGGCTGGGTGAAATTTACAGTCCGGTAAGTTTTTTTTTTCAATTTTCCCATAGAATTCATTTAGTGGTTTTTTGATTTCATATATTCAATAATTCATTCCTTATTTTAATTCTATTATAGCACCTTCCACGGTCTCTACACAAACATGGAAAGACGTGATTGGTATGGATTCTTATGTCTTGCGAATACGACAGGGGATACTTGTACTATGGCGCATAGGACTCATTATGTCGGCTACACAATGGGACAGACCAAACTTCGTTGTTATCTAGCACCCATTGTCCAAGGTTCGTATTTACATTTTGTCAATTTAAGAAGTTTAATAAATAATTGTCTTCTCATCTAACTTCATTTTAATGTGTACATGTTGTTAAAGTTACCACTAGAGTTTGTGTGTTATATGTCCCCGCCGTAACGTAGTCTATTGGTTTAATCCCTTGAGTAAAAAGCCAAACAAAGATACAAAATCCGTCTTCGACACGTAAGTTATTCTATTTGTATTTCATTGACTCTTAAAAAAAATGAATAGTTCTAATTTCTGTTCATTTTGATTTTCATGATAGTGCTTGTCAAACATATAGAGTCCTAGGTGGGTCACGTGAGGGTATAGTTGTTAAAAAGCCAAAGTGGTTTTATCCGATAGTAAGTACATTCAATCCTAGCTAATTGTTTCATTGACGGTCCTTTTAGACATACCTTTATTGATTTTAACAACCAATTGCATCCCTTTGATTTAAAGTGCCCTCGGCAACCTGGCAACACTGAATGCGGATATTATGTTATACTTTATATGTATAACATCACTCAAAGTGGAATTACTAGCGATTTTGAAAAGGTAATCGCTTCTTCATTCTCAAATGATAATATTTTTTGTGTTCTAATCGAAATGCTAATTAATTCATTTGCTTGAGATTCATTTCATCAAAGCTTACTTTCTAATTTTCATATTTTTGATAATGAAGATGCCTACCTACGTGAAGACCTTGATTTGATCAGAGATCTTTTGGCTGGACATCTTCTTCAACATATAGAGCAGTAAACTTTTTATTTTATATTAGCTGTTGTAGTTGTGTAATGACAGCATTTTGACACTTTCTGGTTGTTATTCTTGATATATATAGTAGTAGGTTGTATGAGTTGTTATTGTATGTATATATAGTAAAGATTGTAGTGCTGGATGTCCTTACCAGTTTGTAACGGATAGTGTGGTTTATGAATCCATCTTCAATTCTGTTTCTGCAGTTTGAATTCGCTGGGTAATACAGAATGTACATTATGGTATAAAAAAAATCTAATCTTTAGACGTCCCAAATTAAGAATTGGGATGTCTAAAGTCCCCACGGTGGGACTTTAGACGTCCCAAATGACATTTGGGACCTCTAAAGTCCCACTTTAGACGGGACTTTAGACGTCCCTTTTATTTAGGACATCTTTTCTTACAACTTACTATGCCCCCAGCATATACGTCCCCCCGTTTTGGGACTTTAAAGGTGCCAAATTTAGGACGTTATAGCCCCTTTTTGTAGTAGTGAACATCGACATTCCCTTATCTGTGATTCCACACAAGCACTTGATTTGATACAATTTGATCAAGAAAGATAATTTAGAATATTTTTGACAACCTTGATATAAAGGACGATCTGCTTCATCCATCAAGCTGAAAAAATCCCGAGCTGTTTCATTCCTCATAAAAACCAGCTCAGAACCGTGCACTTCTTCGTTGAAGTTGTCACCTTGAAATCCAAACACATCACGCACAACATCATTCACAGGATCATCTTCATCTAGTTGAACACCTACTTGAGAACTTCGAGGAAGAGCATCATCATATCTAATGCCGGCCTTCTCACCATTAACTGCCCAGAACGTATAGTCCTTAGGGAAAGGCTTCACAAGCAAATATTCCTTCACAACATTTCGTCCATGCCACTTCTTGAATTTGCATCTCCAACACGGACAGACAATCTTGCCGTTATAGCTGGCGTGAGTGAATTCGAAATCCAAAAAACTATTTAATCCGTACAAATATTCTAGAGAATTGTGTGGCAACCTGATCCATGATTTATCCATAGCTACTAGTGAGAGAGAAGTTTAGAGAAGAAGATGAGTGAATAGAGAATGACGAATACCAAGAACCTTATATTATGAAATTCCAACGTTTAAAATTTTGTAACGGTTTAAAAACCGCTACACTAACCACTACAGTTCCAAAATATTTGTAGCGGTTATATGTATAAAACCGCTATTAATTTTCAAGCTGTTGGAATTTTGCACATAGTGGTGGGAAATTCAAAATTTAAAAGTTGAGTATTTGTAGTAGTTATATGTATACAACTACTACTAATATTAAAGCCATTGGACTGCAAATAAAAAAATTATTTTTAATCTGTAGCGATTATACATAAAATAACCGCTACAAATGTGCACAAAGGCATCAAATTCCAAAATTCAAATGTTGAGTATTTGTAGCAGTTTTTATTGTAGAACCGCTACAACCATATATATATTTGTAGTGGTTTCTATTGTAGAACCGCTACAGCCATATATATTTGTAGCGGTTTTTATTGTGGAACCGCTACAACCATATATATTTGTAGCGATTTTTATTGTGGAACTGCTACAACCATATATATATGTAGCGGTTTTTATTATAAAAGCGCTACAAATATATATATGCTTTATTTTTTTTTATTTTAGAAATATAAATAATATTGTTGCAATTAATTCACAAATTCAACAACGCAATCTAATAATATAAATATAATTATGGTAAACACAATAAGAATTTAAGTTCTGAAATACAAACTTATATATATATATATATATTTACAAACGTTTCAACAACAAATAAAAAAAAGATGTCATAAACTAAGTAGCCGGGGGCTGATCATCTGGTGCTCCCTCAAGTGGGGCTCCCTTTGGTGCTGCTAGATTGGGTCGCTGGGCAGAGTGAACCGTACTATCATCATCAGCAGAAGGAGGAGGAGTAGTAGTAGTCTGGACGACGTACCGAGGGACAGAGGGAACCTGTGGATGCGGCTCGTCCGGGAATAGGCGACTCCATGACTACTCGAGCATATTGTTTACGATATCATGCCACTGTGTCTGCTGAGCGTAGATCAAATCAACCTGCAGCTGTATCTGCTGCATCTGCATTTGGTGTATCTGCTACTGCTGCTGTGCCATCTTATGCTTCAAATCTGACCGCAGTTGGTCAATAGACTCGTCCCTCGGACGTCTGACCCCTTTAGAGCTGACAGCCTCAGAGGCGGTGCTCCTGCCGTAGACCATGCTAGGTCTGGCGCCTATCCCCATCCCCCGCACGCGTTCAGGGTACTAAGCCTGACCCAGACCCGCCTTCAAAGGAGCCGTCGAATCCATTGACCCCTGTGATTCCTCGGCCTGGGTCTATCGTAGCTCAGCTTGCGACTGATGCATCCGCTCCTGCCATTTTATGAAACAATTACTAATTAGCATTTTTCATTATTAAGTTGGTTTTATAAAAATTATAATAATAAAATTACTTACAATAGCTGCCTCTGCCTGCTGAGAGGTCGCAGTCTCGTCACGGTGTTTGTGTGTGATGGTGTACAACTCCCCATAGTCCGTCTGACGGTTCTCCTTCTGTGCCTTCTTCTCCTAAAACAATTACAAAATTCAATTAGTATTATGAAATAACCAGCTAAAAGTCAGTGATATTTTGAAAAGTTACTAGCTCGCTGTAGGTGACAGCAAAGGTCTTCGATCCTGCTGTGTGGTGGATCGTCTGCTGCGCACGGATCCTGGTGTTCCTCTGAGAAAGCTCCTGGAAAAAAAATAATATTAAATGTATTAAAACAATAAAAAATATTTAAAATTAATAAAATTCAAATAAAAAATAATTAAATTGAAATTATAATTTAATAATTAAAAATTTAAAAAAGTATATAAATAATCTAATAAATACATTACCTGCCCCTCAGCGCTCCTCATGAACTGAACGAAACCTGCCCAGTCGTTCGGTGACATGCCGTCCGGGACGCTCTCGATCAGCTGCTCAAAGGCATCGTCCCGTTCTTATCCACCTTGCGGAAGAGGTACACCCTCGTGAAGATGGGTGAAGCTGCGGTTTGAAAATAATTATTTAAATATCAATAATTACAGAAATCCTATTAAAAATATTAATTAAATACTATTATTTACCTGGATCACCTCCTCCCAAGCCTGGTCCTTCAGCCCCTTCGGAACGTGCCTCTATTTCTTGAAGTGAAGGGGGAACCGCATCCAATTCGCGCCCAGGTCGTTCAGGAAGCGGTTGAACAGGTGACCCCCATTGTTGATGGGCTGGTCAATGCCCTCATTCCACGGCACTATAACTCACAGGGTCTGGTCCATGCTATTTAGATAAGCCACGTCCAGCCTCCTCGTTGACACGTTCTCCTGCTCATCTGCACAGTTTACTACACGTTAGATAAATTGTAATTCAAATTTAACATTTCAAATTTAAATAAATAATTTATTAAATTAACAAATTTATTTACCTTGGACCTGCACCTCAAATCCAGTGGACCGCGAAGATGACCCTTGTGGGTTGTTCTGCTCACGAGCCTCCTCCTCATCGAGGAACTGCTCCATCTCCCTAAGCATAATCGGGATCTTGAAGTCCTCCTCGTTGTAGTCCTCGACGCTAATATCTGCCCCCCCAAACTCAGCCACCTCTGGTGTGATCGTCTCCTGTGGGATCGTTTGCGGTGCCTGTTGAAGGGCCGACTCCTGTGGTGGGATGGGCTGAAATGCTACGGTCGCCCTGCTCGGCTACTGCCACCCCACAAAATCGGTCTGGGGACCTTAGGGGCCTTCCCCTATCCTCTCTTGAAGCCATATCAACTGTAAAAATTCAAAAAAAAAATATTTTAGTCACATTATTATGCAAAAATCTAATAAAAATACAGCTACAAATTAGAAGCGGTTGGTCAACAGCTACAAATGTTGGCGCCAAATTTTCAATTTTCATTTCCTGCCATACACTAATTTTGGTGCCAACATTTGTAGCGGTTGGTGAACCACTACAAAAAAGTTTAAAAAATATAGAATCCTCGATATTGAAATGACATTTGTAGTGGTTTCTTAACCGCTACAAGATGCTCTTATAATGTGTAATCTATGGACAAATTTTGTAGCAGGTGATACCAACCGCTACAAATACAGTGGCAGCTATAGTGACAAGCATCGTGGTCTTGCCAACCCCTATAGAAATGCTTGCAACATTAGATTTTGTAGCGATTTGTTCAACAACTACTACTGGCATTTGTTGCTATTAAAACCATTACAAATACGCCATTTTAACAAGTACAAATGAGAAATATTTTTGGTTTTGACAAAGAGTCGTAATATATAACCACCAATAGCCTAGCACAGTTGGTATTTAGTTGAGTCCCTTAAATATGATGTCCTGGGTTCGAACTAGGCAATTCTTCTTCCTATATAATCTGACAACCTTAAGCCCAATTAGTGAGCTCGCGTTATATAAAAAAATAAAAAGAAACTAAAAACATTAATTGAAGAAAATGAAAGCTTACCCGAGGTAAAATGATGAGAGAAAGGTGCTACGGATGAAGATCTATGTTAGTGGTGAAGGATGTAACCCGCAATGGCAGAGCAAAACCCATAGAAAGAAGAGTATGAAACAGAGTATGAGATCCACTAAGGAAGCTCACCGACCTTTAAGAAGGAGTTGAAAGAGGTGCCTCAAATAAATTTTTCTTTCAGAATCCAGCCTCCTTATGTTTGATATTTTTCAAAACACCCCTTTTTCGATGAAAGAATACTTAACGGTTGAAGCCTAGCCTAGTCTGGCCTATTTCCATCCCTACTAGAAATACAATCCCAATCCCACCTTCATCTATGTCTTCAAATATTGAATAAAATTTATAATAATAATTATTCTAATTTGTAAATTCTAGAAAACCCATCAAATAGATCCTATGTGGCATGCTAGAATTTAAAGGCGAGGTTGTTAAGAATAATTTAAAGGGAAAAAGATAAATAAATACCATTTGAATTCTTAAAACCCCAAATAGTCGAATAACACATTGAAATGACAAAGATGTTATTGGGGAGAATTTGGGTTTTTAAAGTATTGGTGATTTTCGAATAATTTCCCTCAAAATTTGAAGTAAAAAAAGAAAAGAAAAGGGCACCCTCGCTGAAGCATGCATAGCATCGTCGGCTGGCAAACACCATCCGACCACCGGAACTCCAATGCTAATGGCTATTTTTTTATGGGAATTTTTTTCTTAGAAACTGTTGAACCAACGTTATGGAGGTGGGATTTGAATGCACCACACCTTGGTTGTCCAAAAGACATCATGGCCATTGAGCCACCAAGCCTCTTTTATGTGTGCGCGCATGCGAGTGCATAAGAATATATGCAAATAAAGGTGTAATGACATTTAACTAAATGAGTAATGATATTAACTAAATACATAAATATACTGACTAATTGAGTAATAGAAATAATTAAATAAGTAATGATATTACCTAAAGTCATAATGATATTAGTTAAATGAGTAATGATATCAACCAAAGGCATAAACATATTGAATAAAGGCATAATGGTATTGACTAAAGGCGTAATGACATTGACTAAATGACTAACAATATTGACTAAACATAGTGGTATTGACTAAATGAGTAATGCTATTTACTAAAGGTGTAATGACATTCATTAAATACCATATCTCATTTAGCCATCACCATTATGCCTTTATTTAATACTTTTACGCCTTTAATTAATATCATTACTCATTTAGTGGATATCACTACTTATTTAGTCAATACCAGTATGCCTTTAGTTAGTGTAATTACTCATTTAGTCAATACCATTACACCTCTAGTCAAATACCATTACATATTTATTCAGTACTTTTACGCCTTTAGTTAATATCATTTACTCATTTAGTGAATATCATTACGCTTTTAGTTAATATCATTACTCATTTAGTCAATACCACTATGCCTTTAGTCAAAGTTATTACTCATTTAGTTAGTACCATTACGCCTTTATTCAATACATTTACGCCTTTAGTTAATGTCATTACTCATTTAGTTAATATCATTATGCCTTGAGTCAATATCATTACCCAATTAGTCAATACATTTACATCTTTAGTCAATATCATTACGCCTCTTATCATTTTTATTATTCGTTTAATCAATAACTATTATGCCTCTACTTGTATTGTACATATATATTCTTATGCATATGTGTGTGTGTGTTTTAAAGAGGCTTGCTGGCCAACCACCAATCTTTTCAACAACCAAAGCGGGGTGGGTTCAAAATCCCACATTGGTTCCACAATTTTTAAAAATAATAATTAAACCCCGACAAAAAAAAAACAATAGCCACTAGAGCTCCGACGGTTGAAGGGTGTCAGTCAGCTAGTGGCACTCCACAAGGGTGCGCTTTTCTCTTTTTTATTTAAAAAATTGAGAGGCATTATTATGAAATCACCAACACTTTATAAACCTAGATTTCCCCCAATCACTTCTTCGTCATTTCAATATGTTATTAAACCTTTTGGGTTGAGAATTTAAATGGTATTTATTTTTCTTTTTCAAGAATTTAAAGCAAGAATATTAAATTTTAAATCTGCTTTATAAAAATATTACACTTTAATTGAACTACTAAAATATATATAACTAAATGATTGAATAATATTATTTTTAACTTATAATTTATAAACTGATAAGAAAAAGCTATTAACTTATATATGATAATAAAAGAACAAGCTATTAACTCCGTCCGATCTGGCACGTTGAAATTGTAGAGTTGAGGTAAAGGGACATTTGGAAGGGCAAGGGGTGTCTCCACTTCTCTTCCCATCCACTTCCCTCCACTTCTCATGTAATATCACAAAATGTATTCAAGAGCTAAATGTACATAATAGATGGTGGGATTAATGACAAAATTACTTTTGGAATTTTTGTTATGACTTTAGTTCTAATTAACTTGAGATAACTATTTAGTCTTTTCGCCTAAAGTTAAAAAAAAAAAAAGAACGACTAAAGGACTAATTTGAACATGAGAAGAGGGGGGGGGAATGGCTAATGGAAGAGAAATATGAGGAGAATATTTATTTTTCCATAATATGAGACACATGGAAGCATTTTTGGCCAAACACAAAAAGGGGAAGTCAACAAGTCTAATTAGCATATGCTAATTCAACATTAAACTATATTATTCAAGGAGATATTATAAAGATCATTTTTCCTCTTCAAAGAACCATAATATCGTGTAGAGCATGAGACAAAGCAAGAGGGAATGATGCTTGACTCAAAATGAAAGCAAGAGAAGACAATTTGACCAAGTTATAAAAGGATGATGACTTGGTCAACAATTGCAACAAAAGGCAATTAAATATGATAAGTTGAAGAGATGCCAAGAGATATTTTATAAGGCTTTAACCTCTTTCAAGCATCTATTTCGGTCAGATTTTAAAGAGAGGAAAGAAATAGAATTTACTTCATACACTTCTTCACTTTTGTCCTTGAAAAGTCAAAAATTGCAACTAGAAAATTTGTGTAACTAATGGCTATGCAAGTTCATTCAATTGGTCAATCCTTCTTTCTCCTTTTGAAGAACATGTTGGTCAATAATACTTCTCCATTTGCGCAGCCCATATCACGTCCAAAAGCGAGAAGAGAAGAGGAAAAAGAAAACTTAATCAAATGAACAAAGTCAACATGGCATAAGCTTGTGTAAAAAGAATTATTTTCCACCACAACTTTTCTTTCTCTTTGGGCCACATTTTCGGTCAGATATTCAGAGGATAAGGGAAGAGAAAAACTGATCATAATTCACTCTCTCACCTCTTCTCAAGGTCGGCCAAGTTCAGCAAGATAAGAGAAAGCGAAGAACAAAGTTGAGGTAAGATCTTCTACATGGATTTTCACCTCCTTAACCTCATCTATGGCTCAAGTGACCTTCATGAAACTTGTTCCTCTCTTCCTTAGCTTCATTTCTATGGTTTTTGTTTTTGAAGAAGAGGAGTTTTCAGCCACCTTGCAAGAAAAGTTGAGGAATCAAGAAAAGAACACAAGAAGAAGCAAGAGGTGAATAAGAGCATTATGTTGATGTATATGATGCTTTAATTGGCTGAGTTGTGGTGGGCTATTGTGACAGCCCTAATTTCTGTTTTTAGAGTATATTAGGGATCATGAAGCTTTCATCCTATGTATGTGCTTATATGTTGGTTTGGAGGCAAATGAGTTAAGCTTAGTGATTAGATAGTGCAGTGGTTGTTTGTTGTGAAATACCCTAAAATTCTGCCAAAACAGGACATGGAGAATGAGCGGGAATTTGTTCATTTTGATGTTACCATTGTGTTCTACACAAAAAATTGTGTGGAAATTTGGTTGTTGATTTTGGAGCCATTGGACACATTGGTTGAAAATTGGAAAAACTGTCAAGTGTAACTCTATGTAGGGCATTCAGTTTGTAGGGACATTTTGAAAGGGAAATTGGTGTCTAAAAATTCTGAAAATTTTCAATCTTAAAGTTCACATTCCAAGCTTCAAAGTGACACATATAATTTGTGGCATTTTGTTTTGTGAGCTGGGATTTCTGGTTGCCCAAAGTTTGATGTTGAAACTGGACTTAATTCTGAAGCAGTGTGGAATTTTGTGTAATTCTGGAATTGTGTGGTGATTTCTGGTAATGATTCATATTTTTCCTATGAAGAGGACTCAAATAGCTTTCAATGGGCTTTGGGATCACCTCATTTTGATTTTTCTAGAATTAGTTATGAGTTTTCAAATATGCTGAAAAATTCTGGCAGATTGGTCACCTATGCGAAAATTGAAGATTTTATGGCATAATATAATATTGTGGAACTTTGAGGTTAGAAATTGGCCTTTTAGGTTAATTGACCACTTTAGCTCCTTAGTTGACTTTATTAAATGAGCATAGTGATAACCAACTCAAGTATCATGAGTTATTAAAGAAATTAGAATAAAGCTTTAATCTATCGTTCTTGGCATTGGTTATAGGATTTGACATTTGCTATACTCGTGAGCCCACTGTGCCGAGGAACGTTAGGAAAGAATAAGGTAGTGACTCTTTCTCTTATACTATGTGTAAAACATTGTATGTATGTCTGTCATGCATTGTGAATACTTTGTGATACAATGTGATGCTTTGAGATCACAGCGAAAGCTGATGCATAGTGATACTTTGTGAATACATAGAGATCGCAGCGAAAGCTGACGCATAGTGTATGCAGTCGTGAGTGCTGTCGTATGTGGCGTAAGCCATGTATCATTGTGTTGCTGCTAAACGTGATCTTACATGCTGTGTGTTTATATACTGTATGAGTGATTTGTTACTACTGAGATTCTCTTGAATCTCATTCTTTCCATTGACTAACCTTACAGACAGGGCAAGTGGCTCCAAGGAGAAACGGACGATCAGGAGCGGCTAGGACCTTGTAGGGATATATAGTTTTGGATTGTAAATATTATTTTGGGATATAGTTATGTAATCCCCAAAAAGGGAATCTTGTAAACCTTTAGTACCTATATGACACCCGGGGTTTGCCGGAATTTTTGTTTTACACTTTGATATGTATTAATGTGATATAACTATACAGGGTAATTATATTCGAAACCTGAACTTGAGATTAGGATTGGGAAACGTTTTGAAAGAATTTGTGAAAACCCTACCATAAGGAGAGAGTTAAAATGAGTTATAAATTATCCGTCAGTCTCCAATCCATTCTTAATAAGCGTTTCAGATCATAATTATGCTTATCAAGGTAGGGGGTTACATCTCATATCAACTGTTAGATTAAGTTTTGGATGGACATAATTCAATGTTTTGTAAAATTATTAATAAAATGATAAATTATTAAAAATAAATAAATTTAAACTCCTAAATTTTATCTATGACTGTTTAAAATTAAAATAAAGAAATACTTTTAATAATACTTTATGAATTATTAAATCTAGACTGCTCATATTTTAATCTAAGGGTTGAGATGATTGTTATGGGAAGTGGATGAGAAGAGAAGTGGAGACACCTTTGATTTAAGCAAGCTGCCCTAGCGGTAGCACCACCCACCACATTTGGATAAAGTCATGAAATAATTGAAATAATAGATATCCCTGATGAGATTTTTTATACTGTCTAAATACAGTTTCAATAGTTCAAATATAAAATTTGTAACTACTATTTTTCAGTGATTTTTTTAAAAAAAATTACAATTAGCAGGCCATCTTTATTTTAGATTCTATACACATTAAAAGAATTGTTTAAAAAAAAAGTAGAAAATTAAATCTAGATGGTGTAAATTTAGTAATGAGCACTCAAACTCATTTCAACTCTCGATTGGAATAAAGTCCAAGTCCATAATAGCATGCATATTGCATGCACGTTATGTACATGATGCCAAGACAAGATTTGCTTTCAAAATAAAAACAAAGTAAAATAATTTTTTAGTTTACTTTTCCTCCCTTACATGCGCATTTTCTTCAATTATTTACTAGATCTACAGTAAAGGAAGTGAAAAAACAAATTATGGAAATTGAAAAAAGAAACCTAGTCATCATCTCGTGATGGTCACGATGGATGGAAATGAAAGAATCCTTGCCATAGCCCCGCCTTCACTCCCCTGTGTGCATGAGGTGAGATGGGCACTCACAACCTTATGATTAATCAAATTAGTCAGTTAAATCTTACATTAAGAATTGAGAGTTAGTCATAAATATTACATAATCACTATAGAATTATCAAAAAATTCTTTGAATTTTTCAACAATGATACTAGTCCGAGCTCATATCAATTTAATTTTTAACAATGATATGAGGTTGGGTCTAGTGAAAGGGGTTAATCCTTCATAACATGACAAACCAAGGTTAGCATCCCCACTAGGAGTGTTGACCACATTTAGTGCCCGACAGTGCCTCGAACAAGATTGCCTCCAATAGGAGATGCCTCAGCCTAGCAAAAAAAAAAAAAAATCATATAGAGTATTGAAAAGGTTTGAATTCCCACTGGAAGATTACCCATATTTAGTGGCTAACAGTGCTTCGAATAGAATTGTCTCCAAGGGGAGGATAGCTATGCTTAGCACAAAAAAAAAAGTACTCCCTCCCGTTCTTAATATAAGACATAATTGAAGAGTTGATCTTGATCCCAAGTATAATATATAATTTTCATATTTGTCAATTTTTTCATAATTTACCTCTATTGACACTCCATCAACAACAATCAAGGAGAAGAGGGTCGGAGGGAATTAGTGAAGATGACTGGGGTGTTTTGAAAAATACATGTCATATTAACTAACTTTCTTAATCCAATTAAATTAGGTAAGTATATTTTATATTAAGACCATAGGAAGAAGTAATTCGGCCTATTGACCCAAAATGAAACAAAAACAATTAGGCTTGGAGTGGGCTTAATACAAAGTTCCTGTGAGAACCTGGCGAGACTTACGCTTGGGCTAATGATTAATAGTGTTGTGGTGTTGATCTTAAACTAATTCCTGAGCCCATGGGCCTTTGATTAGGAAGGCCTGCCTTATTGACTAAGTCAACTCCAGAGGTTGAGGCTGTGCTTGGGGTGGTAATCAAACTTTGAATGATACCCCATTGGGCATGGTGGGAGTAATACGTTACGAAACACATGGATCAGAATTTTACCTAATTAACTCTTAGTGCATAACATCTTTCATTTCTATTATTTTTAAATATTTTTTATCAATAATGACAATTTGTGATGTTATGAGTTTCAAAATTTTGAGATCACTTAGGCGAGCAATTAAATAATTGCTGCCCTAAGTGAAATTTCTCAAAAGAAATAATTATTAGCATATTTCTCAATCCGTCAGTGGAGCTATTTAATTAAGTGTAACAAATCTAGTTTAGTCGTAAGCTTTTCACTTTAGAAAATTCCAACAGCTCTTTCAATGATTTTCAGTGAGATTTCCTTAACCATAAACTATCCTCATTTTGTTCGATGTCAGAAATTTTCACGACAAAATCACTCCTTTAATTTCTTTTTTAAACAATAATAAAATAGTGACGGGAGGAATCATCCCTAGTCACAAAAACTATACTTGGTCATAATGTTTTTCCTTGATAAAAAAAAAATATATGCGAAGTGCAAAACTTTAGTTACAGAAAAGAATGACTCAATTAAAATGACCTTTCTTTGTTGACGATAAAATGGGAAACTAAAGAACACACCGTGTAAAGGTGACAATAATAATACTATAATGAAAATACTCTCTCTGATATTTTTTATAAGCAACTTTTCTTCTGATTGTGTGAAATAAACTAACGGTTAATATTAGTTAAAAATAATAAATATATAAAAAATATCATGTCTTTTTCAAATATACTCCTATAGTCCTATTTATGAAAAGAGTGAGGGAAAAAAATGAGAGAGAATGAGAGTATAAAATAAAAGAGAGGATAAGTAATAAATGATTGAATGAAAGAGAATTAATAGTCCATTAATATAAATATATGTATTTAATAGGGATAGAAAAAGCAAAAATAGTTTAAATTTTGAGTTTCAAAAATTATTTATATTAAAAATCATTATTAAAAAAGAGAAAATTGCTTATGTAAATAGGCAGTAATAATATAAATAAGTCCATTATTAACTCAATCTTTAAATTTAGATAAAGATAAGTTAGTGCTTTCACTCTTGGAAACAGGAGGACAGAAATGCTGCCCCCACACCGCCTCTGCCTCCAAAGTCGTAACATTATCTTCGCCGCCCATTCAAATGATTCAATCATTAATATCAGAAAATCGTTTTTCCCCCTTTAATATTTTTACATGAAAATTGCCAGAAAATCCCCGTTGCAAAATTAGCCGTTATCTGATTATTACCACTAATCCAAATTTGAGTGACATGGCTCCGATTAATGAAAAGATTTTAAGCATCACTTTTTCCCTATTCATATTAAGTTCGGAAAGCTCACCTCAACTAATTTTAGCAGACATTATTGACTTTTTTCAGTCTTTTTTGAATATATTCCAAAGTGAGATGACATAATGTGTGGTTAATTAGCTGTAAAGTCTAAGTTTTTAATATTTTCTTGTGGGAATTGCTATAAGGTCTTAAAGAATAAATTTAATTATAAAAAATTTGATGACAACCGAATAGCATGTAATGACAAGTTACCATGTAGAAAATAATAGTATGTTTGTGCAGCTAACTTATTATTGGGATTTTTTGATTATTAAATCCTTTCCTTAAAAGCGTTATTATAATTCTCCTTATTTTGTTTTCTTATCAATGTTTGTAAACGCTTATTCAAAAGTTTAATACACCGAAGATGTCTAATATAATGCAAAAAGAGTTGTTCCTTATAGCAAGTTACCATGATGTGATATAAAACGGAAGTAGATCCTCTCATCATCTCATTTTCTTATCATCCCTTATGAGCCTATCTGAACCATTGATTGGGAAGAGGAGTTCATCTGGACCGTTGATTGGGAAGATGAGAGAAAAGTAGAAGGAGTGATAACTTGATAACATGGTTCATTTTTTACCTTTCAGATTGATTTGACGAATATGATTTAAAGATTATGAGAGATGATGAGAAAAGGGACAATAAGAGAAACCAGACACGATATAAAACATGGAGACACATCACTTTTAATGGGCAGTGGAAATCTAAAATATTTTTCCACTTAAAAGAAGCAACCATGCCACTAGAAACATCACTTTTAATGACGACTTTTCCAGCTCCACTTTTGGAACAGTCACACTTAATCAAAAGGAAGGAAGGAGAGAAGGAAGCTAGTCATAACTTTAGTTAAAGAGAAGAAGTGACTTGATCAACTATTCTTATCTGTTGACTATAATTAAATGTAGAATCGTAAGGACACTTCGTATAGATACAGGTCATAGCAATAATATCGTAACGAATGCTCTCGATACTTTGTTGGTCAATCGTAACTTGTTCATGGGTTATCGCAAAATAAATATATAAACTTGTGCAAAACTTATTAGCTAGGACTTCTAGTATATATATAAATGGTATCACACACACACACATTAGTATATTTTATGTTGATTATTTCACGAACTTTACTTTCAGTGTTCGTGTTTTAATTGTATATTTAACTTTTTCAATGTATTGACAGATTATCTTATGTTTCTGAAATGAAACTCTTTTAAAACGAATGTGCCTCAATTATGTGTACCACAGCATCCCAAGATGCTGGGTTTTTATTGTTTTGGCGTTTAATGATTTTGTAAAGGATCTTCTAATTGTATGATTAGACTGTTATCAGCAAAGTTATAAAATAAAAACGGCGAACACTCGTTGCGTTAGTACTGTGCTTCTCCAATTGCGTGTAATATTTCAAAAATTTTATATTCTTTCAGAAAAAAAGTAATGAATAAATCCTGTAATTGATTTAACTTTTTAACTTTATAGATTGAAATAAAACACATAAATCTGACTTAAAATTATCATAGCCATCCATTATATGTTACAAGGATTAAAACGATAATGCTAAAACCAAACGTTCACTCCAGTCTAATATATACAAGTCCCAAACTGATCATATATGATGCAAAAATCACAAGCTTAACAAATGTACATCAAATTGCTGGCAAAAAAATTTACATTAAAATGTCAAGTGCAATACTTTATACAAACACGCACCTACAAAGGAAGTTCAATCTCTCATTAGTTGTCCAATTGTGATGGTGTGAAATTGATCCTCAGAAAAAGACTCTGGTGTCCTTGCAAACTCCGTGGTTACTTGTTCCATGGTTGGACGAGATCGAGGAGTCTCATTCAAACAAGATAAAGCTATTTTTGCTATTAAGATCACATCATCTAGGATTGGTTTTGTGGGTGGAGGAAGTCGTGGGTCCAACACATCCTTTAGCAACAAGCCATTCATGGTTGAATTCTCTGCCAAAGATGAAATAAGCTCTGCTGGATGTTGTCCCATAAAGATTTCTAAAGTCAACACTCCAAAGCTATAAACATCACATTTCTCGGTTGGTTTCATAATAAAAGCAATCTCTGCATGCAATAGGATAAATGCTTTATATATATATCCATAATATTGCAGATATTAATAAAGAACAGATAAAAAGGTCTTACCTGGTGCAGCATAACCAAATGTTCCAGCAAATGCAGTCATATTGTTTGAGTTAGGATTAAAAAACTTTGCCGTTCCAAAGTCAATGATGCGAACTTCGTCATATTCTGAACTTAGAAGAACATTCTTGCTTGATATGTCACGATGAACAATAGAATTGAACAGCCATGACGCATATGGAATAAAGCATTTGCCACACCTTTTACAATGTTTACCCTCTTATTCCAGTCAAACACCGTGGCTTGTTTCTGATTCTTTAGTATGTGATCCAAGCTGCCGCCTTCCAAGAACTCATAAACTAAAATAGAGAATTGTGAGTTGGAATAAAATCCATATAGCTTCACAATGTTGCGATGTTTGATTTCTGTCAAAGCTTGAATCTCACTTTTAAAAGCTTTCTGATTGGAGATTTCCCCACTTGGAATTGAATGAAGCTTCTTTACAGCAAAAACATGACCTGTAGGCAACTCAGCCCTATAAACACTTCCCTGGCTCCCTTTCCCGACAAGATATCTTTCATCAAATTCCTTTGTGGCATCAATGATATCTTCATACGATATTTCTCTTTCAAGACTCCATACAAAGTAATCATCTCCTGGTGGAGGTTCATCATCCTTGTTTTTTGCTTTTTTCACTATACGAGAAAAAATGAAGCATGCTCCGACAAGTACTAATAGCACTATGGCCAATGGGACAAATATTATCAGGAACATTTTGCTCTTATGGCCATGTCCATTTGTTTGGAAATCACCACAAGGACTTAAACCAATGACGTTACCACACAAACCTTTATTATTCCTCAATGAATCAAAGTTGTTAAAGGCTAGTTTGTTTGGAACAGGGCCTTGCAATTGATTGTATGATATATCAACAGTAGACAAAACTGACATTATTGATCCACTAAAACTGGAAGGAATGTTGCCAACAAGATGATTACGTGAGAGGTTCAATAGTTGCAGATTGGGTAACATTCCAAGTCTTGACGGTATAGTTCCAATTAGCAAATTGTCACTAAGATCAAGTTGTTGAAGGTCTTGGAGTTCACCATACGCGAGGGGAATACTTTCATCAAATTTGTTTTTGCTCAAGTTCAAGACCCTTAGTCTTTTTAGTTCGCCAATCTCTCTTGGGATTGGGCCACTGAAATTATTTATTGCCAACTCCAAAATTTGAAGTTGATTAAGTGATCTTATACTTGCGGGGACATTACCAATGAAGTTACTTTGGCTCAAAGAGAGTTGTGTCAACATGTTCAACTTCCCTAGTTCTTTTGGAAGTTGTCCAGACAAATGATTTGAAGACAAGTCAAGTAAACCAAGTTTAGTTGCCTCTCCTAGTTCTTGTGGTATATGACCAGAAAGCTTGTTGTTGTGAATATTCAATTGTGTGAGACTTTGACACTTCCCCCAATTGGATGAAAGGTGGCCATACAATTGATTACCACTTAGATCGACGTGGTACAAAAGAGGATATACTCCAAAAGCATCTGTTACATTATCAACTATTTGGTTGTTATCAAGCCTGAGTCTTTGTATACTTGAACAATTCTTCAAACTTGTTGGAATAGGACCAGTAAAATGGTTATCATTAGCACCTAGCCTATATAATTGTCCACTTTGACGAATGTTTTGTGGTAAAGGACCACTGAAATGATTATAACTCAGTTGTATGTTGAACCAACTTGTCACGTTATTCATTTCTCGTGGAAGTTGACCACTTAATTTGTTTTTGTCCAAGAACAGGGCACTAAGTTTTGTCATATTTCCTATAGTGGAAGGAACAAACCCTGAAAGACTGTTGTTTCTAAGGTGAAAACTACCTATTTTGATCAAGTTACCAATGGATGGAGGAATTGAACCAGAGAATGTGTTATGAGAAAAGGACAATCGTTCAAGATTTGTTAGGTTTCCTATAGAGGGAGAGATTGGCCCAGAAAGTCCATTTTGATATAACTGAATGTTAATCAGAGAATAGAGTTTCCATAATTCAGTAGGAATAGAACCCATGAGATTGTTCTGATTAACAAAAAGTATTTGTAAGATGGTCAAGTTTCCAATTGATGATGGGATTCTCTCTGACAGAGAATCCCTTGCCAAATCAAGCTCTACAAGATTGCTCAACATTCCAATCTCTTCAGGAATGGGACCAGAAAGGTAATTTCCTGCAAGCAATAGGAAATTTAAATTCCTGAAATTCCCAATTTCATGGGAAATATTTCCTGTGATATTACATTCACTAAGATCAAGATCATTTAGAGTGGTGAGATTCCAAATTTCAGGAGGGAGGGGACCCTTAATTGGATTATCTGACAAACTCAACATCAAAAGACTGGACAAATTACCAATTTCGTGGGGAATGTATCCATAAAATTGGTTGTAACCTATGTTGAAGTAGAGGAGATTAGGAAAGGCAGCGAAGTTGAGACTGGAAAGTGTACCTTGAAGGCCAAGCTTTGACAGGCTTATATTGGTCACAGACATGGACTCATCACAAGAAATTCCCATCCAGAACTGTCTGCACGGATTAGTGTCATTGTTCCAAGAGGACAAGGTAGCTTTGCTTTCTGGGTCAAAGGTAGCTCTCCACTTCAACAGAGCCTTTGCTTCACTATCTCGTGCAGCAACAGATGCAATCGAAGCAACACAAAAGAATAATGCTAGAAGCATCTTTGTGGAATCTCTCTCAGACATGTTCTTTTTGGTAAATTTTTGAACAGGAATATATTCAAAGACGGAATAATATTAGTTTGGAGGATGAGTTGGTAATTGTAAATGGCAGCTATCTAGGCTTGGGATCTTCAAGTTAATGATACAGACCTTCTTATAGCATGGATTGGCCTGGCAGGGAATAGTTTATCAGTATAAAATAATATTTTACGATAGACTCGCAAAAATAATTGACCTCAAGAAA
Source organism: Inga leiocalycina (assembly GCA_963242795.1). Lineage (NCBI taxonomy): Eukaryota > Viridiplantae > Streptophyta > Magnoliopsida > Fabales > Fabaceae > Inga > Inga leiocalycina. Next base: position 25,266,038 of record OY725326.1, on the reverse strand, counting down.
GATTAAGGGAAAATCCCTTAAAAATACCGCCAAAATAGCTAAATCCTGATTCAGTACTGTGTCAGTACAGATGAACAGTGCAGGGGAGTGAAAAGATTATTTTGCCCTTTAGCCCTCCTTCTCGCCAGTTTAGAATAACAACACAAATCTCTTAATTAACAACTCCGGATTCTTGATTAACAACTCCACTTTATTCTTTTATATATTCGTATATCAAAAATATAGTGTTGTTAATGTAAAATACGATATTGTTAATAAAGAAAGAAGTGTTGTTATTGGCCATGAAACTTAAATTACGAAGTTGTAAAACAAGAAATGAGAGTTGTTAATGTAGAATATGGTATTGTCAATAACAAGACTGGTGTTGTTATTGTGAAAGTAAAAAGAAGAAACTGAGTTATTAATTAAGAATCCGGAGTTGTTAATCAAGAGCCTCGTGTTATTATTCAGAAGTGGTGAGAGGGAGGGCTTAAGGGCAAAATTGTCTTTTCACACCCCTGCACTATTTATCCGTACTAACACAACACTGAATCGGGGTTTTGCAATTTCGCAGCACTGAATCGGAATTTAGCTATCTCGGCAGTATTTTTAAGGGATTTTCCCAAAGATTAACTAGCCAATATTGCTTCAGCAAAGCTTTTTTCCCTTTTTACGTGATCCTACTTTCAGGGATATAAAGTAGATGATGATTTAAAGGTTTCCTTTTAAAATTGTTCAAGTTTAACTTATTTTAATAAAAATTTAATAATGTAACTTGTAAATAAAACGAAATAAAACACTCTCTTTGCGCCTTATATAAAAAGCCAGAAAGATGAAGCGTGCAAGCCTTATTAAAACAATAAAGCCCAAATTTGTTGCTACTTATCTCTAACAAGCAATAATAGAGATGGCCATAGTTAAATTATCACTAGGTTATGCGGATTCATTGTATTAGTGAGACCCAGTGTTTTGAAATTGCATAAGCATAGTTTTTTTTTTTTGGATCAAAAAATTGCATAAGCATAGTTAAACAAGATATAAAGATAGAATTCGCGATCCGTGGAATTTTTGGTTGACAACAAATTAAAATGAAAAACTGCAGGTCAAAATCCTAACCTTAATGATTTTAGCAAATACCCAATGGACTCCAGGATATTGAATCGGTTAATATAATACTTGTGCTTATAAATTCCTTCATTTTGATTTTGGTTCCTATAGTTTTAAATCAAAAGTTTTAGTCTCTTAAGTTTCTTTTCGTCTAAAATGTCGGTCCTTATATTTTAATAAAAATCTATACCATTTTGCTCATTGAGGGATCAAAACATATGTTTGGAAACTATAAGGACCAAAACTAAAATAAGGATAAATTATAAGGACCAAATTTATTTTGGGAACGTGTTAGGGCCAATTTTTTCACTAAGCCTCCACTTTTAACAAATCTCTAGTAAGGTTAAGATGCCTAACTAAGGATTTCTTAATGTTGTTAAATGACTATTATACCCTTATGTCATTAAAAAGAAAAATTGAATGTGGTCTAGGCCTCGTTTTTTTTTTGATACAATGGAAATAAAACCACTACTCTACTGGACAACCATAGAAGAACTGTCAGGAGGGGACGTAAAGTGAAGCCCAGGGGAGCATGCAAGAGCCCTTTTCGCAAGCTCATCAGCCTCCTGGGTAACCAATCGACTACATGTAATAATCCGCACGGTCCATTGACGCTGTAACATACTAGTAATTTCAACAATAATATTCTCATTGGCATGGAGCTCAGCAGAACCTTGATGTATCAGCTCAATCGCTTGAGCACAATCACTTTTAATAATAATCTTCCTGTATCCCCGATCCCAAGCTCTCCGTAATCCCAAAAGGCACGCCCACAATTCCGCAGACAATGATCTCCTCGTCCCATATGGAACATAAAAGACTCAATTTGCCTACCCTCATGATCCTTGATAATCCCTCCACAGGCTGCCAACATGCTAGTGTAGGAATATGCTCCATCCACTAAAACACAAACAAAGCCCTCCTCCATTAAATCAAGAGAGGATGGTGATGCTATTTGCTTACCTCGAATCTGCGTATTCTGCAACTTAATCTTGGCTGACATATAACTCAGAAGAGTGACCCTGGCTTTACCAACAACACTATCAGGTGTGGACACAGTATGATTAAAAATACAGTCATTACGACGCTTCCATATGAGCCAACAAATTAGCACAAAAAATTCCTTCCAAGATTCCTTACCAAGTCCCATATTGTTTGAAAGATTCATATTACACCATTCCCAAAGATTACAGTGAAAGAACTGTTGATTACAACTTGGTTTAAGAATACTCTGCCACATGCAACTGATCGCCGGACAATCCCTTAACACATGCAGACAAGACTCAGAATTTTGGTTGCACCAAACACATGAAGCAACAATAGATATACCCCTCCTCACCAGTTCATCATTAGTTAGGAGCTTATTTTGAAGAAGCAACCACATAAAAGTCCTACACCGTTGTGGGATGGCCAACTTCCAAATTCTACTCCATATTTGAGTTTCTAAAAGACCATTTCCCTGCAACATGTTATAAGCATATTTAATAGAAAAATTACCATGCTTCTCTAACTTCCATTTCACAATTTCTTCACCACTGGGCCGCCGTATACATTCTGTCCCTTCCAATACCTTTCCCCAGTTATCACGGATACCCACCCACAGCCGAGAACCTGGGCGTCTAGCATTAATACTAGGAAAAAGATCATTTCCACAATGATATTTGTTACGTACGACACGAGCCCAAAGAGATCCAGGATTCTTTAAAAGACCCCACCCTGCTTTAATCATGAAGGCTTTATTTTGGAGTCGAGAATGACGTAATCCAAGTCCCCCTCGTCGCTTTTCTTGACATACATTGTCCCAAGCAACTAGATGCACCTTCCTTTGCTCACAGGTCAATCCCCAGAGAAACCCACGGGCCTTTTTATCAATTTCCTCACACACAGCAATAGGGAGAGGACAAGTTTGCATCTGGTATAAAGGGATAGATTGCAACACTGAAGAGATAAGAGTATGACGTCCTGCCAAAGAAATAGTATGAGCCTTCCAATTGTTCAGCCTTGATTTCACCTTGTCAACAACATACTGATAAGTATCACTCTTAACTCTATCATGATGCAAAGGAGTTCCCAAATATTTCCCAAGATCCGGTGTAGTGGTAAAACCCAAACTAGTACTGAGTTGTGTCCTCCTATTATGACTCACGTTCTTGGAAAAGAAAACTCGAGTTTTAGTCAAACTTACTTTCTGACCCGAAAGACTACAAAATTTATCAAGACAACCTTTCACTACCTCAACTTGTTCCATAGATACCTCAGCAAATAAGACAAGATCATCAGCAAAGAAAAGATGAGAAAGGGGGGCCCATCTTTCCTAAGACGAATAGGTTTCCATTTTCCACTATAGAGTTCCTCCTGAATCAAGTGAGCCAATCTCTCAATACAAATAATAAAAAGATAGGGAGAGATGGGATCACCTTGCCTAACCCCACGTGATGGAAAAAACTCTTGAGTTTTACTACCTTCCGAAAGGATCTGCATAGTCACATTTGATATACAACGTCGAACCACATTGAGAAGGTAAGGAGGCAATCTCATCTCTACAAGACAATCAAGAATAAATCCCCAATTGAGTCGATCATATGCTTTCTCAAGATCTATTTTGATCGCCATAAAGCCCTTCTTTTTCTTTATATTCCACATTGAATGAATAACCTCCTGAGCAATAATTATATTATCCGATCCCAGTCTACCAGGCACAAATCCACATTGGTTAGGAGAGATCAATTCAGGAAGAATACCTTTTATCCTGTTCGCAATTATTTTTGTAATAGTCTTATACACAACATTACATAAGCTAATAGGGCGAAAATCTTGAATGCGTTCAGGATGATCTTTCTTGGGAATAAGAACAAGAAGAGTCCCATTAATATCATCAATAATGGATGGTTCCCTAAAAGCTTGCTGAATAAAATTACTCACAGATTTACCAACATGGTTCCATTGGCTCTGAAAAAAGAGAGCATTCAGTCCATCAGGTCTCGGAGATTTAAGAGCACCCATGCTAAATATAGTCTGTTTGATTTCTTCTTGAGTGACTTCTCGAGACATAAATCCCAACAGATCATCATCAATTATAGGGTAAGAGAATTTCCAGTTCATCATAGGCAACCTGGGTTCAGCATTAGAAAAAAGATTAGTATAATAATCTAGTGCAATATTCTTAATACCTTCTTTGTCATAATGCCAGGTATTATTATCATCCAGCAAAGCGTCAATTTTGTTCCTTTTCCTTCTCGCATTTGCTTTGGCATGGAAATATTTAGAATTGCGATCACCCAACATATACCAGTTACATTTGGCCTTTTGAACCCATAACAGATCTTCCTGAATTAAAACCTCCTCAAGTTCTCTCCAGAGATGTTGAATCAACGAATCAAGAGAGTGCTTGTTTAAGCAATTTCGAGGAGTCCTATTCAAATCCTCCAATCTATTAAACAGGTGACGTCGACGACGACCAAGATGACCAAAAACATCATGACTCCAAGCTTTAACATGAGTTGTAAAGTAGGAAATATTCTCAAGTAGGTGTCTCTCCTTTTGCCAGGAATTCTTCATAAAATCAGAGAAGTTATCATGAAGAATCCAGGAGGCCACAAAACGAAAGGGGTATGCTCTGATTACGTCCCTATCTTGAGCTTCAGAAGTGCGGAGAAATATTAGCCGATGATTAGATTTAAAAAATGGCAAATGCACCACCGAAGCTTGAGGAAAAGCTTGGAGAAATTCAGAGTTAACAAGAATTCTATCCAATCTGCTTTCACTACCATCCCTCTTCCACGTAAAATAAGGACCTTGGCAGCCCAAATCTGTGAACCCCATATCCTCAACACTCTTGATCATATCTCTATCAATGCTACTACCAACTCTATAAGTAGAACGACGATCATGCATATAAAGGGTACCATTAAAGTCCCCCCCAATGCACCAAGGGCCCGAGATTAATTGACTTAGATTTTGAAGAGCCGACCACAATACACGACGTTTGATTGGATTAGGACTCCCATAAACAGCTGTAATGAAGCACATTCTATTTCCCAAATCAAGACTCATATGTATAAACTGATCATGTGTACCTAGTACTTCAAACTTCCAGTCATTATTTTTCCAAAGAACCCACAGGCCACCACTGTACCCTTGAGCATCAACCACAGTGAAATTATCAAAGCCTAGACTAAGAGCAATTTTCCTAGCCTTTTCTCCACCACTACGAGTTTCAAGAATAGCAAGGAAGTCAATACGATGTTTCTTGGTTAGTTCACAAATTAAACTAGGAAAAGATTTGGCTCCAGTACCTCTACTATTCCAAAAAATATAATTAATGGGAAACCGGGGGGAGTAATTTGAGCCTCAAAGCTCTTGGACCCCTGAAGAATTTTACATAAATGTGCTTCTTCATCCATAATGGTGGACTCATGAGCATCTATCGTAATAAGACTTACAGAAGTAGGTCCTTCGATAGGAGGAATAACTGGGGTAGCATGTTCAGGTTGCATTCCCTCGGAAGAAGTACCTCTGAAATCCTGAGCATCTAATTTATTTAAGACACTAAAAGGATTCATGATGGTAATGCTTGGTGGAGACTCAAGTAGAGAAACTTGTTGAATGGAGCCCACACTTTTAAAATTTCCACTACGATGTGCTTCAGCTTTAAACCCCTTGTGACCCAAATGATTCATTTTAGGCCCCACTGGAACCCATACCTTCTGAGAGTTTAAATTTTTTCTAGATCCCCTTCCAGCTTTTTGTACACAAGCCTCCTTTCCTTTCATAATAACTGTAAGATTTTTCCCCAGAGAAACTCCCCCACCCGAATCCAAATCTGACGCAAATTTCGCATTATCACAATTATTTTGACCTTCCAACCCTTTCTTTTCGCCTACTTTACTAGAAGCATGGAGATATCTTTCCCTACCTTCAAGTGCAGCTGATCTGGCATTAGTCATGGATGAAGCATATTTCACTGCGTGATTTTTAGATCCAGAGAAACCTTTCCAAATCTGACGCCGATAGAGATTCGCTGGGTCAAACGTCTCTTCTGCTGTCACTACGTCACCGCCGACCATTCCTTTCTGTGCCTCCAAATCAGAATCCCCCCGTGAACGTTTCAATGGTTCATTCATAGTCTTGCTCCCCCTCGCCCCCTACTGTCTCAAGAGATATTATATTCACGCTCTCACTACATGCATGGGACTCATTTTCTACAGTGGAGGCAGGAGCTTGTTGCACATTCTGATAATTAGCAGAATGATCACCCAACACCGACGGACACTCCTCTTGACGATGTCCATAGATACCACAGTTGAAGCAGACCAAATGCAGACCTTCATACTCAACAACAAACTTTCGGCCAAAGATCTGCAGATAAGAGAGCAATTTTAAGCTCAAATCAATCTTAACACAAACTCTAGCAAACCTTCCACGTGAACTTAATGACGTAGCCAAATCAACCTTCAAAGTTCTTCCAATCATACCACCTAACCGAAACAGCGATTCAAAGTTATAAAATTCAACCGGAACTGTTCGAATACGAACCTATGCTGCAACTTTCCGTTGGTTCCATGAATTCCATAGGTCAAAATTCAGCCTCCACCGTTGCACCAGTAGATAGTGATCTGCAAATTTTTCACTACTTCCAAACCTTCGTATATTAACTATTCTGGCTGCTGTGGGCAATTTAATCGGTGAAATTTCGCCGGATTGCCATTGGTTTTAAATTTTGGAAAAGTGTGTGCCTAAGGGTTATGCTGCCTAATTTTAGTTCAAATGCTTGTTATAACTCAATTAGATAGTTAATGAAGTGGTTAGGAGTAGAAATGAACGTATTTATGGAGCCAAAATCGCAAAACCCCGATTTTTCCTGGAAGACCCATAAATTTCATTCAGGGTTGTAAATGGGTCTTAGAGTTGGATTTTCAATTATTTGATGATTCCATTGGATTCAGGAAGGAAAATTAGGTGGGGTTACAGTTGGGAACTTTTTCAGAAAAGCTCGAAAAAGGATAATTACGGAAACGCTGCTAAAACACTAAAAGTAGGGCTGCCAAGATTAATTTCATAATTTGACATTGAATTTGGCAATTTTGAGCTCAGAAATACGTTAAGATAGCCCTAGTCAAAAATTTTGGAAAATGAGCCATCAGGCCGGGCCGGGCTGAGCTTAGGTGGGATCCCGGGTGCATTTTGGTAAATTTTCACTAAAGGCTAATATAACCATAAGAAACACTATGGAAGTTTCTAAAATGATACTTGGATAGGTTATGCCCTATTTCTTGTACATTTAATATTTTAGGATCGAATTAGGAGCCGAAAGTCGATATGTTTCACGAGGCACACAAAAAGGGGTCGATAGAACTTCGATGTAGAGACATTATCCTTCATACATCATACCATAGTTATATGATTGTGTGGATTCCATTGTTGTAATTGTACTTTATTAATCAACATGCTTTGCCCAGAGAAGGGCCAATAGTGCCAGAGGCATTTACATTGAAGTTGGTGAGAACCCAACCAGTGCAGAATAGTAGGGCTGGACCCTGCTCATGTATACATGCAGATGATGTGTTTATATTGTTCATTAATTGGTGCATACATGGTGCATATCATATGTACTTTTCACATTTTCTATGGATGATAGCATGTTTCTACTAAGATTCTTTAGAATCTCACCCCTTTTTCTAAATCAAAATGTCACAGCGGGTGCTAGTAGTTCAAAAACCAAGGACACAGTTAAGGGAAACTGACGGGCACATTTCTCGAGACACAGCTGGTGGTTATATTTAGCTTGTACTTGGAATATTTTGGGATATTCTATACATATTTGTATTTAGTGGTGAATTTTGCTCGGTTAATGACTGTCTGTAAATAAATACTTATTATCAGTATAACTGTACTTTTCTGTTTACCTGTAGAACTTGTTCATTATTGCCCTGCGCATATCAAAATGGAAATGGGTGTTGACAACGTCATCCAATTCTACCTCATCTCAAGTGTAGATCTCAGCTATCTCAGCTGTAGATTATACAGCTGATTTAAATCTCCTTGAGGAACCCACTGAAGATCTGCTCCAACCTTGTGATTATACCCCCGTCGATCTCACTCACCGCCAAACACCTCCTATGGCCGCCCACCGCCCAACGAGATCTAACCCATGGTCGTTGATTGATTCCAAATCTGACCACCACCCAACACCTCCCTCCCAACAACTGGTGCCAATCTCCATTCGTCTCCTCCTACCACCGAAAACAGATGAGATGAGATAGCCCATCCAACCAAAAACATCCCCAACTCATTAGGACTAATATCCAAGAATGCTTGAATTTGATTCTCATTAATTTGCAATCATGCAAGGATATTTACAAAAACACAAAAACATAAAATAAACAAATTAAAAATAAAGAGAAAATATCAAGTCCAACTCAAATAATTAAACCTGAAATCATGCCCCCAGCTCCTTCATTTTACCTATTTAATGACATAATGGCATTGTGGTCATTTAACAACATTAAGAAATCCCTAATTAGGTCTCTTAGGCTAATTAAGGATTTGTTGAAAGTAGAGGCGCGAATTCAGATGTTGGTATTTTGACTAGATTTTATTAGGATTTTCCCTTACAATAATATGAGAAATCAATAAACAAATTAGTATATTATTTGAAATATTTAAAACAATATTTTATTTATTGTTAATATTATTTAATATTAGTAATTATATATATATATATATATTTTTTTTGCTACTGCCTCTCTAAGATTTTTTCCTAGCTCGGTTCCTATTTCCTAATTTTCTCATAAATGATGATTGTACCAACATTATTGTTTAAAGGATGAGCTAATGACAAAGGACTCTTTTTTTCCTAAAACCTTCGGGCCACCTGGTGCTGCGGGACTTTTTCTTGATTGTATTGCCAAGAATTTGAGCAATCGACTAATCCTCAAATCAAGGCTTTGCAATAAAGATGAGGCTCTTCCCTTAGTCTTTTTTAAAGAGGTGGGATTCAAAACTCAATTTTCATACTTTGTAGACTAGCTGGTAGTCTAGCTGGTCTACCACTAGACCAGATAATTTTGGATAATAACACAAAGAACTCTTAAAAGTGCATTTCTTATTTTAGGGTGACGGAATGAGATAATTACTCGAAAGTTTTTAAAGACATCTTCGGGCTTTCTTTAAGAAAATGACTATTTGCTCATAGTTTAAAAACGAAAACAAATTTTAAAAAGGTGACCTATAGAACAATAGCTACTTCTTTTATTATGTAAAATGACGATAAAATCCTTAACAAATGACAACTACTTTAAAAAAGCTAGATCGAGTTTTAAGTGTTACTGGTAATCTAAAGATCAATAACTATAGCACTTTATAAAAAACAACAACTTTAAATACATGAAATAACAACAAAACCTTCAACGTAGCAACTACTATTTATAGGAGAATGACGCCGTTAAAATTGCTATTGCTTATAATTTTCTTGTCATTACATATAAAATTAAAGTTGTTATTATTATTTTTATTTTAATGAAGCGATCATGACCTCTATCTAGGTTACCATTCAAATTTAAAACTTCAAAATATTAATTATACTTACTTAAGGTTTTGTTGTAATTTCATATAATAACAATTGCTATTTTTCAAAACAAAAAAGTTAGGGCACATTTGGTATGATGAAATTGAGGAGGGTGGAATTGGAATTGGGTCTCAATTCCATGTCTAAGTTTGTTTGATATATATGATGGAGTTGGAATTCAAGTTGCTTGTGTTCCCTTTGCCTTTAACATCACCGCCGCTTGAGCACAACTTACCCTAGGCCCAAACCACCGTCAGCGAGCATGGTGCAAATCCTCCTTCAAAGACCTCCACCGTCAGCAAATTGTAAATGACAGCAAGGACGAGCAGTAGCGATTCTTTTGGAACGAAAAACGCCCACCATAAAGCTTGTTTTTTTTAATATGAAATTTCGAGCTTCAGATCTGCAAATCTGGGTTGTGGGAGCACCTGATGAAGAAGGAGAGGGAGGAGGGAGAACGATGATTCTGGGGAGTGTTTTTTTCAAAGATGAAGATGGGATGTGCAGTTTTTTTTTATCGATGGGATCTGTAGTTTTGGGAAGGTGTTTTTTTAGGAGGGTATTTTGGTCTTTTGATGTAAAAAGAAAGTCTCATTTCCAAGTTATACCAAACATACTTTTAAAGCTCATTTCCACCTCCATATCAATTTCCATTACCATATCCATTTCCATCAAAATCAATTCCATCATACCAAACGGCCCTTATTGTTCTCCAAGTTTATACCATTTTAAATAATTTTCCGTCCCCGGTTGTTAGAGCTTTAATTTGGACACAGCCGCCAGTGGTCAAATCTATAATGTTATAGCGGTTGGTAGCTGGCCACGATAGTGGTATGTTTTTCAGACTTGAAGTAATATGATGATTTCGCAACAAAAATTAATGCCTTTGAAGTAGATAAAGACTTCAAAAGAATAATGTTATTTCATTATGATGTGTTTAGGATTAGTTTTTTTGGAGGAAAGATTTAGGGGCAATTAATCATTTCGAAAAATCACTCTAAAAAGACTGTATTAGGAACTTGAGTCCAAATCATAATTTTGGGCTTAAAATTTATTTCCAAGTGTTGGATGAGTGTTTTGACTAGTATGCATCCCTTTAGTTTTGATGGAAAAGTGCTTTTTACAACATTTCCCAACAACCCACTTACTTTAAGATATACATCAACTTAAGATGTATTTCTATCATGAAAAGATTGTAACAACCTCTTGTATTCCCCACACAAATTTACCTGCCAATAGAACTTTGCCTATGTGCATGCTTTTGACAGGCACGTACGCAATGACATCACACTCATAATCCATTTGTTTTGCTCACCTTTTATAGAGAAAAAGCAAGTATTACTTTAGACAAAATTATTGCTTTAGAAAAAGTAAGCATTGTTATGAATATTAAATATGAGGATGTCATTGACTCATATTACTCTTTCAGTCAACTTGACATAAAGAAGAAAAGAAGATTTGACACAAAGCAAAAGCAAAAGAAGACAAGGACATAAAGAAGATATAAAGTAACCACGGTCATGTAACCAGAGTTAAATATAACCATGGTCAAGCAACCAGGGTTAGATTTCTGACTCTATATAAAGGCCTGTAATCAATTGTTTCAATTGAACTGAATGGGAACTTCACTATAACTTCTCTCTAGAAATTCTATCAATCCCTTCTCTGAATTCTATCAGTCTTCTCTCTTATCACATATACTTTCATAACACGTTATCAGCACGAAGCTCTAAAAGGAGGTATGATCTTCTTATGGTTTCTTTAATGATTATATATATATCTTGTTTTATTTTATAGATCTGGGATAATCTGAGCTACTATATAGAATTAGAGAGATACTTTTACCGATTGTTATATAACATCAGGTTCCATAGCTAAGATTGGAGATCGTCATTATTTTTATATCATTTATATATATTGTCAAGTTCTTTTATATTATTATTATTATTATTATGGTCAGAAGCTATACACATCTGATTCTTGAAATTATGACCAGAAGTCATAATGTTTGAATTTCTTATAATATGGCCAGAAGCCATATCCATTTGATTTTCTATTATATAGCCAGAAGCTATATACATTTTTCATCTTATTATATAGCCAGAAGCTATATACATTTTTCATCTTATTATATGGCCAGAAGCTATATATATTTTTCATCTTTTATCTTATTGTACGGCCAGAAGTCATGTACAACTTTTACCCTGAAGATAATAGTTAATTCCTCATCTTGAGATTAAATGGCCCGAAGCCATACATGGCCTGAAGTCATGAGATTAAATGGCCCGAAGCCATACATGTTTTAATTTTCTTATCTTGCCTTATGAATTATTTATTGTCTTTATGAATTTATAGTTATTATATTGCATATTTACATTTCATATTTTAATTATTTTCATTTATTTCTTTAATTAGTTTGAACAATGGCAAACCTGGAAAAACTTGAAATTGTGGCTCATGATATTACCAGGAAAAATTATTTATCTTGGAAGTTGGATGCAGAAATTCACCTGAATGCTAAAAGTCTGGAAGACACGATTAAAGAAGGGAATAAGGCATCCAACCAAGATAAAGCCAGATCCATGATTTTTCTTCGCCACCATTTACATGAGGATTTAAAAACTGAATATTTGACAGTAATGGACCCACTTGTCCTTTGGAACAATTTAAAAGAAAGGTATGATCACCAGAAGATGATCATTCTTCCAAAAGCTCATTTTGACTGGATGCATTTGCGCTTGCAAGATTTTAAATCTATAAGTGAATATAACTCAGCTATGTTTAGAATTACTTCTAAATTGAAATTATGTGGAGAAAATGTTACTGATGATGATATGTTAGAAAAGACATTCTCCACATTTCATGCATCCAATTTGCTCCCGCAGCAGCAATATCATGAACAAAATAATGAGCTTTAGTTGAAAAATCATGAATCCCGTCCAATAGGCTCAACTCTATTCCCTGAAGTGAATGTAGTAACTAATGAATTTTATTGTGGCCGTGGCCGTGGACGTGGATATGGACGTGGACGTGGGCGTGGCTACAGTCGTGGGTGTGGCCGTGGTCGATATCATGGAGGTTCAAATTCCTACCAGAAGTGGGAAAAGACTGATAAGAACCAAAAAGGGGAAAGCAGTAGGCTTAACAAATATGTTGATAATCCATGCTATCGATGTGGTGGAAAGGTCCATTGGTCTCGTACCTGTCGTACACCAAGGCACCTAGTTGATCTTTACCAAGAATCAATTAAAAATACTGGTAAAAGATCAAATGTTGAAGTTAATTATGTTGATTAGGGCGAGAATTCTGTGTATGGCGATATAGATAATAACTATTTGGATGTTGCAAATTTCTTAATATAATTTTAATTGTTATATTTTATTTAAAGTTGTTTCTATCATATGTATTAATTTTATTTATGTTTTTATGAAGAATGAATCCTATTGGCATCAATCCTGAAGATTTATGTCTCGTTGATAGTGTAACAACCCACACCATACTCAGACATGATAAATATTTTTCTTCCCTGGTAATACGAGAAGCCAATGTTCAGACTATATATGGTAGTATAAATTTAATTGAAGGCTCCGGAAGAGCTAATATTTTGTTACCTGAAGGAACAAAATTATGCATTGATAATGCATTTTATTCTACCAAGTCTAAAAGAAACTTACTGAGTTTCAAAGATATCCGCAGAAATTGATATCATTTAGAAACAACAACTAAAAATAATTAGGAATATCTTGTTATTACAAATATAGTTGCTGGTAGAAAATGCATATTAGAAAGTTTTCCTATTTTTTCTTCTGGTTTGTATTACACATGTATAAGTACAATTGAAACACATATTATTGAGAACCAGAAGTTTGCCAATTCAAACTAGTAGTTTGATAATATAAACCAGAAGTTTACCAATGAATTTATTGTTTGGCATGACCGGTTAGGCCATCCCGGTTCAATCATGATGCGACAAATAATTGGGAATTCATATGGTCATACCCTGAAGTGTAAACAAATACCATAATCCCATGATTTCTCATGTGCTGCATGTTCCAAGGGAAAGTTAATTATTCACCCCTCACCAAGCAAAGTAGAAAGTGAGTCTCTCACATTTCTAAAACGGATACAAGGAGATATTTGTGGGCCAATATACCCACCATGCAGACCATTTAGGTACTATATGGTTTTAATTGATGCATCAACTAAATGGTCGCATATTTGCTTATTATCTTCTCGCAACCTGGCATTTGTGAGATTACTTGCTCAATTGATTAGATTAAGAGCACATTACCCTGATTATCCTATCAAGAAAATACATCTTGATAATTCTGGTAAATTTACATCACAAGCTTTTAATGAATCTTGTATGTCCCTTGGAATTGATGTTGAACATCCTGTAGCTTATGCTCACACGCAAAATGGACTTGCAGAATCATTGGTTAAAAGGTTGCAACTAATTGCAAGACCTTTACTTATGAAATCTAATCTACCAATTTCTGCTTGGGGCCATGCCATTTTGCATGCAGCAATGTTATTTCGCATTAAGCCAACAAGTTATTTAAAGGTTTCCCCCTTACAAATGGTTTTTGGTCAGGAACCTAATATTTCCCATATAAGAACTTTCGGGTGTGCGATATATGTGCCTGTAGCACTGCCACAATGCACCAAGATGGGTCCTCAAAGAAAGATGGAAATATATGTTGGGTATGAATCTCCATCAATTATAAAATGTTTAGAACCATCCACAGGAGATTTATTTATGGCGCGATTTGCCGATTGTCATTTTGATGAATCATTTTTCCCAACATTAGGGGGAGAAAACAAGCAGCTGGGTAAAGAAATTAGTTGGAATGAATTATCATTGGCTCATTTTGATCCTCGTACAAAACAATGTGAACTTGAAGTTCAAAAGATAATTCATTTACAGAATTTAGCTAATTAAATGCCAGAAGCATTTACTGACCCAAAGAAAGTGACAAAGTCACATATCCCAGCTGCTAATGCTCTTATTAAAATTGATGTCCCTGAAGGACAACCTGCTATGAATGAATCTAAAGCACGCCTGAAGCGTGGCAGGCCCATCGGTTCCAAAGATAAAAATCCTCGAAAAAGAAAAGGAGCAAAGAATATAGATGGTCAAGTCGAGGATAATGAAGAAAAATTAGTAGCTCCAGAAGAGCCATCTCCTGAAGAGAATGTTGTAGTCCCCGAAGAGACTCAGGTACCTGATATATGTGAAAATAATGAGATCTCAATAAATTATGTTATGAATGGAATCCGATGGGATAGAAATGAAGTCAACGTTGATGACATCTTTGCTTATCATATAGCATATGATGTAATGAATGATAATGAGCATCATGAGCCAAAATCCATTAGTGAGAGCCAACAAAGAAAAGATTTGAAGGGTTAGGGTTTCAGCCATATTGGGGAAAAACCAGAGGAAGCTAAAGGTAACTTCTAAACCTTCGTATATTAACTATTCTGGCTGCTGTGGGCAATTTAATCGGTGAAATTTCGCCGGATTGCCATTGGTTTTAAATTTTGGAAAAGTGTGTGCCTAAGGGTTATGCTGCCTAATTTTAGTTCAAATGCTTGTTATAACTCAATTAGATAGTTAATGAAGTGGTTAGGAGTAGAAATGAACGTATTTATGGAGCCAAAATCGCAAAACCCCGATTTTTCCTGGAAGACCCATAAATTTCATTCAGGGTTGTAAATGGGTCTTAGAGTTGGATTTTCAATTATTTGATGATTCCATTGGATTCAGGAAGGAAAATTAGGTGGGGTTACAGTTGGGAACTTTTTCAGAAAAGCTCGAAAAAGGATAATTACGGAAACGCTGCTAAAACACTAAAAGTAGGGCTGCCAAGATTAATTTCATAATTTGACATTGAATTTGGCAATTTTGAGCTCAGAAATACGTTAAGATAGCCCTAGTCAAAAATTTTGGAAAATGAGCCATCAGGCCGGGCCGGGCTGAGCTTGGGTGGGATCCCGGGTGCATTTTGGTAAATTTTCACTAAAGGCTAATATAACCATAAGAAACACTATGGAAGTTTCTAAAATGATACTTGGATAGGTTATGCCCTATTTCTTGTACATTTAATATTTTAGGATCGAATTAGGAGCCGAAAGTCGATATGTTTCACGAGGCACACAAAAAGGGGTCGATAGAACTTCGATGTAGAGACATTATCCTTCATACATCATACCATAGTTATATGATTGTGTGGATTCCATTGTTGTAATTGTACTTTATTAATCAACATGCTTTGCCCAGAGAAGGGCCAATAGTGCCAGAGGCATTTACATTGAAGTTGGTGAGAACCCAACCAGTGCAGAATAGTAGGGCTGGACCCTGCTCATGTATACATGCAGATGATGTGTTTATATTGTTCATTAATTGGTGCATACATGGTGCATATCATATGTACTTTTCACATTTTCTATGGATGATAGCATGTTTCTACTAAGATTCTTTAGAATCTCACCCCTTTTTCTAAATCAAAATGTCACAGCGGGTGCTAGTAGTTCAAAAACCAAGGACACAGTTAAGGGAAACTGACGGGCACATTTCTCGAGACACAGCTGGTGGTTATATTTAGCTTGTACTTGGAATATTTTGGGATATTCTATACATATTTGTATTTAGTGGTGAATTTTGCTCGGTTAATGACTGTCTGTAAATAAATACTTATTATCAGTATAACTGTACTTTTCTGTTTACCTGTAGAACTTGTTCATTATTGCCCTGCGCATATCAAAATGGAAATGGGTGTTGACAACGTCATCCAATTCTACCTCATCTCAAGTGTAGATCTCAGCTATCTCAGCTGTAGATTATACAGCTGATTTAAATCTCCTTGAGGAACCCACTGAAGATCTGCTCCAACCTTGTGATTATACCCCCGTCGATCTCACTCACCGCCAAACACCTCCTATGGCCGCCCACCGCCCAACGAGATCTAACCCATGGTCGTTGATTGATTCCAAATCTGACCACCACCCAACACCTCCCTCCCAACAACTGGTGCCAATCTCCATTCGTCTCCTCCTACCACCGAAAACAGATGAGATGAGATAGCCCATCCAACCAAAAACATCCCCAACTCATTAGGACTAATATCCAAGAATGCTTGAATTTGATTCTCATTAATTTGCAATCATGCAAGGATATTTACAAAAACACAAAAACATAAAATAAACAAATTAAAAATAAAGAGAAAATATCAAGTCCAACTCAAATAATTAAACCTGAAATCATGCCCCCAGCTCCTTCATTTTACCTATTTAATGACATAATGGCATTGTGGTCATTTAACAACATTAAGAAATCCCTAATTAGGTCTCTTAGGCTAATTAAGGATTTGTTGAAAGTAGAGGCGCGAATTCAGATGTTGGTATTTTGACTAGATTTTATTAGGATTTTCCCTTACAATAATATGAGAAATCAATAAACAAATTAGTATATTATTTGAAATATTTAAAACAATATTTTATTTATTGTTAATATTATTTAATATTAGTAATTATATATATATATATATATATTTTTTTTGCTACTGCCTCTCTAAGATTTTTTCCTAGCTCGGTTCCTATTTCCTAATTTTCTCATAAATGATGATTGTACCAACATTATTGTTTAAAGGATGAGCTAATGACAAAGGACTCTTTTTTTCCTAAAACCTTCGGGCCACCTGGTGCTGCGGGACTTTTTCTTGATTGTATTGCCAAGAATTTGAGCAATCGACTAATCCTCAAATCAAGGCTTTGCAATAAAGATGAGGCTCTTCCCTTAGTCTTTTTTAAAGAGGTGGGATTCAAAACTCAATTTTCATACTTTGTAGACTAGCTGGTAGTCTAGCTGGTCTACCACTAGACCAGATAATTTTGGATAATAACACAAAGAACTCTTAAAAGTGCATTTCTTATTTTAGGGTGACGGAATGAGATAATTACTCGAAAGTTTTTAGAGACATCTTCGGGCTTTCTTTAAGAAAATGATTATTTGCTCATAGTTTAAAAATGAAAACAAATTTTAAAAAGGTGACCTATAGAACAATAGCTACTTCTTTTATTATGTAAAATGATGATAAAATCCTTAACAAATGACAACTACTTTAAAAAAGCTAGATCGAGTTTTAATCCACCATAATACTATATCCATAACTTGTGTCTCTCATTCTCATGCATAACAAAGTGTGGTATTTGGAGGGAACTGAGAGGGTAACCATTCAGAGGTTTAGCAAAACTCAATTGACACATATGAGAATCAATCTTCTAGTGAGCCAAACCAGGGCTACATCTTAGAGAGAAGCCTCTCCTTAAAGAGGTGATGAAGCTCAGTCATCTACATAAGGTCCTACTCCACCTCCATCCTTCCTGAATGCATCTCTATCAACCTATCTGGCCTAAGTAGTAAATCAAGCAGTGACTGCCCTGAAAAAGGAATTGATGAGTGAGTATGAGAAATTGGTGAACACAATGGAGATACAAGTCTCAAAGTTGGTGGACAAGGCAAATACCAAATTTGACTTAATGTTCAAGACTCAAGTGTAGAAATCTAAAAATGAATATAAACTTTGGTGAGATTTGCATTTGGAAATGTTGAAAATGTTTTCAAAATTGTCACTCCAATCAAGTTTTTAAAACTCATCACAAAACATCATCAAAAAGGGGGAGAATGTTAGATTTTAAGTTTTGATGATAACAAAAGGTTATTGTGTGTTATGCTAAGAAAATTATGTTTTTTCAAGTTTAGACAATGGTTACAAACTCACCAAATGCATACCACAAAGTTCATAAGTCATTACTATTATTTTAACTGATGCACTCTAGTGATGGAGCCCGCACTCGAGCATTAAGCTATTTGACACTCGAGTACAAAAGAGTGTTGAGTAGAAAGTGTTTGACAGAGAGTAATCTCAGAGATAGGATATAATTATCTCACTCAAGCATAGAACTTCTACTCGAGTGATAGTCTCAAGTGCACTCGAATCCTTGGAAGTTGGCAGAAGAAGTGTTAACCTGAGAGCAAGTTAAAATCAAAATGTAAACTGCACTCGAGTCCATGTGAGTGAGGGACTGCAAGTATTTTCCAGAGAATCACCCAGTGCTTGGAAGAGAAATTTTTCTCAAGTGGAGGATACTGCACCCGAGTGATACCTCAGCACCTACAAGTATGAAATCTAACTCTCTCCATTCTGATGCAAGTAATGAAGCAAAAGAGTATCTTATAGAAGAATATTTTGTACACTCGAGTGATAGTAAGTATGCTTGAGTGAGGCCCCACATCATCTATAAGTGCAAAATCACACTCTTGATAAAATTGGATGCAAGTGTTATCCAAACACGTGAACTCATAGTGTAAAATATAAGTGCACTCGAGTGAGGAGATTTGTACTCGAGTAAGGACCCACATCACTTGTAAGTATGAAAATGCACTCTCTCAAGATCACATAGAAGTGCAAGTGAAAAGTTGAAGTAAGAAGAGGAAATATGGTATTCCACTCGAGTGAGCCTTCGTTGCACTCAAGTGAACCCCTATCAGAAGCCAAAACGTCCCTAACTAACAACGATCAATCTGAATATGGTTTAATATTATTTAATCATTCTATTTCCACTTGTTATTATCATTTGACATTATTGAACATATGTTACAAGTGTGATACAGGAGATTGATTGTTTGAATTAGAAAGGCAAAGGAAGTCAAACAACAGCGAACATAATCATTACAACCAACTAAGCATGTACCTACCACAATATTTTGTTCAAAGAGTTCAAATGTACGCATGTTATTCTATAGTAAAATGCTCCACTCCACAATGACTACCATTCAATAGACAAAATATTTTGGTTATAAATGCAGAGCTTTAGTGACCATCAAAAGTAACAAAAAACAATAATTCACACAAGCAAATTTATGAGTCTCTGTTATTCATATTTTCTCTTTATCTATATTGCTCTTAAGTGTTTATCATATTTGCTCTATAAGAGAGTCTGTATACACTTCAAACTCTATTTTCATTTGATCTCAAGGAATAGGGACCTTGAGAAGGTAGATATCCTTACGAGAGAAGCTATTGAGAGAATTCCTAGTAGGACTTTCTGCTCATAAGACTTACAAGGTAAGTAGAGAACGTTGCTGCTCGTAAGACTTACAGTGGTGTAAGTAGGAGAGAACGTTGCTACTCATAAGACTTGTATACATAAGCAAGAGAAAAAGGTCATAGGTTTAGTTTTCTAAGTGTTAGAATATTTCTGCTCATAGTCCTTTTAAGGACGATTCTTATTTTGCTGTGTTATGATAGCCCATTGAATCTTGGAAGCATAGTGAAAATCTCAATAGGTCTTGATCTCTGACGACTGGATGTAGGCCTACTTTTTGGGCCGAACTAGTATAACTCTTTATGTGCTGATCTTCTCATCTCTACTCTATCTACAACTATTGTTATAGCACCGCATCAACCGAAAAAATTTATCACATCACCCAATTCACCCCCCTATTGGGTGAAGCTTGCCTCTTTCATAATGGCCTTTCTTATTGCAGTAATTAAATGATGCAAATGGATTTGAAGTATGTAAAAAAATTTTAAAACATTATGCCTTACTGCCTTTCTTCTTCTTTTCTTGTTTTTATTTTGTACCGAGTTATATCCAACTCCAGATTAATCAAGAGTAACCCTTTGTGATTTTAAGATTATTTTAAGAGTTTCACTTCCTTTAGTAAATCTTTCTAATGTTTTTGTTAGATCACTTATTTTCTTGTCTTTTTCTTCACACAATGTAAATGATGATATGACAATATTTTCTAACTCTTTTACTTTCTTCTTATGACTAACCATATCTTTAGCTACCTTAAAGAATTCAATATGCAATGCATTATATTCAGATAATAATTCAGCATAAGTAGGTTAAGAATCACTTACCTCAGAGTTTGATTCTTCACCTTTGGCTACCAAGCATATGTTTGCAACTTCGTCATCGTCGCTTTCTTCATCTAATGAGCTATCACCCCATATAGATAATATGTATGCTTTCTTTTTCTGCTTCTTTTTATCTTTGTTTTTGAAGTATTCAGACTTGATATGTCCAGGCTTTCCGCATTCGTAGCAGACTATCTGCTGCTCCTTGTTTTCTTTCTTGCTTGGTCCACCTTGTTAATTCTTGAAGTTCTTTTATATTCTTCTATAGAACTTCTTGAATTTCCTTACGATCATTCCCATATCATCATCATCATCAGGGACATCTTCATTTTCTAAGGAAACAGCTTCTTTGATGGCTTTAAGAGCAACTCCTCTTTTCTTTTCATTGTCGAACTCTTCTAGTTCCTTCTTGAATTTTAGTTATCCTTCATATTCAGAAAGACTGTCAAATAAAGTAGCTACGGATCTCATTGACTCGCCTTTAGCTTATTCTATAGCTATTACTTTTTCTTCCCATTCTTTTATGAGAATATTAAGAATCTTTCTGACTTAGGGATTTTGATAAAAGGTTTTCCCAAGTACTGATAATTGATTAACAAGATGAGTATATCAGAGCTTGAACTCTAAGATCCTTTCTCTAGTTTTCATCCGAAACAGATTGTACTATGTAATTAGAGTATTAACTCTATTTTCTTTGATTCTTGATGTTCCTTCATGGGCAATTTCAAGTGCATCCCACATATCTTTGGCTATCGGTAGTGTACAAATTCGAAAATATTCCTTCTACCTAAGATCACTCTGTATCATTAAAATAGCTTCACTATTTAATGTTACTAACCTCTTGTCATGGTCGTCAAATTCTTCTGGGCTCTTTTTCACAACTCTATCTTTAATTTTCATCATTGGAACATAATCATTGTCTTGTATCACATTCCATAGACTGTATTCGTTAGCCATCACGAACACTCTGAACTTAGGTTTCTAAAACGAAAAATGTTCTCCAGCAAAACCAAGAGGTCTAGTAATAGAAGCTCTGTCTGGAAGGATGTTCTCACCTATTTTTGCCATTTATTGGATCCTTCTCAAGCTACTAGGTTCTTCGAAGAAGACCTCGTTCTAATACCAAATGAAAGAGGCAAGCTTCACCTAAGAGGGGGTGAATTGGGTGATGTGATAAATTTTTTGATGTTTATGGTGATATGAAACTAACTGTAGATTGAGTAGAGTTGAGAAGATTAGCACACAGATAGTTATACTGGTTCAGCCCAAAACCCAGGCCTACGTCTAGTCCTTAGAGATCGAGACCTACTGAGATTTTTACTATTCTTCTAAATCTAGTGGGCTTTCAAAACTCCGCAAGACAACATTTATCCTTGAATGGACTACAACTAGAAATATTCTAATAACTAGAATTTGCTCTCCCCTTACAACAAGTCTTAGTGCAAAAATAATCCTATAACCTTTCTCTCTTGCTTACGTATGCAAGTCTTATGAGCAGCAATATTTTCTCCTACTTACACCCCTATATGTCTCATGATCAGCAATGTTCTCTACTGCTTGCACCTTGTAAGTCTTACAAGCAGAAAGTCCTCCTAGGAATTCTCTCAACTGCTTCTCTTGTAAGGATAACTACCCTCTCAAGGTCCTTCTACCTTAAGATAAAAATGGAAATATAGTTTTGAAGTGTATACAGACTCTCTCATAAAGTAGAAATGATAAATATTGAATTGTAATATGAGTAGAAAGAAAGATATGAAAACAGATACTCTCATGAATGTTTTTTGTAAGCTTTTGTATGATATTCTACTAATCTACTTGTCTCTAATTCTCTGCATTTTTATAGCCAGTTGTTTTTGTCTATTGAATAATAGACATTATAGAACATCATGGGTTTGAAATCTCTTAGATAAGATATTGTGGTATGTATATACTTAGTAAGTGGATATTGAACGTAATGATTATGTCTGTCGTTATTTGAATTTCTTGGTGCATCTTTGATTCAAACACTTAATCTCTTGCTCATACTTAAAGTATATGTTAAATGATGTTTTTTAATAATAATGAGTGAAAACATAATGAACAAATAACATTAAATTACATTTGGATTGAAAGCTGAGTTTGTTGCATTTTGACTTATGGCAGAGCATACTCGAGTGCACTTAGGACTCACTCAAGTGCAACATCAATTCTTCACATCTTCCTATGCGTATGTGTAGCACTTCCTAGTGAATTTTCAAGAGTGTGTTTTTCTCACTTGTGAGTGTTAAGACCTCTCAGTTAAGTACGTCTTGTCTCACTCAAGTGAATATGTATTTTGCACTATGGACTTGCATCTCTGGATAATACTTGTATCATATTTTTCAAGAGTATGATTTTGCACTTGTAAATTATATGGGTCCCCACTTGAGTAAAGATGTCTCACTCAAGTGCACCAGTGTATTTCAGCTTTAGGCTTCGCGTCTAGATAGTACTCGCACCAAGTTTTTCAAGAGTAAGATTTTCTACTCATGGGTGTTGTGGGCCCTCACTCGAGTAAGAAGATGTTTACTCGAAGGCATCAATAATTCTTTGTTTCTAGCCATCCTTTTGCCTTCTGCTCCATACTTGTACCAAAATCAGAAGTGTGCTTTTTCACTCTCTAGTATTAGGTTCCTCACTCGAATAGGAAGATGCTCACTCGAGTGCACCTCCCACTTCTGACTTTTCCTTGCTCTCAGACAAACATTTCTTCTACCACACTTGTAGGACTCTAGTGAGCTTAAGGCTCTCACTCGAGTATTGAGTTAGTGCTCGAGTACGATGACTATTTTCTGTCTCTAACTTTGCTCTCTGCCAAGAACTTCCATGAGTGTGCCTTCATGCTCAAGTGCAAATTTAGTCATCACTCGAGTGCAATGCCTCTTACTTAAGCATTACAGAAAAATCTTTGAATTTAGTACCTCTCTGTAAAACGCTTGCAGGCTTACACTTCTTGGGCTTGAGTGCCAAATGCTTTTCTTACTCGAGTACATAAGTTAAAATTATAGCAACCATCTTTGAACTTTATGAAATGCATTTGGTAATCAATTGAATCAATGTTTATGGCTTTAAGACATAAGTTTCTTACCAAAACATATAATCACCTTTTGTTATCATCAAAACTTGGAATCTAACTAGTTACATAATCATTCTTATTATTTTTCAAAGTTACAAAACATTGTCTGTCACATCACTCAAGCAGTCACTCGAGTGATCCTGGGTTATCACTCGAGTAATCCTGTTCAAAATCTGGAAGCAAGTGTTGGAGACTTTTTCTAACTTCATCACTCAAGTGATTTTAAGTCATCACTTGAGTAGTCACTCAAGAGATCTTAGGTCATCACTTAAGTGATCCATTCATTTTAAATCCAAATATGGCAAACGACCTATCATCAAAAAAAGAATGATCTAAAGAGTGTATACTACACTTGACAGTGTCTGAATTAACAAGCATTAAATTTTAAAAGGCATAACTCTTAGCATGTAGCTCTAAATTTGACAAATTACCTATCCATTGAAAGCTCTTTAAGTTTAGTTTTATATGGAACTCATTTCATCTCAATTTGATGTATAGTTTAAGAGTTATGTCTAAAACACTAAACCTATTTTGGAATATGATGGTGATTTGTATGTCATTTTCCAAGATTTATATCTCTTTTATCTGAGCTCCTTTAAATGTGATCTTAGTGTTTATTTACATGTTAGGAGTCTAGTTTTATATGAAACTAGTTTTATCTTACTCTGACATGTAGTTAGAGAGATATTGCCAAAATACCAAACCTCTGTCATGCAGCGAAAAACAAAGCATAACAGAATGCTCATCAGACAAGTGGTCACTCGAGTGATCAGGGCAATCACTCGAGTAATCACTAAAGTGATGCCTTTCAAAACTTGGTAAAGAGCCATTGCTCAAGTTATTACCTTATGGAAGTTCTATAACTTCCATATAAGTTATCTTAGCTTCAAATTGACCCATTTCAACCTCCACATGATGGAAGACCTTCGGTATCACTTCTAAGAGCTTGAATATTGATATTCTCATTAGATCTTACAAGTTCTTCCTTCTTCACTCTCTTTCTTCTTGTTTTTCCTCTTGATGATCATTCTTTATAAAGTAACTAGATATCTTCTTTCTTTTCTTGACTAATCTACAATATATTTCACATTAAATGTAGTAGTTAGTCAATATAGCAGATAAATACATTATACAAACTTTGTACAAACTTTTTGCTCTTAATATTTGGCATCTATATTTGAAATCATCAAAACTAATTATATCTAACATTCTCCCCCTTTTTGATGATGGCAAATCCTTTAAGAAAAATATGGGTGAATTTGACAACAATTAGAATGTAAAATATTTTTCTTGTCTTTCTCTCCCCTTTTTTGATGTCAGCAAAAAGTTTGATGGATAAATAGGAAAGGTTCTTAAAGAAGAAAATATGAAACTGAATTAGAAATGCCTTTTGCTTCTTCAATCAATTGGAATGTATCATCCTTTACTCTTAGGGTGATGCAAATAAACTAAGGTTTTCATGAAAATAATTTTGAAACAATTCAAAGAGATTTTCAAGAAAACTTTCATAATCAAAGCAAACTGAAATAAAAAATATGCAAGGTATTTGCCAAATATAAAGAGGGAGAGTTTAGAGTTGCTATTTGGATTATACAAGCTGATTATTGATTCGGAAAATCCTTTTCCTTACAAATCTAGTTCCATGATGTTGTGGTCACCACACTTTTGATGTATAATTCTGATATATATATTCATGTTGTCTTCAAGATTCTCCTATTGAGTTGAGCTACTGTTCCATATTTCTATATGATCATGGTTATTCTTCTTTATATTGGCATAGGTATTTGTTGCTTTAAATGTTACAGCCAATATATTTTTCTTCATTGAGCATTAAAGCATCTTTCCTCAAAATTTGATAGAATCTTCTTGTAGTACGATGAGGAATGTTATTGCACAAAACAAGTTCTCCAGTCACAGAATTTAAATTTTCCTTGCAACGAGAATTATTAGGGCCATCAAGTATCAAAATTATCCTTCCTATAAGATATATTAAAATTAATATCATAAAAGGAAGAATATAAGAGTAACTTATCATCAAAACTAATAATGACATAAGGAATGCAGATGAGTATACGAGAATGATTTTCTTCAAATAAAGGAGATGAGCTTTTCAAGAAATAAAACACATGTGAATGTGAAGCTCCCCCTTAATAAATGCATGGCTTAAAAGAAAATTGTTGTTAATAATATAGTTAATAACTCTATTGGATTTTTAAAACCATTGGAAATTTCATTGAGAGAATGAGTATGAAAATCTGACAATTTGGAGAGAATCAAGTTTTGAAAATGATGATGCTATTCAAGGTTTTGAGGTTGTAACCTTGTATCACTCAAGTTGTCACTTGAGTGATTCTACTAGACCAACTCAGAGAATTTTAATTAAGAATACAATACCTCACTTGAGTAATTTCATAATCACTTAAGTCATGGTCCTTTAAAATCCATTCATACATCACTGGCTAGTCACTTTCTAATGATGTAATCAGTACTAAGGGTCTCTGAAATGTAGTCTCTGTAAGCATTTTGACTATACCAAGATAAGCTCAGAATAAGGCTGTGAAGTTCTGATTGATCAAGTCACAGAGTTGTCTAAACTTGTCATTCACAAAAGTGATAAATTCAGTATTGTTAGTAGTAAGCTCTGTGTGATTGTTGAAGCTCCTCTCTTAGATAGTTCTAGATAGATAGACTAAAGAATGAAGGACTAGGGAGACCAGCTCTAGTAAAGTGTTGTATCTCATTCATCCTTGAAGTCTCAGCTCCTATCCCCTATACCTCTTATGTTGAGTAAACAACATTTAGAAGTTCTGATTCACCACAACACATAACTTCCTAACTATATCATTGACAAACTTAATTAGCTTCTCATTGGTAACATCAAGTGAAGCTCAGTTTGTTTGAATAGTGGATCCAATGAAAGAGGCTCCAGCTAGTTTAGCTCTAGCTAAGGATTGTACTTGTCATCTTTGGATGCCTTAAGTTCTGTTATCTGTCTCTAGCTAGTACTACCAACTAGTGACAAGTGTATATTCATCTTTTGGTTGTGCAACTAACCATAGAAGTCCTCACAAGGGACTCATTTGGCTCTAGGTACCATATCTTGTTAGCCTTGAGGAATAGAGATACCAAATGAGGGTATGTCATTAGAGTATGCCTTGTAAAAGTTTACATGTACTCTTATTCTCTGAAAGACTTGATTTTTCCAATGTTCCTCTCCTTCTTGCTATTAATATAAGCCATTATGTGATAATTCTTCTCAATGAAGTGAGTGAAGTTATTGGCCTTGTTTACTAGAACTCTAGTTTAGGTACATTAGATAATTCAGTGAAGATCACACATTGAGGTAGAATTAAAGTTGAGAATCCTCATTAGTTCTCATGGTTTAATGATTTTGTGCTTCTCAAGCTCATTGTACTCCTTGAAAGGTCTAGTGGGAGGGTTGTTAAAGCCCAACCTCTTATTGATCTTTGAGATTGAGATGATGACCCTTTAATATCTGATTGTTGTCTCTAATGTCTCTTCAATTATTATGCCTTCGTCAAAGCATAACTCAGTAGGGTCCATGTTGTAGTAGAGATGTTTAACTTCCTTTAGTAGTAGGGAAGATGGCTGGATGGCGAAGGCTAATAGTATTGGAAGTATGAATCCAAGTCATGAGTATCCTTCAATGTTTTCAAGTCAAGATAGAAAGCTGAAGAAAAGGATATCTTTGAATTATGTTGTGGCCATTAAGAGATCTTCCTAATCTTTCTCCTTTTCTTATTGTATCACTAACTAATTACTTACTAATGATGGGGTGTTACTCAAGTCATCACTTGAGTGATACCATAGATTTAGCTTCTGCTTAAACTACAATACTGTCAGTCATACTTACTTTATTAGTCTCTATTCTCTGTACCTAAAAGCAGAGAATCTTGGTCAACTCCTATAAAAGTATAAATACATGCTCTTTAGTACCCAAATTCTCTTGGGTCTGTACAATATTAAGCATAATAACACTTTTGCTCTTATATAATTGAACTACATGATTATTAAGCAAAGAATGTATTAAATCACCAAAGATTAAAATTATAATATCATCTAATTAATTCATGTAATAAAGAATAAAAAATAATTGATACTGAGCATGATGTTTTCAAAATAATAGTATGCAAATATGTTTTATATAGAAAAATATGTCATTGAAAATATACTCAAAATACTAATAAAATGAAAGGTTAATCATACAGATAACAACTCAATGAACAACAAATTAAAATCATAATTTTGGACATGATTACTCGAGTAATCCAGCACCATTACTCGAGTAACCCCTCGAGTAATCTCTTTTAAAATTAGCCAGAGAGAAAGTCAATATTGTTTGACCAGATTACTTGGGTAATCTATTGAGTAATTCATTTTACAAAGCTTGGATGACTTGATTACTTGAGTGATCCCTCGATTAAGTCTTTCTTTTCTTCTCTGATTACTCGAGTAATCCCTCTAGTAATTCTTCTAATTCTTTTATAATTACTCAAGTGATCCCTTGAATAATGTCATCCAAATCTTGGCCGAGAGTAACTGCTTCTTTGCTTGCTTGATTACTCGAGTGATCCCTCGAGTAATGCATTCTTTTCACTTTCAATTACTTGAGTGATCCCTCGAGTAATGTCACTTATTTCTTGGCTGAGAGTTACTGCATTATTTCTTCTCTGATTACTTGAGTGATCCCACGAGTAATGCTTAAATTTTTTTTTCAGATTACTCTAGTGATCATTTGAGTAATACTATACAATTTTTGATAGAGAGCTTCTGGAACAATTTCACACACATTACTCGAGTGATCCCTTGAGTAATGAAGGATTATTACCTAAGGGCTTACTCGAGTAATGCTTTTAAAAGTCTTCTAGTGATGCTATCTCCTGTTCTTTGTCTTTCATATTTTCTTCATTACTTGAGTAGTTACTTGAGTAATGATTTTTCCTGCTACCAAGAGCATAATTATTTTATTCAAACCTTTTTGTTTATTATCAAAACCTTTTGTAACATTAATCCAATCTTTGTTATCATCAAAACATATGGGATCTAACATTCTCTAGCTTTTTGATGATGACAAAACTTGGTGATTTTGAACAAATTTTTTAAAATTGAGTTTTCAATCATATACTTGTTGATAGCTTTTTGTATGGAATATTTTGTCAATTTAAACTTAAAAATTCTTTTGGAATGATTTGGGAAAGATCATTTTGAATCTAAATCTAATGATTTTGAGAAATTTAGTATTTGAAATCTTGTTGAATCCAATTTTAATCAAAAACTTATAACTTTGAAGGTATATTCTAATTTTTCATTCGTTCACCTTACATACACAATCAAAAACTCATTAGTCCACAACTAAATATAAATAACTTCAAATTAAGCAGCAAAATGAGTTCAAACTTAAAATAGAAATTAATAAAGCTCCCTTAAACCCTATACACCCATATCCCTATGCATTCTTTACAAAAAATCACAGCATTCTTCTCAAAATCGCACCAAGTTCTTCTCCCCCTTTTTGTCTTCATCATAAGGTGGGATTCAATCGAGAGAAGAACAAGGACTAGATGGATGGACTATAGAAATAGGAGTGACAGGAAGAGGTGTAAATCAAGAACCATGTGAGTCACTCATACTGAAAGAATCTGAAGATAATGGTTCAGGTTCAGGAAGATTCACTGAAGGTATATGAAGAAGACCTTCTAGAGGATTCTATAGATCTAGAATCTAAGAAGTAACCTCCACCTCCTCTATACCAGCAGGTGATTGATGATCACTAGATGAAACAATGCAGTGCCTACAGGTAAAGCAATAGGTATGGGTATAGGCTGGGTTGGCTGGATAGGATCATCAACTGTGATATGTATATGCTCAAAGGTGGATGATGGGTTAGACATAGTGAATAAAAGGTTGCTGGGAATAGAGATAGTATGGTATAAAGAGGTATGGATGAGGTTGTTGGTTTAAAATATGGTATATCAGCTGGTATAGTAGAAGGCATATGGTCAGAGGTAGTGGCTGGGCTAGGTATGGATAAACTGGACATTAAGGTATCTAATCATGTATGTAATGATCTTAGAAGGTCTCTTTGCGCCTTTTATTCTACCATTATATCCTCATACTTCTTGTTTTTCTCCTCTTTTATGCTCACAACCAATTCTTCCATCTTCATGTGTATAATGGTTATCAATTCAGCATTAGTGTTAGAAATATCAACATGAAAACCCTTCAGTACAATCTCTATAAATGTTTGCAATATGGCATTAAGAAATGAAGGAGAGGATGTAAATGCAGGAGTAGAATAGTGTATCATCCAATCGACTTGCCTCAGTCTCAATCTTCTTCTTTTGTTTGGTACTTGACTCAAGAGGTTTCTTCAGAGGTAGTTTAATATGCAACTTCCCAATTTTTTTCTTCCTACTAGAGTTAGCCTCTTAATAGGCTCATCCTTCTACAAATATCAAACCTTATTTTTCTTCAAAAACAATGATATAATCTGAGGGTAAGACATGGGAGTGGTCTTGGTTCCAGAATATTTATATCTTTTAATCTCAGAAAAAATATATTCTCCCAAATCTTTTTGTTCTTTGAGAATGAGGGAGGAAAATTTTCTGTAATCTCTTTCAATGAAATATGTATAGTTATTTTCTTTGTTCATTATGGCTCTAGAATATATATAGTATTGAACTTTGTGAAGATCACACATATCAAATAGATTGAAATTGAAGGGTCCCACTATCTTACTAGGCCTTAGAGTAAAAATAGATGGTTTGAATCAAGATTAGGATAATTATCTTCAAGTAGGTCCTCTATCCCTAACCAGGTGTTGATTTTAGAGGGTGAGATTATGATTTCTTGCCCTCTAACCTTAGAAATCATTTCTTCTTCTAGAAAATTTCTAATAGGATCATTGACAGGCACTAAATTACAGTAAAAGTGTTTTACTACCTTAGAACAATAAGGAAGCCTAATTTACAGCCAGGGCATGTATGATTTCAAATAAAAAGAGAGGTCAAATTTCAATACCTTTTTTAGTAGGTTGAGATCTATGTAGTGCATTTTGCACTCTTCTTCTAGAGAAATGATCCTTGTATTTCTGAGACTCCTCCAATATCTTCACATTAAATCCTTTTGGAGTAAAAGTAATTTCCTCTTCCTCTTTTTCTGGCCTTTTTGAAGATTGACCCCTTTTTTGGCCTTTCGATTGAAGAGCCTTCTTTAGCATGTTTGCCATTACTCTATCAATGTTCTCATTATACTTGGACCTTTTGGATGGTTTTTCAGAAAAGGAAAGAGTGTCAAATTCTAAAGAAGGAGGAGATGGTGCCTTGGTTCCTTTGCCTCTATCAGGAGGAATAGCCTTCTTAGATTAAGCTCTTATGGCAATAGGTTCCTTGATCACAACTCCCTTGACTTTAAGTTTGGTTTATGGCTTGGAATTAGCTTTTGGTTTAGGAGAAAGTTTTTGTCTTTTGGCTAGAGGAGATGAAGTGATTCAGATGATTGTTGCGGATTAGAAAACTCAAAAGGAGTATCAAGAAAGGGAGTTTTGGTTCTAACTATAGTGATTAAGAGGAAAAGAAATTTTTTGAAAAATGATACTCGACAGTCGTGATCTTAGGGCTACAGATTTTGAGAAATCTGAGAGGTTTCTGAAGGCACAAATCGATGGGTTTTGATGGAGATGAGGTGAAGAAATGTCAGTGAAAATTTTTTGGAAGGTTACTTAGAGAATTACTTGAAGTAATTTTGTGAAAATAGTAGAATGCACAGTAATATATCCCTACTGCCCAACATTACTCGAGGGCTCCCTCGAGTGATCTTGGGCCATTACTCAAGTGCTCCCTCGAGTAATCATTTTTGAAAATTTAAATTAATGCAATTTAAACGTGTACTTGTCATAAGTAATATTATAATTACCCATGGATATTCCCTCAATCATTTGATGGCACTTTAAGACAGATTTGAATGGAAATTGAATTGATTTTTGATTTGCACTTATGATTACTTGAGGCCTTACTCGAGTAATTTTGATAGTTTACTCGAGGTGTAATGTCCCAAATTTTGATTGAGGGCTAATGACTTCAAAATTGAATATAATTAATGTTAAACCAACACTTTTGGAGAATGCAATATAAGATTTTGTTAGAATGAACAGTAATCAGTGCCCAAACCCTATATTTAAGCTTAATTATGTTGTTAAAGATTGAAATGAACTTAAAAAGGAGGGGGGCGCATAAAATAGAGAATGGAATGAGAAAATGTGTTATGTGGTAATTCAATGGGAATTTCCATAGTTAGGGGCAAAATTAAAAGAATGGGAAATTTACCCACCAATTAGTCAGCAACTGAAGAATAACCTAATTACTAGCTAATGACATTAGTTAGGGAACTAAGTAGAGGATTACGTGTGGTGAGATTGCACGGGATGGTGACATGTGGCACAATTGATCATGCACGGAGAGTTGGTGAAAGAAAAGTCAAATAAATCATTTAAAAATCATTTTTTCTCTTCCTTCTCTCTCTTGGTTAGCTAATAGGCATAGAGGAGTGCCACACCTACATCATCATGATCTATTACACTCTCTCTGTTCTATTTCTTTCACAGCCATTGTTAGAGGAAGAGAAAGAAAAAAATTTTAAAGGTGAGCTCCATTTGGCCTAGTAAATGCCTTTTAATGCCAAAATCTCCTTCTTTAAAGTTATTCCTCTTGTTAAGAGCTTCATTTCTATGGTTTTAGAATTTCAATAGGAGGTGTTTTTGTGCTTGAGAAAAGTTGGAGGTTGGTGAATCAAGAACCAAGTTTGGGAAGGTGCAAGAAGTGAGTGTTAGCTATCTGTTGGTATATGAGTTATGACTATTAGTTGAGTTTTGAATTTTTGAGATTTTACCCATATTTTCATGTGATCTTGGATGACATGAATTGCATATTATTTTGTTCTGGAAAGGGCATATTATTGAGTCCTTTTTACAATAGAATTGAATTGGAACATTGAATGTTGAGTTTGGCAACATTGTGGTTTGTGTGTAATGTTTTGGTCAAAATAGAACATATAATTAGGATGTGATTTTGGATGTTTTCATATTGTCATTAGATTCCTTATGGAAAATTGAATAGGAGTGGTGTATATTGTGCATTGTGGAACCTTTGTGAACATTTGGTGCAAAACTGGAAAATTTTGGAAAATATTAAGTGTAAAATGTTATGTAATAGACCAAATTTGCATGGTAATTTGAGATAGAAAATGGTATTCAAATGTTATGAAACTTTCCAGTTTTGTAGTTTACATTGCAAGCTTTATATTGATATAAAGTTTGGGTTGTTTTGACTTCACCTTTCTTGCTTCCACTAGCTAGCCCAATACTCCTTCTATCTATGACTCATGGATGATGAGGAATGGAGTTATGATATGCTGATCCGCTGCTTATGGTGTGAATTGAGGAAAATGTTAGCCGTCTGCCAGTTTACTGTGTTCAACAAAGTTATAGAGAAGTGCAGAATCACAGAGAATAATCTGAGATATTTGAACCCAACCAAGGGTGGTGGTGGTCATAGTGAGCCTAGTAAGGGAAGCATTCCTCAGAAGTGGTAGGGTCAAGGATCTGCATCCAAAGGTGGCAACAAGAAGCCTTATCAATCTAAGGATCATGATAACTAGAAACCCCAAACAGTATGGACATACTCTCATTGTGGGAGGGCACATGATAGGTAAAACGTGTTCAGGGAAAGTGACATGTTATAACTGCAAATAGTTAGGACACTTTACTATGAGTAAAAATGGCTACCCGTAAAGCAAAGACCTAAGAATCAGGGAAGGGTGTTTGTTATGACACATGAAAAAGCTTCGAAGTCTCTCAACCTGATCCAAGGTAAAATCCTTCTCAATGGTAGTTTACTACACGCATTATTTGATTTGCGTGTAGGTCATTCCTTCATTGCCTATGACTCTGTAAAGCACCTGGGATTGCATGTTCATAACTACCTTTTGGTTTGGTTGTGTTGACGCTAATGGGTGTCAAGGCACAACTGTTGATACTTGTTTGAATTATGTGATAACCATTAAGGGGCATGAGTCCACTATAGATTTAATCTATTTACCACTCGATCAATTAGAAGTCATACTGGGATTTGACTGGTTGATGGTGAATAGTATGTTGCTAGATTGTGGTAACAAGAGAATAATTCATCCTACTCCGTAGAGGAATGATGAACTGAATGCTAATTTGAACTTTTTCTCAATGGATAAAGATGAGAAATGCCTGGAAAAGGGGTGCTAAGGGTATATGGTATTCTTTTCTATGCAGAAAGAGACAGAAGAAACTCTGAATAATATACCAGTGGTAAAAGAGTTTATTTAGGTGTTTCCAGATGTTTTCAACGGATTGCCTCCAGAAAGGGAAGTAGAATTTTTTATTGAAATTATGCCTAGAGCTGGTTCTATATCAAAGGCCCCATACCAAATGGCCCCAAATAAGATTACAAAGTTAAAGAAACAAATTGAAGAATTTCTTGAAAAAGGGTTCATTTAACTTAATGTTTCGTCGTAGGGAGCTCCAGTGTTGTTTGTTATGAAGAAGGATGGGAGTCTGAGATTGTGTTTGGATTATAAAGAATTGAACAAGATAGCTGTCAAGAACAAGTATCTACTTCTGAGAATTGATGACCTTCTAGATCAATTGTCTGGTTCTTGTGTGTTTTTGAAGATTGATCTAAGGTCAGGTTATCATCAGCTGCGTGAGAGCAGAAGATATACTGAAGACTACTTTTAGGATGAGGAACGAGCACTTTGATCTTTTGGTAATACCCTTCGGATTAACTGATGCACCTATTATTTTTATGGATTACATGAATCATGTCTTTCAACAATATCTAGATCAATTTGTGGTAGTTTTTATCGACGACATTCTAATATACTCCAAAAGTAATGAAGAGCACAAGCACCATTTGAGAATTATACTAGAGAAATTGTGTGAAAAGCAACTCTATGTCAAGTTGAGTAAGTGTGAGTTTTGGCTTTCAAAAGTAAAGTTTCTAGGCCATATTATCTCCCAAGAAGGGGTCTCAGTAGATCCTAATAAAGTGGAAGCAGTACTGGACTGGAAGAGGCTAGAAACTATTGCTAAGATACGTAGTTTTCTGGGTCTTGCTAGCTGTTACCAGAGATTCATTCAGAATTTCTCCCGTATTGCCTTGTTGATGAACAAGCATATGCGAAAGGATTAACCATTTAAGTGGGATGAATATTGTGAAAAGAGTTGCACTAAGCTGAAGGAGAGATTTACAGTGGCGCCAGTGTTGATTATACCTGATTCCAGCTTAACTTATATTATGTATAGTGATGCGAGTAAACAAGGGTTGGGGTGTGTCCTTATGTAGTAGGGACGAGTGGTGGCTTATGCCTCCCGATAGTTGAAGCCTCATGAAATGAACTACCCCACTCATGATCTAGAGCTTGCAGTGATTGTATTTGTATTAAAGATATGGTGACATTACTTGTATGCTGTGATAGTAGAATTGTACTGCGACCACAAGAATCTCAAGTATTTGTATAATCAGAAGAGTTAAATATGAGACAGCGTCGGTGAATGGAGTTGTTGAAAGACTACAACCTGGAGATTAAGTATCACCTGGGTAAAACTAATGTCATCACATATGCTTTTAGTCGAAAGATGGTGCTAGTTGTAGCAATGATGATACAAGAGAGAAAATTGATAGAAGATTTTTGGTATATGAATTTGTCGAACCAGATCATCTATGCTAATTATAGTGTTTCCCAAAGGGAAAGTGATTTGAGGGATGAAATTGAAGAGGCTTAGAAGAAAGATAATATGGTGTAGTATATTCGGACCATGATCAAACGAGGAGAAACTCGAGATTGTTTTATCACCTAGTAGATTGGTTCGATACAAAAAGAGAATATATGCTCCACTAAAGGCTAACATGAGGCAGAAAATCCTAGATAAAGCACACAAGAGTCGATATACTCTTCACCCGAAAATGACCAAAAATGTACCACAGTTTGAAGTCTATGTATTAGTGGCCAGGATTGAAGAGCGATGTGACCAAGTATGTGGCGTGGTGTCTTACTTGTCAGAAAGCAAAGATTGAACAACAGAGGCCACCAAAATTACTATAGAGTCCTAAGATTCTAGAATAGAAATGGGAAAGTGTGACCATAGACCTCATTGTAGGATTGCCCAGGATCATAAACCATGATATGATGTGGGTGATTGTTGACCGATTCATGAAGTCAGCATATTTTATATCGATCAACGCTAGTTACTCTCCAGAAAAACAGACAAAAATCTATATACAAGAGATAGTGAGTCTTTATGGCACACCGAAAAGCATCATTTATGATAGAGATCCTTGTTTCACTTCAAGATTTTGAAGTGTTTGACATGAAGCTATGGGTACAAAATTGAGGTTTAGAACGACCTATCACCTACAAACAGATGGACAGACAGAAAGGACTATTCAGATGCTAGAAGATATGCTGAGGGCATGTGTCCTAGACTTTAAAAGAAATTGGGATTACTTTCTTCTACTTGTTGAGTTTGCGTACAATGATAGCTATAATGTGAGCATTCAAATGGCTCATGAAGTATTGTATGGAAGGAAGTATCAATCGCCTTTGTACTAGATAAAGCTATCTGAGAGAAAGTTGTATGAGCCAGATCTTGTTGATCGTACCACAGAGAATATTAAAATCATTAGAAAGAGGCTCCTTGAAGCTCAAAGTCGACATAAGAGCTACATTGATAAGAGGAGAAGACCTCTAGAGTTTGAAGTTAGAGTTCATATGTTCTTGAGAGTGTCTCCAATTACATGCATAAGAAAAGCGATCAAGCGAACGAAGCTGAGCCTACAGTATATTGGTTCATTTGAGATTCTTGTGAGAATCAAACCTATAGCATATCAAGCAGCCCTAACCCCGAACTTGAGCAGGCTCCATGATGTGTTTCATGTTTCACAACTGAAGAAGTATCAATTAGATCCCACGCTCGTTATTGAGTATGAAAGAGGCAAGCTTCACCCAAGAGAGGGATGAATTGGGTGATGTGATAAATTTTTACTTGATGTGGTGATATGAAAATTGTAGTAAACAGAGTAGAGTAGAGAAGATTGGAACACAGAGAATTATACTGGTTCGGCCTAAAAACTAGGCCTACGTCCAGTCCTCAGAGATCAGGACCTACTGAGATTTTCACTATTCTTCCAAGATTCAATGGGCTCTCAGAATGCCACAAAACAACAATTGTCCTCGAACGGACTACGAGCAGGAATATTCTCACACTAAGAAATTTCTCTCCCCCTCACGACAAGTCTTACGTGCAGAAAAACAACCTATAACCCTTCCCACTTGCTTACGTATACAAGTCTTATGAACAACAATGTTCTCTCCTGCTTACACACCTGTAAGTATTACGAGCAGCAACATTCTCTACTGCTTGTATCTTATAAGTCTTATGAGTGGAAGATTTAACTAGGAATTCTCTCAATTGCTTCTCTCGTAGGGATATCTACCCTCTCAAGGTCCCAATACCTTGAGATCAAATGACAATTGAGTTTGAAATGTATATAGACTATCTTACAGAGCAAATATGATAAATACTGAAGATCAATATGAATATAGAGAAAATAAGAATAATAGATACTTGTGTATTTTCTTGTGAATTCTTGTGCTTAGTTATTTTATCCGATCTCTCTGGAACTCTGTATTTATAGATGTTCAATTTTTCCCGTTTGAATAACGATAATTGAGGAGCGGGGCAAGTTACTGTGGAACGGCATGCGTACGTTTGAAAACTTTGAATGTGGTAGGTACGTGCTTGTCATGATGTTGTCTGCTGTTGTTTGACTTCCTTCGTGTCTATTTATTTCAATGTTCATCCTCCTGTATCACACTTATAAAACATTCAAAATGATGTTAAATAATAATAATAAGTGATGATAAGATAAATAAATAACATTAAACCATATTCGGATCGAACGCTGTAAGACTGGTGCATTTTCTCTTATGGCAGAGTATCACTCGAGCATGGATGGGCTCACTCGAGTGATCTCACCATTTTTCTCCTTGTTCTTCAGTTTTGAACTTGCACTCGCAATGATTTCTAAGAGATAGCTTTCTCACTCGCAAGTAATGTGGGGCCTCACTCGAGCACAACTCCTTCTGCTCGAGTGGCTTTGCATTTTACACAGGAGACTCTTCTCTGGACAGCACTCGCATACCATTTTATCAAGAGTTAGATTTTGCACTCGCAGGTGATGTGGGCCCTCACTCGAGCACACATACCCCTGCTCGAGTGAGAAGAATATTCTCATGTAATATACCCTTATGATCAGCACTTGCATTAGAATTTGAGAGAGTTGGATTTCTCACTCGCGAGTGCTGATGTGTCACTCGGGCATAAGAAGTCTCACTCAGGCATACTTGTGCTTCTCTGATCTTCATGACTCTCGGCCAAACACTTGCATTCCTTCACTCGCTAGTGCTCGAGTACAAAAGGGCTTCATGCTCAAGTAATGATGACAATGCTTGAGTATATCAAAGAAGGATGACAGGAATTGCTCTCGGCCAAGCACTCGCAGTCTCTCACTCGTATGTGCTCGAGTGAGAAAGACTCTTTTGCTCGAGTGCTATCTACAGTGCTTGAGTGAATCAGTAAAAATGATAGTAGCATGCTCTCGGGCAAACACTTTCTGGCTATCACTCGTATCTGCTCGAGCATAAAACAATTCCATGCTCGAGTGCTAGTCTCATGCTCGAGTATATCAGTTAATTTGGACAGCAAACATCACAGAACTTTGCCATATGCATTTAGTACATTTGTAAACATCCTTAGACTTATAAAACTATGATTTGCACACAATTATCTTTTGTTATCATCAAAACTTGGGATCTAACATTCTCCCTCTTTTTGATGATGACAAAACCTTTGTGATGGGATTTAAAAAAAATGGTTGATTAAGGTGAAAGATTTTTGAAATACAATATCAATGTTTCCAAATGCATATTTTCACCAAAAATTAGATTCAATTTCAAGTTTTTGCACTTATCAACATATATTCCCTGCAATACTTCCTCTGGACACTTAACAACCAAGATAAGCATAGTATCACAGAAACTATCAAAAACTTTAAACAGAAAAAAAAACTTGATAACATGAAAATAGCCATTAATGATAAACTTATAAATACACAATAGTCAGTATAAATCATTAACTACATTAACTACCCATAAACCCCGTATACAACCATAATATCATCAAAAACCTACCCTATTATACAAAAACTACCCAAACACCTAATACATCCCATGATAGCTCAGAAAACCATCACACATCCTTCTCCCTCATTTTGTCAATATCAGAAGGGGGTTGAGGAAAAGTGATATCAAATGATGGGATAAAGGGTACCATAGCAGTGGAAAGGTCATTTGGCACTGGAATAAAGGGTGGAGATGATGGCTGTGGAACAGAGGCTGAGGGTGGTAGTGAAGACGACCGATCATAGGTGATATCAATATTAAAGTCTGGATCGGTGAAGAGAACATGTGTCTGTGGATGAGGAGGTGAGGTTGAGGCAGGAGTGGTCTCAGGTGGCACTTCTGAAGATGCAGTCGGAAAGTGAGAACGTAAGAAGATCTCCATATCAGTTATCCTCTGTGACATGTCATCCTGAGTCTTGAACATCAAGTCGAAGTTGGTATTAGCCTTGTCTACCAACTTTATGACCTGTAACTCCATCATTTCTACCAACTTCTCATACTCAGTTACTAACTCCTTCTTCAAGCCCGACATAGCTTGATTGATTACTTCAGTCAAATAAGTGGAGAGTGAAGCATTCAGGAAGGATGGAGGAAGAACTTATCCTTGAGCAGATGACTGAGCCTCATCACCTCTGGATGGAGTAGCTTCCCTATGAGATGTAGCCTTGGTTCGACTCACTGGAAGATTGATACTCATATGAGTTAGCTGAGTCTTGCCAAATCTTGGAATGAGCACCCTCTCAGTTCCTTCCAAGTACCATATCTTATTCTTCATAAGGATGAGAGATACCATATGAGGATATGATATGGTCACAGATTTTGATGAAAAAATTTGAAATCTTCTCATCTCACTGAAAATGATCTCCCCCACATTTTGTTGTTGCCCGGCTAGGAAAGATGCCAACATATAATAATCTTTTTTAGCAAAATGGGTAAAATTTTTGGATTTGTTAACCATGCTCTGAGAATATATGTAATGAAGGGCTCTGTAAGAATCAGGCATGTCAATAAGCTTAAAATTAAGGGGGCCTATTGGGTCTTTTGGTCTCCAGAAGGCTTTATTGGCTGAGAAAGTGGGTGGATCTGGAGGTAGTGCAACATACCCAAGTAAGTCATTAATAATCTTAGCAGATATCATGATAAATTGACCTTTAACAGTAGTAGATATTGCTTCCTCAATCAATTCTCCAGCCCTAGACATGATGTTATGGGTTTTCAAGTTGCTGTAAAATGTTTTTATGACAGAGGGTAAATATGGAATATGGATATTCAGCCAGGGAGCATAGAGTCCGAGATAAGGATATAAATCTATATTGCAATTTTTCTTCAAGTATTCTAAGTCTACATAAACTACAGGACAAAAATGCCTATGTGCAAACTTAGTATCAAATACCTTTTGTGGTAGTGCTTTTAATTCCTCAATA
Source organism: Inga leiocalycina (assembly GCA_963242795.1). Classification (NCBI taxonomy): domain Eukaryota; kingdom Viridiplantae; phylum Streptophyta; class Magnoliopsida; order Fabales; family Fabaceae; genus Inga; species Inga leiocalycina. Next base: position 25,225,649 of record OY725326.1, on the reverse strand, counting down.
TTGAAACCTTCAGGTGGACTTGTAACTTGATCATCCTCTGGAGCCTGTGAGGCAGAAGGTACCCCTGAAGTAGCCGTACTGGATTGCCCATCATGGTGTGAACTTGAGACACCGGCTTGAGAAGCAATTTTCCCAACCAACTTTTCAAGTTTTGACCTCTCCATTGCTTCCCAAAGTTGCATGTTGAATGCATCATCGGATAAAAAAGAGGATTGTTGTGGTTGCTTAGTTTCCTTCTTCTTTCCTTTTCCTTGGACCTCTTTGGATTAAGACTAGGTAACCACAGGTTCTTTGAACACCATACCCTTTGGTTTCTTTTGAGGAGGTTGAACCTTCTTTGCTATTTGAGGCTTAGGATGAGGTTTCTTGGCCGGAGTTCTCTTTTTGGTTTTGGGTTTAGGAGGAGGAGGAGGTGTAGATGAAGAAGACATTTTAAGAGATGAAGGGGTTGTAGAAGCACTAGCAGCAGAATGAGTGGAAGAGGGTGAGTGAGATCTTTGTGAAATAGCAGGCATTTTAGTTCTAGCCATTTCAGAAACAAAATGGAATGAACAAAGCTCACATATTTTTTTGAGAATAGAGAAGAAAAATGCAGAGGCTTAGGGCACCGAATGAGAGAAACAGAGGATAAATCTCACCTTTTAAAGAGGATTGACGAGTTGTAACGGTGATTTAAAGCACATAGATACGCTCAATTGTATTGCCAAGGCTTAAATTGAATTAAAAGAGAAGGGGAGGGCATATAGATAAGGAAAACAGAATGAAGTAATATGTTAAGTGGTAATCCAATGGGAATTGCCATAGTCAGGGTCAAAACATGAAGAAAGAGATTTATCAGCTAATTTGTCAGCTACCGAAGATAAATTTAAACTTTTATGTTAGTTATCAGTTTTTGGAATTATTGTACCTATTGTAATTGTTGTAAATTTGGATAGTGTTATATAATCCCCAGTATAGGAAATTGAGATAGGAGAATATGCCCTGTAAACCCTTTTAGTGAATGGATGAAACCCTAGTGTTGATGGGAATTTTGTTTACACTCTAATATTTATGTATAGAACCGAACTCCCCAGGCCAAGTAGATTCAAAAAGTGAATGTGAGACCATATTAAACATGTTAGAACAAGCGTTTCACCCAAAAGGGGGGGTGAATTGGGAGACACATTCTTTTTATTCAACATTGCTCTAGCCATTTCAGTAAGCACTCTATTCTTACGTTCCACGACTCTATTTTGTTGAGGTGTTCTTGGAGCAGAGAAATTGTGATCAATGCCATTAGTATCACAATATTCTTCAAAGGCTTGATTTTTAAATTCTCTACCATGATCAGTCCTAATACTTGCAATGGACATACCTTTCTCATTTTACACTTTCTTGGCAAAAACAATATATTCTTCAAAGGTTTCATCTTTTGATGATAGAAAAATAACCCATGTAAATCTGGAGAAATCATCAACAATGACCAATAAATATAAGTTGCCACCAAGACTCTTTACTCTTACTTTAAAAAATTACTCCAATGCTTACTTCAAGTGATGATTTGCCCTGTTATTACTTTATTCAAACTTATTTGTTTATCAAATCTTTTTCATACCATCCTTTGTTATCATCAAAACATGAGAGATCTAACAAAACAACCTTTAGAAATTTTTTTGAAAACCCACTTTATCATATGGCCGAATCTTGTCTTGAAGGTGGGACCGTTAATAAGTTTTATATTATCTATTGGTCTCCAATTTAACTTAATTATACAGCTTCAAACTCTAATAATGGCTTTTAAGGTAAAGGGTTACATAAAGTATTAAGCTATTGAACATTGCGATTCTTTATAAATGAATTTTCTAAAGATTGTGAAAACGTATATGCAATAATTATACATAAGGTAACAAGTAACAAAGTATAAACCTCAATAAATATAAAACATGATAGTGTAGGAGGTTTTACAGTTATTTACTTTTACGTTAGGTGCTTAAAGGATTGCCTTTGCTTACCCATTGTATCTTTCCTTGAAGTTCTGTTTTTACATAGTTGGCTTTATTCAAAGCTCTCTCATGTGATGTAGACTACGAGAGTAAATTTCTTTGTGTATGAGAGATCGTCCTTTTCTTGGTCTCCCCAAGGTAGTTGAATGGTACATTATGGTAACCCTTCCTTGAGATGAAACATACTCCTTTTATCCATTGCTTCTTTTTGAGGTTATGCTCTGTAGCTCCAACAATTAATGTTCTAAGAGTTCTCTTTAGCTATGATATGAACCTATCAATTAGTGCATGAGAATCTCCTAGCTTATTCTTCATCTTCTCTAGACCCTTATGTCCATTTCTTTTCAAATCATCCTGCATACATAAAGTACTAGATGGACATTTTAGTACCCATATATACTTGGGTCCTTGATTGTTATTATTCAATTTTATATGTTCTTTAGGAATACAAACATATTTATTCCCTACATGAGAGTTTCTTCTAATATAGCATATGTGAAAAATATGACCGGATTTGCCATAATAATTGCAAATTATATGAAGATATACATTATGGGATATCATGCAAGTATTATGACAGTCATGAGAGTATAAACTTGAATAGATTTTATTTGAACAATATTTCTTCCCAACAAACTTTCCAGCATATTTGAAAATATTTTTGCTTTTCTCAGTAGAATCAACAATTGATTGAAAAACAATCTTATGTAGACTCTAAAAATCAGTTTTACGGAAATCACGAGAAGAATTGGAACTTTTTATCTTAAATTCATCTTGAGCTTCGGAGAATGATTTTTCATGTTCGTCTATAATCAACTATTTCTGGGAATCCTCTTCTTCTTGTTTATCCATATTGACTATATGGAAGTGTTCTAAGATTTCTTCATCTTTATTATCAACTTCTAATTGTTCATGCATCATAGATTCGTAGCTTGTAGTTTCACATGAACTATCAATACACTTGTTAGAAGTATACATAGAATCAAGAGTGTCCCAAATATCTTTAGCATTAGAATAAAATCTAATTTTCTCAAAATCATTTTCGGTTAAAGCACTATACAGATTTTCATTGCCATAATATTCAACAAAAACATTTTCTTTTCTCTTTTTGTCCAATCCTTTCTCGGTTTGAAATCAACAACATTTATGAAAACATTTCACATATTAAAATCAGATGCTTTAATAAAACTAGTCATTCTAGCTTTCTAAAACCAGAAATTAATATCTTTTAAAATAGGTGGAATTGTATAGTCAAAACCTTCTGAAAGTGAGTAGTAAGCAATTGATAACTCTTGAGACGGTTAAGTCCTTTAAACAAGAGCTCAAGCTCTAATACCAAATGTTAGAATCGGCTAACACCCAAGGGGGGTAAATTGGATATAAGATAAATAATTATGAACTTTGAAAATCGTTTCATATCTTAGTGAAAGAAATATGTACAAAGGTAATAAATCATAAATCAACAGTTAGATTAAATAATGTATACTAGAAATATAAGAGCCTAGGTAAGAGAATATGCAAACTAATTTATCTTGGTTCGGTTTAATCATCAATGACCTACGTCTGGTCCCCAGGCTCCTCCTGAGATTTTCAAATCCCCTATCTTCTTGTTTAATCCGGGCACAAGAAAAGCCTCTATAATCCTATAAGTTTAGCCGAGTATTTGTGAAGCCTTTTACAAATCTCTCACTAAAATACTTCCCCTTACGACAAGTCTTATGAGCAAAGCAATCCTGAAGACCTCCCTCTCCTACTTACTCGAGCAAGTCTTATAAGCAGCAATATTCTCTCCTACTTACCCCTATAAGTCTTACAATTAGCAACATTCTCTACTTCTTACACCTTGTAAGTCTTATGAGCAGAATGTCTTACTGGCAATTCTCTCTATAGCGTCTCCCACAAAGAAATCAACCCTCTCAAGGTCCTTCTACCTTGAGATCAATTCATAAATACTGTTGAAAGTGTTTACAGACTTTCTCTCAGAGTGGATATAATGCTTACTGAAGTACAATACAACTAACTTTTTCTTATATATACATGATATATAAAGTAGATAAGAACAAAGAGTGGTTAGGTCAGAGTAGATAACTCATGATATAAACATGTTGGTGTTGTTGAGCTCTAGTCATTTTCTTCTCTTCTTTGAATGCTACCATATTTATATATGAGTTGTAGAAGATAACTATTATAAGCATTTATCTGTTAGAGTCCCATTGCTTCATTTGACCATTGGGTACATTTAAAAAACTAGCCCCTATGAAATATCTATTACAGAGCAGAGCATCCCGTAGAGGAGCGGGATGTGAGCGTTTGAATATCAGACAGTTTTTCATGATGAGCTGTACATCATATTATGGAGCAGTATGAAGATGTTTATATTTTCAGACATTCGTTCATAGTAGGTCAACCTTTTGTCATCATAGGTAACCAGCATTAGCTGTGTAATGATGTTGCCGCTATAATTGACTCTCTTATTTGAATATGTAATCCGAACTTTAAATTTCCTATTTCACACGTGAAATATATGTTAGACAAAATTTAGTTATAACAATAAGTGAAAATAAAGTGAATAGATATCATTTAATCATATTTGGATTGTTTGTTGAGTAACTATGTTTTGTTTTGGTTTCTATCAGAGTCTCACTCGAGTGTAGATCCTCTCACTCAAGTGCAACATCAATTCTTTATATGACTTTATGCTTTTATGTAGCACTTCTTAGTGAATTTGCAAGAGTACATTTTCTTACTTGCGAGTGTTCTGACCTCTCACTGGAGTACATCTTGTCTTACCCAAGTATATGTGTATTTTTTACTATGGACTCACATCTCTAGATAACACTTACAACATATTTTTCAAGAGTATGATTTTGCACTTGTGAGTGTTAAGAGTCCTCACTCGAGTGAAGATGTCTCACTCAAGTGCAACAGTGTATTTCAGCTTTAGGCTTCACTTCTGGATAACACTTCCACCAAATTTTGCAAGAGTGAGATTTTGTACTTGCGATTGTTGAGGTACTTCACACGAGTGTAGTAGTTCTCACTCGAGTACGCTTCAAGTTTTCACGTTCTAGTAGACTATCAGGTAAACACATTATGTGTCTTACTTGCTTTACTCAAGTGCAATCCTTCCCCTTACTCAAATATTGAAGGATTATGCCACAACCTCCTAAGTGTAAGTCAAAGTAATGACAATGATAACTGGATGATCTTTGATTTAGAGGAATGATTGATAGTAAACAAGAAAGATCTACCCCCACTTAACAAAAATTCCATCAAAGCAAATATCCAAGCTCAAAGGAATGGTAATTGTTATACTATAAATTTAAGTTCAAATTCTTCTAAAAATTGTTTTCTTAGTAAATCAGAGGAGAGTAGATTATGGCATAAGAGTCTAGCTCATGTCAATATGAATCAACTTGACAAACTAATTAGAAAGGATTTAGTTATTGGTCTTCTTAAACTTAAATTCAAAGACGACATGATTTGTGATGTTTGTTAAAAAGGGAAAAAAACTAAATCTTCTTTCAAAATAGAGAATGAGATTTCAACGTCTAAACCTTTACAATTACTTCATATGGATTTAGTAGGACCAGCAAAAGTAAAATGTTTTGGAGGAAATTTATACACTTTAGTAATTGTTGATGATTTTACTAAATTTACATGGACCATATTTATTAGTTCAAAAGATGAAACTTTTGTTGAATTTATTACGTTTGCTCAGAAGGTCCAAAATGAGAAAGATATTTCTATTGTCTCTATCAAGATACACTATAGAGAAGAATTCGATAATCAACCCTTTAAAGACTTTTACAATAACAAGGGAATCTATCACAACTTCTCTGCACCTAGAAAGCCTCAACATAATGGGGTAGTAGAAAGGAAGAATAGAGTACTCACAGAAATGGCAAGGGCAATGCTTAATAAGAAGGAGATGTCATAAGTGTTCTGGGCAGATGCAATGAGTATTGCATGTTATATCTCAAATTGAGCATACATTCGCAAGTCACTTGGAAAGACGCCATATGAACTCTATAAAGGGAGAAAGACAAATCCTGTTCATCTGCACATCTTCAAATGTAAGTGCTTCATTCACAACAATGGTAAAGAAAATTTGGGTAAATTTGATTCAAAGTCTTATGAAGATTTATTTCTGGGTTATTCTAATAGAAGTAAAGCATATAGAATGTACAATAAAAGAACATGCACTATTGAAGAATCCATTCATGTTGTTTTTGATAAACTTGATTCTCAAACAAAGTCCTTTGATAAAGAAGAAATAGATTTGATAAAGAAAAATAAAACTATTTCAAATCAAAATGATTTTGAAACAAATGATCTTCAAAATGAAAACTGTGTCGATGATCATGTTCAATCAAAAGCATGGAAACATATTAAAGATCATCAAATTAATCAAGTAATTAGAGATATTCATGAAGGAGTCAAAACCAGAAATAGAATTCTTAATGAAGTAACATTTTCTGCATTTATTTTGAGATTGAACCTTCCAATGTCGAAGAAGCACTTTCTAACAATGATTGGGTGATTGCTATATAAGAAGAGTTAAATCAATTTTAAAGAAATCAAGTTTTGGATTTGATAACTCGACTAAAAGGTCACTCAGTCATAGGAACTAAATGGGTTTTCAAAAACAAACTTGACAAATCAGCAATCATTGTGAGAAATAAGGCTATGTTAGTTGCTAAAGGCTATAATAAAAAAAAAGGTATTAATTATGAGGAAACATATACTCCAGTAGCAAGATTGGAAGTCATACGAATACTTTTAGCCTTTGCATGCATTAAAGGTTTTAAACTTTATCAAATGGATATGAAGAGTGATTTTCTAAATGGTTATATCATGGAGGAAGTATATGTAGAACAACCTATTGGTTTTGAAGATGACATAAAACCTGATCATGTTTTCAAACTCAAGAAAGCTTTATGCGGTTTAAAACAAGCATCCACAGCTTGGTACGAAAGACTAAGCAAGGTTCTTCTTGATCAAATCTTTGTCAAACAAAAAAGTAGATATAACGCTTTCATCAAACATAACATAAATGATCTTTTAATACTTTGAATATATATTGACGATATAATTTTTGGTGCCACTAATAAATCCCTTTGTCAAGAATTTTCTAACCTTATGCAAGGAGAATTTGAAATGTCTATGATCAGAAAGTTAAACTTCTTTCTTAGACTTCAAATCAAGCAATGGAGGAATGGGATATTTATATCTCAAACCAAATATTTGAAGGAATAATTGAAGATGTACAAAATGGAAAATGCTAATGGAGCTGATACTCCAATGAGTGTTATAGCACTGCTAGATGCCAACTTAAAAGGCCCTGATTTCAACATCACTAAATATAGAGGAATGATTGTTTCATTACTCTATCTAGCAAGTACGCCAGATATACAATTCAGTATTGGAATGTGTGTAAGGTATCAATCTGCTCCTAAGGTATCACATGCAGAAACAGTGAAAAGAATTTTCAAATACCTAGGAGATGTAACCCCCTGCCGTAATTATATCCGAAATATGCAATTAAAGTGAAATATAGACTACTAATTATCAAATAACATTTACAATCCCATATACCAGATGGGGTTTTCACAAATACCTTTCAAAATCCAAATAACCTGATTTTACATTCACATTCTGAATGCAATTACTATAGAAATATAAATCACGTTTAAATATATCAAAGTACGCAATATAATTCCCGGCCAACCTTGGGATTCCATACATTAATTAAAGCTTTACAGGACATAAGCGCCCAATACAATTTCTCTCATAGGGATTACACAAATCCTTCTCAAATACATAACACATAATCATCCACAAATACACATCCAAATATCCAAATACATATCCCAACAAGCAATGATAACCAACCACCAAATCTACAACCCGAAGAAAGTTCTCGCCACCCTTGGTTGCCTGCTTCATTCTCGATCCACCTACCCTGTCTTAAATGTTGGTAGGGGAGGGTGAAATTTGAGAGAATCTCAGTAGGAAACAGATACCAATATGTATGTAGGATAAGTGCTTAATATATGACATGCTTGCAATACATAACTCATGCTAATACAATGACATATCTGCATGCTCAATGTTTCAAACAATATACTGATGGCCATAACATAAAAAGAAACAAAGCTTCAATCATTCATATATGTTTCACATAATCATGCAAAGCAATAACATGCATCAATACATAGCACATATATCAAATACATACAGGAGAGGTAAGTTCCCTACACTTGTTCTTTCCACGTATGCTCCAGCTCCAACTGCTCACGATTAGGGCGAGCATTAAACCCTATAACCAAAACAAGGACATAGGGTTAATCCTGTTTCCAATTCCTTTACTTTAAATACTTATGTTGGTTATCATTCATGACCTTTAGGTGGTTACTCAAAGCCTAAACACATGCCTAAAGGGTTGGGAGAAACTTGACCAAAGATCTCTTTTGAAACCTTATAATCCTATTTTTGACGACTCATACCCGAGTGAGGACGACTCACTCATGCGAGTGCTTAGCCGAAAGCACAACAAGAGACAGAAAGTGATCACTGCACTCGACCACCAAGATCAATACTAGAGTGATGCCCCCATACTTACCCGAGTCCTATCAAGTGAGGCTCAACAAGTGACCACTCGAGAGCAATAGAAAACCCAGAGCTAAAAGTGCACTCGAGCACTAGCTCTGGTACTCGAGTGATGGCACAGAACTTATGAGTGCAACCTCACACTCTTGATAAACCAATTATGAGTGACAACCCGAGAGGCGGGCTCTTAGTGCAGAAACATATGATCACTCGAGTGACACCACTTTTCACTCGAGTGATAACCCATATTACTCGTAGGTGAAGAAGTGCACTCTTGCTTCTTCCATATGCAAGTGCAACCAAAACCGAAATGGAAAGGGAAAATATGATGCTGCACTCGAGTAAGACCCATATTCACTCGAGTGAGGCTTTATCAGAAGCCAAAACACAGCAGATATCAGAATTTTCCCTAACTTCCAACATATATTTCCAGTGGTTTCAAAACTCTAAAACAAAACTATTCCCATATAATTTCACACAATGAACCCATTGGAAACCTCAAAACATCCAAAATTATATCACAATGACAATTTTCCCCCATTGGTCACACTTATCACACACTTTAACCAATTTTACCACATTTACTTCTAATGATCAAATTCAATTCCAATGACCATATAACACATCCAATCACCAATTTCAACACATAACAACATACAATTCATGGAATTACATGTCACTCAAAATTAGGGCAAAATCCACAATTCACATAACTCATACAAAAATCACAAAACATAGATCAAAAGGGTACAAATACTCACCTCTTCTTCTTCCTTAAGCTTGTTCTTTGATTCTTCCAACTTCAAGTTTCCTCAAGCTCTCAAAACACCTTCTTTCACAAATCTAAAATCATAGCAATGAAGCTCTTATCACTATAAATAACATTAAAGAAGGGTATTTGATCTAAAGAGAATAAGAAACCAACCAAAAACCTACCTTTCATTTTCTCTTTCCTCCCTCTAGCATGGCGACAATGGAGGCTTGGAAGAGAGGGAAAGAGATCAGTTCTTGAACTCCCAAAAGGCCATTTGGACGACTTAGAGAAGAGAGAAGAGAGGGAAAGAGATTTGAAACTTTGACTTGATCCAGGGGCTCACATCATGCCACTTGTTACAATCTTGTTTCCTCTTTCATGAGCTCACATACACACATATACATAAGAGTTCACCCTTTGATCTCTACACAAATAAATCCTAGCCATTAATCTTCAAGTTACCAATGAGTTTCCTCTTCGAAAACTGATCAATTGGTCAGTAACTTTACCATTTTGCCCCTAATTATAGCAATTCCTCAGGGATCACCACCAAATACATCTTATATTTCCATTTCTCTATAAAATGTGCCCTCCCTATATTTAAGTCAATTTAGATATTAATCCATAATTGAACTTAAATATAGGATTTTGACACTATTCATAACACGTTCGAATCACACTTCACGTTATCTTCTCCAAAAGTAGTTATTTATAGATAATCACATCCACTTTTGAAGTCATAATCCCTTAATAGAAACTTGGGATCCTACTAAACCGAGGCTTAAAAGTCCACTTATTTCAGGCTTATTCTCTAGCCTCAAGTCTCAGAATTCGGGGTATTACAGGAGACACTGTAGAACTTGGCCTATGGTATCCAAAATGAGGAAATGAATATTTGATGGCCTATTCAGATTAAGATCACGAAGAATACAAAAGTAACATAAAAAGTACCAGTGGATAATCTAAATTTCTTGGAGGTTCTCTAGTATCTTGGTTCAATAAGAAGCAGAACACAGTATCTTTATCTTATACTAAAGCTGAATACATAGTTGCACCAAGTTGTTGTTCTCAAGTACTCTAGTTGAAGCAACAACTTCAGGACTTGAAAATATACTTGAAGGAGATACTGATCTACTGTGACAATACCAGTACTATTAGCCTAGCTAAGAATCCTGCACAACATTCAAGAACCAAGCACATAGATATCTAACATCACTTCATTCGAGATCATGTACAAAATAAGGATGTCAAAGTTAAATTCATTACTACTCATCTTCAACTAGTTTATATATTCACAAACCTGATTGCTAAAGATCAATTTTTATATGTGAAGAGAATTAGGAATGGTTAATCCTAATGAGTAGTAAGTGTTTCTTATTAATTATTATGTTTAATATGAGTTTTGATGATAACCATACTAACTTCAGCATCAGAGTAGGTAGAAGTTTGTTTTACAGAATTGTCACTCGAGTGCAGGCGAGGTCACTCGAGTACAAGGCACATTATCACTCGAGTCATGGATGAACTCGAGTGCAAGTCTAACTTATATGCTCTGTTTCTAGCTTGCAAAATAGAGGTTAACGAAGGAGGTAAAAATACTAAGAACTCACTTATAATTCAATGGGTATATTAGATCTCATTTGAGTGTGAAAATAGTTCACTCAAGTGCTAGACGAACACACCAAAAAGTGAGGTAAGAACTCTCGAATGCCACAAGTATAAATTCATCAAGCAGCTTCAAAGCACAGTTTACTCAAGCGATCTTAGAGGACTTGAGTATAAAGATGAAGTTTACAACAAAATACAATCAAACTAGGTACGTATTTACAAGTTTTCTGGAATTTTTCTCTATCTCACTCGAGCACAAAAATAGGTGACTCGAGTGCATAAGTATGAATACTCAAGTGCTTAGGTTTTTCACTCTAGTATCAGGGTCTATATAAATTACCCGACAGCTCAAACGGTGTACTTTTTCTTCTCACTTGAAAGTGTCTCCTTACTCAATAGTTTCACCTTTTCACGTCTGGCTATTGCCTACTGATTAAACGCCTCAAATCTCTTCAACTTTTGGTTGCAACTCTTCAGTCATCTCTAAAAGGTCAGGTTTTTCCTATAAATTCCCCTTTTCTTGCCCTAACTGAAGTTACTACCAAAAATTTGTCTTCATGCTTTCTTTGCATTTTAGACTCCCAAATTTCTTCTAAACCATTCAAAATGGTTAGAACAAAGATTCCCAAACATCCCAAAAGTCTCCAACTCCTTCACCTACTCATTCTGCTACCAGTAAGTCGACAACTCCATTGGCAACACTGACCTTCGACACCTTCACCTTCTGCTACTCCAACACCTCCTCCAAATGTAACCCCCTTCTCACCAAGGCCGAGATTAAGTTCATAAATATGTGATTATGTGGAATTAGAGAACATAATACAATTTGGGACTTATAATTTTCACTTTTGCCCAAACCAGGGCTTTCAAAAACTTTTACAAAACCTGTTCAACAATAGTCTCATATTCACATTTACATACATAAATGGCATATACAGAAAGATTTCATTCATAATTATCAGAGTGCAATGTAAACTCCCGACACACTCAGGTTCCATATATCAATTAAGAGTTTTACATGGCATAAATGCCCATAATTCATTTCCCTTAACTAGGGGATTACATAAAACTATCCAATATCCATATACAATTATTTCCCCAACAAAATATTTGAAATATAAAAGTATGATAACCAATTTATCCAAAATAAATTCCTAGCCTGGAGCTTTATCCACTCTTTGTCACCCACTTTCCTTTAGATCCTTTTGCCCTATCTAAAACTTGTTTTTAGGAGAGTAAAATTCTAAGGAATCCCCGTAGTAACTAATTACTCATAGTATGCACAAATACAAAGCATGAAAGCAAATCATCATACCACACATAGCAACTGCAATGACTATTCCAGCAGCAAGGGCAAGTATAATATACGTCACCCTTACATTTGCTCACCTTGTATTGCACCATCACATGTTTATATTACATATATCACCACTACTGGGATCTATATAAAATATTTCACAACAGACAGCCATACTGGCCGGATACTCAAATAGGAATCCACGATTCTACAATGCAGCCTTGGCCATTACAATGGTAGATACAATGGCAGGGGTAGGTGTGATAACTATCACCCCCTACGACTGCTCACATTGAACTGCACACGCTATAATGCCCTACAGCCGATAACACATACAACACTATATTAAGTCATGCATACCAAGTATCATACACAATATGAGAGAAAAGTTACTACCTTGGTCTTTCCACGCATGCTCCGGCATCGGTCTCTCCTGAGTAGGGCAAATATCAAATCCTATAATTCACAGTTAGGGACGAAGTTTCATTCTCTATTCTAATACTCAATTGAATTCACACTACTTAGATTGGTTATCATTATTATTCTTTAGGAAGCTACTAATGCTTCTAACAAAAGCCCTGAAGGGTTGGAAGAACAATTACTGATTTTCATAAATGCACTCGAGTGAAGAAAACCTCACTCGAGTGATGAGGAGCTTTGCACTCGAGCATGAAAGCTTACTCATGTGAGTGCTTGGCAAAAAGCACAGACTCAAACAAGAAGTACCCGCAGCACTCAAGTCATGGGTGGAATACTCAAGTAATAGCCAAATGTTCACTCGAGTCATACAAAGTAAGGTGCAGAAAGTCCACACCTGAGAGCAGAAAGGAATGATAGAAACTAGAATTGATCATTGCACTCAAGCACAAACTAACTCACTCGAGTGGTAGCCTAATGCTCACCCGAGTACCATAAAGTGAGGTTCAAAAAGTGTTCACTCGAGAGCATAAGAAACTTTCAAGGTAGGAGAGCACTCGAGTAGGTATGATAGAACTCGAGTGATAGCTTAGCACCCGCGAGTGCTAAGGCACACTCTTGAACAATGGCCACGAGTGACAACCTCAGACACGAGTTCACAATGTCTCATACACCTTCACTCGAGTGGACTGAGGCTCACTCGAGTGGGAACCTACAACACTCACAAGTGAGACAACACTCTTGCCTTTTTAACATGGAAGTACAGATAAAAAGCTGAAGGAAAATACAAGGCTGGACTCGAGTAACACCCAGGAACACTTGAGTGAGGCTTATCAGAAGCCAAAAATACAACAGAGTGTGCCCAAGTGATTCTGATGGTCTCAAATACCAAACCAAAGCTACTCCTACATAAAATTGCACAAGGAATCCAATGGAACCATCAAAACTACCAAATCCCTATTCCATTATAATGTTTTGGTTTTAGGCAACAATCAACCTAAAATCCCAAAATCCCAAAATATGCCAAACTTAACATTTTAACCTCAAACCAATTATATCTATCCAAAATACATCACCAGGCACCATTTCCATGACCACAATATGCTAAATACCCAATAACTTTAATTTTCAAAATTAAAGCCAAAAATCCCTAGAAATTACAAGATTCATCAAATGACATAAAACCTAGAGAGAAAGGTTCATTTTGTTTACCTTAACAACTTTCTCAAAGGAGTTTCTTGGTTCTCCAACTCTTAGATTTCCTTAAGTGCTCAATTCAACTCCAATGGATAATCTAGAACCATCAAAATGGAGCCCTCATCTCAAGGAACAACATTAGAGAAAAGATTTTTGGCATTTGAGGTCATTGTTCTTACCCTTTTCAAGCTTTTCTTCTTCCATTTTTCTTCAACAATGGAGCAAAAGAGAAAGAGCAAGAGAGATGAGAGTGTGTGAGGAAGAAGAAGAAATGATTTCCCTTCCCTTGCCATATCATGCTCAGTCGAAAAGAAGAGAAATTATAAAATATTCCATTTGACTTTCCCCCTACTCTAACATCATATAAGCTTGCCAAGTGTCACATTCTCATTGGTTTCCATAAAGCAAGTAACTAATTAGTTACTCTAAACACTCCATTAGTCATTTAGTCACAAATCTCATTTCTCTTAGTTAGTAATTAATTTCTCATTAATCACTACCTAATTAACTGACAATTTTCCATTCTTTCGATTTCTCACTAATTTTGGCACATTTACAGAAATTGCCACAAAAGACATAATTTAGATTTAACTCAAAAATCATTCTCAATAATTATCATTAACCCTTAATCAAAATTTGGGGCATTACACCAAAACCCAAAACAACTAAGAAAAGGAGAACCCCAGCTAAGAAGAAACATCCTAAGCCGAAGGTGGCTAAAGAGTTTCAACCGCCTTTGAAGAAAACAAAGGGCGTCGTCTTCAAAGAACCCATTGTCACGCTTTCTCAATCGAAGGAGGTGTAGGGAAGAGGAAACAAGGAAGACAAAGAAGTCCCTCAAGAGTCTTCCTCTGATAATTCGTTCAACTAACAACTTTGGGAAGTAATCAAAAAATCAAAGTTGGATGCCTTGGTTGGAAAGATTGCCTCCCAAGTCGGTGCCTCTTCATCTTATCATATTGGGCAGGCAATCACGCCAGTTCTCTATCAGGAGTATCATCTACCTCTCAGGCTCTGGAGGAAGATGATCAGGAAACGATTCCTCCAAAAGGCTTTAATACTCAAGAACTGAAGCCACTAAATCGAAGCTATATAATACTGAATTTGCATATCGTAGCTTTTGCCCTGTGGTATATGTAGATTTAGACTATATGAGTGTAAACTGTAGCCTAAATTTCTGATCTTTCCAGGACTTTTATGAACCTTGGTTGATTATGCACTTGCCTTATTCACCCACTATTGTGAGAACATTTTATTGTAATATGAAAGTGTACAACATTGTATCTAGAACTGGAGAGATAATAGAGGAAGGAATATCCACTACTATTAGAGGTCAACACATTATGATATCCCCCTCTATCATCAACCATATCCTCAGTTATGTAGCTCTTCCTTGCAATCCACCCTCACTCCCAACCAATGAAGCCTTCCAGAGATTAAGACCTAATGACCCAGTTGGACCCCTCATTTTCAAACCTATTAATATGTATGACTCTTATCGTGCCCTTCACTATATCTATACTTGGAGTATGATCAACAAGTCCAAAAATTTTACCCATTTTACCCAAAGAGATTACTACTTGTTGGCATCCTTTCTAGCTAGCCATAGGAGGGATATTGTGAATTAATTTTTAATGAGATGAGAAGATTTTGATTTTCTTTGTCAAGATCAACCGCAATACCATATCCCCAACTTGTCTCTCTCATTATTTGGCACAATAAAGTTTGGTATTTAAAGGGAACGAGAGGCTAAGGATTCCAAGGTTTGGTTGCACTCAATTGACTTACATGGGGATTTCACTTTCGGTTAGTAAGACCAAGCCTATATCTCAGAGGGAAGCCATACCATCAAGAGGTGATGAGGCTCAGTCTTCTACAAGGGGTCCATCTCCACCTCCATCATTTCTCAATGCCTCTCTTTAGGCTTATATAGCCGACATAATCAATCAAGCTGTGGCAAGACTAAAATGGAATTATATTTGAAGCAATAAGAATAAAGCTTGTTCTTGAAATCTTTCCATCACAGAAGATCCTCTCACACCAGTGCTTGTATATTGCCCTGTTGTCTAGGATATTGTATGTTTGTTGTAAGGTAAACCATAAGATAATTATATTTGAAGCAATATGAACAAAGCTACAAATGCAGATGTATCAAAACTTATATACCAAAAGCTATTGCCAAATCATGTCTTTTGTTTTTTGGGGAACCAAGTTCCAATTATCATAGATAATACGAACTTTGGTTTGACCAAAATAGCCTAAATAGCTAATGAAATGGTCTTCCTCAGGACAACTGGATTCATATTGGCATTAAAGTCCACATGTAGCCTCTCCTATTGATGTTGATGCCATACCACCAATGCTCCCATCTTTGTACATCTTCTTACCCTTCTCATAACGGGTTCATTTCTAGCCATTTCATCATCCCCCATATTTTGTGAGTCATTAGAGTTATTCATATTCCTGTCAACACAAAAATCATTGGCATATAGGTGTATAAATTGCAATTAAATGAATAAAATAACTAGGATTAAAATAAAAAGCATACAGTACTATTTTCTAAGTTAAGGTCTATATTATTTCTTATATTCCTTCACCATGATCATTTCTTACAGCATATTCTTTATCATCTATCAATTATATTTGATTTGTTCTAGGTAGATTTGTTGTGAAAGATGGTGTGTCATCAAGGTTGAAGGCTAGATCACCATACTTCTATTTGTTACTTATAAGTACAATGGACATTTTATATTTACAGGATCTGTAATATAAAACACTTATTTGACCTGGCTTACTAGAATGAGGGGCTCATCTCTATAACTAACTCTTTAAAGATCAACTGAGATAAATTCAAATTGTTGATCTATTACCACAACATTAGTTCTAACCTACTTACATTTGAATAAAGCCACTTTGAACTTATTGTAGGTAATCTCCCATATTTCTTCTATAACTCCATAATAGGCAATGAATGCTAATATGGGGTTTTTGTCTTTCGAATTGGAAAAGTGCATGGATTAAGCTTCTACCATTACCCCACTATTTTGTATAGTACTTCTGTCATCTTAGCCTTTTGTATAGAAAGAATACCCGTTTATATCATAACTAATCCAAGTAAAGACTTAAAATGATGGCCGCCAAGCTAGCCACTCGATTGTCTCATATGCACCTATCTAGTGTGAAACCTTTTCCTCGAACCACTCTATGAATGTTGTGTTTTGCTTAATAGTAATCTACACGTCATTCTTCCTTGGATTCATGTTCTTCAAACTCTTTATGTGTTCATCTATGTATGGTTGAACTTCTTCCATATTATTAAGGATATATAAGTGTGCGTTCAACACCTCTTCATGAGGCATATTCTTCACTTTCAGTCCTTGTGCTCCCTTGCTTCTCCCCTTTTCATGCTGAGATTGTTCCTTCTTACCTTAAAGATATTCTTTGCAAAACTCCATAGCCTCTTCAACTACATATCTTTCAACTATTGAGGCTTCAGGTCAATAAGGATTTTTAGAATACCCTTTTAAGATCTTCATGTATCACTCGAAAGGGTACATCCACCTTAGATAAACTGGACTGTAAAGCCTTACCTCCTTTACCAAATGAACTATCAAATGCACTATTATATCAAAAAATAAAGGAGGAAAATGCTTCTCTAGTTGGAAAAATATAATATAAACCTCATTTACCAGTTCATCCAACTTTTTAGTATCAATGATTTTGTTGCAGATAGGATTAAAGAAAACACACAATCTTGTTACAGTGGTTTGTAGTTCATCTTTATGATTCCTCTAATAGCTACTGGTAATTGTTGTTACATCAACACATGATAATCATGGGACTTCATTCCCAATAACTTCAAATTGTCTATTGAGACACACCTTCTAACATTAAAAGAATACCCTTATGGCACCTTAATTTCACATAAACACCCACACAAACTTCTTTTCTCAGCTTTCGATAGTGTATACACTGCTAGGTCCATGTATGCCCTCCTACCAACATCTCTTAGTTGTGGATGTAACCGTTCTCTTGTTCCCGTATCAACAAGGTCTAGTCTTACACCAATTCCATCATTAGTCTTCCCTCGTATGTACAAAAGTGTACTGACAAGATAATTACAAACATTTTTCTCCACATGCATCACATCAATACTGTGTCTCACATCAAGACTATGCCAATATGGAAGATCAAAGAAAATGGATATGTTTTTCTATATGTTCTTCTCACCTGTAGCCTTCTAATTCTTATCGAATGTGACATTGATACATTCCACCCAACTTTAAACTTCCTCTTTGGTCAATGACTTTGGAGCCATTCCATACCTCAGTAAGCCATTAAAACACTTTATTAACCTACGATATAGGTGGAACCTATGAAGAAACCTCCTATAACCAAGGTTGACCATTTTTCTTCCATGTTTAAGTTGAAGGAAGTGTGTATCTGCTTCACAAATTAGACATGCTTTTTGCCCCTTCACACTGTACCCTGACAAGTTTCCATCCATAAGGAAGTGGTTTATCGTGGTAAAAATCATTGCACATAGCTTGAAGGACTCCTTCTTAGTTGCATCAAACACATCTACGCCTTCCTCCCACAACTTCTTCAAGTCCTCAATCAAAAGGGGCAAGTAGACATCAATATTGTTTCTAAGTTGTTTTGGTCCAAAAATCATTATAGAAAACATCACATACTTGCATTTCATACATAACCAAGAAGTCAAGTTGTATAATACAAGGAGAATTAGCCACATATTATGTGTGCTAGTAAGAGTTCCATACGGAATGATGCCACCTGTACAAAGCCCAATCCAAAGGTTTCTCGATTCGCTTCAAAATTGAGGGGACATTTCATTTATTTTCTTCTATTAAGGAGAGTCAGTCGGGTGTCGAAGATGTTTTCCATCTGTATTCTTTCATCATAATGCCATATCAACTTCTTTGCTTTTGTTGCACTTGCAAACAAATGCTTAAAATATGGTATTATTGGAAGATATCACAAAACCTTTAAAGGTTGCCTTTTAGTTGCCCATCACCACAACCACCATCTTTCTTCACTTTGTATCATGAAGTTTTACATTTAGGACACTTATTAAGACCTTCATACTCCTTTCTACACAGTACACAGTCATTTGGGCTCATACATACGATTTGGAAGTACATTATTGTCTGGAAAAATATCACACAATAATTCAAGCAGCAATGTGAAACTACTATTAATCTACCCACAAGTTGCCTTTAAGTTAACCAAATGCAATGTTCCTGTCAACCATATGTACTTACTCCTAGGGTACAATCGTGTCTCTATATCATGATAGTACAAGCGTTTCACCCAAGAGAGGAGGTGAATTGGGTGATACCAGAAAATTCATTGCGTATTTAAAAATTCACTGTAAATTTAAAGCAGTTAAGAGCTAGAAGAAATATCACCAAAGTGTACACCAAGATTTATACTGGTTCGGCCACAGCCACTTTGACCTACATCCAGTCCTTAGAGCTTCTCTGAGAGTTTCATTATATCTTCCAAGATTCAGTAGGTTCTTAGCACCTCGGTACTCAGCAAGTTTCTTCATTGGACACTCGCTCCCCCTTACACATTGAAAACCAATCCCCAACTCAAGGTTCCATAACCTTAAGTTATCTCAATAACATATATTGAGTTTGTAAAGAAAATCTCTCTCACAGAGCAAATATATAATCACTGAAGTATAAAGAGTGAATATAAGAAACAAAGCACTAAGAATATATTGATCAGTGTTTTTCGTATGTTCTTAGTCATGTCTATTCCATGTTGAATGTTCCTATATTTATAGATGAGTTGTGATAGCCGTTGGAACAATTTCAACTTGTCTGTTAGAGTCGCGCAGCTACATTTGGCAGTTCTTAGAATTTGAAAACTATATGTTTACGGTAGGTGAACGATTGGATGTTTTGTTTGAATTTTCTCTCAACGCATATTCTCTTTATTGTTTCCCTGCAAATATACTCATAATACTAATACAGTGAAAGGTTAATCATATAGATAATAAATCAATGAACAACAAATTAAAATCAATTTAAAAATGCAATTTTGGATATGATTACTCGAGGAAACCAACATCATTACTCGAGTAACCTCTAGAGTAATCCCTTTTAAAATTAGCCAGAGTAAGTCAACATTATCTGGCTATATTACTCATGTAATCTATCAAGTAATTCATTTTACAAAAATTGCATGACCTGATTACTCGAGTGATCCGTCGAGTAATTATTTCTTTTCTTCTCTAATTACTTGAGTGATCCCTTGAGTAATGCTCCCAATTCTTTTTTGATTACTCAAGTGATCCCTCAAGTAATATCATCAAAATCTTGGTTGAGAGTAACTGCTTCTTTGCTTACCTGATTACAGGAGTGATCCCTCGAGTAATGCAATCTTTTTATTTCAAATTACTCGAGTGATCCCTTGAATAATGTCACTCATTTCTTAGCCGAGACTTACTGCATTATTTCTTCTCTGATTACTCGAGTGATCCCTCAGTAATGCTTCAATTTATTTTTAGATTACTCAAGTAATCCCTCGAGTAATACTATACAATTTTTGACAGAGATCTTCTAGAACAATTTCTCACACATTACTCGAGTAATCCCTCAAATAATGAAGGATTGTTACCAGAGGGCTTACTCAAGTAATGCCTTAAAAAATTTGCCAGTGATGCTTTCTCTTGTTCTCTGTCTTTTAGTTCTTCTTTATTACTTGAGTAGTTACTAAAGTAATGATCTTGTCTGCCACCAAGAGCTTAATTACTTTATTCAAACCTTTTTGTTTATTATCAAAACCTTTTGTAACATTAATCTAATCATTGTTATCATCAAAACGTATGGGATCTAACTTATCACTCCGTAGGCTGTCATATTCATATGATTGCGCAAAGGATCCTACCTTACCATCGTGAATCATTTTCTCCATTCTATCTTCATCTATGACATCCACAACTTCCTTCTTATGTAATGAACAATTAGTTACTTCCTCACCATGCCATATCTACCTTTGTATCGAAGATTTATTCCATCACAAAGTAGGTCATCCCTTATAACTTCAACATCTCGTTGACTCTTATTTAAACAATTGACACAAGGACAAAAATACATCCCATTTTTTGTTGGAGCGTTCCTTCTAGCAAATTCAATAAACTCTTCCACCATATTCTCATATTCTTCACTAGTTTTCAAAGTATTAATCTAATTATGATCCATTTTATTACCACCTAAGCTAATCTTAATAACACTCGAGTTTAGAACGATTGTCAATGATGGGATTTCCTTTCACCATTTTTTATAAAAGTAAGAAATCCCAAAATTTTAATAACAAACCATTAAAGCAAAATTTAAACAAAACTAACTAATTGAGGCAATTCAAGACTATATCAGCAATTTAAATCCAACAATTTCATTAAAGGAATGAAACTTTAAAGTCAAATTAAAAACATGCTTTTCATTTGAAATTAAAAAGAAATGAAAATATTTTTAAGCAACTCACAAGCCATTGTTCTTCCCACATTTCATTTTTAAGCAACTCAAATATTACACTCACAGTCACAAGTCATAAGTCACAACCTTCAATTTGGCCCAATCAATTTTGAAATTCAAAGAACAAAAAAAGAAGACTCAAACATGAGTGAGACTTTCTTTTAAGCAGTTCTCAGCTAAGTGCTTTGGGATGCTGGGAAGGAGAATTTATTCCACTTCTCTTTTCAAAATGCAATTCCTCTAAAAACATAACACAGTAGAACTTTACTGATTCCAAGTTCTACATATATTGCATATAGGAAAACTGACATTAAGAGACAACATAAATTAACCTTTAATTACCACACCAACAATAATTCTATGGCAATTAATACTTCCAAACACAATAAGTAATACGTCAAATTCACAAACTTAACAAATAAAATCAAATAGTGTCATATGCATAGTAAATATTTTTCACAATTTTTTAACCCAACTCAAGCTGAAAAGTTCTATTCAATGGTTACTGCTAGTAAAGAGAGATAATAATATTTAAAAATATTGTTTCTTGATATGTCCTCACTATTGGCAAAAAAAAAAAAATAGATACAATCTGTGCTTACCTTTTAGAGATGGTAGGAGAGAGAGAAGGGACCAAGAGAGAGTGACAGTGAGGCAAGAGACCAATAGTGTCAAGAAAGAAGCTTCAACACACCAACAACATCAAGAGAGAGTGACAAAAAGACTTGTTCAAGAGGGAGCTTCAAGAGTGACAACTCAGCTTCTTCAAGAGAAAAATGAAGAGATGACGAGAGTGATGATGAAAAGGAAGGATGGATGAGAGTGACAGAAAGGAAGGAGGGATGAGAGTGATGGAAAGGAAGGAAGGAGCTTCAAGAGTGGCAAGAGTGAATGATCAGAAGAGCTGAAGAGAGAAGAAGTGATGAGCTAAAGAGAGAAGGAGGGAGTTTAAGAGAGTTGCAGAGGTCAGTCTATCAGTTTTGACTAACATGCATTAGCGGGTTGAACTTTAGAAATCAATACTTACTTCATCACCTTTATGCCTCTAATCATTATTTATGTCATTGGATAACTTCTAATTACAATTCTAAACATTTAATCGAAAGATCTCAAATTTAGTATATTATATATCAAATTAAAGCTCTACATCTCTACTTTAATCCTATAAAGTTTTATAGTATTTGGACCAGGTTTGGCCCATAAAATCCATTAAATTACAATACTACCTTAATGGGGCAGATTAAACAGCATGTACTTACAACTTCAAAAAATTCTAGATTTACATACTAATTTCCAAAAATTATGAACACCTATATTCCCACACAATTTTCCCTTCTAAATCCAATGGAACTATCAGAATTACAAAATTCCAACTCTACATTGAGTGAATAGTAGCTGGACAAATTTCACAATAAAAAGGGAAAATCCGAGTTTCTTGATTTTAACCCCTAAACCACCTTCTTTACAACTCTAATCACATGGTTAACCTGTTAAACACTAATTGCACATGATTAAGGGCAAGTTTGGCAGTATTTCCCTTTAGGATCTTATATTTCCAAATTTACAAATCAATTAAAAGGCAAGCCAAAACCAATAACAACCACCATAATACCATCATAAACACAAAAGGATCAAAGTTTTAGAGATTACCTCCTGATTGCTCACTTTCTCTCTCTAAGAAGTTATTGTTCACTCTCTCTTCCATTGAGATTTTTCTTAGAAGAGCTTACGAGATTTTCAAGCAAGAAAAGAGCTTAGGAGAGATTCTACATGGATTAGGAGGCTCAAACATAAGGATTTCACTAACTTACCTTAGAATTTTGCCTTCTTGAGCTCCCTTTTCTCCTAATGGTCTTCAAGCTCTTTTTCTCTCTTTCCCTCTTGGTTTGTGATGTAAATGAAGCCAAAGAAAGAGATAAGAAGCTCTTAAAATATCTCACTTCATCTTTCTTGGAAATATAATAGTTTATTAGATATATGCACATGTGCTCTTACTTACCTTACTTCTAGTTAATTGGACTTAGTCTTTTCTCCCTTATAAACCCAAAAAGACGCCAATCATAGGTTCTAAATGAACCAATTTGGTCTCTTCTATTACATCATCCAATTGACAAGATATTATATGTTAAGGCCAATTGCAACATGTGTTTTTGCTTGATCTTTTACTTGGCCAATGATGATGACACTTGGCACAATTAGCTACCATGTACTTATTATTGCCTCCTGATTTCCTTTTTGACTAAAATTGACCCTTAATTATTTACCAAAATATTGTTTCTTGCTTTATTTGGCAATTTACCATTTTGCCTTTACATTTTTGTGATTTTCGCACAAGTTGATAGATTTTTCATCAAAGTTTGAAGGAAAAATATAGGCTTTAGTCAACAGGAAGCTCATAATCCCCAAAATTTTCATTTTTGGACGTTGTCATAGAAACTTGTTGTTTCACTAGTCTGACTTCAAAAATACATAACTCTTTGTGTACAGCTCCGAATGACCTATATGACCTATCATATTAAATGATTGATAAGTCTACTTTTATTTTGAAAAATCTCATAAGCATTGAACACCATGCGCCTATTTAAAAATGTCACACATCAAAACTGCTACACAAGGAAACACACTTACAGAAAATTCAAATGTTTACAATTTGTATTCTAAACATACTCATGTTGTGTGTGACTACTAATTGCCTTGTTTTATCACTTCATATGCTCTTTACTTCACCTTTTTATGCCATTTAATATAAGGAATTTTAGGTGAATAAAATTTGGAATGTTATAAGTGTTAGTGCAAGCGTTTCACCCAAGAGGGGCGTGAATTGGGTGAAACCAGAAATTTTGTTGCGTATGAGAAAATTGACAGAATATTTAAACCAGTTGGGAGTAAAGAAAAATATCATCGAAGTGTACACCAGGAGTTATACTGGTTTGGCCACAACCACTTTGACCTACGTCTAGTCATCAGAGTGTCTCTAAGAATTTCACTATACTCTCCAAGATTCAGTAGGTTCTTGGCACCTCAGTACACAACAAGTTCCTTCACTTGGACACTCGCTCCCCCTTACACGTTGTAATCAAATCCCCAACTCAAGGTTCCACAACCTTAAGTTATCTCAATAACAAATATTGAGTTTGTAATGAAAAACCCTCTCACAGAGCAAATATATAATAACTGAAGTACAATGAATGAGTATAAGAAAACAAAGCACTAAGAGTGTATTGATCAGTGTATTCTCAGTTCTTATGTCATGTTTTCTTCTCTTTGAATGCTTCATATATATAGATGATTTGTAATGTCCGTTGGAAGCAATTCAAACATGTGCGTTAGAGTTGCGCAGCAACGGTTGACTATTCTTTGAATTTTGAAAACTATTCCTTTCTGGCAATATCTTTCATTGTTTCTCTACAAATGTACTTAGGATACTAATGCAATGAAGAGTTAATCATATAGATAACAATTTAATAAACATTCAATCAAAAACATAATTTTTGGACTGCTTTACTCGAGTGGCTACTCGATTGATCAAGTTTGTTACTCGAGTGGTGCCTTGAGTAAATCTCTCAAAAATCTGGCAGTGAGCAATTTAACATTTTACATGAGATATTACTCGGTAAGACATTAAGTGAGATATATCACAAACCTTGGAAATACCTGATTACTCGAGTAGCTACTCGAGTGGCCTTGTCTTTACCTTCACTAGTTACTCAGGTGCTGACTGTGGTAATATGGTTACTTAAGTAGCTACTCGAGTGACCTTCAATTTTCTTCACATCTTACTCGAGTGGTCCCTCGAGTAGTTTTCAAATAACATGGCATATTACTTGATTACTCCCTCGAGTAATTGCATCAAATTCTTGGCCGAGATTTTTCTTTCTGATTACTCGAGTTGCTACTCGAGTAATGCCTTAAATAACTCCGCAGATTACTCAGGTGGTCCCTCGAGTAAATCCTTTTTCTTGAGTGGCTCAGGTGGTTACTCGAGTGGCTACTCGAGTAAAGTGTTGCATTTCTTGGCCAAGAGCTACTGGAATATTTTTTACCTTGTTACTCGAGTGGCTACTCGAGTAATGCCTTTGTAATTCATGTTACTCGAGTGGCTACTCGAGTGATGGTCTATATAACTTTGCAGATTACTCGAGTACTCCCTCGAGTAACGTTGTCTAAATTTTGGCAGTGCTTCACTAGATGAAATTTTCCTTGGTTACTTGAGTGGCTACTCGAGTAATTGCTTCCCTTATCTGAGTGGCTACTCGAGTAAGCCTTCATAGAATTGATTCATCACTCCAGTGCTTACTCCAAGTAATGCTTTGCTACTTTGTTCAAAACTCATTGATTTGTTATCAAATCTTTCTATATCATTGATCCAACCTTTGTTATCATCTAACAATAAGGTAAACTTGGGATTAAAAGGGAATTTTTTAGTGGAATAAAAATTTTCTAAAATAGTTTCATAAATGTTCACTATCTCACTAAGTTCCATTAGTTCTTTAATCTATTTTATTAGAGTGTGTGATCATGTCACTATTTATGTCTCATGATACATTTATTAGTTAATGTTTCTTCGTTAGTTGGAAGTGTTATCTCTATATAGTCTTTGTTCATTTACCTAGCTAGTGGTATTATTGGTTCTACTACTATATTGTTGTTAGGTTTACATAGTTATGTACATCATATACAGTTCCAAAAACATCTAAAATACCCAAAAAGAGACAACTAACAGTAAACTAAAGTCTTGCTGCTCCATTTTCTAGCCGTCCGTATTTACCTTCTTACCCCTTGAGTTGTCTCCCTGACTGTTGATTGGTTTATAAAAAAAAGAGTGAGATTCAAAGGAATCTCAGTAGTAACATATAGCCAATCATATAGATATAACATCACAAAGCATGCCACACAATCGTCATATAGTAAAATCATCACAATGGCATTTAGTGTATAACATGCAATTCATATATCACCATAGCACTAGGTATATCACATGGCCTCAAGTGTAACCCATGAAATAGGCCCCAAGCATCCACTCATGCATCACAGAACATTATATTGCCCTGAGCGTCCACTTGTGCAGAAAGGCCCTGGGCAACTACCCCGCATAATCATAATGTGACAAACAATTCATGATGAATCCATAAAATATGCAGTGTATCTTGTAACATATAAAAGGAAAGGTTACTATCTGGTCGCTTCCTTTGAGAAATATCCAATTATTTCCCAAAGTTTGGGCGGGTCTTAGATTCTAGGCAGCTGTTAGGTCCTACAATTAGCATTTTGGATGATAAATTATTATTTGATTCAATTCTCTTATAATCCAAGCACTTATGTTGGTTGTCATTAAAGTTAGAATACAAAGTCAAAAGTAAAGTTAAGGTGGTCCAACTATCCCTAGTTGGTTAATTCCACCCTTAATGTTTAACTTAATTACTTTATGCCATTACATTTTCATTTTCACCCATGTTCTCAATTCTGCCAGCTTTTCTATCATTTTAAAAAATTCACCATTAATTCTAGTGAACTCCAAATTTATTGGTTCCAAATTCTATGTAAAGCTCTTTAGTATACTTTAATATAAAAATAGTCAATTCTGGCCATTACAGCCATAGAATTCCTAGAATTACGCCTAATCCAACCTGTTCTAAATTATATTCTAGAAATAGAACCTAACTTTGAAAAGTCATATCTAATTGTATAGATGTCTAATTGTGATGATTCCAAAGGCCATAAAACCCCTAATCAGTCTAGTGTCAGGTAAAAATATTGTCATTACACTTCTGGATGCATATCAATTCAATATCTCCCTTAATTGCTCATTGCCCCTAGAATTCACCAGCTTTCCAGACCAAACTTTGAAAATATATAACTCCTATCACACACATATAAATGACACAAATTATATATCAATTTAAAGCTTGACATGTCTACTATTAAGTAGAAAGTTTCATAATTTTTGGACATCATTACTGCTATGCACAGAACATACACTAGTAGCATTTTCAGTTTTGCAGTATACTTTTCTAATAGTTCAGAATTTACAACCAAGGCTATTTCCATATATTTTTGCATTCTAAACACAATGGTAATGTTAAAATCATCAAAATCACCAAGCTATAGCCCCTAATCATACTGACCGAACAAACCCCTTGTAAGCCAAAATGACCAAAATAGAATGTTGTCCAACAACTTGGTCTGAGATCATCAATCATTATCTAACCGTAAATACATGATTAACTCATGATTAAACCTTATAAAACCCCTTGGCCGAAATATAAATAGTACCCACCCTCAAGAATACTCATCCAAACAACAAACTAATCGGTTTAAAATGAAACCTACGCTTACCTCTACGTGAGAAGTCACCAAACACCTCTAAATGAAACTATGAAACAATAGAAATGAAGCTTAAGATGAGTTAAAGAAGGTTTGTGAAGGTTATTTTGAGAGGAAACGTTGATTTGGTAGTGTTTTGGTGGATTAAAGTCAAGAAAAGTTACTATTAATGCTCTATCTCTTAAAACTTTTTTTCCAATTTTCCCTTGATTTAAATATGATTTTCCCCCTTTAACCCTTTGCTATCCAAAATTTTAGGCTAAGGAGGAGTCTTTGAAAATTATGCCATGTATCATATTCCTACAGTCCCATTTGTTTGGTGATCCAATGGTTCGATGACGCGTGTCACTTGTTTTAATAAAGTAGGTCTCGCCTCCTTTCTTGGGTTCTATCTGTCCGTTTTTTTAGGGAAAGTGAGGGTATGATGATTTTCCCTGGCTCCCAAGTTTGGTGTTTAGAAAAGTCAGTCAGGTGATTAGATCAGAAACCGGTAGATTTCCCTAGCTCAGGGTGAGGTGGCACCAACTGGTGATGACAACTAAAAAGGTAAAGTCACTTTATCATTATTAGCGAACAAGTGTCACGCTCTCATCTAGCCATCACATAAAGTAAAAAGTAACTTCATCAATGAGAGGACATGTGTCACTTGGAGAATGTACCAGCACAAAAGTCAAAAAGCACTTTTTATCGTTCTACTATAAGATGGTGCTATATGTCTACTTTATTAGGGGAAGGAAAGTTAGGGGATTTCCCCAGGTCCACCTATGAGGTGCCATCTTCCGTGGTCCCTACATAAAGTAAAATTAATTCATTTAATTATTTAATTATTACTTTATGAATTAACAAATAGAATTTTGCTCAAATACCTATTTTATTAGAAAACGGCCTCATACACACATAATTTGCATCAATGAGCTTCGTCTGACTAATTATATTTACAAGCAATACTAGGTGCTCATATTTCAACATGCTACAACTCCTCCTCGCCCCATACAATAAATTTGGTCCCCAAAATTTGTTACATGTTCTAAAACATAAATTCCGGGTAGCGCTTCTGCAAGTCATCTTCTATTTCCCAAGTTGCCTTTCTGGGTTCCAGACCACCTTCATAAATGGAATGCTTTTATGCCTGAGCCATCTTTACTATTGTTCAATGACTTGTTCTAGCTCAACCTCATATGTGAGATTATCTTGTATATCCACATCCTCATACTCTACAACATGCTGGGGGTCTAGTTTGTACTTCTTTAACTATGAAATATGGATGATGTCATGCAATCTACTCAAGTTTAGGGGTAGAACAATCCGATATGCTACTGGTCCAATTCTTGACAAAATCTCAAATGGCCCAATGTATCGAGGGCTTAGATTCTCTCTCTTTATTGCCCAGCCAATACCGGTGATGGGTGAGACCCTTAAAAATATGTGATCACCAACCTAAAACTCTAGCTGCCTTCCTCATTTATCAGTATAACTATTTTACTTACTCTAGGCTGCAAGTAGTCTCTGCTTGATGAGTTTGATCTAATTAGTTGTTAGATCTACTATATTTGGCCCATACAACCTTTCTAATAACTCCATCCAGCAGAGAGGGCACTGACACTTCTTTTCGTAAAGTGCTTCATGCAGAGCCATCTGAATGCATGTATGATAGCTATTATTATAGGCAAATTATGTAAGTGGAAAGTAGTGATCCCAATCTCCCTTAAAGCCCATCACATACGCTCTAGTATCTTTATAGTTCTCTCTATTTATCCATCTATCTGCTAATGATAGGTTGTACTGAATTTCAATTTAATGCCTAGAGCTTCACGTAGAGATCTCCAAAATCTTAAAGTAAAGCATGGATCTCTATAAGAAATTATACTTTTTGGCATCCTGTGGAGTGTCACTATTTCTCTAATACATATTTCTGCTGGCTTATCAGAATAATAGCTGGCGTTAATCAATATAAAATGTGTGTAAAACAATCAACAATCACCCATATCATGTCATGGTTTCTGTTCGCCGTTTAGCTTCCGCAAGCGTACGGGTCGCAAGTAATAAAGTGATAAGTCAAGATCGTTCCCACGAGGACTATGACAAAAGCGAGTTAACTAATTTAACCATATTCTTAATTAGGTTTAATGGAATCATTTGAAATTGATCAAGTTAAATAAAGAAGTTTAATGAAAATAACAAAGGAAAACAGTGAAAATTGGGAAATTGGGTCTAACTTCAAGAGATATTAACTTAGGATTACTTCTTCCCCCATTGTATTTCATAAAACTATGTAAATATCCACTTATGTTGATTAAATGAGTCTATATGCTAGTCGAAGATCCTAAAATCATCAACCAAGCTCTCTCAAGTCAAGATCAATTTTTAATCTTCATTAAAAATATTTAATCTCTTGTTTACAATTAATGAAAAACATCTTTCCAAAACAAGCCTTCACTTGACTATGCTAGGTTATTAGATATATCTCTATTCTAACAACAAACCATCCATTTAATACCTAAACTTCAAGCACAATTTTTCTTAAGTTCTACAATCAAAATAGCTCTCTCAAGCATCTTCCAATTGAACAACTCTAATCATGTGGTGATCAAGCACAAGATAGCATTAAGCTCAAAGAAAAATCAACATATAATACTCAATAACCAACAAAAGCAAGATAATCTAGTAGTTTCAATCCATATAATGGGAAAAAGTAATCCTAATTACGAGTTTTAGCTACTCGTGGTCTGTACATGCCAAAATCTCAGAATACAATCATAATCCATATCAGCAAAATAGAGAAAAAGGAGAGAAGAACAAGAAAAACTCAAGAATTGAGGCTCCAAATCCTTTCTTAATCCAATCCCAAGCTCCAAGCTCTCCAAAATTCCAAACCCTAGCAGCCACTATATTCAAGAAGTCCAGCCTCTCTCTCATTTTCGACCTAGCCCATGCCTTTATACTGATTTTTCTGCTTCATTTTTCAAAACGCACAGCATCAGTTTCACTCGTTCGCCGTGGGTTCGCTACAGCGAATGCCATAGCGAATTGTCATACAGAACCAGACAGAAGCAATGCTTTTTCAGGTGATTTCGCTATGACTTTGGCTACAGCAGATTTCACAGCAAGTGCAGGCTTCTCCATAATGTCCATTTTCCTCTTCCTCTTGCATTATTCCCTTCCTTTCACATCTTCCCATGATCTTTGTGAGCTTTTACAACTTGTCATCCTCCACCTACAAGGAGAAGGGATTCATTAGCTCTTTTAACTTTCATAAATAATTAAAACTATGTGCATTTAACTCATGATTCAACAAAATTTTGATTTATCTTATGTCCTATCACATTTTCTTCTATAATCTCTTTAAATGCACAATTTGAACCCAAAAATAAGTGAAAAGAGAAGAAAATGTGCTAGAATACTCTTGATTTCTATGAGTTAACACACCCCCAAACTTAAGCTTTTGTTTGTCCTCAAGCAAAAAAGTCTATCCTCACTAAATGAACCAATTACTCATCATTTATGTATGAATGAATTGATCCTCATCAGCTGCTCAATAAGTTATATTAAATAGGAAATGAAGACAATATGCAAGGATGAATGCCTCAAAGATTTAAAACATGTTTTTCGAGAGTTCTTAAGTGTGAGTGTGTGTATGGAGTCAACATATATTCCTTTTGCACAAGCTAAAGTTAAAAGTAACACTTCAAATCATATACCTATATTCAAACAAACAACTTTAGCATCCCCTAATTCCTTCCTCTTTTCTTCTAATTCACTCCACTTGACTTAAAAATTAAAGGGACTTTTCTTAGCTTATAATAGGGCCAGGGGTTGAGGTTTTCAAAAGAAAAGAAAAAGGATAATCAATCAAATACCTTAAGATAGATGATACTATTCAAGGGTTTTCTTTTTTTCTCATGAAACATACTCCCCCAAACTTGAACCAAATTGAATTTTCCATATCAAGCCTTCTTTGTAAGCATATTTCTTCTTCTTCTTCTTCTTCTTCTTCTTCTTCTTTTTTTCCTTTTCTTTTTTTTTTAACTTATGTTTTGGCTTCTTCTTTTTTCACAATGTGAACCCTTTTGCTTTCTACACCTCTTTCCCAAATCTTTTGTAACTTTGCATAACAACACCACATTCCACCACCCAATCACTTATCATCTATCTCAAAGCAAGGGAATCATGGTTTTACACATTGGCCAGGATAGGTAGGTGTTAGGTTTTTCAATAAGAATCTTTAATTGGTTTTTTCAAATAGGCTCAAAATAAGGGTTCAAAGGGAAATCACATCAATTAGGTAAGTTTAAAAGGCTCAAACGCATTTTATGAATTGCCCTAATCATTTTTTAAAATCTTATGAACTAAATCAAAAGTTTTGAAGAATTCCAAAGGGGATTCTAAAATCAAAAATTGAAATACATGTATATAACTTAATTTGCTACTAAGCCCTTCAACAAGTACATCCATAATACATTTAACTCCAATAGTGCGTAAATTACTTAAAAACTCTTGAACAACTTGCTTTATCACTACAATGCACTCATCCATGCACATTAATAAAAATTTCCTATCTAATATAACATATAAAGCAGTAATTTATATCATAGGATCATCCAAACAATATTTGACAAATAACTGAAACTAACAGCTCATTTTCAACAATTTTTCACAAGCAAAAACTCAAGTATACGAAATCTCACATATTCCAACAATTTTCTAACAAAACCTGTTTAAAAATTTTCTTCTGTGCACTCATTCTCTTTCAAAATTTATTTTTTTATTTCAAAATTTTCAAAATTGTGATGCAATCGCACCCCCAAACTCAAGATTAACAATGTCATCATTGTTAACCCCAAAAGGAGGGGATTGTAGCTGAACAGTTCCTGTACAATATATAGCCCATATCCACAATATTCACAAAGATCAAGAATGCACAGGGAACAATAACTTCAATGGCCCAAATAAAGCTTGGAATCAATATGACTAGCCATCAATAACTAGTGCCATACACAGCAAACATAAGACCAAACAAACAGCATATATCAATAATCAGAATAGCCACAATGATGAAATATAGTCAGAAGCACAATATGGCTATCAGAATATATGTCAAAATTAGAATATTCACTGTGCAATGAGCCCTCAGTAGCTCATATCCAAAACAAGAAGTCCAATACAGGGGAGAGACTATCAGTAGCCTTATTCGAACAGAGAGCCACGAGCAGTTAGCACAGTCAAGGATAGGAAGAGAAAACAAAAACACATTTAAGAACCAAAAGACAAACCTAAAAGGAAAAGAAAAAGAAACTACCCTATAGAAAAATTTCCCCCAAACTTAAAGTCTAGTTAGTTCCAAAACTTCTCAAAACAGAATTCCAAACTTAAGCCTATCTGCACTGTCTTCAAAATCTATTTATTCCCCAAATGGTACTCTGTCAACAATAAAGACTTAGCTCATCCAATCCCAATTCATTATGGTAAACCAAAGAAACCGATTTTGTTTAGACAGTGCCAAGTCAAAATCAAATGAGCCAAGGTAGAAAATAGGTTCAACAAATGCAATCATCAGTAATTGCAGGAAACAAAATAATTTCAGAGTGATTCACAATGTTCCTTGGACTTGGTGAATAGAAATTTGGTTTTCCACAATGAAAGGTTTTGAATAAAAACTAAGGGTGCAAAAACAGATTGACAAAGCACTATTTCACAACCTTGCAATTGCTATTCTGAAATCTCAAAAACAACCATCAGACGTTGGAACATACTACTCCTCAAATCATCATACAAATTCAAGCGTAACTCTCATCAATCCCAACAGTCTTTCAGAGCAAAATTTCCAAGTCCACTAAGTATATGCAAGTAATCAAGAGAACATTCACAAACATGAGCATGTTGAAGAAAATTTCACTTTCCTGTTTAAGTTCTGAAACTTGCAATAAGGAGGAAAAGTGATTTCCATGGATTTGCATTTCTAAATTTATAACAAAAGTTATAGTGATTTTCAAAACTGGAATGTTCTTGTGCCTTTGAGACATGTCTCAAAGCAACCACAAGTTTAAAACTTCAACAAAGTGTTTCAGTTCTCAAGATAGCCAAGACATTGACAAAGTGAACTCGGACGTACGAACTTAATTCCATTACCACAGCAAGCCAAGCAATACATGAATCCACATATCAACCATATCAGTTCAAGCCTAGCAACCATCAAGAATTACAGAAAACAAAAGAATCTCACTAAGGAAATATTCAGTAATCCACAATGAAATGTTTTGAAGTACATTCTAGAAGCACAATGAGTAATCAAGCACCAGTACCTATATTAGCAAAAGTGGTCATAATTCTGCTCAAGCTTGCACTGGAAAGGATGTTCAGAAATCTCGTTGAATTGGGCCCAAACATGGTTTTCACAACTAGAAGTATACTTCCCTTTACACATCAGTATGTAAAGTAGTATATTCATGGCTCAAAAAAATTAAGTTCGACTTTTTTTTTTCAATTGAAATTCAGTCACTCAGATTTCAGGACAACATTATGCAGTATATAGGTGACTATGTTTATTTAACAAATCATGCTCTGAACATTATTGAAACCCAGCAGAAATGACCCAGCTATTCAGACCCTATTTTATACAAGCAAGCATTAGTAAGATCCATCCTTTAGTCCTTAGAGCACAAAAGAAGGAAGCTACCCACTCAATTCAGATTCAAGCTTAATTCCCCAGAAGCAATAAACAGATTT
This sequence comes from Inga leiocalycina, assembly GCA_963242795.1. Lineage (NCBI taxonomy): Eukaryota > Viridiplantae > Streptophyta > Magnoliopsida > Fabales > Fabaceae > Inga > Inga leiocalycina. The sequence goes on along the minus strand of OY725326.1, from coordinate 25,191,230 downwards.
AGCTAGGGAGGTATTAACCAAAATTTCGCTCAGCTCAAAGCTTGACAAAGTAAACAGAGCAATGGAATCAAATCATACCTGCTTAATCTTAATTCATCAATCTTTAAGACATAATCAGAACCAGAGACCCTAATCATAATCCCCCTATTCAACCACTGGAAGCCAAAATAACAACAGCAAAGGCCACAAAAGTTACCTCAGGAATTGAAGAAATTGAAGAAAGCAAGAAATCAACGAGGAGGAGACGGAGCTGTTTGGACCAGAGTAGAGCTTGAGGAGCTTGAGGCCACATCTATTCGTCGTTGCAACTACAATTGATTGGGAGACTGAGAAAGAGACAGCGCCGGATCTGGAGTGAGGGTTCGATGGTTCTGTAGGGTGAAAGTGAGGCGACGGTGACGGAGTTGGTTTGGTATTGTGTAGAAGGAGATGATAGGATTTCGGCGGAAGAGGAAGAAGTAAGTGGCGGTGACAGAGACAGTGGGTGGGCCACGGTGGAGGGGCTGTGTGTGACGGATGAAAAATTAGGGATTTTGAAATTGAGAAGGAATGTGATTTGAAAGTTGGTTCAAGTTTAAAGGGATAATTTGGGAATAAAGTGAAAGGATAAGGATAAAAAGGAAACAATAATATTTTTATTTGTTTTTTTTTTGAATTTTTTTTACTTTTTTATTTTTTTATATAAAAAAACGAAAATCATATTTATTAATTATTATATATATTTATGATTTTTTATATTCCCTTCTTTTTTTTAAATGTATGTATATATAAAAAAGAATTGAAAATATATATGTGTGTATTGTTTTTTTAATTATTATTTTATTTTTTTTATTTTTTTAAAATTTATTTTAAAGGTAAGTAAAACACTCAACAAGATCCAATTCATTGTGGCCTTTGCTACAGCGAGTCCTGGCAGTGAATAACAGGTCAGTAACCATGTCAAAATGACCTAATTCGCTGCGACCTTCGCTATAGCGAAACATGACAGCGAATATCAAGTCAGTAAGCATGCTAAAATGACCCGATTCGCTGCGGTCTTCACCCCAGCAAATCCTGATAGCGAATAATAGGTCAAAGAGCATGCCAAAATGACCCGGTTTGCTGTGGAATTCCCTATGGCGAATCCTGGGAGAAATAAACAAGTCAGAAACATACTCCAAATGACCCAATTCGTTATGACTTTAGCCATGGCGAACTTCACAGTGAATTTTGACAGATCTAATCAAACAATATAGCAGCAAAATCATCCAAATTCACTCAAAATCCAACTCCAAACATTCCAAGCACATTGAACACTGATCCATACCACAATACACTTAGGATTCATTCATCCACAACCTAAAAGCAATATGATAGTCCAATAAAGCCTTTATAATACTCAATACAACATTCCAAGATCCAAACCAAATGTAATAGATATTAAAGGCATACTCCCCTTTGTAGTTCTCTTCTTGGCATCTATGTTACTCTTCCATCTCCATCTTCCAAAGTGCACTTTAAAGTTCATAAGGGAAACCTTTCTAACCTACAAAACACCAAGATCAAACATAAATCTACCAAATCAAAACAAAAACATAAAAATGACAAAGATTGAGTTAAGAACTTGGGTTGCCTCCCAAGAAGCGCTTAGTTTATAGTCTTTAGCTCGACTCTTCATTTTCTTTTCACGTTACATCAGCTACAAGTATGGTGAATACTTGATGGTTCACCTCTCCACCACAGTTGTGACTTAATCCATGGCCACTAGCTTGAAACCCCTTACCATCTTCATTTCTCATTCAACCTATACTAGAGGCATATGCTTGTATCTTCAAAACCTTAATAGCTCATTCAGTAGCTCTTTTACATGCTTTTAGAATTTCCAAAAGTTGTTCGTCATGTTCAATGGCTAATTGTGAAGCTATACACAATATAAATTCTTGGCTCCCAAATAATCATAATGAAAGTTAGAAGGTGGAGCCTTCAAATCAAAAGAGCATGACTCTTTAATAGATGACTTCATTGATGGTCTATCAAGGGAAGATAAATCTATCGATTCCAATGGTATCCAACTCTTTGGATCAGTTGGTGTTGCCCTCAAATTTCTCATGCCCTCTTCCACCTTTTTACCCTCTCTTGGAACTTCTAGTGACAAGGCGTCAACAAACCCATTATGAATTGGCTTCTTAAATTCCGCATGCTCCACTTGTTCAACCATATCAACTAGGAAGGATTTAGCCTCATTGGGAGTCTTCATTAGCTTGTGCATATTGAAGGTAACATGCTCATCTTCAACTCGCATGGTAATTTCACCCTTTTCGACATCTATCAGGGTTCTATCAAAATAGCTCTCTCAAGCATCTTCCAATTGAACAACTCTAATCATGTGGTGATCAAGCACAAGATAGCATTAAGCTCAAAGAAAAATCAACATATAATACTCAATAACCAACAAAAGCAAGATAATCTAGTAGTTTCAATCCATACAATGGGAAAAAGTAATCCTAATTACGAGTTTTAGCTACTCATGGTCTGTACCTGCCAAAATCTCAGCATATAATCATAATCCATATCAGCAAAATAGAGAAAAAGGAGAAAAGAACAAGAAAAACTCAAGAATTGAGGCTCCAAATCCTTTCTTAATCCAATCCCAAGCTCCAAGCTCTCCAAAATTCCAAACCCTAGCAGCCACTATATTCAAGAAGTCCAGCCTCTCTCTCATTTTCAACCTAGCCCATGCCTTTATACTGATTTTTCTGCTTCATTTTTCAAAACGCACAGCATCAGTTTCACGTGTTTGCCGTGGGTTCGCTACAGCGAATGCCATAGCGAATTTTCATACAGAACCAGACAGAAGCAGTGCTTTTTCAGGTGATTTCGCTATGACTTTGGCTACAGCAGATTTCACAGCAAGTGTAGGGTTCTCCATAATGTCCATTTTCCTCTTCCTCTTGCATTATTCCCTTCCTTTCACATCTTCCCATGATCTTTGTGAGCTTTTACAACTTGTCATCCTCCACCTACAAGGAGAAGGGATTCATGAGCTCTTTTTACTTTCATAAATAATTAAAACTATGTGCATTTAACTCATGATTCAACAAAATTTTGATTTATCTTATGTCCTATCACATTTTCTTCTATAATCTCTTTAAATGCATAATTTGAACCCAAAAATAAGTGAAAAGAGAAGAAAATGTGCTAGAATACTCTTAATTTCTATAAGTTAACAGTTTCTGATCTTGGGCAATCCCATCACAAGATGCATGGTCACACTCTCCCACTTCCATTCTGGAATCTCGAGGCCCTAAAGTAGTCATAGCGGTCTCTGGTATTCAATCTTTACTTTCTGACAAGTAAGACACCTGCCACATATTCACTTACATCTTTCTTCAATCTAGGCTACCAATACATCATTCTCAAATTCTTAAATTATGGTACATCTTTACCATCCCTAGGTGGAGGGTATATCGACTCTTGTGAGCCTCATCCAATATTTTCTGTCTAAAGTTAGCCTTCGGTGGAACATAGTTTCTCTTCTTGTATTAAACTGGACTACTAGGTGAAAGGTCATAGTCCTACGTCTCACCTTGTTCAATCATAGTTTGGATAGATTGTGCTTGTTCATCTTGCATTTGAGCTTCTGTAATCTTAGCTTTTAGATCCCTTTCCTCTTGGCTAATGCCATAACAGCACAAAGGATTTGAATTGATAGGTTTAGATCTTAGAAATCTTATATTAATTTCCTCTCCTATATCATCATAGTTGACACTTGCACCGTATTTGGACTAAAAGCATCAGCGACGACATTGGCTTTACTCAGATGATGTTTGATTTCCATGTTGTATTCTTTTAATAACTCTATCCACTTATGCTATCTCATATTGAGCTTTTTTTATTCATACAGGTACTATAAACTCTTATAGTCACAGTACAATTCCATAATCACCCTATATAGAGAGTGTCGCTAAATTTTTAGTGCAAACACAATTACCGGTAGCTCCAGATTATCTATTGGATAGTTTATCTCATAAGGGTTCAAATATCGACAAGTGTAGGCTGCCACTTTGCCCTGCTAGATTAAGACACATCCTAATCCCTATTTACCAGCATCACTATAGACCATGTAGGTCAACTTAAGATTAGGGATAGTCAACACAGCTGCAATTGTCAACCTCTCCATCAGCTCAATAAAGTTCTTCTCAATCAGTCACCCCACTAACTCAGCTTTAATTTATATGTCTAGGCTCAGCTGCTCGCTGGGGACAGTTTACTGCAAATTGGCCTAGCTTATGGCAGGCATAGTAGATCACCAGGCTCATAGGGATATTGTAAAGTTATCCCAAATGTAACTTATAATACTAAGGGCATGTTTGAGATGTCGAGGGTTATGGTTGCTATAGTTCCTAGACCAAAAGGGCTTTTTGTTGTTCCCCTTTTGTGAGAACCCTTATCCCTTACACTTTTATGGGGTATCACCCTGACTAGGTCCTCCTCGATTGTTGACACTTTTATTCATACACATCCTCCTCAAATTACCCTTTGTCAGCCGACATATTTCCACTATCTTATTGAATTTAGTGAATTGTTAGGCAACAAGCTTTTCTTCCATCTCAGGCTTTAGTACCCCAATCAACATATCATAGCTCTACTCCTCATCCTTCTTGACATTCAGGTAAAACAAGTAACAAGATAATTGAGTGAACCGGGACAGGTACTCATTAAAAGTCTTATCGTCACCCTATCGTATATCCAGGAACTCTTTCTCCTTATCGAGCCTTACAAACCCCAGGAAGTATTTCTTAGTAATTTTTTTAGAATAACTCCCTGATCAACGATATGTTTCGAGCAGTCAATATTATTATTGTATCCACCGATGGTTTGCATCTCCCTCCAACTTGTATATAGCCATTCTAGCTTTCATTTCTATAAGGCAACCCAGCTCCTCAAATATTCTCTCCAATCGTATCAATCATTCCTCAACAGCTTATGGATCAAATTTTACCCTGAACGCCGAAGGCTGGCGCTTAATGAAGTTTAGCAACCAGTATTAGAGATTTTTCTCTTCTTGGGGTGAAACAACAGGAATCCCTTGATTTGATTTAAGTGTCTATGATTGTTCATCATTCTTAGAAAGTTCTCCTTCTGGATTCACCTTGGTGTCCTTAGGTTATGCCTTATCTTCATTCTGCTTTTCCCTCACTTCTCATATTTCCTCGCATAAATCCTGGATCATAGTTTCTTGTTGTGTCAACATTAAAAGAACTTACTACATAGGGGAGGTAGGTTTCCTACTTCCTCAACTTCCGGTACTATGGGTCTTTTCTTTATTCAAACCATGGTTTCTTTTCACTATCACCAAGAAAATTCTCACTATTAATATGAAACTTAACATATATATATGTATTCTTAAAACTTAAATACCATTATACAATAGGATATACATATATTAATATTAAAAACTCATATTTACAACAAAAGCAGCTTAAGCGACTTAATATTTACATGCAAAAGTAGCCTTTACTATGCTATTACAACTAGTCTAGTTAACACTACTACTACCAATCCATATTCTTTATCACATATAAATCCACGTAATCAATACAAGGCCAAAACTCAAAAGGTCCCTATACTACAATCTTATTCATCTTCTTAATCCAATAAAAAAAATGGGAAAATAAGCTAGTGTAGTTTATATCCAAATATCATTAGTCACCTCTAACCTAAGCTTGGCCCTCTAATCATACAGCTTCCCTACTTCCTATAAAAACAGTAAATATCATGTCATGGAAGAAATAAAATGATTAAAGTTCCTTAAATATAACCCCCTAAGATGCTCCTACAATTCATGGATAGGGTGTGGGTTAAAACCTAACTTAACCATCGGGGCTCTAGACTTAGCATAAGAGTCAGTGTCTTGTAAGATCTCTTATCCCTAAGGGTCACTGGTATTGCCAACAGATGGCTCTATACTGGGGCCAACCTGACTAGACCTTATCTTTATTGTTGTATAGGCAGGGACTCTTTTCCTTGCCATACGTAACACCTTTCATCCGCTCTCCGTATAATACACCACGTTGAGTTTACTCTCTGGTATATGTTGCTCTACTAGGGGCTGGTTAATTGATGGTGGTAACTTACTTCTTTGTCTAGTCCTATCACATATCTTTCCTAGCACAAAGCAACTAACGAAAGGTTAAAACTCATCAATATAAGCAAGGGACTCTAGCAAATACCTACCATTGCCAGAATCTATGCTCTAATACCAAATTGTCACACCTTATATCCAATAAACTTATGTGAGTGCAAGAGAGTAGTAAAATCAGTTATAGAACCATAATTCAATCCTGGATTAAACATACTTTGAAAAACGTTCACAACTTCCAAACCTAGCTTAAGAGGTGAACGTGGGATTGGAAGGGAATTTTTTAGTAGAATAAAAATTTTCCAAAACAGTTTATAACCGTTCACTATCTCACTAAGTCCTATTAGTGCTTAAATCCATTTTATCAGAGTGTGCGAGCATGTCTCTTCTCAAGTCTCACAATACATTCATTAGATAATATTTCTTCGTTAAATAGAAGCGTTTTCTCTATATATAGTCTTCATTCATTTACCTAGCTACTGGTATTACAGGTTCTACTACTATACTGTTGTCAGGTTTACATAGTTATGTACACCATATACAATCCCAAAAACATCCAAAATACCTAAAAACAAATAACTAATAGTAAACTAAAGTCTTGTTGCTCCATTCTCTAGCTGTCTGTATTTACCTTCTTGCCCCTTGAGCTATGTCCCTGTACTGTAGATTGGTTGATAAAAAAGAGTGAGATTTAAAGGAATCTCAATGGTAACAGATAGCTAATCATACAAATATAACAACATAAAGCATGCCACACAGTCATCATACAGCAGAATCATCACAACAATATTCAATGTATAACATGCAGTTCATATATCACCGTAGCGCTAGTCATATCAATAGCCCTGAGTGTAACCCATGCAATAGGCCTTGGGCATCCATTGGTACATCACAAAACATTATATTAGCCTGAGCATCCACCCATGCAAAAGGGCCCCAGGTGACCACCCCGCATAATCAGAATGTGCCAAACAATTCAAATGAATCCACAAAACATATAGTGTATCTTATAACACATGAAAGACAATGTTACTACCTGGCCGCTTCCCTTGAGAAATATCCAATAGTTTCCTAGAGCTTGGGCAGGTCTTAGATTCTAGGCAGCTGTCAAGTCCTATAATTAGTATTTTGAACAATAAATTATTATTTGGTCTAAAACTCTTACAATACAAGCACTTATGCTGGTTGTCATTAAAGTTAGAATACTAAGTCAAAAGTAAAATTAAGGTGGTCCAACTGTCCGCAGTTGATTAATTCCACCCTCAAAATTCAACTTAATTACTTTATGCCATTACATTTTCATTTTTGCCCTTGTTCTCAATTCTACCAGCTTTTCTATTAACTTCAAAATTTCAACATTAATTATAAGGAACTCTAAATTGATTGGTTCCTAATTCTTTGTAAAGATCTTTCAATATACTTTCACATAAAAATACTCAATTATGGCCATTACAGTCAGAAAATTACTAGAATTATGCCTAAACCAACCTGTTCCAGATTCCTTTCTAGAAACAGGACCAAACTTTGAAAAGTCATATCCTATTGTACAAATGTCCAATTGTGATGATTCTAAAGGCTATGTAACCCCTAATCAGTCTAGTGTCAGGCAAAAATATAGCCATTACACTTATGGACACATATCAATTCAGTATCTCACTTAATTTCTCACTGCTCCCAGAATTCACAAGTTTTCCATACCAAAATTTAAAAATTTATAACTCCCAACACATACCTCCAAATGACATAAATTATGTATCAATTTAAACCTTGACATGTCTGGTATTAGACTAAAAAGTTTCACAATTTTTGGACATCATTTACTTCTTTAAAAAGCATGCACACAGAACACATACTGATAGCATTTTTAGTTTAGCAATATACAATTCCAGTGGTTCAGAATTTACAACCAGGGCTATTTCCACAAAGCTTTGCATTCTAAACATAATGGTAATGTTAAAATCATCAAAATCACAAAGCTCCAGCCCCCAATCATACTGACCAAACAAATCCCTTTAAAGCCAAAATGACCAAAACAAAATGTTGTCGAACAACTTGGTCCAATATCATCATAAATCATCATCTAACCATAAATACATGATTAACTCATGATTAAACCTTAAAAACACCCTTTCAGTAGAATTATGAATAGCACCCCAACCTCAAGAATACTTATGCAAAAAACAAACCAATCGATTCAAAATGCAGCCTACGCTTACCTCTACACGTTTCCGCAACCGGTTTCAGAAATCTGGCAGTACTTCATCTGGCAAGAAGTCACCAAACACCTCCAAACCAAAATACAAAACCATAGAAATGAAGCTTTAGATGAGTAGAAGAAGGTTTGTGATAGGTATTTTGAGAGGAAATGCCGATTCGGTAGTGTTTTGGCGGATTAAAGTCAGGAAAAGTTACTATTCATGCTCTCTCTCTATCTTAACTTTTTTCCAATTTTCCCTTGATTTAATTTTGATTTCCGCCCCTTTTTTCCTATGCTGGCTGAAATTATAGGCTAAGGAGGAGTCTTGAAAAATTATGCCACATGTCAAATTCCTACGGTGCTGTTTGTTCAATGATATAATGATTTAGTGACATGTGTCACTTGTGTTAATAAAGTGGGTCATGCCTCCTTTCTTGGGTTCTATTCATCCTTCTTTTCAGAGAAAGTGAGGGTCTAATGATTTTCCCTGGCTCCCAGGTTTGGTGTTTAGAAAAGTCAGTTAGGTGATCGGATCGGAGACCAGTGAATTTCCCTGGCTTGGGGTGAGGTGGCACCCTCTGGTGATGACAACTAAAAAGGTAAAGTTACTTTATCATCATTAAGGGACAAGTGTCATGCTCTCATCTAGCCATCACATAAAGTAAAAAGTAACTTCATCTATGAGAGGACATGTGTAAGTTGGGGATTGAACCAACACAAAAGTCAAAAAGCACTTTTTGTCCTTCCACCGTAAGATAGTGCCATGTGTCTATTTTATCAGGGGAAGGAAAGTTAGGCGATTTCCCTAGGTCTACCTATGAGGTGTCATCTTCTGGGGTTCCCACATAAAGTAAAATTAATTCATTTAATTATTTAATTATTACTTTACGAATTAACAAATAGAATTTTGCCCTAATACCCATTTTGTTGGAGAATGGCTTCATACACACATACTTGGCATCGGTAAGCTTTGTCTGACTAATTATATTTATGAGCAATACCGACTTTCAAACTCAGCTCATTCAATCTCAAAATTCATAATCAATCGCAACAATTAGTTGTTTAATCATACTATGAAATCTCTAAATTCAATTGATCCATACTTAAAACTTATATGCTTCTTAAGATCATTACAAAGCACTTAAATTGGAAGATTTTTTTTACTTTTTTTTAAAAGGAACAAAAAACATACAACTAATAAAATGCATCTCAAGAGTTAAGAATAACTCCTTACTTTGCCATTTTTTCCACACCCCCATACATCTAATGGTTTTACTAACTAATAAATATATATATATATATATATATTACTATTCCTCCCCCAACCTAAATCAATGTCTTCCAAAGCTTAGAAAAGAGTTTTTTTTAAATATAAACACACAATAAAGTAAACTGAAATGCTAAGAGTAAAACCAAAGATTAAGGAAAGTTACAACCGAAGAGTGTTATTTGGATTTTGCTTTTGATTGCTATCTAAAGATTGCCCACCTATTTGCTTGACTAATAAATTTGGTTTAGGTTCATAGGTTTGCAGTTGATTAAGCAATTGATTAGTAATTGGTGCATAAATTATGGAATGGTGAGTCACTTGGGATATGAATCCTATTTCCACAACATGATCAAAAAAGGATAGCTAAGCATCATAAAAATCATTAACATTTAACAATCCTAATGGCTTTTTTGTGAAAGTTCAGTTTAGCCCAATATGCAACCCCTAGAAATCCCATCTAATGTTTCCAAACCACCGGGTAAAGCGATAAAAGCTTAAGCATGGAAGAACATTTGTCCCATACGTTCAGGTGAGCTTGAGACCTATAACTCTTGTCCTAAGGAAAAGATATGAGCTTCCAACTCCTTTACACTTACATTCAAACCCTTGCTTCTATTAAAGGTTATAGAAATGGCTACACTTCCCCTTAAACCCTAAATCCCTCCCCTATATACAAAGTTGTTCTTTCTAGCAGCTGATGCAATTCCAAGTTCTTTTGCTATAGTTAGAGACTCTCCATCCTTTTCCAAATCAATTTCACCAAAAAAATGCAGATAGATTTAAATATACATTTTAGTGTGATACCCTTTTTCTCTTCTTTTCTCTTGGACATTTTGTGTTTACAAATGGAAGAGTGCATATTTATATACAAAAATAGTGACAACAATATCATACAAATCAAGCATTTTTCAAAAAAGTTTGAAAAAATTACTGACATGAATGACTGGTAGGCCGTTGCGTGAAGAAATGAAGCAAAATGAGTAAAGAAGGTCAAAAGTTAATGAAAAGATACAACATATTAGACAAAAGCATGAATATGTTGATAAAGCTTGTCATTAACTCTATCAAACAAATACTAAACTAACTATAGTAAAGTGATAACTAGCCTAGGTCATTCTTCTCTAAAGAGCCTAATAGTTGTTGTAAGTCTTAGCAATTTACGAGCCACAATAAGTATAACAGGGATGCAAAGAATTGGTGAAATTATCTATGTTATGAACTTAATCCTAATTTTTGTTATAAATTTTTTGATTTTAAAGTGATAATTTAATGCAAGTGAAGTGAATAATGGTTTGACAGAATGATGAAATAATCCTTTATAGAAGTTCTACCTTACCTTCCTTATTCGATTATGGTTGTGAGCTCAACATAACCAATCCCTCAACATTTACCACTTGTGGTTACTCAACTAGAACAACATACAGGGAATAAATTGATATGGCATTCTATTCATTCACAAAGAATTGTAGTACACCAAGCAAATATGAGTTCTCATTAATGGTGGCTACCGCTCATCATCATAAAATCATTTGAGATAATCAAGTACAATGATGAAACTAGAATCAGTAACATGATTAAATCTACTTGAATTTAGAGAACACAATCCATCAATTAAGTTCATGCAAACAGATTGCTACTTCTATAACACTCACTTTAGATTCAAAAGTAATTAGATCTAGAATTTCTTCAATACACCACAAAACTAATAATTCAGAATTGAATCTGCTTCACAATTATACAACTAGCATAATCTCAAGAAAACAGAATCGGTTAAGAATAACAAATGTTAGTGAGCTCCGATTTCAGTGCATGGATTCAGGTTCAGCTTGTTTATAGGAAGAATTGTAGAGATCAGTTACTCATAGTGAGAGAATGCATTCCATTAAACTCCAATTGAGCTACTGCCATGTTAAGAAATCGAGGTAGTTGGCTGACGCTTGCAATGCTGGGGAATGGAGTCTAGCAGAATCAAGACGATCGGAGGAAAAATCCTTTCTGCAAGTCTATTCTCTCTCCCTTCTCAATCGATATTCTTTTATTGATCTCCCCCAAATCCTAAAATGACCGGAGGAGAAAATTTGGTACTGGAGAAAATTACAGTTGAGCTGGGAGAACTTCCTACGTTTCGCACTTTGGTCCCTCTTCTATCTACTTGCAAATTTTTTGGACTTTATAGTTTAGTCCTTCTTCCTATTTCCCAGCTCCTTTTTGCTACAAGTTCTACCAAGCTCCCTACAAGAGAATTCAAACAATTCAATATCATTCTTCCCTAATCAACACATAAGAAAAAAAGCATAAAATATGTCAATTGAGCTGCTCTTAATTATTCATTTCATAAAAACAATATTAGTCACAATTCATCATCATAAATGCATTCTAAGCATAATGTTATCAATAAAATCTCCCAAAAAGCTATGAAAATATATGGTAAAATTAGGATTTATCATATGTATAGTAGTTGTGATTTTGGCTCACATCTTCCTCTAGTTTTACATCCAATAATGGCTTAAACACATATATGGAAATGTGAGGAAAACATCAAGTCCAGAAGGTTGAGGAATAGAGGGTTGGGGTAGATCATATGGAAGTCTATGTAGTTGGGAAAGAGACTCATGAGGTGGATGACATGTTGGAAGTGGGATGGAATGAAGATGAGGTTCATAATATGACATGCAGTTGTATGGTGAAGGATTAGAATAAGGTTCTACATGGGTTCTACATGGTGGAAGAGAAAGCTCGTGATATGGACTATATAGTGGGTAGGTAGGTTAGAATGAAGGTTGTTGGTAAGGTGTATGGTATGGGTGGTGGTATGGACCATGACATTCTTAACCAATTAGACTTCTATCTTGACTTTTCAAATTAGCTTGATGAAGTCGCAATGTTTGTTGAATGGAATTGATGCATTAAGATAGAAAATCTTTCTTTTAGGTAAAATATCTTATAAAAGAGTGGGATTGAAAAGATTAATCTTGATTACCATTAAACCAACCAATAAGAATTCAATACATTTAATTCCTAATGAATTACAAGTATCAAATAGAAGAAAACAACTTAGGAATCAAGAAAAATCTAAGAAGAAAATTGGAAAACTAATATAATGAAAAATTTTGAAAAATTCCAGAAAATAAAGAAAAACTTGAAAAGTGGATAAAACTATGGAATTTAGCTAAAATTCACCACATCAAATAGTTCAACTATTGGTCTTGCTTAGAATGACCCAAAACTTCATAAAATCCAAGCTCATAATTTTCTAAGCAAAATTTTTCAAAAAATTCCAGCAATATTCAAAGTGATGTGCGAATGATTTGTATTAAGAATTCCAACGAGTCTGCAAATTAATAGCACAATTTCTAGCCATAAATTGAGTTTAAACAAGAAAGATTGATTGAGCTCAATATTTATATATTTTTAGTAATTAATCTTGGATTTTTGTGGGACTTAATTGAATATTCTAGGTATAATTAAGTGTTAATGTGAGATTTTAGTGAAATGATAATTTAGAAATTATAGTGGTTAAATTGTTATATTTTTAATTAATATTTGTTATTCCCAATTATTCTTTAATTATGAGTAAAAGATATTACCTTTGTGAATCAAATTTTGTAGGTGATGATGTGGCACAACTTGAGTAGTCAAGGTCAAAGATGTTATTTTGGAGCTTAATAAAGGACAAGAATAGAACATCACAAGTACAGAATTTATTTTCACATTTTTTCTCTAAGAGAAAATTAAATGAGTAAGAGCCTTATTTGGTAGTTGTAATTTTATGTCTAATCCTGAAATAAGTTTTCACCCCCTCATCCAAACATGGCACAACTGAATGTTTAACCTAGAGAGAATTGAAGAAAGAAGAGAAGGTGGGACCATTGTAAATGAAGGAGGCGGCTGTTGGGAATGAGAAAGAGAAGCAACACGAAATAAATAAAGAAGGAGAGGTGGCGACATGAAGGAAGAAAAATGGACAGCTGGAACGAATTGAAGGAGGGAGGCTGACCGAATGAAATAAAGAAAAAGAAAGAGGGGGCAGCAAAATTAATTAAGAAAGGAGGGAGTAGCTGTGGACCGAAAGGGAATAAGGGAAGAGGTGGCTGAATAAGAGAAGAGGGAGTTGACCGAATGAAAGGGGGAGAGATGTGTAGAATTGGGAAACCAATTATTGAAGATGGAAGAGGCATTCGGTGGAGCGTTTGGTGTGAAGCAAGCTGCTGAATCAAAGAAGGCAAAACCGATGAATTAGAAGGAAGGAGCTGTTCGATGCTTTTCCATTATTCTTCATGGCTGATTGCTCATCCTTCTCTCAAGCTTCATTTTCTCCCATCATGAGTAGCTAAGCTTGGGTGATTTCTTTGAGTTGGATGGTGGTTTGAGCTTCTAAACTTCAATAGAATTCCTTTAGACTTTGTTTGGTTGGAGGTTAGGTTAGGTTGGGGTGGGTTGGAGGTAAAAATGTGGTGTTTGATTGGAAGGAGGTTAGGTTAGGTGTTGGATTTTTTGTTGTCTTCTAGTGGTCACCTAACCTAGGTTGTGAACCCTCCAAAATTTGGGTTTTTCCTAGGTGAGAGAATATTTGTCTTCAATTGTGACTAAATTGCCCATGGCAATTTTTTAAAATTCCAGCACTACCCTCCCCTGTAAAACTTGACCTCCTGATTCAACGAACTTTTCAAATAATAATAATTTTATAAATAATTATTTATATGCTTACATGAATAATAATTTTATAAATAATTATTATTAATAAATACATTATAAAAGAAGAAGGAAAATATGTAGAAGGGCATTTTAACCTCCTCTAACCTAACTTAAATTATAACCTAAACTTAAATAAACCTCACTTAACCTAACCTTCATTGAACCAACAACATTATAACCTCCTCTAACCTAACTTAAATAAACCTCACTTAACCTAACCTTCATTGAACCAAACAAAGCCTTAAGCTCTCTTTCTAATTCATAATTATGTGGCTTGGTTAAGTATATGATTGTGTTCTAGATTGTTCTATGCCAAGTGAAAAAAATTTGGTGGTTGAGATAGGAGTTGATTAATTAATCTTTATATGATTCAAATTAGGAGTAGGTTGAGTTGTTTATTCCAACTCGGTTGAGTGGATTGTAAATGACTAAATTGAATGCTTTGAATTTTTGTAATGGTAATTGCAAGTTAGAATTAGAAGTTAATTATTCATCTCCTTGAGTCATAATTATTTGGTGGTATTCATTTAATTGCTTCAGTATAATGAATTAAATGATTATTGCAAGTATGGAGCTAGTGGTAGCTTAGTTCTATTCTCTTGACTCATGCTATTGAATTCTTATCATTAGCAAGTGAGGAAGACTGAAACCTCAACTCAAGGGAATCTCATTTCATCATTATACTAGTTTATTGAATTTACCTCATTGTTATTGTTAATTTCAATTCCGTTTGCTTCTTTGTCTTGAAAACTGAAAAATACAAAAATATTAAATTAGATTAGATTACTTCATTAGTTTTATAAACAAATTCTCAAAATGATTTCTCACAACTTTAAGGTATTTATCACTTTACTATTTAGACATTTGGAAATTATTCTCCTCACAAGAATGACCTAGGTTGAGCTACTACGCTACATTTTCAAACCTAGTTTTATTTTGAGAACTCACACGACATGAGTTCATCAAAGATGTGAGAATACAAATGCAAAAAAAAAAAATCAAAATATTTGATAGTATTTCTTTGAAATTTTCTATGAAAAATGCAAGATGCATGTTATGAATTAACTTGGAGACATGGTGAATTTAAACAAGTGAAATCAAAATCATATCAAATATAATGCAAACAATAGCACATAGAAGCTATCAAGTCAAGACAATGCAAGAATACAATAAATTTTATGCAAGCTACATAAATGCAAAAATTCTAAACTATATGCAATGAAAAAGCAATAATGCAAAACTAACAAGCTTCCACGAGAAACCCTTGGTCAAAAATGAATTTGACAATTAGATTACGTAAGGAGCCAATTACTTAGCTCCCCAGCAATGGCACCATTTGATGAAGAGCGTTTTGTACATTAGTTTTGGGGTCCACAATAAAAAATTAATTAAGGATTACGTATAGGCCAACCTAGGATTGCTCTCTCTTCTTAAGGAGCTCTTTATTGATTCCTAAGTTATCTAAATGCTATGCAAATGCAATCACTACTACAAATAACACTTTGAACGTCTGGTTTTTAGCCATTTTAATGTCTGAAATTAGGGAGACGCCTATGCCGGGGTTGTAGTAAAGTCAAGATAAGCACACACTGTAACTGACTTTAGGCATCCCTTTTTTTAACATGTCCCACTTTATGCATCCCTTTTCCTTTGTGGACATTGAAAGGTTTTTCTTAAATTTATTATTTTTTACTGCCCAGCAAATAAACATTGCAGAAACAAGATAGAAGAATTAATCATAAGCCACCATGTCCTTACGATAGTAAGGAAACATCTAGCACTAACTACTTAAGTGTTAACCAAAAAGGGACGCCTAACATGTCCCACCTTATGCATCCCTCTTTCTTTGTGGACATTGAAAGGTTTTTTTAAATTTCTTTTTATTTTTTACTGCCCAGCAAATAAACACTGCAAAAACAAGATCGAAGAATTAATTATAAACCACAATGTCCTTACGATAGTAAGGAAACATCCAGCACTAAGCTAATTAAGTGTTAACTCCTATTAGCTAATACTATGTATAATAACCACTACAAAGTGTCAAGAAGTTGTCTACTAGACAACTAATAACTAATATAAAGTAAACTTTATTGATCTATGTGTTGAAAAATATGACCAGCCAAAAGATCTTTGATTAAATTAAAGTCTTTATATAAGTAGGTAGCTTCATCATCAAAAATCTACAAATTAGAAAATAAGTTTAGATAAAATCTATCAAGTGAATGAATTAATTAACAATTCAATCACAATACCAAAAATATTATCATTTGAGAATGAAGAAGCGAATACCTGTTAAAAGTTGGTTGTAATTCCGCTCTGAATGATTTTATACATATAAAGTATAACATAGTATCCATATTCAGTGTTGTCTGGTTATCAAGGGCACTATAAATCAAAAAGTAAATGGTTAAAATCAATAAAGGCATATCTAAAATGATCATCAATGAAAGAACTTGAATTGAAACTACTTACTTTCAGATAAAACCACTTTAAGGCTCTAATAATTTTACCCTTGCTTGACCCGCCAAAGAATCTATGTGTCTAGGTCGCACTATCATTAAATGAAAATCAACAGAAATTAGAACAATTCATTTAAGTCAATAATCAATGAAATACAAACAAAATAACTTACGTGTTGAAGACATATTTTTTTTCTTTGTCTGGCTTTTTAATTATCCAAGGAATCAAAACAATAGACAGTGTTGAGGTGAGGACAAACAACACACAGGCTCCAATGGTAACTATAATAATATATACAAATTAATCAGTTACTTCCTCACCATGCCATATTCACCTTGTGTATCAAAGATTTATTCCATCACAAAGTAGAAGATCCCTTATAACATCCACATCACATCGAATATCATTTAAACAATTGGCACAAGGACAAAAATACATCTCATTTTTTGTTGGAGCATTGCTTATAGCAAATTCAATAAACTCTTCCACCCTATTCTTATATTCTTCATTAGTTCTCAAAGTATTCATCCAACTATGATATATTTTATTGCCACCTAGTCATTCCCAACAACACTCAAGTTTAGAACAATTGTAACCGATGAGATTGCCTTTTATCACTTTTTTTAAAAAACAAAATCAGTAGCATTTCCTCTTAAAAGTAAGACATCCCAAAATTTCAATAACAAACCATTTCAGCTTAATTCAAACAAAACAACCTAACTGAGGCAATTCAGAACAATATCAACAATCTAATCCAATAATTTTGCATATAAGATTATTAATATCATATAATTTTGCCATTGTTAGACTTTTTTGTTTGGTCTCTAGTTGTCATTCTCCCAATAAAAATTTAATTCACTAAATGCTAAATAGTATTATTTACAAATCTTATATTTTATGCAATATATTAATTAACATTTATTTTACTTTACAAAACTGATATATACAATATTTTCATTTTTTCACAAAGCAAATAGAATACAAGTGTAAAAGAGGGGAACTAGATATATAGCTAGGAAAGAGTTTTCTTAAAAACACTCATTTCTATTTCTAAAAGATTATCATTGACACAGAGGACCCAACAACAACAATCATGTTAGCCTAGAATAAATAGTGGCATCAAATTTTACTTTACTGATGGTATTACTTCATTGTATTAAGAAAGTTCACCGCCAATAGACCATACTACCCCAGCAGATCAAATAAAGTACCAACATTCACAAATATTATTTTGTAATTAATGAACTAATTTTAGTGCTCCCACATAGTAAAGAAAAAAACTTCATATGGGTAATTCTTTCAACCAGAATATAACATCAAATAGTTAGAATGAATATTTTAAAAAAAATAAAAACATACTATGAGAGACTAGTAGGCTGACGGCAGCTAGCGTGAGAGAGAGAGGGGGGAGAGGGAGAGGAAGGGAGGACGCCGACCGCAGCTAGCATGGAGAGGGAGAGATGAGGACAGCAGATGATGGTGGTGAGAGAGTGATAGTGAAAAGGATAGAGTGAAGGGACGGTGAGAGAGAGGGAAAAAGAGAGAGTGAGCGATGATGGTGAAGGAGCGAAAAAGAGAAAGTGAGGGATGACGGTGAGAGTGAAAGACAGAGTGAAAGAGTGCCTGACGTTAGGGGGTTTAGAGGTGCCACTTTTGGCGTCAATTTGGGACGCCAAAAGCTAGTTTTAGGCATCCCAAATGTTTTTGGGACGCCTAAAGCCAGGCATATGGCACCCAAAAATTTGGGTTTGGCGTCCAGGGAGAAGCTTTTGGCATCCTAAATTTGACATGGGACACCTTTTGTCAAATTTGGGACACCACACATGAAATTTCCAAATTCGAACTTGGGACACCTAAAACTTCCCACTGCTAGCCTATATTTACAAAAATGTCACCGCCTTTGTTTTTTAGTTACCTTTTTTAAAAATGGACATCCTTTAGGATAGTAGAATCTATATTCTACAGTAGTGAATGAAACAAGGGAAAAATTGGTTTTGGTTTTTCAAATCAATAACTAAAAGAGTAATGCAATTTAATTTAATGCTAAACTATTATTTTTTATCTTTTCTATAAAAATGGAATGAGTAAGAGGAAATGAGTCTTGATAGCAAAAGTTATGGATTTTCTATCTTATTAAAATGATTTGGGAGTTAATTTATCATCAAGTTAAATGAAAACCCCCAAGCGATGAGTCCAAATTTTCCTATTAATGACTAGGGGTGGGAATAGGCTAGGCCAGGCTTTTGCCTTAACAGGCCAGGCCTGTTTTATATTAGGATGGCCTGATCCTGGCTTGTGGCCTGAAAGAGACCATTTTTTAGGCCTAAGCCTGGCCTGTACAAAGGCCTAGCCTGGCCTGAGGCCTATTACGGGGCCTATAACTTTAAAACATTTTAAATAGGCTTACAGGCCACAGGCCGCACAATAGGTTTCTTAACAATCAGGCCAAAAATAGGCCCCATTACACTAATAATCCAATACACATCATAAAATATTAAACCAAATACAAAGCAGTGTGAACTCAAAATTAAAATGGAAGAATTAAAACCTGAACTCAAAGCATCAACTGAGAAGGGAGAAGCTGACGGAGAATTGAGAAGCTGACAGAGAATTGAGAAGCTGACGGAGAACAGAGAAACAAACCTGACGGAGAAAATAGCAGCTGTGACTGTTGGCAGAAACGCGATGCCGATGACGGAGAACTGAGAAATGCGCTTGACGGAGAGCTAAGAAGCTGTGACTGTGAGCACAAACGTGATGCCGAAGATGATGATCTGTGAAGCTGACGGACAACAATGAAACGCTCCTGACGGAGAACTGAGAAGCTATGTCTTCCATCGAAGATCTGAGAAGCCGATCACGATGAACAGAAAAACTGACAGAGAATTGAAGCGAGACAGATGACGATGACTCGATGAGCTAATGAATTGATGATCTATTTTTTTGCGAGAAAGATGAACTGATGAGTGATGAATGATCTTATTCGGCAAAAAAAAAAAAGAGTGATGATCTTACTTTGACCGTGGGCCACGAGCTGATGAACTAATGATCTTTTGTTTTTTTGCGAGAAACATGAACTAAGTGATGATCTTACTTTGACTGTGGGCCACGTTGTGATTGGCAGCTTTTTTTTAGTGCTTGTCACTATAGTGTCATGATGTGAGCTTTAGTGTTTGAGTTGTAAAATCTGTCAGTTTAATTGATTGAACTTTGTGAAGATTGAAATTCGAAAGAAACAGACTGTAGGTGTGGGGAAAAAAATTGAACGTTGGTATTTTGTTTAATTACACTTATACCTTTAATTTTTTTAACAGGCCGGCCTGATAGGCTTTAAAGGCCTACTAACAAGCTTGAGCCTGGCCTGATAAATAAATCAGGCTTTAAAACAGGCCTTGGCCTTGCCTTTTCTCCTGAAAGGCCAGGCCTGTATAGGTCCGGAGCAGGCCAGGCGGCAGGCCCCTGACAGGCCGCCTGCCCTATTCCTACCCCTATTAATGACTAATCCTACAATCACATTCATAGTCATCTCTTAAATAAATTGTTAGAAACTATTTGATGTGTATTTGAAAATCATTTTAATACACTTGCTTCCTTTTTATGAGAGCACTATCGCGACAATCAATTTGAAATAAATCCATATCATACAGTCTAGTAATCACAAAAAATGCATAACTTCATTAATTCAAAAAGAAAATAAGTCCAATACATAATGCAAATGCACCAATAAAAATTCAACATAAGAGCAATCCATCAATAACAAATAATCACTTATCCAAGTTTCACAAACATATATCAATACACAATTAATTGAAATAGAACACAATACATGAATTGAGCTAATGAAAACCTAACAAACTACCCTTTGTAGCACATTGAAGCTCTTGCCACATTCTCCACAACCAAAACTCAAGAGATTTAGCAACACATAAGCTCAATTGCAACCCCAACTCGGTCAAAATTCTGATAATCCATGAATTAGGTGAGAGCCGAATCTGGTTAGAGAGTCGAAGAAGGTCGCCGAAACCTACAGAACTTCACCAAAAAAATACACGGAATCACTGAAATCTGGGAAATTTACTGGAAAAAGCACAGAATCTAGCCAGAATTCTAGATTTTTAGTGCTGTGGTGATGGAAACTGATGGTGGTGCTCGCTAGTGGTTTGGTTCTCTATCGCGGTGTTCAACTTTTCTTGCTTTCTCCTACTCTCTGTCTCGGCGTTCTACTTCTCTACTGTCCAAGTCGAGTCTCCTACTCTGACCCCTCTCTCTCTCTAACTTCCACGATGCTCTCTCGCTCTCCTCTGTCCAGTTTGGTGGTGGAGCTCTCTCTCTCTCTCTCGCAGTAGTGAGTGTGGTGGTCCAAGAAGGAAGACGTGATGGTGGTTGAGGGAGTGTCACCGACGATGGTGAAGGAAGTGAGAGTCGCGGACGACCAAGGAGGAAAGGTGAAGGTCTGAGAATCTGATCGATGCTCTCGTCCCCTGTTGAATCCGCGGCGCTCAGACTCTCCTTGTCATGGATGAAGAAAGAGAGCAAGACCTAAATTGGAGGGACCTGTCTGAGCACTTCAAAAGTTTGAGACGGGAATTACTTGTAAATGTTTGAAATAATTATGGGACTCCAAAACTTCTGGTTTTTTTCTGTAATTTTCTCTGCCCCCATTTTCTACGCATATTTGCAATTTCTTGAAATTATAGGGACTTTTGCGGTAATTTTCCCCAATCCTAAAAAATATTAATTTTGACCCCAATTGACATTTTCCAAAATATCCAATTATTTTTCTTAAACATCTACATATAATGCAAGATTAAACACAAGATAGCATCAAAAGTTAATGAAATCATTTGAATGAATAAGTAACAAATTATGACCAGTTTGCCTCTAATTACACTTAATTTAATACAAATGTCCCTAACTCAAATTAGTGCTTAATCATACAATAATGTTTAGGAAATGCGTTAGAAATCACAATTTATTCATGAAAAAGCATATAAAAATATTGTTCAATCAATTCCCTCATATTTAGACCCCATACTCCTTAACAAAGGCAATTGAATACATGTTTTCTAAATTCTAATTACTAATGCATTTGAAAGATGAGGAATTTTGTAATGTGTGGATTTCACACAAACTTATCAAAAATAATGATTATATACTCAAAATGGTTAAATAGTTACAGAAAAAATATGTGTTTCTGAAAGCTTCATCCCTTTTGAAAAAATAAAATTGACAAAATGTGTCTAAATTGTAACACCCTGCTTTTAAACACGTGATTATAACTCGATATTAGGTAATTAAATTAGATTAGAGACCGTCGTATGGTTTAAAACTCATTTAAACTTCCCTCTAGTAGTAGGGACTTTACGAAATTTTCAAAACTTCATTCCTCTTCCAGTCTCAAGTTCAATTTATCGAATATAATCACCTGCGCAGTTTATATACATTTACGAATAACAGAGTGTATAACCAAACTCCCGGCAACCCCCGGGTTCACTACATACCTAGAATTCCAAATCCTGTTTAGGGATTACAACCAAGTATTTCAAACTATATACATCTCCAAAACATAATACAGTAATCCCTATCCAAAATGAATAAACCAACAAAACTATACTAATGTCCCTAAGAAACTCTAACCACTTCGGGTCACGCGCTTCTCCTTGGAGCCAGTCGCCCTGTCTGAAAGGTTAGTTTAAAGGAAAGAATGAGATTCTAAAGAATCCCAGTAGTAACTAAGCATTTATACCACACATAAGTACATAGCATGTAAGTAAATCATCATACAGCAGCAACACATATCACACTCCAGCCTCCTCCCCTTTCTCCGCCGGGAAGGCACACTGCCTAACCCGAACCGTTGTTAGCTACTCAGGGACTATTGGCGTGGCAGTGCATACATATAGCCTTATAGCACATAGCTATCCGGCTTCACAAACGGCTCGTCAGCCTCACAAATAGCCTTTCGGCTCATAACCGACCTTTCGGCCCACAATCAGCCTCTCGGCTTTCATGTCACATAATCACACCTCATCCTCATCCCCTTTCTCCGCCGGAAAGACACACAGTCTTTATCCGAACCGTTGTTAGCTACTCAGGGACTATTGGACTGACGGTGCTCACATATATCCACATAAGTCGCAGCATACGAACTTATCGCAAAGCAATGAAAATACACACATACAATGCATCACAAATGGTACGAAAGAAAAGTCACTACCTGATCCTTTCCTGATGTCTCTGGGCACAGTAGGCTCACGAGGATAGCAGATATCAAATCCTATAATCAAAATAGGGACATTTGGTTAATTTCCTTTTCCAAGTTCTTACTTCAATAACACTCTAAGTTGGTATTCATTCGGACTCTTTAGATAGCCATAATATGCCTAAACATATGCCTAAAGGGTTGGGATAACTATCCCCAAAGATCCCTCTTTAGAAAGCTAAGATCTGATTTTTGGACCCCTCACTCGCACCCCTCACTCGAGCACAGAAGGCCGTGCTCGAGCACAACTCCCCCTCACTCGCGAGTGAGACGCAGGAAGTGCTTGCCCGAGAGCAACTCCCGCGACCAACCTACACTCTCACTCGAGCACAAAAGGCTGTGCTCGAGCAGAGATCCCGAGCACACTCGAGAACCACGGAAGTGAGGCCTACGAGTGACAACCCGAGAGCATCTCTTAACCTCTTCCTTCTCCAACACTCGAGCACAAACACCTGTGCTCGAGCACTGCCCCTCAGTGCTCGCGAGCACAAGGCAGCGAGTGTCTGCCCGAGAGCACCCCAACTCCCAGACCACAGATTCACTCGAGCACAACACCTGTGCTCGAGTGATCTCCCAATGCTCGCGAGTACCAGGCGCACTCTTGGCAATCACTCACGAGTGATACCCTGAGACACTCACCCGCAGCACCAAAAAGGCACCCTCACTCGAGCACAAACATGCTCACTCGAGCATGTTCTTCCTGTGCTCGAGTGAGTTCTTCTCTCACTCGAGAAATCACACCAGATACCAGAACGCAGCAACTGGTGACCTTTTCCAAAATTCACCAAATGAACTCCAATGGTCCTAAAACTTGTGCCAAGTCTCATTATCACTTATTTCAACACAAGGAACCCATTGGCAACCCAAAATATCCAAAATTCAACCCATTCAACACATTCTCTCTCTAGATCATCAAACCACTCAAAACCTCATTCTAACAACTTCCCTTATTCAACTTCAAATCAAATTCTAATCACTCCCAAGTGTCAAAACTGACCAAATGAACAGTGACACTCTACTCAAAACCTACCCTTCAATTAACATCGTAATTAGGTCAAATTTCCAGAATTTTCATTGATTAGGCAAACATCTTGACATATATATCAAAATGCATTACAAACCTACCTCTTCAACTTGCTGAAATCAACACTTTGATTCCACCACTTTTCAGATTTACCAAACAATCAACCACCACCAATGGAAATTCTGAAATCATAGAAGTAATGCTCTCAACTTCTTGATCAACATTAATGAAAGGTATATAAGCATATGGAGACCTTTACTTACCAAGACTTAAGCTTTTCTCTTTCTCTTTCCTTAGCTTGCACCGCCGAAAATGGAAGAAATGGAGAGAGAAGGTGAGATGTTGGTGATGATCATTCTTTCCTTTTTCCCATGCAAAAACCGACTAAGAGGGAGAGAGAAGAGTGTTTGAAAACTTTGACTCATCCAATGGTCCAAAGCTTGCCACTTGGCATCATCTTACTCTTCCCACAATGCTTTCACCTAAGCTTGCTTGCATCAAATTCCACCCCTTGGTCTTTCAATCTCAACCATTGATCTTGATTACTAAGGGGTTTTTCTCATCATTAGCTAACCAGACAGTTGGTAAATTTACCGTTTTACCCCTGATTGGTTCTTGACTCATGAAATCATCACTAATCATCCTTATATCATAACACACAACATATACTCAAATATGCTTAATTAACATTAATTACATCATTTGAAGCTACTAATCCTTGATTACAAATCAGGATATTACATAAATCATTGAACCAGGTACCAATTCACATGTTTTATTGATTATTTTCCCTTTAGTTAATAAATTTTTCATGTCATTCAAACCAAATTTAAATTTAATTTGTTCATATTTTCTTATTACAATCCACGGAAAACCTAATTTTCATAGTAGTGATATCTATTTCATTCACAACTGCTTTAATAATTTAAAATTTATTATTAAAATTTTTTAATATTTTGGTTACACTTTTCGAATTATACTAATATAGCCAACCGAACTAATCTCTTTCATTTAAAAAGAGGCTAAAGTATACCTTTAGTCCTTTATGTTTACTCCAAGGTTCAATTTGATCCTTTAAGTTTATAAAGTGTACTTTTAGTCCCTCAACCCTAACACCGTTAGTTTTATCTAACGGAAAATACTAACTGTGCAATTAAATAAAATATGTTTAAATTCTAAAAATGTAAAAAGAAATTATTATATGTTTCAGCGAACTAATTAAAAAATATTAATTTCAACTCTCTTAGCGCTTCAATTTCTCTCCAGATAATTGAACAAAAGCTAGAGGAAGAAGTATCTTCCTGTTGGTGGCACCATCTTCAACCAGTTTCTCAACTTCAATAGGCTCCACCAGTACATGATTGATCTCGCAAGCAAGTACAAGACCTATATAATTTTTTAATTATAATAATTTTTTTATTAATATTTTTTAATTAGTTCGCTGAAAAATATAATAATTTCATTTTACATTTTTAGAATTTAAACATATTTTATTTAATTGCATAGTCAGTATTTTCTGTTAGATGAAACTAACGGTGTTAGGGTTGAGGGATTAAAAGTACACTTTATAAACTTAAAGGATCAAATTGAACCTTGGAGTAAACATAAAGGACTAAAGGTATACTTTAACCTTAAAAAGAAGAGCAGTAGATTTATGTAAGGATTTAGTTAAACAAGGCATATTTGTTAGAATGTCTGCTTTAATAAAGATTTATAGTGATGCACATTTATTTAAAGAAAAATAATCAAAAGTAAAGGAAAGCAAGTATAAACAATGTAAAGAAAAGCGAATAAAGTTCGGTGTATCGTGAAAATATTATCTTTCAATTACTTAATGGAAAAGTTGAAGAATATTACAGCTTTAACTGAAGGAAAGGAAAAGAGTGGTCACACCGAATAATAGAGAGCAATAATTGTAATGACGAATGATGCATAACGTCATAAAGTATAATGATAGTGATATGTAATGCTACTGGGTATAGAAATAGGTCATGCCCCTAATAGCAAGAGCCTGCGATCTAGCCTATATAAAGCCTAATCTAACCTATTTAATAAATAGAATAGGCTTAGGCTTAGGCTCAGGCCTATTGCTAAGCTTATTTATATAAACAAGTCAGGCCTATTTTCATAAGGGTTAGCCTATAGGCCTGACCTATTTAACTTTTTTAATTTATACTATGATATAAGAGTATATAATGTCATCTAAATAAATGTATAAATTATTTATAAATTTACCAACTTAACCTTAATTCTAAGTTTCACATTTCATTATTATGACTCTCAAGCCTTACTTTCATATCAATCATTAACCCCCACCTCTCTTCTCTCTGATCACTCAATACGGCAACGCTAACTCACTCCCTCTCTCTTGATTTGCGCCGTCCACTAAAGCATAATAATTTATATGAGTTTATTTTAATGTCAAATGAAATATTATAATCTTAGTAGAAGGAGTTTGTCCCAATTTATCTTGGAACAGGAAAAGAAATAAAATCTAGTTTTACATGTTATTTGTTATGCTTGATCAATTTTAGAAAATATATCTCATTAGCTAGTAGACATTAGTTTTTCTTATTTCTATTTGCTCGAACAATTATTGTCACTAGAGATTCTTTTCTTTTCCTTACAAAGCCTTTATATTATAATGAGAATGGATACCAAGCTTTTAAGACATAATGTAATATTTTAAATAAGCCTGAAGGCAGTTCTATATGAATTTTGATGCATAGGATTTAAAGGTTATTTAAAGGCTTATATTTTAAGTAGGCTTCTAAACATGCTTTATGCCTTGTCTGGCCTTTTAAAGGCCCAGACTCAGACCTAAAAAAATTCCTACATACAAGCTCAGGCCCAGGTTCAGGCTTTAAATTTCTGTCGTAGGCCCAGGCCTATTTAGGTAAAGCTTATCCTAGTCTAGCCTATTTCCACCCCTAAGTGCTACTTTTTTTGGCATGAAAATAACATTTTTTTTAAAGAAAGAAAAACAGCATCTATTTTGTGCCTAAGTAAAAAAAAATTATTGTCCAAAAAAAAAGTAAAAAAACATTAAGCATCCTCACATTTTATTTTAATATAACAAAAAGCTTATGAAGTGTACGTTTTCATGTGCAAACAATAATTATAGGAGTAATTACATATCACTCACCAATAAAGTACTCTTTTTAGCAATTGGATTCTAACCCATGATCTTGTTTATCAACCATTCATTGATAAACACTTTGACATTTTAATTTGCTATGGATTCGGAGCATTATATGCATTTAGGTAACTAGTTTGAAGCGCTTTGGTCGATGGTACGTTATACTGTCTTAATCAAAGGTCTTGAATTAAGTCTATGAGAGTTTGCATTCTTATGATGCATGCACTAGATCAAACTTTGTTAACTATTATTATCATTCTAAGAAGTGGAACTCAATCTTTTTGCTTGTTTTTCCAAATGAGCAAGTCATTGGTCATTCATAGTGCCTTTTTTTTTCCCTCTAAGTTTCATGGTGCCTTATAATTAAAGTATAATGCTCCTATCTCAAAAGAAAATCAAATTCTCCAAATATATAAAAACAATTAAAATGTGGGTTGTATACTCGATAGGCACAAACTTTGAGATTTACTTCCATCTTGATTTTTTATAATTAAACTAAATAATGTGAATTATCATAAAACTTATATTATATTATATTATATATGATACTGAAGGATTGATCTGTATATGAATAAAGAAGGTAGATGTATATTTACCCATTTCATAAATCTTTAATTATATCATCTCCTAACAAATTGTGTAGTTTACTAATTTCATTAGAGAAGTGGGGTTAAAAGTTTTTAAATAATTTTTATACTCTTTCATCTTACATCTTTTTTTTATGAAAATTTTATAACTACATTCATCAATTTCTTTCAAATTGAACGCATTAAAATATTTTTCTCCCCTCCCCTTTCATTCACTTTCCTCATGCCAAACAGACCATTTAGTAAACGAAAGGGTTAAAAGGGCAATTATTTTGTCCTAAAAGTTCCTGTCAAGAAGTAATTAGTGTCATGAATTTTCACCCCATATATTGTACTTATAGTTTTATAATGGATGTTTGTTTCAATTTAATGGAATTGCTAAAATTACATCTTTAAGAAATTATGCCTACTTCTACACCCTTCAAAACATAATTTTGTCATATGCTTATGATAAAGAACTTTATTGTTAAATGGTACCTCACCCTTAGCATGTCAAATTCTACTATATATTATTCATAAGTCCTTGGCTTCCTAAGAAATTATGAAATAATTAATTTTCATTTATGTAACCAATAACCGAAATTTGAGATAAAATTGCTTTGTTCATTATTTATGAATCTATGGTGGGATTCTTAATTGTAAAGTTGTATAGGAAATTGTCTTTGGGAATCTTTTTGTTCTCTCTCGCAACACTTTCAAGAAATTTACATTCAAGCTCCATCCCATCACTCCATTAGAGATGTAATACACACACACACACACACACACACACACACACACACACACACCGACAAAATTGTTATTGTAACAATTGAATCAAAGACATCGTGGGCTAATATTGTTTATTACATTTAAAAATTGGCAAAAGAAGAAGGAAAAAAAGTTCCACTCATCCACAAACACGTGAGAAGGGGTTTATATAAAGAGACAAAATAGAGTCGTTATTCTCGCACATTTCAGGTGAAGCAAATTGATAGGGCTCAACTATGTTTCAGCTTCTTCTTTCGTCATTTCTGCTCTGCAGCTTCCTAACTCTGCAGCAACCTGCCTATGCCATTAAAAAGGTTAGCAAGAATAATTTAGTTTGTAGTTAATTAAAAGTATAAGCTTTTTTTTTTTTTTTTTTTGGGCCGTGGTCGTCAACCACCTGAATCAATTTGATCATGCAGTCGTACGTTGTATACTTGGGATCACATTCTCATGGTCCGAAACCTTCCTCTGCTGATATGGACTTTGCCACAAGTTCCCATTATGATTTGCTTGCCTCCGTCTTAGGAAGGTACATTCATGTTTCATGAACATCTCTCAATCAGTCTCAAAGATTACCCCCCCCCAAAAACCCCTCCTTTCGTTTTCTTTGTCCTTGAATACCACACATTGTAGGTTGATTAAGGTAATTTTGGAAAATTATGAAAGTTTTTACATTTAAATAATTTTAACTAATTTCTTGGTCTATATATAATGTAGATATATAACAGGTCCTTATGATAAAAATTTGAGGGTGTAATTTGGACAACAAGGCATTTGGATGAGAAGAAAAATAGAGAGGAAAGAATACTTAAAGGAATCTTTATTAGGAAATGTGGTCACATTTAATACTCAATGGTATTTCGAACAGAATTGCCTCAAATAAGAAAATGTCTGTGTATATAAAAATATAGGGTCAAGGTGCAAAAATACACATGTGATTGTCTTGAAAGTGCACCCAACACCAAATGCTTTTTTTAGGTGCAACAGTGACTACGTGGTTACAAAATAGGTGCAAAACTACCATTTGACCGTTAGTTTGACTTTTTGACCCTGAAAGTGATGACATGTACGATGACATGGACGCTGGAGTGACATTCTAGAAAAAAAAACGTGCTGACTGGTGAAGCTTTGCAATTAATATTACCTATATTTCACTATTTTAGTATCACTTTCGCTGAAGTAGATTCAAATCTGAGTGTAGAGTGCTTAACTCACTCAACAGAACTATTGCCCTAAAATACATACTGATTGCCCAATTTTTTCCTCACCCTAGATTTCCAATATTATTAAATTAAAATCATTATAATACATATATTATATTACTAACTTTTATTAAATTATATGATTTATTAGAAAAATTTGATTTTCAGCAAGTTTTTTTTTCCAGAATGTCACCCTAGTGTCCATGTCATTATACACGTCGTCACTTTTAGGATAAAAAAAGTCAAACTAACGGTCAAAGGATAGTTTTGCACCTATTTTATAACCATATAGTCACTGTTGCACCTAAAAAAAGCATTTGGTATTGAGTACACTTTCAGGATAATCACATGTGTATTTTTGCACCTTAACCCAAAAATATATTAGGAGAAAAACTCCCAAAAATAGTAAGTTTTTACTCCTAATATCCCCCCCCTCAAAATTTTCCTCACATTTTTCCATCCCTCCCCTGAGAGTTGCAGAGTATGAGTCAGGATGATGCAAAGAAGGGGTTACTGACACCCCCTACCCATGTTTTAGCAATAATGAGAAAATGTGTATAAAACTTTTTATCTCTCTCTTTTTTTACTGGTTGGCGGTACGTGCCTGTCTGTTTGGATTCTCATTCTCGTATTTTCAATCAACCTTTAATTCAATTAGTTAGAATAGTTTAATTAAACTTTCTCCTTCTTTAAAGAATCCTATGTTTACAGTACTTATTTTAATGGTTACATGTTTGATTTGACAGCCATGAAAGGGCCAAAGAAGCCATCGTTTACTCATACAACCGACACATAAATGGCTTTGCTGCATTACTCGAAGAGCATGAGGCAACAGAGATCAGAAGTGAGAGGACTCCGATAACTTATATATATATATTAGATTTATGTAAATTCTATATTTTGTATTATATATTATATATTGGCAGTGATGGTTGATATAAAATGGTTGGGAAATGGACGCAGAAAATCCAAAAGTAGTGTCGGTGTTCGTGGGCCAATCGCACAAACTGCATACAACGAGGTCATGGGGTTTTCTTGGACAAGAAAGAAATGGAAGAATCAGAACTGACTCAGCTTGGGTCAAAGGAAGGTTTGGTCAAAATGTGATTATTGGCAGTCTCGATACCGGTAATTATTTGCAAATGAAATAAAATCTATCGACATATATCTCTTCACTTTCACTAATTAGCTATTTAGCTTTCTACATAATAATCTTCATCGTTATGTTTGATGCTCATACATTTAGTTGTTATATTTGATAGGTGTGTGGCCAGAATCCAAAAGCTTTCGAGATGATGGGTACGGTCCCGTTCATAAGAAGTGGCGCGGAGGATCAAAATGCGAGCTCTATAGTCTGTCTGGGCCACGTAATAGAACTCTTTGCAACAGGTTTCATCAAAACTTGAGTTTTTATAATTCAAATATGACAATAATTTTTTTTTAAAAAAAACACATGTTAATTTTTGAATTAATTAAAATGATTAAAAATAAAAAATTTCTTGGGTTTAGATGAATGATCATTTGTATGTTTGGGTGATGAAATATGTAGGAAGCTGATTGTAGCAAAAACGTTCTATAAATCGTACGTCAAAAAACACGGGAGTTTTACAAGTGGTATCAGCGCTCGTGACTTGGTGGGGCATGGGACCCACACTCTGTCGACAGCAGGTGGCAACTTCGTGCGAAACGTCAGCGTTCAGAACAACGGGAATGGAACAGCCAAGGGAGGATCTCCGAGAGCTCGTCTTGCAGTGTACAAGGTTTGCTGGGGTCGTCATAGTTCTGAAGAGTGCACTGATGAAGATCTCATTTCTGCTTTTGATCAAGCCATTAGTGACGGTGTTGATATTCTCTCTGTTTCAATTGGTGGGACTACTGTGCCAAATGTTAATGAAATGTTGACCAATGGAATCTCCATAGGATCCTTCCATGCAGTTTCAAGGGGAATCATAGTTGTTGCCTCGGCCGGAAATAAGGGACCAGAACTTCAGACTGTCACAAATGTGGCTCCTTGGGTCTTCACCGTTGCTTCTGGCTCCATAGACAGGGAATTCAGCAATAATATTACTCTTGGTAATGGCCAAACTATTAAGGTTAGTATTGCTTCTCTTCTTTTAATAATTATAGGATTATGATACAAATCTACTCATGAAGTGTTTTGATATGCTCATCTAACACCATAAACTTTTATTGGGTGTAAAATTAGATATGAAGTTTTTAAATCGGTACAAAAATACCCATATTTAATTAATTATGGTGTTCAGTAGCGAAATATTTCATGTGTAAATTTTCACCTTAACCCATAATAATATATTGATTTTATTAATTTCCCCTCTCTAAACTTTGTCCACGGATATAATCAGGGAACGAGTCTTGCCACAAACTCGGCATCTCAGACGTTAATTCCTGTGGTCATTGCGGGCAATGTCAGGCTTCCTAATGCGACGTTTCAAGATGCGTAAGGATGAATTTTTTTCACAATTCATGATGCTCTCTATATGTGTTAAACTCTCAAATGATCCAAAGTGCATTTGGGTTTCTTGCAGTCAGCTATGCAAAACTGGAACACTTGATCCTAACAAAGTAAGGGGTCGCATATTAGTATGCCAAAGAGGAAGGAGCCTCAGGCCTGTGGACAAGGGTGAAGAAGCAAAGCGTGTGGGCGCATTAAAAATGATTTTACAAAATGATAAGGAATTGAACACTCTTACAGCTGATCCTCAGTCTATTGATACTTCCAATGTTCCTCACAAAGATGAGAGTGAGAGTAAGTTCACAGGCAACACGTACTTCTCCAAAAACAAGTAATTATTATATATACATCTTTCTCGTCCACCAATCCAGTTGGAATTACTATGAAAATGTTCTCAGTGACAGGGCTCAATTTCTATATTTACATATAATGCAGGACGCCACTTGCAGCAATGAATAATGCAAAAACATTTATACCAATAAGGCCAGCTCCAAGAGTGTCTGCATTCTCATCAAGGGGACCCAACATAATTCTTCCCTCGATCCTCAAGGCTATCCATCCATTCTCACACCCTCTAACTAACTCCTCCAGTCATCAAGTACTGTAATTTTTAACTTTTTTTTTTACTTTTTACAGCCGGATGTAACTGCACCAGGTCAGGATATAATTGCCGCTTTTTCACCTGCTGCAAGTCCCACCAACCTTGGTTCAGATGAACGTCACTTTAACTTTAATGCTTTATCTGGAACCTCCATGGCATGTCCTCATGTTGCTGGCATTACTGGTCTTCTCAAAACTCGGCATCCTAGTTGGAGTCCTGCAATGATCAAGTCAGCAATCATGACCACTGGTATATATGACATACATAAATTATTCTGTTTTCATGTTTTTATAATTTGATTTCTCTCTTTTGCTAACAATTATATATAAAAAACCATGTTTTTATAGCAAGCACAGTGGATAACACCAATAGACCGATTGAGGACGAACAAAATGGTCAAGTAGCAACTCCATTTCATTATGGCACAGGATATGTCAAACCCAACCTTGCAATGGACCCTGGCCTTGTTTATGATCTAAAGCGTTCTGATTACCTCAACTTGCTATGTGTTTCTGCTTATGAGGAAAGAATAATTGAAGCCATTAATTATAATCAGCCGTACAAATGTCCAAAGTCTTATAGACTTGAAGATTTCAACTACCCTTCTATCACATTGCCTTTCCTAGGTTCGAAACCTGTGAATGTTACTCGTACAGTAACAAATGTTGGGCCTTCAGGCACGTATAGTGTAAATGTCACAGCCCCAAGAGGATTTAAGGTTGCTGTTCTTCCAACAACTTTGACCTTCCAGAGGACAAAACAACAGAAGAGTTATAGGGTTATTTTGCAGGCAACCCGTTCTGCAAAAACTTCAGAGCCTTCATTTGGAGAGTTGACTTGGACAGATGGCAAACACAAAGTGAGAAGTCCTATAGTAATCCCTCAATATGAGAAAACGGCTATGTAGATTTCGACGTTTCCAATCCATGAGTGTGTTTTTGAGCAAAAAAAAAAAAATCCATCAGTGTGTTTGTGTAATAAATAGTGTGAGGCAGTGTTAATTATTAGTGTTTGCTCAGATGTTTGTGGGTGTATGTACTCGTCTTTGCCATATTATGTACAATAAAGTGCCGGGTCTACCCTAGCTATGTCCTCTCGCAACTTTCTCAATTCCTTGAGACCAATCTCACCAAACTTTGTTGCTTTCCTAGAGAAAATGGATGAACAAAGATTATATTTCTGCAAGAAATCTTACCAAACTTTAGACGTTAAACCTTCATTATATTATTCCAACATCTAAAACTTGGAGTTGCAAAAATGGACACCTCGGGAAGTAAAACTTGAGTTGCAAATGAATAAAACTGTATTATAAGTCATAAACAAATTAAAATAGCTTAAAATGACTTAGATATGTTTTATGTGAATTGTATGAAACACACACACACACACACAGAGAGAGGAAGTAAGTCACATTATCCATGATTTGCAACACAAGTCTTATCATATGTATCCATATACCCACGGTAACACACACACACACACACAATATATATATATATATATATATATATATGTTATACTATTCACATGTTGTAAATAACATCGCTTGTTTCTCAAACTCCATATATATGGGATGGCTTGTGTGGGATGGAATGGATGAAATGAATCATTTTGCATGGTATAAAAAGAAATATAAGCATGTACCTTTCCAATTAATTATTTGGTATGAGAAAAACATATGAAAGGAAAAAAAAAAGAAAGATATCAAATCATGAAGGAAAGCATATTCCATACCCCATGATTGATTATATTGCAAGGGAGCAATATATGTACCAGGCATTCTTTATTAATGGATTTCAATTTTTTCTTTGTTTTTTTTATTTTTACTTTTCTAGGGTGATGTCAAACATGTTAACAGTCTTATCATAAGAACATCTTTGCAAAATGATTTCTTTCTTTCAAAAAAAAAAAAATCTTCGGATGCTGTGATATTAATGATCGATGGAGGTGAAATCCCTCTCTTGCTTTTCATAAAGAGATTGCTCGTCCAACAGAATGGAAGTTTCGTAGGTGGGGATATATTCCTTTTAAAAGAATATAAAATAAAAGTGAAATAAAGAATAATGAAAGCAAAATTCATGAAATCATCATAAAATATATAACATCTCATACATAGAGAGAGATATATATATATATATATTGTGAGAGTCCTAGCTATCAGGCTCAACCTTTATGCAATTTTCCCAATTCTTATATATTTACTTTGCGATGACGGCAGGAAAAAGTTTAAATTGGCCAGATACAGCGTTAAAGGATATTGTGTATGCCCTATATGTGAAGATGACACTCATTCAATGCAACTAGATCCTCGTAAGAAAAATGTCTATATGGCACATCAAAGATTCTTACCATCGAAACATCGTTTGAGGAAGTGGAAAAGGACTTTCAATGATAAGTCAGAAGAAGGTAGCCCACTAAAGATATTGATCGGTACTCAAGTTTTTTAAAAGGTTAAACACTTGGATAACAATTTTGGCAAGCCTTTTACAAAATAAATCAGATAAGCGGCTAGAAGTAGAAGTCTATTTTCTTTGGACTTCCATATTAGAAGTCCTTATATGTGAGACATTCTCTTGATATGATGCATATAGAAAAAAAATATTTGTGATAGTCTAATTGGCAAGTTGCTCAATATGCAAGGAAAAACGAAGCAGCACTCGAGTGAGGGGACCAATGCTTGAGTGAGGACCCACATCACTCGCAAGTGTGAAAATGCACTCTCTCAAAATCCGTGGAAGTGTAAGTGATAAAACTGAAGCAAAAGGTGAAAATATGGTATTGCACTCGAGTGTGACATCACAGTACTCGAGTAATACTCTGCCAGAAGCCAAAAAGTACTAATCTTACAGCGTTTAATCTGAATATGGTTTAATGATATTTATTCATTATATTTTCACTTATTATTATATAACATCATTTAACATGTATTATGAGTGTGATACAGGAGTTTGAACATTTGAATTAGAAAGACATAGAGGAAGTCAAATAATGGCAGACAGCATCATTACGACCATCCAAGCACCTACCTACCGCTTTCAAAGATTTCAAACGTACGCATGCCGTTCCACAGCAACATGCCCTACTCCACAATGATCATTATTCAAAAGGGCAGAAACAAATGTCTATAAATATAGAGTTCCAGAGACCATAAAAAATAACGAAGTGCAAGAATTCACACAAGCAAATTCATGAGTCTTTGTTATTCACATTTTCTCTGTATTCATTTTCTTCTTCAGTGTTTATTATATTTGCTCTATGAGAGAGTCTGTATATACT
Source organism: Inga leiocalycina (assembly GCA_963242795.1). NCBI lineage: Eukaryota > Viridiplantae > Streptophyta > Magnoliopsida > Fabales > Fabaceae > Inga > Inga leiocalycina. Next base: position 25,155,173 of record OY725326.1, on the reverse strand, counting down.
TCAAATTCCATTTTCATTTGATCTCAAGGTACTGGGACCTTGAGAGGGGAGATTTCCTTACGAGAGAAGCAGTGAGAGAATTCCTAATAGGACTTTTTGCTCATAAGACTTACAAGATACAAGCAGAAGAGAACGTTGTTGCTCGTAAGACTTACAGTGGTGTAAGCAGGAGAGAACGTTGCTGCTCATAAGAATTCTATACGTAAGCAAGAGAGAAAAGTCTTAGGTTTGTTTTTCTGCACATAGGACTTGTCGTAAGGGGGAGAGAAATTTCTAGTATTTCTACTCGTAGTCCTTTCAAAGGTAGTTGTTGTCTTGCGGCATTCCGAGAGCCCACTGAATCTTAGAAGAATAGTTAAAACCTTAGTAGGTCTTGATCTCTGAGGACTGGACGAAGGCCTGGTTTTTGGTTGAACCAGTATAATTCTCTGTGTGCTTATCTTCTCAACTCTACTCTAACTACAACTATTACCATATCACCACATCAACTGAAAAATTTATCACATCACCCAATTCACCCCGTCTTGGGTTTGCCTCTTTCATTTGGTATCAGAGCAAGGTCTTCTCCAAAGAGCCTAACAGCTTGAGAAGTATCCGATAAATGGCAACAATAGGTAAAAACATTCTTTTAGACGGAGCTTCAATCACTAGACCTCCTGGTTTTGCTGGAGAACATTTTTCATTCTGGAAAGCTAAGTTCAGAGTGTTCGTGATGGCTAATAAGCATGGTTTATGGAATGAGATACAATATGGTGACCATGTTCCAATAAAGAAAATCGAAGATAGAGTCATTAAAAAGAGCCCAGAGGAGTTTGATAAAGATGACAAGAGGTTAGTAACGTTAAATAGTAAAGCTATTTTAATGATACAGAGTACTCTCAGTCAAAAGGAATATTTCCGAATCTACACTCTACCAACAGCTAAAGATATGTGGGATGCTTTTGAAATCGCTCACGAAGGAACATCTGGAATCAAAGAAAATAGAGTTAATACTCTAATTATAGAATATGATATATTTTGTATGAAACCTTGAGAAGGAATATCAGAATTCAAATTCAGGTACACTCATCTTGTTAATCAATTATCTGCACTTGGGAAATCATTTGACCAAAATTCCCAGGTAAGAAAGATTCTTAATATTCTTATGAAAGAATGGGAAACAAAAGTGACAGCTATTGAAGAAGCTAAAGAAGAGTCAATGAGATTCGTAGCTGCTATCTTTGGTAGTCTTTCTGAGTATGAAGGGAAGTTGAGATTCAAGAAGGAACTACAAGAGTTTGATGATAAAAAGAAAATAGGAGTTGCACTTAAAGCTATCAAGGAAGAAGAATCTTCCAAAAATGAAGATGTTCCTAATGATGATGATATGTGAATGATCGTGAGAAAATTCAAGAAGTTCTATAGAAGAGGTCAAAAGAACTTCAAAAATTATCAAGGTGGACCAAGCAAGAAAGAAAACAAGGAGCAACAGATAGTATGCTATGAATGTGGGAAGCCTGGACACATCAAATCCGAATGCTTCAGAAACAAAGATGAAAAGAAGCAGAAAAAGAAAGCATACATATCATCTATCTGGGGTGATATTTTGTCGGATGAAGAAAGCGACGATGACGAAGTGGCAAATCTAGGATTGGTAACCAAAGAAGAAGAATCAGATTCTGAGGTAAGTGATTCTGAACGTACTTATGATGAGTTATTATCTGAATATAATGCATTGCATACAGAATTCATCAAGGTAGCTAAAGAAATGGTTAGTTACAAGAAGAAAGTAAAGGAATTAGAAAATACTGTCATATCATCATGTGAAGTATGTGAAGAAAAAGATAAGAAAATAAGAGATTTAACAAAAACTGTGGAAAAATTTACTAAAGGAAGTGAAACTCTTAAAGTTATTCTAAATTTTTAGAAAGTTTCCTTTGATAAATCTGGAATTGGATATAAGTCCAATCATGATAAAAATAGAGGAAATAAGAAAAATAGCAGTAGAACTTATCTCAAATATTTCAAGAATTCTGTGCATACATCAAATCCATTCGCATCATGTAGCTATTGTAATAGGAAAGGACATTATACTTCATCATGTTATTTTAGAAAAGGATAAGTTATTGGCACGTATAAATGGGTTCCAAAAGGGACACATGTATTACATACTAACCACAAAGGACCCAAGAAAGTGTGGGTACCTAAAACTTGATCACCTTACTCTAGGTATGTCTCAAAGCATCACGAGCAAACAAGTGGTATATTGATAGTGGATGCTTGAGACACATGACTGGTGACAAAAATAAGTTCACCATACTAGAAACCAGAGAAGGAGGAAAGGTAACGTTTGGAGGTAATCAATCTAGACATATTGCTGGAATTGGTGAAGTGGAAAAATCCGATGGTGTTCAAATCAATGATGTATATTACGTTGAAGGATTATGCCACAACCTCTTGAATGTAAGTCAAAGCACTGACAAAGATAACTAGGTGATCTTTGATTCAAAAGAATGCTTGATAGTAAACAAGAAAGATCTGCTGCTTAATAAAGATTCCATCAAGGCAAAGATTAGAGCTTAAAGGGATGGTAACTGTTATACTATTGATTTAAATTCAAATTCTTCAGAAAATTGTTTTCTTAGCAGATCAGAGGAAAGTATGTTATGGCATAAGCGTCTAACTCATGTTAATATGAATCAACTTGACGAACTGATTAGAAAAGATTTAGTTATTGGTCTTCCTAAACTAAAATTCAAAGATAACATGATTTGTGAAGCTTGTCAAAAAGGTAAACAAACTAAATCGTCATTTAAAACAAAGTATGAGATTTCTACTTCCAAACCTTTACAATTACTTCATATGGATTTGTTAGGTCCAGCAAGAGTAAAAGTTTTAGAGGAAATCTATATACTTTAGTAATCGTCGATGATTTTACAAGATTTACATGGACTATATTTATTGCTTCAAAAGATGAAACATTTGTCGAATTTATTATGTTTGCTGAGAAGGTCTAAAATGAGAAAGGTATTTCTATTGTTTCTATTAGGACAAACCATGGAGGTGAATTTGATAATCAACTCTTTGAAGACTACTGTAACAATGAAGGAATATATCACAACTTCTCTGCACCTAGAACACCCCAGCAAAATGGAGTAGTAGAAAGGAAGAACAGAGTCCTCACAGAAATGGCAAGAGTAATACTTAATGAAAAAGAAATGTCACAAGTATTTTGGGCAGATGCAATGAGTATTGCATGCTACATTTCAAATCGAGCATATATTCACAAGTCACTTAGTAAGATGCCATATGAACTCTATAAAGGAAGAAAGCCAAATCTTGCTCATCTACACATCTTCGGATGCAAGTGCTTTATTCACAACAATGGTAAAGAAAATTTGGGTAAATTTGATTCAAAATCTGATGAAGGTTTATTTCTAGGATATTCTAATAGAAGTAAAGCATATAGAGTTTTTAATAAGAAAACTTGTACAGTTGAAGAATCCATTTATTTTGTGTTTGATAAACTTGACTCTTAGACAAAGCATTTTGATGAAGAAGAAATGGATTTGATAAAGAAAAACAAAACTATTTCAAAACAGAATGATTTTGAAACAAATGATTTTCAAAATATAGAAGATGTCAATGATCATGCTCAACCAAAAGCATGGAGACATATTAAGGATCATCCAATTGATCAAGTAATTAGAGATATTCACGAAGGTGTCAAAACCACAAATAGAATTCTCAATAAGGTAACTTTTTTTGCTTTTATCTCTGAAATTGAATCTTCTAATATGGAAGAAACTTTATCTAACAATGATTGGGTGATTGCTATGCAAGAAGAATTAAATCAATTTTGAAGAAATCAAGTTTGGGATTTGGTTCCTTGACCTAAAGATCACTCGGTTATAGGGACCAAATGGGTTTTGAAAAACAAACTTGATGAATCAGTAATCATTGTGAGAAATAAAGCAAGATTGGTAGCCAAAGGCTATAATCAAGAAGAAGGTATTGATTATGAGGAAACATATGCTCCAATGGCAATATTGGAAGCAATACGAGTACTCTTAGCCTTTGGTTGCATTAAAGGTTTTAAAATTTATCAAATGGATGTGAAAAGTGCTTTTCTAAATGGTTATATTATGGAGGAAGTATATGTAGAACAACGTCCTAGTTTTAAAGATGAAACAAAGCCTGATCATGTTTTTAAACTTAAGAAAGCTTTATATGGTTTGAAACAAGCACTTAGAGCTTGGTATGAAAGACTAAGCAAGTTTCTTCTTGATCAAAACTTTGTCAGAGGAAAAGTGGATACAACTCTTTTCATCAAACATAACAAAGAAGATATGAAGATATCCTAATTGTTCAAATTTATGTTGATGATATTATTTTTGGTACTACTAACGAATCTATGTGTCAAGAATTTTCCAAGATTATGCAGGGAGAGTTTGAGATGTCCATGTTGGGAGAATTAAATTTCTTTCTTGTACTTCAAATTAAGCAAAAGAAGAATGGGATATTTGTATCTTAAACAAAATATTTGAAGGAGTTGTTGAAGAAGTATGGATTGGACAATGCTAATGAAGCTGATACTCTAATGAGTTCTACAACATTATTGGATGCTGATGTAAAGGGTCCCAGTTACAACATCACTAAATATAGAGGAATGATTGGTTCATTACTCTATCTTACAGCAAGCAGGCCAGATATTCAGTTTAGTGTTGGAATGTGCGCAAGGTATCAATCTGTTCCAAAGATATCACATGCAGAGACTGTGAAAAGAATCTTCAAATATCTAGGAGACACTGCAGAACTTGGATTATGGTATCCAATAAGAGGAAATGAATATTTAATGGCCTATTCAGATTCAGATCATGGAGGATATAAAACTGACAGGAAAAGTACTAGTGGTCAATGTCAATTCCTTGGAGGATCTCTGGTATTATGGTTCAGCAAGACGCAGAACACAGTGTCATTATCTTCTACTGAAGCTGAATATATAGCTGTAGCAAGTTGTTGTTCTCAAGTACTATGTTTGAAGCAACAACTTCAGGATTTGGGGATATACTTAAAGGAGATTCCAATTTATTGTGACAACACTAGCACCATTAGCTTGGCTAAGAATCCTGTACAACATTCAAGGGCCAAACACATAGATATCTGACATCATTTCATTCGAGATCACGTGTAAAAGAAGGATGTCAAAGTAGAATTCATACTAACACATCTTCAACTCGCTGACATATTCACAAAACCAATAGCCAAAGAAGAATTCTTATATATTTGAAGAGAATTGGGAATGGTTAATCCCAATGAGTTGTAAGTTTTACTTGTTAATTATTATGAGTTTTTGATGATAACCATACTGACTTTGGCATCAGAGTATGTAGAAATTGTTTTTGCAAGTATGTCACTCAAGCACTGGAAGTGTCACTCGAGTGATAAGCTCATTCTCACTCGAGTCAGTCAACAATGCTCGAGTCCAGAACTATAGCAAATACTCTTCCCCAGGCTTTGAAAAACAAGGATTAACAGAGTATGTAAGAACTCTTGAAACTCACTCAAGCATACCAAGAGTGATAGGTCTTACTCGAGTGAGGAAAGATCTTCACTCGAGCATGGAATGAATTTACCTGAAGTGAAGCAAGAAAACTCGAGCAGAAGGAAGAAATTTATGTAAATACTCATTCAAAGCATGGTTACTTATATGATTTTGGAGGATTTGAGTATAAAGATGAAAAATATAACAAGCTATATTTAAATCAGGTACGCTTTTACATGTTTTAACAAATTTGTCTAAATATCACTCGAGCACAATATGATCACACTCGAGCACTAGGGTTGTCACTCGAGCATTAGAACTTATATCAGTTACACGTTAGCTCAGACCGTCGCACTTCCTCCTCTCACTCGAAGCGTTGCGTCACTTGAAGGTCATCTCCCTTCACCTCCAACTGTTACCCATCAATTAAACGTCTCATTTTGCTTCAAATCACCATTACAACTCTTCAATCTTCTTTATAAGGTGAGATTTGTCCTCAAAGTTTCTCATTTTGTGCCCTAATACTCTGAAACTTTCTCACTTTATCCTCTGCAAATCTGTGATTTCTGTTGTTTTCATTCTATTTTTTAATGGCTGGAACTAAGATTCCTATTGTTTCCTATTCACCTTCACCCACTCATTCAGTCGCTAGTGTCTCAGAGACTCTGATAGCCTCATCTTCATCTCCTACTCTTTCTCTATCTTTTACTCCTACACCTCCTCCTAAACCCAAAACAAAAAAGAGAACCCCAGCCAAGAAACCTCACCTTAAGCCTCAAATGGCTAAGAAGGATCAACCTCCGCAAAAGAAACCAAAGGGAGTGGTTTTCAAAGAACCGATTGTGACTCGGTCTCAATCCAAAGAAGTCAAAGGAAGAGGAAAGAAGAAGGAAACAGAGCAACCACAACAATCTTCTTCCTTCGATGACTCCTTCAATATGCAACTCCGGGAAGCAATAGAGAAATCAAAACTTGACATATTGGTTGGAAAAATTGCCTCATAAGCCGGTGCCTCAAGTTCACATCAAATTGGCCAGTCCAATGTGGCTACTTCAGGGGTTCCTTCTACTTCACAGGCTCCAGAGGAAGAATAAGTAACAAATCCTCCTGAAGACTTCAATGTTAAGGAACTGAAGGCATTTAAACAGAAGGTATATGATTCTGAGTTTGCACATAGACAGTTTTGTCCTATAGTATATGTCAACTTAGATTATCTGCTGAAGAGCTGTGGTTTGGATTTTCATCCTTTTCTTGGATTTTATGCTCCCGCGCTGAATGTTCATATTCCTTATTCACCCTCTGTTGTGAAAACTTTTTATTGCAACATGAAATCCTACAACATAAAATCTAGGACTAGAGAATTGATTGAGGAAGCAGTATCTACCACTGTTAGAGATCAATTCATTATGATATCTGCTAGTATCATTAATGATTTACTTGGATATGTTGCACCTCTTTCTGATCCACCCACTCCGTCAGCCAATAAAGCCTTCTAGCTTTTGAGACCAAATGACCCAATAGGCCCTCTCAACTGTAAGCCTATTAACATGCCTGATTCTAATCGTGCCTTTCACTATACTTACTCTCGTAGCATTGTTAATAAATCCAAAAATTATACCCATTTTGCTCAGAGAGATTACTATTTGCTGGCCTCCTTTCTAGCCGGTCAGCAAAGAAATGTTGGGGAGATTATTTTTAGTGAGATGTAAAGATTTCGATTTTCTTCATCAAAATCCGCCACTATACCATACCCATAAATTGTGTCTCTCATTCTCAAGAAACACAAAGTGTGGTATTTGGAGGGAACTGAGAGGGTAACTATTCCAAGGTTTGGCAAGACTCAATTGACACATATGAGTATCAATCTTCCAGTGAGTCAGACCAAGGCTACATCTCACAGAGAAGCCACTCCTTCGACAGGAGATGAGGCTCAATCTTGTGCTCAAGGTTCAATTCCACCTCCATCTTTCCTGAATGCATCACTTTCCACTCATCTGACTGAAATGATCAACAAGCTATGTCTGGTCTGAAAAAGGAATTGATGACTGAGTATGAGAAGTTGGTAAACATGATGGAGTTACAAGTCTTAAAGTTCATAGACAAGGCGAATACCAACTTTGATTTGATGTTCAAGACCCAAGAAGATATGTCAAGAAAAATCACTGATATGGAGATCTTCTTACAAACTCATTTTCTGACAACGTCTTCTGAGGTGCTGATAGAGCTCAATATTTATATCTTTTTATTAATTAATCTTAGGCTTTTGTGGGACTTAATTGAATATTTTGGGCATAATCAAGTGTTAATGTGAGACTTTAATGGAAGAATATTTGGGAATTAAAGTGGTTAAATTGTTATATTTTTAATTAATATTTTTTATTCTCATTATTCTTTAATTGTGAACAAAAGATATTACCTTTGTGAATATAATTTTGTAGGTGATGATGTGGCACAACTTGAGTGGTAAAGGTAAAAGATGTGATTTTGGAGTTTAATGAAGGACAAAAGTGGAACATCACAAGTGCAGAATTTATTTTCACATTTTTTCTAAGAGAAGGTTAAATGAGTAAGGGCCTTGTTTGGTGGTTGCAATTTTATGGCTCATACTAAAACATATTTTCACCTCCTCATCCAAACATGGCACAACTTACTTATTTAACCTACATGAATTGAAGAAAGAAGAGAAAGTGGGGACCATTGCTTTGTTTGTGAGAGGCGGCTGTTGTGAAATGAAAGGCTAAACCAAATTGAAGAATTAGAGCTAGTTGGACCGAGAAGATGATTTGAAAGGAGTGAAGCAAGCTGGACCGATTGGAGGATTTATTAACTAAAGAAAGAAGAGCTGACCAATGAAAGGGCAAAACTGAAGTGGCATTATTGAACCGAATTGCAGCTGTTTGAAGAATAGAAGATGAGAGCATCGAATGTCAAAAGAAAACCAAGGGAGCCGAAATTGTTGACCGGTTGGAATTGCTGAACCAAGGAGAAGAGTGGACCGAGAGGGTTGAAGAGAGGAGAAAAAAAGAGCTACGGATATAGAGAAGGGAGGCGTGAGGTATTAGAGAGGGGGAAAAGTCAAGAGAGGCGGCTGTGTGTGTGAAAAGAGGGATGGCAGCGCTGAATGAAATAAGAAAGGAAAGGAGGCTGAAATGAGAGGAATTGCGGCTGGGAATTAATTAAAGGAGTAGCAGCGAAAATGAATAGAAGAGGAGGAGCTCTTCGGTCTTTGTTCTCTATGGTTATTCTCCTCTCATTTCATCAAGCCTCATCCTTCTCTTCCTCTATGAGTAGCTAAGTCTTTGATGATTTCCTTGAGTTGGGTAATGGTTTGAGCTTCTAAACTTCAATAGAATTCCTTTAAGCTCTCTTTTTAGTTCATGATTATGTAGCTTGGTTAAGTATGTAATTGTGATCTAGATTGTTATGCCAAGTGAATAAACTTGGTTGTTGAGCTAGGAGTTGATTAATTAAGCTTTGTATGATTCATATTATGAGTAGGTTGAATTGTGTATTCCAACTTGGTTAAGTGGATTTAAATGATTAAACTGAATGTTTTGAATTGTTGTACTGGTAATTACAAGCTAGAATTGGAAGTTGGTTATTCATCTCCTTGAGTTACTATTAATTGGTAGTATTCATTTAATTGCTTCGGTTGAATGAGTTAAATGATTATTGCAAGTATGGAGCTAGTGGTATCTTAGTTCCATCCTCTTGACTCATTATGGAATTCATATTATTAGCAAGCAAGGAAGACTAAAACCCCAACTCAAGGGAATCCCATTTCATCATTATTCTAGTTTATTAACTTTACTTTGTTATTAGTGTTAAATTCAATTCCAATTGTTTCTTTGTTTTGAAAACCGAAAAATACAAAAATATTGCTTTAGCTTAGTTTAGTTCATTAGTTTACAAATGCAATTTCTCAAAAATGATTTCTCACAACTTTAAGGCTTTTTATCACTTTCCTACTTAGAAAATTGGAAATTAATCTCCTCACAAGAACGACCTAGGTTGAGCTACTATGCTACATTCTTAAACCTAGTTTTATTTTGTGAACTCACACGACATGGGTTCATCAGGTGCCACCTGAGACTACTCCTGCAATGACTTCACTTCCTCATTCACAGACTCATATTCTCTTCACCGATTTGGATTCCAATTTTGATGTCACTTATGATCGGTCGCCTTCTCCACCAACTATAGCCTCTATTACTCAGCCATCATCTCCACTCTTTGAGCTAGAGCCAGTAGACCCTTCCACTGCCATGGTACTCTTTGCCCCACCATCTGATCTCACTTTTCCTCAGCCCCCTTCTAATGTTGACAAAATGGGGGAGAAGGATTTGTGATAGTTTCTAAGCTAATATAGTCTGATATGGGGTGTATTGGGTAGTTTTTCTGTATTAGGGTAGGATTACTGTTGTTTTCATTATACTTTTGATGACATGGTTGTATATGGGGTTTTTATGGGTAGATGTTGATTCAAGTTTACTATTGTACTTTTCAAGTTCACTAATGGTTTATGTTTTATTGTTAAGTTTTATGTTCAGTTCTAATGATTTCTGTGATACAATGACTTATCTTGGTGTTTAAGTGTCCATTAGAAGTATTGCAAGAAACATATGATAACTAAGTATAAAAATCTGAAAATGAATCTAAATCTTTGTGAAATATGCATTTGAAAATGTTAATAATGTTTTTCATAATTTTCACTCTAATCAAGATTTTTCTTAAAACTCATCACAAAGGTTTTGTCATCATCAAAAAGGGGGAGAATGTTAGATTCCAAGTTTTGATGATAACAAAAGGTAATTGTGTGCAAAGTATGTTTTTACAAGTCTAAAGAATGATTGCAAAGTTACCAAATGCATATGGAAAAGTTTAGAGATGTCTGCTGTCAGTTTTTGTTGATGCACTCGAGCAACAGAGTTAACACTCAAGCATAAACCTCTATTGCACTCGAGCACATGCAAGTGTTGGACAAGAAGTGTTTGACAGAGAGCAATTGCTATCAATTTTACTGATGCACTCAAGCACTATAACCAACACTCAAGCTGAAGCTGTTTTGCACTCGAACATATGAAAGTGTTGCACTGAAAGTGTTTGACAGAGAGCAAAGTCAAAACAAGATATCAACACTTCACTCGAGCACAGGTTTTGTACTCGAGTGAGGGACTGCGAGTGTTTGGCCGAGAGTTATGCAGAATAGAGAAGCACAAGTATGCCTGAGTGAGAGTTCATGTGCCCGAGTGATACACCGGCACTTGCGAGTGAGAAATCTAACTCTCTCAATTCTGATGCAAGTGCTGAAGACATAGAGTATATTGTAGAAGAATATTCTTCTCACTCGAGTAAGAGTATGTATGCTCGAGTAGGGGCCCACATCACTTGCGAGTACAAAATCACACTCTTGATAAAACTGGGTGTGAGTGTTATCCAAAAACGTGGCTCATAATGTAAAATGAAGCAATACTCGAGTGAGGGGACCAGTGCTCGGGTGAGGACCCACATCACTCGCAAGTGTGAAAATGCACTCTCTCAAAATCTATGGAAGTGCAAGTGATAAAACTAAAGCAAAAGCTGAAAATATGGTATTGCACTCGAGTGAGACATCATAGTGCTCGAGTGATACTCTGCCAGAAGCCAAAACGCACCAGTCTTACAATGTTCAATCCGAATATGGTTTAATGATATTTATTCATTATATTTTCACTTATTATTATTATATAACATCATTTAACATGTATTATGAGTGTGATATAGGAGTTTGAATGTTTGAATTAGAAAGACACAGAGGAAGTCAAACAACGGCAGACAGCATCATTACGACCATCCAAGCACGTACCTACCGCATTTAAAGGTTTCAAACGTACGCATGTCGTTCCACAATAACATGCCCTGCTCCACAATGATCATTATTCAAAAGGGCAAAAACAAATGTCTATAAATACAGAGTTCCAGAGTCCATAAAAAATAACGAAGTGTAAGAATTCACACAAGCAAATTCACGAGTCTTTGTTATTCGAATTTTCTCTATATTCATATTGTTCTTCAGTCTTTATTATATTTGCTCTATAAGAGAGTCTATATACACTTCAAATTCTATTTTCATTTGATCTCAAGGTATTGGGACCTTGAGAGGGGAGATTTCCTTACGAGAGAAGCAGTGAGAGAATTCCTAATAGGGTTTTCTGCTCTTAAGACTTACAAGATACAAGCAGAAGAGAACGTTGCTGCTCGTAAGACTTACAGTGGTGTAAGCAGGAGAGAACGTTGCTGCTCATAAGACTTGTATACGTAAGCAAGAGAGAAAGGTCATAGGTTTGTTTTTCTGCACATAAAACTTGTCGTAATGGGGAAAGAAATTTCTAGTATTTCTACTCGTAGTCCTTTCAAGGACATTTGTTGTCTTGCAGCGTTCCGAGGGCCTATTGAATCTTGGAAGAATAGTGAAAATCTCAGTAGGTTTTGATCTCTGAAGACTGGACGTAGGCCTGATTTTTTGCCGAACCAGTATAATTCTCTGTGTGCTTATCTTCTCAACTCTACTATAGCTACAACTATTAACATATCACCACATCAACTGGAAAATTTGTCACATCACCTAATTCACCCCCCTCTTGGGTGAAGCTTGCCTCTTTCACTCTTGATTTTTGAATAGACATATGACTGGTGGTAGAAATTAGAACTACTGCAAGTCTATTATAGGGTGATTGAACAAGTGAAATGAGCGAAAAGAACCTTTATGCTAGGGAGTTGAGTGATACACTTTATACCCTTGTGTGACTATTTTACCTGGATTTAATCTTGTTAAACTTTGTATCTTAATATAAGTTTATCTATATGTGATTGACAACCCATGTTATATATTTAGTTCCGAGGGTATGTTTACTTGAGTTCTTGCAGTTTCTTAGTTTATTCAATTTGTCTCTCTTCTTTCTTCAACCTATTTTCAAGATCGATTTTTCTTTGCCAGGAGTGCAAAAGATTTAGTATGGGGGAGTTTGATAAGTATATATTTTATAATTAAATAGGTATATATTTTAGATATATTCTCTGGATTTATTAATGTTTTATGCCTATTTATTATATTTTATAAATTTTCTATTATTTAATTAATTATAAGAGAAAAGAGGAATTTGAATATAAAATCTAATCATATCCCATTTTATCTTGCAGGGGATATTATCATATTGAAGAAAGAAAAATATCAAATAAATTAAGGAGCAGGAGAATGATATAATATATACCTACATCTATATAGATATATATAATATCCAACTCAAGTAAATCATTCAAGCTAAAATGTAGATCCCCGATGATAAAACAAACTGAAGGATATTAGAAGAAATAAAAGCAAATAGAAGGAATAAAGAAATCGTGGTTCCCACACGATGAAAGAAAATCAAAATTGAAGGCATGAAACGTGGGTCCGACGTGTGGAGTATGAAGATGCAGATATGATCTGTAACCCCCACCGTAATTATATCCGAAATACACGATTAAAATGAAATAGAGACCAATAATAATCAAATAACATTTACTAACCCATCACATGATGGGGTTTTCAAAAATACCTTTTGAAATCATTTATAAACTTGGTCTCATATTCACATTTCGAATACAATTACTACGCGAAGATAAATCACATTCATATAAATATCAGAGTGTACAACATAATCATCCCGGCAATCTCGGGTACATACCTTCACTAAAGATATATAGGGCACAATTGCCCATTACAATTCTTCAAATGGGGATTACACAATCTCATCTCGAATGAGACTTGCCGCTCCCTCCACGAGCTACTTGTCCTGTCTAAATTGTTGGTAAGGGAGGGTGAGATTCGAGAGAATCTCAGTAGGGAAATATTATCAATATGCAGGCAAGATAAGTGTTTAATGCATGACATGCTTGCATCACAAAACTCATGCACACATACAATGACAAATCTATAAGCTCAATGCTTCGAACGATACATATATGACCATAGCATATATTGAAACATAGCTTCAAATCATTCATACATGTTCCACATAATCAAGCAAAGCAATAACATGCATCAACACATTAATACAGTTATCAGAGCATGCAGGAGAGATAAGTTCCCTACCTCCAGTCTTTTCTCCTCGATTTGCGTGCCAGCAACTCGGGGCTTCACATTCGATCCTACAATGTCAAATGTACTATTTAGACACTTCCATAGTGTTTCTGGGGGTTATATGAAGCTATATTGAAAAATTACTAAAATACCCCCGGGGACCCGGCCCGGCCCCGCCGTACCCGGTCCGGCTGTACTTTTCCCGAAATTTTGACATGGGCTATTCTGACATATTTTCGCCCAAGGAATCCATTTCCGGACTCGGAATTATCAAATTCAATGTCAAATTACGAAATTGCCCTTGGCAGCCCTACTTTTAGGGTTTTAGGGGCGTTTCCGTAATTATGATTTCTCGGCCTTTTCCGAAAAAGTGCCCAACTGTAACCCCACCTAATTTTCGCTCCTGAACTCAATGGAACCATCAAATCATTGAAAATCCAACTCTAAGACCCATTTATAGTGCTGGCCGAAATATATGGGTTTTCAGGGGAAAATTGGGGTTTTTCGGTTTCGGCTCCGTAAACGTGTTTCTTTCAACTCCTAACCACTTTATTAACCATTACATTAGGTTACAACTAATATCAAGATCCAATTTGGGCAGCATAACAGCCCCACACACATATTTTCCATTTTTGAAACCAATGACAATCCGGCGAAATTTCACCGATTAAATTGTCCACAGCAGCCAGAATAAGCAATATACCAAAGTTTGGAAGTTACCTCAAGCTCCCACTAGCTTTTCCCAAATTTGGCTGAACCCTAGCCTCTTTGAACCATCAAAATTCTTTGCTTCAAAACCTTAATTCACATAGAGGAATAGCTTAGGAGAAGGATTATACACGTTAGGTACGAATTCACCGAAGAAATCGACCTACCTTGTGAGATTTCTCCTTCCTTCTCCCTCTTTTCTCCAAGCTCTCTCTCATGTCTTTTTTTCTGCAATGGGGTCGTGAAATGGCTGATGAAGATGGTGGAAATGCTTTTAATTCCATGCTGATGTCATCTTGTATTGAGATGATGTCATAATTCCCATAATTGGCATTTTCGGATTTTCTGGCAGATTTTCTGCCCAATCTTTGAAAAATCATAACTAATTCTAGAAAAATCGAAATGAGGTGATTCCAAATCCAAATGAAATTTATTTAAGTCCTCTTCATAGGAAAAATATGATCCATTACTAGAAATCACCACACAATTCCAGAATTACACAAATTTCATCACTGCCCCAAAACAGAGTCCATTTTCGACCTCAAACTTTGGACAGTCATATCTCCTAGTTCCCAACATGAAATGGCACAAATTATATGTCCATTTTGAAGCTTTGGATGTGAACTTTAAGACTGGAAAGTTTCATAATTTTATAACATCATTTGCCTATTAAAAACGTCCACACGAGAAGACTGCCCAGACAGAATTCACACTGGACAACATTTCTAGTTTTGCAACCAATGTGTCCAATCCAATTTAAATCAATTCCAATGATTAAATACCACAACATGACACCATTTCCATCACAATACCCCATTCAATTATTCCCTCTATTCTAATTCAATTTGGATGTTAATCCACAATTGAACTCAAATATAGGGTTTTGGCGTTGCTCATAACACAAGCGACTACAATCCACTTTATATTCTCTAAAAAGGTTCATTAATCACTAACCACGTCCACTTTTGTAGTCATTAACTCCTAATCACAATTTGGGATCTTGCTAAATCGGGGCTTAGCAATCCACTAATCTCAGGCTTATTCTCTAGCCTCGAGTCTCAAAATTCGGGGTATTACATGATCAAATCATCAATATATGATATATCATATATGCTATATCATATATGGGAAATTGATGTGGAGCAAACCGCAAAAAGAGAAAAAGGCACCCTAACTTATATCTATAAAAAAGGATAGCAACAGGAGGAGCAAAAGAGAGAGGCGGACACAGCAGCAACGGGTTCCAGTTTGGAGAGAAGATAAGCATAGTCTGGATGGCAGAGGCGAGAAGCAGTGAGAACTGAACAAGGGAAGCAGATTAGAGATTAGGGAGCTTGGGCATGAAGATTCAAAGAGATTTGGAGTTTTAAACTTGGTTTTTCATTAATTTTCTTCTCTCTTATTTTTCTTAGATTCTGATATGAACTGAACTATGATCTATGGTTAACTAATTTTCTCATTCTAGGATTTTCTTGAACCTATTTATGGATTGAACTATTTATTTACTCTCTTTTTACATCGAATGAATTTTTGTATTGATTTTATCTTGTTCTTAATGCCTCTAAATGCCTTATCACTATTTAGTTGTCTTGTTCATTTAAATTACTCTTGAGAAAGATAATTTAAGTATAGAAATTGGGTAAAATCATGTTAGATTTGAAGTTTAGGTATTAAACGGATGGTTTGTTAATATCATAGAGATATAGTTACTAACATAACATTGTCAGATTAACATTGGTGTGTAAAGTTAGTCTTTATAAATTAATACAATAGATTCATTAGTTTATTAGGATAAATATTTGGTTTTGACTTGTGAGAGCATTATCGAATGTCTTTGAATCTTAGACAAATACATATCTTCCTTTTATTGCTTATTGAGGGTAAATTAACTAGTTCATGAAATAGAAAGGAGATAGATAATCCTAGGTTCCTCTGATCTTGAAGAAAAATCTTAACTTTAGAATTCTCAAACAAATCTTTTCTTAAACAAATTAAATTTCAAAATATTCTCACTCAACCTGATTGAGAACTTTTAATGAGATAATTAATTCATTTTTTGTCATAGTCCTCGTGGGAACAAACTTTTTATGTTACTTGTGACCTGTGCGCTTGCTGTAAAGCTAGATGACTAACATTAAACTTTTCATGTTCTTCAAGTTGATTTACAATAAAATGGTTAATTCAATAAAGTTACAAGATTTGCAAAGGCTAATTGTTTGTACTCTATGTAAATTTCAAATATATTTTCCACCTTCATTTTTGGACATTATGATCCATCTAACCATACACTTAGTCAAAGAGGTTCAATTATGAGGTGTAATGTATTTGAGATGGATGTATTCAAATATGCGAATTATGAAAATTATAAAATGGTATGTGAAGAATGGATATCGACCAGAGAGTTGTATTGCTAAGTGGTACATAGTTGAATAAGCAAGTGACTTTTATGCTGATTTTCTATCAAATGTTGACCCTGTAGGGCTCCCAAAGTCTTGTCATGATGGGCGAAGATTAGGGAAAGGAACAAGTAGGAAGGATGTAAAAAGGATATCAGTGACTGAATGGGAGCAAGTTTGCTTGTATATGCTATATAACATTGATGAAATTGAACCGTATGTTGAAGAACACAACGATGCTCTTTGATTGGTACATGGTGATAGGAATGAAAATTTGATAACAAAAGAACACAACCAACATTTTTCAAATTGGTTAAAAAGGCACATTAATGATGAGGTAGAGAGAAATCATGATTCAGTTTCTAAACACTTGAGATGGTTATCAAAGGGATTGAGCTTAAATGTATTATCTTACAATGGTTATACAATCAATGGTTACATATTATACAAATAAGAACATGATACAAGGAGCACAATACAGAATAGTGGGGTAACACTTGTTACTGATTCTTGCATAGATCTAGTGCTAAAAACATACACCCTATCTATATACCAATGTCATACTTTGGTGTCATTGAATGAATATGGGAGTTAGATTACACTATGTTGAGAGTCCCTATCTTTAGATGTAAGTGGATTAACAACAACAGTGGATTGTGGACAAATGAGTTAGGGCTTGTTCAAGTGGACCTTTCTAAAGTTTAGTATAAATATTATCCTTTTATTTTAGCATCACAAGCAGAACAAGTGTTTTTCATTCTGAATCATGCTAAGAAGAACTTGTTCATTGTACTTCTATCGAACAAGAATCATCAAAACCAAGTTGATGTTGAAAGTAATGAATATTTGAATATTACCAAGGATGATCTTTCCTTTGAGATGTTGTGGTTAGAAGATATTGGTGTAGATGACATTACTACAAAAAGGGGTTTTAACGTCCCTATTTTGGCACTTTTAACATCCAAAAATTGAGGAACGTCTATGTAGGGGGTGTAGTATGTTTGAAGAAAAGACATCCCAAAAAAATGGGACATCTAAAGTGAGACTTTAGACAGCCTAAATTAAAAATTGGGACGTCTAAAGTTAGGACTTTAGACGTCCCAATTCTCAATTTGGGACGTCTAAAGTCCTCCAAGGGGGCTTTAGACATCCCAATTCTTAATTTGGGACGTCTAAAGCCCCCCGTGGAGGACTTTAGATGTCCTAAATCTCAATTTGGGTGGTCTAAAGTCTTTCATAGGGGGACTTTAGATGTCCCAATTCTTAATTTGGGACATTACAAGGTTTTATTTTTTTTTAAATGATTATTTATATTCTTCATTATCCAACAAATTAAAATTGCAGAAACAGAATTGAAGATGGATTCATAAACCACAAAATGTCCCTTACAAAATGGTAAGGACATCTAGCACTACAATCTTTTTACTATATATATGTGTGTGTGTGTGTGTACAATAACAATACTCATACAACCTAATATTATATATGTATAACCACAACCAGAAAGTGTCAAAACGTTTGTCACCACACAACTACAAACTAATTGTTGTTCATTTCATCAAAATAAATATACATATGTATTTCCCTCGATTTCCAAGCTCCAAACGTACAAAACAAAAACATTATTAGTATTGCATAACTACTAACAACTAGTTTATGATTCTGGCAAAAAAATCAAGGGAAAAACACTCCAATAACTAGAATCATGTAAATAAATTGAAAGCTTTATAATAATTTCACATTGCAAGTTTAACTTAATTCTTCATGTAAATTTATATTTAAAAAAAAACAAACCTGATGAAAGCAAGGGAGAGGGTAGCCAATAGTGTCTATGTGCTTCCAAGGTGGAGAGAAGACATTGGAGGAGTTGTGTATGCACAGTGGAGAGGAGAGGTATGCCGGAGGCTAAACGCAACAAAGAAAGTGGGACGTCTATGCTGGAGGGTGGAGGGGGCAAAAAAGGTGGAGGAGGTGTACGCCAGAGGGTGAGAGCAAAGAAGGTGCTATGAGAATGGAAGGAGGTAGAGGAAAAGGGAATGAAGAAAAGGAAGAGAGGAACATGAAGTGTAATGAAGAAAAGGGAATAATGAAAAAGCTTACCCATAGTGTAGAGAAGAGAAGTCACGGGAATGAAAGAAAAAAGGAAATGCAGAAAAAAGGGAAGAGAAGTCATGGGGGATGGGAAAGATGGAAAAGGAGGGATGGGTTTCTGACATGAGAATGAAGAAAATGGAAGAAAAGTCACACGCATGTCAAAATTTGTGACATGACTTTAGGAGTCCCAAAAAAATTTGGGACTCCTAAAGTCATGGGACACCTAAAGTCACTTTAGGAGTCCCAAATTTTTTTGGGACTCCTAAAGTAAAACTTTAGGCGTCCCCAATCCCATTTGGGAAGCCTAAAGTAAGTTAAATTTTTTTAATTTACTTTTTTGGTGCCAGTGGAAATCTTTAGGCATCCCAAATTTCTAAACTCTACTTTAGGCGTCCCAAATTCAAATTTGGGACGTCTAAAGGTTTCCCTACATATACAAAATTACAAAAATGCCACCGCCTTCCTCTTTAACCACCCAATTTTAAAATTGGGACGTCCATTGGGGTGGTTATATCATAATTCTATAGTAGTGTGAATATGAAGTGAAGATGAACCCTTATACATGAGATAAGATCATGAAGAGGGGACTTGGTTTTTAATTCAAACAAGAAAGAGGAAAAGACGATAATGAGTGCCTTGATTTTTTGACTTATTTGTTTTATTACATGTATGCATATATTTTGAAATAATTTACTTCCATTACCATGATTGTCACTATGTGCTAATGTTTTGTTTGGTCTATTTAACTTGTAGGAAAATGAATCCCCATAACAAAGATGAAGTTCTTCCAGTTCAAGATACTGGTCAAGCAGAATTTGAGGTGGATGTAGCCTAGGATAGGACTGTAATGCCCAGACTAATCAAACTAAGAAGTAGGAGCATTAGGTTATAGCTTCAATGAAATGAAAAAGGAAATTCAATCGTATTGAATGCTAGCTCCTTTAATAATTACATTGGGACTACCGTTAGAGAAAGAGTCTCTATTATAATTTCATAATGGAGAGGCGAAGAAAGGTTTTGCTTATATCATCTTGGGTTTAGTCAATGTAATACATTATTTACTTTAAAATTCGGGTTGTTTTGTTTCAATAAGGGAAACTTTTGATAAATTTTCATTACGATCTTGAGAAATACTACTTGAGGGATAATAATGATAATATCATTCCTACACGGTCGGATTTGTATAATGGAATCATAACTCAAGAGCAATGAGATGAGTTTGTGAGATCATATACTGCTGCGGAATTCTTGGTAATATAATATTAGCCTTTACGAATTACTTGTAATCTATTTGTAATTACTATTTAATTATATGAAACATTTGGATCTAAACAGAAATGAAATGAGAAAAATCGCAAAAACATGACCAACATGCCATACCAGTACATATAATAACCGGTATCATATGCAACATTGGAACAACAATTGGTAAGAACTAATCATTATTTCACATGGATATAATTTCTTTAACTAATTTTTAACTACAACTAACTTTGATATGAAAATAAAATAATCAAATTCTGATGTCACGCAGATACCACAACATGATTTGTGGCTAGCCAGCTATACAAACCAAAAGGATGAAATTCATAGTGAAGAAGCCAGAAGAGTTACGGAATATTGTGCAAGTAGAGCTTTATGCATACAATAAAGATTTATCTTTACTTAAATGATTCTATTTTATAATAACTAATATTATTGTAATTCTTTTTATGATAGCGCACAATGACATAGGAGCAACCAGAGTTGGTGTATTATGTTGGTCGTGACGATTTACTGAGTAGAGTGCTTGGAGCTCCTAAGCATAATGGTCATGTTCAGGGTACTGGATTTGCAATCACCCAAACATCATACTTTGAACACCAAAAGCGATCCAATAAAAATGACTTGGTGTAACTAAAGAAGGAGATGACTTGCTTCAAGCATCAAGTGCAAGAACAATTGAACGATCAAATGCATTTGATACAAGAGTACAATGCGTTCTTGAAGGCTCAAATTGACACCTTACTGCTATCTAGGCTAGCACCAAGTCCAACGTGTGACAACACAAGTATGAGGGATAGTTACACCTCCACACCTAAATTACCCGTTATGTTACAAATTAGTGTACCTTAATATACTGACTCAATTTTTTATAGGGCGAATCAGAGTGCAAGTTTCTTGTCTATGAATCTTTCAAGAACGCAGTTGCTGTGGGTGTTGCCTACAACATCGACACTGATACACTGCATAATTCACTATTGCTCACAAACACACTCTGAGTAAGGGTTGACATATGCACAAATGAAGATGCACTCTTACTAATCCCTTCTCGAGACGAAGAAACAATGGTGAAAGATCTTGTCAGTGATTATGTTGCATGGCCAATAGGTCTAATTGAGTCATATCAAAAGGTAGTTAATTTAAAATTCCTTCTGCTCTTTCTATGCACTTCTATCTTAAACTACATGATTTAATTTCATGATTTTTGTAGGTTGCTACTCGTCCTAAAGAAAAATGAATTGAAGGGCATGGGAAGAACTCAAAGTGTTCAACAACCCAACTGAAGTCCCAAACCCTCAACCAGCAACTGAAGCAATAGATAAATGGCCTCATATTGTGAACAACTGGCATCAATGGCACCAAATTTTATCTGCCTAGGAGGTCAGCCAATGCCTTTTGATATCAACACCTACAATACAATTATAACTAATCATGTCGATGGTGGTATGCTGAACGAAATACTTAGTCGCGGATGGCTAGTACGACGACCATCAACATATGGATTAGGTACTTTATCATCATCGTCTATCACATTATTATTATTCATCATTCAATGTGTTTGTTTTAATCACTTTGTTTGTTTTCTATAAAGGCAATTGTACCACGATGTGTTCTGGGCATGGATAAGGTACATAAATCCATATTTGTCAACCCACATCTCCTTACGCAGCATAAGGAGAGATCATATATGGAAACACAATCTAATGATATCAAAGTCTACTTCGCACAGAAAGCAACACCTAATAAGCTCTTTATTGTGTCATACAATCTGGGTTAAGTTATTTGTGACAGTATTTTAGTGTATGTTTTTTTTATTATTTCACTTTTACCATAACATGATCGTTGTAGTAAAATTTTCAAAATATTTTAGGGCATATTGGATATTGATTGTTATCCATCCAGTGGCAACTGAAGGCTCTTTTGTTTTCTATTTAGATCCTTTGGCGGCTAGTTATCCAAAGAACCATCCTGATATGATGATTATGTTCAATAAGTAAGTGTATGGCTGTATGTGTAATTATTTGCGTGTGTGCTTGAATGACCAAAGACAATCGGTTACTAATTGTTTTGTTGCTGCATTGACTACCTATCGAAGCCAAGCTAAATTGAGCTATTCTAAACATAATGACCCTGTTGATAGCTATGTCCAGAGGAAGATTACGGTACTTATATATGAATTTACTCAAATTTTATTGTAAAAAAAATTTGATTCAAAAATAGACTTAACTATTTCATTGTATTGTTGCAGTGCCCATTCTAACCAAACAATAATGATTGCAGGTATTGCATTATGAAAGATATAGTTACTCATCGTCAAAATTTTGTTCCCACGAACGTAAGTCCTTTTACTTGCAATTCATATTGTGTTTTAAATTTAATTGAGAAGTGTCTAAGCTAATTGATTTTTTGTTATTTTAATTTGTTGTATGTATGATTGTTTATGTAGTATTATGAAGATCAACATTTTGCCAAGTTGACTGACCAACAAGTGGATAAAATCATTGAGGAATGGTATGAATATATGGTCAAACAATTAGCTAATATTTAGATACCTAGGTTGTTTCTTGCCTATTCTTGTGTTATTTATTCACTTAGAATTAGTTGTACTTTACAATTGCTCTAAATATATTTAGTAGTAATTTTATGAATTAGTTATTTGTTTGAAGTTATTTCATTCTAGTTTGATTTTGTTCATTTTGCTATGAATTTGTATTATAAATTGCTATGAATTAGGACTGTAAATACAAGGATCATTAGGAAAAGAACAAAATTATGCAAAATTATTTTTTAAAAAAAATATTTCTTGTGGCGCTTCTTTATGGAAGTGTCATAGGAAGTATCACTTCCTATGACTTTCTTAAAGAAGCATAATAGGAAGTTAGGAAGTGTGTACAAGTTATGAGCCTTCCTTAGGGAAGCATCATAGCTTGCCTATACTTCTTGTGTCACTTTCTTAAAAAAACGCCACAAAATGCTATTTTAAAAAATAAAAATAAAAATAAGTTGTGGCACTTCCACAACTTAAAAAATGGAAGTTTTGAAGGGCGCGTGCACATACATATACATATACATATATATATATATATTGTGCTAGCCCTAGCTATCAGGCTTTATGCAATTGTTCCAATTCTTCTACATATTTACATTGCGATGACGGCAGGAAAAAGTTGAAATTGCCTGCAAATTAATATATTGTTACGATCATGTGCAGATGAAAATTATAAGACATCATTTTTGTCGTCCATTTGGCATGTGGTTGCTACAGTGATAGACAAAGGAAAATAAACTTACTTTGCGCGATTGAACAGTGAACACACTAACATCTTAATTTAAAGATGATTAATGCATAAACTCTGTTATATTATTATATTATTTTATTATTCTTATCATCTTTATTCGATGTGCTCGTACGATTCTCCATTTTTGGATAAGAAAAAAAAAAGATCGAGGTCAATTCGATTGAGTCACTACTTCTCTTTAATTGAAGTAGTGCATTCATTATGCATGCATTTTTTTCTTTTTGGACCAAAGGCTGAAGGGAAAGCCACTTAAGGCGGGTGGCACCCATACGGCCCGAATGTCCTACTTACACGCACTAAAACTCTCACACACCTATCCGATGTGAGGCTTGAGAGCACCGACAAGGGACCGCGTGCACTATGCATGCTTTAATCATAGAGAAAAAAGTATGGCTAGCTTCTTGTTTCCTTCCTTCTTTCCTTTCTTTTAATACGTGTCTTTGCATTATTGAAATGTCAAGTTACTCGGCAATGGATATATATAATTCAATGCTTAGTGGAAGGCCCACAAGTCAAGAATTATAACAACTCATCTCTTGTTCCATTTTTATCAATATATAAAAGTTTAGTTTAGTCACTTGAAGATTATTTATGGCGGTCACTATTGGACATGTTTACCTTATTGTTTTGTTCAGTTTTTGTCAAGCTAGCTATGTTGCAGAGACATGAAGAAGTGCAATTATGTGGAAATAATATATGTATGTATGTATATATGTATGTATGTATGTATGTATGTATGTATGTATGTATGTATGTATGTATGTATGATGCACAATACCCTAAATGTGACAAATTTATAAATTTTTAGCATATGGATATAATATAAATACTCCTATGGTCCTATCTATAGGGTAGAGACAAGCTTTATTTTGGTTTTATTTAAAAGTCATATCATTAAATTTTTTATATGAATATATAATTATACCCTTAATTTATTATTATGTAAGCTTTGTTTTCATGGGGTATATTGTATATTATTATCAAAAAAATACATATTATACATTAAAGAGGGGTAAACTTGGAAAGTTGTTGAATATAAAAACAGTCAATGAGGTTTAAGATATTTTTTATATATGTGAAATATACTGAAAGTGACATATAAATAGGATATATAAGTAAATTAACTATTGAAAAATAATCAGCAGTATTAAACAAAAGTGAATTTCAAACAATCATTTTTCCCAATGAAGAGCAATCCTCTTTTGAGATAAGGTAGGTTATTATTCAACCTTGTGATTTTTGCAGTTATTTCTTCATCCTTTAGACATTTATATCTTTATTTTCCAAATTGCTAGATTCCTAAAACCGGCACCCTATAAAGCTAAAAGCTAAAAGCTATAAGCTATAAAAAACAAGAGTTTTACTCCCAATAAATTAAAGTTTCTTCATCTTTAATTACATTATGACTTCATGATATTCTGGGAATTTTATTTTTTTTTTGTGCATGAGACATCTTTATAGTATTTTAATTTAGAATTTAGAAAAAGTACTACTTACAGATATTGACAATGAAGGGCAAAAATCAAAAGAATAATAGCCTCTTTTTTTCTATAGGCAAAAGAATAATAGCCTTTACAGCTCATTATCCACACTTATGTCATCTCACTTTGGCAAAAATTCAAAAGAAGGGAAATAACTTGATTAAATAATGTATACTACTATTGGTTAGAGTGAAAGGTAAGTGAAATTCATATGAATAGAAAAAATATGATAGAAGAGCTTTCATATAAAACCAATGCTCTTTTTTATGTATTGTAAGGAGTTTAAAAAATTAAAGATGAGTTACATTAATTATTTAAAATTTATAAATAATAAAATTTATTATAAATTTAATTATTGATATTGAAACATCAATGAAAATCAAGTAATCATTAACACCAGATATTTACTTCAATAAGTATTAGTTTAATTTCTCTAATGCAAATAATAAGATGCGATATTTATATACGCATCATTATATATGTCATCAATATAATTACAAAATATAAAATACATAACTATTTGCATATTTTGAAGTCATATACTCATATATATATATATTGCAGTTATTTTTTTCAAACTTTTTACCGTGAATAGAAGCCACATATTTTAATTTTAATATATTAAATATAGCTATGCATATAATGTTTTAATTTCTTTGCCCAGGCATCACATATATTTGGCCCCAAAAATCCTAATTACGAGCATAAAGCAAAACTTTGAGCTGACTATGGGAAATTGCAATAAAAGTGAAGGTAACAATAATCGATACGTACCTTGCGAAAATATTGCTCCAAGTATTAATCATATACCCTCATATTCTAAATATAAGAGTTAGATAAATAATTTTCAGAAATTTAAAAAAAAAAAAGAAGTTCAGTTAGCTATTTTGTAGAAAATGTGTGGTATTTCCCTAAAGCAGTCATTTTAGTCATTTTCATTAAAAATTACTCATTAATGAAAATATCCTTAATTAATATGTGTAATCAATAGGGAGTTTGAAAACAAAAATTTAATTTGAGATATAAAGTAGATTGAGATCTTTCATTTATGATCAAATCAATCTACTAGCTCTTATATTTAGAACTAGAGCCATTAATAAGAACCATCATAAAGAAGGAAAACATACAGCACTTGTGTCCTCCATTTCGTTGCTGCGGAGTTAAGACATGGAGAACTAGAAGAAACTTTCCATGAGTGAATTAAACACTGACATTTTATCTTAATCTTAATTAATTTCGATATTGAATTAATAATGGGCTTAGTTATATTATTATTTTGATATTTTCATAACGATATTATTCTTGTCACCTTTACACGATATGCTCTTATGATTGTCCTTTTATAGTCAACAAATTAAAGCAGGGTCATTTTGATTGAGTCATTCCTTCTCTTTAATAACTAAAGTTTTGCACTACGCGTACTTTATTTATCAAGAATTAAGAAAAAGTGGTCCTCACATCAATTAGAAAAGAAAAGTGATTTTGTCCTGAAGTGACATCAAACAAATTAAAGAGAAAATCCTAGAAACAATTCTCAGAAACCAAAAAAAAAAATTATTGAGGCCTGTTTAGTTGGAAGGAATTTGCCAGATTCTCATTTTTTTTCTTCATCTGAAAAATATAATGTAACCCAATGGTTTTCAGGAACCGTAATTTCATATTAATAAACTTTAGAATAATATCTTCATGAGGGGATCGGATAGTCTGAAAAATTTTCTAGTTCCCTTTTTGTACCAGGGCATCGTATTCTTTTCAATATTTTTGTTTTCCTTTTCATTCTCAATTCATATGGACCAAATAAAAGTCATATCGAGATTTCATTATTTTTTTCAGTCATATCAAACATATTTTTAAAACTCATTCCTATTCTCTTTTATGTTCTCTTAATTTCCATTTCTTTTCTTCCTCAATTGATTTCATTTTGCCTTTCAGATTCCCTTTCTTGTTCCATTTTCTTAAAATTAAAAAAAACATTCCTCCAATAAACCAAAGGGGCATGTAGAGGGGTTAGCTAGAATTTCCTGGTGGGAGGCAGACAACAAAGATAGATTTGTAACGCTTAAAAGCTCCACCGTATCCTGATTGTGAAATATGCTCACAGGATTTTTTTTTTTTTTTTTTTTGGGCCTAATCTCAAAGATCAAAAGTGATTCTTATTGGGAAACATATACAGCGGGTCGGTGACTCATGACTACAGTACTATTATATAGTTCCCTTCTTTTTTTCGTTTTTGATGAGAACCAATTCCCTTTTCTCTTTTTTATGTTTTCTGCCAAAGATCTCTTTTCTCTTTTCCCTTTTCTCTTTTCTCTTTTCTCTTTCCTATTGCTTAAAAATTACAAAACTTTTATTCAGCAAACAAATTGAAAGTACAGCGTATGTATACTTAAGTAAAATATGAGGGACCTAAAATGCCTAACCATTATTATTATGTAGCTGGCCTCCCATATTTGTACTAGCACCAAGTGCCTTATATCTGGCTTTTGTTAGTTATTTATGCGTGAGAACTGTTAATTAACAGATTTAACTTTTCTCCTATTGTTTTCCCCGTCTGCTCTCACCTTTTATCTCAAAAATACGTAATTTTAGGGTAAACATGGCAAGGGAGCACTTTTTTTTTTTTTTAAAAAGCATGTAGTATTTTGAAATATTTTTTTCAGTAATATTATATCTTAAATTAACTTTTCATGTACTCAGAACTTTAAAATATTTCTTATGGACATGCAGTATCTATTGGAAAATACTTTAGAATGTTATGTGCTCAATATTGGGTGCCATTAAAAAACTATTTTAGGGTGCTGGTACTAAAAATGAATTTATGATCTATTAAAAAATATTTTAGGGTGATGGTTGTTTTTTTAAAAAAAAAATAGTGCTCCCTAGAGCTGGGAATACAGGCCAGCCCACAGGTTGTTGGCTGGCCCGCACCAACCCCCGAGCCAAGTGGGGCTGGCCTGTGCGACCCGCACTTCTACGGGTTGGCATTTTGCCAACCCTAACCCGCAGTGTGCAGGTTGCGTGCCAACCCGCGAGCCCGCATATTTTTTTTGAAAAAAAAATCTATTTTTTAAATACAGTCGAAAATACGATACACATATATATATGAGTTATTAAATTTACCTTCCTAACATCAATCATTCCTCTTATAAAAATTTAAAAACACAATTCATAATTCAAAAGATAAAATTATCAAATTTGCAAAATTTTATAAACAAAATATAAACGCATCCTCAAACAACTAAAATATAATAATTTTGCTTAAAAAAGAAGGGAAGAAGCTAAATTTTTTTCTTTTTGGATTGGAAGGTACCAAGGTAGGAGTGGACAACTGATAAATTTTGTAAAATTATTATATGTAAAAAAAATTTACGGGCCAACCCGCGGGCTGGCCTACATCAGCCCGTGGGCCATGTGGTGTGGGCCTATGCGGCCCACAGTTTTGCGGGTTGGGATTTTCCCAACCCTAACCCTATCCCAACCTGCAAGCCCGCTGGTTAAGCCCACGGGTTGGACCCGTATTACCGGCTCTAGTGCTCCCCTTACTTTGTTTATCCCAAAAACTTCATAGTTTTGAGGCAAAGGATGGGGATGTATGGGAAAAGAAAATGAGAGAAGTCGAGTCCGTAATTAACATAATAAATTATAGTCATTAATAAGATAAATGTTGTAAGGACCCAGCCACCGTGGGTTAGGTTTAGTTGATAGAAGGGACTGATTCCTCACAACATGGCGAATCAAAGTTTGGATTTTCATTTGAAGAGATGCTCATATTTAATACCACACAGTGCCTCGAACATTATTACTTATAAAATTTATTTATAAAAAATAAAAATGTATTAATAATTAATTAATGTTAATAAAAAAATTATTAGTTAGTAATTATTTATTAGTTATTAATTAATGTTAATAAAAAAATTAATTTTAGAAATTAGACAAAAATATAGTCATATGAAATTTATTCAAGATGTAAATTTTTTTAATTTGAAGTTAATTTATATTAAAAATTATAAGAATATATAAAATTATTTTATATTATTATTACATTTATATATAAGAAACAAATATATATTTTTTAAATAATTGATTATATATATAAATATAATTGTGTAATAATAAAACACCAAAGCAGTCAAGCTCATCAAGTAAGGCATCGAACACGTATAAACGAGGTCGTGGGTTCGAACTAATGGAGGGCAAGTTGAGTTGCATTTCCAAGAAAAAGAGGTTGTGACACGTGGCAGAGCCAGGCTGCACCACGTGGCGGATATGGGCGACGACGACAAGGTAGAGGCCGCCGGAGCTGCCCCGACTATGAGGTGGCTGCCGCTGAAGTTGTCACGTGGCTTTTTAAAATTTAAAAAAAAAAAAAAAAAATTTGCGACGAAATTTCCAACGGAATTCAATTCTGTCGGAAAATTTCTAAAGGAAACAATTTTCGTGGCAATTTCTGATGGAAATTCCATCAAAAATTGTCATGGAATTAATTCCGTTGGAAATTTCAGAAATTTGTGACGGAATTAATTTTGACAGAAATTTTGTCAAAAATTTGCTACGGAATTCGGAAATTGGTTTGTCATACTATTATTAGTGACAGAATTGATTTGGTCAGAAATTTCGTCGGAAACCCATTTCCGACGGGAATTCTGTCAAAAACTCTGAATTCCGTAGCAAATTTCGTTGGAAATTTAGTGTTTTTTTTGTAGTGAATAGTGAGATTCAAGCAGTAACTACTTGTCATATTGGTGTTATTCTTTGATAAATTTATGTAACTTATGTTGGTGTTCTCTCTAGCACATTTGTTTAAACTGCAATGTAATTGCCGGTTTGAACCAGTAAATTAGTAGTCAAATGGCGCCCACTTGTTTAAACTTAGAGTAAAGCACTCTAACAATCCTTCTATTTTGTATTAAAATATCTCCTCTATTTTAAAAACATACACTTTAGTCAAAATCATAAGTACCGTTAAAGAATATTCTAAAAAGATTGTTAAAGTATATTTTTTAAATTAAAACCATATTAAATAAATTTTGTTTACTAATTTTCCCCTCGTTATACCAAATCCCTAATTTATCATTTAACATTAATATTTATTAATCATCTATTTAATATTTTTACTAAATTTAATACAGAAAAGTTGAAGTAATTTTTATGTGAAAAATATTAACAATTGGTTTTAAAATTTGGATAAATTTCTTATAAATCATATGTTTAATGAAATATATTTAAAATTTTGAATTATAATGTATTAATATGAGAATGTCAAAAT
This sequence comes from Inga leiocalycina, assembly GCA_963242795.1. Lineage (NCBI taxonomy): Eukaryota > Viridiplantae > Streptophyta > Magnoliopsida > Fabales > Fabaceae > Inga > Inga leiocalycina. Next base: position 25,125,041 of record OY725326.1, on the reverse strand, counting down.
CATATCATTTTATAATTTTATACCTTAATTGAAATATATATATATATAGGAAAGAAAAACATTTAATCTAACATATGTAAATAAAAAATAACATTATAAGTAAGTGTTAATAAATTAAAGAGATTAAACATTTAAATTTATTGAAAAAATAAAAATTTCTAATTATAAACTTAATTAACTTTGCAATATGTAATCGATTTAAAGGTATGAAAAAATTTAAAAAAATATACTAAAATTATTTTTTATTTTGAATAAAGATATTTGATTAAATGATTATTTTTTTGGCTAAATATTACATGATTATTAGGTAATATATATTTTAAGGAGAGAAGTTTTAGTCAAAATAATGGGTCAATGCTAAAATTTAATAGTCAATTAACGGTTGGGTAAATAAAAGTTAAATCTCAAAATTAAAAGGGAGGAATATATATTTCGATTTAAAGGAAGGTTCATATAGGTTTTCAAAGTAGAATGAAGGTCTCTCTAATTTAGAGTAAATAGAAAAGAGGTTGATATATTTTACTTTTAAACTTAACAAGACGGTAATTTTGATTAAGACACGTAACAATGTTTTTGGGAGAACTTTAATATTATTTATTGACCTGAATGGGAGAACTTTAGTGTAAACATGAGTTTTTTTTTTTCTTTTTTGCCAACTAAATATGAGTTATTGAAAGAAAATATATTTTCAACTTATTTTAATAAGTGATTTTGATTAGCTTATCTTTACAAATATATTTTCAATTTTTTTATTAGCTTATAAAAATAAGCCTAAAAGATATTTTAATATGTAACTTATTTGAAATATCTTTTTTCTAAAAAAATTAAACAAACGGGCCCTAACCCGCCTAGAGGTTAGACCTTGTAATTGAATATTCATGGGCATAGAGCTAAACCCCACACAACTATTAGTATTGTAAGCCTCACTACAATCCGACAAGAGCACATATCAAGCTCAATTGGATTTTCTTGGGCCAATAGCACATTTAGATTTTGTAATAATTCTATGGAGAGATTGATATAGGCCTGGCTTAGGATCACTGCTGAAAAAGAGAAACGATTATTTGGCACTTATATTATGCTTATAATATATATATGACATCATTACTTGAGATTAATTATTTCTTCGTAATATAAGTTTATATTATATAACTATTTGCATTGGTTTTATCCTATAATTGGAAGACTGTTGGATTATATTCCTAAGGATTGCATTGTGGAACGTCTCATCGATTTTCCCAAATTGTAGTCTCATATTAAAAAAATTTGAAAACTTCTAATACCTTTTGTATTTTAAAGTATATCAAGACCTTCTAGCCAAAAAAAAAAAATTTGTATACAGAACTTCTCATCGATTTTCCCAAATTAATGGTATAAAATAATTATCAATTACTTTTAGTTCTACGAATATATGTAAATTATCGACAACAACACAGTGTGCATGAAATATTTTCAATTTCTAATAAAAATGCTTACCTTAATTCACTACAAAAAAACAAGGAATTTGTGACGGAATTTAATTCCGTCGCAAATTCTGTCGGAAAACCGTCGAAAATTCCGTTGGAAAATTTTCCGACCGAATTTTTCCCGTCGCAAAATTTGCCACGGAATTGGCCACGGAAAATATTCCGTTGGAAATTCTGACCTTTGCCACGGAATTTCCGACAGAAAATTCCGTCGGAAATTTTGCGACGGAATTTCAGACGAAATTTTCAACGGAATTTTGCGACGGAATTTGATTTCGTCGGAAATTGAGAGGGAATTTCCGACGGAATTAAATTCCGTCGCAAATTCCCTCTCAATTACCGAAAAATTTATTATTTTTAATTAATATTTTTCAAAATTTAAAAATATTAATTAAAATTCCGTGGAAAAATTTAAAATTATTTTTTTAATTATTTAATATTTTAAATTTAATTTAATTTAATTTAAAAAAATTATTTTTATAGAATTTATTATTTTTAATTTAATTTTTATTATTATTTTCTAATTTCTAAAATATTTTTAATTTTCAATCATAGGTTTTGGTCCTTATAGGGGCAAAATAGTCATATAAAAAATAAAATTTATTAGTTATTAATTAATATTAGTAAATAAAATATTAGGTAATAATTACTTATTAGTTATTAATTAATGTTAATAAAAATTTAATTTTAGAAATTAAAAAAAATATACACATAAGGTTATATATATAATTATGTGTAATAATACAACACCAAAGCAGCCGAGCTTATCCGGTAAGGCATTGCGTGCGTACGGACGAGGTCGTGGGTTCGAACCAAAGGATGGGCAAGTTGAGTTGCATTTCTAGGAAATATGAGGTTGCGACACGTGGCGGAGGGAGGTTGCGACACGTGGCAGACAGAGGTTGCGACATGTGGCGGATCTGGGGGTTGACGACAAGGTGGATGCCGCCAGAGATCACTACTACAGAATATACTTATAAAGTCCCTAAAGGACGTCCCTTTTTGAAAAAGGGACGCCCAAAATATGGTCAGGTTCAAATTTTATCTTTTGGCGCGTCTGATTACATTTAAACGTCATAAAAAAAAAAAGCCTTTAGACGTCCCCATCCCATCTGGGGACGTCTAAAGGTACCTTTAGACGTCCCCAGCTGGGCTGGGGACGTCTAAAGACTATCTTTAGAAGTCCCCAGTTGGGCTGGGGACGTCTAAATCCCATCTTTAGACGTCCCCAGCTCGGCTGGGGATGTGTAAAGCCCATCTTTAGACGTCCCTAGCTCAGCTGGGGACGTCTAAAGGTATGTATAGACGTCCCCAGCACAGCTGGGGACGTTGTAGAGCCTCACATGCGCCTGATATGAAGTGACCGGTGCATGTGAGGATGTCAGAGAGCTCTTCCTCCCATCTATCTCTCCTCCTCCCAACTTTACTCAATCACTCATTCACTCCCATCTCCGTTAGACTCCGTCCCCATTGCTGCAGTTTTTTCGTTGTTTCTCCTTTCCCATTCCACTCCCCTGCTGCATCTCCTCCCAAATTCATCACTCCATCCCCATTGATCGGTCTCCTCTCCCTTTCTTGGTTTTTTAATTTCTTTCTCCAAAGCTTCCTCACTTCCGTCACCAGGCCACCTTCTTTGCTCCCCTGCTGCAGTTTTTGAGATTCTTGGTTTGCGAATTCTCCACCACCGTCGGCCTCCTCCAAAGCTGTGAGAAATTTTCAGGTTAGCATTTTCGTTTTGAATAAGATGACAGGGCGTTTTATTATTCTTTTTATTATTAGTTTTGTATGAATTGAATAAGTGTTTAATTTTTTATATTTTTAGTATTAGTTAGAGGTTTATTTTATTATTCTGTTTATGCGTTTTGATTAGGTTGATGATGGTAACTATTAGTTTTGGCACATGATAAATGCTTTTAATTAGTAGGGAAAGGAAAAGAAATGCAGGGCGTTTTATTATTCTTTTTATTATTAGTTTTGTATGATGAATTGAATAAGTGTTTAATTTTTTATATTTTTAGTATAGTATATTTTTAGTATTAGTTAGAGGTTTATTTTATTACTCTGTTTATGCATTTTGATTAGGTTGATGATGGTAACTATTAGTTTTGGCACATGATAATGCTTTTAATTAGTAGGGAAAGGAAAAGAAATGAGAAAAGAATAAAGAATAAAAAGAAAGTAAAAAAATACAAAAAAAATTATCTTGTAGACACACAATATTTTTTTTTTTTGCCATAAGACACACGCATTAATATATATATTTAGTGCTAGAATTAGGCAATCTTATTGTAACTTAGAGTACGTAGACATTAATATAAGAAATTCGCGTACTTGCATTTTTTTTTTTACAATTTTTCATTAAATTCGCGTTCTTGATTTAATAATTTGGTTGCTAAAATATAAGTGTATTATGTTTGTGCTTGGTGCTAGAAGCTAAAGTTTTGTTTCATTTAAATTAAGCTGAGATGGTTTGTTATTTTGATTTTGGGATGTCTCAATTTTAAGGGAAAATGCTGCCAAAATTTTGAAAAACATGCTTGTAAAAGGCAATTCCCCGTGTTTTCAATTATTCTAAACTTGAGTGTAAATGGAAATGGCATAGGTGGTAATAAAATGGATCATAGTTGGATGAATGCTCTGAGAACAAGTGAAGAATATGAGAATGGGGTTGAAAACTTTATTGAATTTGCTAGGAGAAACGTTCCAGCAAAAAATGGGATGTATTTTTGTCCCTGTGTCAATTGTTTAAATGAGAGAAAACGGGATGTTGAAGTTATAAGGGATCACCTACTTTGTGATGGGATAAATCTTCGATACACAAGGTGGATATGGCATGGTGAGGAAGTAACTGATTGTCCGTCACACAAGAAGGAAGCTGTGGATGTCATAGATGAAGATACAATGGAGAGAATGATTCACGATGTTGAGGTAGAATCGTTTGCGCAGTCGCATGAATATGACAGCCTGCGGAGTGATGCAGAGACACCGTTGTACCCTGGGAGTAAGTACACACGGCTCACAGGAACATTACATTTGGTTAACTTAAAAGCAACTTGTGGGTGGACCGATAGTAGTTTCACATTGCTGCTTGAACTGTTGTGTGATATGTTTCCAGACGATAATGTACTTCCAAATCGTATGTATGAGGCCAAGAAAATCCTATCGACAATGGGTATGGAGTATAAAAAGATACACGCTTGCCCTAATGACTGTGTACTGTACAGAAAGGAGTATGAAGGCCTGAGTGAGTGCCCTAAGTGTCAAACCGCACGATACAAAGTGAAGAAAGATGGTGGTTGTGGCGATCGAAAGACTAAAAGGCAACCTGTAAAAGTTTTGTGGTATCTTCCAATAATACCGCGCTTTAAGCGTTTATTTGGCACTGCAAAAAAGGCGAAGAAGTTGAGATGGCATTCGGATGACAGAATATCCGACGGAAAATATCTTCGGCACCCGGCTGACTCTCCACAGTGGAAGAAAATAGATGAAATGTTCCCTGAATTTGGCAGCGAGCCGAGAAACCTTTGGCTTGGGCTCTGTACAGATGGCATCAATCCGTATGGAACTCTTAATAGCACACACAGTGCGTGGCCAGTACTCCTTGTAATATACAACTTGCCTCCCTGGCTTTGTATGAAACGCAAGTATGTGATGCTTTCTATGATGATTTCTGGACCAAAACAGCCAGGAAACGATATCGATGTCTACCTGGCGCCTTTGATTGAGGACTTGAAGAAGTTGTGGGAGGAAGGCGTAGATGTGTTTGATGCGTATAAGAATGAGTCATTCAAGCTACGTGCAATGCTGTTCACCACCATAAATGACTTCCCTGCCTACGGAAACCTCTCAGGGTACAGTGTGAAGGGGCATAAAGCATGTCCGATCTGTGAAGCAGACACTCACTTCCACCAACTGAAACATGGAAGAAAAACGGTCTACCTAGGTCACAGGAGGTTCCTTCCTAGATTCCACCCGTATCGTAGGTTAAGAAAGCGTTTTAACGGCTTACCGGAGCATGGAATGGCTCCAAAGGCATTAACCGGTGAGGAAGTTTACAGTCGAGTTGAACGTATCAATGTCTTACTCGGTAAGAATCATAAGACTTCAGGTGAGAAGAACATATGGAAGAAGAGATCAATTTTCTTTGATCTTCCATATTGGCGTAGTCTCGACGTGAGGCACAGTATTGATGTAATGCATGTGGAGAAAAACGTTTGTGATAGCCTTGTCAGTACACTTTTGCACATTCCAGGGAAGACCAAGGATGGGATTAATGCGAGACTAGACCTTGTTGATATGGGAATAAGAGAACGGTTACATCCACAGCTAAGAGATGATGGTAGGAGGGCATACATGGAGCCAGCAGCGCATACACTATCAAAAGCGGAGAAAAGAAGTTTGTGTGGGTGTTTGCATGAAATTAAGGTACCACAAGGATATTCTTCGAATGTGAGAAGGTGTGTGTCAATGGACGATTTGAAGTTAGTGGGAATGAAGTCCCATGATTATCATGTGTTGATGCAACAACTGTTACCAGTAGCTATTAGAGGGATTATGAAAGATGAAGTTCGAAACACTGTGACAAGATTGTGTGTTTTCTTTAATGCTATCTATAACAAAGTCATTGACACTGAAAAGCTGGATGAACTGGAAGCTGAGGGTTATATCATATTGTCCCAATTAGAGATGCACTTTCCTCCTTCTTTTTTTGATATAATGGTCCATTTGATAGTTCATTTGGTAAGGGAGGTAAGGCTCTGCGGTCCAGTTTACCTGAGGTGGATGTACCCTTTCGAGCGATACATGAAGATCTTAAAAGGGTACTCTAAAAATCCCTATCGACCAGAAGCCTCAATAGTTGAAAGGTATGTTGTTGAAGAGGCTATGGACTTCTGCAGCGATTATCTATCAGGGAAGAAGGAACAATCTCGGCATGAAGAGGGGAGGAGCAAGGGAACACAAGGACTGAAAGTGAAGACTATGCCTCGTAAAGAGGTATTGCAAGCACACCTTTATATCCTGAATAACATGGCAGAAGTGCAACCGTACATAGAGGAACACAGAAACAGATTGAAGAAAGAGAATCCGAGGAAGAATGACATGCAGATTACTATTGAGTAAAACAAGACATTCATTCAGTGGTTTGAGGAAAAGGTTTTTCATGAGTCCGGTGTGTCTGGGACAATAGAGTGGCTAGCCTGGGGGCCTTCGTTTCAGATAATTACTTGGAGCGGTTATGATATAAACGGGTATTCTTTCTACACAAAAGACCAAGATGACAGGAGTACCATGCAAAATAGTGGGGTGATGGTAGAAGCTGAATCCATGCACTTTTCTAGTTCGAAAGACAAAAACCCCATATTAGCATCCATGGCCTATTATGGAGTGATAGAAGAAATATGGGAAATCACTTACAACAAGTTCAAAGTTGCTTTATTCAAATGTAAGTGGATTAGCAATAATGCTGTGGTAATAGATCAACAATTTGGATTTGTCTCAGTTGATCTTGAAAGAGTAGGTTATAGGGATGATCCCTTCATTCTAGTAAGCCAGGCGAAACAAGTGTTCTATGTCACAGATCCCGCAAATAAGAAAATGTCCATTGTACTTCAGAGTAAAAAACAGAAGCATGGTGATCCGACCTTCAACCTTGACGACACACCACCTTTCACAATTAATCCACCTACAACAATTGAAGAAAGAGAATTGGTAGATGATGAAGAATATGCTGTGAGAAATGATCATGGTGAAGGAATATGGGAAACAATCTAGAGTAAGAGATTAACTTAGAAAATAGTAATGTGTGCTGTTTGTTTTATTACGTCTCAGTTTATTCATTTACTTACAATTTATTCACCTATCTGACAATGATTTTTGTGCTTACAGGAATATGGACAACTCTGGTGACTCTCCAAGTGATAGGGACAATGAAATGAATAGGCTTGAACGTGATGCGACACATGCACCGGTTGCGAGACGAAGGGTTAGAGGCAGTACAAAAATGCCTGCATTGGTAGCACGTCATAACCATCAACAGGAGAGGTTGCATATTGACTTTGATTAAGATATGAAACCAATTGGTCCGGAGGAAGACCATTTCATTAGCTACGTAGGTTTTTTGGCTCGAAGCAAAGTTCGCATTACCTATGCTAATTGGAAGTTGGTTCCACCAAAAACCAAAGACTTGATTTGGCAACAACTTTTGGTATATAAGTTTCAATATATCTGCATTATATCTTTATTCCTATCGCTTCAAATATAATTAACGTATGTTTTTACCTTGCAGCAAACCTATGATGTCCCTGACACCGCGGAGATGTACAAGGAGTGGATGACGGAGGTTCGTCTACGATGGAAAGATTTCAAGAACAGGCTCACACGAGATTACATTCGAGGGGACTTGAGGGGTCAGGATCCATGTCATGAGTATCCATTTTGTCTCCAGAGGACTGGAGGTTGTTTATGGCATCACGAGAAGATCCAAACTTTTTGGTAAAATTTCTGTAATCATAGTGTTTTATTTGAATATAGTTGACATTATTGATTCGGTGTTCGTTGTTTTCCTTTAAAAGGCATTAAGTGCAGCAAATGCAGAGAGGCAAGCAGCTAATAACTATCAACATTGCATGTCTCGTGGTGGTTATCGGAAGCTTCAGCGACAGATGATGGCAGAAGAGTTGGAGAAATTGAAGGAAGCAGCCACATCAGATCCTACTGTTGTGGTCCAGCCCCCACCACCTCTACCACGTCACAAAAAATGGAAAGCAGGGAGGCTTAAGGGTGGGAAGTACGTAAATCCGACTGTTGCTGAGGTTGCCGCAAGAATTGTAAGTAGTTAGAGCATAATTACAAACTTATTTTGTCATATTGGGAGTGCTTACGATAACTTTTATGCTGCAGGATGAACTGGAAGATCATAATAGCCAAGGTTCGTTCACTCCAAGTGGACGGATGGACATCTTGTCAACGGCGATTGGGAAGTCAGATCACCCTGGTCATGTTCGAGGGGAGGCAGTGGGAGTTCGTGTCACGAAGTATTTTGGCCCAGCCTCACATCCTTATTCGTCACAAGCTGAACCCAGTAAGGAGCTTGTGGCCAAGATTTGTCAGGAAGTCTCACAAGAGCTCGAGGCCAACCTTCGCGACAAGCTCCGACAAGAGCTGTTGCCAGAGCTACATCTTGAGCTGATGCCTGAGCTACGAGCTGAAATGCAGAAGATGTTTGACTCGCAGATGGCAACTACCGAGCGTAGAACCCATTCATCCCCGGCCTTCCACAGCACCAAAGGAAGTTACAACCCGATGGAGGAACCACTTGGCGACCCTTCTCCCACTCCAGCGCAGGGAGAACCTGCCATCCTCTCTTTGGATGCCCCAGTGCTGCGTGTAGTTGCAGATGCTCTCGTTCACACACAAGCTACCACCCACCATCATCAGCAAATTCCACAGCATTTGCGTAGGGTGACTGTGACGTGTGTTCGAGAGGGGGAAGAAGGTACAGCCATCCCTATTTCTGATGACGAGGTTGCCACGATAGCTCAGGCGAGAGGATCTTTCATCCTTTGGCCTGTACATCTTATTGGCTTGTTACCACCAACACCTCCAATGGTATGGAACTACCTCACTTTTACTTGAGATGTGTTGACATCCTACTAACAGTATATGTTTTTATGTTCTAAAAGAACGAGCAGGAAGCAGAGAAATGGCCCTTCTTAGCACGACTGCAGCATATCTATAAAGGCATTTGCCAGATTGATTTACATATGCCTCCAGGGATTGTGGGCCAGGGAACAGAGTATCACTTCACAATTGATAAACAAGATCTTAAACAGTTCATGAAGTTCGAGGAGCTAGATATTGGATAGGGAAAATTTGCAATCCTGTAAGTTTTTTATTTCCCATTTTTTGATTCATTTAGTTAAGTTGATTTTAACTAGCTAATACATTCATCATTTTAATTCTATTATAGCTCCTTCCGTCGTGTATGCGTTGACTCTCAGAAAGTTGATTTATATGGATTCTTGTCTCCTACACATACGACAAGGGTTGGGAATACATTGAAAAGAAGGACGAACTATGTGGGCTTCGAATTGGCAGAGGACGAGTATCGTTGTTATCTAGCACCGATTGTTCAAGGGTACGTATTTTAATTTTGTGTATTTGAGATTATTAATAAATAATTGCCTTCCCATCTAACTTCTTTTTAATCTGTATATGTTGTGATAGTTATCACTGGACTTTGTGTGTTGTCTGTCCTCGGTCGCACGTTGTTTACTGGTTTGATTCCTTAAATAGAAGACCAGACAAAGAAACTAAAAGCGTCTTCAACCAGTAAGTTATTTTTTTGTATTTCATTGCTTCTTGATTCTTGACTTAATGAATTATTCTAATTTATTTTGATTTTCATTTTAATGATAGCGCATGCACGACGTATCGAGCGCTTGGCGGGCCACGCGAACGTAGAGGTGGCAAAGATCCGAGATGGTTGTTTCTAAAGGTACCTAGTTTCAAATCAAGTTCTTTTGATTGACGGTCGTTTTAGATATGCCTTTATTGATTTTAACCATTTGCTTTTGATTTATAGTGTCCTTGACAACCTGGCGGCTGGGAATGTGTATATTATGCCTTGCTTTATATGTTTAACATCATTTAGAGTGGCATTACGACAGATTTTGAACAAGTAATCGCTTCTTCATTCTCAGAGGATAATATTCTTGGTGTTGTGATTCAATGGCAATTCATTCACTTCATTCATTATTTCATCTAAGCTTATTTTCTAATTTACAGATTTTTGACAATGAAGATGCCTACTCATATGAAGACTTAAATATGATCAGAGACTTTTTGGCTGGACATCTTCTTCAACGTATACCAGAAGAGTAAATTCTTTAGTAGTTTGTGTAGGACATACTTTTGTGGTAGTACATATAATTAACGTTATTGTTGTTGGATATGGATTGGATTTTAGTCTTGGTTATTGTACAAACTGCGGACTTGGATATAGATTGCTGTGTAGTTTGTCTGGTTTGAAAGTTTGTGTGGCATGTAGTAGACTTGGATATAGATTGTTGTGTAGTTTGTGTGGTTTGAAAGTTTGAGTGGCATGTACTGCCTTGGGTTGATCACTGTGTTTGTTGTTGTTTTCATTCTGCTGAACTGCTGTTGTTTTACTCTGTTGTTGGAATTCTATTTCTGCAGTTTACATATTTTCCAGACAGTGCAATATATATAAAAGGTCCATTTTAAAAAAAAAAACTTTCAACGTCCTTAATAAAAAAGGGACGTTGATAGTAGCTGGCGACACCTTAGACGTCCCCAGTTGGAACTGGGGACGTCTAAGGTGGACCTTAGACGTCCCCAAGTCTTCTGGGGACGTCTAAGGTCCCACTTTAGACGTCCCCAGTGAACTGGGGACGTCTAAAGTCTGCCTTCTATGTCCCTTGTTTTACAGACGTTAATGACGTTTTTTTCTACGACTCTCACATAGACGTCCCTATATTTTCAGACGTTGAAAGGCCAAAAAAAGGGACGTTAAAACCCTTTTTTCTAGTAGTGGATGCCACGCGCTGTCGCCGGCGATGAGGGGGTGGTTGCTGGAGTTGCCAAGTGGATTTTTAAAATTTAAAAAAAAAATTTTGCGACGGAATTTCTGACGGAAATGAATTCTGTCGGAAGTTGAGAGGGAATTTCCGACGGAATTGGATTCCGTCGGAAGTTGTGAGGGAATTTCTGACGGAATATTCCGTCGGAAATTGAGAGGGAATTTGCGACAGAATAAATTTTGTCTCAAATTGAGAGGGAATTTGTGAAGGAAATAAATTCCGTCGCAAATTTCCGTCGCAAATTCCGTCGGAAATTGCGACGGAAATAAATTCCATCGTAAATTTCCGACGGAATCTGAATTCCGTCGGAAAATTTTTTGTGACGCTATTATTACCTACGGAATCAATTCCGTCTCAAATTCCGTCGGAAACTCTAATTCCGTCACAAATTCCGTCTCAAATTCCGTCGCAAATTCAGTGTTTTTTTGTAGTGATTCTTCCCAAATTTATTTATCAATATGATGTGCCATTTTAGTTTTTTTCCCCATGTTAAAAGCTTCATTTGTCAAAAGCTCATTTCACAAAATTTTCAAATGCTCTGCTAATCTTCCGAATTAGGTAAAAACACCTGATATATCATCAAAGCATATGTTAATGGGTTGAGAACAAAGAAATAGTCAATTAGGCTCAAAGGGGTTTATCAATGGTATAATTGCAAGGTTGGCTATTTGGCTCTAGCTAAACAAAATGAATGCCTTTATCATCTTTGAATGTGCATGTGAAATGCAATCTCAACCAGATTTAAAGTAAGTTCTAGAGTGACAACTTAATAAGTGAATATCACACACGAGAAATAATCATTATAGGCTCAAAAGCTCACAATTAGAGATTTTCAAACTCAGCTTATTCAATCTCAAAATTCATCACCAATTGCAACAATCAGTTATTTATTCATACTATGAAATCTCTAAATTCAATTGATCCACACTCAAAACTTATATACTTCTTAAGATCGTTACAAAGCACTTGAACATAGTGATTTTTTTTTTACTCTTTTTTTAAGAAGGAACAAAAACATGCAACTAATAAAATATGTCTCAGGAGTTAAGAATAACTCCTTACTCTGCCAGTTTTTCCACACCCCATGAATCTAATGGTTTTACTAACTAACTAAATATAAAAAAAATTCTCCTCCCCCAACCTAAATCAAACATGGTCCTCAATGTCTTGTAGAGCTTAGAGAAAGTTTTTTTTTAAACATAAACACACAATAAAGTAAAACCAAAATGCTAAGAGTAAAACCAAAGATTAAGGAAAGTAACAACCGAAGAGTGGCATTGGGATCCTGCTTCTAAATGCTATATGAAGATTGCCCACCTATTTGCTTGACTAGTATATCTGGTTTAGGTTCATAGGTTTGCAATTGATTGAGCAAACTGATAAGCAATTGAGGTAAAAATTATGGAATGACGAGTCGCTTGGGGTATAAATCTTGTTTCCACAGCATGATTAAAAAAATACAGCAGATCATCATAAAAACCATTAACATTTAATAATCCTAATGTCTTTTTGTGAAAGTTTAACTTAGCCCAAAATGCAATGCTAGAAATCCCATCCAATGTTTCCAAACTACCGAGTATAGCGATAAAAGCTTTAGCCCGGTAGAACATACGTCCCATACGTTTTGGCAAGTTTGAAACTTGTAACTCTTGTCCTAAGGAAAAGATGTGACCATCTAACTCCTTTACCTTTACACTCAAACCCTTGCTTCTATTAATGGTTGCAGCAATGGCCACACTTCCCCTTAGGCCCTGGATGCCTCCCTCATATACAAAGTTGATCTTTCAAGCAGATAATGCATTTCCTAGTTCTTGAGCTGTAGTTAGAAACTCTTCATTCTTTCCCTCATCAGTTTCACCAAAAATACAGATAGATTTAAACCTACATTTTAGTGTGATACCCTTTTTCTCTCCTTTTCTCTCAGACTATTTATGCTTACAAGTGGAAGACTGCATATTTACAAGTGGAAGTGTACATATATATAACACTAAAACAATGACAAAAACATCATGCAAATCAAGCATTTTTCAAAGAAGTTTGAAAAATTTCCAACACGAATGACCGACATAATTTGTGTGAAGAAATAAAACAAAAAGGGGAAAGAAAGTCAAAAGTTATTGAAAAGATAAAACAAATTAGACAAAAACTACTAAAAAGATAAGACATATTAGATAAAAGCATGATTATGTATAATAGTTGTGATTTTGGCTCACATCTTCCTCTAGTTTTACGTCCAGTAACGGCTTAAACGATTTCTATGAATTGATGATTTGCTTCCCATCTAGTTTTCTTATAAACTGGAAAATAGGGTCTTTTAACGTCAGATTTCCAAGACAGTAAACCCATTTTTCTTGGTTGAATATGTCTACTAAATCAAGAAGAATACGATGAACATCACCACTCAGATGCGTCTCAAGAGTTTGAATGATATCATCCAGTGACTCCTTACTCAGTCCATCCTTTATAAATTTAATTTTATCTTCTCGATTTATAGAAACCATGCATTTGCTCCTACAATGCTAATCACATGTCTACCTTGCACATTTATAGTAGACATTTATTCTTTTAGCTCTTTTCTTTTTGGAGTAAGAACTTCTTCCCATTCCTATCAAAGGTTTAACAACTGATTTATTAATATCACCTACTAAATGTACCTTAACTTCAATGATCTAGCGTATGTCCTTATGAAGGCCCAAACACTTGAATATCTTCATCCTTTAAAGTCGACTGCTATAGATCTTCCTGAGCACATCTTTGGGAAGAGTGGGGAACCTATTCTTAAGCTTTGCAAGAGATTCCTCCATGGTAACTTAAAATGAAACTAATGAAAACTAAAATTCTCAATGCAGTGTAGTGTGTTTCGATGAGTAAGAAAGCAAAATAAGAAAATAGGAAAAAAAGTTTTGGGTTGCTTCCCTAATAGCCACCCTTCTTTAATATCTTTGGCTAGACAAAAATCAAACCAATTTCTTTTCTTTTTTACTTATTTATTATTATTTTTTTCATTCTAGAAGGATGGCTTACCTGTTGATTCCTCAAAAGTAATGACAATTTCCAAAGTGGTGAGTGCATTATCATTATACTCTTTTAGCCATTACCCATTCACTTTGAATTTTTGATCACCATCTTGAATCTCCACAGTTCCATATGGCCATACCTAAATTACAGTAAAAGGACCTGACCACCTGGATCTCAGCTTTCCTGGAAAGAGCTTTAACCTTGAGTTGTATAAAAGCACTTTTTGTCCTAGTGTGAACTCTCTCCTCAAAATTCTTCTGTCATGCCACATTTTTGTCTTCTCCTTGTATAGCTTGGCATTTTCATAAGCTTGTTGTCTGAATTCTTCAAGCTTATTGAGTTGGAGAAGCCTCTTCTCACCAGTTGCCTTTAAGTCACAATTTAAGGCTTTAATTGCCCAATATGCTTTGTGTTCCATTTCTACTGGAAGATGGCATACTTTTCCATAAACCAATTGATATGGAGATCTACCAATTGGTGTCTTAAAGGTAGTTATATAAGCCCAAAGTGCATCATCTAATTTTTGTGCCTAGTCCTTCAGATTGGAATTCATCATCTTTTATAAGATCCATTTCAGTTCTCTGTTTGAGATTTCCACTTGCCCGCTAGTTTGTGGATGATATGGAGTTGCAACCTTATGAGTTACTCCATATTTATCCAACACCAACTGAAGCTGCTGATTACAAAAATGCCTTCCTCCATAACTGATTATAGCTCTAGGCACTCCAAATCTTGTAAAAATATTTTTCCTCAGAGACTTCACAACTACTCAAGAATCATTTGTAGGAAAAGCAGCTGCTTCAACCCATTTGGAGACATAGTCAACAACTACTAAAATGAACTGATTGCTAAATGAGGAAGGAAAAGGCCCCATAAAATCGATCCCCCATACATCGAAAAGTTCAACTTCTAAGATGTTAGTTAGAAGGGCTTCATGTCTCCTTAAGATATTTCCTATCCTTTGACATTTGTCACAAGTTGCCATAATTCTGTGGGTGTCCTTGAAGAGTGTGGGCAAATAAAATCCTGATTGAAGGACTTTAGTAGCTGTTCTATTTGATCCAAAATGACCACCATGGGGATGAATGGCGGTGATTTAAGATATTGTACATTTCTTCTTCAAGAACACATCGCGTGATAATTCGATCTAGGCATTATTTTTATAAGAAAGGATCCTCCCAAAAGTAATGCCCTACATCAGCCAGAAACTTCTTCTTTTGCACTTTAGAAAGCTCATAAGGCATTACTCCACTTGCCAAATAATTCACAAAATCAGCATACCATGGGGTAAGTTGTGACTGCATGATAAAAAGTTGCTCAACTGGGAAATTCTCCTAGATTGGTGATTCTCTCTTTCATTCAGGTGGTTCTAACTGAGAAAGATGATCTGTAATGAGATTCTCGGTCCCTTTGTTATTTTTGATCTCTAAGTCAAATTCTTGTACCAGAAGCACCCAGCTGATCAGTCTAGGCTTAGCGCCTTTCTTCTCAATCAAGAATTTGATTGTTAAGTGGTCGTCCAGACAGTGACCTTTAACCCGTCAAGTAGGCTTTGAATTTGTCGAATGCAAACACAACTGCTAATATCTCTTTTTCTATTATTGTATAATTTAACTGTGCATTTGAGAGTGTCTTGCTAGCATAATAAATGGCATGAAAGACCTTATCTTTTCTTTGGCCTAAAACAGTTCCAACTACATAATCACTTGCATCGCACATCATTTCGAATAGAAGGTTCCAATTTAGAGCTATGATGACTAGTTCAGAAGTCAAGGCACTTTTCAAAGTTTGGAAGGTTAATAAGCACTCCTCATTAAACACAAAGGAAATGTTTTTCTCTAACAGCATGTAATGTGGCTTTGTAATTTTTAAGAAGTCCTTGATGAATCTTCCATAGAAGCTAGATGTCCCAAAAAACTTTGAATACCCTTGATTGAGGAAGGAGGTGGTAGCTTTTCAATTGTTTCAATCTTAGATTGGTCCACTTCAATACCTCGATCAGATACCTTGTGAACCAGCATGACTCCTTCTTTCACTATGAGATGGAATTTCTCTCAATTTAGAACCAAATTTGTCTCCACACAGCGTTGCAAGACTCTTTCCAGATTTGAAAGATAATGATCAAATGATTCTCTAAAAACTGAAAAATCATCCATGAACACCTCGATAAACCTTTCCACCATGTTTGAGAAGATCACCATCATACTCCTTTGAAATGTTACATGTGCATTACATAGACCAAATGACATCTTTCTAAAGGCAAAGGTACCATATCGACATGTAAAAGTTGTTTTCTCTTAATCCTCTGGTGTAATTGTAATTTGATTATATCCTGTGTACTTATCTAGGAAATAATAATAGGCTTTCCCTACTAGTCTATCAAGCATATGGTCTATAAATGGCAGAGGGAGGTGATTTTTTCTGGTGGCTTTGTTGAGCTTTCTGTAGTCGATGTATACTCTCCATCCAATAATCATTTGTTGTGGAATCAGTTCATTTTTCTCATTAGGCACCACTGTCATTCCACGTTTCTTTGGCATAACTTGAACAGGACTTACCCATTGACTGTTAGAGATTGGGTAGATTATGCCAGCATCCAGCCACTTTATTACCTCCTTTATCATCACCTCCTTCATATTCAAATTGAGTCTTTTCTGGTGCTCGACTATGGCTTGTGGTTGTCCTCCATCAAGATCTCATGCATATAAATTGAAGGACTGATCCCTCTTTCATCAGCTATTGACCATCCAAATGCTATTTTATACTCCCTTAAAACTCTTAATAACTTTTCTTCTTCTTCGTGAGTAAGAGCTGTAAAGACGATTACTGGTAATATTGAATTTCTTCCCAAATAAGCATACTTCAAGTGGGATGGCAGTGCTTTCAACTCTAGTACTGGTGGTTTTTCTGTTGATGGTATTAGCTTACTCTGCCTTCCCCTAGATCTTCAAATGGTTTCTTGATAAAAATTAGGGAATTTACTTTCAAGTACTTAATCTTCTCTAAAACTTCAGGATTAGTAGATTTTGATACATTTACCATTCCCATTGCTAATGGTTGATCCATGCATATTTCATTTGCCACATTTTTTATGTAGCTGGTTAATATATCTACTCTATAACAGGTTATATTTATTTGGAAAGGACAAGGTTTTGAAAATATTGAAGGATACTTGATTATCTTGAACTCACAAGGTTAACTTCCTCTGTTGCACATCTATTAATGTTCTTATAGGTACTAGGAATGGCCTTCTAAGAATGATAGGAATTTCTTGGTCTTCTTCCATATCGAGTCTTATGAAATCAGCTGGAAATATAAGTTTGTCTACCTTCACCATCACATCTTCTAAGATACCCCTCAGATAATTTATTGATCGGTCATCCAAAAGTAATGAAACTATGGTTGGCTTCACCTCTCCAAGACCAAGTTTGTTGTAGACAGATAGAGGCATGAGGTTTACAATTACTCCAAGGTCATAAAGTACTCTTTTAAAGTGACATTGACCTATTATGCAAGGTATGCAAAAGTGTAATATCCCGATTTGTGATTAGGGCTAATGACTTTGAGATTCATTGTAATTAGTGTAATTAAACACTTTTGGTGAAATATGATATGAATTTGTTATGAATATTCATTAGTGCTTAAAGATCAAGGGTTAAGATCTTTTGCCTATGGGTCGGAATCCTATGTTTTATGCTTATGTGAGCTCTTAGTGGAAGTGTGGGGATAGTGATAAGTGGCATTATGTGAGTTATTGGATGAAGTCATAAGGGGACAAAAGTCCACTTTTTCCCTCATTCTCTCTCTCCTATTTGGTTGGCGTGGGCAAGGAAAGAGAAAAATCACATCATCCTCATCATTTGCTTCATCTCTCATTTTCTCTCTCTTCTTCTTCCATTTTTGCTGGTCACAAGCAAGAAAGAGAAAGGAAAGCTTTGATTTTGGGTAAGCAATGATCCTCTTAAGCTAAAATCCTCTTCTTTAATGTTGTACACCTCTTTGAGAGCTTCAACTTGGTGATTTCAGAATCTTGAAAGGTGGTGGTTTGTGAGTTGGACGAAATTAAAAGTTGGAGAATCAAGATTTTGGATTTAGCAAAGTGAAGAGGTAAGCCTATAGAGCATTTTGATATATTGTTTGTGATTTTTGGACAAGTTTGTGAAAATATGGAAATTTGCCCTAGCTTATCCTATTTTTGGAATATTTGAATTTCATTGTGATTAATGTTGGAAATGGTCTATTGTGAAGTCATTTGAGTATTGGATTTAGTTTGGAATGTTGGAAATGTGTTAAGAGGAATTGGAACATTGTGTGTATCATAGAGACCTAAGTGTTTGATTATGGTCAAAATGGTTTTTGGGGTGTTTGAGAGGTTACCAATGTGTTCCCTAGTCAATGCTAAGTGGGTATGAGCTTTCGGTAGAGTTTGGGAATCATTAGGTATGAATTTGACCATCTGGTATTTTATGTTGTTTTCTGCGTTTCTGGTCTCTGATGCACAACACTCAAACAGAGGAAGATCATGCTCGAGTGCTGTGTGTATTTGCCCTTTCTACGTTGTGTTTTGCCTGGGTTTGCTTGAGGTGGGCTCGAGCATACTTCTTGTCCGCGAGTGATGTTGGTACTTGCTCGAGTGAGCTAGGGACTGCTCGAGTATTGCTGTGAGTCCAGAGTTATGGTTGCTCTTGGGTTGTAACTCGTTGGCCATCGTTCACGAGTATGCTCTGACACTCGCAAGCACAGCTGTCTCACCCGAGCACTGGAGGGTATGCTCGAGTGAGCTTGTCCCTCTGCTGTTGCATGTGCTCTCAGGTTGTCACCCGTTGTGTTGCACTATCGGGGACTCGAGCATATTTGGAGTCATCACCCGAGTGCAAAGTTTCATGCTCGAGTGCGGTGAGCACTTTCTGGCCATGATGGTTGCTCACTGTCAATCACTCATGAGTGAGAGTCATTCTCACTCGAGCATGAGTCACTCATCACTCAAGTGAGGTCATCTTCACTCGAGTGATCCAGCCTAAAATTACTGCTTTGCCTTCTGAAAAAGGGGTCTTCAGGGTAGCTTCTTCTAACCCTTTAGGCATATGTTTAGGCCTCTAATAGTCACCTAAAGAGTCCTAAATAATAGCCAACTTAGAGTATTATGAAATTAAGAACTTGGAAAAGAGATTGACCGGTTGTCCCTAATTTGGTATAGGATTTGATATCTGTCGCCCTCGTGAGACCACGGTACCGAAGCCAGTCAGGAAAGATACAGGTAGTGACTCTTTCTTTATACCTTATGTGATACATTATATGTATGCTATATCATTGGTTTATTATGGATTTAAGTACTGCAAGATTTGTGAAATTATGAAAGCACCGCTATACCAATAGTCCCTAAGTCGCTCACAACAGTTCGGGTAAGGGCTGTGTGCCTTCTCGGCAGTAAAAAGAGATGAGGTTAGGGTGTGATATATGTGATTATGTGGGCCGAAAGGCTATTTGTGAAGGCCGACGGGCCAATTGTGAAAGTTGAAAGGCTATATGTGAGCCGTAAGGCTATTCGTATGCACTGCCATACCAACAGTCCCTGAGTCGCTAACAACGATTCGGGTTAAGATGGTGTGCCTTCCCAGCGGTAAAAGGGGATGAGGATGGAGTGTGATTGTGTGTTGCTGATATGTGATGATTTGTTTACATGCTATGTGATTACGTGTGGTATGAATGATTTGTTACTAGTGGGATTCTTTAGAATCTCACTCTTTCCAAATGACTAACATTTCAGACAGGGCGAGTGGCTCCAAGAATAAGCAGCTATCCAGGAGCAATTAGGGCTTGTAGGGACATCAGGGTTTGGGAGTTGGTTATCTGTTTTTTTTGTTTGGGATTACCATATATGTATAAGATGTAAATGATAATTTTTGGATATGTAATCCCCAATTTGGGAACTTTGAACCCATTATATATATGTAGGCAACCTGGGGTTTTGCCGGGATTTTAGTTCCACACTCTGATTTTTATTATGTGATTTGAATTCTCAAGTAATTATATTCGCAAAAGTGGATATGAGACCCGGATGAATTATGTTTTGAACTGATTTTTGAAATACCCTATTTTCATAATGAGGGATTATAAACGTTGAATTTGTCTTAGTGATCTCTATTTCACTTAAATTTCATAGTCTGGATGTAATTACGATGAGGGGGTTACAAAAAGCTTCCTGGATCTTTCAGCTTTAGAGGTAATTTTTTTGGAGAATAGCACTGCACTCCTCAGTAAGTGCAACTATCTCAAATTCCTCAAGCTTACGCTTATTTGAGAGAATATCCTTCATGAATTTTTAATAACTGGGCATTTGGGCAACAGTGTCTGCAAAAGGAATATTGATATGTAACTTTTTGAAAACCTCCAGAAACTTGCCAAACTGCTTGTCTAGCTTTACCTTCGTGAGTCTTTAAAGGTATGGAACTGGTGGTATATATATTGGTGGATTATCTGGAAAGCTAATTCATCCTGGTATCACATCATCGTCCTTCAATTTTTGTACTTCCTCCTTCTGTTCTTCTTTGCTTTCTTTCTTTTCTCCTTTATTCTTCTGTTTAATAACAGGATCTTTCAATTTCTTTCCACTTCTTAGTGCAACAGCCTTTACATTCTCTCTTGGGTTTCTTTCGGTGTCACTTGGTAGAGTTCCTGGATGCCTAGAATTCAGCATATTCGCAATTTGGTCCATTTGGATCTCCAAGTTCTTTATTGAGGCTTCTTGGTTTTTGATTGTTTCATCAATCCTAGTCATGAATTGAGATGTATTCATGGTTAGTTGAGCCAGTGCATCTTGCAAATTCACTTTCTGTTATGGTGGATTTGGTTGTTGAAGAGCTTGCTGCTAGTAGTTCCCTTGTGGCTTAAATGCATTTTGATTATACCTCCAACTAAATTTTGGATTATTTTGCCAACCTGGATTGTAGGTGTTTGAGAATAGGTCATTCCTTTGATTTCTAATGAAGTGAGCTTGCTCCGGCATGAATGGGTGTCCTTCTTGACATTGCGTGCTCACATGAGGTCCTCCACATCTATCACATGCTTCAGTATGAGTGCTGCTTATATTGCTTGGTTTGTTAATGATCCTTCTTGCTTGGATGTAGATGCAACTTGAGAAGACAAAGTTGTAAGGACATCCAACTCATGTACTCCAAATGCTTTCTTTGGACTGCTATGTTCAGAAGGCCATTGATATGCATTGGCCGCCATCTCTTCAAGTAGATTGTAAGCATCATCTATATTTTTTCCCATCAAAGATCCTCCAGCTACAGCATTTATAAGAATTCTGAATATGTTCGCCATCCCATTATAGAAAGTTTGTAGTTGCCACCAATCTAGTAACCCATGATGAGAACATCTCCTTAGCAACTCCTTGTATCTTTCCCATACTTCATAGAGGCTTTCTTGTTCATGCTAAGTAAATAAGGCAATTTTATTCCTCAATTTAGCAGCTTTTGCTGAAGGAAAGTATTTTTCCAAAAATTTCTGCACCATGATATCCCATGTAGTTATGCTCCCAGTGGTAGCGATTGTAACCAGCTCTTAGCCTTATCCTTGAGTAAGAAAGGAAAAAGTTTAAGTCTAATGGCATCATCAATAACACCATTATGCTAGAATGTGTTGTAGATTTCTAGGAAGTTGGCTATATTTGCATTAGGATCTTCTATTAGTAAATCACCGAACTGATTTGCTTACACCATATGGATAATTGCAGGCTTAATTTTGAAATTGTTGGCTACTACGAGCGGTTTTCTGATTCCAAAATTTGCCCCCATGACTATTGGTGTTGCATGTCACGGAGTGTTTTGGTATCTGTTGTTTCTCCCTCCAGATTTGCCATAGAATTGCTTAGGATTGAAGTAGGTTGCTTTCAAACTCTTAGATTTTTTTTGACAAGTTCTTTTGATCTCAGAATCAGGAGGTTGTAGTTCAGTTTTCTTCGATTTGGTCATGCACAAAGCAAAAATCAGAAAGGAAACACAAGACACCAAAAAGAAAAATAAATGTAATATGAAGAGCAAATTAGTATTAAAATTACTTGGTATTGATATTAATGACTACAATCCCAGGCAACGGCGCCAAAACCTTGTTACAAGTGTAAATAGTCTATTAAATAGTGCAAGTGTACATTGTCATAATCAAGTAATACAGAAGTGAGTAGAGTATGGTTCCCATGAGGATTGATCACTAAGTACTAAAATGGGTAATTTTAATTTTATTTAGTAGATCAATTAGTTGGTGATTGAGAGTATAAAATAAAAGATGATTAAATATGAGTGCAAATAATGTGAATGCAACTATAAGAAAAAGCCCTAGGGATCAGATTTTAGTTAGCAAATTTTGGATTGAATCACTTATCTATTCTAACCCAATTTATTCCATATGATTAATAGTCGAGTTTCCTTAATTTAATTACTAGCCTCTTCTAAGGTCAAGCAATTATATAATTAATTGCTAATCCAATATATTCCTATATGAATTTAAGTAGTTAACTATGCATTAAAATTTATGGAACTCAGTAAGACTACACAACTCATATGAATATATTCCTATTTCATATGCAATGAATGGTTTTAATTATAGGATCTACACACATGCATTTTCTTCCGGTCTCAACATGTATATTGAAATCATTTAAAAGATTGCCAATCAATCAAAAGCATTAAGAATAATAATTGAAACCCAATCATGAAGGAAAAATTAAAATAGATTTAATAAGTTAAGATTTAATCCTTCATTAGTAAGCTACATCATCACCCTAGGAAAATGGAAATTTAGCTCATGATGAAATTAAAAATAAAATCAAAATAAATTGAAAACTTCATTGCGTAAAACTTGAATATTAAAGTCTAAAACATAAATATACAACAACTAGATGCATGAAAATGGAGAAAATCTAGCCATCCCTTTAGGAGGTAAAACCTTCCATGTTGGTGGCAATCTATACCATCCATAAAGGAGGACTACTTAAGCCTTCTATGTAGGAGGTAAAAACCTTCCCTGTAGGAGGCATGCAAGAAACAAATACAATGCATGAAATTTAATCTAAGATGATGGTTTACGTGGAGAAGAGAGGAGAATAATGGATATGAAATAGTGTGTAAGTGGAGAAGAGAGGAGAGTAATGGATATGGAATGGTGTGTAAGTGGATAAGAGACGAGAGTAATGGATATGAAATAGTGTCTGTTAAATGTGAGGGAGAGGATGGCTATATATAGGGAAGAATGGAGTGTGCTAGATGAAGTAGTAGATGAAATGGAGTTGCTGAAATGGTAGATGGAATATGATAGATGGAATGATCGGTGGAATGATAGATAATTCCCGCTCTCAACTTCCAAGCAAGATTCAAAATCCTTGGAGATAAAATTGGGTTTTGGCCTCAACATAAAAGTTGTAGAGCTCTTTCTTAGCTTTTTATCCATATAAAGAACGTCTCAATCCTACATCTAGAGCTCCATATATTACATGAAAACTAAAGAGAGTTTGATTTAGTATTTTTCAAGAAATTCTATTTCATGCCAAAATCATTATTTATTTATTTATTACACTTAAATTCATTAAATTGAGCTCAAATATCATCTACAAAATCATCATATAAGGGAAAATAAATAAGCAAATATTTTACTAATCACCCGACATACATTGTAACATAGTTTTTTTGAAAAAAAAAAATGCTTAAGTGAAGTTTCATATATCCATTTCTTTAAGTTTTCCAATTATAGGTGGTCATGTGTCCTATTTTTGAATTATTATTATTTAACTTTGAACTCATATGAAAAAAGTAAGACATGTGGTGATGTGTGGTTGGAAAACTTGATGTAATGGATATAAGGAACTTAATGTAAGTATGATCTTTTGAAAAATTCATTTATGTTCATGATAAGTATATATTTTATAATTAAATAGGTATATATTTTAGATATATTCACTGGATTTATTAATATTTTATGCCTATTTAATTATCTTTTATATATTTTCTATCCTTTAATTTATTATAAGAGAAAAGAAGAATTTGAATATAAAATCTACTCATCCTATTTTCTCTTACAAGAGACATTATCATACTTAAAATGTGAAGGAAGTATTAAATAAATTACAGAACAATGAGCTGAGCAAGCATAACCGGAGGGAATTCATTTACTTATATATATAAATATAACTACATGTCTAATATCATATAATATATATATATATATCATATCTGAAGATTCCAAGATATTTTGGATCAGGATGATAGGAGAAAGCGAATTGAAAGCATAAAGAGATGTGGGACCCACGTGAGAAAACAATCCACATGAGATGCAGATTTGGTTTGGCCGAAATATCATACATCGTTAGGAAATTCGGATAGAAATGCATGAAGGCCGCAGACGTAAAGAGACCTAAAATACATCTATAAAAAGGATAGCTGTAGGAGGAGCAAAACACAGATCCAAATACAGAACGCTGAGACGAAAACGCAAAGACGCGAGATAGAGACGAGGAGTGGAGCGAGAAGCAGAGATTTGGGAGCTGGGACTTGAAGATTCAAAGAGATTTGGAGCTTTAAAATTTGGTTTTCCATTAATTTTTCTCTCTCTTTTTCTTAGTTTCTAATATGAACCGAATTATTATTTATGGTTTTAATTTGTTGATGAACATGAGTAGCTAATTTTCTCGTTATAGGATTTTCTTGAACCTATTTATGGATTGAGTTATTTATTTACTCTCTTTTTGCATCGAATGAAGTTTTTGTATTGATTTTATTTTACTCTTAATGCCTCTAAATGCCTGATCACCATTTAGTTGTCTTGTTCATTTAAAATTAATCTTGAGAAAGATAATTTAAGTGTAGAACTTGGCTAAAATTATATTAGATGTGAAGTGTAGGTACATTGAACATATGGTTTGTTAGTATCATAGAGATATAGTTACTAACCTAGCATTGTCAGATTAAGATTGGTGTTTAAAGTTAGTCTTTATAAATTAATATAAGAGATTGATTAGTTTATTAGGATAAAGATTTGGTTTTGACTCGAGAGAGCGTTATCGAATACTTTGAATCTTAGACAACTACATAACTTCATTTGATTACTTATTGAGGGTAAATTAATTAATTCATGAAATAAATAGGGGATAGATAATCCTAGGTTCCTCCTGTCTTGAAGTTCTCGATTTAATTAATTAATTTTTAAGTATAAAATTTCTTTCAAAATATTCTCACTTAACCTGATTGATAACTTAATTGAGTAATTAATTCATTTTTGTCATAGTCCTCGTGGGAACAATCTTTTTATATTACTTGCGACCCGTACGCTTGCGGTAAAGCTAAACGGATAACAATTCACCAATAAAAAAATAGACAAATACACATAAAATTAAAAACAAAATACAGTAACAAGTAGTTTATGATAATTATCAACATTATTCTTGCTTTTCTTTCTCAATTTTCTTTAACATGGCAGGTAAATTAAAAAGAAACAGAAACGAAATGGAAATTTGAAGTTTGACTAGAAAATTAATCATGATAGCTAATTTAAAACCCCTGAAATGATGAAAGCCCGAATTAGTCCCCTACTTTCACAAAATCCCAAATCAGTCTAAAGGAATTGAGAAAATCCCATTAAAATACAATTAAAAATGGGAAAGGACAAAATGGTGTTGTAAATTACTGAAATCCCAAATCAGAATGTTAGTAGGAATTTGAGATTTGAAATTGTGACCAATAGATGAAAATGTCTTGAGTTAAGTTTAGAAAAAAAAAAATTAGATGGCTGAAATCACAACATGTTTTAAGGGTCAATTAGTTGAAGGAAGAGTAACTAAAAAAGGGTCAAAAAACCTAAGAGTGAAGGGGGTGAAGGGCTAGATGGTAGAGCAATGAAGAATTGAAAGGGAAGGACAGTCTGGGCCAACGAAAAGGGAACGGTGGGTTCTTGGCTCAGTGAAGAGGGAATGCTGGTTTCTTGGCATAGCAAAGAAGAGGGGCTTCAATGGTGTTTGGAGTTGGAAAATGGTTGACGATGGTGGGTGGTTGCTAGCCAAGCGAAGAAAAGGAAGGGAACAATGCTTTCTTTGCTGAGCTTTGGCAGCGTTTTGTCGAGTTGGAAGATTATCAAATCGGAAGTTGTGAAATAAGAAAGTTAAGTTGTTAATGTAAAATATGATGTTATTAATACAGAGATAGGTATTGTTATTAGCTTCCAACTTGTTAATTTTACACTTTTCCTTGGGCATGTGTTGGATTGTCGGATAGCAAGTTGTGAAACAAGAAAGTCAAGTTGTTAATGTACTGAAGGTACTTGGTTCCTGTTTTTTTTTCCAAATCTAGGCCTATCATTCATTGTGTATGAGTTTGTAGAGTGGGTAGGTTAGATAAGATTTAAAAAAATGATATGCAAGTATCTAAACCTGATTGGAATAAGAGGACAATTGTTGTTAAAGGCGTGGCTGATGCTTTATTCTATATGCACAATGGTCTCTCATGTCCCATTGTTCATCATGACATATTAGGCAAGAACATCTTGTTAGATTCACAATATCAAGAAGCACACTTCACTGATTTTGGCGTAGCCAAGTTTCTCAAACTTGACTCAAACAACATGACCTCATTCGCTGGCACTTATGACTATGTTGCCCTACGTGTGGGCTACTCCATTCTTGCAAAAAGAAAATCATTGTCATTATTCTTTTCAATCACTACTACAAAATATGGATTTAGTGGCGCTAATCTTATGGCACTTCTTCAAACAAGCGATGGAGGAGACTTCTATTTTTTTTTAAAAAAAAAATATACATGTGGTAGCTATGATGCTTGACCAAGAAAGCATCATAACTGCCTAATACCTTGTATGGCGCTTTATGAGGGGTTATTTAAAAAAACATACACCCCTTGTATGGTGTTTGCCTAGGCAAGCACCATACAAGGGGTTATTACTCTCTTCTTTAGGCTAAATTCCCAAATCTCACCTCATAATAAATGCTACTATTGTTTGCAGGGGAATATAAGTTCAATTGTAAGTCTTTTTTTTAATACAGAATCTTTTGACAATTGGCACTATATTTTCTTTTTGTTTTTTTAATTTAAGTTTAAATATTTCATGAATCTTAACTTGTAGCATTATGTATGTTTATAATTTTTTTTCCAGGTATTTGTTTGAAGTTACAACTCTCCCTTGTTAAACTTCCTCTAAATTACAAGTTTTTCAATTTTTAAATTATAAATGTAATTTTATTAGTTGTTACTTGTTTAATTTACTCAATGTCCTTTATATTTAATTATTATATAAAATTATTATTTTTTCAAACAAAAAAAAAATACTTCCTATGGTGTTTCCTAAGGAAGGGCCATAGGAAGTGATACTTCTTATAGTCCTTCCTAAGGAAGTGCCATAGGAAGTGTCATTTAAAAAAAAAATTTATCACTTCCTATAGTGCTTTTTAATCACACTTCCTATGGCACTTCATTAGGAAGCGTCATTAGAAGTGCATTTAAAAAAAAAACTCATCGTTTCCTACAGTGCTTCCTAAGGAAGGGCCATACACACACTTCTTATGGCACTCCCTTAGGAAGTGCATTTCAAAAAACAAAATCTCCTATCAATTCCTATGCTAATATCTTTTTAGGTGCTATATTACTCTCGCCTCATACCTAGTTTTAGAAAGCAATTGTCAAAACATGTATGTACTAGTAGATGAAAAAATTTATCTTCATCTCAAAAATCTTGCTCTATTAAAATATATTTCCGACTCCTTCCATCTTTTGTATAATATAGAGTTTTAGTATAGTCTTGCTATTTTTATAAGATACATTTAAAGCATCAATGTCTGAAATTTTAACCATCTTTTTTTAATTTTCCCCATTAATTATATACTATATCACTACATTAATTATCTCTGACACAAAATTAAATCTTTTTACTACTCATTCAATATCTCTCTATACAAATAAAGGTCTTTTAGAAAGTTAAAATGTTTTTTACATATTTATCTCCTTTTACCAAATTTAACTAATTTTTTTTATCTATGTATTATATTTAGGAAGAAAAGAGGTAATTAATAAGCTAAATTTTACTTCCTATGGCCCTTCCTAAGGAAGGGCCATAGGAAGTGTGTCATAGTATATGGGCTACTCTCTCCTAGGAGCACATTCCACCGCTGTCTTACGAGACAACGGACTCTTATTGGTACTTGTGCTCTGGGTTAAAGGTTAAGTTCCTCGCTTTGGCTACTAGCTCAAGCTTTTAGCTCAGTGGTAGAGAGCTTGATCCTAATGCTTATGGTATCAGAGCCAGAGGTCCCGCGTTCAATCCCAAAGTGGGTGAAAACAAAGGGGATGGAGAGTAGTATGGGTTGCTATCTCATGGGGGCACGTGCCAGCCTTGCCTTAGGGGACAATGGACAAATGGCTATGGTGCACATGGGTTAAAGGTTAAGTGCCTCGCCTTAGCTACCAGCTTAAGCTTTTAGCTCAGTGATAGAGAGCCTGATCCTGACTCTTATAGTATCAGAGCGAAAGGTCCTGTGTTGAGCTTGATCCTAAGGCTTATGGTATCATCAAAGCCAGCTTAAGCTTTTAGCTCAGTGATAGAAAGCCTAATCCTAATTCTTATAGTATCAGAGCCAAAGGTCCCGTGTTGAGCTTGATCCTAAGGCTTATGGTATCATCAGAGCCAGAGGTCCCATGTTTGATCCCAAGGGTGGGTGAAAAACAAAGGGGTGGGAGAGTAGTATGAGCTGCTCTCTTGTGGGGGCACATGCCACCCCTACCTTACAAGACAACGGACTTTTGTTGGTACTGGTGCTCATAGGTTAAAGGTTAAGTTCCTAGCCTTGGCTACCAGCTTAAGCTTTTAGTTCAGTGGTAGAGAGCTTAGTCCTAACGCTTATGTGTATACATACTTCCTATAGCCCTTCCTTAGGAAGCGCCATAGGAAGTGACACACACATTTTTAATGACACTTTCTATGGAAGCACCATAGGAAGTATTTTTTTAAAAAAAAAATAATTTTACGTAATAAATTAAATATAAAAGATGGTGTAATATATACTGGGTAATATGTTCATCTTTAACTGCTTTTGTTGATGAGGCTTATTTGAGTTTTTGTCCTTCATTGTTATGTATCCAAGTTTTGTAAACTTGGCTATTATAGCATTTTGGTTAAATATCACTAAGAAAAAATGATGATATTTAAGTTTACAAAAGTTGACTTTATTTCACTTTATCATTGTGGGTTTGAAACTTAAGGTGTTTACTGTCTTTAAGCTAGTTTCTTTTCTTCCTTTTGTTTTTCATGAAGATTGGGACGTGGAATCATCTATTGCCAAATCTTCCTTTTGTTAAAAACAAAATCATGGAAAGCAATGGCGCTTGTAGTGCTTCCCTACCTGCCAATTTTTAAATTTTTTTTAAAAAAACTAAAGGGAAGTAAGCTTCATCTCTTCTCTCAAACTGCCAAGCAAAGCCATATTTTAATGTATACAATAGAGATTATCACAAAGAATAACTTACAATGGCTTTGCTTAAACAATCTTCTCTCTTGTTTTTACTACCTCTCATGCTCCTTTCCTCCTACGTCGAGAGGTCCTCTGCTGCCAGAATTATTGTTTACTGGGGCCAAAACGGCAACGAAGGCTCCCTTGTTGACGCCTGCAACATCGGCAACTCACCAGTAGAAAAATGACTTTTAAGACCGGTTAAAAATGACTTTTTAGACCGGTTCTGTATTAGGTCTTGATACAGCCGGTCTAAAAAGTCTGTTATTTTTTAGACCGGTTGTTAGAACCGGTCTTAAAAGTCAAACTTTTAAGACCTGTTGTACCCACAACCGGTCTAAAACTCCACATTTTAGACCGGTTGTGGGAGCAACCGGTCTTAAATATGAGACATTTAAGACCGGTTGTGGGAGCAACAGGTCTTAAATATGAGACATTTAAGACCGGTTGTACCACAACTGGTCTTAAAGATGAGACATTTAAGACCAGCTGTGGGAGCAACCGGTCTTAAATGTCTCATATTTAAGACCGGTTGTTCCCACAACCGGTCTTAAAGTACTTTTTAAGACCGGTTGTGACTACAACCGGTCTTAAAGCTTCATTTTTTTTAAAACGTCCCTTTTATTATATGTACACGCACAGAATGCTCCAATTTTTTAGCAATACATAACAATCACCATCCCATCTTTCCCATGCATTCATTGAACTCGCCTAGTTATGGGTGGAAAAATACCAAACTAAGATTAAGAAATGTCATAAAACACACATCACGTGTGTGTGTGTTATGGTAAGTCACTAAAATTTTCAGCATTTCCAAATCTCATCTCAGAAAGTTCAAACTATTTTGTGATTTTGCAGAAGTGCAGGCAAAGCCATTGAAGCAGAAGAACAACTAAGCGCAAAGTATAGTAATCAACAAGTTTGCATACAAAACTGCAAATTCTAGTCAACTAAAGGCTTATTACTAAACACCTTAATAACATGAGTCCAGCGTTTCTCGTCCTCCCACAAAATCCACCTGCAAGAATCATATACTTGTAAGCAATTTGATAGACAGAAATTTCTCTGAACTTAATCACTCATACATATACAACACCTCAACATTCTCCATATAATCTCCAATCACATCCCTATATATAAGCTAGGTATATGCAATTAACAATCACCAAATGACAACAGTAAAACAAAACCTGATTCATTCATACCATAACTAGAACAACATCAGACCAGCGTTATCATAATAAATTACAATAATGTACAATGAACTTTGGATTCAAAAACTCACTATTTTTGTAATAGCTCATGGATGAATTCAGCACAACATGTGCGAATGAAATCAATATCTTCTTCAGGAAAGGGATCAGCAAGATCAAACATCTGTAACACCAAAACCAGACGAAACATTGACTTAGTAACTTAAAAACAATAAAGTAATTAAAACAAAAGTTTAGAAATATAAATTTACCTCTTGAGTAAAATCAGTCGTGCCTAGAGTGATAATATTGTAAATGTGTCTCAAAACATAAAAACCACATAAGTTGGACCCCTTTGGTTGCCGACGGCTCTGAGAAAAAACATGATATCATTAAAACAAATATAAAGGCATGTCTTATTACATTCTTTAAACAAATCCATATGTACTAACCTTTGGCATGATCCATGTAGGGTCCTTTAAGTCACGAACATGCTTACCACAAGCACTGTGTAGGAATGTCCGCATAGCCCTATGATCATCACAATGACAAAGGTTATTGGTTTTACACAAATTCCATAAACTTTGCATACAAAAGGTAAGAATGCAAGAAAACTAACGAATTAATGGTCTTTTTCAAATCATTCCCTGGTTTGAAGTGGAGGGAACATAAGAGGATGACAGTGTAACTACTCTTGCATAGAAGAAGCAACTGCCAATGATCACTGAAAAAAATAGAAGAATATTAATAAGCAAACATAAAACATTATATAAATTATAAACTATCAATTTGTTTCTTACCTATGCACATATGGAGCCAAGAAACACTCGGTTCCAGTTTCACTAAGCCTCTGTGACAAGTATGTATGTCTAGTAGCAGCAGTGGTCCCTTTCTCTTAGATGTGATGGGGGCATAAGAATCCAAATTTTTCGCTTTTGCTAGAGGAGACCAACCTACGATGCATGTACCTACAATAACGCAAGCACATAAATAAAAGGTAAACGGTGAAACTTTTAAAATATTTACTTTGAATTGCAGAAGCTACTTACATTAAGAACAATTGGACAATCCCAATCGTAAGATTTTGTCCAGGAGCTACCAGGGACATCAAATCATCCCTCTCAAGATAGCATGTCACTCCTGACTGTCCAACAACTGAATCCGTAGGCCACTCTCTTGTTTTGAAGGATGTATCATATGCCATCAGAATCACTTGCTGCATGATATTCAATGGAGGCTGTGAAACTTCTTGCTGAGTGAAGGGAGCTGGACTTGGTGGGGCTTTGATCGGACTTGGTGGTGGGCCTTTGATCGGACTATCCTCGGCTCGACCAGAAACAAGGTTCGTTGGCCACAAGATGAATGTGCCCAAGACATCGCTAACGACCTTAAATTCATCAGAAGGGATAGGGACAGGTGCATCCGCAATAATCACCTCGTCAACTGACACCCGGACTTGATCACCTTCCATTTGTCGGTGGTGGACAGTTGATCCCAGGTTATGCACACTACCCCGTGCAACTAACCGTCTCAGAGGATCCTCGACAAAAAGATCACAAAGCCCAGTAATTTGCGGGTTAGGACCCTCTGATGACTGCCCGATGTTGCAACAACTACCTTTAGTGCTCTGCTTATTAGGATCAATCGATTGTGGCTGGGTAGCACTGGTATCTTGTCTTGAGCTCATAAACACTATCATTTCCTCTTTCATCTTGCTCAACCGGGTCTCTAAAAGTGCATCAAAAGATGCTTCAGCCTCGACCTTTGCTTCTGCTCTTGTAATGGCCAACATATTCTCCAATTCCTCCCTAGTCACGATGTTTGAGGAATAGTGTACGAGGGCTCCAAAGTAATCCCGTATCCCTACCCCTCCTCCAACTCCCCTGACACGGCCTGGATGCTCGTGTTTGCCAGTAGCAACTGTGAGGATGTCATTCCTGCCCTCCGACTTAAAAGATCCCTCAGCTTGTTGTTTTCTAAGTTCATCCTGTAACATAATACAAAATAACAAACGTAAGTAATAATGTACGTTTCTTATGTAATTAATTACAATAACGTTATATACTTACAATTCTTTCACCAACCATACGAGATTGTTCACTCGTATAAGTCCCACTCCTCTTTTGGTGGGCAAATTGCCATTTTTCTTCTCGACGAATCGGAGATGGCGAGAAAGAAGAACAGAAGGATCGGATTGAGATGCTTCGTCCAATCTCTTCCGTTTGGCCGCCAACAAGTCTCTTTCAGCCTTTGCATAACCCCCACGAGACATTGTATGAGGGCAATCATTCTTTCTACCACTCTCTTGTGCTTTTTGCCTTTTTGCCTGCGAATAACAAATAATACAAAAGGAAAGTGTTATAATCAATTAAGATAATTGCTAAGTAAATAAAATAAAAAATAAGTCAACTAACCAAAGATTCAGGAGTAGTCCGAAGCCTAACAAATTCTTCCCAAGTCGCTTGATCAAGAAATGTATACGTGCTGCACGGATTAGGACGAGGCTGACCATCTTGCACCTCAATATGAATGTAATTGTTGGTCAGACTTGTCTTAAACTTGCTCCAGCGCTCATAACAATACGTCATCGTCTTGTTGTACAAGATCTCACTCTGAGGAACGTCGTAGGTGAGCTGAAATGCATGCATTGAAGGAGTAAGTGACAAATGAAGTGACATTTGATAATAATTAATTACATACAGAAGATAATTGTATACCTGAATAGTGTCCCAAATATGCTGCTTCACCTTTGGATCGACATTTCTCCACTCCTCTATCAAGATGCTCGGCTTGTTACGTGCAAGGAGGCCGATGAAACTCCTATATCGTTGTGCATTAGGCCCGATTGGTTTCCAATGTCTATCAAACTCAATCGGTATCTTTTGGCCTGCACTCCAACTGAGGGAAACATCTGTCAACCGTGTGGCACGTCTACCCCTCCGTACAGACTGGCTACTGCGCTCACTACGACCCTGGCTCGGAGCATTGCTAGGCTCGCCCTGGTTAACACTATATGGCTGACTCTGCTGAGCACTAGGTGACTGACCCAGAGGTGGAGGAGGTGGCTGATCCTCTGCACTAGGACGCTGGGGATCCGTCATTTTCCTGTAACGACAACAAAGAAAGATAAATCCTAAGCTATGACATGTGAAGACTATATCGATAAAATAACTAAACATATTCTTCAGATAATAATCATAATCATAATTACTTTAGTTAGTTAAGGTCAAAGTAGTATAATAAAGAGATATCCTCCCATATTCCCTCGTGATGATCATTTCTTGTGCCGTGCGCATTATCTGCTTCATCTTCTTCGTTCAGTTCTGGTAGACCCCTGGAAAAAGAAGGAGTCTCAAGAAGATCATAATTTGAGTGACTTTTCTCGTCAATATCAATGACCCTTTTTCCTTGGAGAGCTACAGACCACATTTTATTTGCCTGATCAGTGATATAGAACACTTGTTACGCCTGATCTGCCATAATGAAAGGTTCATCTCCAAAACTTCTACTATTCAGATCTACTAATGTCAATCCTAACCTATCGATCTTCACACCATTATTGACATCAACCCACTTGCATTTGAAAATGGGAAATCTAATTTTAACATAGTCAACCACCGAAATCTCTTCAATCACCCCATAATAAGGTATAGCAGCCAACGTAGGGTTCTTATCTTTCGAACTAGAGAAGTGCATAGATTCAGCCACTAATACAACACCACTGTTCTGGACGGTGCTCTTATCATCTAGGGACTTCGTGTAAAAGGTATAACCATTGATCACAAATGAAGTCCAACTTATGACATCAACTTCAGGACCACGTGCTAACCAATTTATTGTATCAGAAACACATTCTTCTCCATCAACCTTTTGTTTGAACCAATGTGCGAAAGTTCTGTTATGCTCCCTGATTAACCTTTGTTCACTCATTCGACTATTTTGTTTCCGTACAATTTCTTTATGGGCATCCATGTAATATTGAACTTCATCAACATTGTTCAAGATGTACAGGTGGACTTGTTGCAATTCATCAGCATCTATGCTCTTTACTGTTGCCCCGCGTCTACCCCCTTCTTGATCATGACGCTTAGGAAGGCCAATATGTCGTACATTTGACAAATACTGTTGACAAAATTCCATAGCTTCTTCAGAAACATATTTTTGAACAATAGATGCTTTAGGCCGATTGGGGTTCTTCACATACCCTTTTAGTATTTTCATAGTTCTTTCGATCGGGTACATCCACCGGAAATAGATAGGGCCACACAACTTTATCTCCCTCACTAGATGAACAACCAAGTGTACCATGATATCAAAAAAGGATGGAAGAAAAAGCTTCTCAAGCTGGCATAAGATAATGTATCCTTCATTTTCCAATTCCTCCAATCTTTCCGTGTCAATGACTTTACAACAAATGGCATTGAAGAAGAAACAAAGTCTAGTCAATATGTGTTGAAGATCATATTCGGCAATGCCTCGAATAGCTACTGGGAGTAGTTGTTGCATTAAGACATGACAATCATGAGACTTTAGCCCTATTAACTTCAAGTCTTTTATCGATACAAGCTTTTTAAAATTTGAACAATACCCTGAGGGAACTTTAGCGCCATGTAAACACTCACAAAAGCTTCTTTTCTCAACCTTAGACAAACTATGAGCAGCTGGAGGACAAAAAGTTCTATTACCGTATGGCCTTGGATGTAAATCTTCTCGTATTCCCATTTCTTGCAAGTCTAATCTTGCCTTCACGCCATCCTTAGAACTTCCCTGTATGTTGAACAGTGTCCCAACAATACTATCACATACGTTCTTCTCCACATGCATGAAATCAATACAGTGTCTGACGTCAAGATTGCGCCAATATGGAAGATCGAAGAAGACGGACCTTTTTTTCCATATATTTTTCTCATTTCTACTCTTTGATGACTTACCAAACATAGTATTGATATTTTTCACCTTTTCATAAATTTTCTCCCCAGTCAATGCCTCTGGAGCATCTTCAAACTCTTGGCCACCAAAAAAAGCTTTTTTTAATCTACGATAAGGGTGGTTTCGTCTTAGAAATCGCCTATGGCCAAGGTAAACCGTCTTTCTTCCATGTTGAAGTTGATGGTAGCATGTGCTTTCTTCACATATCGGACAAGCTTTGTGGCCTTTAACGCTATATCCTGACAAGTTCCCATATGCAGGGAAGTCATTTATAGTACAAAAGATCATTGCTCGCATATTAAAAGTCTCCTTCTTGTTCGCATCAAAAACATCGACACCTTTATCCCACAACTCTTTCAAGTCTTCGATCAAGGGTTGTAGGTAAACATCTATGTCATTTCCGGGTTGCTTTGGTCCCGAAATCAACATAGACAACATTATGTACTTTCGTTTCATACATAACAAAGGAGATAAGTTGTAAATTACCAACAGAACAGGCCATGAACTATGTATACTGCTTAGGCTACCATAAGGATTCATACCATCTGTGTAACCCCCTGCCGTAATTATATCCGAAATACGCAATTAAAGTGAAATAGAGACCAACAAGAAACCAATAACAATTTACAAACCCATCTACCAGACGGGGTTTTCACAATTACCTTTCGAAATCATTTATAAACTTGGTCTCATAATCACTTTTCGAATACAATTACTACGCGGAATATCACATTCATAATAAATCAGAGTACACAAAAATAATCCCGGCAATCCCAGTTTCCATATATTAACTCAAGCTTTATAGGGCACATTCGCCCATACAAGCCCTCATATGGGGATTACACAAATCTTTCTCATACATATACAAATATCCAACAACTCATTCCAAATACATAATCAAATATTCTCATTCAACATATAACCAAGTATACACTCCACAATATATACAACTCCAAATCCAAATACGAATATCCAAATATACATCCCAACTATGATAACCAACTACCAAAATCTATAACCCGAACGAGTCCCGTCGCCCTTGACTGCTTGCTCCATCCTCGATCCACCTACCCTGTACTCTTTCCACGTAAGCTCCAGCTCCGGCTGCTCACGATCAGGGCGAATATCAACCCTCTTCCTCTTTCCCAAACCAATTCCTTGATTCTTCATCTTTCCAAATTTCCTCAAGCCATCAAACACCTCCAATCAAGAATCTTTTTCTTTTCTCTTCCTTCCCTTTGTGCTTGGCGCCATGGAGAATGAAGGAGAGAGAGATGAGATGATGAAATGAAGATGATGTTCAGTTTTTTGAGATGCCACAACCGACTAAAAAGTGAGAGGAAGAGAGGAAAAGTAAGTTTGACACTTTGACCAATCCAAGGGCCCAAAACTTGCCAAGTGTCAACATCTTGCTCACTTTTCATGAGCTCACATAAGCTCACCCACATAAGATTCCACCCTTTGATCTATTACAAAAATCAATCTCAACCATTGATCTTGAAGTTACCAATGAGTTTCCTCTTCGGTAACTGACCAATTGGTCGGTAACTTTACCGTTTAGCCCCTGATTTCGGTAATTCTCATTGAATCACCACCAAACACTTCATATCCTTTCATTTAGCCACAATATGCGCCTTCCCTCTATTTTAAGTCAATTTTGATGTTAATCCATAATTGAGCTTAAATACAGGGTTTTGGCACTGCTCACAGCACATACGAATCACATCGGGTGCCAAATCACACCATGATCTCCAAAAGGGTTCATTTATCACTAATGACATCCACTTTTGGAGTCATTAACCCTTAATCACAATTTAGGATCCTGCTAAACCAGAGCTTAGCAGTCCACTAATCTCAGGCTTATTCTCTAGCCTCAAGTCTCAGAATTCGGGGTGTTACAATATGTGCTAAGCCCAAGCCTGAGATTCCTAGGTTCTTCACCGAAGCTAGGAAATAATTGATCAATTTTCTGCCATTGAGAAGAATCAGCTGGATGCCGAAGCTTTCCATCAGAAATCCGCTCATCTGCGTGCCATCTCAAATTTTTGGCATCAATTTCATTAGCAAACAGGCGCTTGAACCTTGGAATGATTGGAAGATACCACAACACTTTTGCAGGGCCCTTATTTGATTTATACCTCGGAGTTTCACATATCGGACATTGCTCCTTCTCTTCATGATCTTTTCTATACAATATGCAATCATTAGGGCAAGCATGGATCTTTTTATACTGCATCCCTAGTGGACACAGTATTTTCTTAGCATCATAGTATCGACAAGGCAACACATTATCATCAGGAAGCATATCTTTAAAGGCCTCAAGCGTTTCTGAAAAACTCTTGTCGCTCCATCCATGCCGTGCTTTCAAGCTTACCAATTTCAATACAGCATTCAGCAACTGGTATTTTTTACACCCCGGGTACAACGGCTTCCCAGCATCACTGCACATATTACCATATGCATGTGATTGTTCAAAAGCCTCTTCTCCTACATCACGAATAATGTCCTCTATCCGATCATCCATATCCGTGTCATTATCATTACAAGTCACTTCCCCCTGTTGAGATGCACTTGGCATTTCTAATTGTTCACCATGCCATACCCATACTACATACGTCTTACAAAACCCTTCACAAATTAAATGTGTATATATATCTGCAGCACTTAATCGCTTCTCATTCAAACATTTTACACAAGGGCAATAAAACATCCCACTATCATCATCGGCATTTCTTTTTGCAAAGTCTAAAAAACCCTTGACCCCAACATCATATTCAACACTCGTCCGTTTAGCTTGTATCCAAATACGATCCATATATTCTAACACCTTTTTTTTGTTTTGTACTTTTTCCCTGGAAAAGGTAGGAGAATGATGAGAGAATGCAATCATTACACCCAAGTACATAGTGTAACTAGAAGTAAACAAAGAATATCATGATTTAGAGTAGCGTGTGAGGAAAAAATGGAATGAGGGAAAGTGGAATGGAGAAGGAGTGAGGGAATGATAAATGGAGGTGGAAAGAGGAAGCAAAGAATGCGCGTTCGTCAGAGAAAGTGACTTGGATATATATTCTTTTAATGTCTAACGCCTGCATACGCTAGATCCATTATTATATTGTTTGTCCCTGGATATATTTTTTAGGGTGACTTTGGTCCTTCGACTAATAATATCCAAGCAATACCGTTGGAAACCAATAGAAGGTAACTAGTTAAACATAGCAAAAAGAACTATAAGTGGAGGGATTTATGTTGAGGCTCAGTACTGGTGATGCTCTGAGTGCTGAAATTTGGGGTTGCCTTATGGGCATGAAAAGAGTTTGGGATGGGGGGTTCAGAGAAGTGTTGATTAGGTGCGACTCCTACGAGGTTATCGACCTACTTCAAAATGAGATCCCAGATATGCATGAAAAATGGTAGCTGCTTACAGAGACTGAAGTGATCTCAGGGCCTTCATTTTTTATCTTTGATTTTTAAAGCAAAGCATAAGTGATCTCGGGGCCTTCATTTTTGAATGAAGATGGAGATGGTATCATCATGGAAGAATTTAAAATGCAATCTCCTTCCATCCCTCTTAGTTGGCTAATCGGCAGTACAAAGGTCCTCTCGAACTCTAACGAATAATATTCCAGCCCCTATATGGATAAATATCCGGGATGGTCACACCCACACCCTCACAAAATCAAGTTAATTGCTTCTAAGCAATATGAATAAATGACTACATTCCTATAGACTCTATTTCAACATAGATGAAGATCTAAGTTAAAGGCTTACTATATTAGAGAATATTAAAAAACCATCTATTAATTTGAAAACACCTTAAATGACAGATAAAAAGAGCCATATCAATATGGATTGACATTTAGTTAATCCAACCTATAGCCTTTTCCTTTTTTTAAAAAATTTTTTTATACTGCATTTTTAAAACTTTTTTTAAACAATATACTGAATTTTTTTACACAAACCTAAACCATAAAAAAATTAAGGCTAAAGTATACATTTGATCATTTATGTTCATATTAAAGTTCATTTAGTCCTTTAAGTTTAAAAAGTGCATTTTTAGTCTTTCACTCCTAACGTCGTTAGTCTAATATAACAGAAAATGATAACTCATCAAGTTATATTATTTTAATCCTTACTGGCTGACACATCAACTCAAATTTTCTTTAACAAACTCATTTTAACTAAAATAACAATATTAATGAATGACTAACGTCTAAGTCATGAGGGATAACATGACAAGACATTTAGCAATTTTTTTAAAAAATTAAAAACAAACTAACCCATCACGGGTTGGGCCCATATGGGTTTGAACCAAAAAGACCGGCATCAAAACAGTCCTTGTGTTTCACAACCCAACCCACCAAGTTTTTCAGATTGGGCGGGTTTGACCCACGGGTTAAACCCCTTTTACCAGCTCTAATTAGTATACACCATGACCTACGATTTTTAATATAAGATCCATTTTATAATTATTTTTTTTATTAAAATAGATCTTATATTAAAAATTAGAGGTAGTGAATAGTTAATGTACCCTTCCCTCCAAGGATCTTAGATCTAAATCTTGTGCCCGCCTTGTTTCTTTTCATAAAAAAAAACTAAAAAAAAAAAGCTTCCTATGTAAAAGCAGGAAACCAAATTTTGGCTTCCTCCTTTCATCACCCTTTAATGCTATCACTACATCTTTCTGACCTTGGGTTTTTACTGAATGGGGATTGCCTTGCCCTGGCGAAAATCAGTATTTCCGTACAAATTTACGAATTCTCCAATAACAAAATGCGCCCACTAACCTTCTGCCTAAGTTCACACGAGAACTAAGCATGTTATCAAGCACATTATCATTACTACTACCATTGTTATCTTCATTCTTGCTTAAAACAAAGTGTCAGTAACTCAATAAGTACAAGATAAAACCCAAATCACAAATCCTGTGTTCTATAAAAATGATGCGCTTTCTAATTCACCGTTCACACATATTGAATACCCCACATCACAAAATTCTTTACTGTGCATTAATGTGTACCCAGAACAACCCGATTAATTAACAAACTATAATACAAACTATAAACCCAAGCTCAGTCTATCTAACCACAGAGTCATGCACAAGAGATATTTTATTTAAAACAGGAAGTGCCATAATTGAAATTCCATTACAGTGGCAAGTATTTTTGAGGGGTAAATGTAGATCGAGGAAGCATACCTCAAACAAGCGATGAACAGCGACCCAACAGCAGTGAATGACGGACGGAGCTAGAAAACCAGGACCAAACGAAGACGACGACCCAACAGCGACAACAATTAGCAGCGACCTGCCGGATTCGATCGTTCCGATTAGATCAGGTAAGGGGGAGTTGAGCACTGAGAAGAGAAATGATGATTGGGATGAAAAATTTCAAAAATGGAGATGGCGCGCGGCAGGGGTTGGGTGGAAATATTTGGGGAACTTTTTAAGACCGGTTAAGTAGACTAACCGGTCTTAAATGAAGCTTTTTAAGACTGGTTGTCTAACAACCGGTCTTAAAATCACCTTTTAAGACCGGTTGTTAGAGAACCGGTCTTAAAAAGCTTCATTTAAGACCAGTTCTCTAGCAACCGGTCTTAAAAAGCAAATTTTTAAGACCGGTTGTCAGACAACCAGTCTTAAAAAGCTAAATTTTAAGACCGGTTGTTAGACAACCGGTCTTAAAAAGCTTCATTTAAGACCGGTTCTCTAGCAACCGGTCTAAATTTTATGTTTAGACCGGTTAAACATAATAACCGGTCTCCCAAATTCTTTATAATTACGTAAATGCCACCGCGCATTTCTTTTAAACCTCATTTACTACAACCGGTTTAAATGTGCCGGTCTAAATCACCTATTTTGTACTAGTGACTACCAATTTGTTAACATAGGTTTCTTGTCCATCTTTGGCAATGGCTAAACACCACAACTGAACCTTGCCGGCCACTGTGACGGCACTGCCAGCACCTATACCAGCACAAGCGATGACATCAAAACCTGCCAATCCAATGGCATGAAAGTGCTTCTCTCCCTCGGCGGTGGCGCTGGATCCTACTCTCTTAACTCCACCGACGAGGCCAAGCAACTTGCTGATTACATTTGGAACAACTTCCTTGGAGGATGTTCCAGCTCACGGCCCCCTAGGTGACGCCATTTTGGATGGCATTGTCTTTGACATCGAGACCGATGATAATACACAACACTGGGCTGACCTGGCCGGAGCTCCAAAGGGCTTCAACCAGCAGCTGATCCTCTCCGCCGCGCCACAATGTCCTTCTCTAAACTCTTGTCCCTTGAGTAATGCAATCAGCACCGGTTTGTTTGACTACGTTTGGGTTCAGTTCTATAACAACCTTGATTGCATGTATAGCAACGAGAACACTAACAATCTTTTGAGTTCATGGAACCAATGGAACAATGTGCAAGCCGGAAAGGTGTTCTTATGGGTTCCACCATCTGAGGCGGCAGCCCCGAGTGGCGGGTTTATTCGAGCCGACGTGATGACTGCTCAGGTTCTTCCGAACATCAAGGGGTCTGCTAAGTATGGTGGAGTCATGATCTGGGACAGGTTCAACGATATCCAACACAGATATAGTGACGCCATTACACTACAAAAAAACAGGATATTAGAGACAGAATTTAGAGACGGAAATTCCGTCACTAATAATATTAGCGACGGAATTTTGTCACTAATATGTTAGCGACGGATTTGCGACGAAAAAAGTTCCGTCCCTAAAAAGGGTGTTACTAATTCTGTTAGCGACGGAATTCTGAATTCCGTCACTAATTTAGAGACGGATTAGCGACGGAAATTCCGTCTCTAATCTGAGACGGAAATTCCGTCTCTAAATTGAAATTCCGTCGCTAATTTTTTGAGACGGATTAGAGACGGAAATTCTGTCGCTAATGTTTGACACGGATTAGAGACGGAATTTCCGTCTCTAATGTTTGACACGGATTAGAGATGGAATTTCTGTCGCTAATTTTTGACACGGATTAGAGACAGAATTTCCGTCGTTAAGGCTGAGACGGATTTTATGTTCCGTCGCTAATGTGCAACGAAAATTGTCAAGATTAGTGACGGAAATTCCGTCGCTAATCCGTCACAAATTGA
The DNA here is from genome assembly GCA_963242795.1 of Inga leiocalycina. Taxonomy (NCBI): domain Eukaryota; kingdom Viridiplantae; phylum Streptophyta; class Magnoliopsida; order Fabales; family Fabaceae; genus Inga; species Inga leiocalycina. The sequence continues at coordinate 25,082,222 of OY725326.1, read as the reverse complement.
AATTTTTTTAAAAAAAATAAATTTAATTTTGTGAATAAATTTTCAGAATTATTTTTTAATTTTTGTGCAATTTTTTTTTGTTATTTTGAATTTAACCGTTAAATTTTTTTTTAAAAAAATAAATTTAATTTTGTGAATAAATTTCTAGAATTATTTTTAAATTTTTGTGCAATATTTTTTTTGTTATTTTGAATTTAACCATTGACTTATAAAGATTAAAGAACTGAAAATGGAATTAAATTGATTGCAAATAAAGTCAAGTTCAAACCAAATTCTAAAACGATAGCAAGTTAGCAAACTACAAAGCAACAAAAGTGTAAAAATGTATATAATGTATCAAACAAACCACACAAATATTTAATGTAGTCAAACAACCTAATGACCACTATCAGCGTTATGAGCTTCAAGGTTTGAATTGTTGACAGCTCCAGAAAATTTTTGCTTAAGTGCTTCCAACCTAGTTAAGATAATTTCATTCTGTTGCTTAAGATTGTCATTCTACTGTCTAAGCTCTGTGACAACATTTTCAACATTGCAAGATTGAACTTATACTGTCAATCAAACGAGTATTTAATTACACATTCATATAATATATGTAGTAGTAATTATTTACATGTTTTTATGTATTATTTGAAATGGTAGAATACATTATTGCAATTTGTCACAAACTCAATATTTTATAAATAAAATCCTATGTTTTGCATAAAACTCAAAGAAACAAGTCGTGACATCTATACTTTGTAAATTATATCATGAGTTGTTATGAATTTTAACTTTTATATATTAGTGTTCTTTGTTCGTATTTTTTTTATTTTTATCTACATATTTCATAACTATATATAGCTTCCAAACAACTATTGTATTTTAATTTTGTTAAATAAATCATATTAGTAACACTGATAAATAAGTGTACGAATAAATTGATTAGCAGTTTAATTAATTTCAAGAAATTAGCACTATAATTATTCTTTATTCATTTATTATGTTAATTTCTAAAAGAGAGTAGTTCATATATTACTCCATTTTTTAGAGACGGATTAGAGACGGAATAATTCCGTCCCTAATTTCCGTCTCCAATTCGTCTCTGATTCCGTCGCTAAATTTTTAGAGACGGAAATTAGCGACGGAACCATTCCGTCTCTAAATTCCGTCTCTAATCCGTCTCGGATTTCCGTCTCTAAAATTTTAGAGACGGAATTTAGAGACAGAATGGTTCCGTCGCTAATTTCCGTCTCTGATTCCGTCTCTAAAATTTTAGAGACGGAAATTAGTGACGGAATGATTCCGTCTCTAAAATTTTAGAGACGGAATCATTCCGTCGCTAATTTCCATCTCTAATCCGTCTCTGATTCCGTCTCTAAATTTTTAAAGACGGAATTATTCCGTCTCTAAATTCCGTCTCTGATTCCGTCTCTAAATTTTTAGAGACGGAAATTAGCGACGGAATAATTTCGTCGCTAATTTCTGTCTCTAATCCGTTTCTGATTCCGTCTCTAAAATTAGTGACGGATTTATTAACGGTTTAGAGACGGAATAGCGACGGAATTAATTCCGTCACTAATTTCCGTCTCTAATTTCCTGTTTTTTTGTAGTGTATTAAGTGTTCCATATATCTAAAGAACTCATCATTAATTATGTGTTGGCGTTTGATTGTGTAGCAGTTTGGTAGGCTTGTTCCTACGTATTGAAAGCTGCTTTAGTTAAATAAAAACTTCTTTATGTAATAGACGAACGTAGAATTTGGAATAAATGATGTAATACATAAACTATTTTAACATTCATTTTTTACCATGTATATAAAAACATATATGTCTATATATATATACACAACAACCCGGCAATGAATCAACCAGCGAAGTAAAAAAGGCAATAATAATTAATTAAGTTCGTAAAGCATAAAGTAGATATTATGTCAATAATGCATGTTCTACCCACGGACTATTTGGCCAAAAAATGAACACCACTTTTCTTTTTTATTATGAGGTATTATGCAGGATAAAATCTATGATATGGCACAGCGCCAAGGAGAGCAGCGGTACCACAAAGACAATCGTCAAATTATGAGCACTTAGTTTGAAATTAAACTGATATTTTTTTGCCCAGTTGAAATTAAACTGATGAAATTATAGGTGCTAGCCAAATATTTATTTCATGATTTCATCCATGAAGTTCATTCTTTTATCCTTTTTTTGAACTTTGGTGTAAAGCGGTTCAATTTTTGGAATATCGTATTGTTCATCGAGATATCAATCTGATCTTCTGACATTAATAGATTTTTCATTTCAGTAAACATACATGGCCAAGCAACTAAGCTATTGCATCGTTTATGACATTTTCACGAATGCTTTTAGGTAATGCAATAACTGTATTGAACACTGACATATGGTTCAAAGATGGCCAAAATATCTGAACCCCAATGTTGACTTTTGTTTGTGTAAAATACCATAACTTCCCTTATATTTTTCCTAAATTACATGAACCTCCTATGTATTTTGCAAACATGGTCAAGATTATATTTAGCTTGTTCGCTTCTAAGAGACGTGACAAAGAGTCGGCGGTGGGCCGTACACCAGATGTTCAAACCAGCAACGATGTTATCCATGTGATCTCTGCAGGGCAGAGAGAATTAATGAGGCCCAAAAATTGCTGAATCCAAAATGCTCCTAATGAGGCCCAACTTCTGGGGAGTAGGACTGATGAAATTACAAATACTACAAGCCTATTAAAAATATATATGGTATATCATGTAAATGAGATATAATTTTTATATAAACAGATCAATATATCCATGTAATTATTTTTTTTAAAAAATCTTCAGCCTTCCTCTTCTATGTAACTTCCTTCTTCCACCAAGATTCACACCAAACCTCTGGCAATCAAAACCATGAAAAAAGCATAAAAAATCGAAACTATGGAGCAACAAAAATTATAGACAATATAAAAAGTACAAATCACATAAAACTAAAACAAATCTACAAAATTGAAGAAGCTTTCGGGGTCGACAAAGTTGTAGATCTAGAAAATTCAAAACTTGCCGGCAGTGGGAAGTTGCAGCTACGGAAAAGTCAAAGGCAAAGAAGATGAAGAAGCTGGAGAAGTCGAAGACAAAGAAGAATCATAGATTTGGACCAAAAAGTTGAAGATCCATTGAAGTCAAAGTCGAAGCCATCCAGTGATGGTGATGAAGTTGGAGAAGTCAAAGAAGAGAAAATGTGAGGAGGAGGTTGGGGCGACGCCAATCTTATGTGGTTGAAGATGAAGGTCAGCCATGGTTCGTCATTGGAAGCTAGGGGATGTGAGGAAGAAAACAAAGTGGAAGAAGGTCATTGGTGGGTGAAGTGGTGGAGAAGAAGGTCACTAGCGGAGGGTTGGGAGCCAAAAGGAGATGGTTGCTAAGGAGGTTGAAAGTGAAACACAGTGTGTGAAAATTGGGAGATGGAATTATAAAAATGAACATTTTTTTTTTTTGGAAACCAATTGATAGAATTAGTATATATCAATTGACTTCCACATGAAAATGAAATTTTTTTCAAATTCCATCATACCAAACAAAATATGCTCAATATATGGAATTGGCTTCCATTTCCATTTTCATGGACTCAATTCCATTGTTCCAAATGGAGCCTACGTCAAAAGAACATTAGACTGTTCAATGCTCCAACTTCTCTACTCCTATTTACAAGTCACTTCTAGTATGTTTTACATATGTTATGTAAAACTTTAAACATTATTAGCTCTGTCTTAGAACTTAATAACTTTTCAACTTTACCTCTATATAATATATACTATATCCCTAAAAGCAAAGTTAACATATTAATAAATAAAGAGTATATTTATGCTTTCATATAAAAAAATTAATGTTGTGACTTTAAAGTATGACCAAAATAAACTATCTCTCTATATCCTGTAAATAGAATCAGAAGAGTATTTCTTTAGGAATGGGACCCTTTAAGAGATTCTGGGACACTATTATGATTCTATGAATACTCGACAAGTTGCTAACCTGGGAGTATATAAAAGTGCTTGAGATTTGGGAATGATGAGAAGCTGAGATTTTCTTTCTTTTAGGTTTGCTGAGATTGCGAGGGTTGTTGGGTTTTATGCAAAGCTCTAGACTAGAGTGGCTGGTGTAGGCTCGAATAGGTTGAAGACTGTCACGCCCTTATTTTAATTTCACCTTTACCAGAGTATTCGCAGAAAATAATATGCGGTTCGATAGGCAACACAAGAATAGCATAACTATACTGATAATATCTGCATGATTACATAAATTCCCCAGAAGGGTTTATATATGATACTTACGATTAAGGTAGCCACACAAGGCTACTAGGGTGTCTAAACTCATCCCAGTGAAACGGAGACTTCTTCCCGTCTTCGTTCCACTACTGTAATCCCCTTGTACGGTTCTTTGCATTGTTGTTTGCATAACTTCCATCGTCTCCTGTCTAAATTGTTGGTAGGGGAGGGTGAGATTCGAAAGAATTTCAGTAGGAAAAAGGTACCATAATGCATGCATGATTGATGCTACGTGTATGACATGTTAGCTTTATCTAGATGTATGCCCTATAATGACATTTCTGCATGCTCAATGTTTCATACAACAAGACTATGGCCACAGTGAAAACAGAAACAGAGCTTCATTTATTCAAATATGCTCTACACAATCAACTAAAGCAATCACATACATTATTACACAAGCAAAGATATTAAATATATGCAAGTAAGGTAAGCCCCCTACCTTAACCCTTTTCCGCCTCGAAACGCGTGCCTCGATCTACATGCAAACAGCTCGAGGCTCCAAATTCGATCCTACAATGTCAAATGTGCTATTTAGACACTTCCATAGTATTTCTAGGGGTTATATGAGTCTATCTTGAAAAATTACTAAAATACCCCCGGGGACCCAACCCCATCATACCCGGTCCGGCTGTACTTTTCTCGAAATTCTAACCTGGGCTATCCTGACATATTTTCACCCAAGGAATCCATTTCTGAACTCGGAAATACCAAATTCACTACCAAAAGACAAAATTGCCCTTGGCAGCCCTTATTTCAGTGTTTTAGGGGCATTTTCGTAATTATGCTTTCTCGGCCTTTTCTGAAAAAGTGCCCAACTGTAACCCCATCTAATTTTCGCTCCTGAACTCAATGGAACCATCAAATAATTGAAAATCCAACTCTAAGACCCATTGACAATGCTGACCGAAATATATAGGTTTTAAGGGGAAAATTGGGGTTTTTCGGTTTCGGCTCCGTAAACGTGTTCCTTTCTACTCCTAACCACTTTATTGACTATTCCATTAGGTTACAACTACCAGTTAGTACCAATTTGGGCAGCATAACAGCCCCACATACCCATTTCCAAAAATTAAAACCAATGGCAATCCGGCGAAATTTCACCGATTAAATTGCCCACAGCAGCTAGAATAGTCAATACACAAGAGTTTGGAAGTTACCTCAAGCTCCCACTTGATTTTCCTTGACTTGGCTGAAAACCCTAGGTGTTTTAACACCAAAAGAGGAGCTTCCAAACCTTAAAGAACATAAAGGAGTAGCTTAGGATCGGAGTTATACGCGTTAGGAGCTAGATCGTCGGAAAAATCGGCTTACCTTGCGAGTTCTCTTCTCCTTTTCTCCCAAAACCCTCTCAACTCTTTTTCTTTATTTTGGTTGCAGAATGGCGTCGAAATGCTGTAGGAGGAAGATGATGTTTCTTTAATTATCTTATGTCTATGTCATTGCTTATGTCATCAACAACTTTCCATTTTCGGATTTTTCAGAAATTCTGGCAGATTTCTGCCCAAACTTTGAAAAATCATAACTAATTCTAGAAAAATCTAATTGAAGTGATTTCAAAAGCCTATAGAACCCTTAGTGAGTCTAGTTTCAAGGAAAAATATAGAATTTTGCTGAATGGAATCAAAAAATTCCCAGAATTTCATTCTTTGCATATTGGTCTAGAAATTTCACAGTTTTTCTGTACTGACTTCAAAAATTCATATCTTTTTGTATATATCTCTAATTGATTCATATAACCTATCAAATTAAAGCTTAGGATGTCTACTTTCATCCTGTAAAATTTCATAATTTTTGTCCATCATTTGGTCATACAAAATCATATGACAAACTCACTGCCTCATAGGCGATTTCACCGTAAGCATAATCACTTTCTTCAAAATTAACCATTTTATTTTATTTTATGCCCCAAAGATATAAGAATAATTAGAGAATAGATTTGGGACATCTACTAAACCAGGGCTTAGCAATCCACTTAATTTTGGCTTATTTCCAAGCCTCCAATCCCAAAATTCGGGGTATTACAAAGACGACTTTTAAAAGATCAACAACATGATCTAGGAAATTCTTACAGCTTCCTGTGAACAATGTTTCAGATAGACTAATTAAAGGTGACTTGAGCTTGGTCAATTTGTCTTCTTGTGGGTTCAGTCTTTAATCATTTCGATTCAAAATTTACTTATATTTTAATGAACGACCCTCTTTTTAATTTGTTTCACACCCTATATATATTAGAGCTCTGAGCAAAAATATATATATATATTAGAGCCTATCTAATTATCAAACAATAATAAATTGGTGTTAGTAAATGGAACAAAATGTAATGGAATGACAGAGAAAGGGATGTCTCCATTGATCTTCTTCTTCATTTCCTTACCATTTAATGCATCTACCATTAGATCAACTTTTAAAGGTTGAGATTTAGTACTATCTAAAAATATTATTATAACACTAAATATAAAAAAAAAAAATCTACTATGGTAAATAGAATAAATCTCGATCATTAAAACTTGACCTAATGGTGGAGACATTAAATGGAAACGAAATGGAAAGAGTGATCAATAAAGACATTCCTTCCCTTCCATGATAAACTATTAGTTGGATTTTCTTTTGTTTTAGGTTATATATTGATATGGAAAGGAAGAAAATTAAATTTATTTTTATATAGTTAATTAAATAAAAGCAAAATGAAGTAACAAAAATTACTCTATATCTTCTTTTCCCTCCCTGAGAACTTTCTTCTTATTTGCCATCCACAACAAAGGAAACTTGATGGAGCTAGAAAAGGGGCATTGTTGTCATTGCACAATGCAATCCTTAGGAATCTACTTCCTCCCATCATTAATATAAAATCTATTTACCTAATTTGATTAAATTAGGGAAGTTAGTTAAGTTAGTTCGAATTACATATTTTTTTCTAAAATATTATAATTATCTTCCTTAATTCTGCATCTCTACTTATTCGATTATTATTGAGAAAGCATCAATAGGGGTGAATTAAGAAATGATTAAAAAATATGAGAAATATGTCTTACATTAAAGACCAAGATCAACTCCCAAATTAGGTCTTACATTAAGAACTAGACTAGAGGGAGTAACTTTCCTTACTAAGTGTATATAGGATAAAACCAATGCAATGAGAATTATAGTTATATTATATATTAAAATTATATCCCAAAGAAATAGTTAATATCAAATAATGATAATAGTGATGTAATAAATATCATATAATCACACCAAACAAATCCAAAGGCAATTGGTGTGAAGCAAAAAGAAGGGATGCCAGCTAGCACACAATGGTTAGCATTTTATTAGGCCCCTCACATTTTACATTGGTTAGCATTTTATTAGGTATCATATTTTGCATTATTATCTCTTATAGCATTTTATTAGGTATCATATTTTGCATTACTATCTATGTGCACATACATAGATAGCTCAAGCTGTATAATTTATGCGACCGAAATAAACATGTACCTTTGGGGTCAAAGAGAAAAAAGCTATTTGACGGATAAAAGAAGAAAAAGGGAAGGAAGGGAACCGATTGATTGTCAAAAGAGCAAAAGAAGGAAACCATGTGATGGGACAATGACTCACTGTATATGCTTCCCAATTCATTTTGTATATTATTATAGTTGAGATTTAATATTTTATAATATTATTATTATATTTTTTATAAGTATAATATTATTATAACATTAAATACAAAAATACATATAAATAAATGTAAACTGTTAAAGTTATATGTTTGAATACTTCAACTCTGTAGACTCTTATTAACATATTTTATAATTTTTTTACTTTTTATCTTATGCACTTCTAAACTTTTTAGGTTAATTTTCAGTAGTTCAAACTTATTTTTATATCTTTTTGTTATATAAAATTATAATATATTGTTATAAAATGTTGAATCACAACCATTATAAGTTAATATAAGGGTAGCAATAGTAAATGAAGACAAAATAGAGAAGAAGGTAAACAGAGACACCCCTCTTTCAGGTTTTGACATGTTAATTGGAGTGAGTGAAGACTGTTGTTAGAATATTTTTGTATGAATGAGCTAGAATGAAAATTAATTAATGGGGAAAATCTGGTGACAGGTGCATGCTTGAAAAATTTATATTGGCGTAATAAAATTGTATGATGCGGATATATTTTACAGAATGCTGATATTTTTTTACAAAAACATCAAGTCCTTCTGACCAATAAAATTTTCACACGGGAACTTTTCAACTATTTTTCTGAATTCATGAACTGAAATAGTCTTTTTATTTTAATTCTACAAATATATGTAAATTATCGACAACGACAAAGAGTGTATGAAATATTTTCAATTTCTAATAAAAATTCTTATATTGGTTCTTCCCAAATTTGTTTCTCAATATGACGTGCTTTTAAAGTAATTTTTCACACAAATTTGTAACTGATTTTTTTGAAAATTCTTTTATGTTCACCAATGAAAAACTAGACAAATAAACACAAAATTAAGAACAAAATACATTAACAATAGTTTTATGATAATTATAAGAAAATATGAGAGATATGAATGATGTGGAAAATCATTCCGTGTTTGTCAAGTCCATATGTAAGATCATAGAATCCACATCAGGGAATGATGAGATATACCCATCTATTTTTAAAAAAATTTTCATTATTATTTTTTAAATATTGAGTTAGCTTGTTTTTAATAGTCCGAAGTATCGTTTTTAGTAATATTCAATACGTTAAATTAATTAATTTTTAATGCATCTAACACTATGGACTATTTTTCTCAGTAGTCTGCTGAGAAAAATACTTATAATGTTGGATACACTAAAAATTAATTAATTTGAGATACTAGGTGCTACTGAAAAAATATATTAGGATACTAGGTGATATTGAAAAAAATATTTCAAGATATTGGAATATACTAAAAATTAATTAATTTGGGATGTCAGATGGTGTTGAAAAAATACTTTAGATGGTTTGATGTACTAAAAGATAATTAATTTCTAATACTACCATAATGGGTGCTATCCAAGAAATATTTCTGGATACTAGATATACTAAAAATTAATTAATCTAAAATATTAGGTGCCAAAAATAATTCAGGTGCAACAAAAAAATTTAATCTAAATAAATAAGAATATATAAAAAAATTAAAAAAAGAGGCCTCACCCCCAAAGCATTGCCATTTTGAAGGATGGGCATGCCTTGCTCATAGATTCGCTAATTAGGGCATGTAGACCCATGATTATAAGCTTCAAAACTTAACTGAAATTGAGTTAAAATTATAGAAACTTGCATATTAATTTTTCTATTTATGAAATTTCTGGGATATTGTAGTACTAAAAATAGCAGTTTGGATCAACATTTTTTAATCATTAGATCAACATTCGTGAATGTTTCAAACTTAATCTTTTATAAAATTATTATTAAAATGTTAAATTATAAAAATAAAAATAACTAGAGCTGAGCAATGGGCTAAATGGGTCATCCGATGGTTTGGCCACCCAGTTATTTTTAAACTAGCTCATGCTTGTCATAAGCCTGCTCATGCCCGTGACAAATAGGCTAGGCTAAACCCGTATGGGCTGGCATTACTACAGAAAGCACTTTTTGCATCCTCTTTTAGGTCCTTTCTACATCCTTTTTTAGGAGGACGCCTATGTGAGCGATGTAGTACAATTTAGGAATAACGTCCGTTGAAAAAGGGGATGCTATAAGAGACCTACGGCTTCCCTTTTTGGAAACAGGTCACTTATGGCTTCTCTTTGTGGAAAAAGGGACGCTGTAAGTCCCTTTTTTTATGAACGTTGAAATTTTTTTTAAAAAAAGAATTTGTTTATAGTTTTCCCTGTCCAGTAATTAAACTCTATAGAAATAATATTGAACAATTCTTAATAAATCAAAATGTCCTTACAAATAGTAAGATAACATCCAGTACTAGCTAATTAAAGTGTTAACTCCTATTAATATTATAGACAACAATTACCACAAAGTGTCAAAAAGTTGTCCACTCAACTACTAACTAATCTAAAGTTAATTTTTTATCAATACAATACAACTAAAAAAATAATAGTTAACTTATCAAATGTCTTAAAATGAAATTGATATACTAAATGTCTTAAAATAGTTAGCATTGTATTAAAAAAAACATACATGCAACTGGAGGGAGGGCCAACGGTGTAGAGGGAGAGGGAGAGAGGGAGGAGCTTGGTGTTGGTGTGCCATTGAGGAGGGAGGAGCGACGACAGTGAGAGCTGAGGCAGGATCAACAGTGGTGGTGAGAGTGAGAGAGGAGTGATGGTGGTGAGACAGTGATTAGAGGGAGACCGATGGTAGCGGTGAGAGGGAGAGAGGAGCAACGAAGGTGAAAATGAGAGAGGAGTTCGTACACATGTGCGTGTTTTTTTTGGATCTAATATGGAATTTAAGGGCCCTTTCCGAGCTCCAAATTCAAAAGGGACACATGATTTTGTTGTCCCTTTTGGATTGGGATGCCTAAAGTGGTACTTTAAGTGTCTGAATTTTTATTTAGGACACCAAAAGTTAACTTTTGGTGTCATTTTTCATTAAAGGAACACCCAATATATCAAAATTCTCACACAAAATTACAAAAATCTTTAATTAATCCTTAATTGATAGTTGATAAAATCTTTACAGTAAGAGCAATTTGAAATATTATATTTAGAATTATAGCTTATATATAAAAGCTCTATATCATGATCATGATGATTCTAATTTATGAAACATGATCATAATATATGATCATTGATTTATGAGATATATATAATTATATCATTTAACTCACTTGTAAATTTGTCCTTTAGAATTACATTATCTCTTGTACTCAATTAAATATTATATATAATATTATATTATATATTATAATATGTATTATATATTTTGGCAAAATAAATATGATATATTTTATACTTAAAATAAATATTATATATACACAAACATAAATGGGTGGGCATGGACAATCCGAGGGTGTGCCTATAGCCCTTCCTATTTAGTGCACACGCCCACCCATTTAAATCAGCCTATTATGGGCCTTTATTGAGTGGACTAAAATAGCTAATTTTTCACTGGGCATGAGTAGGCTCACTGGGTCGTAGGTGACATGCTCAACCCTAAAAAGAACTAGGGAAAATGACATAAAAAGAATTTGGAAATTGGAAAGTCCCAAATTATGTTTGTTTTCTAGAATTAACAAGGTAATGACTAGATAAGCAATTCACAGCTCATTTTATGGGAAATGTCTAATTTGGGATTTTGCAATTTTTAGGTTCTTTTTCATCATTTTCCCAAATAACTAATTAAATATAATTTGGTAAATTTTGATATGAATCCTTCAATACTACAATAAAGAAAATAAAAATAATAATATTTTGTATAAAACTAAATCAAAACCATTCAAATGTTGATATAATGATTAGAAATGAAAGAGGAGGGAAGAGAATGAGAAGGGAAGAGGAGGGTCAGAACTGCTAAAAATAGATGCAATGTTATGGTGCATCCCCACATCTTATCATTATTAAAACCCTCCCACCCTCCATTTTTCCCTACTGGGAATCTAAAAGCAATCCCAAAGTTTGCAAATAATGATGGTGTTGAAGTCACAAAAGGCTGATTATTCCACTCTTCCGCTACTTCTAACATGATGCCAAATTATAATTGGTGTCTATGGATCACAATTTCTTGAGTGGTTTCATCCCTTCAGAAATAGGAAAGTTAACTACTCTAAAGGAGCTTATAATTGGCGTGAATATTGAATAATCTTACTGGGCAAATACCCAAAGAAATTGGGAACTTGAGGAATTTAGGAATTTTAGCCCTAAACACAAATCATATATATGGTCTTATTCCTCAAGAAATCGGAATCTTGAGTAATCTCATAAAATTATACTTGTCTGAAAACTATTTCTTAACTTGATGAGGTTGGATAATACTTCAAGATATTTCAGATTATTTAGATTAATTATTATTTTATTATGTTTGATTTTATTATTTAATATTTATTATATCTTAATATTAGATATGGATATTATATCTTAGTTATTTTGATTTGATTAAATTAGATTCTAGGGTTATGGTTACACTACTACAAAAAAGTAATGTTGTGGCGCTTATAATTGCATTAACTGTGGCGCTAGAGAAGTGCCACATATCTTAGCGCCACTAAAAAAAGCTGTGGCGCTTGGAAGCGCCACAACATTTTAATTTTTTTTTTTTAAAAAAATACCCTCCTGTGGCGCTTGCTCAGCAAGCGCCACAGAAGGGTCCCTTTTTTTTTTTTCTTCTTCTTCTTCTTCTTTTTTCTTCTTGTGACCCTTTTTTATGCTTCCTGATTGTGAAGTTTTATATAAAATGAGTGGCTTTCGTGTTTATCATCTCCACAAATTGTCAATCTTTCTATTTTATATTTAAACCTATTTTATATATATATATATATATATATATATATATATATATATTTTTTTTTTTTCACATTTAAAATTCAAGTTCCATCCCCAACAATAATGTTCTTACATTAATACTCTCCAAAGCTAACAAAAAAAATATCACAATATAAGAACTTGATATGTGAACACAGTACATCAACAACTAATTAAGTAAATTAAAATATTACTAAAAAACGCAAGCTTGTCGGCAAAAAAATTTAAACAAAGCAAAAAGGCAAACGAAACAAACTAGGTTTTCATTCTTTCCTATTAAATTAGGAACAAAAAGGCAAACGTTATATTACGGTTTATCTTGACTAAAAAAAAAATTAAACAAAGCAAGCTAGAATGAAATAGTCTTCTTCTTACAAATCTATTAATTGACCAGCGCAGGGAGTGGGAGACCACATTGGTGATGCTAGCTTGAGTGACGAGTGAGCGTATGGGTGTGTTTTTTAGTGTGAAGATGAGAGGAAATGGAGGGAGGGGGCCGACGGATCCACTAAGAAGATGAGAAAGGGAAAGTAGTTTAATAGAGGAGAGAGTAGTTAAATAATTAAAGTGGAGTAGTAATCAAAAAGAGAAGGAATGGGGGGCGAACACAGGACCACTACGCGGGAAATGAAATAATTAAGAGATACACTATAAATTTGAATTTTTTTTTTTAAAAAAAAATGGGCAAGTGTGGCGCCTAAATAATTAGGCGCCACACATTGCCTTTTGTTCAGCTGTGGCGCCTAAGCATTAGGCGCCACAGCTGAACTTGAAATGGACATGGGTGGCGCCTATTTATTTAGGCGCCACACATGTCTATTTAAAATAATAATAATAATAATAATAATAATAATGCTGCAGCTGTGGCGCTTGGTGGGTTAGGCGCCACAGCTGCTTTCAAGGCCCCATGTGTGGCGCCTGCGTAGGCAAGCGCCACACTAGGCCTCCTCAATTGTGTCACTTAATCTATTAGGCGCCACAGCTGGTACCCAAAATTAAAAAAAAAATTATAAAGGTAAAAAAAAAAAAAAAAAGAGAAGCTGTGGCACTTGTTTAAAGAAGTGCCACAAAATGTGCGCCACCTTTTACCCTTTTTGTAGTAGTGTTAGTTTTAAGTTTGCCTATATAAAGGCTCATATATACTTTTTTTCATTTAAGGATTCAATAATATTTCAGAGGTTCTTGTTTTACCTCCGCATTCAACAACATAAACAAATTGGAATTTTTTCAGGGAAAAAAACAAAAAAATGAACTTTGAAATTGTAAAATCCTAAATTAGGTTTGTTATCAAGAGTTGATAAGGGAATGACGAAACTTGATACGCAATTTATAACTTATTTTTTGAAAAAAAAATATCTAATTTAAAATTTTGCAATTTCAAAGTTCGTTTTCAGTTTTTTTTCCCCTAATTCTTTACCTCTATACAAATACTCCCTCTAGTCGTTATTATAAGACACCAACTAATAAATATTCTTAGTCCTTTTTATAAGATATATAAGATACTTGCTTGTTTCCAATAAGCATTAAATATTTTTTTCCATATTTGCCCATATTTAATAAGAATAGTAGGAGAGAGTAATTGTTAACACCCTTTTTCCATTTCGATAATCGAAGAGTAATAAAGATGGAATTCAATGGGTATACAGAAAAGTATAATTGTACCAATAAAAATATTCGTTTACGATACAGATATCGTTTTTCCACGGAAAACAAAAAATTACAGCGGAAATTTAATATTTACAAATTTCTTCAAAATATCAAAACATAGACTAGATTATAACTATGTTTTTTACCTTGCCTCGAGACACGTGCCGCTCACTTTCCAATGTCAATGTCCTTGCCCTTTGCCCCACTGGTACCAGGTATTTGTTTAAAAATAGTGTGAGATTCCGAAAAATCCCCGTAGAGACATGATATCGTTTATAAATAATGCGAAAAGTAAATATGACATACGCCAAGATATGCACAAATTAATGAACAATATAAACACATCATCATCATGTATATATGAGTAGGGCCTAGTTCCACAATCTACACTGATTGGTCATCCGCCAACTCCCAGTGTAAGTGCACACTGGCACTAACAGCTTTTCTTTAGGCAATTCATGTTAATTAATAAAGTGCATTTACAAACAATGGCATTCACACAATTATATAACTATAGCATAATGTATGAAGGATAATGTCCCTACCTCAACCCTTTATAATTCCTTTTTCTGGTGTGTCTCGTAACGCGTGTCGTTCCAGCTTTTGAATCAGTCCTAAAATATTAAATGTACCGGAAATATGTCATAACCTATCCAAGTATCATTTTAGACTCTTTCATAGTGTTTCTTGTAGTTATATTAGTCTATGATGCAAATTTCCCAAAATGCCCCCGGGACCCCGCCCCAGCCCCGCCGTACCCGGCTCGATGGCACGTTTTTCCAAAATTTTGACTAAGGCTATTTTAACTTATTTTCACCCAAGGAATCTATTTCCTGACTCAAAATTACCAAATTCACTGTCAAATTATGAAAATACCCTTGACAGCCCCTATTTAGAGATTTCAGTGGCGTTTTCGTAATTATACTTTTTCGGTCTCTACCGAAAAAGTGCCCAACTGTAACCCCACCTATTTTTGTCCACTGAATCCAATGAAACCATTTGTTTTATGAAAATCCAAATCCTACTACCAGTTCTGTTGCTGGCCAAAAATATTAGAGAAAAATGGAAAACTAAAGTTGTGTTTTAGCTCCCAAAACTTGTACTTTTCCACTTCTAATCCTTGATTAACTCACTTAAACACTTCTTAATCATGATTTAAAGGATTTTGGGCAGCATAACCCCTTAGGGTTATGGCTTTTCTAATTTTTACAACTCAACCCAAAAATCATAAAAACCAAACAACAATTACCAACAACAACTCAAGAGTTACCATCTTTGGCTTCTTGATTTCCTCTTACTCTAGGCTCCTCCTCCCTCTCTTCTTGATCTCAAAGTGTGTCTTTACCACCATAAATTCTTGAGAAGCAAGAGTTTAGAGAAGGATTATAAAGAAACGCCATAAGAATAATCAAAGAAACCATACTTACATTAGTTTCTTTCTTCCTCTTGCTCTCTGACTCTCCCAAGAACTCACAAACTCACTCTATCTCTTTTTGTAATTGGTTGGCCAAAATGATGCTTGGAAGAGGAGGGAGTAAGTGTTTTATTATTTTGTCTCTTGTTGCCTCATAGCCCTTGATTTAATCAATGGCTCCTAATGTGACACTTGTCACAATACCCTTCTTCCTCATAATTTCTTCATTGACTTGCCACTAATTGAATCATTGGTCTTTCCCTTTCTTGCTCTTCAAATTTCAGTCCCTCTCCCTTTCTTTTCTCCCACTAGCCCATGCTTCTTTCTCTATGTCCATACTCTTCCATGCAATCATATCTTTCCTCTTCTAAGCACTCAAGTGTTTCACTCCTTCACTCAAGCTTCTCCTCTCATTCTTACACTCAACATTTAATCTACCAACTCACTCAACCATTGTCATCATTTCGTTCTTCTTGCGGCATGTGATCATGTATTTAATATTTTTCCCTTTTTCTTTCATGCATGGACGAAATTAGAAGAGAAGAAGAGGAGGAAATTTTGCATTTCATTAGTCTCATAATTCACATAATTGAATTATGTATAATCCCCCTTAATTTCCCAATTCTTGATTTATTCCACCAAGAATAATCTCATTATGCATTTTCCTTTATTTTCCTTGATTAATTGAAATTAACTCCAATTAATTGGAAAATCATTAATCTTGGGCTAATTTGGCAAAATTATGATTTTGCTATCACCTTTGTAAATTAATTCGATTCTTGAATTAATTGCCCATTTCCTTATGAATATGAATATTCAAAATTCACAACATTTAAATTCATGAATATTCACCATTTTACTGAATTACTCAAATAATTACAATGTATATTTGGTAAATAAAATTTAGGGTGTTACAGTAATAATAAAGATGATATTAAAGTTTAGTGTAATCAATAAGTGTAATATTAATTACTTAAATTTTAGAAAAAAATTTAATGTCTTTAACTGCTTTTATTGATTTATAAAAATTGTTAGTACTTTATAATAAGAATTAAAAGAGTATATTAACCCTTGTGAATTCAAGAACCTCTATTCTCTCACCGAAGTGGATTTGTCAGAAAACAACTTATATGGGCCGGAAACAACTCATATGGCCCAATACCAACCTCAATTGCAAACTTGACAAATTTGACATTATTAAACTTGTGGGCCAATAGACTTTCTGGACGAATCCCACCCTCTGTAGGAAATCTGAATCGCCTCACCATCCTTGATTTAAGATGGAACCAACTCAGTGGTATCATTCCAATATAGATTAATAATCTTGCCAACTTGAATGGTTTAATAATTGGTGTGAATGAGTTTACGGCCCATTTGCCGCAACATATTTGTTTTGATGGTTCACTTAAATATTTGGATTCTTATGAAAAATTGCTCTAGCCTTATTAGAGTTAGACTTCATATGATAACCAACTGGTTGGAAATATAACAAGTGATTTTGGTGTGTATCAATATCTGAAATACATCAATTTGAGTGGCAATAAATTATATGGCAACATTTCATGTTTGCGGGGAAAGTGCCCAAATCTTACAAAGCTCATTATTTCCAACAACATCATTTCTGGCAGTATACCTCCAGAAATAGGAGAAGCAACCCATATAGGGGAAATCAATATTTTTTTCAAGTCACTTAACTGTAGAAATTCTAAAAGAATTAGGGAAGATCTAATTGACTGGACTCTCTTTGAGTCATAATCAATTTTTCGCAATATTCCTAAAGAAATAGGATATTTGAATCAATTTAAGGAATTGGATCAGGCAACAAATAATTTCATTGGCCCAGTACCTAAAGAGCTTGGAAGCTTGCGCAAGCTATTGCTCTTGAACATGAGAACAAATAAACTTAAGGGAAGCATTATTCCCTTTGAGTTTGGTCAGTTACAAGCTTTGCATGAACTTGACCTTAGTGAAAATATGTTGAGGGGAGCAATACCCAAAGCACTTGGAACATTAAACATGTTGGAAAATTTGAACCTTTCACGTAATAATCTATCTGGCACCATTCCTTATGATTTTGACGATATGTCAAGTTTGACATATGTTGCCATATCATACAATCCTTTAGAGGGACGACTTCTAAACATCTATGCTTTCTGAAACATTACATTTGACGGGGTAAAGGACAACACAAGTTTATGTGGTAATGTTATTGGCTTTGATCTTTGCAATAAATTCTATAAAAATAGTCCACTAGCTCGTATGATGAACAAAAAAGAAAAGCTTAAAGAGGACGTATTTTGCATTCTCTAATGAAGCAAATCTTAGTTATCATTCATGTAATGTTACATATGGATATATATACACGTAATTACATTTGAAAGATTCAGTTTGAATCCGACATGAGCTTCCTAACACTATGACTTTTCCTAACGGAGAATACGCCTGTCGGTAAGGGATATCTTTGACTTCTAACACTCCCCCTCAAGTTGGAGCATATATATTGATCATGCCCAGCTTGTTACAAAGATATTTAACCCGTGTCCCATGTAAGTCTTTTGTCAGAAGATCTGCCAGTTGGTCGTCAGATCGTATGTGCCCTGTAGATACAATATTTTATTTGATCTTATCATGATTAAAATGACAATCAATCTCAATATGTTTTGTTCGTTCATGGAACACAGAGTTTGAAGCTATATGAAGTGATGCTTTATTGTCACACCATAGTTTTGCAGGCAGTGTTATGGTAATGCTAATTTCCTTTAAGAGTTGAAATACCCACACAATTTCTTGTACTGACTGTGACATGGCTCTGTATTCTACTTCTGCACTTGATTTTGATACGACTCCTTGCTTCTTACTTCTCCAAGATATCATATTTCCACCAACAAACACACAGTAACCCGTAGTGGATCGTCTTGTGGCCTTTGATCCTGCATGATCCGCATCACAGAAACACTCGACTTTAGTGTGCCCATAATTTGTAAATAGAATACCAAGACTTGGAGAACATTTTAAATAATGTAAAATATATTCTAAAGCTTCCCATTGTGCCACCGTTGGTGATGCCATAAATTGGCTGAGCCTACTAACTGAGAAAGTTATATCAGGATGAGTTACTGTTAGATAATTCAGCTTCCCAATAAGTCTTCTATATCTCTCAGGGAATAGAAAAGGCTTCAATTTCTCTGGATCAATCTTCTTCTTCAAATCATCAAGAAGCTCATCAAACATACTAGCATCAAGATCTAGGAAGGGATTGAAAATCATGGGAATGTTGCTTGGTGCAGCTCCAAGCTTTCCAGTCTCTTTTAAGAGATCGAGAACATATTTCCTTTGAGTCAAAAGAATACCTTTCTTGCTTCTCAAGACTTCAATACCAAGAAAATACTTTAATGACCCTAAATCTTTCGTCTGGAAATGAGAATTCAAGAAGACTTTAAGTTCTGAAATTCCAGAAATGTTACTCCCGGTAATCACAATATCATCAACGTATACTACCAAAAGAAGTATGCCTGCATTAGATTACTGGTAGAACACAGAGTGATCACACTTACTTTGACTTAATCCAAACTTCTTGATGACATCACAGAATCTATCAAACCAGGCACGAGGGCTTTGCTTTAGACCATACAATGACTTCCGGAGGTAACACACTTTCCTATTCTCCCCTTGAGCAACGAATCTAGGTGGTTGCTCCATATAAACTTCTTCAAGGAGATCTCCATTCAAAAATGCATTCTTAACATCTAACTAATGTAAATCCCAATTATATGTGGCAGCTAAGGAGATAAGAAGACGAACGGAGGTGAGCTTAGCCACAGGAGAGAAAGTCTCAGAATAATCAATACCATAAGTTTGTGCGTACCCTTTAGCAACTAGTCAAGCTTTTAACCGTTCTAAAGAACAATCTGCCTTAGTTTTAACAACAAATACCCATTTATATCCAATGGCTTTCTTACCAGGAGGTAGATCAACAAGAGTCCAGGTATCAGCTTTTTCAAGAGCCATAAATTCTTCTTCCATCGCTGTACGCCAACCAAGATGAGTCAAGGCTTGATGAAGGGTAGTAGGAGTGGAGATGGAATCAAGGGTGGTCACAAGCGAAGTAGAAGTAAGGGACAAATTCTAGTAAGACATAAAAGAGGAAATAGGATAGGTACAGTCAGCATATCTTCTGGGAGGACAATGAGGACGAGTACCTTTTTGAAGTGCAATTGGTAGGTCAGAAGAGGGATTAACAGTAAAATCAGAGGTCACTGGATTAGGGACAATAATAGGAGGATCTGGGGAATCAGACACCAAGGTGTCATGACTAGAATCTGTTGGTGAAGCAGTAACTGGTGATGGCAAAACATTGGTAGCATCAGCAGCATTAATGATATCAGGTTCTGGAACAACAGCTTGTACTGGTGAAAGAGGGGCATGATAAAGTAGGACATCATCAGACTCGGTATTGACAGATGGAGACTTAGAGGAGGTCGAGGATGTGAAGAAAGGGGAAGACTCATGAAAGGTCACATCAATAGAAACAAGGTAATGACTAAGATCAGGAGAGTAACACCGATAACCTTTCAGAACTTGAGAATAGCCAAGAAAAACACATCTAAGGGACTTGGGATCAAGTTTGCTAATACTAGGACGGATATCCCGAATAAAACAGACACAACCAAAGATCTGAGGATCAACGGGAAATAACTTATTCATGGGAAATAGTGCGGAATACGGAATAGTCCCACCAAGAACAGCTAAAGGCATGCGATTGATAAGAAAACATGCAGTAGATACAGCATTAGCCCAAAAACGTTTAGGGGCATAGGAATGAAACATGAGAGCTCGTGCAGTTTCTAAGAGATGTCGGTTCTTTCTTTCAGCAATACCATTTTGAGCAGGGGTATCAACACAAGAGGATTGGTGAAGAATACCATGACTTTGCATGTAATCGGTGAATGGGGTGGAAAAATATTCTTTTGCATTATCACTTGGTAAGATTTTTACTGGAGTGTTAAACTGGGTTTGAATTTCAGCACAAAAATGATGAAAATGAGTAAACAATTCAGAACGCTATTTCATTAAGTAAAGCCAGGTGGTTCGGGAAAAATCATCAACAAAAGTGACAAAATAACGATAACCAGTCTGAGACAGAACTGAACAAGGACCCCAAACATCAGAATGCACTAACTCAAAGGGGGACGCATCTCGTTTATTGATGTGAGGTGCCAAATGAATACGATGGTGTTTGGCAAACTGACATGATTCACAATCTAAAGTAGACACAAAAGAAAACTGAGGATACAATTTTCGAAGAGAGGACAGTGACATATGACCTAAACGACAATGAACTTCAAAGAGAGACGACCCACCAAAACAAGCAACAGAACGTGGTACCTAATCATCAAGGATGTAATGCCCACCAGATTCATAGCCTCTACCAATAATCTACTTCATCGATAGATCCTGAATTAAACAATAGTTAGGGAAGAGTGAGATAAAGCAATTTAACTGACAAGTGAGTTTACTTGGAGATAAAAGATTAAAGGTGAGATCAAGAACGTTAAGAACAGAAGATAATGAGAGGGATGCAGTAGGTTTAATAGTGCCCGAGCCAGTAACATGGACGGGAGAACCATTGGCGACAAATATGGATGACGGGTTGGCATAGGGGGCATATAAAGAAAATAAGTGATGATTACCTGTCAATGACCCACTTCGTTGAAGCAGTAGAAAGACCAAAGGATAGAGTACCTGTGGCTAGGGCCCCTGCAGACGAAGATCCAGAATCAGAGGTACCAGGTGTCTGGGCAATATAAGCGAGGCCACGCTGTTGATCACGCTGCTGTTTATTTTGCAACTTTTGACAATTTTTCTTAATGTATCCAGGTTCTTTGCAATAGTTGCAGATAATACTGCAAGAACTCATTGTAGGAGGATTGTTATGTTGTTTGTACCCATAATTCCTATTTTCAAAGGGACCACGCCCAGCTAGAGCGCTTGCAGTTGGATCAACAGAAGAGTAAAGCAGACTATCAGCATGAAGAACCCGGGAGAAAACATCATCAAGAGAAGGAAGCTCTTGACTAGACAGAATCTGAGAACGAATAGTCTCATAAGACAGATTGAGCGCTTTAAGGAAACTTATGATAGCCTGAAGTTCCAAGTTCTTGATACGAGTTAAGAGATCTGCTTTTGGAGACATGACTACCTTCATTTCTTCATACATCCTCTTGAAATCCAAGAAGAAATCTTTCAATGATCGGTCTTACTATTGGGAATGATAAAAACCTTTACAGACTTCATGAATCCAAGTAATATTTCCTTTGCTAGAAAACATAAATTCAAGATCACTCATAATTTCTTTGACAGTGTTACAATGGCTAACATAAGATAGAATTCGTGGTTCAATAGAATTTCGAATTTGAAACAGAAGTCGAGCATCTGCTCTTTGCCAAGTCAAAAGTTTGGTTTCATCACCAAAAGGAGGGTCTTCAGTTAAATGGGTCTCCATCTCAATTTCCAAAATATAAATTCTAACGGTTTTGTTCCAATCACTTTAATTTATCCAATTTAATTGTGAAGCAGTAATCTTCGCAGACATAGGCAACATATAGGAATTTTTAAAATCAGCCATAATGCAAGTTGAATAGTAGTACACGAACAATTAGCACAGAATAACAAGATCAACAATTGAGTAGGAAGAGTCGCGATACAAAACAAGCTAGATTAACTTAAGCAAAAAAAAACTACAACCCACTGAACCCGCAGAGAGATATTAAGTCAAGATATATATAAATATATATATATATATAGTACCTCAACCAAAGGCAAGGGGCCCGCAGACAGAAATACTAGCTTGAGAACACTGAAGCTAGTAACAAAATGCAACTCACGAAGGTTGAAATCGAATGCGAGGATCAAAGCTCAAAATTCAAACATTCTCGGATGGTCACGAAACTTCAGGACAAGATAGAGTGATCAAAGTTGATCAATCTGCTGGAAGCACCATCGCAAACGGTGGCCGGAATGGTGCTCACGAGCGGCGCGTGTCTGGGAACAGCGGTGATGGTGGCGGCGCATGGAAGCACATGCGCAGGCGGACGGTGGCCGTATTTTGGGGTCTGACCAATCTGAGGGCTGGGAACACGGTGGTTCAGCGCGTGGTGTCAAAAAAGTCTCCGTCGACAGTGGATCTGAAGGAACAAGAGAGCTCAGTCACTGGAAAATATGGAGGTTCTTGCTGGAAAACTTGAAGTTCAGACACAAGGCAGAGCTCGAGGCTCTGATACTATGTAATGAAGCAAATCTTAGTTATCATTCATGTAATGTTACATATGGATATATATACACGTAATTACATTGGAAAGATTCAGTTTGAATCCGGCATGAGCTTCCTAACACTATGACTTTTCCTAACGGAGAATACGCCTGTCGGTAAGGGATATCTTTGACTTCTAACACATTCGTTGACAGAGACCACAGGTTCAAGTCTTGCGGGCCACAAAGGAATTAGGGCGTAGATGTAGACTTTTATACACACACACACACATATCGAATTCATGTAATATAGGGGGTAGTATATCTTTTCTAAATGACTTAGACTTAAATTTGAGAAATAAGAGGGCTCTTTCACAAAGTGCTCCCTCAATTTCATTACATTTGTCTTTTTAGGAAAAAGAAATCATGTCTTTCACAAATGAATAAGAGTTCAGCCCCTAATGAGATGGTGTCAAATTGATCAACTAATGACTTTATGCCTTCAAAAGCTTCGTAGATGATATACTTGCTCCACGATTGGACGAGATCGTGGATTCTTTTTTCACAAACAAGTAAATGCTAATTTTGCTATTGTATCGACATTAGTTCAACAAAATTTAATTTGTAGGTGTCTCCATGAAAGAAGAAATAAACTATCCACAGCTGAAAAGCATGGCATTTCTCGTTGGCCTTCACATATGTAAGTGATCTCTGTAATAATAAAAGGTCATGGGCAAAGCATCAATTGGATTATTATAATGAACTAGAAAGGATAGTATGTATTTTCTAAGTTGTCAAGAAGAAAAAGAAAGTCCAAATTAACCTGGAGCAACATATATAACCAAATGTTATGATGTTTGATTCTATGTCAAAGCCTGAATTAATGTCACTAAAGAAAGCTTTTTGGTTCTTGAATGGAGCTTCTTAACAGCAACAACACGTCAGGTCAGCATTCGGTGCCCGTCATAGTGATGAGCACATAATGTCTTATCACTATGATGAGATATCAACTTTTTAAATTTAATTTGAACGGTTTAAATTTAAATTTTTTTTTAATTTGTGTTGTTCTAAATGATTGATTCATTTTATGAGAAGTAATAGTTATACATTTATTTTTATTTTAAATTTTACATATATTAAAATAAAAATTTATTTAAAATATAAAAATTAAATTAAATCTGGACCATTCAAAACATATCTAACGGTGTAAATGGATGATGAGCATATTTTTGCTCATCAAAATGACGAGCACAAAATGTGCTCCTCCCCTGGGGCAGCTCAGCTCTATAAATACTTTATGCTAAGGTTCAATTAAATCCCTCCCTTAATAAGTTTATTACGTACCGTTTGTAGTTCTTCAAACTCATCACCGTTAAAGTTAACATCGCCTTCAACTGAAAAAATAAATTCATATCATCTTGTTTGAAATGGCCAGATGATGTCATATCTCTATGGATAGCAACAGTTCATCATGATTTTCTCATATTGTTTCGTTATGATCAACCCATACGATTTTTTATTTTTTATTTTAAAAAATAAAGACTTAGATTCGGACAAGCTAAGCTAATGGCTTGTGAAACGTAAGAAAAGCAAAGCAAAGCTGGAGTATCCTTTTAGGCTCAAGAAGCCAGTGAGGCAGACTCATGCCGTGGGATAAATGAGTATATGTGGACAGTGGACTTAATATTGGCCTTATTAATAACGTTTAAGATATTATTCAAAACTGGACCTTCTGAAACATCTACTAGTGAAATAGAATTAAAATCAGACAAAGTTAAGAGACAGGTGCTCTCTTATCATAAAACAACGGCCATTGACTGGTCTCACATCTTATTTGTGTGTGAAGGCCAACTTTTGAGTCTCAATTACGTTGAAGCCGAAGTGCAAGGCTTAATTTGGCGTGTTGATTGGAGATTCAAACTTGGAATTTCTAACAAAACCAGGCGATCTATCCAGCTAACAAGTGATGATTATGACTGCAGACTGTTGGAATATTTTTGCAGGAATGAGCTAGTAGAATGGAAATTCATGGACTGAAATACTTATCATTTTTATTATTCATATGATGAATGAGAGAGGCGCACGCTTTTTTTTTTTCGGTATTGTGGGAGCCTTGGGCCGCCATTTAATTTTTTTTATGACAAAGGTTAGATAGTTTGTGTCATGGGGCCTCACTAGGGCTAAAATATGTCTTCGCGTTCAAAGAACGCTTACAGATCACACACCTAACAAATTCCTCATATAAGTGGGATTTAAACTCACATCTTTATGATTATAAGACAACGATTTTACTAACTAAACCAACCTTTGGCAGAGGCGCACATGATTTGAGAACAGTGTCGTTTTGATTTATATATATATATTTATATTTTATATTAATATTGATATTAATTAAGGAAGCTACATATATATCAATTATGTATAAAAAATAATTTTATTTGCAGCAAATGAAAAAATAAATAAAAACAGAAAAAATTAAAAAAAAACATCAATAACATTTTTATGAAAATTATAAGAAAATATGAGAAATATGGACGCTGTGGAAAATCGTTCCGTGTTTATGAAGTCCATATGTAAGACCATAAACTTCAATATCGATATTAATTCAACAACAATATATTGAGTGTCGTTTTAGGCTCAAAAAAACTCCAAGAAAGACTCATGCCGTGGGATAAGGAGTAGATGTTGACAGGGGGACTTAATATTAGCCTTAACAAAGTTTGAAATATTGTCTAGATAGACTTCAAAACTGGACTTTCTAAAACACTGGAGATTAAAATCGGACAAAGTTAAGAGACAGTTGCTCTCTTATCATAGGGCTCCGGCCATTGATTGGTCTTACATCTTGTTTGTGTCATTGTGTGAAGACCAACTTTGGAGTCTCGATTACGTTGAAGTGCATTTGGCTTTGGCGTGTTGATTGGAGATTCGAACTTGGAGAGAGCTAGAATGGCAACTAATGGAAAGAAATACTTATCATATTTTTTATATGATGGATGAGAGGTGCACAATTTGAGAATAGTTTCGTTTTTATTTTATACATTTATATTTTATATTAATATTGGTATTAATTAAGATGTTCACCAATAAAGCCAAAAAATTACAAAATACATAAATATTAACAGTTTTGTGAAAAATATAAGAAAATTTGAAATATATGGATGGTGTGGAAAATAGAGATTGCTGATGGAGAAACATATCAAACAAAAATTGGAATATTAAGGAGGACGTAAATTGCAAGCGTTGACGGAGATCGCATGTTCAAGTCTTGCGGGCCACTAAGGAATTAGGACGTAGATATACACTTGGATATATTATATGCACTGAATTTATGTAATAAATCTTTGATACTTTTCTTTAGTGATCCGTATCATTTCAAGATTATATTATCTAGAGATGGAATTATATTAAGAGACTGCTTAAACTATGCTCTCGCGCGCGCACACATTAAGGCTACTACTATTGATTGGTCTTACATTCGTGTTTGTAAAAGCGATTTAACTTTAGATTCTCAAATAGGTTGAAGGGGATGGTCGTTTTGCCGTGTTGATTGAAGTGAAGGGTAGGGTCACTCTAAGTTGGAGAGATCGAAATTTGACCGTTGGAAGGAATGCACGGATTAGAATGAAAATTTATGAAATGAAAACAAAAATATTACATATGATCTTTAATATAAGATCTACTTTATAATATAAAATATAGATGAGATCTTATGTTAAAAATATGAGCAGTATATCTTTTATAAATGAATTAGACTTAAATTTGAAAAATTAGAGGGCTTTCTCACAAATGTGCACCCTCCATTCCACTTCAGCATTTCAAAGCAATCTTTAATATCACCTTTTCTGATTCATCTTTAAGGTAATTTACTATTTATTATTATAATGTTTTTAGAGGCATTAAAGTATGGCTACGACTTTACTACTGCGCTTTTTTTTTTTTTTTTTTTTGTTAGGACTTCATGAAAACATGGGTTTTTTTTTTTTTTATCGATATGCTGCGTGTAGTGAATTTTTTTTTTTTTAAATCAAAATGCTGCAATTTCAAAAGTATTTACCAATAAACTACATGCAAAATGGTTCACAAGAACGAAGTTTAATTTATACACAAATCGTTCACCACAAGAAGCTTGCATATTAATTTTTCTATTAATATAATATATATATATATATATATATCCACTTATAAAAAATAAGATGAAACTTCAATATTTATATTGTATTGGTTTGCATTTTTCAAATGAAATGTTTGGAAGAACACAAAAATTATTGTAAAAATGGAGCATTTAATTTTTTTTTCAGCATTTGCATCTTATGTATATTTATTTATTCATTATAAAACTTGAAGATCTATGCTCTAATCATTAAATATACAATGACATATGACAATGTATGGAAAATCTAAAATTTTTTAAAAATATTTAAAAATTAATGTGTGTGTGTGTGTAGAGAGAGTGAGAGAGGCACACACATACATGTTTAGAAATTTGGCCATTCTTTACCTTTTCATGTTGGTTCCGTCCCTGGACACAGTACTGCACCTTGGGTTAGGAGGGTGGTTGATAATGATGTAGACGTTTCATATAGAACTTGAATATTATCATCATCGTTAAAAAAAATGTAAAATGTTGACTGTTTGATGAGTGGATTTCATATATAACTTCAATATTATCATCATCATTAATAGGACATGCATGACTGATGGTGAATTATTGAAATGTGTGGTATTTTAAAATATCTAGGTTGAATTTTCCATCACTTTTCTTTTATTGATGCAAATCTTTTTCCAGTAACCTTGGGAACGGCGTTCAATGTCACAAGAAGCAACCAATTAGAAATTTATGGGATATTATGATGCGTCCCTACATCTTTTCATTATAAAAAACCCTCCCACCCTTCATTTTCCCCACTCAGAATCTAAAAGTTATCCCAAAGTTTGCAAGTCATGATGGTATTGAAGTCGCAAAAGGCATATTCCACTCTTTCACTTGCAGTATCATGGCGAATTCTCTGCGTATTCTTATTGTTCAGTAGTGTCTCTGTGATGTTCTCTTCATCTGTGGCTACTGAGGAAGCAAATGGTCTTTTAAAGTGGAAAGCCAGCCTTTCAAACCAAAGCCAAGCTATCTTGTCTTCTTGGAATGGCACCGATCCTTGCAGTGACTGGAAAGGAATTACTTGTGATGAATCCATGTCCGTCTCCACCATAAATCTTACTGGTTTGGGGATACAAGGTACACTTCACAGACTCAACTTCTCATCCTTCATTAAACTCCAAGTTTTAGATATCAGTGTCAACGAGTTTTCTGGGGCTATTCCCAGCCAAATTGGCAACTTGTCCCGTATTCTTATATTGCATATGAGTGACAATTTCTTGAGTGGTTTCATCCCTCTAGAAATTGGAAAGTTGACTACTCTAGATAAGCTTGTGACTGGTGTAAATAATCTTACTGGGCGAATTCCCAATGAACTTGGGAACCTCCACTCTCTCACCCAATTGGATTTGTCAAAAAACAACTTGTATGGGCCAATACCAACCACCATTGGAAAGTTGATAAATTTAACTTTGTTAAACGTGAGGGGCAACAGACTTTCAGGACCAATCCCATCCTCTATAGGATACTTGGTCAATTTACAAAACCTCCGCCTTGAGGAAAACTCTTTTTCTGGACCTATTCCATCTACAATAGAAAATCTAACCAAACTTGAAGAAATTTACCTCTATAAAAATAGATTGTCAGGTTTCATTCCTCGTGAATTTGGGACACTCCACTCTCTCACCAACTTAGATGTGTCAGAAAACAACTTCACTGGGCCAATACCAACCTGCATCGGAAACTTGACAAATCTGACTGGGTTAGACTTGGCTGTCAACAAACTTTCGGGACCAATCCCATCCTCTATAGGAAACTTGGTCAATTTACAAATCCTCTTACTTTACCAAAACTCTCTTTCTGAATCAATTCCATCCTTCATAGGAAATCTGACCAAACTAGAAAAATTTTCCCTTGACAATAGCTCTCTTTCTGGAACTATTCCAGCTATGATAGGAAAATTGAAACACCTCAACACCCTACTATTAAGGTGGAACGAACTCAATGGAAGCATTCCAATAGAGATGAATAATCTTACCAACTTGAATACGTTACAAATTGGTGGAAACGAGTTAACTGGCCATTTGCCGCAACATATTTGCTTTGGGGGATCACTTGAATATTTGGATGCTTCCAAAAACAAATTCAATGGTCCAATTCCAAGAACCTTGAAAAGTTGCTCTAGCCTTATTAGACTCAGACTTGAGGATAACCAACTGGTTGGAAATATAACAAGTGATTTTGGTGTTTATCCATATCTGAAATACATCAATTTGAGTGGCAATAAATTATATGGCCACATTTCATCATTGTGGGGAAAGTGTCCAAATCTTGCAACATTCATCATTTCTAACAACAACATTTCTGGCAGTATACCTCTAGAAATTGTAGAGGCAACCAATCTTGGGGAAATTAATATTTCTTCAAACCACTTGATAGGAGAAATCCCAACAGAATTAGGGAAGGTAACCTCATTAACCAGACTCTCTTTGAGTCATAATAAATTTTAAGGCAAGATTCCTACAGAAATAGGATTATTAAATCGACTTGAGGAATTGGAGTTGGCTGAAAATAACCTCACTGGTATAATACCCAAAGAGCTTGGAGGCTTGAGCAAGCTATGGCTCTTGAACTTGAACAAAAATAAATTTGAGGGAAGTATCCCCTTTGAGATTGCTCAGTTAAAGGCTTTACAGCAACTTGACCTTAGTGAAAATATGTTGAGGGGAACAATACCAGCAACACTTGGAACTTTAAAGATGTTGGAAAATTTGAACCTCTCACATAATAATTTCTCTGGCACCATTCCCTCCAATTTTGATGACACGTCAAGCTTGATATCAGTTGACATATCGTACAACCACTTGGAGGGACCTCTTCCAAACACCCATGCTTTTCGAAATATTACATTTGCGGCTGTGAGGAACAACACAAGTTTATGTGGTAATGTTACTGGCTTAGAGATTTGCAATAAACATAGAAATGATCCACAAGGTCATAAGATAAAAAACGCAAAGCTATTAGTCTCATTGCTTGTTTGTTCTGTGGCTCTAATGCTTGTAGTGGGTGGGATCTCTTATGTTCTGATCCAAAAATCAAAGAACACAGAGAATCAACATGGACAATCACAAGCTCAAAATCTTTTCTTGAATGGATGTTTTGATACGGGATTATTGCATCAAAAAGTTGTTGAGGCTACAGAGGATTTTGATGACAAATATCTTGTTGGAGCAGGAGGACAAGGAAGTGTCTACAAGGCTGAGTTACTTCCAAGTCAATTTTTTGCTGTAAAGAAACTTCATTCTAATTTGTATACCAATTTCTCTAATATCAAAGCGTATATAAGTGAAATTCAAGCACTAATAGACATCAAACATCGTAATGTAGTCAAGTTGCTTGGATATTTTTCAAGCCCACAAGTCTTGCTTTTAGTCTATGAGTTCCTAGAAGGTGGTAGCTTGGACAAGATTTTAAAAAGTGAAGAGGAAGCTTCTAAACTTGATTGGGGTAAGAGGGTGAATGTTGTTAGAGGTGTCGCTAGTACATTATTCCATATGCACCATGGTCTCTCATGTCCCATAGTTCATCGTGACATATCAAGCAAAAACATCTTGTTAGATTCAGAGTATCAAGAAACTCATGTCACTGACTTTGGAATAGCCAGGTTTCTAAATCTTGACTCGAGCAACATGACCTCATTTGTTGGCACCTATGGTTATGCAGCTCCAGGTGAGGCCTCTATTTTTTTAAAACAAAAATCTTAGTTATTATTCCATGCAATGCAATATAAACACTCTCATAATGTAACATGTTTAATGCAGAAATTGCTTTTACAATGCAAGCAAATGAAAAATGCGATGTTTACAGTTTTGGAGTTCTCACATTAGAAATTCTGATGGGAAGACACCCAAGAGAGTTGATTTGTTCTTTGATAGAGATTCCAACGTCCTATGATTTGCCACTTAAGCATGTGTTGGATCAACGACTTCCTCAACCCTCAAACCGAGTTGTTGACAAAGTAATGTTGATTGCAAAAATTGCACTTGCTTGCTCGAATGAAAATCCTCAATGCCGACCAACCATGGAACAAGTATCATTAAAGCTTGTGAGGCCTAAACCTTACTCAATAAACCAGTTCGTCAACATCACACTTGGACAACTCATGAGAGCTTAACCTTCTTCCATAATTACTTTGCGTGTCTTTTGTATTTTCCATTGAATATGTGATCTTGTATAACGTACTGTGAAGTCATCTTTGTGATTTTTATTATGTAAGTGTTGTTGGCTTGATTAAGAATAAAGTAGGGTACTTAACAACTATTTGTCTCCTTAAAGAATGTATACATCTTTAAATGTCCTATACTTTATTTATATATATATATATATATATATATAGGGTTGAGGTGCAAAATACACATAAATTTTTCACAAAAATACGCTTAACACCAAATACTTTTTTGAGGAGTAATAGTAACTATAATGTTACAAAATAAATGCAAAAATCACATTTTCTATTAGTGATAGATGACCCTGTCAGTTCATTGATGCTACCTATTTTGTAAACTGTGGCCTTCACTAAATTTGGTGGTAAAAGCAACCTCCAATAAATGTTTCTCCATTCTTGTTCTCAGATGTTCAGTGTTGCAATATATATCTATATATATATATCACATTACACTTACACATTTATAGTAATTAGTATATGTATATTGCACAATCTCCGTTACTGTAAATATATATTCATCTCCAACCTCCCAGCTGTACCCAGAAATAAAGTCGAGAAAACTCGCAAGGAAGAAAATGGGACTACGTGTCGTTACATGCAGCGATTCTTAACTATGGCTTTTTCTCGCCATCACTAACTACCTTGGCTTCAGCATTGTTCTGAAACAATCTTTGTCCGTCTTCAGATGGTTCTTCCACACATTCCTCCGATCTGAACAGGACCTCATCAAAAGCTACGGTGCCTGGGCTCTCGTCATCGGAGCCACCGATAGCATCGGAAAAGCCTTCGCCTACGGATATATGATTCGGATTTTAGGTAATACCACGATAGTGAAGGATACTTCGGGTAATCAACGTATTTTTCGGTGTCTTCTTTCTCAGTCGGATCCGCCTCTGCTTCCTCTCCTTCTTCGTATTCAACGAAACACTCTGAAGCAGAAACCCATCTGGGATTTGAATTCGGTTTCTGAATTATTGGTGATCCGTTGCCGAACTTTCTCGAGGGAATCCCGAACTTTCTCGAGGGAATTTGATTCCTTTGATTCAATGTCAAGATTCTCACTCTCCTCTTTCTCCTCTACAACTACTGCTCTGTTTTCTCGGTTCAAATCGGGTTCAGGTGTGCCGGGGATTTCTGGTGGTTGTTCGTTTTGGGATCCCCGATTTGGTCAAAATCGAAGTATTGTTAGGAGAATTCCAGTAAGAATCAGTAGCGGATAGAGAACGAGTTTTCAAGCATCTCGAGACATACGCCAACAAGTTGATTAGAAAGTTAAAACTCATGTTTCATCACAATAATATTGAATATGACTTACAGTCAGAAGCTTCATCTCCTTTCCTCTGATGATGAGAATGAGATGAGGACAAGAAGGAGGAGGAGGACGACATCTATGACAATGGTAGTGATAACTGAACACTACTATTATTTTTTTAAAAATATTAAAAAAATAAGTTAACAAAAAAACAACTTAATCATTCGCGATTATTAATTAAAGCCCTTAAAGTATTTTTGTAAAGTTAACGCCAACATACTTAATTGTTTTAACTTAATAAATGTTAATTAAAACTTTTGAAACATTTCCTCTTCCCCGTGCTAACTCTGAGTGCCTCCCTGTTATCCAATGATCATCTGAAAAACTAGATACCCTTTCATTACATCTTGTTCAACTTTCAATGCGTGCAATGATGGTTTTTTTCCGTCCTTCCATATGTCTATTTAAACTCCTCATTTTCATTTGTTTTTTCATCATTTTCTTCATCATCTTCCTCTTTGTTCTTTCAATGGCCAAAATGAAACGCCGTGCGAGAGACTTGCCAAAAATCTCTCGGTGTCAACCTCCCACCTCCTTCATCTCCTCCCCAACCTCCACCTCTTGCATCTCCACCCCAACATCCGCCTCCTCCTCTGCCTCAACATCCTATGCTTCCTCAATTGGAGGCAATTTTGCAGCATGGAAAACAAACTGACCATGCCGTGAGAAGGCTTTTTGGATGCCTAGTAAGGTCAATATCATACTTGATGAGTATGAGATTGCCCATGATCCTAACAATGATTCTATCCACTCCTTTGCTGACGGGTAGTCTGGTGATCTCATCAATTCATCAAACTACTCACCACTTTTTTTTATCATTTTAAATATATTGTAAAAAAACATATCTAATAGTTCTTATAGAAAAAATGTCATGAAATAAAATAAATAACTGTTTTTAAACTGTGCTTTAGAAACAATCGTCATGAATTCAAAAATAAATAACGATTCTCTTGAAACAACCATCATATAACTCATGGCATGGGAAAAAGAATCGTCAAGCCGGAAAAATATCAAATCTTATAATCATAATTAAGGACGACAGGTTATCACTTATCCCAATATTCAAATGACTTCAAAAACACTTAGATTTGGTTATCATTAAAGTCCCTTAGGTGGCTACTAGAAGCCCAAACAACTATCTAAAGGGTTGGGAAGTACTATTTTAAAGACCACCTTTTCAGTGTGCCTCGTAAAACGTACCTCTTCCCGTTTCCAACTCGATCCTAAAATATTAAATGTACAAGAAATAGGTCATAACTTATCCAAGTATCATTTTAGACTTTTCCATAGTGTTTCTTGTGGTTATATTAGTCTATGGTGAAAATTTACCAAAATGCCCCCAGGACCCCGGCCCGGCCCTGACGTACCCGATCTGATGGCACGTTTTCCCAAAATTTTGACTAGGGCTATCCTGATGTATTTTTGCCCAAAGAATTCATTCCAGGCTTAGAATCACCAAATTCAGTATCAAATTACGATAATACCTTTGACAACCCCGATTTAGGGTTTTATAGGCGTTTTCATAATTATGCTTTTTCGGCATTTTTCGAAAAAGTGACAAACTATAACCCCACTTATTTTTACCTACTGAATCCAATGGAACCATCTATTTCATGAAAATCCAACCCCCCAGAACAGTGTTGGCCGAAACTTTGATCAAAAATGGAAAAATTAGACTTTTGTGTTTTAGCTTCCAAAAATCATAACTAATTCTAGAAAAAACGAAATGAGGTGATCTCAAAGCATATTGAAAAATATTTAAGTCCTCTACACATGCAAAATATGAATCAAGGCTACAAAAATACAAAATTACACGAAATCTCATACTGCTCCAGAATTGCTTCCAGTTTCAACCCCAAAATTTGGAAAATCATAACTCCTAGCTCACAAATCGAAATAACATGAATTATATGTCCATTTTGAAGCTTGGCATGTGAACTTTAAGAATAAAAAGTTTCAGAATTTTTTATCACCATTTATCCATTCAAAATGTCTAGGCAAACTGACTGCTTGCACAGGGTTTTCACTAACCAAAACTTACAATTTTTAAACTTAAGTTTCCAATGGTCCAAAATTCACATCTAACATTACTTCTACACAATTTTCCACAAGAAAACCAATGGAAACATCAAAACAACCAAATTCCCACTCCATCTGTATGTTCTGCTTTTGACATATATTCAAAACAAAATCCAAAATTGTCAAACTTGACATTTAAGCTTCAATTCAATTCTATCTATCCAAAATACATCTCAAAGCATCATATCCATGACCACAACAACTCAAACACATCAAGACCCTAATTTTCAAAAATAGGGCAATATTCAAGAATTCCAAAACTTAACCAAATGGCCACAAAACCTATATCAAAGTATTTAACTCACTCACCTCTTTAACTTTCTCAAAGGAGTTCCTTGCTTCTCCAAACTCGAGATTTCCTTGAGTGCTCAAAAAACCACCAATGAAACATCTAAAACCATAGAATCGAAACTCTCAACACAAGGAATAAGATTGAAGAAGGGAGTTTTTGCATTAGAGGTCATTAAAAGGGTCAAAATGGCAAGAGTTTACCTTAGAAATTTTCTCTTTCTTCTTCAACAATGGCAGCCAAAATTTTTGGAGAAAGAAGAGAGATGAGAGTGTGGTGAAGAGTGGAGAAGATGATGAAATGATGCTCCCTCCCCTTGCCATACCTCTTCAGCCGAATTCAAGGGAGGGAAGAGAGAGAGAGAGAGAGAGAAATGATTTTTAAGTTTCTTGTTTGACTTCCGGAACCACTCTACCATCATGTAAACTTACCACTTGTCCGGCTCTCATTGGTCCTCATAAAATAAGTAACTACTTAGTTACTCTAACCACTCCATTAGCCATTTAGTTACCCCTTCTCATTTCTCTTAGTTAGTAATTAATTTCTCTATTAATCACTGACTAATTAGCCGATAATTTTCCATTCTTTCAATTTTTCCACTAATTATGGCATATTAACTTAAATTGCCACATAACATATAATTAAATTCTTTTCCTTCTTCCATACACCATTTACCCCTATTTTAGCTCCCCAAATTATTTTTTCATATAATTATGCAAAAATACAGGGTGTTGAGTATTTCAAATAATTAATTCAGGTCTCAAATCAACTTTAATTCACATCAACATTCTCAATAATTATCATTAGCCCTTAATCAAAATTTGGGGCATTACAAAGGGCTTGTCCATGCGACCTACGAGTTCCACCATATGGTTCAGGTTTACATATGAAAGCAAGGACGCATGGACCAGTGCTTGAAGGATTTTACAACTCTCGTTCACTCTTTGAACTATAAGGTGGACAACTTACTAGAGAAGGAAGAATCTAATGATGCATCAGATTCTTAAAACATCTCCATAACTTTTTATTTTTAATTTGTGTGTTTACATTGTCTTTTTGTTCTTAAAATTTTATTTGTAGAATGGTAGTTGCATGATCAACTACCAAAATTTAAAAAAAGTGAAATGTATAACAATTATTATGTAAAACATGTCATTTATTAAAATACCATGCAAACAAATAGCAAGTGTAACTAATAACCGTCATATTTCATCTCACAAGAATGACAATTATTGCACAAAAATAGTCATAAAACGACAAACGCCATGATGGTTCGAGGTTCGAAACCTTTCCCCTTCCCCACATTGATTATAACTCTGTACATGCTTCTTCATTCTCTGATGATCAAGGACGAGAACCAATTACTAATTCAATGCCCACCATTGCATACGACTACTCCTCTTTAACTTCCAACATGTGTAATGATGGCTCAAACCCGCCACTTCCAAACTATTTAAACTCCCCATTTTCTTATGTTTTTCATACTATTTCTTCATCATCATCCTCTATTTGCTCAAGATGAAACGTCATGATGTAGACATACTAGAAAATCCCTAGTGTTATACTCCACCTCCACCTCCGTTTGCTCCTCCTCCACAACCTACTTTGCCTCCACCTCCACTTCCACATCCTCTGCTCCCTCAAGTAGAGGCAATGATGCGTCATGCAAAATGCATTGACCATGTTATGAGGGGGCTCGTCAGATATTTGTCGATTATGAACAAAAAGGCCACTCCCATTCTTGATAAGGATGGGATTGGCAACCATGATTTTGACATACTCCCCATATGAAGGAACCAAAAGTTCCAAAATTCACAATAAACCTTAGATTTTCTATCAGTGGGTGATATTTTTTGTTTTATTTTTATAAAATATAAAAATATAATTATCTAGGCATCATTAACCCAAACAAATTTTTAAAAAAAACATAACATACCTCACAATTATTAACAAAAAACCATGATAAATGTAAAGTAATAAATAACAGTTCTTACAAACACACCATAACATAAAGTTTTAGACACAATAACCCAAAGAACCCCACCATTCCTCATGTATTTAAACATCTGAAATAGAATACACTCCACACTTAATCTGTTCGAACAACGAAATCCACCAATATTGTAATCTTACGACTATTGTTGCCGTTTCCAATCGTCGAATCATTTTCAATCGAACCCCACCATAAAAAGCTTTCATCCGACTTTTCAACAACAGTTGAATACACTTAACCCTTGTCTTAACAACTGCCACATGAGTTGCTTTCGCTTGCCCTAACTCACGTTTTCATTTGTGAGCCCTATCTATGTCTAGTTATGATTTCCATCATCCATTTCGCATTAATCTTCTTGCACTCACTTCTAAAGTTCCTCTTATGTTACTTGTAGTGTTAACCTGGCCGATTGGGCTGTATTTATGAAGTCACAAATCCGCAATGGGCTGTAGTTATGAAGTCACAAAGCAATAAATCATCCACGATGACATTAAATTGCTTGTGAAGTTGTATTTATGAAAACCTAATATTGCTCTAATCAAATAATCTTTTTTTGTTATAGAAAATTATCAACCCATTACTTTAATCCACGGTTTCTACCCATTGTTCTCTTGTAGATATGGATCCCTAAACAAAAATATCTCCTATTTAGGAAATATCCATATACACACACACACAGAAACACATACACATAGAAGTTACTTCCATAAGATTAATACAACTGTGATAAATAAACTAGTTTAATTGTATTGAGACGCTATAAAATATTCAAGATAACATTAAATTGCTTTTGTGAAATTTTTTTTTTTGGAAAACTCATTGGGCCTATTTGATTCTATTTTGTTTTTTTATTCTCTGAAACATTTTTATTAAATTGTTTTTGAAAACTAAAAAACAAAAAAAAAAACTCGCTTGGATAAGTGAACATTATATTGATGTCACATATGTACTTGACATTTTGTGTGACAATTGCCTTTCTTCCTCTACATAATGCTGGCTTTTCAGAAGGTACACAAGCACTTATATGTTTACTATCAATTGCACCTACACAATCCAACATTAGAAGCACACAAAGTTATGAGAAAAAACTACAAATAACTAAGACATAAATTTCAATAATTAAGATTGAGACTCACCTTAAATCAGGAAAATACTTTGGGTTATCTCTAACATGCACAGGTGTCAACTCTGTTGTATCTCATTTTACAAGCTCTTTTCCCAATTGACATACTGATCTTAACAATTCCTTAAAATAGTGCGAAACTGTTTCGGTAGAGTATTGAAAACAATATGCAACTACCATCTGTCCAATATTATGACCTATAATATATATATTGCCACCTTCTCTTCTAACTTCACTTCTCTTGAATCTTCTAAATAACCTTTATGCCTCGTTTGATATCATGGAAGAGTTTTTTATGGAAGTGGAAGTGGAAATAGAAGTGGAATTAGAAGTGGAAATAAAAGTGGAAGTGAGTTTTAAAGTATGTTTGGTATGCCAGTAGAAGTGAGACATAATTTCTCATAAATATATGTATTTTGGTTATGAAAAGACTAAGATGCCCTCCAACCAAAAAACCTTTTTCCCACCAGCAGATTTAGAACCTCCGTCAATCCTCTTCCAGTGACCATCATTATCACCGGCAAACGCCCAAAAATCAAGCAAAAAGAGACCAAAGTCCTGCCCATCAAAACCAAATCTCTTGTCGACTTGAATATAATGAAAAGCACTATCATGATGGCATTG
Source organism: Inga leiocalycina (assembly GCA_963242795.1). Lineage (NCBI taxonomy): Eukaryota > Viridiplantae > Streptophyta > Magnoliopsida > Fabales > Fabaceae > Inga > Inga leiocalycina. The sequence continues at coordinate 25,043,456 of OY725326.1, read as the reverse complement.
CACAAACCATCAAACATATAATTAAAACAATCAAAAAAACATGTCTAAAACTGGAAAAAGAGATCGGAAAAGGTAATAACAAAGGTATCGGTCAACCACCATAGCTCCTAGCCACCACAACCATCGGTGGGCCACCCAAAAACAAATATAAACCTCTATTTTTTTTTTCAAAAATACCAGCCATCAACAATCTAATAAATCAAGCGAAAACAAGCAAACAAAGAGAGATTGAGAGGCAGAGGTATCAATCACCGGAGAAGAGAAGAAACACCGGCCACCACAAGTTGAATCTCACACAAGGATAGGCTCTAAGGTAGACAGTGGGCTGTCGCAAGAAGTCTTCAAAGGAAAGAGACTAAAGCTTCAGATCGGAGGGGCGCAGAGGAAGAAAGGCATGATGGAGAAGGAAATAGAAAACAAAAGTTGCAGATCGAGGAGGGGAGGGTGTCGTTCTTGGTAAAATCGAAGGACCTGGAAGACATGAAATCGAAATCGAAATCGAAAGAAGACAAGAACGTCGTTGCCATCGCAGATGAACGTTGGCGTCTTCGTTCTAGGGATTCTTCGCTGCCATCGTAAATGAAGGTCATCGCCGGATAACCTATAAGCTTGAAGGCTGCGGTTGAAAGGTTGAGGGTAGAACTGAAAAGTAAAATGGGTTCCAGGGAAGTGTGGCCAGTTCCTTAGGTGGTCAGATGGAAGTGACTTCCATCAATTTTGATGGAAGTGGGATCCCTAGGGAAGTGAGCTCCAACACACCAAACATACATAAGTGTCAATGCCACTTCCACTTCCACTTCCCTCTTCCCACTTCCTTACTACCAAACGGGGCATTAGTCTTTAACTCATTGCAAAAACTAATAAAACATGCCTTTTCCATTCGCAACAATTCATAACAAGTAGTTCCTGATCCTTGCCCAAGCTCATTAATAAATTCCTTACCGGTAAGTACAAATGTACGAATTGGAATCTTATCAAGAAACTTTCTTTCATATTCGCTCCTCATATTAATCAACATTAATTCTAAGAGCTCAAAGTCATCTTCACTTGATCCTGATGAAAATATAGATCCCTCAAAGCTATCAATTTCACTATTTGATGAGTTATCTTCTACATCCATCGTGCATACCTATTTTCATATACACAATAGTTATAAGCATATTTACAAGAGAAAACTAACTAACCGCAACCCAGAAGGATCATGGCAATCAATTATTAAATGGCAGCAAACAACGATAGCTATAATAAAAGTAGATCCGGGAATTCGGGCCGAGCTCGTCGGGCCGGCCCGTTTAGGCCCGAGCCCGTCAAAGGCCGGGCCTATGATTTAGAGGCTGAAAATGGAAGTGGGCCTAAAAGGGCCGGCCCTGTAGGGCCGCAAGCCCTGTAGGGCCAGCCCTGAAGCCCTGCGGGCCGGCCTTTTTAGGCCCGTTTAATATTTTTTTAAAATAAATTAATAAATATAATATCATTATATTAAATTATCAATATGAGAGACACCTAAGTTCCTAATAGAGTATTAATAATAGGCAAACACTTATTAATTGGTTTGATTTATTTTATTTTCTACAATGTTTTATTCATTTAAACTTAAAAAAAGGCTAATTTGGACATTAGATGATTATTTTAACTAAAAATTTATGAGTTTTAAAAATAATGTATACCAATTTAAAGCAAAATAATAAATAAATTGTAAAACTTTAAGAAAAAAAATTTTGAATTAAAATGAGTTTAAGCCCGTTTAGGCCCGAGCCCGTGAAGGGCCAGCCCTGTAGGGCCACGGGCTTCAAAAATATGGTACTTTTTAGGAAACGGGCCTAAACGGGCCGGCCCGTTTAGGCCCGAGCCCGTGAAGGGCCGGCCTGTTTTCCCAGCTCTAAATAAAAGTTCAGGCATCAATTATTAAGGATAAGCAATTCAACTAAGAAACTCCAACAAAACAATAGCAAGTGTGCTGATAAGAAATTGTGTTCAACAAAGTTACTCTGTTTAATACTAAAAGCATGTAGTAGTAGATTAGGACTATTTCTCCTCCCCCTCATATTTTGCTTCCATTTAATCTATTTATTTCCTTTTTCTCCAAACTTCACAAAATTCAAGTTAAGAAGAAAATACTCAGAATAATAAGACAGCGACAGAATCTAAAACTTGAATTATTGGGATGATGGGATCGGTTCATCTAAAACTTCTGTCAATGAATGTCCCTTTAACTAATAAGACAGTGACAAAATCTCCCTTGTAAACATTGTTTAGTAAAATAGGTGACTAGGGAGTTAGCAAAGGCTACATGATGATATAGTCTGAAGAGCAGCCAAATTGAAGAATAGATATAAGAGCATTGAGCAATAGAAACTATCATCAAACTAGGGGTGTTCAAAGTGTCCCGGTCCCAGTTGTCTGGTCCCGGTCCCGATCCCGGTCCCGGACATTTTAATCCCGGGAATTTCCCGTCCCGGCCGGGACCGGGACCGGGATCAATAGGACCCGGGACCAGGGCCGGGACCGGTCACACATCTTGTGATCCCGGTCCCGGTCCCGGTTTTTTTATTTTTCTTTTAATTTTTTTCTTAAAAATTAAGTAATTGTTTTATTTTTGTATTTTTTATTCCATAATTTAAGTTACCATTTGATAAAATGTGTATCACATATTTAGTTGGAGTTAAACTATATATATCGTGATACTAATCCTATTATATAATGTATAAAAATAATAACAAAACTGATGAAGGTGATAATAATAATAATAATAAAATATTATTCTTCAATTCTAGATCAATTTGTGTGATTATTATGGCCTTATTAAATGTTAAATAATTACTTTAAACACTAGATTATAGAAAATTTAACTAAAATAATAATATTTTTTAAATTTAATTTTTTTTAAAAAAAACCGGGAATTCCGGGTTTGATCCCGGTCCCGCCCGGGATTACCGGGACCGGGTTGCAATTTGCATCCCGGCCAAAAACCAGGACCGGACCGGGAGTGGTGGATCCCGGTCCCGGTCCTGGATTTGAACACCCCTACATCAAACAATAATAATTTGATATACCCTGCTGCACTTTTGTCAAGGGCATATTCTTAACTCACCGCATCAAAGGAGCCCTCCCTTAGACGTCAGCCAAGATAACAGAAGAATGGAATACAGATCTTTAAGTTACTTTCAGATTATTCATTTGTGTTTGATAAGGTAAGTCTATTGATTAATAGTCCTAAAACTTCTGTCAATGAATGCGCCTTTAACAAGTAGGACAATGGCAAATTCTCCTTTGTATCGCTCCTAAGTTTTAGTAAGATGACTCACTAGGAAGCTAACAAGGCTAGGTGATGATATAGATGGGACAACAGCCAGTTTGTAGAATCCATAAGCTTAGAAAATAACCAGCCAGATGTATATTCTCTGTAGAATTTCAAAAAGTAGTTCACAACATATTATACTTAATGGGTTTCTTGATAAGCATCACAGTATGATTTTATTTTTCAAGCCAAAAGCTTTGGTAATCTAACAGTAGAAAGAATTCAATAGTGTTCCCATTAGTCTTGGAACCATTCAAATGCCATTCAACATACACAAAGCATAACTTAGAGACACATGCGAAGCAAATCAGATAACTATTGCTTATCGTACAAAGAGAAAAAAGGAATTAGAAGAAGACACAGACTGAGAGAGAGCGTGACAAACCTAAAATCCCCCATTGTTCTTCTAACTCTTCCCACTAATCAAACACTGGAGAATAAAACTCATGAATATCCAACTTAACTTCAGGGACACGAGGTAGCATTATTCACAAGACCATGAACAAAATTTGTCTAAACAAAATCCAAATATAAAAACCCACAAGCCATCAATCATGCTCTTAAAACAGATAGAACCATAGCATCATTCACCTCAAACTCACTAAATTAATTGGACAAGGAGAGAGAATAGAGGCTCACTGATGAGGGCTGAGAAGGGAGGAAGGAGAGATTGGAGATGGTAACCACTTAGCCATGCCGAGCACTGAGACCTCTGTGTGGGGACCGCGAGCAATGAGCACTGAAACCTCCGTGCGGGGACTCCAAGCACGAGGGAAGCTTCATCGACTATTCAAAGCCCTCCCACAAGCAATAGCAGAAGAAGAATGGCGAGCTAGGATGAAGATCAGGCTTTGTGCATGGGGGTGGGTTTCTATTTTGTGTTTTCTATTTTTAAAAACAGAAAAACATCTTAAAACTGTCGTGTTTTCTGTTTTTAAAAACAACTAATTAGAAATAGGTCTCCAAACAGGTTTTATTGTTTTTTTGTTTTTAAAAACAAAAACACAGTTTTTAAAAATCAAATCAAACAGACCCATTATTTCTCTAATCGAAAGTTCCTCTCTTTTTACAAGAAGTTGTCAGCCCATTGCTTTGATTGAAGGTTCCTACTATGTTGATCTTTTTTGAAGTAACTTTAGGAGATATGGATCCCTAAGTAAATACCTCTCCTTTTTTAGAAGTATCCATGTCTCATATCTCTGAAAGTTACTTCGTAAATATCAATAGGGATATGATGAATAAACTAGTTCAGTTGTACCGGAGTCATAAATAAACAAGCAAATACCTGCATCATTTGTCAAGCCCCTTTTTTAATCAAAAAATGTAAATAACAAGAAATTCACCCTTGACAGTGATATATGTTGTGTGTGTGTATCCTAGATGTGAAAATATACAAAACTTGCCCATGAAGAGAAAGAGCATAGGTAAAAAAATATGCTAGGTATAAATCGTATGCTGAAATAAGGGCAAAGAGATAGAAAAAAAATAGTAAATAAAGTTCAGGTTCGAATTCCATAGATAATATAGAAGGAATTGACTACACTGATCCGCCTTCTTATATTTCTACATCTAAGATCCAACTTGTATTGTTGATAGTAATAGGAAGTGAAGCATTATGGCAAAGAAAAGTTTGATTCACAGGGAGAAGAGGCAAAAATTGGAACAAAAATATCATTTGATTGGTCAATCCTCAAAAAAAGAAATAAGCAAGGTAACATATTAAATTGCTTTTGTGAAATTATGTTTTTTTGAAAAACCAATTATTACTCTGATCGAAAGTTCCTCATCTGTTGGCACCAAGTTAAAAGCTTTAAAATTTAACATAATGATCAGTCATAGACTCTTCAATGTAAAATTTTTTTGAACTACTTGGTTTCAACTCTGTCTAATAGAAGAGTACTTCCCACATTGAGTAGCCATGCAATTTGGGATTGATCAAGATTTTCTAGGCTTTGTGGCTAGAACCAATCACATTCTTGACCTATATATCTTATAATGTAAGTGTTTACATATACCTTATGTCTCTTCAACAATTAAGCCAAGAAAGCAATGGCTAAGTGGAAAAAAAACACAAATATCCATATAGAAAAAGCCACAAGGAGTATGCAAACCCTTGAGCCGCTCAAGAGTTTGTATACCCCTTGCTTTGCTTAAGGGTTTGCATACCCTTATCATCCTATCCTATATGGATATCCATACGTTTTTTTCCATCAGCCTTTGCTTTCCAATGTTACTTCTTTTGTAGAGACACAATTATAGGTCAACAATTACATTATCACATATATACGTCAACAGTTGCCATTGAATCTTCTCATAAAGCCTGGAATGTCTTGATCATCCCAAATTGCATAGCTACTCGAAGTGGGAGGTACTATTCTATTATATACAGAAAAGTATGGACACATAATCCATGAGGGTAAATAACCAAACACAGCACGCAGCCATGAAAACAAGCATGGACACACAGTCAATGAAGGTAAGTAACTAAGTGCAGCTCAAAGCCACGAAACAAGCGCAAGTACAAAACCCACGAATAAAAAGCGCTTTGTATCTAGTTCCTTTGAAAAAGCTATTGACATTCTTATAAGAAACCATTTCTTTCAAATTACAAAATTTGCTCTTTTATATTTTGAAAATTGGACTCTCGTAAAAGATTCTGAAAAGTATTCACAAGTCATATCTTCAAATTCTTTCCTACACTTTGTAATTGTGTTCTTTAAATACATATATAAACAAGACTATGAACAAGAAAACAATAATCAAATAAAAAATTTCAACCAGAACGGTTCCTTATCAAGTGTTGTTATAACTCCACAAATCTCAAAAGCATCCATAAAATAGAACCATGTTTCAAGCGCATATGAGCAAGAGAAACACATAGCAATTATTTTATCTTTTTTTTTTTTTGAGAAACTATATAGCCATACTTTCATATATGTAGAAAAAGAAAGGGGCTCCCTTTCAGCCACTTTATTTTGCAATTAATATCTCAACAATCTTAAAGAGGCATATCATACACACACACATATCAATTGAAAAAAACAAAAATCAAATAAAGACACAACCATTTTATTAGATATATGAAGTGCACCAATATCATTCTCATACAACAAAGATTTTAGCCTTCATATCTTTCCTCCAAACATACACAAGCATGAACCAAGCTTCCTTAAACATTCGAAGCAACCCATTCACTAGCAACACAATAAAAATCACATGGGCACAAATCATTATAACTTTCAAACAAGATAAACAGTATCATCATGTTTAGATAATCATTTGTACATAATGGCTTTTTCCGACATTCTATGTACATCTGAAACCAAATTAGAAAACAAACACCAAAATTCAAAACTAGCAACTATAAGCTTCAAGCATCAATATTATGTCTTGAGATTCCCAAATTTCAGTTTTCTTGATAAAATGCAATTTGGATCGAGAGTAACTTAGATAACTAAACTCCTCTTCATCCATTCATATCAACCATAACATACAAAAGCAACATGATTCCTTTCCAACCCCCAAAAAAATGATTGAATATATGACTCTAACCATAGATTTTAGCCGTCTATGATACATTAAACAAAATTATCAGCTGCCTCATTCAACAAAATTCCTATTTTACACATTTCAACAAATACCTTGTATGCATCAATATTCAATCCATAAAATTCACCCTGGTTCCTAAAGTTTATCAAGCACACAATTTTCAGTTATCCAAATAGTATCACAAGACCAAACTTAAAGCAGAGAAAACAAAGTTTAAATCAATCTCTTGCCCTTTTTAAATAACCAGAAAAGTGTAGACAAGTAGTAACCTACATTAATCGGACTCACCTCCATCTTCCATTCAATCATGCTCTCAATTCCTTGCTTAACTCACCACCACAACGCACAGAATAGAAAAAGGCAGGAGACGAGTTAATCATGCAGAACAGAGAAAGAAGAAATCAAAAGGAGAAGCAGACGGAGGGAAGACAAGGAGGACAAGCAATGGACAGTAAGATTCAAGGAGGATTCCGAAGGACTTCAACAATTAACGAAGAATGCTTGCCTCCGATTCTAGAAATTTCCCGCACCCTCTAATCTCTCTTTTCCTTCCTTTCTCCTCACTCTCGGCCTCTCCCATATACCTTCAAGGCGCCGAAATATAACCCCAGGCCAACGAGTTTATATGCTTTTAAACCATCTCTTAATTTGATTTAATAAAAATTTCACATCCATCTCCTCAGAAAAAATTGGTTTCATGGCCTCATTTGATCAAATGGCCCAAGCCTATCATGCTCTCTTGCTTCTTGGATTCACGCCACCTGGGCCAACTTCATGGAGTGTTCTCCATGGGTTTGATTACTTATATAACCTTAAGCACTGTTTGGTATGAAGTGCTGGGGTAGGGATTGGAATTAAATCAGGAATTAGGCCAGAATATATCATTTGATATGAGAGAATACGGATAACCAGGGATTAGGAGTATCATGAAAGTGAGATTGTTGCAAAGTCATCTCCCCTAGGTATTGTGTTTTGAACCCCGGGACTACAAAATTATAGAGACAAAAATATTCTTGATTAAAATATTTTTAGGACAAAAAAAACCTTCTGATTTTAACCTAGAATTCATTCCTCTCACATAATCACTGTCTTTTTTCTTCACCAACCTCAGAATGTCTTGAACGTGTTTGAAATATTGCTTGGCTGAAATCACATTCGTTTTGGTGCATCTTTCGCAATATTTAACTTAATAGCATTAGCATCTGAGAGATATACCATATTAGTTACCCATATTTTTTCGCCATCAACAGCCTGCAACTCCTTACCATCCCGAACATCCTCAATGGGCACAGAGCTGACACGGCCATCACTTTTCTCTTACTACTCTTTTCTTGAGAGAATGTCTAAATTTGATGGATGCATTATATTAATTACTTTCTTTTTAAGAGATCCAGTTCTCATCCTCCTTTTATCCTTGGAATAGATAAAATCCCAAATTCGATATTTCACAATAATAAGGAACTTCAAACCAGCAAAATCAAAAGCCTGATATTTTGTTATAATATTTTTTTTAATTTACAATTAAGGGTATTATAGTCTTCCTACAGTGTATGCATAATTATAAAATAAAATTATTTTAAGCTGTCCCTCTCAATATTATACATACCAAACATAATTAAAAAGCTTCAATTTCAATCCCAACCTCAATCTCAATCCTCAAAATTCAATGCTTCGTACCAAACATAGCCTTAATGCTTCCATTAATTAACATGTAATTAATCACTTTCAATTATTATTTAGGAGTTTTTTTATCATAGGACCAATCTGATATCATCGACAATTCATATTTATTGAGGAGTAATTCCATAATTTTTCTCAAGCTCAAATTTGGTCCTAAATTATTTTCCACAAAATTTTCAAGAAATTGTTGTATTATTGGATAAAATGCCCATAAAATATTCTTTAAAATAAAATTTCCATTTTTAATGCATGAAACTATTTTTATAAATTCACATTAGCAAACATTACTCACTTTAATAATAAGATACATGTGTGGATTATTAAATTATTGTTATATTTAATTATTATTGAGTAAATATCATCCATAGGGATTTATATATATATATATATATATATATATATATATATGTTAAGAAAATGATAAATATAAAAAATAGGACTTAAATTAATTCCACAGTTAAATCCTACCCAAGGAGGTGTACATAATCACACAAGCCAAATCCAAGGTATGCCAGCTATACAATGGTTAGCATTTCAAGTCACGGATACCACTCTGATTCTATTTATAAATCTTTTTTTATCAAAAAAAATTGGTCCTATTTATAAGTTCAGCTTCATGATAGTAAATTTATTTTATACTTTTGTACCCTTTGTAATTACAATAAATAAAAGGAATTTATTCATATTGATTTTTGGAATCAATCAAAGATAAAGACAAAATTAAAAATTTAACCTAAAGTTAATTATTTAACTAACTCTCCTTAATATATGGTTCCCAATTACGTTGTCCTATCGGTCCTACATCTTTGGCGATGGCCACTATGTGGTTCTAGACATTCGGTTAATTAAACTCGTAAAAATATAATAGTCCACAATGATATGATGATTCATTAGTTAGTGCATTGTTGTTATTTAATTTATTATGCTATTATAGTCGTTCATTTTTTATTTTGTGATTGAACCAATTAGTATTTGGGCAAATTGTGTGGTCACTGGTTTTGATGGTCCGGTCATTTGTTAGTGAATTGTTGTTATATGCTAAGGTGTAGTCATTTCACATATCTCAAAACTTGAGAGTTATTTTTCCTGTCATTGATATAAAACATTTTTAAAAAATTAATCTTGATCCTAAATATATGATAAAATTTTCACATGTGTCTATATTTTCTTAATTTATCCATTAAGAGGGAATTAAGGAAGATGATTAGGGTGTTTTAGAAAATACATGTCATATTAATTAATTTAACTAATTTTTTTAATCTAATCAAATTAGATAAATATATTTTATATTAAAGACAGGAGGAATATCTTATATATTTACTATTGGAAAAATCACTTTTAAAATCGGTTAAAAAAAGACATTTTAGACTGGTTCTAGATCCGATCTTGATACAGCCGATCTAAAAAGTCTGCTACTTTTTAGATCAGTTATGGAATCGGTCTTAAAAAAACATTTTAAGACCGGTTATTATAAAACTGGTCTAAAAATAAATATTTTTACATTGGTTATCAGAGGAACCGGTCTAAAAGGTTAAAATTTTAGACCGATTTTATGAAAAATCCGTCTAAAAATTTGACTTTTTAGACCGGTTTTATTAAGAACCGGTCTAAAATAGACCGGTTCTTAATAAAACCGGTCTAAAAAGTCAAATTTTTAGACCGGTTTTCTCCAAAACCGGTCTTAAATGTACTTTTCAGACCGGTTTTGGAGAGAACCGGTCTTAAAAGTTGAATTTTTTTAAAAAAAAATTCTTTTAAAAGATATACCCAGCAAGCCATTTCCCCTGTTGAAACATTTTACTAAGCAAGCAGTAGCCAGTTCAACGACATTCAAATAAATCTTCTTTTACAAATTATATAACTAACATCTTAATGACATGTGAGAGACTTAAAACTCATTGGAACATATTAAAACTCAACTCTCTTGTACTTAAATAGTGCTGGCCAAAACAGAAGCTAGAAAAACAATCATGAATAAACTCACAATCATAGACAGAATCATAATGCAAGGAAATCATACAACCATGACAATGTTGTTTTGACCAAGTTCCTTATCTTTTCACTTACATACATACATCAAAGATTAAATTACATTAATGACAATTCTGTTATTCATTAGAGCCAAAATACTTTATACACACTTTTCTCAACCTGATGATCACTAGCTGGCTTGGCTTCGGAGAATCTACACTAAAACGTACACCTCATATCCTTCATTTTCCTATGACGACAACAAAAAAAGTAGTTATATATATACACCAATAACAATATACATAATTTAAATATAGTTCATGATAATTATTTTAGTTAACTAACCTTCAATGTAGTTTTATAAAGGGATATCCTCCCATATCCCTTCATGATGATCTTTTCTTGTGCCGTGTTCATTGTCTGCTTCATCTTCTTCGTTCAATTCTGGTAAACCCCTAGAAAAAGAAGGAGTCTCAAGCATATCATTCATTGAATGACTTTCCTGATTAATATCAACGACCCTTTTTCCTTAGAGAGCTACAGACCACATTTTGTTTGCCTGATCAGTAACATAGAACACTTGTTTTGCTTGATATGCCATAATAAATGGTTCATCTCTAAAACTTCTACTATTCAAATCAACCAATGTAAATCTCAACTGATCAATCATCACACCATTGTTGACATAAACCCACTTGCATTTGAAAATGGGAAGTTTAACTTTAACATAATCAACCACCCAAATCTCTTCAATCACCCCATAATAAGGTATTGTTGCCAATTTAGGATTCTTATCTTTTGAACTAGAGAAGTGCATAGATTCAGCCACTAACATAACCCTACTGTTCTGGATGGTGCTCCTATCATCAAGGGACTTCATGTAAAACATATAACCATTGATCACAAATGAAGTCCAACTTATGACATCAGCCTCTGGACCACGTGCTAACCATTTAATTGTATCAGAAACACATTCTTCGCTATCTACCTTTTGTTTGAACCAATGTGCAAAAGTTTTGTTATGCTCCCTAATTAACCTTTGTTCAGTCATTCAACTATTTCCTTTCCGTACAATTTCTTTATGAGCATTAATGTAATCTTGAACTTCATCAACATTATTCAAGATGTACAAGTGGACTTGTTGCAATTCATCAGGATCCATACTCTTTACTGAAGCCCCGCGTCTACCACCTTCTTTGTCATGACATTCAAGAAGTCCAATGTGTCCTACATTTGACAAGTAATCTTGACAAAACTCCATGGCTTCTTCAGAAACATATTTCTGAACAATAGATGCTTCAGGCCGATTAGGGTTCTTCACATACCCTTTTAGGATTTTTATAGTTCTTTCAATTGGGTATCGTAAATAGATAAGGCCACACAACTTGATCTCCCTGACTAGATGAACAATTAGATGTACCATGATGTCAAAAAAAGAAAGAAGAAAAAGCTTCTCAAGCTGGCACAAGATCAGATATCCTTCATTTTCCAATTCATCCAATTTTTTTGTCTCAATGACTTTACTACAAATAGCATTGAAGAAGAAACAAAGTTTAGTCAAAATATATTGAAGATCATATTCAGCAATGCCTCGAATAGCTATTGGGAGCAATTGTTGCATTAAGACATAACAATCATGAGACTTTAGCCCCCACTAACTTCAAGTTTTTCATCGACACAAGCTTCATAACATTTGAAGAATACCCTAAAGGAACTTTGATGCCATATAAACACTGACAAAAGCTTCTTTTCTCATCCTTAGACAAAGTATGAGCAGCTGGAGGACAAAAAGTTCTCTTACCATATGGCTTTGGATGCAAGTCTTCTCGTATCCCCATTTCTTACAAATCTAATATTGCCTTTACGCCATCCTTGGAACTACCTTGTATGTTAAGCAGTGTCCTAACAATACTATCAGAAACGTTTTTCTCCACATGCATGAAATCAATACAATGTCTTACATCAAGCTTCGGCCAATATGGAAGATTGAAGAAGACAGACATCTTTTTTCATTTACTTTTGTCATTACTTTTCTTTGTAGTATTACCAAAGATAACATTCATATTTTTCACCTTTTCATAAACTTGCTCTGCAGTCAATGCCTTCGGAGCATCTTCAAACTCTTGTCCACCAAAAAAAGCTTTCTTTAATCTGCGATACGGGTGGCCTCGTCTAAGAAATCTCTTATAGCCAAGATAAACTGTCTTTCTTCCATGTTGAAGTTGATGGTAGCATGTTCCTTCTTCATAAATCGGACATGCTTTATGGCCTTTAACACTATAGCCTGACAAGTTTCCATATGCAGGGAAGTCATTTATAGTACAAAAGATCATGGCTCGCATTTTAAAAACATCCTTCTTGTTCACGTAAAAAACATCAACACCTTCATCCCACAACTCTTTCAAGTCTTCGATCAAGGGCTCCAGGTAAACATCTATATCATTTCCGGGTTGTTTTGGTCCCGAAATCAACATAGATAACATGATGTACTTTCGTTTCACGCATAACAGAGGAGATAAGTTGTAAATAACTAACAGAATAGGCCATGAACTATGTATACTGCTCAGGCTATCAAAAGGATTCATGCCATCCTTGCTAAGCCCAAGCCTAAGGTTCCTAGGCTCTTCACCGAAGGCAGGAAATAATTGATCTATTTTCTTCCATTGAGAAGAATCAGCCGAATGTCGAAGCTTTCCATCGGATATCCTTTCATCCACAAGCCATCTCAAATTTCTTGCATCATTTTCATTAGCAAACAAGCGTTTGAATCTTGGTATGATTGGAAGGTACCACAATACGTTTGCAGGAGCGTTATTTGATTTGTACCTCGGGGTTTCACATATTGGACACTGTTGTTCCTCTTCATGCTCTTTTCTATACAATATACAATCATTAAGGCATGCATGGATCTTTTTATACTTCATCCCTAGTGGACACAATATTTTCTTAGCATCATAGTATCGAGAAGGCAACACATTATCATATGGAAACATGTCATTAAAAGCCTCAAGCGTTTCTGAAAAACTCTTGTCGCTCCATCCATGCCATGCTTTCAAGCTTACCAATTTCAATACTGCTTTCAACAATTGGTACTTTTTACACCCCGGGTACAACGGCATCTCAGCATCACTACACATATTACCATATGCATGTGATTGCTCAAAAGTCTCTTCTCCTACATCACAAATAATATCCTTTATTCGATCATCCGTATCCGTGTCATTATCATCAAAGTTCACTCCCCCCTGTTGAGATGAACTTGGCATTTCTAATTCTTCACCATGCCATACCCACACTGTATAACTCTTACAGAATCCTTCACAAATTAAATGTGTATATATATCTGCAGTACTCAGTTGCTTCTCATTCAAACATACTACACAAGGGCAATAAAACTTTCCACTACCATCATCGGCATTTCTACTAGTGAAGTCTAAAAAACCCCTTACCCCATTATCATATTCAATACTCATTCGTTTAGCGTTTATCCAACTATGATCTATATATATCTCAACACTTCTAGCACCCTATATCCAACAACAAAAGGATAGAAAAAAAGACAACAACAATAGAGTTTTAGATATTTCAACGAAATTAACAGGCACCATTTGAAACTAGTATTGTTTTAACAAACCAATAACACTGACAATAATCAAACAACCGCACTAAACTAAAACAGAACATAGAGTGGTATTAATCGAAGTCAAATATCATAGGGATATAATTATAAGACAGAGCATATATCTAACAAGAATGTGCAGATTTAATTTTTTTCCAGATTATGTTTAAGTGCTCAAAGCAACAACAAGAACCATTTTTTCATTGAACATTATTAATTATAAAACAACATACAACTAAATAACAGATCGAACACTAACCTGAATGAAGACCAAGGAGTGAGCTTCAACCCAAAGTCACGGTGGCGTCGACTGAGATTAAAATGAAGTCCTCAAATTCATGGCATTGACAAAGGGAAGTCAAGTCAGAGGAGAATAGTCACTGCGGAGATTAGAGGTGGCGGCGGAGAAAACTGACGATAATCAAAGAACAGCGATGACGAACACAGCAATGACAGCGGTAATGACGGAGGAGAGTTGAGCAAATGAGGGATGGGACGCCATGGACGAGTTCAGAACAAGCACGGACAGATCTCACAAAGAAATGGCAAAGAGAGAAGAAAGGGTTCATAGAGCGCACGATCTGGGCGCGGGATGAAAAATAAGGGTGAAAAATCTTACCTTTAAGACCGGTTTTTATTAAAAACCGGTCTTAAAAGAGAGAAATTTCACATTTAAGGTCTTAAAACGTTATCACATTTTGAATTTAAAATGTGTTAACATTTAAGACCGGTTTATATATAAACCGGTCTTAAATGCTAAAACATTTTAAATTCATAAAAATTTTAAGACTTTAAGACCGGTTTCATTTATAACCGGTTTAAATAAATTTTTTAAAACCAGTTTTTTTAGGAACCGGTCTAAGAAGTTCAATATAATTACAAAACTGCCACTATATGATGGTCTAAAAAGGATTTTTTTCAGTAGTGATTAGTTTTCACTATATTGTTGAGAAGTTTTAATGACTCAACCATAGTATATCTTTTGGGAACAAAAAGGTGCTAGGGTCGAATTCCCCTTTGACCAACATTTGCCAAAAGTGGAGCTTTTTCTTTACATGGGGGGATAAAAAAGTTAATTCACCAGATTTCAAGATTCCAAATAGGCGCCTTTAGACTGACTTGGGTTTTCAAGTTTCAGGGATATTTAATTGGTTTTTATCCCATTTGAAACCTTAGCAAAGATGCGTTGCCCCTGTATAAAATCCCTCAGTTAAAAGGACATTACGAGTCAGACTCCGTAGTCGGGCGAATGTTTGTGAGTAGAAGGAAGAAATAAGGGAGAATTACAGTTAGGCCCAAACAAAAAGAAAAATAAAAAAATGGTTCCTTAAAATCTCAAAATGAAAAATTGGTCTTAAGAAGTTGTTAATGGAGGCTCCTGGAGTTTTCAGTAATCTATACCTGGGGTTGTTAATGGGACCTTTCTTTCATTTTGAGATTTTAATGGACCATTTTTTCATTTCTCTCTTTGTTTATGACCTAGCTGTAACTCTCCCAAGAAATAATGTGTGGTCAGGTCAACACAGACACTAATTCACACTAATTAATTAAATGATGTCTATTTCTTAAACTATAATTATTAAGTTGACTTTCTCTAAAATATAAAATTACTTTTACAATTGTGGAATATGCAGATCGAAAATACAGCCAGCTGATGGACAAAGAAATGAAATAAATTAAAAATTGGAATATTAACAATAACGTAGCTCTCAAGTCTTGACTTGATTAGAGAGTAAGGGTGTAAACATGCCAGACGGTCTATCAGGGCTGCCTGGCCTGCTCCAAACCTAGCCTATCGGGCTAAAAGGCCAGACCTAGACCTGTGTTTAAAGCCTATTTTATTTAATAAGCCAAGCCTATGCTTGCTAGTAGGCCTTTTAGACCTATCAGCCCGGCCTGGTAACAATAAATTAAAATTTGACTTAAAGTGTTTGGCCTACATTTTGTATACATTCACATTGACAGGTGACAGCTCACAAAGCACTCAACTCACAGCTCATAAGCACCCCTCACACCGACACCCCTCCCTGTCTCAAACTCTCAATCTCTCAATCTCATAGAGTCATTATTGTCATCTCAGTTCTCACATCTATCCTCCGCCTCCCTTCTCTAGTTCTCCGTAAGTCCATGACCGTCACCCGTCAAGTATCCGTGACCTCTCACACTAACATATCTGTCATCTCAATTCTCACATCGTCATCATCATCTGTCCTCCTCCTCCCTTCTCCATTTCTTTATGAATCAGTGACCGTTGGGCGTCCGTGATCCCTCATCATCACCATTGCCATCACCATTATCATTTGTTGTAGCCTCTTTGTCCGTCATCCCTTCTCTGACGACGTAGGATCCGATTAGGTTATGCAGTTGATGCTCTGTCGATAATCGTTGCCTTCTCTGTTTGTAATTTGGTATGGTTTTAATTTTGTATAATTATGATTTTTTGTTCTATTCTTGGTTGTTAAACTCTATTCTTGATTTTGTTCTTAGTTGTTAAACTCTATTCGATAGGTTGCAGAAACTATGTTCTTGGTTTTGTTCTTGGATGTTAAACTCTGTTCTTGATTTTGGTTCTCCGTCCGTAATTCTATATGGTTTAATTGTAATTTGAGATCTTGTTATTCTTTACAGTGACTGCTTAATGTGATAAATTTGTTAGTTGAATAAACACTGACATGGATCTTTTGGGCTTTTTTGTCCTTATTGTTTCTTTTGCAGCAGAGTACTCAGTATTCTGGAAAGACAAGAATGACTTGAGTTTTTCAATCTTGAGTTTCTTCTGCCAGTTGTTGTTCTAACTAGTAATATTATGGACCAAATTGAACCATAACTAGCTCATATATTGAGAATCAGAGTTAGCCTAGATTTCCTTTGTGACATTTTTCCCAAACAAAAGGAATACTTCTCTTGTGATTGATTTTATATTGCTCTTTTCATTTAAACTAACACTATATTACTTTTATGTTTCACTTGTAGTTAATGTCATCTCCATTTGAGAGTGAAACAATGTCATCTAGATCAGTTCGTCCTAATGTTGTTGAGGTCTATCAACAAACACCAACATATTCAAGTCAGCAAACTAGTCAGCAAACCCCTAAAAAAATGATGGTGATGATGATATCAATAAGAAGAAGAGGCGAAAAACCTCAGCTATTTGGGATGATTTTGATCAAGTTGAAAGTAATGATGGGCTCAAAGCTAAATGCAAGTATTGCAAATGTTCATTATCATATTTTGTACATATTAATTGTTAAATTGTTTTATATTCTAATAGTATACATTTGAGTATTTTTTTTCAAGGTCTTCGAAAGAGAAGAAGAAATTATATTGAAGATTTGATGTAGTGACTTCACATTGATTCGGTCTAAATTAGTTAACTTGTAATGAAAATTGTTATGTTGTTGTATTTGGTTTCATATTTTATGATGTATGTTGAATTATTAGTGTAATTGGGCTTATTTTCGGCCTATTTGTCAAGATACCTGTTGTGAGGCCTGTGACCTGTAAGCCTGTTTAAAATCTTTTAAAATTCCAAGCACCTTAACAAGCGATAGACCAGGCTTAGGCCCAAAAAATGGCCTTTTACACATCCACAGGCCAAAATCAGGCCATCCTGATTGAAAACAGGCATGGCCTGTTAAGGCAAAAGTCTAGCATGTTTTCACCTTTAATGGAGAGTAGGGTATCGTGGGGCTACTCCAAGTGGGAGTGCTCAAAAATTTCCTCATAAAAATTATTGACTAAGAAAATCAATTATATTATTGGTCCACATTCAACTAATATAGCACCATATATATGCCCAAACCTTTTTCAAAACGCGCCCAGACTAATTGGATACTTGATATAAAGTCCTTTACAATGTGTAATGCAATAAATAGATAAGGAAATTGTAAATATGAATTCCCTAAATCAAAATATATTCAAATAAGCCTATTTATATATACAAGTGTGTATCTTTCTAATTAATGCTATGATACGTTTCCTACTGTTATGATATGATTTCCTAATAATGTTGATATATAATCCCTAATTTTGTGGGATATGATTCTAACAATCTTCCTCAAGTTGAAGAATATATTAATCATTCCCAACTTGTTACAAAGGTACTCGACCCATGTCCTATTTAAAGCTTTTGTAAGAAGGTCTGCTAGTTGGTCGTTCGATCGCACGTGCCTTGTAGATACAGCGTTCACTTTGACCTTATCACGAATAAAATGACAATCGATTTTAATATGTTTTGTACGCACATTGAACACAAAGTTCGATGCTTTGTGCAATGCCGCCTTATTATCATACTATAGCTTCGCAGGCAATGTCGTGGCAATGCCAATCTCCTTCATGAGCTGAAAGACAAAGTTCGATGCTTTGTGTAATGCTGCATTATTATCATACTATAGCTTTGCAGGCAATGTCATGGAACATAAAGTTCGATGCTTTGTGCAATGCAGCCTTATTATCATACTATAGCTTTGCAGGCAATGTCGTGCCAATGCCAATCTCCTTTATGGGCTGAAAGACCCATACAATTTCCTGTACCGACTGGGACATGGCTCTATGTTCTGCTTTTGCACTAAATTTTTATACAACCCCTTGCTTCTTATTTCTTCAAGATATTAGGTTTCTGCCAACAAACATACAATAACTAGTAGTGGACCGCCTTGCGGCCTTTAAGTCTGCATAATCTATATCGTAGAAGCACTCGACTTTATTGTGCCCATAATCTATATAGAGAATGCCACGTCTTGGGGAACATTTCAAAAAATGCAAAATATGCTCTAAGGTCTCACACTGTGCCACTATTGGGGATGACATGAATTGACTAAGTACACTGATTGTAAAAGTTATATCAGGATGAGTTATTGTCAGATAATTCAATTTCCCGATAAGTCTCCTATATCTTTCAGGAAATGCAAATGGCTTAAGTATTTCTCTGGATTAATGTTCTTCTTCAAGTCATCAGGAAGCTCAACAAACATGTTATAATTAAGATCCAAGAACGAATTTAGAATCATGGGAATACTACTTGATGCAGCACCAAGCTTCCCAGTCTCTTTCAAGGGATTGAGAACATACTCTCTTTGAGTTAGGAAGATGCCCTTCTTGCTTCTCATAATCTCACTCCTTAGAAAGTACTTCAATGGTCTCAAGTCTTTTTTCTAGAAGTGGGAGTTAAGAAAGACTTTAAGTTTTGATATTCCAGAGGTGATACTCCCATTAATCACAACATTATCGATATACACTACCAGAAGAATTATGCCTGCATCGGAGTGCTGGTAGAACATACAGTGATCACACTTGTTTTGACTCAATCCAAACTTCTTGACCACACCACAAAATCTATGAAACTAGGCATGGGGGCTTTGCTTTAGACCGTACAATGACTTCCAGAGGTAGCACACCTTCCCATGCTCCCCCTGAGCAATAAACCCAAGTGTTTGCTCCATATAGACTTCCTCAAGAAGATTACCCTTTAGAAAGGTATTCTTGATATCCAGCTGATGCAAATCCCAACTATAAGTGGCAGCCAAAAAGACAAGTAGGCAAATTGAATTTAACTTTGCCACAGGGGATAAAGTCTCTGAATAATCAATACCATAAGTTTGAGATCACCTTTGGCAACCAGTCGAGCTTTCAACCGTTGTAAGGAACCATCAATTTTAGTCTTAACAACAAACACCCATTTACACCCAATAGCCTTCTTCCCAGAAGGTAGATCAATAAGAGTCTAGGTACTAGCCTTTTCAAAGGCTATCATTTCTTCTTCCATCGCTGCATGCCAACCAAGGTGAACTAAGGCTTGGTGAAGGCTGGTAGGGATAGAGATGGAATCAAGGGCAGTAACAAGGGAAGAGGAAGTAGGGAACAAAAGCTAATAGAACAAAAAGGAGGAGATGGGATAGGCACAGTCAGCATATCATTTTGGGAGGCAATGGGTGTGAGTACCTTTTTTGAGAGCGATGAGCAGGTCTTCGGATTGGTCAACAAGAGGATCAGGCACTATAGAATCAGAAGTAGGTGAATCAAGGACAGGAATGTCAGGATCTGGGGAAGCAAGAGTAGGGGATACAGGAAGGGGTGAGTTATGAACAAAATCAGTCGGTGAAGCAGGCATTGGGAAAGGAGGAACAGTGACAATATCATCATCGTCAAGTATAGCAGGATCCAAAACAGCTACCTGTATTAGTGAGATAGGGACTCGATAGACAAAGACATCAACAGGCTTGTCAATTTTCACGGAAGACTCAGAGAATACCGAAGACATGAAGAATTGAGAGGACTCATGAAAGAACATATCAGTAGATACAAGATAACGACGAAGATAGGGAGAGTAATACCAATAACCTTTCTAGACTCGAGAATAACCAAGAAAGGCACATTTTAAAGACTTAGGATTGGGTTTACTAACACTAGGACACACATCCCGAACAAAGCACACACAGTCAAAAACCTTTAGATTAACAGGAAACAACTTAATGGTGGGGAACATAAGGGAATATAGAGTGGCACAATTAAGAACAGTTGAAGGCCTGTGATTAATGAGAAAATAGGCAGTAGACACGGCATCAGCCCAGAAGGGTTTAGGGACACAAAAGTGAAACATGAGAGCGCGGGCGGTTTCTAATAGATGATGGTTCTTTCTTTCAGCATCACCATTTTGAGCAGGTATATCAATACAAGAAGCCTGGTGAAGGATGCCATGGTTGTGCATATAATATGTGAATTGGGTGAAAAAGTGTTCTTTCGTATTGTCACTTCGAAGAATTTCACAGTAGTATCAAACTGAGTGCGAAATTCATTACAGAAAGTACGAAAATGAGAAAACAATTTAGAACTTTGTTTTGTTAAGTAAAGCCTAGTTGTCCTAGAATAATCATTAACAAAAGTGACAAAATATCGAAAACCAGTATGAGACACAAATGAATAAGGCCCCAAACATCAGAATGAACTAACTCAAAGGGGGAGTAGCCCATTTATTGACTTGAGGTGCCAAATGAACACGATAGGGTTTGACAAATTGATACAACTCACAATCTAAAGCAGATACATAAGCATACTAAGGTTACAACCTCTTTAGAGACGAAAGTGACACATGACCAAAACGACTATGGACTTTAAAAGAGGACAACCCACTAGAACAAGCAACTGAACTTGGCACCTGATCATCAAGGATGTAATGCCTAATAGATTCATAGCCTCTACTAATAATTTGCTTCATCGAAACAATGATCAGGGAATAGTGAGATAAAATATTCAAATGACGAGTCAGCTTACTAGGAGACAGAAGATTAAACGTAAGCTCAAGAACATTAAGGATAGAAGATAACCAAATAGATGGAGTTGGTTTAACAGTGCTTGATCCAAGTACACGGATAGGGGAACCGTTGGCGACTAATATGGAGGATGGGTCGGTATAAGAGGCATACGATAAAAATAGATGATGGTTACCTATCATGTGATCGGTAGTGCCGAAATCAATGACCCACTTCATAGAAGAAGTAGCAAGGCCAGAGGACAAATTACCTATAGCAAGTGCCTTTACAGATGATGGACCAAAATCAAACTGATAAGGTGTCTATGTAATATGGGCAAAACTACACTGCTGCTTATTCTACAATTTATGACAAATCCGCTTAATATGACCAAGTTCCTTACAATAATTGTAAATAATACTACCAGAAGTCACATTCAGAGCATCAATGCCTTGTTTGCAGCCATAATTTTTGTTTTCAAAGAGGCCATGCCCAGCCAAAACACTAGCATTCAAATCTCTAGACGGACGAACCAAATTATAAGCATAAAGAACTTGTGAGAACACATCTTCAAGGGATGAAAGCTCCTGACTAGATAGAATTTGAGATCGGATGGTGTCATAAGACGATTCAAGAGCTTCAAGGAAATTGATGATACCATGAAATTCCAGATTCTTGATACGGGTCTGAAGATCCGCCTGTAGAGACATAAGTACCTTTATCTCTTCATACAACCTCTTAAAGTCTAAGAAGAAATCCTTCAAGGGATGACCCTGCTACTAAGAGGGATAGAAGCTTTTTCACACTTCGTGAGTCTGAGTAAAATTCCCTTTACTAGATAACTCATAATTTCTTTCACAGTGTTGTAGTGACCGATAGAGGATAGAATCCATGGTTCAATAGAGTTCCAAATTTGGAAAAAGAGTTGAGCATCTACTCTAGACCAAGTCAAACTTTTCTCATTATTACCAGAAGGGGGCTCCTAAGTTAAATGAACTTTTTTCTCAATGCCCAAAAGATAAACCCTAATAGTCTTATTCCAATTATTATAGTTTGTTCAATTCAATTTTGAATATGTAATATTAGCAAACATGGGTAGCATATCAGACATATTAGATTCAGCTATGGAAGAGTAACCAAAGAATCACAATAACAAGAGCAATCAACAGAAATACCAAATAGCGAACACAATCACTAATCACACCAAAGTACCAAACTTTCACAAGTTAAAGGCAAATAATAGTTTTAGGTCAGAAAACACTTGGAAACGTAAAACTAGAGCGTGATAACCCCTAAAAGTAGGTTGGGTGAAACATAACTTGAAAAACAGTGCCAAAAACACGAGAACAAAGAGAGCCCGAATACCAAAAGTGATCAGAATGAGACCAAACTCTAAGGGTAGGCCAAAAATCACATGTCGACCGTCGTGGAAGAAACTGAGGTGGAAAAGGATATCGCATGCTCCCTCACGAGCCTCTAGGTGCTGCTACCCTGTCAGGCACTTGTACTCCACATACCGCCAGAGACAGGTCCGATGACACCCAAATTTTGGGCGTTGGTTGACCAGAGGGAGGCAAATCTGCTGGTGTAGCGCTATAGTCTTTGGAGGAGTGGACAATATAATTTTAAAAACTCGCCAAGTTTCTCTTATTTGGGTGACAAGAAAAGCTCAACGCATTATAAACACAATACCAAACTAGAGAGGCTCTGATACCATGTAATACCATAAACAGAAAGGGAAATTGTAAATCTGAATTGCTCAAATCAAAACATGTACAGGTGAGCCTATTTATATATATAAGCGTGTATTTTCCTAATTAATGCTATGATATGTTTCCTACCGTTACGATATGATTTCATAATAATGTTGATATACAATTCCTGATTTTGTGGTATATAATTCTAACACAATGTACAAAATTGAAAATGGAACAATTGTAACTTAAATCTCATTTAGAATGATCGAAACAATTTTTGAATACTAATATGAATCAAGTTTTTAAACTAAATATTTTGATAAGATATTTATGGAATACTAGTTTTTAACTCTTTCCAATTTTTCTAAACTGGATCAGATATATACATTAGAAAGACTGGATTAGAGATTAAACTGGTAAAATTGATATCAATTAAGATGTATCCTTTTGGAAATAACCGTTGGTAGCAGCACATAAATTATCATGCAATTCAATGGATCTTCCTAGTCTTCTCTATCATCATACAAATTCAGTTGGTAGTGTCACCTATAAATAATAGAGTTGATTCAAGTTATGCCCGAAGATATTGTTTTTAAGAGCTATTATGCAATTATCGGCAAATAAAAAACAGCACTCCTTAAAATTAAATGAACTATTCTTATCAAAAAAATGGTGAATAGAACTATGGAAGATAATAAAACTCAGTAAGTAAAAGAATATGCTAAAGGAAGATGAAAGGTGCTCGAAAGTTTAAGATCCATGTATCCAAAACATTTGACTAAGGCACTTTATATAAGCCTCACCAACCTGAAGGTTGGCAACCTCTTTATTATCATAAAAAGTTCGTTTTGAACATTGGCATCCATAACAATTTAATTGAGTCGGTTTTGGATATGTATTAGGAAATAAAGACAATTTAATGCCATGAAATATAGTGTTAAAAGCAATAAAACCGGTCAAAGAAATTCACTTATGCCTTTGAAAATTCAACGTCCATTTTTCACATAAATAGCTAATAAATAGTATATTTGAAGTGTCACATCCAAAAAATTGAAGTGTTATCGGAATATAAGAAAACCCATATCCCACTACAAAAAAACGTGATTTAGTAGCGGTTAAAAATGGTTATTAGTAGCGGTTTTAACCGCTACAAACAAGGTTAGTAGCGGTTACTAGAACCGCTACTAAATCGTACGTTGCAAGCAGTTTTGTAGCGGTTATATAAAACCGCTACTCCATAAAAAATAACCGCTACATCCTTTGGAGCGGTTAAACTTAACCGCTACAACACCTACATGGACGAAATTTTTTTCAGAAATATTTGTAGTGGTTATATAACCGCTACAAATATAAAAAATTGAAATTTTAAGAGCTTAAAAAAAAAAACTTTTTTTTATTTTGTAGCGGTTAACAAACCGCTATAAATATAAAAAATGGAAATTTTGTTGGAAAAAAAAAAGACATTTTTTTATTTTGTAGTGGATAACAAACCGCTACTAATTTTGAATTTCATGAAATTAGTAGCGGTTTACTAATTTCATGAAATTCAAAACTGGCGCCAAAAAATTTAATTTGAGTTGTAAAAAGGCGCGTTATTTAATAGCGGTTTAATAACCGCTACAAATATTTAAAATTTTTTTTAAAAATATAAAATTATTTGTTTTTTTTTTCAATATTAAATTAAATAGTTTATTTTGTTATTATTTTATCTATTTCAATTAGCTTATTATTCAATAGTTTAACTTATTAATAAATAAAAAGGAAAAATGTAATTGAATTGGATTAGTATAAAATTTATATTAATAATATTATTAAGGATAGGTAGATAATAAGGAATTATTATGTTATCTACTATAATGTAATTGTGTATGAAAAATAGATGAAAATGAGATACAGTTATGATATATCTAAAAAAAAATGGTTAGAATAAATTTTATAGAAAGGAAAGAAGTATTCTAAAAAAAATTAAAAATCTTGTTACCATATTTGATCGTATTATTCAGCTCCTCTACTCATACGAAAGAAGTTGTAAATGAAAGAAAATGAAAGAAAGGTAAGGTGAAAAGAAATTGGGGAGTGTTTGAAATGAGTTGTGGTAAGGGTATTTATAGGGATCCACGTACTATTTGTAGTGGTTAATGTAGCGGTTAATGTCACGGTTATTAGTTAGTAGCGGTTATTTGTATTTTTGTAGCGATTTAATATTCATAGTGCTATTTGTAGCGGTTAATGTATCCATTTTATAGCGGTTATTCATTTAGTAGCGGTTAATTTTTTATCTGTAGCGGTTTAATAACCGCTATAAATATTTTTTTAATTTTTTTTTTAATTTTTTTACATTTTATTTTAAAAAATTTTTTGCATTTTTTGTAAAGACAAAAACATAATTTGAATTTGATCACTCATCGTCGCCATCCCTACAGAAATTTTGTAGAAAAATTATTGTTATTGATTTATTATTAAATTTAAAAAATTTAATTCAAATGACATAGACTTAAAAAAACTCACCGCAGTAGAGGTAAATTGTCATCGCCTTCAGGGAAGTAGTTTTCAAAATCAGCTGGCTGAAATGGCTCACTCTCATAGGCGATATTATCGCCTTCACCCATGTCGTAAAGGTCTCTTGGCTTTAAATGAACGACTATGTGCCAATCCCTATGCCTCTCGTCCTCGACATAATAAACCTGATGTGCCTCTGAAGCTAGAATATATGGCTCATCATCTTGAGAAATACCAGTATGAATCGGCCGTAAGAAATTGACTGATGTGATCCCTAGGTCGTCAGTTGTCAGTCCTCGAGAAGTAGTGGTATTTGCCCACAAACACTTGAACAGCGTCACGGTGAAACGGCCTTGATAATTAAGCTCGACCATATCAAGAAGCTTGCCATAGTAAGGGACGCCTCCGAACTGCATGTTGGCGTCACTGCTGCTCGCATAACTCCTTGTCCCAAATATGCCATAAACACCCGAATTCTGTGTTTGCAATCCTTGATCCCATGAAACCGTGCAAAACTTAAAACCATTGACATTGTATGCTGTAAACCGTTTTGCATGATCAAGAGGGCCGATTGCGAGAGCTCTGAAATTTGGTGAGTATGGGTTGTGGTCATTTAGTATTCTGCGCGCAAACCAGCTCGGGAATTCTCTGTGGACCCTCCTATCAACTTTCGAGGATGTCTGTGTACGGATCCTGAGTTGACGCTTCACATGACTTCTAAATTCCCTGCAATTAATAATGGAAAGGCGTTAGTGAAATGAAAGTGAGAAATGTTGCGAGAGATATAGATCGAATAACATGTGAGTGTACAATTCTTACCGTATGAAATGTTCAACTTGAGTGCAATTAATCAAGACATGTCTATGTGCTTGGAACTTCTCAGTTGCCGTTAGTTTGAAGTTCTCAGTTGCTCCAACTGGTTTACCAACACGAGGGATAAATTCTCCTGATGTCGGCGCAGGTTCAGGACAATCGTCAACACGAGGCGGGCGGTTGAAAGCCATCTCAAGATCATCAAAGTACCTTGAGCAAAAATATAGCACCTCATCCCCTATATAGCCTTCAGCTATAGAACCTTCTGGCCACGCCTTATTCCTCACGTAAGATTTTAATTTCCCAAGGAACCTACGAAGTACAGAAGAGAAAATTGATATAAAATGATGAAAAGGACGACTAGCAAACATTAAATACGGACAATAAATTAAAGCACATATTTAAAATGAGTGCCTCTCAATCGGATACATCCAACGATATTGTACTGGTCCAGCGAGCTTTGTTTCATGAACGAGGTGGACTGTGAGGTGAACCATCACAGTAAAAAAGGACAGAGGAAAGATCATCTCCAAATGACAAAGCGTAAGAATGATTTTCGACTGCAGCTGATCGAGCTCCTCAACGATCAAAACCTTAGAACACAACTTCCGAAAGAAAGAACAAAGTTCCACCAAAACGATGGAAATATCGGGAGGAAGTGTATTCTTTATACCCAGAGGGAGTAACTACTGCATAAGAACATGTGAGTCATGACTCTTCAGGCCAGCAACCTTTCGAGCCTGCAAGTCGACACATCGAGAAATGTTGCTTGAATACCCATCAGGAACTTTTAATTTCTTCAACGTCGCGAGGAACACTTCCTTGTTCGGTTTTGTGAGGGTAAACTTTGCCAGTGGAAATCTGTCATGCTCATCTGGCCAAGGGTCTTCACGAACTCCCATGTCGCGTAAATCTTTCCTCGCTTGAAGGTGATCTTTTGTCTTGCCAGGTTCGTTAAGCAGCGTATACAGCACATTGTCGCAAACATTTTTTTCAATGTGCATTACATCAAGACTGTGGCGAAGTAAATTAGATCTCCAATATGGAAGCGTGAAGAAAATACTTATCTTCTTCCACTGCTGAGGCGCCGAAGTCCTGCGCGTCTTTTGGCGAGTTTGTGCTGAATCGTCGCTTTTTCCAAACTCGAAGTCAACATGCTGTAAGATATCTGTACAGGACAAAGTCTGAGGTGGTCCTCTTTTCTCTGGTTTCCCATTGAAGCGATTCCGTTGCAATCTGAACTTATACGTTCCATCGAGAAACCTCTGATGCCCCATAAAGCACCACTTTCGGCTGTGGGGAAGGCGCAATGCGTCAGAGTCAAAATTGCAAGCTGGACACGCCGACCCAGTATGCACATTCCAACCAGATAATGTGCCAAGGCTAGGAAAGTCACTAATCGTCCACATCAAGGCTGCACGCATGTTGAACAAAGTCTTGCTGTAAGCATCGTACGTCTCCAAGTCGACATTCCACAGGTTAAGCAATTCCGCAATAAGCAGTTGGAGATACACATCGATGTCATTGCCCGGTGTCTTTTTGCCTGGAATGATCATAGACATAATGAAAGAGCTTTGTTTCATACACATCCAGGGGGTAAGTTGTAGGGAACTAAGACTACCGGCAAAATACTGTAACTTGTGCTAAGATTCCAGAAAGGATTGAAACCGTCGGTCGCCAACGCAAGCCAAACATTTCTGGGGTTAGTCGCAAAATCTGGAAAGTCGTTGTCAAACATTTTCCAAGCAGCTGCATCCCGCAGATGTCTTAATTTACCGTCTTCGTTTTTATCAACGACATGCCACCTCATGTGCTCAGTAGTTTTAGACGACATAAATAATCTTTGTAGACGAGGTTTCAAAGGGAAGTACCTGAGAATCTTTGCAGGTTTCTTCTTCTGTTTTTTCCCCTTCCGAATTGTCTTGTACCTCGATGTGTGACATCTCTTACACGTCTCCCTGCTGGAATCGTCTCCCCAATACAGCATACAATCATTTGGGCATACAGTAATATTCAAGACCGCTACTCTAACCTCTACAGTAATAAAATATTAGTAGCGGTTATATATATATAACCGCTACTAATATTCAAGCCGTTACACATTGGTGGGAAATTCAAAATTTATATGTTAAGTATTTGTAGCGGTTATATATATAAAACCGCTACTAACATTAAAGCCGTTGGACAGCAAATTTAAAAATAATTTTTAATTTGTAGCGGTTATACATAACATAACTGCTACAAACGTCCACAAAGGCGGCAAATTTCAAAATTCAAATGATGAGTATTTGTAGCGGTTCTTATTGTAAAACCACTACAAATATATACATGTTTGTAGCGGTTTCTATTGTAGAACCGCTACTAACATATATGTAGTTGTAGCGGTTTCACAAGATAAACCGCTACAACTATATATAGTTGGAGCGGTTTTTATTTAGGAACCGCTACAAATATATATAAATTTGTAGCGGTTTTAACTTAAAATCGCTACAAATATATATGCTTTATTTTTTTTAAATTTAGAAATATAAATAATATTATTGGAAATAATTCATAAATTAAACAACGCGATCTAATAATATAAATATAATTATATTAAACACAATAAGAAAGTTCTGAAATACAAACTCATATATATATATATATATATTTACAAATGTTTAAAAAAAATGTCCTAAACTAAGTAGCTGGGGGCTGATCATCTGGTGCTCCCTCAGGTGGGGCTCCCTCAGGTGCTGCTGGATCGGGCCGTTGTGCAGAGTGAACCGCACCATCGTCATCAACAGGAGCAGGAGGAGGAGGAGGAGGAGTAGTACTCGGGACGACGTAGCGAGGGACAGGGGGAACCGCTGGATGCTGCTCGTTCGGGAACAGGCGACTCCATGCCCCCTCGAGCATGTTGTTCGCGATTTCACGCCACTGCGTTTGCTGAGCGTAGATCAAATCAGCGTGCAGCTGTATCTGCTGCTGCTGCTGCGCCATCTGCTGCTCCAAATCTGACCGCAGCTGGTCAATAGACTCGTCCCTCAGACTTTTGACCCCTCTAGAGCTGCCAGCCTCAGAGGCGGCGCTCCTGCTGTAGACCATGCTAGGTCTGGCGCCTATCCCCATCCCTCGCACGCGTCCGGGGTGCTCAGCCTGAGCCATCCCGCCTTCAAAGAATCCGTCAGGTCCACTGACCCCTGTGACTCCTCAGGCTGGGTCTGTCGCAGCTCAGCCTGCGACTGCTGCATCCGCTCCTGCCATTTTATGAAACAATTACTAATTAGCATTTTTCATTATTAACTTGGTTTTATAAAAAATATAATAATAAAATTACTTACAATGGCCGCTTCTGCCTGCTGAGAGGTCGCAGTCCCGTCACGGTGTCTGTGTGTGATGGCGTACAACTCCGCATAGTCCGTCAGACGGTTCTGCTGCTGTGCCTTCGTCTCCTGAAACAATTACAAAATTCAATTAATATTATGAAATAATCAGCTAAAAGTAAGTGATATTTTGAAAAGTTACCAGCTCGCTATAGGTCACAGCAAAGGTCTTCGATCCTGCTGTGTGGTGGATCGTCTGCTGCGCTCGGATCTCGGTGTTCCTTTGAGAAAGCTCCTGGAAAAAAAATATTAAATGTATTATAATTTAAAATTAAATACAAATTATATTGAAATTATAATTTAATATTTAACAATTACAAAATTATATATAAAAAATCTAATAAATACATTACCTGCGCCTCAGCGCTCCTCCTGAGCTGGACGAAACTCGCCCAGTCGTTCGGCGGCACGCCGTCCGGGACGCTCTCGATCAGCTGCTCCAGAGGCATCGTCCCGTCCTTATTCACCCTGTGGAAGAGACGGTTCCTCCTGTTCCTCCAGGCGTCACCCATATTCACGAGGGCATACCTCTTCCGGTTGGCCCGGACGGCAAACCGCAGCTGAAAAACAATTATTTAAATATCAATAATTACAAAAAAAATAATTTAAAAAACATTAATTAAATATAATTAATTACAAAAAATATTAATTAAATAATTTTAATTACCTGAACCACCTCCTCCCAAGCCTGGTCCTTCGGCCCCCTCGGAACGTGTCTCCACGTCTTGAAGTGAAGGGGGAATCGCATCCAATTTGCGCCCAGGTCGTTCACGAAGTGGTTGAGCAGGTGACCCCCATTGTGGATGGGCTAGTCAGTGCCCTTATTCCACGGTACTATAACTCGGAGGCTCCGGTCCAAGCTGTTCACCCCGGCCATGTCTAGCCTCCTCGTCGAAACGTTCCCCTGCTCGTCTGCACAGTTTACCACACGTTAGATAAATTGTAATTGTAATTCAAAGTTAACATTTATAATTTAAATAAATAATGTACCAAATTAAAAAATTAATTTACCTTGGACTTGCACCTCAAACCCAGTGGACCGCGAAGACGACCCTCGTGGGTTGTTCTGCTCCCGAGCGTCCTCCTCATCGAGGAACTGCTCCATCTCCCTGAACCCAATCAGGATCTCGAACTCCTCCTCGTTGAGGAAGTCCTCGACGCTAATATCTGGCCCCCAACCTCAGGCACCTCTGGTGCGGTCGTCTCCTGTGGGATTGTCTGCGGTGCCTGTGGTAGGGCCAACTCCTGTGGGGGATGGGCTGAGATGCCGCGGTCGCCCTGCCTCCGCGCTGCCCCTCCCTCTGCCCCCTGCCCGGCTGCTGCCACCCCGTAAAATCGGTCTGGGGACCTTAGGGGCCTTCCCCTTATCCTCTCTTGAAGCCATATCAACTGTACAAATCAAAACAAAAAAAAATAGTCACATTATTATGCAAAAATATAATAAAAATACAAATATAAATAAAATACGTGTTATATACGTACCTCAAGTGCAAATACTGAGAAATACTGTAGCAAAAACTCTTATACAGATGTCTGAACGCTCAAATCTTGAAGAAATCACTCAGAGAAACCTCAGGAAACAAAATGAGCAAAAGGAGAAATGAGGGAGGCGGTGGCTTAAATAGGCCAGATTTTAGTAGCGGTTATTCAAATAACTACTCTAACCGTTACAAATAATTAAATTTGTAGCGGTTCTACAATAACCGCTACAAATGATAACAACGTTTGAAATTCTGTAGCGGTTATTGCCCAGAACCGCTACAAATGTCGAGACTCTTGAAATTCTGTAGCGGTTATAGGGGTATAACCGCTACAAAGTGCTGACCTTTGGTATTTTGTAGCGGTTTCGTTTCTGTAACCACTACCAATAACCGCTACACTGTTGGCGGGGCTTGGTCACGCCAAGTGGCGGGAATATTACAGTAGTTTCTGTGCATTAACCACTACAAAATCACCGCTACAAGTTTTGGCGGGAATTTCGCGCCAAATTTCTAGCGGTATTGTGTACCCAACTGCTTTGCCGCTACAAATTTGTAGCGGTTTTGGTGAAAACCGCTACAAATGCTATTATTTGTAGCGGTTTAATATAACCGCTACAATTACACCGCTACAAAATACCTTTTTTTTTGTAGTGTCCCCTTTAGCCTTGCATATATATAAAATTCTTTATTTATGTCTATGTCCATATTTAGAATACAAAATATAAACTGTTATACATTTTATATTAACAAGAGTCACCGGCTATCTGTATGAATTTTAGTAGAACGTCCCTTACAGTTGAGACCTCCCAAACGTTCTACAATGGCGTATTTTGCAATAATCTCACAAAAAGGTCAATGCTCCATAATAACATATATACAATGTGTGTGTGTGTGTGTATAATGAAGGCGATGATCCTAACTATAGTTTACGTGGAACTCCTAGAAAAAGATTTACAAAATATAATACAAAAGTTTAAATTTTACATTGAAATGAGAATCATCCAATATCATGCTTCAACTTTAAATCAGCACAAAAGCCCTAAATGATAAGCAGGAATATACGATCAACAACATTATATGAGATCAAAATATTTTCAGGTGAATAACGTCTCAATTTAAAATTAACAGAATAACAATAAAATAGTTATAAATGTAACTTAAACAACTGTTTCAAATAGCAGAAGCATATATCTTGTAAATCAAATAATTCCATGTAAATATTTAAACCAAACAAGTTATGTATCAATGAATTAACAATTAAATTCAAATTGAATTACAGCCTTGTAAAATAACAAGGCAATTATGAACCACTAAATAGATAAAATCAAGCTCATAATAATATGCTCTATTTGAAAGAATCAATTTGAAAACAATAAATCTTGAAACTCAAATTTTTCCATAGGACCTCAACAAAACGAATAATAAGGATGGACTCAAAGTCTATGAGAGTAACTAACTAAGCACAGCACAAAGCCACAAATACAAGCGTGGACACATAATTTACGAAAGTAACTAACCAAGAGCTGTATGAGGCCACAAAACAAACACAGGTACAAGACCCACGGATAACAAGTGTGAAAACGAACCTCACGAATATCAAGCGTGACCACTATACCCACGAATGTCAAACGAGCTTGAGGTTAACCATGGCACGCTAATGATTAACAGTACTACTGTTAGTAACCATCATTATGAATCCAGTTCTCTCAAAACATTTCAAGCATGCACGAGATTAGTTTACCATTAACAAATGAAAAGGTTCTTCTTCAATAATGAAAGCTCATAAAGAATATTTTGCAATAGAAGATCCTATCATAAAAATTTCAAAAATAATATCTCAAAACTATACCTTTCAAATTCCATACATAAACATTCTTTATTCTTCAATATAATCTGTCATATTTTCCATTTGGAAAATCTTTTCATCATATCCATGTATAAAGCACATTGATCAAATATTTTGCTAACTAGGTCATAGATTCAAATATTATAATTAAGATAGAAGAAATATCAATGAATTTAACTTCCTTTAGAAAACGAACTAGGATAACTGAAATACTTCAAATGATCCAATAATTAATATTACAAGAATAATTATATTAAAATGCATGAGAATCTATTTAAAACCGCATGTTGACGGGTAAAAAACTTATTCATAAATTAATTCAGACGCTAGCCCACAATGTTCCCAAGTATTTCAATAATCTTCTCCTTCTTTAAGTCTCTCAAACAAATACCGTTAAAGCCATCTAATCACCTAAACAAAATAAACCAACAACCTTAATAACAACTTGACTTATTATACTACCAACAACCATCCATTCACGTAATGATTTATTTAAACATTTGAATATTCTACTCTCTTCCAAATAACTAATAAGTAGTATATTGTTAGAGCTTTTTAATAAATCCATAAGCTACATTGAACACTTTCTTAATAATCCAAATAAAGTTATAACCATCCATGAATTCGAACATACTTGGACCAATTAAATTCTCTGTCCAATCTTAGCTTATCTTTGCAACATGTATCATATAATCCTACACTTATAATTACTAGCCCATATTATGGGGAAAAAGATATTTCTACATCAAATCTATTTAGCACACATGTGTATATTCAACGTCTGCATCTCGTTAAATTTCAAAATGGAATAGTAAATAACTCTTAAACTATAATTTACTCAGTGCTATCACCAACAAATTCCATTCTACAATTTCAGAAAGATTTCATTTCCCAGGCATTTAATCGAACACTTCATAAGCATACCAAATGCTAACATAAAAATAGGTAACATAAACCTTCAAATTTCTACTTAACATCTTTCCATCATTATCATAATATTTTACAAAGACTTCCAATCCCCCCCCCCCTCTCACACGTTCAGCAGCCAAAACAATAATAGTAAAGAAACCAGAGAGAAGAACTGCAACTCACTCACCCACGCACAGCAGCAACGACAAGGAGGACAGAGAATATGAAGAACGTTCAAAAAGGAAGATCTAGCTCCTCACTCTTAAAGAGAAAATGGCACAACAATGGCAAGGAGAATTAGCACACATATATGAACGAAGGACCAGAGAGAAAAACAGAGGACAAAGGCCAGACGATGGACGATGATGAAGAACTAGCCAACCACACACAGTAGCATTGATCAGAACAAGTAAAGAAGAGCTTGGTCGAGACAGAAGATGGGCGGTGCTGGTACACGCATCGTCGGACAGCACAGGGGAAGAAATTGTGGAAGAATGGCTGTGAAGTTCAAAGATTCTAGAACCTCCTGCAACTCCTCTACCCTTTTCATTCATTTAATTTAAAGCCACGTGAGAGAAAATATCTAAGGTGTGTGTGATTTGAATGGAGGGTAGAGAAGGGAGGGGAGAATGGTGAGGTTAAATTATCTTTTTAGGTTGAAGATATTTAAATTTTGGGAGAAAATTTAAAATTTAAAAAAAAATGAGAGAATAAATTTTATGCGGTAACTCAAAATTTAAAAGAATAAGAGGATAAATTTTAAGTTTTTTTATCCAATATTATAATTTTGCCCCCTCCCCTCCCCTCCCCTCCCCACCCTCCCCACAAACCAAACACATCCTTTTTGTTTTTTTTATTTAAAAATTAGAAGGGTATTTTTGTAACTTTGAAGGGGTTGAAGTAAAGTAAAATTCTCATTTTACGAGTGTAGAGATTCCAACTTGACACGCTACAAATGAGTAGCACCCTCAGATACCACCAAACCAGTTAAACCACCCCTTTACCTAGTTGGAAACCTAAAGAAATAATTAAAATATTGATTAATTATGCCACATTATTTCAGGGCCATTACATGCATAGTACTAAATAAAATACATAGTGCTAAATAAAATACTTAAATGCCAAGCCAACATTAACACATACGCCTTGTAAAAGAGATAACATACATCCTTCAAAAATTTTAAATTCTCATTTGGTACTCTTCAACTAGATTTAAATATAACAATAAGATATTAATACTAATTATTTCTCATATATATCTTTTTCATCTTCAATTTTTTTTAAAATTTGTTTTTTTAAATATACACACACACTAAAATAAAATATATATCTAACTTTCTCTTTTGTAGTCAATCAAAAATTTTAGGGTGAATGGGTTTAAATAACCTTCAACTTTTCTGAAAATTGCCAAAGTAACCATAAACTATTTTTTGAAGCAAAAGTAACCATAAATATTATAAAAAAGGGCAAAAGTAACTACAACGTTAACGGACGTTAATGTGAATTTTTTAATAAAATGTTAATGTGCTAAAATAACCGTTAAGTAATATCAAAAGTGCAAAAGTAATTATAAATCTTTTTTTTTTGAAGCAAAAGTAACTTCTTGAACACTAATTCATAATTTTTTTTGCTTTTGTATTATGAATGTTTTATCAATTTGGGGATTAAAATGATAAAATTTAAAAAAAAAACTTATGAATTAATGTTCAAGAAATCACCTATTTTTTAATCTTGCGAGAATGTATAAGCGAAAGAAACTTGTCACTCAAACTCCAAAAAAAGTCGACTTCTTAAATATTAATTCATAAGTTTTATTATTTTAATCCCCAAATTGATAAAACACTCATAACACAAAAGTAAAAGTTAAATAATTATTAATTAATGTTCAACAAGTCACTTTTTAGTTATTTTTGCATTCAAGAAAAAGTTTATGATTACTTTTGCACTTTTGGTATTAGTTAATGATTATTTTAGTATCTTAGCATTTTCTTAAAAAGTTCACATTAACGTCTGTTAACGTCGTGATTACTTTTGCCCCCTTTTATAATGTTTATGGTTACTTTTGTAACCCCCTACCTTATAAACATTCATTATAATTCAAAAATGTGTAATTAAGATGAATTAGAGACTATTAGATGGTAAAAGACTCGTTTTAAATATCATCTATGAGATAGGTTTTCACAAATTTCTTTCAAAATCCAATTAACCTGGTCTCATATTAACATTTTGAAAATAATTAATCTGCGTAGTTAAGTCACATTCATACATATCAGAGTGTAAAACAAAATTCCCGGCAACCCTGGGTTTCATACAGTAACTGAAGGGTTTATGGACATTTCTGCTCCAACAATTTTCCATTTAAGGGATACAAAATTTGCACCCATATATATACAATAATCCCAACTAAAATTTGACAACCAACTACCAAAATCACATCCCTATAGGAGTCCTAGTTGCCCTTGGTCGTTTGCTTCCCCTTTAAGCCATTTGCCTTTTCTGTAGGTTAGTCAATGAAAAGAATGAGATTCAAGAGAATCCTAGTAGTAACAAATCACTTATACAATATATAATCATATAGCATGGAAGCAAATCATCAGTTAGCACAGCAACAACGATCACAGTATACACATTGCCTCAACGGCATACACACAGTCTTCGCAGTATACACATAGCCTTACGGCTCACACATTTACAACGTCACTTATAGCGGCAAGGGTAGGTGTGACTTGCATCACCCCTATGACTGCTCACGCTGTAATACACATAACCTTTCGCTTTCACATAGCCTTTACAGCTGTCACATAGCCTTTCGGCTTTCACATCCACAAGCTTCGCAACATTCGGAATTATCACAAATCAATGATAAAACATACATCCAATGCATTACACATAGTATAAGAGAAAAGCGTCACTACCTAGTTCTTTCTGGGTGTGCTCTGGCACAAGCTGCCCACAAGCAGGGCAAATATAAAATCCTAGAAACCAAGATCAAGGACGACAGAATAATCTCTATTCCAAATTCTTAATTCCATAATACCTAAAGTTGGCTATTATTTTAGTCACTTAATCAAGTCAACCAATGAGCAAAAGTGGTCATTGCTGTGATTTTAACTGATGCACTTGAGTAATGGAAACTAGCACTCGAGTGATAAGCAGTTTTTCACTCGAGCATGAGCTTAATACTCAAGTGATAGCCTCACGCTCACTCGAGTCATGCAAAGTGCGGTACAGGAAGTGTTTACCCGAGAGCAAAGAGAACTTAAAGGGAACAATGCACTCGAGCAATAGCTTTGGCACTTGAGTGATGGCACAACACCCGTGAGTGTTAAAATACACTCTTGAAAGATAGGCTGCGAGTATTATCTAGAGATGTGAGTTCATAGTACAAATACACGTGCACTCAAGTGAGGATCCACATCACTCGCAAGTGGAAAAATGCACGTTTGCTTTTGCATGGAAAAGTAATTGAAAAGCTAAAGGGAAAGAAAAAAAAATGATGTTGTACTTGAGTGAAACCTCAGTGCACGCGAATGATACTCTATCAGAAGCCAAAAGCAACAGAGTTTCCCTTCACATAATTTTTTCCAATTTTTAACCAATATGTCCAATGGCTCCAAAATCAACAACTAACCCTATTCCCACACAAATTTTCATAAGAAAATCATTGGAATCACTAAAACAACTAAATTCACATCACATTAATATGTTCTACATTGGCCACAACATATCAACACAATATCATACATAAGTCTCAACATTGCAATCCTTTCTATTCCAAGTCTCAAACCAATTCCATTATTCCAATGACACAATCATATGACACCAATTCCACCACAATACCACCATAATAAATTGGGCAATTCATTCATTCCAAAATCATACTCAAATCATGGCAAAATTCACAAATTCTAAAACTTAACCAATGACCACTATAAATATGTCAAAAAAAAGCTATTACTCACACCTTTCTCTTTCTCAAGCTTGTTTCATAAGTCCTCAACTTTCAAGTTTCCTCAAGCACTCAACACCTTCTTTCAAAAATCTTGAGTTTTCTCCTTTCTCTTTCTTCCTAAGCTTGGACGAAAATGGAGTTGGAGAGAGAGGAATGAGATGATGATGATGATGAAGATGATCAATTTTTTCCCTTGCTCCCATGCCACTAGCCGACTTTGAGGGAGAAAGGAGGGGGGGATAAGTGGTTGAAAGTTTGACCATCATCTATGGCCAAAATAATGCCATGTGTCATGATCTTGAAACACCTTCCATGAGCCCTAAAGCATGTGATTCCACCCTTTTAATCTCTTGACCATTAAACTTTAAGTTACTGATGAGTTTCCTCTTCAGTAACTGACTAATTGGTCGATAACTTTTCTTTTTTCCATGTTGTCCCCGACTATGGAAATTTCTATTGAATCACCATTTAACACATTCTATCTTTCCATTACACCTTACCATGCGTCCTCCCTCTAATTTAATTCAATTTAGGTATTAATCCACAATTGAATTTAAATACAAGGTTTAGGCACTGATTACAACACATTTAGATCATAATTCGCATCACATTCTCCAAAAGTGTTTATTTAACAGTAGTTACATTCACTTTTGAAGTCATTAGCCCTTAATTACATTTTGAGGCATTACAACTTTTACTTCAAAAAATAGTTTATAGTTACTTTTGCACTTTTCATAAAAGTTTAAGGTTATTTAAGCACTTTAACCCAAAATTTTATTACTACTGCTATTACCAATGTTGTGAGCTATACCCATGGTTTCTTCTCCTTTTTCTCTCTTCTTCCTTTTGATTTTTTTAAAAACATACTTCATCAATTAATAATCAAATTATCAATTATTGTTTGCCATAAGAATTCTCATGTGAAACAACCAAAACAATTTATATACTGATAGGAATCAATTTTTTAAAATAGTTATTTTAATAAGATATTTAAAATATTACTTTTTACTCTGATCTTTCCCATATTTCTAGAACTGGATCATATATATGTATTTAAAAAAAAGAAAAAGAATGGATTAGATATTAACCCGGTGAAAACATTCACATCCATGAGGGATAGGGGAGTATATAACGCATATATAACTTGAAGTATTACTGTTGTTGTTGTTGCTGTAAAATATGTAAAATGTTGTATGTTTGAAAAAGTCAAACCGTGTATCAGCGGGTACTCTGGGAAGTATAATAGGACATTCATGGCAGGGCAGTAAACTATGTATTATATTATGGTGCGTCTGCTCATTTTATCACTATACTCACTCCATTTATACTCACTCGCTCATTCTCCCTCTTTGAATCTAAAAGTAGTCCCAAACTTTTGCAAATCGTAATGATTTTTAAGTCGCAAAAGGTTGATTCCTCTTTTCCACTTGCAGCATCATGGCCAATTATCTGCATATTCTTATTGTTCAGTGTCTCTGTAATGATGTTCTCTTCATCTGTTGCTACTGAAGAAGAAGCAAATGGTCTTTTAAAGTGGAAAACCAGCCTTACAAAGCAAAGCCAAGCTATCTTGTCTTCTTGGAATGGCACTGATCCTTGCAATCACTGGAAAGGTATTACTTGTGATCAATCCATGTATGTCTCCTCCATAAATCTCGCTGGTCTGGGAATACAAGGTACCCTTCACAATCTCAACTTCTCGTCTTTCCCCAAACTTCAAAATTTAGATATCGATTACAACGAGTTTTATGGAACTATCCCCGGCCAAATTGGCAACTTGTTCAGTAGTTTATCATTGTATATGCACCATAATTTCTTGAGTGGTTTCATCCCTCCAGAAATTGGAGAGTTGACTACTCTAAATCTGCTTGCCATGAATGTGAATAATCTCACTGGGAAAATTCCTAGAGAAATTGGGAACTTGAGGAATTTGGAGGTATTAGCCCTTCATACGAATAATCTTTTTGGTTCCATTCCTCAAGAAATCGGAATGCTAAGTAATCTCCAATTTTTATACTTGTCAAGGAACACTTTCTTAACCGGAGTAATCCCTTCTGCATTAGGAAACTTGACCAAACTGGAAGTTCTTTACCTCTACAAAAATAAATTGTCGGGTTCCATTCCTACTGAATTTTGGAACCTCCACTCTCTCACGGAATTGGATTTGTCTGAAAACAACTTGTATGAGCCAATACCAAACTCCATTGGAAACTCGACAAATCTAACCGTGTTATGGGACAACATGCTCTGGGGAACTATTCCTGCAATTATAGGAAATTTGAAACAACTTAGCACCTTAGAATTAAAATGGAACAAACTCAATGGGACCATTCCAATAGAGATTGATAATCTTACCTACTTGAATAATTTACAATTAGTGGGAATGAGTTGACTGGCCATTTGCCACAACATATTTGCTTCAGTGGATCACTTCAATATTTGGGTGCTTTTGGAAACAAATTCAATGGTCTGATTCCTAGAACCTTGAAAAATTGCTCTAGCCTTGTTAGACTCAGACTTGATAACCAATTGGTTGGAAATTTAACAAGTGATTTTGGTGTGTATCCACAACTAAAATTCATCAATTTGAGTGGCAATAAATTATATGGCCACATTTCTTCTTTATGGGGAAAGTGTCCAAATCTTACAACGTTTATCATTTCCGACAACAAATTTCTGGAAGTATACCTCCAGAAGTAGCAGAGGCAACCAATCTTGGGGGACTCAATGTTTCTTCAAATCACTTGATAGGAGAAATTCCAAAAGAATTAGGGAAGTTGATCTCATTGACTAGACTCTCATTGAGTGGTAATCAATTTTCAGGGAAGATACCTATAGGAATAGTAACATTGAATCAACTTGAGGAATTGGAGTTGGCAGCAAACAATCTCATTGGCCCAATACCTGAAGAGCTAGGAGGCTTACACAAGCTACGGCTCTTGAACTTGAGCAAAAATAAATTCAAAGAAAGCATTCCATCTGAGTTTGGTCAATTACAAGCCTTGCAAGTTCTTGACCTTAGAGAGGATATGTTCAGAGGAAAAATACCAGCAACACTAGGAACATTAAAGATGTTGGAAATTTTGAACATCTCTCATAATAATCTCTCTAGCGCAATTCCATCGATTTTGATGACACATCAAGCTTGATATCTATTGACATATCATACAATCATTTGGAGGGACCTCTTCCAAACACCCATCCCTTTGGAAACATCACAAATGAGGCAGTGAGGAACAATACAGGTTTATGTGGTAATGTTACTGGTTTAGAGAGAAAGAGAATTAGAGAAATCAGAATTGATAAAAGGCTGAGATAAAATCTACTCTAGCCTCTGCTCTTTATATAACTGAAGTATGCAACAGAAATTGGTTACAAAATGATATGTACCATACACGTGTCTAGAGAATCAGATATGCTAAGATATGACAGCTATATACAACTGTACAAATACTAATCCTATACAAAACACTAATTATGTATTAGTTCTAACATTCCCCCTCAAACGAGAGGGTGTGGGACACATTCCGAGTTTGCCTCTGAAACTGGTGAATTGTGTATGTGATAGAGCTTTTGTTAAACAATCTGCAACTTGACTGGAAGAAGGAATATATCTGATATCTAGCTGTCCTGATAAAACAAGATCTCTAATAAAATGAACATCTATTTCTATATGCTTGCTGCGAGCATGCTGAACAGGGTTTACTGCAAGAGCCTTAGCACTCATGTTGTCGCACCAAATAACAGAAGGTGTTCGAAGAAATAAACCAAGTTCAGAAATTAAAGATTTTAACCACTGTAATTCTGCTGCACCATCCGTAAGAGCTCTATACTCTGATTCTGAACTGGCTCTAGCAACTACTCTCTGTTTTCTAGATGACCAGGAGATAAGTGTGCTACCTAAATATACACAAATTCCTTCCACTGACTTCCTGTCATCCAAATCTGTTGCCCAATCAGCATCTGTAAATGCTGTCAATTGTAATGACTTAAATGGTTTAATATGCAACTCGTACTGATAAGTGCCTTTCAGATATCTAAATATCCTTTTAACACCCTGAAAATGAACATCTGTAGGTTTAGCCATAAATTGACTTAGCTTATTGACAGAAAAAGCTATATCTGGCCTTGTAGTAGTCAAGTATTGTAAAGATCCTATAGCTCTACGATAAATAGAAGGATCAGACATAGGCTTTCCTTCAGTTGCAGAAAAATATCTTCCAGTAACCATAGGAGTTGAAACCGGTGCACAGTCAAATAGATTGAAACGTCGTAATAGATCAAGTGTATACTTGCTTTGATTAATATATAGCCCAGAGGAATCACGATAAACTTCTAGACCAAGGAAGTAATAAAGTGGTCCTAAATCTTTGAGGGAAAATACTTTATTTAATTTCTGAATAAACGTTCTCACAAACCCAGGATCATTGCCAGTTATGAGAATATCATCGACATAGATAAGAATAAATACCAGCCGATTATGAGTCCGAAGGAAGAACAAGGATACATCACTCCGGATATTTTGAAAACCCCAATCTAACAGAGTACAACGAAGACGTTCAAACCAGGCGCGCGGTGCTTGTTTGAGACCGTAAATTGCTTTGACAAGCTTGCATACATGATTAGGTCGCCGTACATCTTGAAAGCCTTCAGGTTGTCGCATAAACACTTCTTCACGCAGATACCCGTTGAGAAACGCATTGTTGACGTCAAGCTGCCGAATTTCCCAACGGTAAGTAACAGCAATAGTTAATATTAGCCGAATCGTTGTTGGCTTTACCACGGGGCTGAACGTATCACCATAATCTAAACCAGCCGATTGTTGAAAGCCCTTCGCTACCAGTCGCGCCTTATGCTTCAGAATGGAGCCATCGGTCTTGAACTTCGTTTTAAAAATCCACTTGCAGTCAACAAGTCGTTGACCACTATAAGGAACCAAGGTCCAAGTGCGATTTCGCTGAAGATCATCAAACTCAAATGTCATGGCCTTTTTCCAGTGAGACGAAGCAAGAGCCTCAGAGATAGACCGTGGTTCTGCGGCTAGAACCAGAGAAATAGGGTTTTGCTCAGACTCAAGAAGACCAACAAACGGGTAGCGAGGCTTTGTAACACCTACTTTGGCTCGGGTCACCATCGGATGTCGGTTTAAAACATTGGATACTGGACCCGGATCACAGATGTCGGGTTGGGCTTCCGAAACTGGAGAAACTGGACCAGTATCTGAAGATGAATGAGATGTACTACCTGAACTTGGGCTCTGAGACGAAGCTGACGCTGAAACTGTTGACGGAGAAGAATGAACAACAGACGGCACCGATGAGGCTGAAACTCGAGAAGTTGCTGAAGGTGTGTCTATGATAAGTGAAATTGGATGAGCATCAGAAACAGAAACCGAACGTCGATTGAGAAAACCTGACGCAAAAGGAAAACAAGAGGCATCAAAAACGACATGTCTGGAAATATATATTCGGCCTGTTATGCTCAAACATTTATATCCTTTTTGCTGCGATGCTGGACCAAGGAAAACACACTTCTGATTGTGAAATGCAAATTTGTGAGCATTGTATGGCTTTAAACAAGGGTAGCACGCACAACCAAATGGTTTTAATGACTTGTAATCCGGCTCTGTATTGAATAAGCAAAACAGAGGTGAAATACCCTGCAGTACTGGCGTAGGAAGACGATTAATTAAATGTACAGCCATCGAAAAAGCCTCAGTCCAGTAAGCTAGGGGCATTTTGGCTTGAGCTAGTAAAGTTAAGCCAACTTCAACAATATGTCTGTGTTTACGCTCAGCACGCCCATTTTGTTGAGACGTATATGGACATGTGAGACGAATATTAATACCAGAAGTCTCAGAAATAGCAATAATTGGTTTGTACTCAGTTCCATTGTCACACTGGATGTTCTTGATAGTTGTTTGAAATTGAGTTTCAACCATTTTGCGAAAATGATTAAATGCAGTAATTGCTTCACCTTTGTGTTTCAGTGGATATAGCCAAGTATATCTGCTAAAGTCATCCACAAAATGAATATAAAACCGATGACCATGAACCGATTGAACAGGGGACGGACCCCAAAGATCAGTATGAATTAATTCAAATGAAGTCAAAGCATGAGAATGAGAAATAGGAAATGGCAACTGTTTCGATTTTCCACATTGGCAAGCTTCACAGACAAAGTTCTCATTGATTTTGATATTGATATTACAATCATTCAAAATTTGTTTTAGTATTCTATTATTTGGGTGGCCTAACTTGTAATGCTAGGTGATAAAATCATCATCATAGGTAGATACTTCAGCCGTGTGTGCTTGAGCTCCAGAGGTGGCACTAAGCATCGGATATAGGCCCTGCCTTGGTGTTGCGGTCAGTAGAGTCCGTCCTGTTATCTTGTCCTTCACATTACAGCCATTATTAGTAAAGGTAACAGTGACATCATTATCAGTAACTAACTTATGCACACTGAGTAAATTTTTGGTGGCATGTGGCACAATCAAAACATTCTTTAGATAAAGATCAGAAT
Source organism: Inga leiocalycina (assembly GCA_963242795.1). NCBI lineage: Eukaryota > Viridiplantae > Streptophyta > Magnoliopsida > Fabales > Fabaceae > Inga > Inga leiocalycina. The sequence goes on along the minus strand of OY725326.1, from coordinate 24,999,008 downwards.
CAGGGCAAGGGATAGTCGTACAACCAATGCCATGAATTTTTTATTTATCACCAGTGCAACTAACTAAATGTGCCTTACCAACAGGAGTCACATGATCAAGTTGAGAGGAATCAGATGCAATATGATGAGTAGCACCACTGTCTAAGTACCAATAAGAATCTGTCACAGCTTGACCATCAGCATAATAAGTTTGAGCAGAGTGTGATGGTGGACGAAACGTGCGATCAAAACGCTTATAGCAATTTGCAACTCTATGACCCACACGTTCACACAAATCACAATAGGGTCTGCCGCTACTGCCATTATGACGTCCTCTGAAATTGCGACCCCCACGGTTGTTAGAGCGACCACCCCTCCAAGAAGGACGATCAGAAAAGCGATTGGAATTGCCGGAATTGCCGTTATTCCCTCGGACAGCTGTGTTAGCAGAAGGTTGAATGGTAAGAGAAGACAACTGATTAAGTTGCTCAAGGCGGCATTCAAAGGCAAGAAGAGCAGATTGAGCCTCGATCCAAGTGAGATCTGTTTGATCAACAAGTTTGACGACTATGGCATTATATTCAGCGTCCAAGCCATTTAACGTATGCAAAATGAGTTCATCAGTGGAAATTGGTGATCCAGCGAGAGCAAGCTGATCATATAGAGACTTCATATGAGCTAAGTAATCAACCATTTTCATGGCATTCTTTCGTTTCTGATGAAGTTCAGACTTAAAAACCATAACTCGAGATTTTGAAACTGCACAGGTAAGAGAACGAGCCTCTGTCCAGAGATCACAAGCTGATCGACAATGCAACAATTGAGCACCAATTTCTTGTGTCATAGTATTGCGAAGCCACCCCACGAGCATCCTGTCAACAGCATACCAGTCATCATAATCAGGATTAGAAACAGCCTCCTGAGTGCCAGGAACAAGACGAGTCGGTGGCGGAGCAGGAGAAGAACCATCAATATGGGACTGTAAACGATTTCCCTCGATGAGTGGGAGAACAACTGACTCCCAAACCAAGAAATTGGTCCGATCCAACTTGACGGACGTAGTCTGACTGGAAGAATGAAACAGTGAATAGGACTTTGTGAGTGCAGCGGAATTTGCTTCATCTGTGGTGTGGGAAGAAAGAGACATGGCAGCGAAAAGAGAGAGCAAAAGCTCTGATACCAAGAAAGAGAATTAGAGAAATCAGAATTGATAAAAGGCTGAGATAAAATCTACTCTAGCCTCTGCTCTTTATATAACTGAAGTATGCAACAGAAATTGGTTACAAAATGATATGTACCACACACGTGTCTAGAGAATCAGATATGCTAAGATATGACAGCTATATACAACTGTACAAATACTAATCCTATACAAAACACTAATTATGTATTAGTTCTAACATAGAGCTTTGCGATAAGCATAGCAATAACCCACAAGGTCATAAGAACAGAAAAGCAAAGCTATTAGTGTCATTGCTTGTTTGTTTTGTGACTCTAGTGCTTGTAGTGGGTGGAATTTCATGTATTCTAATTCAAAAATCAAAGAAAACAGAGAATCAACAAACACAAGATCAAAATCTTTTCTTGAAGGGGTGTTTTGATAAGGAATTGTTACATCAAAAAGTTGTTGAGGCTACAGAGGATTTTGATGACAAATATCTTGTTGGAGTAGGAGGACAAAGCAGTGTCTATACAAGGCTAAATTACTTCCAAGTCAATTTTTTGCTGTAAACAAACTTCATTCTAATTCTTATACCAATTTCTCCAATATCAAAGCATATATAAGTGAAATTCAAGCACTAATAGACATCAAACATCGCAATGTAGTGAGGTTGCTTGGATATTTTTCGAGCCTACGAGTCTTGTTCTTAGTCTATGAGTTCCTAAAAGGTGGTAGCTTGGATAAGATTTTAAAAAGTGACGAGCAAGCATCTAAACTTGATTGGGACAAGAGGGTGAATGCTGTTAGGGGTGTCGCTAGTGCACTATTCCACATGCACCATGGTCTCTCATGCCCGATAGTTCATCGTGACATATTAAGTAAAAACATCTTGTTGAATTCAAAATATCAAGAAGATCATGTCACTAACTTTGGAATAGCCAGGTTTCTAAAGCTTGACTCGAACAACATGACTTCATTTGTTGGCACCTATGGTTATGCTGCTCCAGGTGACACCTGCTTTCTTTGTAGCAAAAAATCATTGTTAATATTATATTCAATGCAATATAACTATTCTCATAGTTTAACATACTTGATGTAGAGATTGCTTTTACAATGCAAGCAAATGAGAAATGCAATGTTTACAGTTTTGGTCTTCTCACATCGGAAATTCTAATGGGAAGAAATCCAGGAGAGTTAATTTGTTCTTTTTAAGGATGTGTTGGATCACCAAATACCTCCACCCGCAATCCTAATTGCTGAAGAAGTAATGATAATTGCAAAAATTGCACTTGCTTGTTTGAATGAAGATCCTCATGCCGACCAACCATGGAACAAGTATCTTTGAAACTTGTGAGGCCTAAACCTTATCCAGTATGAACCAATTCGAAAACATCACATTTAGACAACTCATGAGAGCTTAACCTTCTTTCATAGTTGCTTTGGTTGTCTTTCTTTTTGCTTGAATCTGCGATCTTGTCCAATGTTATGTTATCCTTGTTATTTGTATTATGTAAGTGTTGTTGGCTTGATCAAGAATAAAATAGGCCGGTACTTATCAATATTATTGGTCTCCTTCAAAATTTGGTATTTATAGATGTGCTATATACTTTATATGGTAAATACTGTAAGGGTTGACTATAACTCACACACACACACACACACACTGCATCTTCACATTAAAAATTTAATTGTTTATTATTATTCAAGAAAACAAAAAAGCAAAACAACTTAGACTTAAATAGTTAAATATATATAAATTTTATATTTTATGTTGATGATGATTTATCACAAACTATATACAAGCAATGAAAAATGTGGATCACATCTTTTTAGACTTTATAAAATGTATGAGCAATCTAACTAATTATTTAAATAAATTATGTAATTTCTATATTTTGCCTTTAATGAACAAATTTGATAAGCTTAATTTATTTAAATGATAAATGTCACAAATATTCAATACACCCCATTGTTGACCAAGTCCATGAATAAGATGATTGGTGTTTGTCTTTAGAGTTGGGAAATGGGCCGGCCCATTTAGGCCCGAGCCCATCACAGACCGGGTTTATGATTAAGAGCATCTAGAAGGAAGCGGGTTTAAATAGGCCTGTCCTATTGAAACCTTGTAGGATCGGCTCTTTTAGGTTAGTTTAATTTTTTTTTAAAAAAAATAATAATAAGTGAACATATTTTCAATATTCAATATTTCATTTTCAATAAGAGACAAGAGACATCAGACAGGTCCCACGGTTGATGATTGCATTTTTCACTATTTCATTGATTTTAGATTTTTTTTTTTATCGAAACATTGATTTGAGAATTGAGACTACTCTAAGCCAAAAAAAAGACTACACTCTTCACTAACAAACACTAACACAGACAGCAGAGGCAATCGGCATCAGCGACACTTTACCTACTTATTTATTTGGTTGTGATTTGTGAATTTGTGTACTTGTGGTCTATCTTGTAGACTTGTGGTTGACTCATTTGATGTTTTAACTTAGTTTTAATAATATTTATATTTTAAATTAGGTATTTTAATTTTTAAGCATTTAGGGAGAGAAAAAAATGTTAAACGGTCCCAAAGCCCATCTGCCAATCTAAACGGGCCAGGCCACTGAAATCTTCATTTTTTTGGGCGAGCCTGTGACGGGCCAGCCCATATTCCCAGCTCTATTTATCTTAAAGCTTTTGGGACGTGGAAGGACTTGCATGATGACTTGACATGACACACTGAAAACGACGTTGAAAAGGTGGGCAACATATTATCGTTCTTTTGGTTAATAATTAATTTATCTGGACTGAACAATGTTGTTAAATTAGTTGGAATCAATAAATGTGTTTAGTATGTCATGGATATATGATCTATCATTGCTGGTCATGGGATGAGGCAACATGAAGCTAGCTGTATGCATAAAGTTTGAAGGGGCGAAAAAAAAGAATTTTGTCAAAACTGAGTTTTTGTTTATGGAAGCCAATTCCATTAATTTTGATGAAATTAATTTTTATTTGGAAGCTAACGCCATACTCCCTAAAGTGTACCAAACATGCTTATACCATGGAATTCTTTTCAATTTCCATTTTCTTAGTTCCAATTCCAGCGTATCAAACAAGGCATATGTTATCCATGAAGAGAGGTCAATGCTCTAATCGACCAGTGCGCTTAGTTTTCTCCTTCTGTTAACCCAAAGATACAAAGGAAGAGGTACGGGTAATAAATTTGAATAAAGGATTTTCATCCAAGCCGAACATTAATTTTCTTTGCAAGGTCATGAATGAACTATGATTTTTTTATCAAACTAAATGGTACGAGAGAAATGGAGGGGTGGAGGAATTTCCCTTTCCTCCTTGGTTAGCTTAGCAAAATTTTTAGGAGGGGAAAAATAATTTTAGATTTTTTTAATGTCCTAACTAAAATACACTTAGTAAATTAAAAAAAGAGGAAAATTAATCATTTGATCCTTGAGATTTCAGCTGAATTGTGGCTTAGTCTCTGAGTTTTGACTCTCTTTAACTGAGTCTTTAAACTTTCAGCCGTTTAATAAAATCATCCCTGCCGTTAGTTAAAGAGGAGAAGCCAGCAACTAAGTCTCAAAAGGTGTTAAGAGGGTTAAATATTGTATCCATATCAACCTCACTTAGGATTATGTGCATTGAAGAAAATTAAAAAAAGAACGTTGCTAACTCGCTCGCTTAATCTCAGACATCACTTGCATCCTGCATACTTTACTCGCCGCTCTGATCTTGAACCCAGACTCGTCGTGCTTGCTCTGCAGATTTAACACAAGCTTGGTTCCGTTTTGAGTTGTGGGTTGGGTGAGAGACGAAAGCTTGATAATATCCTCCTTTCTACTTGGAACGCCCTACCCACAAACTATATATATTCACATTTTTGACAAAAAAATACAAACTATATATATTCACACGTAATGAATAATGAGTATAACATTTTTCAGACTTTATATAATGTATGAGTAGCTAATAATAGGGGTGGGCATGGGCATGGTTGGGCTGGGCGAGACCACTGCCAGAAGGATGAACGAGCTGCATTTTGCAACCCGATACCCGGCCCAGCCCGCTAAAAGCCCTAACCATTTTGGGCTGGGCAAGAGTGGGTTGGGTAGGGTGGGTTTCTTTACCCAAGTGATAACGCCTTATCTTGTCCACATATGGAAAATATAATTCCGTGTAAATTTCATGAACATTTCTATAGTTACTAATACCATATGTCTTAACTTTGCTTAAGTAATATGAACTTCAAATACATTCGATAATTCCATATGTCTTAACAAATATAAACTACAACTTGAGTCTTGAAATTTAAAATCTACCATATGTCTTAACAAATATCCATACTTTAAAAATTAAACAACATCCATAATCCATTATAAATAAAGAAACAAAACGATTGTAATTAAAGCTGTGAAATCAAAGTAGTTTGCATCAATTCAATGTCCTAAAAGTTGATCAAATGATGAAGCATCTGGAAAAAAAATAAAAAATAACTATAATTTAATACATCACAAAGTAAAGAAGAAAGGAAGAAATCTACTTGTAAATAGTGTTTAGTGGCTAGGGCAAAAAAGAGAGGACTAAAAAAGTATTATACAATAGAAAATATATATTTTAAATAAAAAAAATATATATGAAATAATGTTTAATTGATATGAAATTTTATATTTTAAATAAATGAAAGTAATTTTCCGAATAGGGCCAAATAGGCAGGGCAGCACCTCTTGCCCGATACCCTGCCTGGCCTTGCCCGATTATTAGCCTGCCCAAAGCTGGCCAAATTTTTTCTAGCCACTTTTTTAGGGCTGGACTGGGCAATTTTTTGTCGGGCTTGGATGGGCGCACTGGGCCACTGGGCGCCATGCTCACCCCTAGCTAATAACTAATTATTTAAGCATTATTTAATTATTATTTGTAGTATGTAATTTCTACATTTTGCCTTTAATGAAAAAAGTTAGATAGCTTTAAATTTATTTCAACGATACTTTACTTTAAGATAAAATATAGTTTGTAGTGGAATTTGCATCTTCTTCTTCATTAAATTTTTACAAATTTTTGGAGATTTGGTTTCTCTGCCTTCTTCTTTGTGTTTTTCATAGGAATTCTTCTAGTTTTTGCTTCAATTTGTAGATGCCTTGTAGACAGGATCAAACCTAAGAATTTTCAAAATATTGGCTACTTTTTACGAAAAATTATGTAATCTTATGACACTAAAGATAAATAATCTTAAATTTTTAATTATATAAATAAAATGAATATTTTCACACTAATAAAAAATGGACAAAACTTAATTAAGTTCGTTTGTTTATATCTCTTAGGCCTAATTCTCCAAAACAATTTTGTCATGTGTGATTTTTATTTTTAATAATGGTCCAACAGAATTATTAAATTTTATCAATGTTTATTTTATTAATAAAAATGAGAATATATATGCGCTTTTCTGTAATTACGCGTCTGAAAGTTCTTCCGAATGAAATCAACGATGAAAAAATATAACCTTAATTTTTAACTCGTAAAATTAAGTTTTTTATTTGATAGAAACAATATACAAAAAATATTATTTCTAGAAGGCAAACAGAAATCGACATTATTCGAGAGCGTCAGACATATAAATATGTAGTCTTTCTTAATGTATTACATTGTTGAATATGTAGTCTTTCATATCCAACTTGTGCCATTGTTTGTATATCATGTAGCTTTAATGTAACATCCAGTATTTTGGTTGAAAAAAAAAACAATCCAATATTTTGAATGATATTTAAATAATTAAAATGAAAGTAAGAAAGAAGTCTAGAGAAGAAAGTTTTAATTTTTTGCTATTTCTTCTAAGTGTATTTTTGGGGTTGTGAGTGGTTCTTAAATGGCTAAACAACTCTAATAAGTAACCCTAGAGCAAACTATGCCAATTAACAACATATTTTTTTGCATAATTACAAACTAAAGGAATCACTTCGTAAAAATATTTTTTAGGGTAATTTCAAAGAAATGAGAAATTTAATTGATTTTTCAAGAAAGTGAGGAACCTGCAGAAACATTAGCCAGAGATGTGAATGGGCTTGACCTCAGGTTTCTTCTCTTGCTGCTTAGGCACAGTGACAGTGAGCACCCGGTTTTAGACCCTCTGGTTCTTAATATGAAATATACTTTATAGTTCAATTTTTTTCATTAAAGTGGATTTTATATTAAATATCAAAGGTAGCATATCAATTAGGTACAAAATTTTAACCTTTGGTAATAATCTCTCCAGTATTTTGTATACTATGGGGACGACATGTCAAGCTTTCATTATTATACATGGTGATAAAGGATTATGATCCAAGCCCAACATTATTAAGGGCATGGTTGATTCCCTGTTTTCATAACAATTTGTTGTTCTGAAAAAACAGGGGGGAAAACTTATTTGATAATGTATTTTTTTATTACATGTTCTGAAAAATGAAGAAAAAATTAAAAGCTGTTTTTAAAAACAATAAACAAGAACATAGTTTGTGTCTTTACATGCATATTTGTCTCTTATTATTCTTTCACCTTTCACCTCACCATTTTAGATATATTTTAAAAATAATGATTCAAACACAATTATTTACTTTTTGTTCCCAGGACTTGTTCTAAGAGATTACTATTATACATAATTGTTCTAAGAAAATAAAAATATATAACAGAAACAAACAACCCTAATTTCTTTTAAAGGTCGTGAATTATGATTTTTTTTTTCTCATCAAGTCATATGGTTTACGATTAATTCATGCCGAGCCATTCTCTTGCAAAGATTATGTAAGAAATTACTATATATACATATATTGTTCTGTGTACTCAAGTTTTGATCAGAATTCGTTCTTTTGCAAATTGCTCCTCTGCAGTCAGTACACATGAGGGCAATTAATATAGTTTCAAGACATGTTAAGCAAAGGAATCAATACAAATTCCTAACAGAGTATTACACAATTTATCGCAACAAATGAAAAGAATTCAAAATATTGACTATTTTTATGAAAAAAATTATGCAATCTTACGACACAAAAGATAAATAATCTTAAATTTTTAATTATATAAATAAAATGAATATTTTCAAACAAATGAAAAATGGACAAAACTCAAGTTCATTTGTTTATATCTCTTAGGATTACTTCTCCAAACCAATTTTTTCATGTGTTTTCATTTTTAATAATAGACCAATAGAATTATAAAATGTTATCAATGTAAACTTATTATTAACAAAAGTTCACATAACAAGATTTGATTAAAGAATTGGACATAATAGATATAATCATACATGTGCGCTTTTCTGTAACTACGCGTCTAAAAGTTCTTCTGATCGAAATCAACCGACAAAAAAATATAAAGTTATATTTTTAACTAGTAAGATTAAATTTGTTATTTGAAAGAATAAATATACAATAAATAATAGATGGGAAACAGAAATCGACATTATTCCACAGCAACAGATATATGGAACATATAAATACTTCAAATTAAATAAACAAAGTTTCTACTAACAATACAAAATGCACACACATTAAGTTATAGACTCTGAATCATTTTCAGCTCAACATTGAGGCGCGTGGAAAAACCTTCCCACAACCAAATCCTTAAGACCCGACGCACAGTGCATGGGGAAATACATTATAACAAGGCCTTCGCAAGAAATATAAGGGCTACTTTTTTTATGTCACATTATTTAATATAGTCTTTCATAACCAACGAGTGCCTTTATTTGTACATCATCTAGCTTTAATGTAACTATTCCCCATTTTTCTGCCACAAGTATACGGGTCACAAGTAGTATAGAAAATTATTGTCCTATTAACTCTTATAAATTGATAACATTTCTGCACATTTTGTTCTCTCTTTACCGATTTCTGGATTCCAAATGTGCATGAAAAAAGTTTATAAAAGAAAATGTGCATATCAAAGTATCAAGTAAAAATCAAAGAAATTATTTTTATATCCTATATAGTTGGTGATTCAATTGAGAAATTATATATCCTCTCTCTTTTGTAGGAGGATGGAGACAAGTTTGGAAGCTCTCTAAAAACCAAGAACCAAGTAAAAAGCAAAGGAAGCCAAGCATCACAAAAGTATAAGAAGGAAAGAACTTGTACAACTTTCCTCGTCAAGTTGTGAACTTGCTGAAGGAAGGAGAAGAAAAACAAGATGAGCTCTCTGTATCACTAGCCTCAACAAGTGACAAACTCGTCAAGGCAAGAAGAATTTTTGAAGAAGTTTACTGATAAGACATGTTTTGATATACTAATTCCTATCATTTTAAAGGTATTCAGTAGGATTATTGGACATAATTAAGTGTGAAAGTATATATTTGTCCACAAGGATATTTTGGGAATTAAATGGGCTAAAATGTTATATTTTGCTAATAATTGTGAATCTTGAATGATTCCTATTTATATGGACATATGATTCTACTTTGTTTGTTTGAATATGTAGGTGATGATGTGGATCAACATGTATCAAGCTTTGCACATTTTCTTTTAGACCTAATGTCACTCACAGAAGCCCAATCACTTCATAACCTAGCCCACATTTAACCTAAACTAAGAGTCAAGTGCAGTCACCACCCTTACTAAATGGAAGGCCAAAAACGCACAGCATGGGATGAGAAGTAGAAAAACATGTTTCTGCATAAAAGGGGAGGAGGCGAACAATTTGGAGAGCATTCACCTCCAGCTTCTCTCTTCTTCTTCACCTCCAAACCATCACTTCCCTCTCTTCCACACACCAAAACTGTCCTCTTCCTCCCTTCTCCATGGTTGAGAAGTTGCTGCAAGGTTTTGAGGCTTCTTCTTCTTCCATGAGTGGTTTGGCACTTCAAAGCTCTCTTGAGATGGGTTAGATGCATGATTCAAGCTTTGCTTTTTCTTCAAAGGGGAGTTAGATTTAGTTCCATTGATGTGATTTATCCATTATTTAGCTATGTTTTCCTAGTTCTAGATGTATGTGGCTTTGTAATGTAGAGGTTGAGCTTGAGACTCCATTTATGTTGAGCTAAGTTTGTGATTTTGGATTGAGTTTTGTAATTAAGTTCTTTGATATTTCAATTTATGTTTTTTCTTTTTTTTATTCAATATTGAGTTGTTGAATTTGTTATTGTTCAATGATTCTATTGGCATAGCTTGCATTGAGATATATATTGTTATGTCTGTTATTGTGAATACTTTAGTGTTGAGCATCTTACATGTTAGTGTTAAGTTGTTCCATTGAATTGAGCTTGCATTAAGGGAAATATTGCATTAATCCAATTCCCTTTTGAATGAACTAAAGCCCATCATTAATGCCCTGCCTCAAGAGAGCATCCATATCATTTCATTCATATAATTCACTCCCATTTTATATTTAAAACCCAAAACCAAGTATTTTCATTACATTTCATTAGGATAGAGAACATGATTTCAAAATCCCAATATTTTATTATATTTTCCACGACGTACGCACATCATGACCTCACCAAACCTCAATACATAAGGGTGTTATATTAAAACCATTACAATATATATGAAATAAATCATGGTTCGGAACCATTATTTATGTACACCAAGCATATATAACGCCTACATATATGATGGTTTCGAACTATAATTTATGGTCGATAATAACCGTTATATATCTGTGATCTGTAGTTGTAGTATAATGAAAAAAAATTATAAGTAGAGCTATTGATAGTTCATAAATGCGGTTTTTATTTCCAAAATTTGTGCAACACTTGAAACATATACTAGTTGTACAAAATTTAAAGAATAGAGTCACACATTTAAAAATTTGCAAATTTTGAGTCCTTTTTATATAAAAAATTAAATCATTGATTTTTTAGGACTAAAAGATGTACTTAAAGTTATTTGAACAAAAACATAAATATGTTTTAAATAGAAATTTTATTTTTAAGGACATTCACATTTAATAATTATTTGGTGGTTTTTAATAATTGATGTCATCATTAAATATTTCTTTTTAAGGAAAATTTTTAATAAAAGATCATGAGAATTCTCCTAAAATTCTCTTATAAAAGGATTATGCTATAAACGTGAAAATACATGAGCTCAAAATACTTGGTTGGTGAATCAACTAAAACATTCCAGCCAGTTTTTTTTTTTTAATGCAAACATTCCAGCCAGTTTAGAAACACTATTTTGACCTGAAGTTGGAAACCCTTGAAAAAAAACACTTTTATGTTATACTCCAACATGTTTCATTGGAATCATGAAAAACCTTAAACATTGTCACTCTACCTTAAATTTTAACAACATTCTAATTCTACCTTTATTCAATAACAAAGTTTACACAATAACAAATGAAGAGTATAGTAGCACATTCGTATGAAAAATTTAACAGAGGGAAGTATGAAGAGGGAAAAAACCTTCTCTCTAGGGAGTAATTGATTTTTGTTTGATCGATATATACATATATATAGGGATGGAAATAGGATAGGCTAAGTTAGGCTTTACCTAAATAAGTTTGAGCTTGTAATAGAAATTTAAAGCCTGGGCCTAAGCTTATATGTAGGCCTTTTTTGACAAGGCCTAAAGCTTGTTTAATGACCTACTTAAATTGTAGGTATTTAAATAGCCTTAAAGACTATGCCTCCAAATTCATATATAACCCTTCATACTTATTTACAATTCTACATTATGTAATATCTCAAATTATGGGCCTAGGACTATGAGGATAAGCCTATATCATGTAGACCACTAAGCTCAGTTTGGGAAGAGTCCCAAGAATAATGGGAAATAGAAAGACTCTTAGGGGACTATGTGATTTGGTCTTATCAGGCAGAGAGCTCCGTATTTGTAGGCAGTTGTTAACCTCATTAAATTCTTGTCAAACTTACACATTTCCCCATATTTCTCTCACATTTTGGTGTACTAATGGATATTTGGGGGTGCAGAAGTTAAGGAAATGTGCATGATGCATATTTGGCATAAAAAGAGAATAAATGTGGTAATATTTTATGAATGTCTTGTTATATTTATCAACCATTGGCTTTTATGAAGCTCTTTGTGTTGATAGGACCATATTTTAGTCATAGTAGAAGCCAGAGAAAGTCCAAATCAATGAAAAGAAGGAAAAATAGAGTTTAAGTAATCAACCGTGCCATGGAAATGCAAGAAGTGATGAAAACATATCTTGGTGTGAGCGAAGCTGAAAATCAGAAGCTTGGCCACAGCCAAGCATTTCCACTGGCCGTGGCCAAGCATTTCCTCTGGCCACGGCCAGGGCTTCCTCAAGAATCTTGGCCGCGGCCAAGACCTCACAAAAATTCATAGGCCGCTACCAAGCAATTTCACTAGCCGTGGCCAAGCCCTCTAAGCTATATTGGCCACTGCCAAGCCATTTCACTGGCTGTGGCCAACACATGGTTAGTAATTTGTTGGCTACGGCCAAAGGTCCTTTGGCCACGGCCAACGCCCATGACAGCTGATACGCGTTTTCATTCTCAGGGCTTATAAATTCTGAATCTAAGGACCAAAACACTGTCTTCCAGATCCAAAAAAACCTAAGAGGTGGCTGTGACATCTCTTTGAGCTTGGGTGTGCTGTAAATCAAGGGAAATCAAGTGGAGATTGAAGATTTGAAGAGATTCAAGTTGATTTTCCTTGGTTTTACTGATTTCTTTTCCTTTCTTCTCAATTTTGATAATATAGCTATTTTTACTCTGTATTCTTGTATTCATTTCCTGAATATAAGTAGCTAAACGCTTATTCTAGGATTCTTTTGAACCTTTGTATGGATTAATACTTGGACCTTCCTCTCTTTTATGTATGAATGGCATATATGTGTTGATTTTATCCTATGCATAAAGCTTCTGAATGTTTGGCCATCATTTAGATTGTTATGTTTACTCTGTTTTGACTTGAGAAAGCTAAATCTGAGTAGAGAACTTGGTTAAAATCATGCTTGCCTTGACATTTACTTATTAAATAGATGGGTTATTAATGACATAGAGATATAGTCATTAACCTTGTATTGTCAATGTGGGTTGATGTTGAATCTATATGCTCTCATTTATTTATAGCAAGAGATTGTGCATGTTATTTAAGTATATAAACTTGGATCTGACTTGAGAAAGCTGGACCAAATACCGTTGAACCTCGACTAACACATATAATCATTGAAGACAGTAAAAGAGAGGAATCTAATAAAGTTTTATGAAATACAAAGGGGATAAATAATCCTATTTCCATATCAAATTTGATTTTACACACTTAATTTCCATTATTTTAAAGATAGATTTACAAATCCCTTTCTATTCCAACCACATTGTTTTGGCTCAACTTGATTGAACACAATGAGCTTATTGCTTGATTTCATTGTTAAAACAAATCCTTGTGGGAACAATACTTTATTTATCATTTTATTACTTGATACGATTCGTGCACTTATGGAGGTGAACAAGTTTCTGGCACCGTTGCCGAGGATTCTGGTCTAACAAATCTTTTAATTGACCTTAAGCTTGAGTTAGTAAATTTCGATCGAGCCTTTTATATATTCAATTTTTGTTTTCGTTATTGATTCTTGTTTTTGGTTGATTCTTGCTTGTTTGATCCTCTTGTAGGTACCATTGAAGTATATGCAATATGTAGATCGAGACAGCTTGGTGGTGGTGCTTGATGGATTACCTCTTATTAAAAACATGTTTAAAGTAGTCAAAGCTAAACTTGAATCTGAAACAGCTGTTGAAGCTGAAGCTGAAGCCATGGCAGATAAATATGATAGGGCTACAATTAATGATTTTGCCAGCAGAAATATGCGGGGAACTTGTTCGTGTATTCGGATGCCTGAAATGTAGGCATATACTTTTGAGATCAAGCCAATAATGATCACAATGCTGCAGATGCATGAGATCGATATTTCATGGTCTCTATAACGAAGATCCCAACAAGCACTTGATGTATTTCCTGGAGGTGTGCACTCTTTTAAACAAAATGGAGTTCCACAAGATGTATTGAGGCTTCGGTTATTCCCTCTTTCTCTATAAGGGAAGGCAAGGGATTGGTTCAACAATCTTCTGGAAGGATCAATCAACTCATAGAATGATCTTGAAACTAAATTCAGAGCTTGATTCTTTTCAGATGACAAATTTGTGGAAGCAAGGGAGGAATCTTGAGTTTTAAACAACACCCAGATGAACACCTCTATACAGCATAGGAGAGATACAAAATGCTAATGAAGTAATGCCCTAATCATAGGGTAGACAAATGGGTGGTAGTCCAAATATTATGTACCTGCCTTAATCCTCAATCTAAGGCAATGGTCGATTTCTATGACCAATGGAGGATATCGTAATGTTCCTGTTAATAAAGTAATTCGATTGTTAGATCAATTGTCTGCAAATAACACTCAAGGAAATGATAAGAGAACTACCCAACCTATGGCTAGTGGAAAAGAAGATTCCTCTTCCAATATTGCAACCATTTTGTCTACTTTAAATAAGCGTTTCAATGTACTGGAGTCCCAAATGCAAAAATGTACTTCCAAAAGTGTGCATGTTGTTCATGATACACCAATTATGTGTGATCAATGCAATAATGTCCATATGCCTGATCATTATCCCTTTTATATGGCTACTTAATCTGTCAATTACATGGGGAAGTTTCAACAATCCCAGGGCAATCCTTACTCACAAACCTATAATTATGCTTGGAGATCTCATCCAAATTTCTCGTGGAGTTAAGGGAACACCTAAATCCGCAACATGAATCCACTTCTGGGACCAAGCCTATGCCCTAACCAGGTTTTCAACCATAACATAGGCCACCTCTATTCAAGGAGGAAGAATATAAATCTGATAAGATGCTGACCCAAATATTGTCACAAATTGAATCTTCAAGAGAAGAGAACAAGGCTACTTTTTCTATACATGAGACTGCTATAAAGAATCTTAAAGTACAGATGGGCCAACTTGCATCTCAGATGAATGCCATGTCCTAAAGTAATCTTCTTAGCGATACCATTCCTAACCCAAAAAGGAATGGAAAAGAAGAATGCAATGCCATCAATATGAGAAGTGGTAAGGTGCTACCTGGAGTGTCTAATCCAAGCAAGTCTAATTCAAGACCAATTGATCCAGAAGTCATTGAAGACAATAATAAAGCAGTTGCAAATCCAGAAGATGCAGTTAGTGAGGAAAAGAAAGCCAGCTAAGAAAAGCAATAAGGATGGTGACAAAAACAAGAAGGTGGAGAAAAAGAAAAAAAAGATGAGAGTACGCCAACTACTACCAATCTTATGCCACTACTACCTTTTCCTCAAAGGTTTAAGAAGAAAGAAGAAGACATGCAATTCAAGAAGTTTGTTAATATGTTTAAGCAACTTCATGTCAATATTCCCTTTCCTAAAGCCTTGGAAAGCATGCCCAAGTATGCTAAGTTCTTGAAAGATGTTTTATCTAAGAAGCGACGGTTCAATGAATTTGAAACTGTGGCATTAACTAAAGAATGCAGTACATTTATCCAGAGGAAGTTGCCCACCAAGCTTAAAGATCCAGGAGTTTCTACATCCCCTATAGCATTAGGAAGAACTTCAATAGCAAAGCTCTTTGTGATTTGGGAGCAAGCATTAATTTGGTGCCTCTTGCAGTATTCAACCAGCTAGGTTTAGGGGAGCCAAGGCCTACCACGGTTACCTTCCTTTTTATAGATGGCAATATTTCTAAGCCCAGAGGAATCATTGAAGATGTCCTAGTCAAAGTGGACAAATTTATCTTTCTTGTAGATTTTGTAGTGCTTGATTGCGAAGTTGATTGGAAAATTCCTCTTATTCTTGGTCGTCCTTTCTTAGCCACTGTAAGAACTCTTATTGATGTCAAAAAAGGTGAAATTACTTTGCGGGTAGATGAAGAGAAAGTTATATTCAACATGCCCAAAGCTCTAAAATTTCATGATTATTCGGCTCAATGTTCTTTTGTCGATATTTTGGACTCAATTGTCCCTCAAGAATCATCCACTTCCATGACTAAAGATTCATTAGAGGCATTTCTGATTGGCGAGAAAAGGATTGAAGAATTTAAGGAAGATGTTATTGAAGAACTCTTTCGTATGGAATCAATTCCTCACATCAGACCGAGGAATTTCAAACCACTTGAGGTATCTGATGCCTTAAGTACTCCTTTAAAGCCATCTATTGAAGCTCCTCTAGTGTTGGAATTGAAGCCATTGCCCTCTCATCTCAAGTACACTTATCTTGGGAGCTCTAATATTTTACTGGTAATTATATCTTTCATCTTTTCTAACTTACAAGAGGAGAAATTATTAAGAGTGTTGAGATAGCACAAGGATGCTATTAGGTGGACTATAGCTGATATAAAGGGGATAAGCCCTTCTATTTGCATGCATAAAATTCTTTTAGAGGAAGGTCATAAAACTTCTATTGAACATCCAAGGCGATTGAATCCAGTGATGAAAGAAGTAGTAAAAAAGAAATTCTCAAATGGCTTTTTGCAGGTATTGTGTACCCTATATCTGATAGCTCATAAGTAAGCCCAGTCCAATGTATACCTAAGAAAGGTGGCATGACTGTAGTGGCTAACACCCAAAATGAGTTGGTTCCTACTCATATAGTAATGGGGTAGCGAGTATGTATGGATTACTGAAAGCTAAATTCTGCCACAAGGAAAGATCATTTTCTGTTGCCATTTATTGATCAAATGCTTGATAAGGTAGCAGTCCAAGAATTCTTCTATTGTCTGGACGGGTATTCAGGATATAACTAGATTGCTATAGCCCCAAAGGATCAAGAGAAGACTACCTTCACATGTCCCTATGGCACATTCGCTTTCAGGAGACTATCATTTGGGCTCTACAATGCTCCTATAATATTTCAACGCTGCATGATGTCCATTTTTGCTGACATGATAAAGAAAATAATTGAAGTATTCATAGATGTTTTTTCTGTTTTTAGCTCTTCCTTTAAATCATGTTTGGATAACTCAGATTTGGTGCTTACACGATGTGAAGAAACCAATTTGATTTTAAATTGGGAAAAATTCCACTTTATGGTATAAGAAGGCATTGTGCTTGGCTACATAATATCCAAGAAAGATTTGGAGGTAGACAGAGCAAAAATTTCAATTATTGAGCAATTGCCTCCCCTTCTAATGTGAGAGGTATTCGAAGCTTTTTTGGTCATGCAGGGTTTTATTGGCAATTTATAAAAGACTTCTCAAAGATTGCCAAGCCACTCTCTAAGCTTTTGAAAAAGGATATGGAGTTCAAATTTGATGATAAATGTGTGTAAGCTTTTGAAGAATTAAAGAAATGTCTAGTTTCAGCCCCTATTTTGGTAGCTTCGGATTAGAGTTTTCCTTTCATTATTATGGCAATGCTAGTGATTCTGCCATAGGGGCTGTTCTTGGGCAAAACCAGACAAATTAATCCATCTTATTTACTATGCAAGCAAAACTCTTAGTGGCAGTCAACTCAATTATACAACCACAGAGAAAGAGTTACTTGTAATAGTTTATGCTTGTAAGAAGTTTTGGCCTTATATTGTACGTATGAAAGTCATCATCTATACTGATCATTCATCTCTGAAGTACTTACTCATGTAGAAGGAGTCTAAGGCACGATTTGTGTTATGGGTGCTTTTACTTCAAGAATTTGATTTGAATATCATTGATAGAAAAGGCACCAAAAACCAAGTAGCAGACCACCTTTTGAGGTTGAATACTGAGCTTCAATTTGATAAATCTAATATGCTCAAGGCATCATTCCCTGATGAACAACTTTTCTATGTAGACAATTCAACCACACCATGGTATGTTGATCTTATTAACTATTTAGTTTATGGAGCTTTGCCTCCAGATCTAAATTTTCAGAAAAAGTGTAAATTATTACATGAGGTGAATAATTACTTCTGTAATGAACCCTACTTGTTTAAAAGATACTCTGACCAACTTATTAGAAGATGTATCCCGGAGAACGAATAAGATTACATCTTGCAGTGTTGTCACTCTTCTAAGTATGGTGGTCATTTTGGAGGGGAGAAAACTGCTGCAAAGGTTATTCAAAGTGGTTTTTATTGGCACTATCTTTTCAAGGATGTATATGCCTTTGTTCTGCGATGTGATAGATGTCAGCGAGTGGGGAACATATTGAGGAAGAATAAGATTCCTTTGAATAGCATGCTGGAAGTCAAACTTTTTCATGTTTAGGGAATCGATTTCATGGGCCTATTTTCTAAGTCGTTCAATAATGAATATATTCTGTCTGGAGTTGATTATGTATCTAAATGGGTTGAAGCCACAGCATGTGCCACCAATGATGACAAAACAATGTCAAAGTTCCTGCAGAAACATATTTTCACCATATTTGGAACACCTCAAGCAATTATTAGTGATGGGGGATCCCATTTCTGTTACCAGAAGTTTCAGGCTCTAATGAAGAAATATGGTGTAAACACAAGGTGGCATTACCATACCATCCTCAAACCAATGGCCAGGTAGAGATTTCTAATTGGGAGATCAAGAACATCCTTAAGAAAATAGTCAATATCACTAGGAAGGATTGGTCATCCAAGTTGGATGATGCTTTATAGGCTTACCGAACGACATACAAAACGCCAATTGGTATGTCCCCATATCATCTGGTGTTTGGGAAAGCTTGCCACCTTCTCGTTGAATTGAAGCACAGAGCTTATTGTGCCATTAAGAATCTAAATTTTGATCCTCAAGCTATGAAAGAGAAGAGGTTGCTGTAGTTGAATGAATTAGATGAATTTCGCCTCCATGCTTATGAAAATGCAAGGATCTATAAGGAAAAGACTAAAAGAAATCATGATAGCAAGATAGCCCCTAAGCATTTTGCACCAGGTTAACAGATTTTATTGTACAACTCAAAGCTGAGATTATTTCCAGGAAGCTAAAATCCAGGTAGTCCGGTCCATTCACAGTGGTTCAAGCATCAAATTTTGGTGTGATGGAGCTTGAAAATGAAAAGGGAGAATAATTCAAGGTGAATGGTCAAAGATTAAACCATTATTGGGGAGGAGATGTGGATTGGCTGATATCCACAATTTATTTATCAAAAGACTATTGACCAATCGGAAGAGTCAGGCTAAAGACTATAAATTAAGTGCTTCTTGGGAGGCAACCCAAGTTCTCAACTCAATCTCTTTAATTTGTTTGGTTTTGGTGTGTTTTTGTGGATTTATGTTTAGTCTTGTGTTTGTGTAGGAGAAAGATAAACCCCAAATGAGTGGAAGGAAGCAAGACTGGTTTGACAGAAAAGTTAACGACAAAGAACATCAAGATTGAAAGAAAAACTCTAGGGAAGTAGTTCATGTCTTTACCTTGTGTTCATAAGTATCTTTTTTATGCTTCATGATGAATTGATTTGAAGAATGAATGGGCTTGTGGTGCATTTGATAAGTTTATTCCCTTGAAAGTTTGCAAATAGAAGTCAGTGCATGTGTATTTCAGTGTTAGATCTTAAATAGAGTAATCAGTTTTGGGTCTAAATTAAAACAGCCATAGAAAGATGTTGGCCGCGGCCAAGAAAGGTCTAAAAAGTCATGGGCCGCAACCAAGCATCTTTTGGACCACGACCAGGATAGCCTAGAAAGTTTAGGACCGTGGCTAACTAGATGTTGCCAAGGCCAATAAAGCATAGAAGGTTTTATGCCACGGCTAATGGATGGTTAGCCGTGGCAAAGACATAGCCATCTCCTTAGAAACAACAAAGTGAGCTTTTTGGCCGCGGCCAAGCCAATGTTGGCTGCAGCCAAGAGAGGTCAGTAAGTTACTGGCCACAGCCAAGACAATGTTGGTCGCGGCCAATAAGGGTCCAGTAAGTTTTGGGCCACGGCCAGTCTAATTTTGGCTGCTGCCAACATGTGTCCATAAGGTTTTGGGCCACAACCAACTTTCCCTTGGCCGCGGCCCAAACTCGATAGCCTAACCTAAATCCCTAATATTATAATTTCTTTTCCTATTTCCTTCTCTTCACAGTGCCACACCTCACTCTTGTTTTCTTCCTCTGTTCTTCCCCTCTCCCTTCCTCATTCTCTCTCCCACTCTATCCCTCACTCCTTGTTCCCTATTCCTTTTTCCCTCATTCCATTCTCCCTCACAAGACTGCTACCTACCTTCTCCAATCTATGATTCTCACCTGATTTTCTGCACAGCTAGGTGCCACCAGTGGGTTATTTTCTCCAATTTCTCATCTCTTCGATTCTTTCTTCCACTCTCAAAGGTAACTTCATCTCTTCATCATTCTATTAATTTCCATTATAGGTCATTCTAATGAGAAATTTATAGTGCATTTAGGGTTAGGCTTGAACTGTTGTGGTACTATCGACTAAGCTATATAGTTCCTTGTGGTTAATGTTTGTTGGGTCATCCATTGCTGCTTCTATTTTGCACTGATTTTGCTAGAACCTAAAATGGAAACTAGTTTTTCTAGAACTCTTGTTTTTGCTATGGTAATCTCTGCTAGGACATTACTTGTGGAGCATTGAGCTGAAATTTTTCTCTATTACTACTTGTGAAAATAAAACCCATGATTGCACAAAAACAATACAATGCAAGAGCACCTTGCCAATTTCACAATACCAACGGTTTGCCTTGTTTTGAAAATTAATCTTGCCTCAAATTACTACTTTGAACTTTTTGCTTTTGAATAAGCTATAGACACATTGTCATCTTTTTTTTGTCCTAGACTATAATAGTCCCACTTAGCTCTATGGCTATTGTTCGCCGTTTAGCTTCCGCAAGCGCACGGGTCGCAAGTAATAAAGTGATAAGTCAAGATCGTTCCCACGAGGACTATGACAAACGCGAGTTAACTAATTTAACCATGTTCTTAATTAGGTTGAATGGAATCATTTGAAATTGATCAAGTTAAATAAAGAAGTTTGATGAAAATAACAAAGAAAAACAGTGGAAAATTTAGAAATTGGGTTTAACTTCAAGAGATATAAACTTAGGATTACTTCTTCCCCATTGTATTTCATGAAACTATGCAAATATTCACTTATGCTAGTTAAATGAGTCTATATGTTAGTCGAAGATCCTAAAATCATCAACCAAGCTCTCTCAAGTCAAGATTGATTTTTAATCTTCATTAAAAATATTCAATCTCTTGTTTACAATTAATGAAAATCATCTTTCCAAAGCAAGCCTTCACATGACTATGCTAGGTTGTTAGATATATCTCTATTCTAACAACAAACCATCCATTTAATCCCTAAACTTCAAGTCTAGCATGATTTTTCTTAAGTTCTACAATCAAAATAGCTCTCTCAAGCATCTTCCAATTGAACAACTCTAATCATGTGGTGATCAAGCACAAGATAGCATTAAGCTCAAAGAAAAATCAACATATAATACTCATTAACCAACAAAAGCAAGATAATCCAATAGTTTCAATCCATACAATGGGTAAAAGTAATCCTAATTGATGGTTCTAGCTACTCATTATCTGTAAAAGCCAAAATCTCAGCACAAAATTACAATCCATGACAGCAAAAGATGAAGAAAAGAAGGAAAAACCAGAAAAGGGAAAGAAAACCCTTTAAATTCTTCACAAATCTCTTTCCCAAGCTCCAAGATCACCAAGAGTTCTCTCCCAAGTAGCCTCCTTGTGTTTTAGACCTTTCCCCTCTACAGAATATGTCCATTTCGGCGCCCCCATTAGGTTAAAATAGCATCAGAAGCGTTACTTTTGCAAAACACACAGTATCAGTTTCGCGCATTCGCCGTGGGTTTGCTATAGCGAGTGCCATAGCGAATTGTCATCAGAACCAGACAGAAGCAGTGCTTTTTCAGGTGGTTTCGCCATGACTTTGGCTACAGCAGATTCCACAGCAAGTGCAGGCTTCTTCTCTATAATGTCCATTTTCCTCTTCCTCTTGCATTCTTCCCTTCCTTCCACATCTTCCCATGATTTTTATGAGCTTTTACAACTTGTCATCCTCCACCTACAAAGAGGAGGGAGTTATGAGCTCTTTTAACTTTCACAAATAATTAAAACTATGTGCATTTAACTCATGATTCAACAAAATTTTAATTTATCTTATGTCCTATCACATTTTCTTCTATAATCTCTTTGTATGCACAATTTGAACCCAAAAATAAGTGTAAAGAGAAGAAAATGTGCTAGAATACTCTTGATTTCTATGAGTTAACACACCCCCAAACTTAAGCTTTTGCTTGTCCTCAAGCAAAGAAGTCTATCCTCATTGAATGAACCAATTACTCATCATGTATGAATGAATTGATCCTCATCAACTGCTCAATAAGTTATATTAAACAAGAAATGAAGACAATGTGCGAGGATGAATGCTTCATAGATTTAAAACATGTTTTTCGGGAGTTCTCAAGTGTGAGTGTGTGAATGGAGTCAATATATATTCCTTTTGCACAAGTTAAAGTTAAAAGTAACACTTCAAATCATATACTCGTATTCAAATAAACAATTTTAACATCCCCTAATTCCTTCCTCTTTTGTTTTAATTCACTCCACTTGACTTAAAAATCAAAGGGACTTTTCTTAGCTTGTAATGGGGCCAAGGGTTAAGGTTTTCAAAAGAAAAGATAAAGGATAATCAATCAAATACCTTAAGATAGATGATAATCATTCAAGGGTTTTCTTTCTTTTCTCATAAAGCATACTCCCACAAACTTGAACCAAACTGGATTTTTCATATCAAGCATTCTTTGTAAGCCTATTTCTTCTTCTCTTTCTTCTTTCTTTCTTTCTTTCTTTCTTTCTTTCTTTCTTTTTTTTTTTTGTCAATTTAAACTCTTTTGCTTTCTACACCCCTTTCCCAAATCTTTTGTAACTTTGCATGACAGCACCACATTCCACCACCCAGTTACTTATCATCTATCTCAAAGCAAGGGAATCATGGTTTTACACATTGGCTAGGATAGGTAGGTGTGAGGTTTTTCAATAAGAATCTATAATTGTTTTTTTTTTTAAATAATCTCAAAATAAGGGTTCAAAGGGAAATCACATCAATTAGGTAAGTTTGAAAGGCTCAACCGCATTTATTGAACTGCCCTAATCATTTTTTCAAATCTTATGAACTGAGTCAAAAGTTTAGAAGAATTCCAAAGGGGATTCTAAAATCAACAATTGAAACACAAGTATATAACCTGATTTGCTACTAAGCCCTTCAACAAGTATATCCACAATACATTTAACTCCAATAGTGCGTAAATTACTTAAAAACTCTTGAACAACCTGTTTTATCACTACAATGCACTCATCCATGCACATTAATAAAAATTTCCTATCTAATATAACATATAGAGCAGTAATTTATATCACAGGATCATCCAAACAATATTTGACAAATAACTGAAACTAACAGCTCATTTTTAACAATTTTTCACAAGCAAAAATTCAAGTATGTGAACTCTCACATATTCCAACCATTTTCTAACAAAACCTGTTCAAAAATTTTCTTCTGTGCACTCATTCTCTTCCAAAATTTGTTTTTCTTTCAAAATTTTCAAAATTGTGATGCAATCGCACCCCCAAACTTAAGATAAACAATGTCCTCATTGTTAACCCCAAAAGGAGGGGATTGTAACTGAACAGTTCCTGTACAATATATAGCCCATATCAACAATATTCACAAAGATCAAGAATGCCCAAGGAACAATAACTGCAATGGCTCAAATAAAGCTTGGACTCAATGTGACTAGCCCTCAGTAGCTAGTGCCATACACAGCAAACATAAGACCAAACAAACAGCCTATATCAATAATCAGAATAGCCACAAGAATGAAATATAGTCAGAAGCACAATATGGCTATCAGAATCTATGTCAAAATCAGAATATGCACTGTGCAATGAGCCCTCAGTACTCACATCCAAAACAGAGAGTTCAAGCAGTTAACAGTCAAGGAAACTAAAGAAGCACGCAAGCGTTCAAGGACAACCACAGGCAGCAAAACAAAATAGATGAGCTAACAGAATATACAAAACAAAACAGCAATAGCCAATCTGTCCAGATCAATCTGAGGCATCTTCATCAGATTCTGATGCAGAAGAGCCATCAAAGTCAATCGGGGAATCTTCAGCCTCAGAACCCCCACTGTCATCTATATTAGCTGCACTAGTGTCATGATCACTGTCCTCATCTGATGACACCACAACCCCTTTCTGCTTAGCCTTCCCTTTTAACATCGCTTCAATGCGCATAAGGCGACGGGAATCCTCAGCACGGTTCAGCTCAGCCACCCTCAATTGCTCATGAATGCTCTCGAGGGTAATAACTTTATCCTTTTCATCCCGATACACAGGGGTTTTGGTATCTCTCTTGACTTGATCATACTTGAAAGGAGGGGCAGGCAGGAAGATTTCATCTTTTTCATATTCTTTCATTTCATCCTCCTTATACAAGTCAGAGATTAGATGAGGAAAGGCAATTTTCTTGCTCATGTGGTATGCAGAGTGGAGCATAGTATCATAAATGACATGCTCAAGCTTCACTGGTTGTTTAGTCATCAAGAGGTAGACCAAAAGAGCCATCTCTTTATTCAAGGTACTCAGATGGCCGCTTGGTATCACATTAAACCCAACAAATTGGAGCCAAATTCTAGCTTCTTGATTCAGGGAAGCTTGCTTGAGATAAGCTTGTTTCCCTTCACCTTTGGACTTCCATGCAGTAGTGCCCGGTAGGAGCAATGTGTCAGCTATTTCTTGGAAAGGAAAGTGATCCTCAGTGGCAGCCTTCAGTAGCTGATACTTACACTCAGTGAGCTGTGGAAGGTTATAAAAGTTTCTGATTCGCTCAACAGTGATGGATGGTTTTCCTTGCGGGATTTCAGCACGGAAGTTCACTGTGGTGGTCTTGAAACAGTATACATAGAAGTAGAAATGGCGGACAAAAGCAACATTGCCAGCTTTTCTTGGGTCCAACAACTTCTGCAGCCCTAAATCTTGAGCCAACTTGTAGAATTTATAGCTCTTGTGTGGAGGAAAGGCTCGCTCTTGCTGAAATTTGCGCTTGGCAACTTTTGCTTCAGCTATTTCATAGTAACTGGGCTTTGGTTGTTTAGTGGGAGGTGGAGGTAGAGCCTTAAGCTTCTTTAGAGCAGGGGCCTTCTTAACAGAAGCAGGTCGTTTAGATGATCTGGCTTTTCCCATGTATCCTGGATGTAAGCAAGCACAAAAACACACACTGAACAACCATAAGATAATCCTACAAAAGAAGAGAAAAGAGCCTACCCAATAGAAAAGTTTCCCCCAAACCTAAAGGCTAGCTAATTCCAAGACTTCTTCAAAACAGAATTCCAACTTAAGCCTATCCTCACTGCCATCAAAGTCTATTTACTCCCCAAATGATCCTTCATCAACAATAAAGACTTAGCTAACCCAAACCCAGTTCATTGTGGGAAACCAAAGAAATCGATTTCGTCTACACATTGCCAAGTCAAAATCAACTGATCCCAGGCAGAAAATCGGTTCAACAAATGCAATCATCAGTAATTGCAGGAAACAAGATAATTTCAAAATGATTCACAATGTTCCTTGGACTTGGTGAATAGACATTTGGTTTTCCACAATGAAAGCTCCGAGTGCACATAGCTGGACCAAGCACTGGTTCACAACTTTGCAAAGGAATGCGACATAATGCAAGTGAACACTATTGAAACAATAGCAAAAATGACCCATCTACTGTAAAACCTTTTTTATACAAGCAAGCATCAATAATGTTCATCATCTAGTCCTCAGAGCACCAAAATAGGTAGCTATTCAATCCTTCAACAACGTATTTCAAATTCAAGCTTAAGACTCCATAATCAATGAACCGAGCTAGCTAGGAAGTAGTAACCAAAATTTCATTCAGCTCAAAGCCTGACAACCTAAACAGAGCAATGTACAAGTCCTCAAATCAAATCCACTTAGTGCAGGCCTAAGTCAATCCAACTTCAACACTTAGGCAAACTCACAGAAACCGCATACTAACATTGCAGTCATACCCAAATTCCTACTCTGCATTTACCCAAAACCTAAATTAATTAGGAAAAAGATGCAAAGTACCTGAGGATATAGATATGAGCACAGAAACACAAAAGCCAACACTAAATCAAACCCAGGGATCTTTCGACGAAGGTCAACGCTCCTGATGGTAAGAGGAAGCAACGGTGAGTCTAGAGTCGATGGTGTTGGTGCTGCGAGACTGAAAGCAGAGCAATCTGTGACGAGAGTGAGAAATAATGAGAAGGAACGGCGGAGTGGGTGGTCTAAAGTAGGCACTCTGTGACGGAAAGGGATAGTGAGAGACGAGGAGGATCTGAATCGGAGTGGCGGTGGAGTGAATGTGGAACGCTGGAAGCGGAGAGTGAGAGCGACGGATCTGCGAGTTGAGCCGGGAAATCTGAAGGTTGAGTGGGGGAGTACTGTGGATGAGAGACGGTGGGGCTCAATCGACGGTGGGCGAGTGCCGGATCTGGAGGGTGATTGCAGCGGTATGAGGATGGAGTGAGTGGCGGTGACGGAGATAGTGGGTGGGCGACGGTGGAGGTGGTTGAGTGAGGGTGAGAGTGAGAGTTGGAGGTGAGAATGATCGAAAATATGAACGAGGAGAGGAATTAGGGCTTGAGGCATGAGTGGATGGACATATAAGATTAGGGATTTTTAAATTGGGGTGAACGTGATCTGTGAAGAGGGCTGAGCTGAGGGCAGTGGAAAACTAATATGTGTAGGTATTTTTTTTTCTGAAATTATATAAAAAAAACGAAAATTAGTTTATATATATATATCTAAATTTTTTTTTTTAAATTTTCTGAATATTTCTTCTTCTTCCCTTTTTTTTTTTAGATATATGAAAAAAAGAAAAAAAATGAATAATGTATATATATATTGTTTATATTATTATATCTATTTATATACCTAAAATTTATTATATTAAATTTTTTTTTTTTAAACTCAAGAACACTCATACACCCAATTCGCTATAGCCCTCGCTACAGCGAAACCAAACAGCAAACCTTAGGTCAGAGAGCATGCCAAAATGACCCAATTCGCTATGGAATTTGCCACAGCGAATCCTGACAGCAAACAATAGGTCAGAGAGCATGCCAAAATGACCCAATTCGCTATGGAATTTGCCACAGCGAATCCTGACAGCAAACAATAGGTCAGAGAGCATGCCAAAATGACCCGATTCGCTATGGAATTTGCCACAGCGAATCCTGGGAGAAATTACCAAGTTAGAAACATACTCCAAATCACCCAATTCGCTATGACTTTAGCCATAGCGAATTCCACAGCGGATTTTGACAGAACTAATCAAACAATATAGCAGCAAATTCATCCAAATTCACCCCAAATCCAATTTTTTTTAGCACTCCAAAGACATTAAACACTAATCCATGCCACAAAACACTTAAAATTCATTCATCCACAACGCACAAAATCCAAGAATAGCCTCAACACCACTCAATACTACATTCTAAGATCCAGACCACATGCAATAGATATTAAAGGAATACTCCCCTTTGTAGTTCCCTTCTTGGCATCTAAGTCACTCTTCCATCTACATCTCCCAGAGTGCACTTTAAAGTTCCTGAGGGAAACTTTTCTCATCTACAAAGCACAAAGATCAAACATAAATCTACCAAATCAAAACAAAAAATACAAAAATGACATAGATTGAGTTAAGAACTTGGGTTGCCTCCCAAGAAGCGCTTGATTTATAGTCTTCAGCCGGACTCTTCTCTTTGTCAAGTGGAATCAGTAAGAGGTAGAGTGATGGTTTGCCTCTCTACCGTGCCACCCCAATAATGCTTTAACCGTTGTCCATTGACCTTGAATCTCTCACCATCTTGTCCTTCTAGCTCCACAACACCCTTGTCAAAGACTTGCGCCACAGTGAAAGGTCCGGACCATCGAGACTTTAACTTTCCCGGAAAGATTTTCAGCTTAGAGTTATAGAGGAGAACTTGTTGACCCGGCTCAAAAGACTTAGAGACAATCTTCTTGTCATGCCACCGCTTTGTTTTCTCCTTGTAAAGCCTTGAACTCTCATAAGCATGGAAACGAAATTCTTCAAGCTCATTAAGCTGCAAGAGCCTCTTGTCACCCACTTCTTTTTCATCAAAATTCAACTTTTTAATAGCCCAATAGGCATTGTGTTCCAATTCCACAGGAAGATGACAAGCTTTCCCAAAAACCAATCGGTAAGGAGACATACCGATAGGTGTTTTGTACGCGGTGCGATATGCCCATAATGCATCATCTAACTTCATGGACCAATCCTTTCTAGTGATACCCACAGTTTTCTCAAGGATTTTCTTGATTTCTCTATTGGAAATCTCAGCTTGACCATTTGTTTGAGGATGGTAGGCTAAAGACACCTTGTGCTTCACTCCATACTTCTTCAAAAGCGATTTAAATTGATGGTTGCAAAAGTGGGTTCCTCCATCACTAATAACAGCCCTTGGGGCACCGAAACGAGTGAAGATTTGCTTTTTCATGAATTTGACCACTACTTTAGCATCATTCGTTGGAGAAGCAATGGCCTCAACCCATTTAGACACATAATCCACCGCTACAAGAATATATTGATTGTTGAAGGACTTGGGAAATGGTCCCATGAAGTCAATCCCCCATACATCAAATAATTCCACTTCCAACATGCTGTTGAGTGGCATTTCATTCCTCCTAGAGATATTACCAACCCTTTGACACCGGTCACAAGATAGAGCAAATTTATAAGCATCCTTGAACAAGGATGGCCAGAAAAACCCAGATTGCAAGACTTTTGCAGCGGTCTTGTTACCTCCAAAGTGGCCTCCATATTCAGAGGAATGGCAACACTTCAATACATCTTGTTGCTCACCTTCTGGAACACATCTTCTAATCAATTGATCAGCACAATAGTGAAATAAGAAGGGTTCTTCCCAATGATAGAACTTGACATCATGTAAGAACTTCTTCCGTTGGTGATAGCTCAAGTCCTCAGAAATGATTCCACTCACAAGGTAATTTACTATGTCGGCATACCAAGGAGTTTCAGAATGATTCAGTAAAAAGAGTTGTTCGTCTGGAAAAGTTTCATGAATAGGAAGATCTCCATCATGTTGAGCTTCAGTACTCAACCTAGACAAGTGGTCGGCAACCTGATTTTCGAAGCCTTTTCTATCCACAATCTCAAGATCAAATTCTTGTAAGAGCAAAACCCATCGAATCAACCTTGCTTTAGAGTCCTTCTTACTAAAGAGGTACCTAAGAGCGGAATGATCAGTATGAACAACCACCTTGGCACCAATCAAGTAAGGCCGAAACTTGGCAAATGTATACACTACGGCCAAAAGTTCTTTCTCAGTGGTAGTGTAGTTTTCTTGAGCATCATCTAGCGTCTTGCTTGCGTAGTAGATAGGATGGAAGACTTTATCCTTCTTTTGCCCAAGTACAGCTCCCACAGCATAGTCACTAGCATCACACATGACTATAAAGGGTAAACTCCAATCCGGAGCCATAATGATAGGAGCGGTTACAAGTCTTCTCTTCAACTCTTCAAAAGCTTTCAAGCATGCATCATCAAACTTGAACTCGACATCCTTCTCAAGTAAAGCACAGAGTGGCTTAGTGACTTTGGAGAAATCCTTTATGAACCGTCTATAGAATCCAGCATGACCCAAAAAACTTCTCACACCCTTAACATTGATAGGTGGAGGAAGTTGTTCAATCACCTCTAACTTTGCCCGGTCAACTTCTAAACCTTTCTTGGAGACACGATGGCCCAACACAATGCCTTCCTTCACCATAAAATGGCATTTCTCCCAATTAAGCACAAGATTAGTGTCTTCACACCGCTTCAAAACTCGAGCTAAGTTGGCTAAGCACTCTTCATATGAATCACCAAACACAGTGAAGTCATCCATGAACACTTCCATGGTGTGCTCTATCATGTCAGCGAAAATAGCCATCATACACCGTTGGAATGTAGCCGGTGCATTGCAAAGGCCAAAGGGCATGCGCTTGAAAGCAAAGGTGCCATATGGGCATGTAAATGCAGTCTTCTCTTGGTCTTCCGGAGCAATTGCTATTTGGTTATACCCCGAATAACCATCAAGAAAACAAAAGAACTCCCTTCCAGCTAGTTTGTCCAACATTTGATCAATGAAAGGCAATGGGAAGTGATCCTTACGAGTAGCCGTATTGAGCTTACGGTAATCCATGCAAACCCTCCACCCGGTCACAGTGCGAGTGGGAATGAGTTCGTTGTGGGTGTTAGCCACTACAGTCATACCGCCCTTTTTGGGGACGCATTGGACTGGGCTCACCCAAGAACTATCAGAAATAGGATACACAATGCCAGCATCGAGCCATTTAAGAAGCTCCTTCTTCACTACCTCTTTCATAATGGGGTTGAGTCTTCGTTGATGTTCAATGGACGGCTTATGATTCTCTTCCAAAAAAATCTTGTGCATGCACATAGAGGGGCTAATGCCCTTGATATCAGCAATTGTCCACCCAATAGCCCTTTTGTGAGCTTTTAAGACTTCAACTAATTGCTCCTCTTGCTGAATAGTGAGATTCGAAGCAATAATCACCGGAAGAGTATTGTTGGAACCCAAATAAGCATATTGTAGATGAGATGGCAATGCCTTCAATTCAAGTAAAGGTGGTTCCTCTAAAGAAGATTTTAACTTTGGTCGGTCATTAGAACCCAAATCGAGTGACTCAAATGGTATCCTCCTTTTAGGATAAGGAGTTGTTGCATCCATAATAGCCTTGCATTCCACTACATCAAAACCCTCAGAATCAATATCAAGCAGAGCGGCTTCAAGTGGATCTTCAATCATAGAGGTCTCAAATTCATCTTGTATGACCAGACCAATCATATCAAGGAAGAAACAGTCTTCATGCACATGAGGAGTCTTCATCAATTGATTCATATTAAAGGTAACGTGCTCATCGGCCACCCTCAAGGTCAACTCACCTTTCTCCACATCTATCAAAGTTCTAGCCGTAGCTAAGAATGGCCTTCCTTACAGTAAAGGTAGTTCTCTATCCGGATCAAAATCAAGTACAATAAAATCAGCCGGAAATATGAACTTATCAACCTTGACTAAGACATCTTCAATAATCCCTTTAGGATACGACAAGCTTCTATCGGCCAATTGCAAAGTAACTGTGGTAGGTCTAGCATCACCTAATCCCAACTTGTGGAACACAGACAATGGCATAAGATTTACGCTAGAGCCAAGATCACACAATCCTCTTCCTAAGAATTGATCCCCAATGTGGCAAGGGATAGAGAAACTTCCAGGATCCTTCAACTTTGGTGGAATCTTCTTGATAACATCCGTAAAGCTTTTGGTCACAGCAACCATCTCAAATTCATTAAACCTTCTTTTCTTAGAAAGGAAATCCTTCATAAATTTGGCATATTTAGGCATCTTCTCCAAAGCTTCAGCAAAAGGTATATTAATGTGAAGTTGCTTGAACATTTCAATGAATTTCTTGAATTGACCATCGTCTTGATGTTTCTTGAGCCTTTGTGGAAAAGGAGGTGGTGGGACATATCTTGGAGGAGAAGTATTGGTTTTTCTCTTCTTCTCTTCCATATTTTCAGGAGCAACGGGCTTGCTTTGCACCACATCATCTAGATTCACTTCAAGTTGCTTCCTCTTCTTGTTGTCCTCTTCTTCGACCATAATGTCTTCAACAACCTCTTCATCAAGGTTAAGATCTTCCACAACATGGTCTTTTGGCTTTGATGTAGTTTTACTCATACTTGGAACATCGAGTAAATTCTTACCACTTCGGAGAGTAAGAGCCTTGCATTCTTCTTTACCTTCTCGCTTAGGATTGGGAATAGTATCACTTGGAAGACCATTTCTTGGTTGGGCACTCAAGTGTAAGGCAATTTGGCCCATTTGTATCTCAAGATTTTTTATTGCCGTGTCATGAAGAGAAACTGTGCCAACTAAGCCTTCTTGACCTTTGATAAGTTGCCTCAAGAGTTTATTTGTCTCAGAATCACTCTCTTGTAGCTTTTGTGGTTGCTCAAAACCCGGTGGACGCATTGGCTTACTAGAAGAAGCATAGTGATTAATAGGATTCTTACTAGGTCCATTCCTCCAAGAGAAGTTAGGATGGTCCCTCATACCCTTGTTGTAAGTATTAGAGTAAGGGTTGCCACGTGGATACCTTTGACTATTGTTCAAATAACTCACCGACTCCATAGTATGATAACATTCTTCAGAGGAGTGGGCTTCTCCACATATTTCACACGAAGGACTTGGAGCTTGGATAGCGTTCACATTCTTGGAGGTGTTTCTTTCCATTCTTAATTCAAGTTGATCAAACCTCTTGGCAATTGCTTCAAGTTGAGCGGCAATTTCTTTAGACACATTTGAACTACTTGAAGGACTTGGTTCCTTATATGTTCTATAGCTAGAACGTGATTTTTCATATTGTTGCAAGGAACTAGAGGCAATGTCCTCATACAACTGAGATATATCACAAACTCTCATCTTGCCAATTCCACCATTAGAGGCATTGTTGAGCATATTGGAAGTAGGCATATCCAATCTGGCTGCAAAGGCTTCAAGCAAAACATAGGTCTTCTGTTCATGGTTTGGACAACTACGCCATAGCTCCTTGAATCTCTCCCATGCTTCATGAAAAAGTTCGCCGGGTTGTTGTTGAAAACCCAAGAGTTCAGCTCTTTGAACTGCCCGTCTACCCCTTGGAATGAACCTTACTTTAAACTTGGATGCCATTTCATCCCAAGTAGTGATGGAATTAGGAGGTAGAGCGGTAAGCCAAGCCCTTGCCTTCTTGTCAAGTGATAGAGGGAAGAGTCACAATCTAAGCGCATCTGCAGTTACTCCTTGAAACTTGAAGTTCTCACACACTTGTACAAAGCGTGTCAAATGGTCAGTAGGGTCTTCATTCTGAGTTCCTGAAAACAAACCAATCATTTGGAGCATTTGAAGCATGATTGGCTTCAACTCAAAATTCCGAGCTTGAATAGCAGGAAACTGGATGCTAAATTGATAGGTGGAGTTTTCTTGTTCCATGTACTCATCCAAAGTGCGCTCCAAGTCATCATCATTAGGATTAGCCATATTGTAAAATAGACGAGGACGAGGTGGTGGTCTCGGTTGCTCTTGTATGGGCAAAGGTTCAGGTCCTTGGAGAGGTTGCACTTGAGGTGGATTCTCTGGTTCAGTTTCAAAGTCTTCAGAAAAATATTCTTCAAGAGCACCGTCAAGAACGATCTCCAAATCAGTTTGCATACGGAGCTCAAATACCTACAAGTCAAGAATCCCAAAACGAGTATCAAACTTATCAACCAATAGAACTATACTAAGAAAAACAAGAAAAAGAATTATAGCTATAACTATACTAAACAAAACAAAGCAAATTAAGAAAGTAAACAAAAGAAGACAAGAATTCAAGCGTAACCAAGCACACAGTTACACTAATTAACTCAAAAGACTTTAGTCAAAAGTCCCCGGCAACGGCGCCAAAAACTTGTTCGCCGTTTAGCTTCCGCAAGCGCACGGGTCGCAAGTAATAAAGTGATAAGTCAAGATCGTTCCCACGAGGACTATGACAAACGCGAGTTAACTAATTTAACCATGTTCTTAATTAGGTTGAATGGAATCATTTGAAATTGATCAAGTTAAATAAAGAAGTTTGATGAAAATAACAAAGAAAAACAGTGGAAAATTTAGAAATTGGGTTTAACTTCAAGAGATATAAACTTAGGATTACTTCTTCCCCATTGTATTTCATGAAACTATGCAAATATTCACTTATGCTAGTTAAATGAGTCTATATGTTAGTCGAAGATCCTAAAATCATCAACCAAGCTCTCTCAAGTCAAGATTGATTTTTAATCTTCATTAAAAATATTCAATCTCTTGTTTACAATTAATGAAAATCATCTTTCCAAAGCAAGCCTTCACATGACTATGCTAGGTTGTTAGATATATCTCTATTCTAACAACAAACCATCCATTTAATCCCTAAACTTCAAGTCTAGCATGATTTTTCTTAAGTTCTACAATCAAAATAGCTCTCTCAAGCATCTTCCAATTGAACAACTCTAATCATGTGGTGATCAAGCACAAGATAGCATTAAGCTCAAAGAAAAATCAACATATAATACTCATTAACCAACAAAAGCAAGATAATCCAATAGTTTCAATCCATACAATGGGTAAAAGTAATCCTAATTGATGGTTCTAGCTACTCATTATCTGTAAAAGCCAAAATCTCAGCACAAAATTACAATCCATGACAGCAAAAGATGAAGAAAAGAAGGAAAAACCAGAAAAGGGAAAGAAAACCCTTTAAATTCTTCACAAATCTCTTTCCCAAGCTCCAAGATCACCAAGAGTTCTCTCCCAAGTAGCCTCCTTGTGTTTTAGACCTTTCCCCTCTGCAGAATATGTCCATTTCGGCGCCCCCATTAGGTTAAAATAGCATCAGAAGCGTTACTTTTGCAAAACGCACAGTATCAGTTTCGCGCATTCGCCGTGGGTTTGCTATAGCGAGTGCCATAGCGAATTGTCATCAGAACCAGACAGAAGCAGTGCTTTTTCAGGTGGTTTCGCCATGACTTTGGCTACAGCAGATTCCACAGCAAGTGCAGGCTTCTTCTCTATAATGTCCATTTTCCTCTTCCTCTTGCATTCTTCCCTTCCTTCCACATCTTCCCATGATTTTTATGAGCTTTTACAACTTGTCATCCTCCACCTACAAAGAGGAGGGAGTTATGAGCTCTTTTAACTTTCACAAATAATTAAAACTATGTGCATTTAACTCATGATTCAACAAAATTTTGATTTATCTTATGTCCTATCACATTTTCTTCTATAATCTCTTTGTATGCACAATTTGAACCCAAAAATAAGTGTAAAGAGAAGAAAATGTGCTAGAATACTCTTGATTTCTATGAGTTAACAGCTATGATGCAGTCATTCTTGGCATATTACTAGATTGTCAATGCAGTGCGGATAGGGTTTACGCTGGCATTTTAATTCATGGCTTGGTATTAGCTAATCGTACTTGGCACATTAATAGTTATTCAATGTAATAAGGATAGGAATCAACCAGGAATTTTGCTGGTTGCTATGGTACTAGTTAGACAATAAGTTTGAGGGCCATGTCTTTAACCTTCGGTTTACATTCTTCTTAGTTTTACAAATTTTTATTCTCTAGTTTTCTTTTAGGTTTCGTCTTCTGTCTTTGGTGTCCAATCTCAATCCTACTTGACTGAGTTGTTTGGGCTATTTTTCTTGCTCTGTCTACAGTCAAAATGCCAAATAAGAGGGTTGCTGATAAACATAGTGCTAAAGTCGTCGTGAAGGCTCAGGCTAAAATTGTTAAGACCTTTTACAAGAGCATGAATTCCTATTAACGATCTCTTATGACTTCTATGACATCGCCACTAAGACTTACCATTTAAATAAGCTTATGGACCTCAAAACCAAAGGCAACCTCCAAATAGTCCATGAATTCTACACCCAAGCTTGTGTTCGGAGCATCCAAAAAATTTCAGTTTGAGGGGTCAACATTGACTTCACTCTCAAAAACTTCCGGTAATTTTCATCTCTCCCAGTGGTTAAGGAATGTAAATACTAACAAAACTTGGCCAATGAAGATGACATCCCTGAGAAAGCAATTTCTCAATTGCTGGATTCTGAAGGAGAGGTGGCTTGGCAAAGTTGAGGTGGGACTTAGAAATATTTACTCCGTGCTCGGTTATTGGTCAAGGCTCATGTTTGGTTGTACTTTGGCAAGGATTACTTTTAGCCTTTATCTAACCAAAACTGCCTTACTTGGGACCAAGCCCTCCTTATTTACCTCATCATGAATAAGGACCAGTAGATCTCGGTGCAGTGGTTTACAATTCTCTAAAAGACCACATTCATGATTATACCGGTGGCCTGATGATTCCACACTTTATCTCTGCCTTCTGTTCTTCTGTGGGAGTGGCAGCCCTCCCGACTGATGTCTCTTTCATACCAATCCAGAAGTTCCAATACAAGAGCATTAAGCTAAGGGGGGCTAAATACGTTCCACTAACCTAACAACTATTGCTACACTAGAATTTGAACATAATGGATCCTTTCAACATCTATCTGAACATGGTGAACCCTCAGGTGCTCCGTCCTCCTCCCAACCTACCTTGACGTTGGATTTGATCTTATCTGCCATCCAGCATACTAAGCCAATGTAGCACACTGTCTTTCTCATCTGCAAGACCACGGAGCCCGACTGACTCAACTAGAAGAGTTACTTGCTGCAAGTGCCCCGGGCGATATCCATGATAGTGATGATGGCGATGACAAGGCTGATGATGATGATGATGATGATGGGGATGCTAGCAATGAAGGTGGAGATGAGTAGTTTAGTATTTTACTGTATGTAAATATTTGCACGGCAAGAATGTATGTATGAAGAGTATGAATGCTCGTAATCAAATGAAGTCTTAATCGGGATAGCTAAACTTACTCCAACTACAAATAAGAATCAGAAATAGAATGAACTCTGATATTTGGTAAGCGTAATGCCGCAACAGCTGGAATTCAGAAATGAACCCCTAACAAATTGAATAGAAATTCTTTCGTATACATAATAAAGGGGAAGAAATGTAAGGTGTTACACTTTTTTGTATCAAAGTAGTGATTCTGGTAATGAAATTATCAGCTCAGAGTTAAAGGTCCAGTCAGGGCAAAGGGTTCTAACTCCAGGTTATATTCTCTGCTCATATAAATATATAGTAATCCTCTAATGGTTCTACTGTAACTGGAAGTTACGGATAACAGAGGAAACCGGAAAGTTAGGCAACCCCTATCCATTAATCAGCTTGTAGAAGGAAGGGGTAGGGGTATCGATACCTAAGTGATGGTATCAGCGGTATCAAAGAGCAGTAGTATTAGTGATGTAGAGGTGGTAACACTACTTAGTTGGTGGCATGGATTGTATCGGTGCACATATTAATGATACCAGCACTCGTATCAGCGGTATCAAGGTGTTATCAATGGTATCAGGGTAGTATCAGTGGTATCAGATAGTAGTGGTATCAGTGCACACATAGGCGCTACTAGTACCTAGTTGGTGGTATCGGTGGTGCCAGTGTACATGTTAATGATACCAATACTCGTAACCGTAATATCAGGGTGGTATCAGCAGTATCAAAGAGTAGTGGTATCAGTGCACGTAGAGGGGTGCCAATACCTAGTTGGTGGTATCAGGGGTACCAGTGTACTTAAAAGTAGTATTGATACACCTAATGGTGGTATCAGAACACTAATGGTATCGATTCTAGTAATGGTATCAAAATTGATGTTGTGCACAATAAGCGAGAACAAGGGTAATGATATCAAAATTGATATTGTGCATGATACTGAGTTAGAATGAATATGGTAAAGGTTGAGGATAGGCTTGAATCATGTCTAAGCTGAAATAGTATTTAGGTCGAGATATGATTTAGGTTGCACTATCTTGTGAACCTGGTAAGTAATGTTGAACTGCCAGCAATGCTTTGGGAATATTTGAGGATATTACCTTAATGTTAAGAGAATATAATAGAAGGAATAAATCATGATGATCTTAGCATGCTTATTGGGTATAGCTGGGGTTCCAGAATTAAGTTGATGAACCTAGAAGTTGGAAAGGCATCTAGAGGGTTACTACCAACTGAATCGTGACCTAAGAATCAAGCAATAGTTAAATTGATTCTTTAGACATTTGAATTGACTTAAATGAATTAAGGTACTAGAATATGGTATAGATGGGAATGAGGTTCCTGAAGGTTGCTAGCTGCTAATCTAGCATAGGGAAAGATCTTGATCATAGAATATTCCCTTAGAAATAATGAATGAAAGTTTGTTCCCTGATGGAATAGAATGATAGAAAGAATGAATGAGGAAATAGTTCTCCGACAAACTAAAAGAAAGAATGAATTTGTTTGTCATTCTACTTACTTGAGGTTATACCAAGAATCGATTGGTGGATAGTAGACAATGTGTTAAAAGGTATGAGTAGAGTACTCCCCATTAAGGAAGTAGAATTTGCAATGTTTCCTGGAGTTGGACTGATATCCAAAGTCCATACAAAATGACCCCAGTTGAGATGGCAAAATGTAGAATTGTTAGAGAAAACGGGTTTGTGACCTGGTAAGTGTAATATCCCAATTTGGGATTAAGGGCTAATGACTCTGATATTGATTGTAATTAGTATAATTAAACACTTTTGGAGAAATATGATGTAAGTTTGATAAGAATGTTCATTGGTGATTTAAGATCAAGGGTTGAGATCTCTTGACTATGGGTCGGAATCCTATACTTTGCGCTTGTGTGAGCTCATGTAGAGTGTGTAGGATGATGACATGTGGTGTAACACCCCGAATTTTGAGACTCGAGGCTAGAGAATAAGCCTGAGATTAGTGGATTGCTAAGCCCCGGTTTAGCAAGATCCTAAATTGTGATTAGGGTTTAATGACTACAAAAGTGGACGTGGTTAGTGATTAATGAACCCTTTTAGAGAATATAAAGTGGATTGTAGTAGCTTGTGTTATGAGCAACGCCAAAACCCTGTATTTGAGTTCAATTGTGGATTAACATCCAAATTGACTTAGAATAGAGGGAGGAATTGAATGGGATATTGTGATGGAAATGGTGTCATGTTGTGGTATTTAATCATTGGAATTGATTTAAATTGGATTGGACACATTGGTTGCAAAAAATTGGAAATGCTGTCCAGTGTGAATTCTATCTGGGCAGTCTTCTCGTGTGGATGTTTTGACTAGGCAAATGATGTCAGAAAATTATGAAACTTTCCAGTCTTGAAGTTCACATCCCAAGCTTCAAAATGGACATATAATTTGTGCCATTTCGTTTTGGGAACTGGGAGATATGACTGTCCAAAGTTTGAGGTCGAAAATGGACTCTGTTTTGGGGCAGTGATGAAATTTGTGTAATTCTGGAATTTTGTGGTAATTTCTAGTAATGGATCATATTTTTCCAATGAAGAGGACTTAAATACCTTTCATTTGGATTTGGGATCACCTCATTTTGATTTTTCTAGAATTAGTTATGATTTTGCAAAGATTGGGCAGAAAATCTGCCAGAAAATCCGAAAATGCCAATTTTGAGAATTATGACATCAGCATAATAAAACATGACATCATCCTAATATTAAAGCACCTTTTCTTCATCTTCCTTCCTCCAAACCGACGCCATTCTGCAACAGAAATAAAGAAAAAGGGTTGAGAGGGTTTTGGGAGAAAAGGAGAAGAGAACTCGCAAGGTAAGCCGATTTCTCCGATGATCTAGCTCCTAACGCGTATAACTCCGATCCTAAGCTACTCCTTTATGTTCTTTAAGGTTTGGAAGCTCTTTCTTTGGTGTTAAAACAACTAGGGTTTCAGCCAAGATAAGGGAAAAGCCAGAGGGAGCTTGAGGTAACTTCCAAACTCTTGTGTATTGACTATTCTAGCTGCTGTGGGCAATTTAATCGGTGAAATTTCGCCGGATTGCCATTGGTTTTAATTTTTGGAAATGGGTATGTGGGGCTGTTATGCTGCCCAAATTGGTACTAAATGGTAGTTGTAACCTAATAGAATAGTCAATAAAGTGGTTAGGAGTAGAAAGGAACGCGTTTACGGAGCCGAAACCGAAAAACCCCAATTTTCCCCTTAAAACCCATATATTTTGGCCAGCATTGTAAATGGGTCTTAGAGTTGGATTTTAAATGATTTGATGATTCCATTGGATTCAGTGGGCGAAAATAGGTGGGGTTACAGTTGGGCACTTTTTCGGAAAAGGCCGAGAAAGCATAATTACGGAAACGCCCCTAAAACCCTAAAAGTAGGGCTGCCAAGGGCAATTTCGTAATTTGACATTGAATTTGATAATTCCGAGTCGGGAAATGGATTCCTTGGGCGAAAATATGTAAGAATAGCCCATGTCAAAGTTTCAAGAAAAGTACAGCCGGACCGGGTACGGCGGGGCCGGGCCGGGTCCCCGGGGGTATTTTAGTAAATTTTCAATATAGCCTCATATAACCCCCAGAAATACTATGGAAGTGTCTAAATAGTACATTTGACATTGTAGGATCGAATGTGAAGCCCCGAGTTGCTGGCACGCAAATCGAGGAGAAAAGACTGGAGGTAGGGGACTTGCCTTACTTGCATGTATTTGATATCTTTGCTTGTGTAGTGATGTATGTGATTGCTTTACTTGATTGTGTAGAGCATATTTGAATAAATGAAGCTCTGTTTCTGTTTTACTGTGGCCATAGTTTTGTTACATGAAATATTGAGCATGTAGAAATATCATTATGGGGCATGCATCTAGATAAAGCTAATATGTCATACACATAGCATCTATCATGCATGCATTATGGTATCTGTTTCCTACTGAGATTCTCTCGAATCTCACTCTCCCCTACCAACAATTTAGACAGGGCAAGTGGCTCGTGGAGGGAGCGGCTAGGACTCCTTCAAGATGAGATGTGTAATCCCCATTTGAAGAATTGTAATGGGCAATTGGGCCCTGTGTATCTTTAGCGAAGGTATGTACCCGGGATTGCCGGGATGATTATGTTGTGCACTCTGATATTTATATGAATGTGATTTATCTTCGCGTAGTAATTGTATTCGAAATATGAATATGAGACCAAGTTTAT
This sequence comes from Inga leiocalycina, assembly GCA_963242795.1. NCBI lineage: Eukaryota > Viridiplantae > Streptophyta > Magnoliopsida > Fabales > Fabaceae > Inga > Inga leiocalycina. The sequence goes on along the minus strand of OY725326.1, from coordinate 24,958,229 downwards.
AAATGATTTCGAAAAGTATTTGTGAAAACCCCGTCATGTGATGGGTTAGTAAACACTATTTGATTATTAGTGGTCTCTATTTCACTTTAATTGCGTATTTCGGATATAATTACGGAGGGGGTTACATGTGGCATTGTGCAGTCCTTTGGATGGCACAAAAGGACAAAACATCACTTTTTCCTCTCTTTTCTCTCTCCTATATGGTTTGTGTGTATGGCTAGGGGGAGTGTGCTTCATCATCATTATCTCTTCCATCTCTCATTTTTCTCTCTCTTCCTTCCCCATTTTCGCTGAACTCAAGCAAGGAAAGAGAAAGTGAAAGCTTTGATTTTGGGTGAGTAATGGTCCTTCTTTGCTAAAATCCTCTTCTCTAATGTTGTGCACCTCATTAAGAGCTTCATTATGGTGATTTCAGAATCTTGAATAGTGTTGATTTGGTTGTTGGACAAAATTGAAAGTTGGAGAATCATGATTCTGGATTTGGCAAAGTGAAGAGGTAGGCATTTGATGCATTTTGATATATATGTTATGAGTTTTGGATAAGTTTAAGAAATTCTGGAAAATTTGCCCTAATTTATAGTTATTTTAGAATGAATGAAATTCATAGTAATTGATGTTGGAATTAGTCTATTGTGGAGTTATTTGATTGTTGGAGTAGATTTGGAAAGTTTGAATTGAGTTGAATGAAATTTGGACATTGGGTGTGTCATAGAGACCTAAGTGTTTGATTGTGGTTAGAATGGTATTTGGGTGTTTTGGAAGTTGCCAATGTGTTCCTTAGGCATGAGTAAGTGAGTATGAGCTTTATGAGAAGTTTGGAAACCATTGGGATTAGTTTTGACCATCTGGGAAATTTCTGTCATGTGCTGCGATCTGGGCATTCTGATAGCAACACTCGAGTGAGGGAAGATCATGCTCGAGTGCTGCATGTATTTTCCCTTTTCTGCTTCGAGTTTTGCCTGGGTTCTATGAGTAGAGCTCGAGTGCACTTCTGTCACCGCGAGTGAAGTTGGTAGTCACTCAAATGAGTAAGGGATTGCTTGAGTGATGGTGTGAGTCTAAGGTTAGGGTTACTCTCGGGTTGTCACTCGCTGGCCAATGCTCAAGAGTGTGATTTGACACTCACGAGTGCAGGCCTCCCACTCGAGCACTGGGGAGTATGCTCGAGTGAGCTTGTCCCTCTGATGTTGCTTGTACTCTCGGGTTCTCACTTCTTGTCTTGCACTTTCGGTGACTCGAGTGAGTTTGGAGTCATCACCCGAGTGCAAAGCTATGTGCTCGAGTGCGGTGAGCACTTTCTAGCCATGATGGTTGTTCACTGTCAAACACTCACGAGTGAGAGCTATACTCACTCGAGCACAAGTTGCTCATCACTCGAGTGAGGTCATCTTCACTTAAGTGAGCCAGTCTAAAATCACTGTTTTACCTTTCAAAAAAGGGGTTTTCAGGGTAGTTCTCCCAACCATTTAGGCATATGTTTAGGCCTCTAATAGTCATATAAAGAGTCCTAAATGATAACCAACTTAGAGTATTATGAAAATATACACTTGGAAAAGAAATTGATTGGTTGTCCCTAATTTGGTATAGGACTTTATATATGTCGCCCTCGTGAGCCTGCGGAGCCAAAGAAAGTCAGGAAAGATTCAGGTAGTGACTTTTCCCTTATATCGTATGTGATGCATTGTATGTGTGTTATATCATTGGTTTGTGATGGATTCATATGCTGCAATATTTGTGGAATTGTGTATGCGTCGCTATACCGATAGTCCCTGAGTCGCTAATAACGGTTGAGGTAAGGGCTGTGTGCCTTCCCGGCGGTAAAAGGGGATGAGGTTAGGGCGTAATATTTCTGATTATGTGAGCCGAAAGGCTATTTGTGGGCCGAAAGGCTATTCGTATGCACTGCCATACCAACAGTCCCTGAGTCGCTAACAACGGTTCGGGTTAGGACGGTGTGCCTTCCCAGCGGTAAAAGGGGATGAGGGTGGAGTGTAATTTGTGTTGCTGCTGTTATGTGATGATTTGCTTACATGCTATGTGATTACGTGTGGTATGAATGATTTATTACTATTGAGATTCTTTAGAATCTCACTCTTTCCAAATGACTAACATTTTCAGACAGGGCAAGTGGTTCCAAGGATAAGCGGCCAACCAGGAGTGGTTAGGGCTAGTAGGGACATACTGGAGTTTGGACCGTTGGTTATCCATTTTGGATTTTGGATTTTGGGATTTCTTTGTATATGATATGTAAATATGAATTTTTGGTCATGGAATCCCCATTTTGGGAAAACTTTAAACCCATTATATATATATATATATAAGTAACCCGGGGTTGCCAGGATTTCAGTTACGCACTCTGATATTTATTATGTGATATAACTACATAGGTAATTGTATTCGAAAGTGAATGTGAGACCAGATGAATTATGTTTTAAATGTTTGGTTTGTTAACCCCATTTCTTAGAGATGAGTGATTACAAAAATGATTTTTTTGTCTTATTGGTCTCTATTTCACTTAAATTTCTTAGTCCGGATATAATTACCGTGAGGGGGTTACAGTAAGTGGCCATAGGGTGCTCCAATGCTGTTGCAAAAAGAAAAACAGAAAAGAGGATTAAGAAAGAACTAGCTCAACAGAACAAGTCAAGTGAACTTTTGCTCTTGTATCCTATGTAATGGTATATACCATCGAGTGTATTTGTATTATGAATATAAGGTAGGCAGTTAGACCTTTTGGGCCAGCGTATCCTTAAGCAGTCACACCTAAAAAGCATTCAGAATTAGAAGGGTAGAATCATATGGTCGTAAGACCAAGATTACCGGGTATCATCCTGAAGAGGTTGCAAAGCCTAAGAATTATGGACAGCATCCTGGAAACAGCCAAAAGGCTAGAATAGAAGGGACTGTATGTCCTGAGAATTTCCCAACGGACTACGTGTCCTGTGATGAATATGAATGCTTGAGAATGGATGGTTTGTTTTGCGTGCTTCGTGAATATTACGTAAGGGTATGAATAGCTTGAGTGGCAAGAGTAGAGCCTGGAATGTATACAAAATAAATGACTTTCTAGAACAATTGTCTGGTTCCTGAGTATCTATGAAAATTGTATTTTGAACTAACCTATGCACTTACTATTTTCATGAATTGTATGAACTAAATGGTGAACGAAATTTTTCAAGAATTGAATTTTTGAACAGAAGTTTTTACCAGTTTGTAGTAGTCATTTTTGAAATATGTTATCTCAAAAGAAGGGATCCTTAGAGGAACCCAAAATAGTGGAAGCAGTATAGAACTGGAAGAGGCCAGAAACTGTTGCAGAAATACTCAGATTGCTGGGTCTTGCCAGATGAATTTAGAATTTTTCTTGAATTGCTTTGCCATTGATAAAGCTCACTTGAAAGAAAGAACTTAAAGGAAGAATTTCTTAAGTGGGATGATGTCTACGAGAGGATTTCATAAAGCTGTAGGAGAGGTTGAAACTCATACCAGTGATGAATATTCCTGATCCTAGAATGCGACCCGTGTGTGGTATGTAATGAATGAATAAGGCAACATGTGTGGTATGTAGAGAATTGCGACCCATAAGGTTTGCAATGAAGCGACTAGTATGATCTGTAATAAAATAAGAAAGAAATAAAGAAAGGATTGAGATATGTCCTAGTAAAGAAGGATAGAATGGTGTCGTGTGCCTCTCAATAGCTGAAACCTCACTAGATGAATTACCCCACTTGTGAATTAGGCTGGCAGCGATCATGTTTTCTTTGGAAATGTAATAGTACTATTATGTATAGTACAACTGTGAAAATTTACTGCGACCACAAGAATTTCGAACATTTGAAAAGTCAAAAAAAATAGAATGAGACAATATAGATGAATGAAAAAGCAGTAACATGACTATCGTCGCTGATGCTTTGAATTGAAAAGTGGTGCAGTTGAAGGTCATGATGATATGGGAACAGAAACTAATAGAAGGGTTAGAAATCTGAACTTGTTAAGTTAGATAGTACTTGCTAGCTACAATGCTAGTCAAGAGGAAAGTAGTCTGTAAACTTCAATTAAAGCAGCTTAGACACAGGATAAATGAATAAGGTCAATAGGAATATGACTAAAAGAGAAAACCTCTAGAATTTAAGGTATCGATAGAATGTAGAAAGAAAGAAATTAAACTCTCACCATAGTGGTCCTTTTGAAGTATTATTAAGAATCGGACTAATAACAAATTTTGAGGATGAAATTTATTGAAAGGGGGGAGAATTGTAATATCTTGAATTTTGGGCCTAAAACTTTAAGGAAAGCCTGTATCAGGCAGACAACTGAGCCCAGGTTGGGAAGATTCCCAAAAATGATGGGAGATAGAAAGACTCTCAGGGACTACATGATTTGACCCTATCGGGCATAAGGCTCAGTATTTGTAGGCAGTATGATTAAATGTCGGTGCAGATGTACACATGACACATATACGGTGCCATTGGCTTAGTTGAAAGATGCCACCCAATTATGTCATAAGGTATGGTGCAAGTTAATCGAGTAAAGTATGCCGGTATGTGAATGCACATGACATTTTCAGAATAGACATGTGTACCCTGCGTTTTTGGCTTAGATGCTGGTATACGGCGCCATATGGGGTCCACACACATATACTCTGACTTGGCATTATTTGGCGGGCCTCGGTATACGTGAAGCAATTCTGAGTAAGTCCCGAGTGAAACCTGAGCAGACACCGATAAAGTAACTTTATTAAAGTAGCTTTAATAAAGTAAGTCATGATAGCCTTACTTTTGTGTTAGACAAATGAGAAGAGGACACATGTCCTCTCATCATGACAATGTACCATGTCAGTTTTTTGTTGGCATAATTAGAAGGTGACACTTTTCCTTTCATCATGAGGTGTCCTTTTTGCCTTTTGTGCTGGCATTCCAAGATGGTGACATGTGGCACAAAAGTCATAGGAATTCACCGGTCCCTGGTTTGATCCCCCGATTAACTTTTTTGAACAGTAACCCAGGACCCATTTTATTAAAGGAGGTGACACGTGTCACCGAACCATTGGGTCACCGGACAAATAGCATCATAGGAATCTGACACGTGCCATAATTTTCCAAGACTCCCTCTTGGCTATTAATTTTGGTCAGCTCTCATAAAAATAGGGGAAAATAATGAAAAATAGAAAAAATTAAGAGGAAAGGAAAAGTGTGAATAGCAACCGTTCTTGAGCTCCGGAGCCGATTTCACCTCTGAATTGGCGTTTTCTCTCAAAATACCCTTCACAAACCTTCTTCTACTCATCACAAGCTTTATTTCTATTGTTTTTTAGTTTCATTTGGAGTTGTTTGGTGCCATCTCGCTTGCCAGAGTACTACCGGATTTCGAACCGGTTGACGAAATGCGTAGAGGTAAGTGTAGGTTTCATTTTGAACAGATTGGTTTGTTGTTTGGATGAGTACTCTTGAGGGTAGGTAATATTCATAATTTGGCCAAGGGGTGTTTTTAAGGTTTAATCATGCATTTATGGTTAAATGATAATTTTGGAAGTTGTGTTCAAATCTGCCTGAATTTGTTTTCTGGAGGTAGAGAACTTTCAACATGTTTTTGATTGGTCAATCTTAGTCCAAATGCTGTGAAAATTTATAGGATTAAAATGGACATCCTAGTCTTTAATTTGATAGGTAATATGAGCCATTTGAACTAGTAGATTGAAAGTTATGATTTTTCAAATTTTGACCTTGATTCTGGAACGAAATCTGTGACAGTTTGGGTTTGATGAATTTCTGGGAAATATGTAGCTCTCATTGATTCTCTAGGATATTCTTCCCTTAAAGTGAACTTAAATATGTTTTCTAGAAACTAGAACCAACCCATTTGGATTTTTTTAGAATTAATTATGAATTTTCAAAATTTGGCCTGGAAAACTGGTGAATTTTGGAGGCAGTCTGCTTGTGGCATGTTTTTAATTGATCAAATGTTTTCCAATAGCCATGAAAATTTCCAAAATTAAATTATACATGATAAGCTTTAATTTGATATATAATATGTGTCATTTAGGTTTATAGATTGTGATATATGAATTTTTGAATTTAGGCATTGAACCTGAAATGTTTTCTGGACCAATTATGTTGTTCGACAATTCTGGGAAATTTAGCCCTGTAATTGGCAGTGGTTAATATTTGTTACTGAAAATATACTTAAATTGGGTCACATAGGATTTTGAACCATCCCATTTAAAGTTCTAAAGATTAAGTTATGATTTTTCAAAGTTAAGTGAAAAATCTGCCAACTTTCTGGAGTAGTGCGAAAAAGAAAAAGAAATAATATTTGGTAATAAAATTAACTTCCAAGGGTTAGTTTTAGCACCTGGAGTTAGTGTGGACCCATTAAATACCCATTGGTCCTAACATATTAACTTTAAGGTTAACCAACTAAGGTGACTTGGATTATTAAAATTTGGGACAAGTAGAAGCTTAAAGAATAAAGACAAGTCCTAGAGGCTAAGGTTATAATATAAGGGCTTAGCTAGTAAGGAAAAGAAAAAGAATGTCTAGTGACAATAGTTGTCTAAGCAACTGGAAAAAAGAAAAATCAATCATTTGTTGACTAATGAGATATATTTTCTAAAATCGACCAAGTATAACAAACGTCATGTAAATTTGGATTTTACCTCTCTTACGTTTTCCAAATAAATTGGAACAAACTCCTTTTGGAATAAACATGATGATAATGATACCAAAATACACTATCTAATTCTATAAGTAAGAGCAGCAGCGGAAGACTTGATGAAACCTCCAACCATAGTTAGTGCCCGTTTGGATTAGCGATGGCAGAAGTGGCCCTTTTGCAATCTGACTTTTGGAAAAGTAAGATAGGATAAAAGTCAGATTATAAATGTTATTTGTGTTTGGATTGGCGGTGGCAGAATTGACTTTTTTTCCTAACCTTAAACCTATTTGGAGTATTATTTGAAAAGCTCTTTTAGATGAAAAATGACTAAAAAGGGCATGAATCTTATTGAATACTACACACACACACACACACACATATTATTTGTATGTATTGTGATAATTGAAGTGAAAAATTATAAGAAAAATTTGATAAAATAAAAAAGGTCAATTGTTATTGAAAAAATAGGAAAATACATTAAAGTACTTAATTAAAAATAGATAGAATTGTATTTAAATTAGAATGTGTACATGGAATAGATCATTATTGGATCACCTATCCCTAACAAGTTGGTCTTTGATTCTATCACGAACATGATTCATTTGTGTTGCAGATAATCTACAGATAGTTGATATGGATGCTATATCAACTGGATCATTATTACCTTCACCACATATATTTCCTCGTTCAACTTCTGAAAAAACCACATCAGTTTGGGAATTTCTCTAGATAAGATTATGTATAGCCATTATCGCACAAATTATGTGGACTTGTGTTTCAAAGCTATATGACTTCATATCCCCCAAGAGTTGAAATCTATTCTTTCATACTACAAACATCCTTTTTATAGTGGTCCTTAAACTTGAATGATAATAATTAAAGACCTTATTATGATTTCAAAATCCCTATTCTCACTTAAAGTCTGGAATGTGATAACGCTCACGTCTATATGTGATATTATGTGTTAGATATCCCTTTCTTCCAATATATTTCTCTTGCTCAGATTGACTAACCACACACCTGATGTGAGTTCCATCAACTGCTCCTATTGTATCCTTGAAATATGGGTAATATTGCCGATCATTGCAGATTATTGGGTGACAATCACAGAAATCTGGATCAAGCGGCTTGATATTTTTGGTGGATAGATTCACACAAGCATCTAAAACCATGTGGAAGATCCTACTTACAGTTTCTCCTGAATGTTGAAATTGTTCCTGTATGATTCTATTTCCTTATGCATGTCCAATTGTATATAAGAACATGGCAACTATTTCTTCAACCCCCATGTATTTGGTCTTCTGTTACCCATGTTTTACCAATTTGGAGCATAAGAGAAGAAGACATGCTTTTCTACTTGAAAATTTTCAAGACAAACTGCATCATGGCCTTGCACTCACATTGTACCTATTTGCTTACTAGTTCTACATGGCTCTTTGGAAACATAAGGCACAAGATATTGAGCCATCAAGACACCTACCTATTCATACTTTGTCATCTTGTCATCTAAAAAGGATTTCAATATGGACTTTTTATCTGCACAAGACAATACTACTTCCTCCATTCCCTTCGAAATATCCTCACCACTTGAACTTGTTATCGACGATGTAACCTGTGTGATTGCCAAGATTGTATGAAATAACCAATGTTTTAAAAGCCAGATCGGACATCAAGCTGGAAAGGTCAGCGGGTCAAGGTTTAACCGGTTGGACTGGTTAAGCCGTTTAGCGGACCAGTAACATAAAAATTATATTTAAAAATATTATATATATATATATATATTACAATAATTAGTCATTAGTCTAATTTCATATGAAGTTAGTAAAGTCACAAAACACCATTTAAAAACCTCATCAATTGTCACCCATCAGGATAAGTGCTTAAAATATCCGCCACTCAAGGGTTATATAAATCTGATTATATTGATATGTTCTTCTGGTATACAATTATTAAAATAAAATAACTCAATTAATATGTTCTTTTTTTAAACAATTATAAACCTGTACATCTAACTCTAAGATAGATTTGAAGCACTTATCCTGCTGGCTAGCAAAATATATATATATATATATATATATGAAATATATTAACTTTTTAAAAATAACAAACAAGAGAATGTAAATTTATGAGCCATTTGAGAAAAATGAGAACATATCTACCATTTGAGAATAAAAAGATGCACATAATACAGATATGAGATTAAACAATATAAACCTGTGTTTTTCCATATTAAGCGTCTCCTTTTTTCTTTGTAGACTTTCCAATTTCCAGCATCAAAACTAAAAAAAATTTCTAGGTTTTTTTTGTAAAGTAAGTTATTGGGCCGGCCGATTCTTAAAAACCCGTTCCGGGTTCCAGCCCAATAATGGCTCCCGGCCCAAAAGTGGCTCAAAAACAATCCAAAATGGTTCCCTAGCAAAAACAGCCCAACGCAGTAAACCGGCCCATCCTCTTGACCGGCTGACGGTCTGACCGGCCAAACTGTCCGGTCCGATCTGATTCTTAAACCCATGAAAATAACATAATTATAAAATTTGTAAGTAAATTCACATCATATAGCAAAAGTTGATAACATTCACAAGTGGCATAAAATATAGTTGTGTTGTCTAACACAAGTATTATCATAACATACATAAGATCAGGCATATCGTTATAATTACACATAACCAAGTTTTCAAAAGTGATATAAAATGGAGTTCAGGGATTCGAGGCAATATAAAGATGTGGATTGTTGCAAGCATTGTGCCACAATCACAGTAGCAAGGCATGTTTATTTTCTTTCAATACAGCAGACATGTCGCGAGCAATCTGGTACATCATCATATTACGACATCAGGTGCAAAAGTCATCACCGTTAGCAATTTTAGGAATGGTTAGTAATTCAAGTACGACGTCACTCACTTGTACATCATTCGTAGAGATCTTTTTTAGGGAATCTGCTCTATCCTTAGATGCCACATCTATCATACTAATCGCATTTGCTATTACTTTTGAGGTAGGTTTTTTTTCGTTTTTGATTTCTCTAACCCTTCAACCCTCTTTCTCTTCCCACTGCTTCCCGACCCATTAGGTGCACTAGGTAGAGTGTTTGTTGTCAAGGTTATTCCTTCCAAATTAGTTGACACTTCTATACTACCTCTAGTATTAGGACTTACAAAATCTTCCTCACTATCTCCTAATCCTTCTTCTAGGTCCATTGTGGGTCGGCAGACATCATCTTCGTCATCACCCAATGACATCCACTGTGTAGAAGATGATGTGAACATTTTGGAGCCCAATGCCATAACATCCTTGAATAGTATTTCTAATTCTTTTGCAAACATGAGGCCTTTGTACCTATGCTTGGCCTACTCCCCATTCTTCTGCATGTATACAAGCTACCAAAATCAATGCCTTATCTTAAATAATAAAATTAGTAAACATAATAATGTTCTTAATAACAATAACAACAACAATAATACAATCAATAATAATAGCAGCAGCAACAACAACAACATTTTTACACCTTTATTTTCCTCTCCCACCACTCATCTTCAGCAATCACCATATTCCTCACTGAGTCAAAGGATATGCCCGTCTCTTTCAAGAATAACTTATCCCATGCCTTCCAATATTTCCTCAGGCTATTTAACCTATTTTTAAGTTGCTTCTTGTTATATGATTGTCCTAATTTCTCATTAAATCCACGTATAATGTTCTTCTACCCTTCCTTCATGAATGAAGATCCTTGACGTTCTTTCTTGTAGATTTGATCAATGCATTCATGGATGAAAATCCCTGTGCTACTTATATCCCACATTGCTTTAGTTTTGTCCTTGCTCATACTTCTATGCCAACTATGAACAGGTTAACACAAACATATATTAAATTATATCATTATAGTTCAATTACAATTAGTGGCACAATACCGAATAACCCCAAAAACATATATATAATCACAATAATGAAAAAAGTAGACAACAAAATGGATCTTCAGTTGAGACATGGTGAAGAATAAAAGGTTAAAGCGACACCCTAACCCCTAACAACCATAAATGCATGCTAAAAAGAGTGGAAAATAAGAGAAAATATATCAACACCATAATTGTTTCTTCATTTAGCATGGCTCCATTTTACTTGCATTTACACAAAAGCACAAGTTTATACGATAAGTTCAACCTTGGAAGAAATCAACTAAACAATTAACTTGCATTTATACAAAATAAAACAAGAAAGGCTGATAGAGTAATGAGTGCAAATCATTAGTCTCTTAGTTCACCAATAAATATGTCTCTATACATTAAGCCATTAAAGCCCTTGCCATTTTCATTATCATCAATAAAAATCCCTTATTTGGTTGATTATAATTAGTTGGGACAAGAAATGGTTATCACACTGATGTCAGTTTCTATATTTTCCTGAAAAAGAAGCAAGCTTCCTGCAATTTTACACATCAGTAGGTAGCTTGTTCAAACTTAAAGGTTGTCTTTCCCTATTTTATATGATCACAAGTATCACAAGCATTTTATAAATCCACAAATAATCATGATCAAAACATTAATATAGAGCCAGAAAAGCTTAAAAAGTCAAAAATCAAAACACAAAAACAAAAGAGGGTCGGGAAGTAATCGTTTTCATGATGAAGCAACTGAACGCATATAACAGGTTTGATTGGAAATGAAGCAACTGCCAAGACAAGAATGAATCCGAAAAGAGCATGCATAATTAAAGGCCTTCAGTTGGAAGACAAGCCAACATACCAACAACATATGCTAATCATTAAACTGAAAATCAAATAGAGATAAATGATTTAACCAGAAAGATACCATACCAAACAACCGATGATTGCTTAATGTGGTTGCTACAGTATCAACGGTGATCGAAGGCACTATGCAATGCTAGCCACAGTGGAAGGAAAACACGACTAACAGCTACAACCAATGGGACAAAAACAAAGTGAAACAAAGTGCCACCAAAAACATCAAAAAAGAAAAGAGAAAATGAGACAGAGGTGAAGACTGCAGCTTCGGCCACTTGAAAGTTTTTCGGTCACCACACAACATTTGGCCAAGACAGATCAGGACACCCACTTACGGATCTGCGCAACCAATGCCAACACCAATAGCTCGCGATACTAAAAGAGCATAACAAGTCACAGATCAGACAAGCACCACATCACATGGTAGAACCATCGACAAACACCAACGGCATTCACGGTGAGATCACTTAAAGTGCCGACATGCAAGGATGGCATTACACATGGCACTTACACGTATGATCTGCCCAATAAAAGGCCAAGTGTAATAAATCGACACAACACAACCAAACAAGCCACAACTCTGACAACTACTACTATGCGTCTCACCGATGAAGCTCCAATAGCAGGCGAGGAAAGGGTGACACTAACCACGCGTCTCATCATTAGCTCGTAGGGTGACACCAACCACCACCAAGCAAGACGCGATAAGAGGGTGATAGGAATCAGGGGCGTGATAGAAATGCTCTACCCGTAGCTAACCTCCACTTCACCGTGACGCCTTAACCACGGAGGAAAATTAGCTTGTGTGGGCTTCTTCAAGAAGCTGCTTTTGAACCTGAAGCCCAGTGAAATCTAACGTTTTCCTAAACATTACAAGTTTTTCCCTACTGTGCTTTTAAGTGTGGGTCGCGCGTTTAGGCATCAAAAAGTGAACACAAACATATCCTTAGTCAAACGAAAGTGTCTCATGACCTGAAAATAAGAGAAACTATCAACAGGAAACTGTCAACACCCGTTTCCATTTTGATATACATAGAGTAATAGAGACCAAGTTCCATAGGCATACAAAAAAGTACATATATACTGATAAAAGTAATTGTTTACAGTCCAAAGTCAACCATACAGAATGAGACAGTATTTACAATATTTACAACATATCCAAAAGTATTTTAAACATAGACTATCTATCACCACCAACTTGGTCTTCGCCATGAGACACATGTTTGTCACTTCCCTTTGTCTATGTCCTTGCCTTTTGATCTACTGGTACCTGTTAAGATGTTTTATTTAGAAAAAAGGGTGAAATTCCAAGGAATCCCAATAGAAACATGTCATCATTCATATAAAATGAGACAAGTAAATATGATATACACCATGTATGCACCAATTAATGAATAATATAACACATCATCGTCATGTATACATGAGTAAGGTCCATCCCCACTAATAGTACACTGGTTGGATTCTTACCCAACTCCCAGAGTAAGTGCACCCCCGGCACTAACTGCCTCTTCTAAGCAAACCATGTTGATTGATATAGCGCATTTACAAATAATGGCGACCACACAATCAGATGAACTATGGCATGATGTATGAAAGATAATGTTTCTACCTAAAAGATCTATCACCCCCGTATCACGTGCCTTGTAAAACGTGTCAACTTTTGGCTTTCGACTCGGTCTTAAAATGTTAAATGTACAAGAATTAGGTTGGTATCCATTCATGTACTACCTTACACTCATGATATTTTCTCTATTTTGGGCTATTTAGATGGTCATTGGAGGTTCATACAAGTACCCATGGGATTAGAGAAGTGAAACCAATAAAAAATGTGAACATGCTGAAATAGGGTCTTGTCTGTGGCCAAAAGTAGCTCAGAAGGTTCTTGGCTGCGGCCAAATATCCTCTGGCCACGGCAAAAAAATTACCCAAAAGGTCTTTGGCTGCGACCAGAATTTTCTAACTGCAGCCAAGAAGCTGTTATGTTTCTTGGCTGAACTTCCAAAAATCATAATTAATTCCAAAAAAATCAAAATGGAGTGTTCTAAAATTCTATGGAAAGCTCTTTAAGTTTATTTTCATAGAAAAATATGAAATACCATTATCTACAATAAAAAATTCCAGAATTTCATAAATTCCCATGCTGCTCCAGAAATTAAGTCCAGAATCAGGGCAAAACTTTGAAAATTCATAACTCTCAATCCATAAGTTGAAATTGCTTATTATACCTAGAAAATTAAAGCCCAGGATACCTACTTTAATCCTAAAAAGTTTCATTACATTCTGATTTGACTTGTCAACGAAATGCATGACAAAGTAACACTGCCTTACCAAACAGCATGCATTTGCACTTCAATAGTTTCCATATTTGTATAAAAATTTTCAAAAATCATGAACACCTTTATTCCCACACAATTTTCCTTTATAAATCCAATGGAATCATTAGATTTTCCAAAATCCAACTCCTTCCCCCTGATTCAACCCCTGGACGAAATTAGGGTTCTTAAGGAAAAATGTGCTTTTGTGTTTCAACTTCAAGGCTTGCTTCCTTTCACTCATAATCACTTGATTAACCATTTAATCACTTTCTAAATATGATTAGACTAAATTTAGGCAGCATAACACTTAGGGTTAACATTTTCCCAAATTTACAAATCATAGCAAATCAACCCCAAAACCACCAATCATTCCAACAACAACAACAACCAAAGATTAAAGTTCATGGAGTTACCTTTGGATTTTCTTGCTTTCTCTCTCTAGAAGTTGCTATTCACTCTCTCTTCCCTTGAGATTTTTGCTTGCTACACATGATTTTCAAGAAGGAAAAGAGCTTAGGAGAGGTTCTACATGGATTAGAAGACTTAAACATAAGGATCTTACTAACTTACCTTGAGATCTTTGCCTCCTTGACCTTCCTCCTCTCTCTAGCTTTCTTGAACTCTCTCTCTCTCTCTCTTCTTTGGGCAGCTTGGACGAAAATGAAGGCAAGAGAAGATGGAGAAAGCTTCATAAAATCTTACTAATTTTCCCTTCATTTAATAAATGGTGGTAAAATTGGTTTATGAGCTCATTATTGTACTTGGCCTTATCCTCTTCAAATTTGTGTCATAAGGTCCACTTGAGTTTGAACTAATTTCCTTCTCCCATTTGGTTAGCCCAAAACGCATAAGAGCCCCCTCCATGCACACAATTGGGCTTTAATTCCATTAATCCAATTACATGCACAAGAAACATTATTTTAATCTTAATTGTACATGTGCTCATATTCAACAATTATAGTTTATTCCTCTTGGCTTGGATTAAGGACACTTGGCATATTTTGTTGACCAACACTTATTTTCCCTTTTATTTCCATGAATGGCTAAAATATGAAGATAAAAGAGAAATAATAATTATCTAAATTTAACCCATAATTATTTTGCCTATTTTCTCATGAATATGAACATTTATAAAATTCCTAAATTCCAAATTCATGAATATTCACCATTTTATTGAATTTCTCAAATAATTACAATATATTTGGTAAATATAAAATTTGGGGTGTTACAGAAACAATGTTAGAACGGGAAGGAGGTGGGCATAGTGATGGTCTGGGAATAGCTGTCTGTTAACTCTCAGAAATTGATAATATTCCAGCATATTTTCTTCTACTTTTAACTATTTTTTGGATTCAAATTGAGAGTTAATAGAAGAAAATGTGCATATCAAAGTAACAAGCTAAAGTTGAAGTAGAACAATATATTTGTGGGCTTTAGTTCAAAGGAAAAGATAAAATTTATGCATTCTCTCTTTTGTAGGAGGATAGAGACAAGTTTGGAAGCTTTTAAAGGATTGAAGATCAAGAGGGTGGAAGATGACAAGTCAAAAGTTAGCTCATAGGCCAAGAAGAAGTTGCTGTGTTGTTGGCTTCAGCTAACTTTACATGTGCTGAAGCCAATGGACTTTCTGGATTTTCTGTGCTATATGCTTCAGCACTTGGCGCTGTGCTGAAGCCAACGAGGACCAGAACTTACTGTGTCATATGCTTCAGCACACATATGTGCCGAAGCACACGACAGACAGTACAACTATGCGTTTTACATGCTGAAACACATGTGGAGGGTTTTTAAGGAAGGGATAGGTCGAAAATAGGGCATTCTGGACTTTGGAGGCTATCTTGGAGGCTTGCTCTGCTAGGGTTTGGAGATTGAGCTAGAAATTGAAGATTTGAAGAGATCTAAGCTTCTCCTTTTGGTTTTTCCTCTCCATCTGCTATTATTTCCTCATGTTCTGTTGTTTTTCTGGTTTATCCCCATTTTCTCATGGGTTGTATGAACATGTGTAGCTAGATCTTTGATGTTAGGATTATTTTGAACCCTTGTATGGATTAAGTACTCATTTCCCCTTTATATTTGTGATTAATGATTAGATTATGCTGATTTTACTCTTTGCTTAATGCTTCTTGTTGATTGGCCACCAATGAGATTGTTGGGTTCACTTGATAGATGCCTGAGAGGGCTAAATTGAGTGTAGAACTTGAGTTTAATCGTGTGAGAACTTGAAATTTGCGAGTTGAATGGATAGTTTTGTTAATGAGGTAGAGATACACTCATTGACCTCACATAGCCATATAGGATTTGCAATGAAAATGGGGTTTAATTAATTAATTAAGAGATTAATGAATTAATTAAACTAAACACCTTTTTGGAGACTCGAGAGAGCACTTATAGGTAATTTAGAATCCTTGGCTAGCATAATATTTCATTAAGAAGCATATATAGTGGGGATTCGATTGAGTACTTTTGAAATATAAGGGGGGAAAATAATCCTAACTCCTATTTTATCCTTGAAGTCCATGAATCAATTGTTTTTATTTTCTTTTTAATTTCAAAATTTGGTTCTCTCCACCATTGATAATTGTGTAACTCAACTTAGGTAAAAGTGCGATAATTGATACTTGACCGGGTTTTGGAATCAAATCCTCGTGGGAGCGATACTTTACTTATCACTTTATTACTTGACGCGATCCGTGCACTTGCGGTAGCGAATAAGTTTTTGGCGCCGTTGCCGGGGATTTGTGTCTCAAAACCGTCTTTGGTTGATCTTGGTTGGAGCATTATTAGCTTAAGCTTGAGTTTTGTTGTTCTTGTGTTTGTTAGTTTTTTTTTTTAAACTTTGTTTATGGATTATCCTTGGTGGACTAATGGGGCAAGTGATGGATTTGAGCATGAAAATGATCATCACAATTCTTATTATAACTATTACACTTGTTGTAATTATTGTGGAGATTATCACTTGAGAGGCACATGTCCCCATGCCTTAACATTGGAGTATCTAAAGAAGGACTTTGCTAGGGCTCATTGTGATTTTCATGATAATACTTGTAGCCGTGGATCGAATCATGAACAACCCTTGTCTTGGGATCCTAACTCTCTTCCTTCATATGCATCACATTCTCATACATCACCCAATTTTCATGTTGATGAAATTACCCCCATTGATGAGGAGGAGCTTACAACAAAGGAGTTGCTTCTACGTCTTCTAGATGGTCAAAATAAATTCTTGAGAAATTTTCAAAAAGAGAAAAATAATGATCATGCCCAAAATAGAGAATTTCAAGTGGATGAAATGACTTCTAGTTTTGAGTATTTGAAACCAAAAGAAGTTTTCAATGATATATCAAAAGATTCTTCTTTAAAAGATGAGGTTTCAAGTGAAACATTGACCATGGGGAATGAAGAAGTGATACTACAAGCTTGTGAATATGTTGGGGATGATTGTGAGTTGGAGATCAATGAGGAAGAGAACAATATTGAGTGTCCAGTTGAGGTTTCGATTTTGGAACCTAACTTTTGTTGTTTTGAACAAGAGAATAGTGAGGAAATCCCTTCAATTTATGATCTTGATCCTCCTATTGATATTTTGACTCTTACTGATGAGAGTCAAATAGATTTTATTGGTTGTTCAAAGTATTTAGGAGGGATGGATGACGAATGTGAAAAAGTTAAATTAGAGCTTGCTATAAGTTTGGCTAAAACATGCATTCCAAAGTCATTTTTTATTGAAAAAAAGCATGTTTCTTATCTCAATGAATTTCCATTGTTGTTAAAATATTTTTGTCACAGGAGGAACGAAGACAAGGTGGTTCTGGTTTTTGATACTTATGATTAGTAATTTGTGTTGAAGAGTCGGGCTAAAGACTATAAACTAAGCGCTTCTTAGGAGGCAACCCAAGTTCTAAACTCACTCTTTTTTTTTTTTTAGTGTTTTTGGTGTGTTTTTAGTAGTTTTTATGTTTAATCTTTGTGTTTTGTAGGGAGGAAAGGTACCCAATGAGGAATGACCAAAGCCAATGCAAAGGAGGAATATTCTGGGTGAGAAGATGAAGTTGAAGGAAGTATATAGGATATGCATCTCAGGGAAGTGCACTTGACTATAGGCTTATATTTAAGATTTTGGAAGTGCATATATGGTTATTGATCAATTCTGGGTAGTACTGAAGCTACCGTAGGAATATGGTTGATGCTAACTCTCATTTGAATTTTGGATGACATGAACTTGTGGTATTGATATTTAATGTGTTGAAAATATGTGAATCTAGGAATTTTATCATTACCCTTATATTCATGATGCATTTTCTGTGAGGAAGGGAGTTAGATGTGTTGAGATGATTTTGGTGTGTGAAATGATGCATGATACTTGTTTGATGGTGTTTGGATAAGTTGTGGGTTTGTTTGTGATGTTTAAATATGTCAATAATTGGCTTCAACACACTTGGTGTATGCTGAAGTCAATCTGGTGTTTTTCTGAAGTAATTTTGCTTACTGTGTGATGTGCTTCGGCACATAGGGTGTTGGCTGAAGCCAAAATATACCTTACGTGAATGTATGCTCTCTGTGTTCAATGCTTCGGCACACAAGGTGTGTGCTGAAGCCAACTTCTCTTACACCAAGGAAAAACTTTCTGTGTTCAATGCTTCAGCACACCCATGTGTGCGGAAGCCAAGTATCCCAAAAAAAAAAAAAAGAAAAATTCTATATACACATTTTTTTTCATTTTTTTTTTTTTTGTGATTTAAAAAAAAGAAGAAGGTATACATACATATATATATATTTAATATTTAAAAAAAAAAAAACCCAACAAATCTGACAAAATTTTTTTTTTCCTTCAATTAATTTTTTTATATATTTTATTTTTCGTTTTTTTATTAAATAATATTAAAAGACATAAATAAATAAATAAAACATTTTTCTTCTCATCCTCACCCTTTGATTTTCTGTCTTATTCCAATTTTACCCTTTGAACTTGGCCCACAAATAGATCCACATTCATCCCTAAATTCAAATCTCTACATCCCTACAAGTAATTTCCTACTCACCTCAAACCCTAATCCTCTCCTTACTTCAATCAATCCTTAGCCTCACTCACTCGGCCTTCACCATCGACCCACAGCTGCGATCTCAACTCCGTCACCCACAGATCTCGCTCTCACCTATCAGCTCTGTCACCTCTCACCTCTCGACTCAGTATTTCCGCCAATCTCGTTCTCTTCCTTCGTCATTCTCTCTCTCGGGTCTCTTTCAATCTTCGTCCTCGTTCCACCTCCATCGTCTTTTCACCCACAGCACCGCTGTTCATTGTCGGCGTTGTGGTGGCCGCCAGAATCACAAGCTCCGGCACCATCTAACCCTTTACTCCACCGCTCCCCATTGCTATTTTTTTTCCCCTCCATCCTTCGCCGTAATCTCTCTCTCTCCCTCCCCATCTATCTCTCTCCTAGCCGTCACTGTGGCTGGATTCTCAGTTTTTTTCCGACGGTCTCAGCTTTGGGTCACTGCCATTGCAACTCAGCAGCGTGTTCCAGTTTAATTATCGGTATTCTGCCCTGGTTGCCTGTGATCGTGTCTTTTGCTTCTCTGTTGCAGTGTGTTTTTGTTCTTTGCTAAGGTAATTTTTATGTCCTTCATCCATGTTCTGTTTGGGGTTATGTTAGATTAGTGTTGAAATTGTGCATAAGGAGGCAAAATGAAGGCTTTGTGGTTATGAATTTGAAATTCTCATGTCCTTCATCCATATTTGTGGTTGAGATTTATTGATGAAGCCTACTCGCAGAAGGCTTGAGCTGATGATTGTGATATGTGGTTTAGTATGTTCTGCATTGCTCGCTTAGGTATTCTCTGAGATACCAGAATAAAGGTTCTTAATTTTCTGGATTGCTTGTATTTGCTTGGTGTTCAAGAGATACGAATAATATCAATGATTTAACAAAACTTGAGGTGATTGCAGAGATTCTGTTTCGAAATTTATATCAGGAGTTTAATGATTTTTCACAGCTGCAAGTATTGCTTTCTTAAGAAATCCACTGGCTGATTTAGTTCTGAAACTTGTGGTTAATTTGGAAAATGATTTATATCCTAAAAACAATTTTCAATGAGCAGAATCCATGTAACTCCTGTTATAAAATGAGAATCAAGTCTTTGCACATATTCATTTATAAAATTCCTAAATTCCAAATTCATGAATATTCACCATTTTATTGAATTTCTCAAATAATTACAATATATTTGGTAAATATAAAATTTGGGGTGTTACAGAAACAATGTTAGAACGGGAAGGAGGTGGGCATAGTGATGGTCTGGGAATAGCTGTCACCCATTAGGAAACCCTTAGGTAGCAAATACATATTTTCTTTTACTGCTCTAACTTGGCCTATGCTATTTATAGCCCTCCATCAAGGCTTGAAATAGCATACCTGCCAAGTAGGTAACCCTAGACCAAATCTCTATTCAAATCACGTGTGGGCCATAATCAAGAGATATTTTATCCAGAAAAATGATAAGATAATATCAAGATATAATATGTATTAAATAATAAAATATGTAATCACATTTAATAAAATATCTAACTACTCCTTCTACTAAGATTATAATATTTCATTTAGCACTAAAGTAAACTCATGACAATTATTATGATTTAGAGAGGGAGAGGAAGTGAGCTACCGTTGTTGTCTCAAGTGATCGAATAGAAGAGAGGTAGGATGAATTATTGATGTAAATGCAAGAGTTAAGAGTGTGCGAAAGGCAATGGAATGTGAAACTTAAGATTAAGACTAAATTGATAAATTTATAAATAATTTATGAAATTATTTAGATGATATTGTATATGCTTATATATAGTATAAATTTTTAAAAAAGTTAAATAAGTCAGGCATGTAGGCCTGTAGGTTGTCTTATGAAAATAGGCATGAATCTGAGCCTGACCTATTTAATAAATAGGCTAAATTAGGTTAGGCTTTATATAAGTTAGGCCGTAGACCCTTGTTAAAGACCTGACCTATTTACACACAAATATATAGGAGCTTGGTTTTCAATTTGGCTATTAAAAAGAAGTGAGAATTACACTCAGGTTTGAGCAAGAGAATTTGGATCTGTTTGATTCTATTCTCTATTTTTTGTTCTCAAAAACAGTTTTATAAAATAGTTTTTGAAGACAAGTTTTGAAAACAAAAAACCAAAAAAACTTGTTTGGTTGATTGTTTTTTAAAACAAGTTTTAAAAACTAAAAAACTTATTTAGATGATTGTTTTTGAAAATAATTTTTTTTTTTTAAAAAAACTTATATAATTGTTTCTTAAAACAAGTTTTACAAATAAAAGACAAAAAAATCTGCTTTTATTTATTTGGATCTTATATATAATAGATATTAACATTATTTTTTAAAATTACTTAATATGTTATTATATTAATAAACTATTTCGATAAAAATCAAATAAAATCATCAATAAATAACACAAAAATGATTTACTATTAACAAAATTAACATGTTAAAATTTAAATAAAATACGAAACATAAAATAAAGCATAGTTCATAGTAATATAAAATCTAATATGAAAACTATAAGTCTGTGTGTGAATATCTATAAGCTTTCTAACCAAGCCCTCTTCCTTTCTAACAGCACCGCCATAAACAACTCCCTATTGATAGGTTCCTTAAACTGCTTCATTGCCTTGACATAAATATCATAAGAGAGATCCATCTCAATTAGAATAGCAACACATGCAGAAACAGAATAACTATTAGATGATGGGCTTCCAACACTAACTTTGCTCCTTGACCTCCACCTCTCAGCCTTAGCAAGTTGAGCTTCTACCCTTGCCTTAGATGTCTCAACAAATGCTTGAATAGCTTCCCCTATTTGCATAGACCTAGGTTCTTTCTTTTTCTTTCGATAAGAGAATTCAATACTCCGCTTTCCACTATGTGTAACTCTCTCAACTATGTCCGGAGTACTATTGTCTTCATCCTTGTCAAGGTTTACATGAACTCCAGAATTGAGATATTCATAATCAAGTCGAAGCTCATCATCAAAATTTGGTGGATCTTGCGTAGATGCATGATGAAGTACCCCTATTGCAATGCTTTTGTTAAATATTATGCCCAGCATTTTGTAATGTTCTAGCCCATGCTTTTTGAATTGTGAAGCCTCAGGATGTGCCTACAAAATATGCATTTCAATATCATAAATTTAGAAACGAACGAACCCAAAATATCTAATCAAATAAATCACAATGATTACATACCATAACATAGTTATTCCAAACCTCCTCATCAGCAATGACTATATTTGTTCAGCATCCCAACCAAATCCAGTGTGTTGCAATAATTGAGAAAATTCTTTGTGCTTCGTATGCAACCTATTGAACTTTTGATTGACTTGGACCAAACTAAAAGTGCGTTGACTCTTCTCATTCAACTTTTCTAACATGTTTTTCCAAACTTTGGATGGAAACACACCATTTTTCATATTTCCTTTGGTTACTTCTTCTACCATAATAACAATGTACCATTCAATAATATGCTTGAGCCAAATTGAGTGTTCTAATTGTTCAACCTTTCCACTAGATGCCATCTAAAACAAAAGAAAAGAACCGAAACTTCAGCAATATACATTCAATTTAATTATCATTACAATGGAAAGATAGGAGAATATAGAAATGCCTTCATTGTAATGACTTCAGCAATGGACTTTCACATGTTTCTTAGTTAAAGCTATTGGACTTCATACAAGAATGTAACCAATTATTAAATGTCAGCAAACATCGATAGCTATAATAAAAGTTCAGGCAATCCAGCTAAGAATACAAACATACAAGAAGGAACAAGGGATAGTAAGATTGCAATAGTTGTATTATGAACTCTTAGGTTCTTGAAAACGATATTTAAGAAACAAACTCCTAGATCCCATTACTGGCTACTAGAAAACACTATGCTTTCTCTATTTTTCATTTCTCAAGCAACAACACTCTGTTTTTCATTCAAGGCAGAGGTGTGAGCTCTTAGGTTTGATTATTTGAATGCATATAATTTGCTGGTTTTTCACAGTTCAAAAATCTTTGTATTCTTGATTACAACCATAGCAATGGTGGTTCAAATGCACTTTCCCAACTCATCTCCTACCGACAAACACTGTAAATCTGTGGATTTTCATGGTATGTTTGTTCATTTATGGCTTCTCATCAGCCTACTACAAGTCTCACGGCTCCACCTCAAATAATGATATCCCTCATCTCAAACTCTCATCTTACGTCTCCACAATCTCAAGAAGTATGGCTTGTGTTGCACTAATATCAGTGTTGCTTTCTAAAATTGGTTTAGTAGTCATCATCATTCTCCTCTGAGGTTAGGGAAGACAATTTAGCTTTAGATTGCTTTATAAAGCAAGACAAGGAGTTTATATAATCTCAAGCCATCAGAGTCTTATAAACAAAGGAAAGGAATAAAACGCAAAAATAGCAAAGTGTATTTAACACAGACAGAAATTTAATACACGGAAAGAAAAAAATATATACAGATTGCAGAATTAGCTAGAGACAGAAAATATCATCTCAGATGGATATGGATTCCATACACTTACAGGTAAATTTCTTGCCTCGTAATATAGTACAAGGCAATGGCAATGATGAAAATACACACAGAAATCAGAAAAGTTGACCATAAAAATGAACTTTAAAAATTCCCTGGAACCCCATACAGGTTCAAGCAGCTGAAAGTTGAAGTAAACATCAGTGCATAAAGCATACCCCATAAATGGATTGTTCAATATAACTAGCTGAAATAAGGTTCCAGGCAAAAGGGATTGTTCTGCAAAATGAATCAAATGGAAAAAGAATTGAGTCGTCCAACAAACAAATATAAATTTTCAACATTGGCAACTTAGTCACACTTTGGACAAATAAGCAACAACCATAGTTGCTTATAAAAAGCCATGTCTTCAACCGCATCTATATATAACATTATTAACTACAAGCAAGAAAATAGAATCCAAAATTCATCAGGTAAGCTAGTCATTTTGTGGATGATTTATTAAGAATTATAGCAGTGGATCGAAGAAGGCCATCATTGTTCATTGAGCATACCCTGATGCTTTCGATGAGAGAAACGCCAGCCAGCACGGAAGTCCCAGAAAGAAGAATTTAGGATGAGAAATGTCCAAATAGCTTTTCCTTACAAATCTGAAGAATCGCTTCAACTGAGTAGTCAAAAGCCTTTAACAATACAAAAGAAAAAAAATGCAGCTTATCCCTCAAACGATCTTCATTTAGGCTACCCAAAACATTTCAAAGAAATCAACAAGAATTGCACACGAACAAAACGGACTCACCAATTGAGGACTAAGAAAGATTTGAGCCAGCAAACACTGAGCGGAGGGTGAGCTTGGACCCAGCGGACACCGAGCAGAGGTTGAACTTTAGCGGCTACTGTTCAAGGTGCTCTCATGGTCATGCCGCCATGGAAGAAGCTTCAGGGTTGCACTGTCGAGTTCAAGTCGGGGCTTGAGACTCGAGGGTTTTGAGATTAGGAAATAAAAAAACAAAAACAGAAAACATATTAAAGTTGTTTTCTGTTTTTTTTTTAAAAATAAATTTCTGTTTTTTAGTTTTTCAGAATAATGGAGTGAAAGCAAATTACCAAACACGTTTTTTTGTTTTTCAGTTTTTGAAAATAAATAAACAGTTTTTAAAAACAAAATCAATCAACCTTTTTATCACTTTAAATGTAAAATGTTGGGCCTGATGTGCATGCAAGTCCAACAGTCAAGTTTTACAACCGAAAACAACAATGTATTACGGATCCAGGATCCCGTCTCTCCTCTTGAGCTCGAAGGCCGCAGCTTCTTTCTGCCATCTCCACGGCGACCCGGACCATTCTCCACCCCGCTGCTACCGTCTGCTCGTCTTCCACTCAGTCCTGAGTCTGCTTGCGGTTTCCTAACTCTCTCGGCATTGACCCACTCTCTCCTCAGTAAATTTCGATCAAATTCTCGGAGATTTAATTTCTACACCTTCTTCTTCGTGTTTTTCGTAGGGATTCTTCTGGGTTTTGCTTCAATTTCAAAAGCCACCTTCGATGGCCCGATGCTCGCCCTCAATTATCCAATGATACTCCTACGGTAGGGTTCGTTCTCTTATATATGTAAATGTCTTCCTAGTTGATAGAAAATTTTTTAGTTCCATATGTTCTTGTGAGACGAAGCTTGATTTTTTCTTACCATAGTGGTGCTTACTCATACTTGAAATCTATTATTTCTTGTTCTTATTTATGAATTGTCTTTCTGTACCTTGCGTGTGGAATTTGCAGCATTGATTTTATTAGTGAGTTCGACCTTATCTAGACCTTGTGCTTTGAATTCGTATTTTCTTTGTCATTCCTTTTGAATATGTATGTTCTGTGCATATTTTTTGTACTGAATCCTTGCTACATATTTTATTGAAACACTTGCTGATCGGTTAAAGTATTGTCTGGTCTCCACTTGTCACCCTATACCCCAAATCGAATTACCGAACCGAAATAATTCATTTTTTCGGTTTGGTTATTGTATTCAATTCGGTTTACGTTCAGTTATTCCTTTATTTCCGTTAAGGAACATAATTTGAACCAAAAAAACCGAATGTTCACTGAGGGATTAATTGAGTCGAACTGATTATTATTTTTATTTGCTTACAATGATTATTAAGTTGAATTTTAAGTTTTTTGGCATTTTAATATTTTATAGAGTATATAACATATTTAATTATTATCCACATGAAAAAATCTTGATGTACATTATTTTATTCAATAAAAATAGATAACATGAAAAAATAGTTGCATCTGAAATGTGGTGAACATAAAGAGTGTTTTAACTTGTTATTTTTCCAATCAGGATCTCTTCATGGTGCTCTTCGTTCTCCATAGGTTCCATAAAGAGTGAATCATCTTCAAGAAGAACTGAACCAGTGTCTCTAGTTCATATTGGAAGCTTCAAAAAGCTTAGATGCCAATTGAATGAATAAGACACCGAACCGTCTCTTGTTGTATTGAATCAACTCCAAAATTTCACCTCGGAGCAGGGGATGTTTTCTTTTCACCATTTATATTGTGCTCTGGATTTACCAATTTTAGGGTTCTATAACAGGAGTTCCATCACGATTCAGAACATGGTTCGAGATGTAAATTAGCGAATTCTGTCATCAGCTGGCCTTATTTCGACACGAAGTGGTTTTCCTCTCTTCATGGTGTTAGTTTCCTTGATTTAATCTATAGACCCTTTATTAAAAGTTGATGTTGAAAACATTAAGAGTCCCAATCCATGTGTGGGAAAGGACTCGGATTTTGTTCAGAATCCATTCTTTTGCAATTTGCTCAGCTACAGTCAATACACATGGGAGTAGTATAGTCTTGAATGATAATGGGTCTGACAATGAGACTGAATGGGAGAGGTTGCTTAGGCCTTTTGATCTTAAACAGCTTCGAAGGTCTCGTAATCGAATCAGTCCTGTTCAGCTTTGCAAATTGCTGGAACTCCGACTTGACATACCCACATCAATGGAGATATTCGAATGGGCAGGTTCCCAGAGTGCATATTGTCATTCCCATGATGTATACTACATTTTGTTTGATAAGCTTGGTGCAGCTGGTGAGTTTAAAATCATAGATAGGTTGTTATTGCAGATGAAAGAAGAAAGAATTGTCATTAAAGAATCACTTTTTCTTTTGATTATGAAATACTATGGAAGAGCTGGGTTGCCTGGGCAAGCTACAAAGCTTTTGTTAGATATGAAGAGTGTTTATTCATGTGAGCCTACGTTTAGGACATATAATGTTGTATTAGATATACTGGTTTCCGGAAAATGTCCCAGAGTTGCACCGAATGTTTTCTACGACATGTTAAGCAGAGGAATTTCTCCAACTGTCTACACATTTGGAGTGGTGATGAAAGCATTTTGTACGATTAATGAGGTGGATTCAGCATGCTCACTTCTAAGAGACATGACAAAACATGGTTGTGTTCCAAGTTCAGTGATATATCAGACCCTGATACACGCACTTTCCAAAAGTAATAGAGTGAATGAAGCTGTGCAACTTTTAGGAGAAATGTTCTTGATGGGCTGTACACCAGATGTTCAAACCATCAATGATGTTATCCATGGTCTCTGCAGGGCCAAAAGAATTGATGAGGCTGACAAATTGCTGAACCGAATGCTTTTTCGAGGTTTTGCTGCTGATGCAGTAACTTATGGTGTTCTAATGCATGGTTGGTGTACAATTGGTCGAGTTGATGAAGCAAGGGCTTTGCTTAGCAAAATTCCCAACCCAAATAATGTGATCTACAATACATTAATAAATGGATATGTCTCAATTGGACGTTTTGAGGAAGCCATGGACTTATTGTACAATAACATGTTAATTGCAGGCCATGCGCCTGATGTCTTCACATTTAACATATTGATCCATGGATTTTGCAAGAATGGGAATTTATTCTCAGCTTGTAAATGCTTTTATGATATGCTATCATTTGGCATTGAACCTAATGTTATTACGTACACCATATTGATTAATGCTTACTGCAGGGAAGGCCGGTTAGAGGAAGCCGTCAAATTTTTAAATGAAATGTCAGGTAAGGGTCTCAGTTTGAACACAGTGGGATACAATTGCTTGATTTGTGCTGTGTGTAAAAATGGGAAGGTTCAAGAAGCTTTACAAGTTTTTGCTGAAATGTCCAGTAAAGGATGTAAACCTGACATATATACATTCAATTCTGTAATATATGGTCTGTGTGAGGATAATAAGTTGGAAGAAGCCTTGCTATTGTATCGTGACATGTTCTTGCAGGGTGTCATTGCCAACACTGTAACATATAACATATTGATTCATGCATTTCTTGGGAAAGATGCAATTCAGCGAGTGCTTAAGCTTGTTGATGAAATGCTATTTAGAGGGTGCCCTCTAGACAATATCACCTACAATGGCCTTATCAAAGCTTTCTGCAAAGTGGGGGCTATTGAAAAAGGATTGAAATTGTTTGATGAGATGCTCGGTAAAGGGATTTTTCCTAGCACTATCTCTTGCAACATTTTGATCAATGCCTTATGTAGAATTGGAAAAGTAAATGATGCCCTTCTATTTCTTCGGGATATGATTCATCGTGGATTGGCACCAGATATAGTCACATATAATACCCTCATTAATGGTCTATGCAAAATTGGTCATGTTCAGGAGGCTCTAAATCTTTTTGACAGGTTACAGGCTGAAGGGATATGTCCTGATGCTATTACATATAACACACTGATAGGTAGACACTGCAAGGAGGGTTTGTTTAATGACGCATGTTTACTTTTATATAAAGGTGTGGAGAATGGGTTTGTACCCAATGAAGTCACTTGGTACATATTGGTAAACTGTTTTGTAAAAGAAAGTAACAGGGGAGTAAGGCCTTCTTTTAATATGGTAAATTTTCAACCTTTGTCTCTTTGAAGACCATGTCTCATGCTGCTCTTATATATTGCCCCTTGTCTCATCTGAGGTGTCCATTGGTACGTTGAATTTTAGCTGACTAATTGTGGCTGTTAATTTTGGTTCAAATTATTCTCAGGGAAACTGACTGTGTAGTTTATTACTGCAGATAATTATTTAAAAATTTTTGTTGCTATTGACAGATGACTTATTTGAGTCATCTCTTGAAATTTTCTTGTGGCTGAAGCGTAAACATTGATTTTTACACGTGGATTATTAGAAAGGCCGAGTTTTTGGCAATTCTTTCAGTAGGCTTCAGCCTCCAATTTGTATAATGTAAAATAGCCTTACCAATTCAAGGTAATTAGTTCCTTTAACAATCTGCAACTTGTGTGGTTCTTTTTATTTATTTATTTTTATTTTTTATTTTTTTGTGTGCTGGCATGAGTTTGTAAATTTGTCCATATTGATGATAATTTTATTATTTTCCCTCTGTAAGCCCTTTTTCTACCTCTAATCGAATGTTGTTTACCTGTTGGGGGTGCAGCCTTCATGTTGACTTTTTTTTCCCTTTTTTGCCTAAACCTTCACAATGACTTTTAATTTCTTCTAAAAGGTGACTTAAAGCTTGAAACATTTGAACTTTTTCTGTTATTTTGCCTCCTGTAACACTCATCAATCCTGGGCATGGCAAACTACAATCTCTGAAACTCTCATGACTGACGACACAACAGGGCTTCCCTTTAGTTCCTCATGTATCTTTTCACTGATATATCATATAAGTTAATACACTGAGATTGAGGTTTGAGTTATGTTTGTTTTTTAAATTTGCTGAAGTCCTTGGTCATAGTTTGATTTATTCTCAGGTAGAGTTGATGGGTGATCATGTCTGGTTTAACCAGATATTACGCAAGATAACGGCCCTTTTTCCCCTCCAATGTTTGGCATGATGACTCGTTTAACTCTCCCTCCCTCTCTCTGACTCTCTCTCTCTCTCTGTGTCTGTTGTGTGTTTCCCACTATATGGAACTTTGTGTAAGTGCTGCTGATATCTGTGGTCCTGAGTATCTGCATGGTAGATGTTTGTCCAAATGCATATGTATATCTATCTCTGACTCGTAAATTTTTATTCTGGCCCCAAAAAAATGATTTTTTATTATAAATTTATGCTGTTTTGAAACCAACTCTTTTTGCATCAATCTCAACCAGATAGATGGTAACAGGTTTCTTATAGCCACCTTCAAGTCATGTTTCCAGTCCTCATCTAACAGCTCTAGTTCTACCACCCTAATACCAACCATGTTCACCCCACCACAAGAATTTAACACATTTGACCAGTTCAAACTAGGATTACCACTGTCTGAATTCTTTTTTTCCTAGCAGATAACCTAGAAGGCTCTTCCAAAAAGATGCAGCAGCTTAAAACAAAGGGAACATTCTTTTCTTGATGAACACATCTGCAGTACCAACATTTGATAGAAATGATCCTTGTGGGAATGCTTTGAATGTTTTGGATTTGGCGTTTCAGCATGTAAAATAACCTTTGACTACATTTCTCTTCACTAGGCTCTTCAAAATCATTATATTGGACCTTTTAATCAGGGAAGGATCAAAGAAGCTTCAAATAGTTTTGAAGACAGGTATATATTCGGCCTGACTTAAGACTCAACCTACTTTACTTGTAAATAATTGTAATATTTATGGTGGGTTTTTCATTCAAAAAATCATTTGGTACCTTTTTTAACCTGGTTGATGGTAATTATCTCATCAGCTCAGTCAAGGAAAATTTCAAATATTTCTCATAGGCATTCTGCATCAATTTTTCATGACCAATGACACTGAATGCTTGATATATAATTGTAAAGAATTTAAATGTTAGTTTTTAAGCGGGAATTAAAATGGTAGTTAGGTTGATAGAAGGATATAGCCGTTGAGAATTGTTAGAGGTGGTTAGTGTGTTGAGGCGGCAATTAAACATTAGCTAGCCTATAAATAAGGACCTAGTCCTATTGTAAATCAGTTCTGCCAAGTTAGTGAATTTCCATAGTATTATTCAGAAACATTCTCTCTATCTCTTC
The DNA here is from genome assembly GCA_963242795.1 of Inga leiocalycina. Classification (NCBI taxonomy): domain Eukaryota; kingdom Viridiplantae; phylum Streptophyta; class Magnoliopsida; order Fabales; family Fabaceae; genus Inga; species Inga leiocalycina. Next base: position 24,928,010 of record OY725326.1, on the reverse strand, counting down.
ACTGTTCTTCTCTCTTATTCCCTCTCTTCTTCTCCTTCACTCCTCTCATCTTCTTTCTATCCCTAATCTTTCTGAAATCTCTAAATTCATATTATAAAGACCTATCAATGCTCCTCTCTCTTTTTCTTTTCTGTTTTCTTTTTTAAAACAAATGGGTATAATGCTCCTCTTTCATTTTGTTTCCACATTACCTAATGCAAAATTTAATTTCATGTAATAATTACTGCGAATCTTACAGTTCTTTTTTGGGTTAGGTGTAAAATAATAATATATAGGCTTGGCCACTTGGGTGGCTGGTGAACTCAGCAAATCCACAGATAGTCATGCCCCTGCCTCCTTTGCTACATTTTATAATCTGAAACTGGTAAAAACTGTAATCTTTTTTATTTGAAGTGTCGTAGTATTAGAGACCTTACTGATTTTGTATGCTTAATACAGCAAGCAAGTTATTGATATTTGTCATTTCCTTGGATATTATGAAGTTAGAGCTTGAGGCATACAGGAGATTTTGTTGGCCTATGACATTTAGTCATAGTGTTCTGAAACCAAAAAAAAATTAACCTTCTTGTTATGTAATTAACGAAGCAGCTAAATATAGAGTAGATGGATAGATTCAATTCATCTATGATTTCATGGTGCTCTCTTGGTAGGCTTCTTTGTTAATGCGGGCTATGCGGAGAAGTTTGGGCCTGGCAATTGGAGAATTTTCTTTTGGAGAAAGTTGCAATATACACGCCCACACACTGGCGCACCCAATTTTCTTCATAAATGACTCAAAAATAGATAGGTTCTTCTACATTACATAAATTATGAGGAATGAATTGCATTGGATTTAGCTTATGAGAAGTGGTGACTTGTAATATTTCAATAAAGTCCCACTGCTATACATAATTTCCAATAGGTCTCAAGATTTTGTAATTTCAGTTTAGAAATTTTCTGTTTTTTCCGGTTGAGAGAAAATGTGTCTTTATGCCATGGTTTTTCTTTATTCCCAGTTGGTATCATTTCATTGGGAGGATTTACTAGAATGTTTTCTAATCATGTTTCTGCTATCTGTTTTGGTGCATGATTAGGATTTTAAAAATTACATGTCATATTAACTAACCCAATTAACTTTTTTAATCTAATCAAATTAGGTAAATATGTTTTATATTAAGGACCGAAGGGATTAATTTTTTGTCAAAAAAATGAAATTTGTGTTTTAAGATTACACGTCGAAATCCAAATCAATACACTCCTTTTTATACTTATACATATGCACAAGCTTGAAGATGAATTCCTTAACTTTATTTTCAATTTTCTTATTGATCTATAGAAAAAAAAATTATGAGGATCAATATATTTTTGATCGAATGAGGGGATCAATTTATTCAAAAACATTAAGTGGTTTATAAATTTTTTTTTTTTGGGACCAAAACGTCGTTTATAAATTAAAATTAGTGTGACTTACATATATCTTTAACCACAAGGCGTAGATTCTGCCGACAACAAAGATAGATCCCTTCCAATTAGATTTTTATATATGCAAGAGTTACATTCAAATCCACAATCACTAATTTAAATAATGACAGTTCATATCTTGGACTGTTCGTGTTTGTTTGGAAAACAATGGTTTTAAAAGTTCTCTGTAAATCGAGGCAAAATTCATATCATATATTTCTTTGTAAATTATAAAAACATTTCTAAAAAGTTAAAACAAATCAGCATAAATATAGTATAATAATTATAGTAATTGTATTTCATGAAAAATTATTCATATTATTCACCATCTAGTTTTTTTTTTATGATATAGAAATCAGATAAATTATAGGGAAAATCACTCCGAAGTTCCAAGAAAGCAAGATAATAACAAAAAAATCCCTGGGAAAAGTCAAATATAGAAAAGTCCTTAGGAACTTTTTTGTGATTATTTCCCAAAGTCAAATGACAAAGTTTCCCTTAGTTCATTAGTCATTTACAACTTCATCAGTTATTTTTACAACATGTTTTTATGCAATGAGTTAATTTCAAGTTTGACAAGTTCCTACGCTCACAACTATCATTGCGTGTTATAACAACTACTTAAATGATGTTTTACACTTTTTTTTTGTTGCCTAAATGAAATGACCTTTTCCAAAACTCCAAATATGACAACTGCATATGTTTTGTTTAACAACTAGTTAAACTTGTGTTTACAACAAGTTTAGTATTTTTTACAATATATTTTTCAGGTCACAATGAAACTACTTTTTTAACAACTATTCACCATTGCAAATTACTTAGTTTACAACTCGTTAAGTGTGTTTTCACAATATGTTGAGTCATTTTAACAACTTATTTATCATGTCTGAATAAAACTACATTTTTACACCTCCAAATTTGGCATTGAAAATTCCTAGTTTACAACTAGTTAAGCGTGTTTTTACAACATATTGAGTCATTTTTACAACATAAACTACCTTTTAAACTGAGGAATAAGTTGTAAAAATGACTCAATATGTTGTAAAAACATGCTTAACTAATTGTAAACTGAGAAATTTTCAGTGCTGAACTTGGAGGTGTAAAAAGGTAGTTTATTCAAACATGAGAAAGGAACTGTTAAAATGACTCAATATATTGTGAAAACACGCTTAACGAGTTGTAAACTGAGCAACTTGCATTGTTAAACTTGAAAATGTGAACAAAGGTAATTTCATTCACACACGAAAAATAAGTTGTAAAAATGACTCAATATGTTATATAAACACGCTTAACTAGTTGTAAACTGAGGAATTTTCAATGCTGAACTTAGAGATGTAAAAAGATAGTTTTATTCAGACATGATAAAGTTGTTAAAATGACTCAACATATTGTGAAAACATGCTTAACGAGTTATAAACTAAGTAATTTGCAATGGTGAACAGTTGTTAAGAAAGTAGTTTCATTGTAACCTGAAAAATATATTGTAAAAAATACTAAACATGTTGTAAACACAAACATAACTAGATGTTAAATAAAACATATGCAGTTGTCATATTTGAAGTTTTGGAAAAGGTCATTTCAATTAGGCAACAAAAAAAATGTGTAAAAAATCACTCAAGCAGTTATTATAACATGTAATGATAGTTATGAACGTAGGAACTTGGCAAACTTAAAATTAACTCATTACATAAAAATATGTTGTAAAAATAACTGATGAAGTTGTAAATGACTGATGAAGTTGTAAATGATTGATGAACTAAGGGCAACTTTATCATTTAACTTTGAAAAATACTCACAGAAAAGTTTCTAGGGACTTTTCTGATATTTGACTTTTCCCAAAGACTTTTCTATTATCTTGCTTCCTTGGGACTTGGGAGTAATTTTCCCTAAATTATAATACCCAAACTGTTTTCACAAACAAAAGTAAAATCGTAAAATAACAAATACAGCTATACTCCATAATATTGCTAAAACATCATCCCTTAACTAGTTAAACAAAACTTAATACTCCCTCTCTCTTGTTTTTTATAAACAACAGCTATCCAAATCACACAAATCGAATTATTAGTTAAAAATAATAAAATTATAAGATATGTAATTTTTTTATAAGCATTTATGAAGATAATAAGTATGAGTGAGAATAAGATAAACTTAACTCATTGCATAAAAACATGTTGTGAAAATAACTGATAAAATTGTAAATAACTAATTAACTAAGGGCAACTTTGTCATTTGGCTTTAAGAAATAATCATAGAAAAGTCTCTAAGGACTTTTCTGATATTTTTCTTTTTTCAGGAACTTTTCTATTATTATCTTGCTTCCTTGAAACTTGGAAGTAATTTTTCCTAAATTATAATACCCAAACTGTTTTCACAAACAAAAGTAAAATCATAAAATAACAAATCCAGCTATACTTCATAATATTGCTGAAACATCATCCCTTAACTAATCAAACAAAACTTAATACTCCCTCTCTTGTTTTTTATAAACAACAGCTATCCAAATCACATAAATCGAATTTTTAATTAAAATTAATTAAAAATAATAAAATCATAAGATATGTAATTTTTTTATAAGCATTTATGAAGATGATAAGTATAAGTGAGAATAAGTGGGAAAAGATATGATAGAAGCATGTAATTAATTAAGGTTAAAAATTATCAAAAAAAAGTACATTACATTCTCTGACAAAGCCAAATTATATATAAATATATATGTATAAACAGCAGTGTTCAGGGACCCGGACCGGACCGGCCGGTCCCGCCCGGAACCCGCCGGACCGGTCACTAGACCGGTCCGGTTCCCGGTCCGGTTCCCGGTCCGGTCCGGGTCCCAAATTAAAAAAAAAAAAAATTTTAACTTTTTTCTTTAGAATTTCATACTATAAGTCTAAAATTTTCAATTACTCACCGGTTTGGTCCCGATTTGATCCACTGACCCTTAACCCAGTACCCCGACCGGTTCAATACCCGATCCGGTCTTTAATACCTTGATAAACAGAGAATGTTGCTTATAAATAATTATAAGAAGGTATAATAACTTTTGAGGATGGTCCTATCATGACGTAAGGCTTCGCCCTTTTTCTGAGCATTGTTGTGCTTGCTCTTGAGGAGAGAGGAGAACCAATTTATTTTGTTGATGTCCTGGTAGGTGTATTAACAGAGAACAGGGATAATTGTTAAGAACAAAGCCGCACTGATTCTTTCAAAATATAAGAATCAAATAATTAAATTAAGTAATTTAAAAAAATTAGTTAAAAATAATAAATAATTAAAAAATATAACTTATTTTCCTAAAAAGTCTCTATTTATGAGTGGAAGAGAGAATGAGTAGAAATAGATATGAGAGAGAAGGAGTGAAAAAAATAAATGAAAGAGAGAGACATATAATTAATTAGAGATAAAATTAAAAAAATAATTAAATGTTGAGACAAAAATAAAATAACTTTTATATAAAAAACCACACATTCTCACAAATGGAGCTCTTATATTTTAAACTAATAGTAAAAGGACAGAGGAAACACACAGGTAGGGTCAATGTCAGATACTTCACGGATTCATTCTGAATAGATGCCGAAGCCAGTACTTGGCATGTTTTGTGTGTGGTCGAACAAAAATTGAATCATTATGGATTGCCCCAGACTCATCCTCTTCCCGCATCGTCTTACCCTGTTCAAGACTGGGACATCTTCAAAACGACATGTCATTTAGAAAGACGGGACACGAATTTTCCAATACCCTCGTGATAATAATTCATCCGAATTTGAGTTAGTTAGATACTTCATATAATTTATGAATGCATCTAATGGGTGATAAAGGGAATAAAGAGTATTATAGTAAAGTTCTATTTATTCATTGAAAAAACAAGACAAAATGTAAAATATGTCATTCTTATCTTTCCATTATACTACTATTTACCTTTTCCGAACAAAAAATCTTTTGTATAAAAAAAAAAAAAAAAAAGAGCTAGGACTCGGTAATAAAACTTTTGTAGCCATATTTTTATCATACTATTCAAATTTTCAGTCATGGCTATAATCTTTTTTCATCATTATCAAATTCTTCTTCCATTTCTGATATCACTCATAAAATATATGCACCATCTTCCATTTTGAATTAATGATCTATCACTTTGAAATTTTTCATATGAATTAAGTAAGTTAATAAATAATAGTAAAAGTGATCATTTGATCCCATAATGTTACAGTGTTTCAGTTTGCTCTCTTAATTTTATAAAGTATCTTTTTATTCATCTAATTCCAGCATCGTAAATTTTATTAACAACAAGAACACTGCAATTTTATATGCTGATAAAGAATTCTCAAATGATGGTATTTCAATGCATTCATTTTTATTTTTAAAAATTAAACTGAATTTGTTAGCATTTCAAATTGCAATGTCTACATTTTCTATTAATGAGATTAATAGTATTAGAGTTAGAAGACTGAAAAAACAATTTAAAAACTAAGGGATCAAATTAAAAGAAATGGAAGAGCGGTGTTATGAAATTTTAATGAAGAGGATATGTAAGATTAAATAGTAAAAAATTAATTAAAAGCTTTTATCTTACTTTTTCAATTTTTTTCAAAAAAATCAAACTCATTAAAATGTTTTCTCCCTCTCTCTCATGCCAAACAGATACCAAACAGATCCTTAAGATGTAAGAGATTCAGCCACTTGATGGATAAAGGGCCAAGCCTATTTAATATTTATTGTAAAATCAAGAACGTGAGAAGTTGAACCCCTTGCGTACCAAAGAATAGAATAACATAAAATAAAAACTAAAATTGAGTCAAACCCATCAGTCAAACTAACTAAAATTCATGTGTCAGCATGAAACGATAAGAGGACTGGTAGTTGCCGATGCCTCGCTGAGACTACGTGGGACAGTAATATTAATGTTTTTTAGGATAATTACAATGAAGTCCCACATAAAAGAAAAAATAAAAAAATGATCCCTGAAGTTGTTAATGACAAGTCGGGGAGCGTCTATTAACAAGTCAAGGAGCTTACACTGACAACTTCAGAGACCATTTTTTCATTTTTTCTCTTGTATGGGATTTCATTGTAATTACCCCATGTTTCTTTAATACTTTTTGACTTTGCCTTCTAAAAATATCACTCTATCCGTCCTTAGTGCAAAATATACTCCAGTAAAAATATTGAATTACCTCCCAAGTGTAAAATATACACCAGTAAAAATATTGAATTACAGCCTGATCTTATACTAAATCCAGTCCTTACTATAAAATCTCATCTGTAGCTTACACTATATTTGAGTTTTTATATTAAAAATCAAAGATGGTACTAAGCATCAGAGTGATTATTAGTCAATTATGAATGCTTCAAAAAGTACTGTTCCGACAAACTTTGCAAACAAAAATTATTGGATGAAAAAATTGTGAGAATCTGATTCTCTACTTATAAGATTTGAAATATTGTTAGCGAAGTCAGTATATATATTAGGGATTCATTATTATTTATTTAATTTGTACTAGTTACTTCAAGTCATTGGCCCCAAAAAAGAAAATCTTTTCAATCATATACACGCACTCTACAAATTTGAAATTGGAGGTGTTTAGGATTTTCTGAGATTTGGGGGGGGGGGCGTGGGAGAAGTAATTTCAAATATTTGGGTGATCAAGGAGAAAAAATAAGAGGTGAGAAAAATGAAAGGAAGATGAGATTTTTCTGATTTTTGTTTGATTTTTTTTTTTGATAAAACGCCATTATATATTCATAAACAAAAATTATAGGTTACAAGCGTTCGTAGCATGTGACTTCTGATGATTTTGTTTGAATGAGTGCTTGTTTGGAAGAGCTTATTTTTGTCCAAAACATGCTTATAATTCGTGATTCACGGTATACGAGGTAAGTATGTGAGAGGAGTTTTTTCTCGGCTTGCGTAATAAGTGCGTTTTGACTGTTCAAAACGCTATCACAAACACACCCTGAATAGAAGAAAACGCGGGGGGGGGGGGGGGGGGCGCTTAATTTCACAATGATAATAATATTTATATGAACAATATGTTGACCCCATAATTTTTCCTCTCCTTTGGAGTTATTTTAGAAATCAAATTTTCACTTTTTTTAACCTTACTCTGAGAAATGCTTGTATGTTTTCTCTTGTAAAACTATCTTTATTTTATACACAAAACTCTCTATCTCTGAAATAAAAATGTATAGGGCCCATATCCTTTATACCTTCATCTCATTATCGTCGTCGTCGTTGTCTTCGTCGTCGTCTATCTTTATTTCATATGTAGTTTTTTCTAAATATATACAACCTACTTTCAAATAGAAAAAATTTTCTTTTCTTTTTCATTATTTGTTATTTAAGTGGGTAAAACGAGAGCATTATCATGTCCAACTCGGAGCAGCCCTCTCAAACATGTTTTTAATATTCATACTAGTTCAAATTGAAGACTTCATGTTTAAATGGCTAAAGTCATTTTCACTAAGACTAATGCCTAATATTGATCTGTTTTTTCTCTTCTTATTGCTCCGCGGGCTCTTGAGCAAAATCATTATAATGAGCAAGAAGGCTTCAAATAATCTGTACGAGTATATATATATATATGTATTGCCTAGACTAAGGGTTGTTTGGTTTGAGGGGCGAGGGGAGGGAGGGGAGAGAAGGGGATAAATTATAATTTTAGACAAAAAATCTAAAATTTATTATCTCATTTTTTTAAATTTTAGGTTTCCGCCTAAAATTTAAATACTTTCAACCCAAAAAGATAATTTAACCCAATCCCCCCTCATTCCTTTTATATTTTAAAGGGTTAATATAACTTTTAGTCCCTGAAGTTTGATCCAATTTTGGTTTTGGTCCCTCAAGTTTGAAATCGGTGGTTTTGGTCCCTGAAGTTTCACCCAATTTTGGTTTTGGTCCCTCAAGTTTGAAATTGGTGATTTTGATCCCTGAAGTTTCACCCGATTTTGGTTTTGGTCCCTCAAATTTGAAAAGGACTTGGTTTTTTTCCCGGGTCGGGTCGGGTTTCAAAAACGGGTCGCCAAGTCCTTTTCAAACTTGAGGGACTAAAACCAAAATCGGGTGAAACTTCAGGGACCAAAACCACCGATTTCAAACTTGAGGTACTAAAACCAAAATTGGGTGAAATTTCAGGGACCTAATCTACCGATTTCAAACTTGAGGGACCAAAACCAAAATTTGATCAAACTTGAGGGATCAAAAATTATATTAACCCTATTTTAAATCTCGATCATATATGTACGATACTTTTGATTGTAAATCACAATAAAAATGTCAGCCTGGCCTACAAGTGGGATTGAGGATAAGGATGGGTTTCGTGATTGCAGGAGGAGAATTTTTTTGTGCGACCAATGGCAATATTTTCTTTTTTCTTTTATCCTTTTATATTTTAAATCTCGATCATATATGTACGATACTTTTGATTGTAAATCACAATAAAAATGTCAGCCTGGCCTACAAGTGGGATTGAGGATAAGGATGGGTTTCGTGATTGCAGGAGGAGAATTTTTTTGTGCGACCAATGGCAATATTTTCTTTTTTCTTTTATCCTTTTATATTTTAAATCTCGATCATATATGTACGATACTTTTGATTGTAAATCACAATAAAAATGTCAGCCTGGCCTACAAGTGGGATTGAGGATAAGGATGGGTTTCGTGATTGCAGGAGGAGAATTTTTTTGTGCGACCAATGGCAATATTTTCTTTTTTCTTTTATCCTTTTATATTTTAAATCTCGATCATATATGTACGATACTTTTGATTGTAAATCACAATAAAAATGTCAGCCTGGCCTACAAGTGGGATTGAGGATAAGGATGGGTTTCGTGATTGCAGGAGGAGAATTTTTTTGTGCGACCAATGGCAATATTTTCTTTTTTCTTTTATTTGATTACAGGAGATCATTAATCCTTTTTGAGGTTTAGAACATAAAAGATTTTTGTTTCCTCTAATAAATACATTTTTTGATATTTGAATTTGTATTCATATTATTCGTCATCCAGTTTATTTTTTTTAATGATATAGAAATCAGATAAATTATAATACCCAAACTGTTTACACAAATAAGAGTAAAATCGTAAATTAACAAATTCAGCTATACTTCATAATATTGCTAAAACATCATCCCTTAACTAATCAACTAAACTTAATACTCCCTCCCTTGTTTTTTATAAACAACAACTACCTAAATCACCCAAATCCAATTACTAATTAAAATTAGTTAAAAATAATAAAATCATAAGATATGTAATTTTTTTTATAAGCATTTATGAAGATGATAACTATGAGTGAGAATAAGTGGGAAAAGATCCTATAGAAGCATGTAATTAATTGAGGTTAAAAATAAAAAATAAAAAAAGTACATTACATTCTTATTCAAAGCCAAATTATATATATAGAAACGGAGAATGTTACTTATAAATATTATAAGAAGGTATAATAACTTTTGAGGATGGTCCTATCATGACGTAACGATTTGGGAACTCATTTTATGTTCATCACTTTGATGAGAAAAAATGTGCCCATTACCCATATTCACCGTTAGATTGATTTTTAACAGTGCAGATTGAATATAACTTAATTTTTATATTTTAAATAAATTTTTATTTTACTATATGCAGAATTAAAAATAAAGGTAATCTTATAACTATCACTTCTCATAAAAATATATTTATCATTTAAAAAATCATAAATTAAAAATTTTAAATTTGAACCGTTCATATCAAAGTTTAAACAGTTCAGATCTCATCACAGTGGTGAGAAATCAGTTGCTCATCACTGTGATGAGCTTGGAATGTGGACCCTGTCGTGGTAAGTGTATTAATAGAGAACACTGTTGATTGTTCATAACATAGCTTGATTGATTCCTTCAAAATATAAGAGCCAAATAATTTTAAAAATTTGTAAAAATTGATAAAAAGATAATATGTCACGCCCTTATCTCAATTTCAACATTTTTCAGAGTATTTGCGGAAAACGATATGCGGTTTGGTAGGCAACACATGAATAGCATAACTATATTGATACTATGTGCATGATTACATAAATTCCCCATAGGGGTTTGTACATGATACTTACGATTAAGGTAACCGCACAAGGTTACTAGAGTGTCTAAACTCATCCCAGTGAAACAGAGACTTTTTCCCGTCTTCGTTCCACTACTGTAATCCCCTCGTACGGTACTCTGCATTGTTGTTTGCATATCTTCTGTCGTCTCCTGTCTAAATTGTTGGCAAGGGAGGGTGAGATTCGAAAGAATCTCAGTAGAAAACAGATACCCTAATGCATGCATGATTGATGCTATGTGTATGACATGTTAGCTTTATCTAGATGTATGCCCTATAATGACATTTCTGCATACTTAATATTTCATACAACAAGACTATGGCCACAGTGAAAATAGAAACAGAGCTTCATTTATTCAAATATGCTCTATATAATCAAGTAAAATAATCATATACATCATTAGATAAGCAAAGACATCTTTGCAAGTAAGCAAAGATATCAAAGATATGTGTATGACATGTTAGCTTTATCTAGATGTATGCCCCATAATAACATTTCTGCATGCTCAATGTTTCATACAACAAGACTATGACCACAGCGAAAACAGAAACAGAACTTCATTTATTCAAATATGCTCTACATAATCAAGTAAAGCAATCATATACATCATTACACAAGCAAATATATCAAATATATGCAAGTAAGGTAAGTCCCCTATGTCAACACCCGTTTCCATTTTGATATGCACAGGGCAATAATGAACAAGTTCCATAGGAAAACAGAAAAGTACAGTTATACTGATAATAAGTATTTGTTTACAGACAGTCATTAACAGAGCAGAAGTCGATAATAACATAAATACGTACAGAATGTTCCAAAACTATTTCACATACAGACTATATACAACCATTGTATTCATCTTAGGAAATGTACGTGCCCGTCAGTTTCCCTTCTCTGCATCCGTGGCTTTCAAGCCATTGGCACCTGCTGAGACATCTGGATTAGAAAAAGGGGTGAGATTCCAAGGAATCTCAGTAGAAACATACGATCAACACATAAAATGCGAAAATTAAATATGCAATGCACCGTATAAAGTAAAATGAAAACTCATATCATCCGTGTGTGTATACAAAATTCAGGGCCAACTAACCCGTTGAAACCCCTACATGTACCTCAGCTGAGTCCTTGACTACAGCTAGGTAAGACTAGTGTACCTCAGCTAGGTCCTAGACCACAGCTAGGTAATGTGCCTCCAGCACGTGTTCAGATCACAAAATACAGTAACATCCATCATACAAATAGTCATATAGTATATGAGAGATAGTAGTCCCTACCTTAACCTCTTTCCATCTCAAAGGGTCTGCCTCGTAAAACGTGTCAACTATAGGCGTCCAACTCGGTCCTAAAACGTCAAATGTACAAGAAATAGGTTATAACCTATCCAGGTATCATTTTAGACACTTCCATAGTGTTTCTTGTGGTTATATTAGCCTATGGTGCAAATTTATCACAATGCCTCCAGGACCCCGGCCCCGCCGTACCTGGCCTGATGGCACGTTTTTTCAAATTTTTTGACTAATATCCTGACGTATTTTCATCCAAAGAATCCATTTCCGGACTCAAAATTACCAAATTTAATGTCAAATTACGAAATTGCCCTTGGCAGCCCTACTTTTAGGGTTTTAGGGGCATTTTCGTAATTATAATTTCTCGGCCTTTTCTGAAAAAGTGCCCAACTGTAACCCCACCTATTTTTGCCTACTGAATCCAATGGAATCATCAAATCAGTTAAAATCCAACTCTAAGGCCCTCAAACATCCCTGGCCGAAATAATGGTGTTCTCTAGGAAAAATCAGGGTTTTACGATTTCGGCTCCGTAAACGCGTTCCTTTCTACTCCTAACCACTTTATTAACCATCTAATTGAGTTATAACAACCATTTGAACTAAAATTGGGCAGCATAACCCTTAGACACACACTTTTCCAAAATTTAAAACCAATGGCAATCCGGTAAAATTTCACCGATTAAATTGCCTACAGCAGCCAGAATAGTTAATATACGAAGGTTTGGAAGTTACCTCAAGCTCCCACAAGCTTTTCCCAAAAATGGCTGAAAACCCTAACTTTTAGAACACCAAATTTGAGCTTTCCAAACCTTAAAGAACAAAGAGGAGTATCTTAGAGTCGGAGTTATACGCGTTAGGAGCGAAATCGTCGGAGAAATCGGCTTACCTTGTGATTTTTCTTCTCTTTCTCTCTCTAAACTCTCTCAAATTTCTCTCACTAGTTCAGATCTGTTGCAGCACAAAAATGGGCTGAAGAGGATGATGATATATTTATTTATAACATATTTTGCAATATTTTATTTATTTGTTTTAGTTTCCAAAATTTCAAAAATGAATTTATGTACATAAATCCTTATATACATATAACCATGCTCATTAAGCCCAATCAATATTTCCTTATTTATGTCACATGTAGGAGACATCTAGGGGTCCCTCCCTATGGTCTCAATTAGCTTCACAACTTATCAAGGTTACGTATACACGTAAAGTCTCAATTTTGGTCAAAATTGCACTTTTTGCTCAAATTTTCCATAAATTCATATTAAATTGACCAAAATATTCTAAATATATTTTTAAAATTTATTTTATTTAATTAATTTAAATTAAATTCAATTAATTGGAAAATAATTAATTTTGTGATATTTTGGCAAAATTACGATTTTGCCATTACCTTTCTAATCTAATTTCTTTTCTTATTTTTCTTTGGCCAATTCCCATCTATTTTTGGACCAACAATTTTCTCTAATATTCCTTCATTTTTGGACCTTAATATTGGGCTTTCTAAATTACCCAAGATAATTCCTTAATTATTTTTGCCCAATTTCTCATGAAATTGAACATTTATAAATTCATAAATTCTAAATTCATGAATATTCACCATTTTATTAAATTTCTCAAATATTTACAATACTTTTGGTGAATATAAATTTTGGGATGTTACAGCCTACCTCCAATCTTTCTCCTCAATTTGCATGCCAACAGCTCAAGGCTCCATATTCGATCCTACAGTGTCAAATGTACTATTTAGACCCTTCCATAATATTTCTGAGGGTTATATGAGTCTATCTTAAAAAAATTACTAAAATACCCCTGGGACCCGGCCCCATCGTACTTGGTTCGGCTGTACTTTTCTCGAAATTCTAACCTGAGCTATCCTAACATATTTTTGCCCTAGGAATCCATTTCCGGACTCGAAATTACCAAATTCACATCCAAAAGATGAAATTGCCCTTGGCAGCCCTTATTTCAGTATTTTAGGGGCATTTTCGTAATTATGCTTTTTCGGCCTTTTCCGGAAAAGTGCCCAACTGTAACCTCACCTAATTTTCCCTCATGAACTGAATAGAATAATCAAATAATTGAAAATCCAACTCTAAGACCCATTTCTAGAACTGGCTGAAACTTATAGGAACTCTAGGGAAAATTGGGGTTTTTCGGTTTCAGCTCCGTAAACACGTTCCTTTCTACTCCTAACCACTTTATTGACTATTCCATTAGGTTACAACTACCATTTAGTACTGATTTGGGCAGCATAACCCCTAAGGAAACCCATTTCCAAAATTTAAAACAAACGGCAATCCGGTAAAATTTCATCGATTAAATTGCCCACAGCAGCTAGAATAGTTAATATACGAAGGTTTGGAAGTTACCTCAAGCTCCCTCTGGCTTTTCCTCTTCTTGGCTGAAACCCTAACCTTCTTAACCATGAAAACTGAGCTTCCAAACCTTAAAGAACATAAAGGAGTAATTTAGGATCGGAGTTATATGTGTTAGGAGCTAAATCATCGGAGGAATCGGTTTACCTTGTGAGATTTCTTCCTCTTTCTCACTCTAGACATCTCAAACATTCTCTCTCTAATTCAGCTGAATATGGCGTCATTTTTTGCTGTCAAGGGAGGAAGGAGATTATTTAAATGCTACATCTTATAATATTATAATAATTTATGAAATTTCCAAATTCCAAAAATTACACTTTTTGTACATAAACTCCTATGTACATGAAATTGAGTCATGAAGCCCAACCAATATTTCCTTCCTTTTACAACATGTAGGAGACTCCTAGGGGTCCCTCCCTATGGTCTCAATTAGCTTAACAACTTGTTCCGGTTACGTATACATGTAAAGTTTCAATTTTTGTCAAAATCGCACTTTTTGCTCAAATTTTTTCATAAATTCAAATATTCTAAATATTTTTTTCACCTTTATTATCCTTAATTAATTGAAATTAACTTCAATTAATGGGAAAATAATTAATTTAGCACTTGTTTGGTAAAATTACAAATTTGCCATTACATTTTTCTCTATTTTCGGATTTTCTGGCAGTTTTTCTACCCAAACTTTGAAAAATCTTAAATAATTCTAGAAAAATTGAAATGAAGTGATTCCAAAGCCTATAGAACCCTTATTGAGTCTAGTTTCAAGGAAAAATATAGAATTTTGCTATCTGAAATAACAAAATTCCCAGAATTTTAATCTTTGCCTGCTATTCCAGAAACTTCACAGTTTTTATGGGCTGAATTCAAAAATTTATATCTTTTTTATACAGCTCTAATTGAGTCATATTGTCACGCCCTTATCTCAATTTCAACATTTTTCAGAGTATTTGCGGAAAACGATATGCGGTTCGGTAGACAACATAGGAATAGCATAACTATACTGATAATATGTGCATGATTACATAAATTCCCCATAGGGGTTTGTACATGATACTTACGATTAAGGTAGTTGCACAAGGCTACTAGGGTGTCTAAACTCATCCCAGTGAAACGGAAACTTCTTCCCGTCTTCGTTATACTACTGTAATCCCCTCGTACGATACTCTACATTGTTGTTTGCATAACTTCTGTCGTCTCCTGTCTAAATTGTTGGTAGGGGAGGGTGAGATTCAAGAAAATCTCAGTAGGAAACATGTACCATAATGCATGCATGATTGATGCTATGTGTATGACATGTTAGCTTTATCTAGATGTATGCCTCATAATGACATTTCTGCATGCTCAATGTTTCATACAACAAGACTATGGCCACAGCGAAAACAGAAACAGAGCTTCATTTATTCAAATATGCCCTACACAATCAAGTAAATCAATCACATACATCATTACACAAGCAAAGATATCAAATACATGCAAGTAAGGTAAGTCCCCTACCTTCACCCTTTTCCGCCTCGAAACGCGTGCCTCGATCTACGTGCAAACAGCTCGCGGCTCCATATTCGATCCTACAATGTCAAATGTACTATTTAGACACTTCCATAGTATTTTTGGGGGTTATATGAGTCTATCTTGAAAAATTACTAGAATACCCCCAGGGACCCGGCCCCATCATACCCGGTCCGGCTATACTTTTCTTGAAATTCTAACTTGGGCTATCCTGACATATTTTCGCCCAAGGAATCCATTTCCGAACTTGGAATTATCAAATTCAATGTAAAATTATGAAATTGCCCTTGGCAGCCCTACTTTTAGGGTTTTAGGGGCGTTTCCGTAATTATGTTTTCTCGGCCTTTTCCGAAAAAGTGCCCAATTGTAACCCCACCTAATTTTCCCTCCTGAATCCAATGGAACCATAAAATCATTGAAAATCCAACTCTAAGGCCCATTTCTAGAGATGGCTGAAACTTATAGGAATTTAGGAAAAATTGGGGTTTTTTGGTTTTGGTTGCGTAAACGCGTTCCTTTCTACTCCTAACCATTTTATTGACTATTCCATTAGGTTACAACTACTATTAAGACCCAATTTTGGCAGCATAACCCCTATATCATCACATTTCCAAACTTTAAAACCAATCACAATCCGGCGAAATTTCACCGATTAAATTGCCTACAGCAGCTAGAATAGTCAATATACGAAGGTTTGGAAGTTACCTCAAGCTCCTTCTGGCTTTTCTTGACTTGGCTGAAACCCTAGCTACTCCAACAAGATATTTTGAGCTTCCAACCCTTGAATCACATAGAAGAATAGCTTAGGAGCGGAGTTATACGCATTATGAACCGATTTACCGAAGAAATCACTTACCTTTGTAAGCTTTTTCCTCCCCTTTTCTCTCTCTAAAATTTCACACTTCCTCTCTCTTGTTGCAGCAAAACTGACGAAAATGGGAGGAGGAAGATGATAAAATATGATTTTATAAGATATTATAATTATCCAATAATTATTTTTCCATTTCGGATTTCTACAAAATTCTGGCAGATTCCTGCCTAAACTTTGAAAAACCATAAATAATTCTAGAAAAATCGAATTAGAGTGATTCCAAAGCCTATAGAACCCTTATTGAGTCTAGTTTCAAGGACAAATATATACTTTTGTTGAATAGAATCACAAAATTCTCAGAATTTCAATCTTTGCATACTGTTCCAGAAATTTCACAGTTTTTCTGTGCTGATTTCAAAAATTCATATACTTTTATGTATAGCTCTAATTGATTCATATGACCTATCAAATTAAAGCTTAGGATGTCTAATTTCATCTTGTAAAATCTCATAATTTTTGTTCATCATTTGATCATTCAAATGAACATGATAAGCTTACTACCTCATAGGCGATTTCACCAAAAACATAATTACTTTCTCCAAAATTCATCATTTTACTTTCTTAATACTCCAAAGATATTAGAATCATTAGGGGATAAATTTGGGCTCTTAGTAAATTGGGGCTTAGTAGTCCACTTAATTTAAGCTTATTCTCAAGCCTCCAATCTCAAAATTCGGGGTATTACACATATGACCTATCAAATTAAAGCTTAGTATGTCTAATTTTATCCTATAAAATTTCATAATTTTTTCTCATCATTTGATCATACAAAATCGCATGACAAGCTCACTGCCTCATAGACAATTTCACTGAAAACATAATTATATTCTTCAAAATTCACCATTTTACTTTCTTAATATTCCAAAGATATAAGAATCATTAGAGGATAAATTTGAGCTTCTAAATTGGGCTTAGTAGTCCACTTAATTTAAGCTTATCCTCAAGCCTCAAATCCCAAATTTCGGGATATTACACAATAAATATGTAAAAAATATAATTTACTTTCTTAAAAAGTCTCTATTTTATGAGAGAGTGAGTGGAAGAGAGAATGGGTAGAAATAGATATGAGAGAGAAGGAGTGAAAAAAATAAATGAAAGAGAGAGACATATAATTAATTAAAGATAAAATTAAAAAAATAATTAAATGTTGAGACAAAAATAAAATAACTTTTATATAAAAAACCACACATTCTCACAAATTGAGCTCTTATATTTTAAACTAATAGTAAAAAGACAGAGGAAACACACAGATAGGGTCAATGTCAGATACTTCATGGATTCATTCATTGAATAATGTCGCAGATTTGGACCACAAAACCCATGTTCTGAATAGATGCCGAAGCCAGTACTTGGCATGGTTTTTTGCGAAGTATTAAAATTCGGATCGAGTATTAAACCGGTTGGGATATTGGGTTAAGGGTCAGTGGGTCAAACCGGTGAGAAATTGAAAATTTTAGACTTATAGTATGAAATTCTAAAGGAAAAATTAAATTTTTTATTTTTTTTATAAAAGTGAACCCGGACCGGACCGGTTTCCCGGCCGGTTTCCCGGTTCCCGGGCCGGACTGGTCGGTCCAGTCCTGGTTTCATTACTCTGGTTTTTTGTGTGTGGTCGAACAAAAATTGAATCATTATGGATTGTCCCAGACTCATCCTCTCCCCGCATCGGCTTACCCTGTTCAAGAGTAGGACATCTTCGAAAAGACATGTCATTTAGAATGACGGGACACGAATTTTCCAATACCCTCGTGATAATAATCCATCCGAATTTGAGTTAATTAGATACTTTATAGTATAATTTATGAATGCATCTAATGGGTGATAAAGGGAATAAAGAGTATTCTAGTAAAGTTCTCTTTATTCATTGAAAAAACAAGACAAAACGTAAACTATTCCATTCTTATCTTTCCATTATAATCTTTTGTATATATATAAAAAAAACTAGGACTCGGTAATAAAACTTTTGTAGCCATATTTTTAGCATACAATTCAAATTCAGTCATGGCTATAATCTTTTTTGGAAAAAAGATAAATAAATACCACTTGAATTTCAAAATTCTAAATAAGTGATTTTCTAAAATCCTGAGTTGTCAATTGCTATACTCATTTTGTCAATCTCATTACTCTTATTATCTATAAAACCAATTTAGGATTTCAAACTTCAAATAGTATTTAAGTTTCTTTTTCCCATCGTTTTTTCATCATCGTCAACTTCTTCTTCCATTTCTGATATCACTCATAAAATATATGCACCATCTTCCATTTTGAATTAATGATCGCTTTGAATTTTTTCATACAAGTTAAGTAAGTTAATAAATAATGGTAAAAGTGATCATTTGATCCCATAATGTTACAGTGTTTCGGTTTGCTCTCTTAAATTTATAAAATATCTTTTTAGTCATCTAATTCCAACATCGTAAATTTTATTAACAACAAGAACACTGCAATTTTATATGCTAATAAAGAATTCTCAAATGATGGTATTTCAATCCATTCATTTTTATTTTTAAAAATTATACTGAATTTGTTAGCATTTCAAATTGCAATGTCTACATTTTTTATTAATGAGATTAATAGTATTAGAGTTAGAAGACTGAAAAAACAATTTAAAAATTAAGGGATCAAATTAAAAGAAATGGAGGAGCGGTGTTATGAAATTTTAATGAAGAGGATATGTAAGATTAAATAGTAAAAAAAATTAATTAAAAGCTTTTATCTTACTTTTCCAATTTTTTTTTTAAAATCAAACTCATAAAAATTTTTTCTCCCTATCTCTCGTGCCAAACAGATACCAAACAGATCCTTGTAAGAGATTCAGCCATTTGATGGATAAAGGGCCAAGGCTATTTAATATTTATTGTAAAATCAAGAACATGAGAAGTTGAACCACTTGCGTACCAAAGAATAGAATAGGAAAACATAAAATAAAAACAAAAATTGAGTCAAACCCATCAGTCAACCTAACTAAAATTCATGTCTCGGCATGAAACGATAAGAGAACTGGTAGTTGCGGATGCCTCGCTGAAACTATGGGGGACAGTAATATACTAATATTAATGTTTCTTTAATACTTTTTGACTTTGCCTTCTAAAAATATCACTCTATCCGTCCTTAGCGCAAAATATACTCCAGTAAAAAATATTGAATTACCTCCTTTGTGTAAGATAAGCTCCACTAAAAATATTGAATTACATCCTGATCTTATACTACATCGAGTTCGTAATATAAAATCTCATCTGCGGCTTACACTACATGTGAGTTTTTATATTAAGGATCAGAGATTATACTACTAAGTATCAAAGTGATTATTAGTCAATTATGAATGCTCCAAAAAGTACTGTTCCTAAAAAACTTTGCAAACAAAAATTATTGGATGAAACAATTGTGAGAATCTGATTCTCTACTTATAAGATTTGAAATATTGTTAGAGAAGTCAGTATATATATTAGGGATTCTTTATTATTTATTTAATTCTTTCTACTTCAAGTCATTAGCCCCAAAAGAGAAAATCATTTCAATCATATACACGCACTCTACAAATTTGAAATTGGAGGTGTTTAGGATTTTCTGGGATTTGGGGGGGGGGGGGGGGAAGCAAGTTCAAATATTTGGGTGATCAAGGAGAAAAAATAAGAGGAAAAAAGAGTTGAGAAAAATGAAAGGAAGATGAGTTTTTTCTGATTTTGTTTGATAAAACGCCATTATATATTCATAAACAAAAATTATAGGTTACAAGCGTTTGTAGCATGTGGCTTCTGATTTTGTTTGAATGAATAGAAGAAAAAGCTGGGAAAAAATTGATTAATTTCACAGTGATAATAATATTTATATGAACAATATGTTGACCCCATAATTCTTCCTCTCCTTTGGAGTTATTTTAGAAATCACATTTTCTCTTTTTTTAACCTTACTCTGAGAAATGCTTGTATGTTTTCTCTTATAAAACTATCTTTATTTTATACACAAAACTCTCTATCTCTGAAATGAAAATATATAGGGCCCATTTCCTTTATACCTTCATCTCATTATCGTTATTATTATTATCTATCTTTATTTCATCTGTAGTTTTTCTATATATATACAACCTACTTTCAAATAGAAAAATCTTTTTTTTTCTTTTCTTTTTCATTATTTGTTATTTAAGTAGGTAAAACTAGAGCATTATCATGTCCAACTCAGAGCAGCTCTCTCATACATGTTTTTAATATTCATTCTGATTCAAACTCAAGACTTCGTAATTAAGTGGCTAAAGTCATTTTCACTAAGATTAATGCCTAATATTGGTCTGTTTTTAATCTTCTAATTGCTCCGCTGGCCCTTGATCAAAATCATTATAATGGGCAAGAAGGCTTCAAATAATTCCGTACGAATGTGTGTATATATATATATATTGCCTGGACTAAGGCTCAATCATATCCGTACGGTACTTTTGATTGTAAATCATAATATAAATAAATATCAGCCTGGCCTACAAGTGGGATTGAAGATGAGGATGGGTTTCGAGATTGCCAGTGGAGAATTCTTATCTGCGACCAATTGCAATATTTTCTTTTTTGTTTTTTTATTTGATCACGGGAGATCTTTAATTCCTTTTAAGACTTAAAGCATAAAAGGTTTTCGTTTCTCCTAACAAGTCCACGTTTTGAGATTTTGAATTTGTATTATCCTCTTTTCATAGGTAAGGCTGTTTACTACCTCAACTAATAGTTTGTTGGTAATTTCTTTATTTTGTTTAATAGCTATTTCTTTTTAATTATCTTCCCTGTTCTCATATTTATTTTAATTTATATCAATTTAGGTTAACATAAATCATTGATTGGATATTCAATTTTTAGCCTTTATGTATGCATAGCTGGGAGGGCCTAGCTATGTGCCCTTGTACATAGAGAAAGATTAGTTTTTCCTGCCAATGAGGTTTGAGCTGGTGGTAGGTATCTTAGCCATTTAATCAGTTGGTATGGAATTTGATCGTTGAATATAGAGAAAATTCTCACCGGGACATCACAACCCAATTAATTAGGTGGACCTATATTATTGGTGGGTTTGAATTAGTCGGTTGCAATGATTTTTAAAAAACAAGCCTCATAGGTTCAAGAAGAATTAAAAAAAAACAGCATTATATAATTTGCACAAAAAACATATGAGTGAGCATGAGAGAGAATGGAGTAGAGAACGTGCGTCGCCGGCACCGACGACGAAGGAACGTGATGCTTTGGATCATAGCAGAAAGAAGATTCGCCCAGGGGTCAACGCTTTTACTAGAGAGCATCAACCAGTACCCAGGGATGAGGAGTGGATGCATGACACAGAGCAGGACACTGAGTTTAGTGAGGAAGTCGCAGATAGGAGTGCAGTTGGGTTTGGGGCTAAGGCAGAACCCAAATGGAGGTCTTTCAAGGAAGCTGTGTTACAGGAGAGGAGTGAGCTAGAAGAGGAGGTCGACTGGTGGAGAGGGGATAGGTGGAAGGACCGGATCAAAGTAGAGATGACAGCGATGGGTCCGAACGTCATCTTTTCATTCGAGGAGCGAGATCGGCTAGCGAAGCAACGGGAGAATGCATTGATTGTCAAGCTTTTGGGGCACATGGTGGACCCAATTTATATGGCCTCGAAAGTGCAATAGTTATAGGCGAAGAATGGAGAGGTGGATGCAATTGATGTAGGTGCAGGTTTCTTTGTGGTGCAATTCAAGGATCGAAGAGACTATGACCTTGCTCTCCCAGGTGGTCCATGGCTGTTGTTTGATCACTATATATCGGTGCAACCATGGAAAAAGGACTTTGATCCCGATGAGGACGTGGTGCCGAAGATTGCAGCGTGGATTTGGTTTGCCAAGCTTCCACTTGATTGTTATGATAAGGGTGCTTTGTTCGTGTTGGGCTCGCAGATAGGGAAGGTGCTGAAGGTTGACATGACGACGTTGAAGAGGAAGAAGGGTAGCTTTGCCTGGCTCTGTGTTGAACTCAACTTCACTGCACCTCTACGGCCTTATATCTTGATAAACGGAAAAATTACTAGGGTTCAGTATGAAGGTATACATCTCATATGCTTCAAATGTGGGCGTTATGGCCACGACGCGGATCATTGCCCTCATAAGGATGCTGGGTCACGGTCTGGGGGAACGGAAACTGGAGGAAGTGTGGATGTGAACACCAGAACACACACAGGTAGCAAGCCAGGTGATCATGGTACTGGAGGTAACTGTGAGGTCGGAGATGAAGCATGCAATAGGAAGAAAAGCATGGGTGGCGTCGGTTTTGATAGCTGGACGTTAGTTCAATGACCGCGAAGGCAACGTCGCCTAGATGGGCCTGTTAACTTTTTCGGCACTGGGAGGTGCGAAGGTCACCAACTCCTTTCTATGGAAGGTCAAAGATCACCGTTTGAGGCATTAAAAATGGCAGATGCGGTGGGTGATTCTCGGGTGTCACAGATCACGCGGGATAGAGAGCCGTTACAAGAGATCTCAAATCATGTTGATTCCGGTGCGGATACATCGGTGCAGAAGGAGGAGGATCAGTTGAAGCTGTCGGTTACTAAAGAAGCATCGCAGAGCCTGTAAAGTAGTGGGCCCAAGTAGGTGGAGTCAAGCCCAAAAAATGTTAATGCTAGGAAAAAACCCGCCAAGCAAGACATGACGTTGGATATAGGCTCACTTATGGACA
Organism: Inga leiocalycina; assembly: GCA_963242795.1. NCBI lineage: Eukaryota > Viridiplantae > Streptophyta > Magnoliopsida > Fabales > Fabaceae > Inga > Inga leiocalycina. The sequence continues at coordinate 24,904,804 of OY725326.1, read as the reverse complement.
CCAAAGCAAGACTGGGCCTAGGAAATCAGAGTAGCAAGGAATTAAGTTTGGTTGAGGCTAAGATCCCAGCCTCCGTAAAGGTTGGGTCCATGACTATGAAAGCCGTAGCAAGCCATAAAGGGTCAACGAGCATAGTAGCAAACGTAATGCGTACACGGATGAAGGAGCACATCATTGCAAATAGAAAGAAAGGGAAGAATGATGAGTCTATGGAGGCTACTAACCCGTGTGACCTAGGCGAGGGTGGCGAGCTGCAGTTTAGTGGGCATATTGTGTTTCTGGAGTGATAATGTTGATTTTAAAGTTATGCATAAAGCTTCACAGGTTTTGCATGAGGTCTTTAATCATGGTAAGGACTCTAGCTGGGAATTGTCAGTGGTGTATAGATATCTGAATTACATAAAACGTCGAGATTTGTGGCAGAAACTCAATCTAATATGAGATAGTGGTGTGACAAAATAGTACGTGGGCGGCGATTTTAATGTGTCACGCCCTTATCTCAATTTCAACATTTTTCAAAGTATTTGCGGAAAACGATATATGACTCAGTAGGCAACACAGGAATAGCATAACTATACTGATAATATGTGCATGATTACATAAATTCCCCATAGGGGTTTGTACATGATACTTACGATTAAGGTAGCCGCACAAGGCTACTAGGGTGTTTAAACTCATCCCAGTGAAATGGAGACTTCTTCCCGTCTTTGTTCCACTACTGTAATCCCCTCGTACGGTACTCTGTATTATTGTTTGCATATCTTCTGTCGTCTCCTATCTAAATTTTTGGTAGGGGAGGGTGAGATTCGAGAGAATCTCAGTAGGAAATAGAAATCATAATGCATGCATAATTGATGCTATGTGTATGACATGTTAGCTTTATCTAGATGTATGCCCCATAATGACATTTTTGCATGCTTAATGTTTCATACAACAAGACTATGGACACAAGGAAAACAGAAACATAGCTTCCTTTATTCAAATATGCTCTACACAATCAAGTAAAGTAATCACATATATCACTACACAAGCAAATATATCAAATACATGCAAGTAAGGTAAGTCCCCTACCTTCACCCTTTTCCGTCTCGAAACGCGTGCCTCGATCTACATGTAAATAGCTTGGGGCTCTATATTCGATCCTACAATGTCAAATGTACTATTTAGACACTTCTATAGTGTTTCTGGAGGTTATATGAGTCTATCTTGAAAAATTACTAAAACCCCCAAGGACCCGGACCCAATGTACCTGATACGGCTGTACTTTTCTGGAAATTCTAACCTGGGCTATCCTAACATATTTTCACCCAAGGAATCCATTTCTGGACTCGGAATTACCAAATTCAATGTCAAATTACGAAATTGCCCTTGATAGCCCTACTTTTAGGGTTTTAGGGGCGTTTCCGTAATTATGCTTTCTCGACCTTTTTCGAAAAAGTGCCCAACTGTAACCCCACCTAATTTTTCCTCCTGAACTCAATGGAACCATCAAATCATTGAAAATCCAACTCTAAGGCCCATGTACATCCCTAACCGAAATATATGGGTTTTCTGGGAAAAATTGGGGTTTTGCGATTTCGGCTCCGTAAACGCGTTCCTTTCTACTCCTAACCAATTTATTGACTATTCCATTAGGTTACAAATATCATTTAGTACCAATTGGGCAGCATAACAGCCCCACATACCCATTTTCCAATTTTGAAACCAATGACAATCTGGCAAAATTTCACCGATTAAATTGTCCACAGCAACCAGAATAGTCAATATACGAAGGTTTAGAAGTTACCTCAAGCTCCCACTATCTTTTCCTCTTCTTGGCTAAAAACCCTAAGCTTTCAAGAGTGAAGTTTGAGCTTCAAAACCTTAATCCACATAGAAGAATAGCTTAGGAACAGAGTTATACTTATTAGGAATCGATTTACCGAAGAAATCACTTACCTTTGTAAGCTTTTTCCTCCCATTTTCTCTCTCTAAAATTTCACACTTCCTCTCTCTATGTTCAGCTGGTTCACGTCAGAAATGGGGCTGAAGAAGGAGGAGCTGATTTATAATATATATCAATTTAATTAATTCATTTTCCCAATTTTGGATTTTTACAAAATTCTGGCAGATTTCTACCCAAACTTTGAAAAATCATAACTAATTCTAGGAAAATCGAAATGAGGTGATTCCAAAGGCCATGGAACCCTTATTGAGTCTAGTTTCAAGAAAAAATATAGCCTTTTGCTTTCTGGAATCACAAAATTCCCAGAATTTCAATCTTTGCATATTGTTCCAGAAAATTTCCAGTTTTTCTGGGCTAACTTCAAAAATTCATATCTTTTTGTTTATAGCTCTAATTGATTCATATGACCTATCAAATTAAAGCTTAGGATGTTTAATTTCATCCTGTAAAATTTCATAATTTTTGCTTATCATTTGATCATTCAAAATCACATGACAAACTCACTGCCTCATAGGCAATTTCAACATAAGCATAATCACTTTCTCCAAAATTCACCATTTTACTTTCTTAATACCCCAAAGATATAAGAAAAATTAGAGAATATATTTGAGACACCTGCTAAACCGGGGCTTAGCAGTCCTCTTAATTTAGGCTTATTCTCAAGCCTCAAATCCCAAATTTCGGGGTATTACATAATGCAACTATACGGGATACCGAACAACGTTCAGCAGCCAGGGTACCAAATAGGCATGATAAGTGGTTTGCAGAATGGTTGAGGGGGAGTGGGATGGAAGAAATGGGTTTTCAAGGTCTATAATTCACTTAAAGGAGAAATGGGTTTGCAAGTCAAATTGATAGGGTGGTGGCAATAGAGGAGTGGTTTGGTATGTTTCATAAGGTTTCACTATTGTATCTTCCATAGTATAAATCTGATCACAGCCCGCTCCTTCTACGATGGGTACATGGACCTCGGCGTGGGCAAATGAAGCCTTTTCAGTTCTTTGCTCCATGGGTTACGGATGAAACATTCTCGGCTGTGGTGGAGAACATGTGGAGAGCATCTAGATCCTGGGAAGAGAGTGTTGCAGATTTCCAGGGGGTGGTCAAGGAGTGGAATGTATAGAGTTTTGGTAATATTAATCACAGGAAAGCCCGTTTACTTCATAAACTAGAGCAGTTAAATGCAGAGAGATTCAAATGGCGAGATGGGGAAGTTTAAAGGAAGCTAGTTTGGAAAGAGCTTGAGAAATGTCTGGTTCAAGAGAAGTTAATGTGATTGTAGCGGTCTCAATGTAACTGGTATACGCATGGGGATAAAAATACAAAGTACTTTCATATAGTCATGAGCAGTAGAAGGAGGAGGAAGCAAGTGGAAGCATTAAGAAGGGATGATGGGGAATGGATATATAGTGAGGAAGATCTAAAAAAGGAGGGTACCATCTTTTTTCAAAGTTTCTACACCGCGGAGTACAGTCTGAGTGGAGGAGTTAATTTTGGAGGTACATATCCTGTGATTCCGAAGTACTTATTGAATATGTTGGGGGCAATGGTAACTGAACAAGAGGTGAAACAAGTAGTCTTTAGTATGGGTTCCCTTAAGGCCCCTAGCCCAGACGGCTTGAACCCTTTATTTTACCAGAATCAATGGAATACAGCACGGGAGATGCTGGTGAAGCTGGTTCAAGATATCTACAGGCAGCCTAATGAAGTCAGGAGGGTCAACAATACACATATTGTATTGATCCCGAAGATAGAGATCCCACAGTGCATTCGTGATTTCCGACCCATTAGTCTGTGCAATGTCATTTATAAGATTGTTACCAAAGTCTTTGCTACTAGAATGAAGCGAGTTATGCCATTGATTATTGCACCTAACCAGTGTAGCTTTGTGCCGAGTCGACAGAGCTCTGACAACATTATCCTTGCCCATGAAATTGTGCACTCCATGAAATCTATAAAGAAGAAGAAGGGTTTTATGGCTTTGAAAATTGATCTTGAAAAAGCATATGATCGGGTATGGTGGAATTTCGTGGTGGAGCGTTTATACGAATTGCAGTTCCCACCCCAATTTATGGACTTAATCCATGCTTGCTTAACTACTCCAGAGATGCAGGTTATGTGGAATGGTAACCTGGGACCAATTTTCTCACCATCTTGTGGTGTACAGCAAGATGACCCTATATCTCCATACTTGTTTGTGTTAGTAATGGAGAAGCTGGGCCATCTAATTCAAGCGGAGGTGAACTCAGAAAATTGGATTCCGTTTAGGCTAAAAAAGCATGGTGTTGCAATTTCCCATTTATTTTTTGCAGATGATTTTCTATTTTTTGCGGAAGCTTCACTTAACCAAGCAACAATTATCAAAGCATACTTGGATGATTTTTGTGTTGTCTTAGAAGAAAAGGTTAATAGAGCTAAGTCCAGAATCTTCTTCTCAGGAAATGTTTGCCATACCAGGAGGATGGAGATAAGCTCTTTCCTAGAGTTTACCTCGACTGCAGATCTTGGCAAGTATTTAGGCATCCCTGTACATCATGGAAGGGTGTCAAAGCACACGTACCAATATGTCTTGTCTAAAATGGAGGACCGGTTAAAGGGGTAGAAAGCGAACACCTTATCAATGGCAGCTCAACATACATTAGTATCTTCGGTAGTTTCAACAATTCCCTACTATGCCATGCAATCAGCATGGTTACCAACAACCACGTGTGATGAAATTGATAAGAAGTGTAGGGGCTTTCTATGGGGAAGTTCAGGAACAGGTAGGAAGCCATCAATGGTTACCTAGGATGATGTATGTAAGCCGAAGGATGCAGGAACGCTGGGTTTACGACATGCTCAGAAACAGAAGGAGGCCTTTATGATGAAGTTAGGGGTGGGGTCTTGTGAAGCGTAGGGATACCTTATGGGTGAAGTTCATGCGGGAAAAATACAAATGTGGGGAGGATCTGCTGCCTATCATTAGAAATGTACGAGGTAGATCTCAAGCGTGGAAAGGGATCAGAAATGTTTGGGAGCGTGTGCAGGATGGTATGGGATGGAGAATTGGGAAGGGGGACCGGGTGCATTTCTGGACAGACCAATGGCTTCCACATCATGATAGCCTTGTGAAGTACTGTGTTAGAGATGTCCCAGAGAGTATGTTGGAAGACCATGTGAGTAAATATGTAACACCGTCAGGGGGTGGGACTAGGCGAAGTTTGATTCATTTTTGCTATATCCAGTGCTTGATACTATGCGAAGGGTTATGCCTAATACTAGAAGGCATGAGGATGATAAACCCATATGGAGGGCCTCGCATAGTAGAGAGTTCACACTTAAGTCGGCATATAGGTTGGTGGCGGATGTGCGGCCCTTTTCTCATTATGGACTATGGGGGAATTTATGGAAGCTTCGCATCCTGCAAAGGTGTAAACCTTTCTATGGACGGCCGCACGTAGGAGGTTGAAAACGAATTCCTGGCGAGCAGCGTGTGGAATGCAAGGGCAGCAGGATTGTTTTGTGTGCATCAGGGCGCAGGAGAGTGTGTTGCACGTTCTCTGAGATTGCCCAATAGCAAGAGGATGTTGGGCAAAGCTCTCAGCTTCTCCTACCCAGAGCAACTGGTTTTATGCTATTGCGAACTCATTCTCTTGGATATGTTGGAACATAGCGCAGGGGCAACAGCATGAAGGGGTGAGTTGGCCAGTGTGGTTTGCAATACTTTGTAGGCAACTCTGGCTGAACATGAATTCAGGAGTGTTTCATGGTAAGAGATTGGGAATCAACCAGGTTCTAGCCTAGGTCTGAGCTCAGACGAGATGGGTTGATGTGAAGCCATGTAAATCGCTTTATGAGAAGGAAGACTCTAGTGTGTGGAAGCCGCCACATATTGGCTGGTTCAAAGTTAATGTAGATGGTGCATATAGCTTGGAGGGGGAGATTGCAGGGTGTGGTGGGATTGCGAGGGATTATGAAGGCGAACCATTGCTGAGGTTTATGTGTGGTTTGGGTTGAGGTACTAGTTTGCATGCAGAGGCATGGGCAATGATGATGGGGCTTAAGGTGGCATAAGATTCGAGGTGGAGGCGAGTTGTAGTAGAATCATATTGCTCAAAGGTGCTGGAGTTGGTAGCAGGTGGCTGGATGAGGATCATATGGAAGCTCAATTGTTGGGGCAAATTCAACAGATGTTGGATAGAGATTGGGAGATTTCTATGGAATGGTGTGGCCGTCGGTCGAATGGTGTGGTCGTCGGTCGAATAGTGTGGCTGACGTTTGAGCTAAAGAATCGATGAGAGTATCTGCAAGCCTAATACATTTTCGTGATCCGCCGGATTGCATTTGTTCTATGTTGCGTCAAGATTTGAGTGTACTGTAGGGATCTGTCTGGTTTCTTATCTATAAAAAAAAATTAAAAAAAGAGAGAGTTAAATGTCTTTAATAAAAAGGGATCAAGTGTCATTCTTTTTCTTTAAAACTAGAGTTAAAGGGTTTAAATGCCCTGAAAGTTTTCACAAATGGGTATTGGGCATCAAGAAGTTTTCAAGGGAAGATGATACTCTTATAATCTTTTTTCTCCTTTTCTTTTCAGAATTTCATCTTCACTTTCAGATCAAAAAATGAATAGTTCATATTTAATATATTCTAAACCTATTATTATAGTATCTTATAATTTAATTTTTTAAAATTTTATCTGTGTTTGAACATGTTAAATTTATTTATTTATATTTAAAATAATAGTTTTATAAAATATGAAATATGAATAATCTATTTCTTTAATTTGAGGATGAAGATGAGATTCTGAAAAGAAAATTAAAAAAAAAAAGATTTTAAGAGAACTCAAGCCCATTTTCGTGGGGGGCGATTTTACTTTGAAAATTTAAAGGATGGGATAATTTTCCCCTTTCGTTAAAGACACAAACGGCTAACAGTTTGTTGACTCATTATACATAGGTGGCATGTATATGTGGCATCCACCTCATCTTGTAGTTTTTTTCCAAATCAGAATTTGTTTTTTATAAACAAAATAACCTCTTTCCCTGCAAACGATCGAATCAAGCTCTGGGGCGCATTCATGAGCCCGTGAAACAGAGGAATGTCCAAAAGATCCGCAGCCATATCAACCTATGGTTTACCGTCATAGACCAATCTCTACTGAGAATTCAAGACTCTTGGCCTCCTTAATAATCTGATATAATCAGCATGAAATTCATTACTTTTTTCTGCTAAGAGAACAAACCTCCGATGAATATTTGAGGAGGATTAAAAATAAAACTCTTCTTGTATATGTATTTCTTATAATACAAAGTCCCTTAAAATAAGTAATACTCCCTCTGGTCCTAATTATAGGACAACATTTGGGAGTTGATTTTGGTCCTAATTATAGGACAAAGTTTTAATTTTTATCAATTTTTTCCCAAAATACCCCCACTGATACTTTCTCAATAATAATGAAACACAATAATAATTTTATAATAGACCTATATATTTTATAAAGTAAGTAATATTTGCAATTCATTAATGTCACATACACCTCAATTCTACTGTTTCTTTTATTTTATAAGAATAAAGGGTAAGAAAATCAATCTAACATTATCAACGTCATCATCTCTATTTTTAAAAATTGTAACTTTCCTTTTCTTTAATTCCACTTGAACCAAACCGGCATAACTTCATTTTAATGACAAGCAAGATCACTTGCTTTACATTAAGGCAAGTGATCAACATGAACAGAACATAATTTCTTGTATGTATTAAATAAGGATATTTTAGGAAAATAAATAAGATTAACTAATTTAATTACTATTCTTAATTTCTCCAAAATTAAGTAAATATGTCTTATAATTAGGATCGAAGGGAGTATTAACTTTTTTCAAATAATGCAATGCAACGCTTAAATTTGTTAAAACGTTGCAAAGTCATCTTTTTTTTTTGTTCGAAAGCGATGTCACCGTTGACATATGGAAAGCATCTGTGCCTTAAATACAAGGAGTGGGATTGGGACCCACAATCGTCTTAATTGATGTGCTTTTCTAAAAAAATTAATTTTTTTATTCTTATAATCTTGACTAGGTTAACTTAAGGGAAAATCCCTAAAAAATACGTTGGAAATAGCTAAATCCCGTTTCAGTACAGCGAATTCCAAAATCTCGAATCAGTCGTGTGTCAGTACGGAATGAACAGTGCACGGGTGCTAAAAGACGATTTTGCCCTTCAGCCCTCATTCTCATCACTTTCAGAATAACAACACGAGCCTCTTAATTAACAACTTTGTCTTCTTGATTAACAACTCCAATTTCATCTTTTTACTTTCACAATAACAATACCGGTCTTGTTATTAACAACACCATATTCTACATTAACAACTCTCATTTCTTATTTCACAACTTCGTAATTTAAGTTTCAGGGTCAATAACAACACCTCTTTCTTTCTTAAGAAGATGAAATTGGAGTTGTTAATCAAGAAGACAAAGTTGTTAATTAAGAGGCTCGTGTTGTTATTCTGAAAGTGATGAGAATGAGGGCTGAAGGGCAAAATCGTCTTCTAGCACCCGTGCACTGTTCATTCCGTACTGACACACGACTGATTTGGGATTTTGGAATTCGTTGCACTGAAATGGGATTTAGCTATTTCCAACGCATTTTTTAGGGATTTTCCCTTAACTTAATCCCTAAATTTTAATTCAATTCAATTCAGTTCTTATATAACCTATTTGTAACATAGTTCCTAAACTTTATATCAATGCAATTTAATTCTTATAGTTTTATTATTTAAAATATTAATCCCTATAATTTAAAAAATAAAAAAATTGTATATAAATGAAATTTAAGGATTAAAGTTTTAAATGACTAAAGCTATAAAGGATAAATTGTAGTCGGTTAAAATTCGGAGAATGAGTTACAATTGTTAAGATATTAATATTTGGGATATTATATATCGTAATGTTAATATTTGATATATTAATTCCAATATATTATTAAGCTATATTATTAAATTTAATGTTTGTTTAGATTTATTTAGATTAGATTCTATAAGATAAATTTAAGTTATGCTTTTCCAATATGAAACAAATTCCCTCTCCATTTCAATCCTTCAAATTCTAACTACAACTTAGTGAAAACTACACAGACTAAATTATACTGAGTTAAAATTTAAGAACTGATTTACAATTAAATCAAAACATTTAAAATGACAGGAATAAAAAGAATAATTTTTAAAACTAAAATACCCTTTAATTTTCTTCAAATTTAATGAGTCCAGGACGCAAGGGTTGTAGAGGAGACATCCATCCATGTCGGAAAGAAGTACAGACAAAACGTGATCGATAGATGGAGGCATGGAGCTACTTGGGTTCTGCAAAATTTGAACAACTTAAACGATATTTCTGACATAATACACACACACACACACACACACATATTGAGGGATGTTTGGGTTAAAAAAAACGAAAAATTAATCTGTTGCGTTTTGACTTGCTTCTAACTTAATACTTAAATTATCAAATGATACAATTCAATCTCTATAATTCTAACGGAGTCAAAATTCAATTCCTGAATTTTAATAATTGCAACCCAATCTATACAATTTTTACCATTTACAATTTCAATCTCTAAATTTTATGAAATATATAATTTCATTTTAAAAATATATAGGGACTAATATTTTATATGATTAAATTGTAGTGACTAAACTATATCAAGGCAAAGTTCAATTCATGGACTAAATTACAATTGACTTAAAATTGTAGAGACCGAGTTGTACCGAGATGAAATTTAGGGATTGAATTATAATTAAGTCAAAACTATCAAAATAAAAATATTAATTTTTTAAGGATTAAGTTGCATTCAGCATCCTGAAATATTTTTCTAATAACACTCAATATCTTAAACTAATTTATTATTATTTAAAAACTCTAAAACATTTTTCAATTAGTACCCAGTATATTAAAATAATTTTTGTGCAATTTTATCATTCAATATTATTGTCAGTACTAACCAACACACTACACTTGTGAACGAAGCTTTACACTCCAGAGTCCAGATTATTCTTCATTCCCGCAGACAGAAAATAGTTTCAATGGAGGCCAAAGTTATAAATTTCAATAATTATGTAATACCATATGATAAATTAATATAATAGTGGAATTAAAAATAATTTAAAACTGAAAATATATAATAATAAAAACGAAGAGAAATATGTGTGTGTGTGATAGCTAAACAAATATTAATGTCTTGACAAAAAAATATATATTAGAGATGATAAGATATTATCAGGCATTAAAATTATTTTTACTGGTTTTCAATTGAATAAATTTGTATAATTTTCTCTATAATAAATTTTTTGCAATATTTCCTAAAACTATATTAAAATAAACCAAAGCTTATTTTTTATTCATTGACATATATTTCATAATAAGTAGAGACTAGAGAGTATGACTACAGAAAAAATAAAATTTTATTAAAGATTGAGAATGAGAGAGTGAAAAGTATACTAGCTGTTATTTTAAAACTAAAAAATTAAAATTAACTAATCTATATACGTTTTATTAGTTTAAAATATTGATATTGATAACATTGTTAATTAACTAACAACTAGTAATTGAACAAGATGTAAAAAATGAAATTTACTTCTCAACTCATGTTTAATTAAACATAAAGTTCCATCAACTTAGGTTGGTGCGTAATTAATTGGTGCCAAGTGGACCTATCTCTTAAATGTTTAGAACGGTATATATTGGACTATGTGGCTAAGATGAGGATCAATCATGAACCTTTGCTCAAATACTACTACTTATGAGATGATTCAAATTGTTTATACATTATGACATTAATTTTGATATTATGTCATATTTCAACTTTAAAACAAATAAAAAAAGTGGCTGTTAATTAAAGTTGTTCCCACAAGCTTATGCATGTTGCAGTTTTGAGAATAAACAAAATCCCTAGGGTTGAGTTTGAACTGGGTCTTAAGAGTAAGAAAAGTTTTTATACAAGTGTTTTTAGTATTATATTCCCTCTCATCCCATATATAGGACATCTCCTAAAAGATGCTTTTAGTCTTTTTGAATACTAAATATTTTTCTTTCATATATATCCATATTTGATAAGGGTAGTAAAAGAGAAAACAATAATATGATGTTAAAGTTTAGTACATTTAATTAGGGTAATATTAAAAATCACTTGAATTTGATGATACATTTAATGTGTTTAAATGTTTTTATTGATTCAGATGAATTAATTATAAATTAATTATATATGAAACATGGGGAGCATATGTTTATTTTATCAATAGATATGTAATATGTAACACCCCAAATTTTATATTTACCGAATATATTGTAATTATTCAAAAAATTCAATAAAATGGTGAATAGTCATGGAAAAATAAGCAAATTAATTCAAGAAAGGAATTAGATTTAAATAGTAATAGCAAAATCATAATTTTGCCAATTTAGCTCAAGATTAACTATTTTCCAATTAATTGAAGTTAATTTCAATTAATCAAGAAAAATAAATAAAAATTTATAATTGGAATATTCTTGGAGGAATAAATCAAAAATTGTGAAATTAGAAGGGCTTGGGTATAATTCAATTAAGGGAATTATGAAAAATGTTGGAACAAATTCTATTTCCTTTTCTCCTTGATATTTCCGCCTAGCTTAAAGAAATTGGAGGGGAAAATAGTTATTTAGATCATGTTATGCCAAGTGTCATTATTATATGAAGAGGAAATTAACTTATAATTAATTTCCAAGAGCATATGTCTAATTGTTACATGAACATAGTCATGATGATAATGATACACTACATGTATGCAAGGTTGAGTGTACACTACATGAAGGCATGGGTGAGTGCATGATGGGAATGAGATGGAGTAAACTCAGTTTACTAATTGAGTGCATAGTTGAGTGTAAGTTTGGATTTAGTTGGAAGAAGCAATTGGTTTAGTTGGAGCATAAGAGGGGGATGTTTTTTTAGGCCAACCAAGGGAGAAGAAAACTAGTTCAATGCCAAAGGAAGCTAATGGAGTAAGTATGCTATAACATGAAGGAGGTATGGGTGGAAGTATAAGTCTTGACAAGTGCTACAATAAGACTTCATCTTGAAAATCAAGGGCTAAGAGGAGAGATAAGGCATGGTAATTAAAACACATTTCCCTTCTCTTCCCATGCACATTTCGGCCAAGAGACAAGAAAGAAGAGAGAGAGAGAGAGAGAGAGCTTGAGAACATAAGAGTTTTAGAGAGAAGGAAGAAGAAATCTAAGATAAAAAGTTGGTTTCCTAAGCTTTTCTTTGAATTTTGCATGAAAAACCTTCTCTAAACCTTTCTCTTCATGAAATCCATGGTGGTGAAGACACACTTTGAGATCAAGGAGACAGAGAGGATGTCATGCCCTTATTTTAATTTTACCTTTATCAGAGTATTCACGGAAAACGATATGCGATTCAGTGGGCAACATAGAAATAGCGTAAATATACTGATAATATGTGCATGATTACGAAAATTTCCCTCAGAGATTCATACATGATCATTATTATCAATGTAGCCACACAAGGCTACTTGGGTATCTAAACCCATCACAGTGAAACAGAGACATCTTCTCATCTTCATTCCACCACTGCAATCCCCTCATACGGTTCTTTTCTTTGTTCTCAGCATACATCTGTCTTCACCTGTCTAAATTATTGGTAGGGAAGGGTGAGATTCGAGAGAATCTCAGTAGGAAAATAATACCAATATGCATGTACGATAAATGTTTAATGCATGACATACTTGCATCACATAACTCATGCTCACACAATAACAAATCTGTAAGCTCAATGCTTCGAACAATATACTTATGGCCATAGCATAAATTGAAACATAGCTTTAAATCATTCATACATGTTTCACATAATCAAGAAAAGAAATAACATGCATCGACACACTAATACAAATATCATATACATGCAGGAGAGGTAAGTTCCCTACCTTAACCTTTTTATGCCTTGAAACGTATGCCTCGTAAAGCGTGCCAATGACTGGGCTCACAACCTGGTCCTACAATTCCAAATATACAATTTAGACACTTCCATAGTGCTTCTGGGGGGTTATATGAGCCTATTATGAAAATTTACTAAAAGGCCCTCGAGGACCCAGCCTGGCCCCGCCGTACCCAATCCGGTTGTACTTTTCCTAAAATTTTGACATGGGCTATTCTACATATTTTTTTTGCCCAAAGAATCCATTGCCAGACTCAATTATCAAATTTAATGTCAAATTATAAATTTACCCTTGGCAGCCCCACTTTAAGGGTTTCAGGGGCGTTTACGTAATTATACTTTTTTGACCTTTTCTGAAAAAGTGACCAACTGTAACCCCACGTAATTTTTTCTCTTGAACTCAATGGAACCATCAAATCATTGAAAATCCATCTCTAACCCCTCCAAACTAGCCTTGGCCGAAATTCTCAATTCTCCTGGAAAAATTGGGGTTTTTCGGTTTCAGCTCTGCAAACGTGTTTCTTTCTATTCCTAACCACTTTATTAACCATTACATTAGGTTAAAACTAACATTAAGACCCAATTTGGGTAGCATAAGCCCTAGGCCATATCATTTCCAAACTTTAAAACCAATGGCAATCCGACAAAATTTCACTGATTAAATTGCCCACAGTAGCCAGAATAAACAATATACGAAAGTTTGGAAGTTACCTCAAGCTCCCACTAGCTTTTTCTCAAGGTGGCTGAAAACCCTAGCCTTAGAACACCCAAATTTATGCTTCACAAACCTTGAAGAACATAGAAGAATAGCTTAGGAGCGGAGTTAAATGCGTTAGGTAAGGATTTACCGAAGAAATCAACTTACTGTATAAGTTCTCTTCTCCTTCTCTCTCTAGAATTTCTCACACCTTCTCTCTCTTGTTGCAGCTGAATGGAACTGTTTTGGGCTGATGGAGGAGGTGGATGATGATTTAATATAATATAATATTAGTTTCTAACTATTTACTAAATTTCCAACAATTTCGGATTTTTACAAAATTCTGGCAGATTTCTGCCCAAATTTTGAAAAATCATAACTAATTATAGAAAAATCAAAATGAGGTGATTCCAAAGCCAAATGAAAGCTATTTAAGTTCTATTTGCTGGAAAAATATGGAACATTACCAGAAATCACCACACAATTCCAGAATTACACAAAATTCACTACTGCCAAAAAACAAAGTCCAGTTTCGACATCAAACTTTGGACAACCAGAACTCCTAGCTCACAAAACGAAATGACACAATTTATATGTCCATTTTGAAGCTTGGAATGTGAAATTTAAGATTGAAAAATTTTAAAAATTTTAGACATCCTTTGTCTATTCAAAACTTCAACACAAATAGACTGCCTAGCAAGAAGTTTCAATGGACAGAATTTTCCAACTTTCGATTTAATGTTCCAAACCAATTCCAATGACCAAATAACACAATATGACATCAATTACACCACTTTACACCATCCAATCCCACCATTTTGAAATTACACAAAATTAGGGCAAAATTCACAATTCTCATCATGTTCTCCAGAAGTGTTTATTTATCACTAATCATATCCACTTTTGGAGTCATGAACCCTTAACCGAAATTTGGAATTTGGCTAAACCGGGACTTAGCAATCCACTTATTTCAGGCTTATTCTCTAGCCTCAAGTTTCAAAATTTGGGGTATTACAGAGGAGGCGCCTAGAGTGAGAGGATCCAAGAAGCTCAAGAGATAGCTACACCAAACTCAAATCCATACTAGTATGAAGTTTTGTTGGTGATTGTTGTTGGTTTTGGTGATTTTTTGTCAATTTTGTGAATTTGGAAAGCCCTAACCCTAAGGGGTTATGCTACCCAAATTTATTTGAATCATGGTTAAGATGTATTTAAATGAGTTAATAAAGGATTAGAAGTGGAAAAGTACAAGCTTTGGAAGCTAAAACACAAAAGAGCATTTTTCCATTTTCTTTCAAAATTTTCAGCTAGCACTGTTCTGGGAGAAGGAGCTGGATTTTCATGAAATATATGGTTTCATTGGATTCAGTAGGCAAAAATAAGTAGGGTTACAGTTGGTCAATTTTTCGGAAAAAGGCTGAAAAAGAGTAATTATGAAAATGTCCCTAAAATCGATAAACCGGGGCTGTCAAGTGTATTGTCGTAATTTGACACTGAATTTGGTGATTTCGAGCCCGGAAATGGATACTTTGGGCGAAAATACGTTAGGATAGCCCTAGTCAAAATTTTGAGAAAACGTGTCATCGGGCCGTGCTGGGGTCCTGGGGACGTTTTGGTAAATTTTTACTATAGACTAATATAACTACAAGAAACACTATGGAAGAGTCTAAAATGATACTTGGATAGGCTATGATCTATTTCTTGTACATTTAATATTTTATAACATTAAAAAGGGATTGATAAGACTTTGAGGTAGGGACTACCATCCTTCATACACTATGTGAATAATTGTATGTATTTGTTACTGTATTTCGTGATATGATTGCGTACGTGCTAGAGGCACAGTACCTAATTGTGGTTCAGTGCCCAACAACGGTATATCGAAAATCCTAGTTGTGGTTGATGACTCAGTTGAGGTACACTATCGAAAATCCTAGATGTAGTTGATAACTCGGCTGAGGTAATTATATGTAAATCGAATTGAACTTTCATTTTTGCCTAATATGGTGCATTGCATATTTAATTTTCACATTGTATATGTTGATTGTATGTCTCTACGGGGATTCTTCGGTGGGTGCCAGTGGGACAAAAGGCAAAGATGTAGATGCCGCAAAGTGATTGGCACATGTCTCGAGGCAAGATCAAGGCTGATGGTTATAATTAGTTTATGTTTAAGATATTTTGGGGAATCCTGTAAACATTAAAATTTCCACTGTATTTCTGTATTTTCTATATTTCGTTGACGAACAATGTTGGTATTGTGAACGAATACTTTTATCAGTATAATTGTACTTTTCTGTATGCCTACGAAATCTTGTCTTTATTACTCTTCAATTATCGAAATGGAAACGGGTGTTGATATAATGCATTCAAGATAATTCAGTTTTTTAATGGACCCATTTTGTACTCGTACTTTTAAATAATTGATCAAATTTTCCAAATTTTTATAGGAAATTTAAAATATGCATATTAATGCACCACTGTACTCTTTCCTGATAAGGAAACAACTTTTTTTGTTAGCACGTGGCACAGACTAGTAGATAGCTCTTTTTTTTTTTGGGACTGAAAGGTAGATAGCTCTAACTCCTCGTAAGGGAAAAAACTGGCAGATGACTATGATTAAAATAAAACAACAACATTACATAAAGAATGGTGGATATAACTTTTTTAAGATTATTTTTTTGAAAAAAAAAATTCCCAAAAGAAACAGATTATGATCATGGAATTAATGAATGTGTGTTATTATAAATTACCACACAGTATAGTTACTCACTTCACACGCTCAGGGTTCAATTGTAATTGCGTCAGTGAGTGGCAAGAGCACTGAGCAAGTGATATGGAACCGAAGAACATGGTTCTGACAGAGAACCAGCCGCTGATCCTGCCAGAGAATGGGATCCCGGCAGCGGATGCGGGCCAAAGAATGTCGGCGGATGAGGTGGAGGAGACGCTGGAGAGAGGAGGGATAAGGTTGGGAGGGTGGGTGAGACTTGTGGGGTGGGAGTCTAGGGTTTTGTGGCATCTCTCAGGCTCCTCCATTGTTGTCTCTTTGTTCACTTACATGCTCACTTTCGCGACTCTCATGTTCACCGGCCACTTGGGCACCGTCCCTTTCGCCGGAGCCTCCATAGCCAGTGTCGGAATTCAAGGTCTTGCTTATGGAATTATGGTACGTACGTCTTAAAGTCTTCCGTTTTTTTTTTTTTTAAGAATAACATTTAAATCCCAACCAAAAAAAATAATATCAGAACAAGCTTCATTAACAAGTGAAGAACTTCTATTGATGAGTTATGAATGAGACTTGTCAATATAATATTAGAACTATTATTGATAACTTATGGATAAGACTTGTCAATATAATATTTTTTTTAATTGGGATTTAAATGATATTCTCTCTCTTTTTTTTTGGGACAATTACACTAAGGTCCCATGGAAGAAGATAAATGAAAAAATGGTCCCAATAAATTGCAAAATGAAAAAATGGTCTCATTAACAACTTCAGGAGCCTGTATTACTGGACATATTTTCCCTTATATTATTCTCGCTACATAACGTGCTAAACCATCAAGCGGTGGAATATCACTTCTTTGCTAAGCATACTTGACAGTTAGCTGACCGAAAATATTACCAAAAAAAACCCCAAATATTTATAAATAAGTCCCAAAGATTACAAATAAATGTCAAGGCAGTATTAAGCATCTTATAGGATTTTTTTTGGGGACCTTGTTTGTCATTTTCCTAGTCAACTAATGATTAAAATTACGGATATTTAACAGGGGCAATATTATCCTACTTGATAGTCTAGGATACCCAATTCCTATGAGATGATAGTTTTAGAACAAAAATACCCTTTTAACCTAAATTTTTAAATAATCCCTTTAGTTCAAAATATAAGGGTTAAATGTGTGAAGGGGTCTGCTTTTTTATATGAGATACAATTTGATTTTGTCTTATCATTTAATACATTTTTTTTTAATTTTACCTCTAATTAATTATATACTTCTCTCATATATTTTTTTCCGTTTATTCTCTCTCATCTCTTTTTCCACTTATTCTCTGTCCCACTCACTCTTCTAATAAATAAGGGTATTTTAGAAAAATAAGTTACATTTTTAACATATTTATTATTTTTAACCAACTTTTCAGATTATACAAATTAGTTATTTGAAGCTTGTTTGAACTGGAGGGAGTATAAGTTTTGTTTATTTACTTTAATCTCTATAGTTTTATGAATTCTCATAATCAAATATCACACGTCTATTTTTCAGATAGGTATGGCTAGTGCTGTGCAAACAGTTTGTGGACAAGCATATGGAGCTAAGAAATTCAAAGCAATGGGCATTATATGCCAAAGGGCAATTGTACTCCATTTAGGAGCAGCAATTCTACTCACATTCTTGTACTGGTTTTCAGGCGCAATTCTCAGGGCCATGGGCCAGGCCGAAGAAATCGCCCAATATGGCCAAATCTTTGCCCGTGGGATAATCCCTCAGTTATATGCCTTTGCATTGAGCTGCCCAATGCAAAGGTTCTTGCAGGCCCAAAATATAGTGAACCCATTGGCCTATATGTCTGTGGGAGTTTTCTTGTTCCACATTTTGCTCTCTTGGCTTGTGGTTTATGTTTGGGGCCTTGGGCTTATTGGGGCTGCTTTGACCCTTAGCTTCTCTTGGTGGATTTTTGTTTTAATTAATGGGCTTTACATTGTTTTGAGCCCATCTTGTAAAGAGACTTGGACCGGGTTCTCTACTAAAGCCTTCTCTGGCGTTTGGCCTTACTTCAAGCTCACTGCTGCCTCTGCTGTTATGCTCTGGTATGTGTGTGTCTCCTTCATGAATCTATTCCCAAGCCTTTTTTAGGTGGCTATAAAGTATTGTTGGATGGTAAATCATAATTTCTATTGAGCATCTGGGTTTTTAAGTTAATATTCGTATGTGTAATTAATTTTATAGAAAGTCATATTATTTATAAGTCAGAAATAGTATAACTTATCTCCGACTCTATGAGAAACATGAGAGTCGTACATTTTAAATATTAAAAAGATCTCAACAGTTTTATTGTAGCCTGTATTTGGGATCACCTCAAAGTGACATTTTTTTTGACATAGGTGATAATCTTATTGCTTCTGTCAAAATCATGCTATAATTAGGTGGTACAATATAAAGTCATTCTAAAGACAGACTTAACCTGTCATATTATTTCTTTTGTCCTAACTTTTAAGATTGTACGGACCCACTTAATGATGAAATATGATGACAATTAACAACCGATCAAGATACACAATCAAAATAATTAAGTATCTGAATTGCACTATACATCTAATCAACACATACAGCTAATTTCTCATTTCGTTGTTTTGCATCAGTTTGGAGATATGGTACAGCCAGGGGTTGGTGCTCTTATCAGGACTTCTACCAGACCCAACAGTTTCACTCGATTCTATTTCCATATGGTATGCTATAATATCCCTCAAACTTCAAACCCAAAGAAAAAAAAGGGTTTTTTTTTTCCTTCCTTTTTGTTCAAATGAGAATTCAAGAAAGTGTATTGCAATATCTAATGAACAGCTGTTGCTTGCAATGAATTTTCAGTATGAACTACTGGAACTGGGACATGAACTTCATGCTGGGTCTGTGCGCAGCCACCAGGTTTGTTGAAGCTAGTGCATAGGTCCTATTTATAAGGAAAAATATATATTTTTTTCTGCCTTGTTTATAAGTCACATCATTACATTTTTCATACAATTTTTCCCTTCATTTGTTATTGTAAAAGCTCTGTTCTCATGGGGTATAGTAGTAAAATCAGGAAGTTGTTAAATTTTAAAGCAAAGTTAATAATGTTTCAGGTTTTTCTTGATCCTGGGGAAATATATTGGAAGTGAGTTATAAATTAGATTAGAAGAGTATATATATACAGAGTGAAAATGAATCTATATATATATATATATATGAAATTAATGAAATTATGAATTTTTGGGTGCAGTGTGAGAGTGAGTAATGAACTGGGAGCAGCACATCCAAAACTGGCAAAATTTGCAGTGATAGTGGTGAACGGGACAAGCGTGGTGATAAGCATAGTGTTCTGCGCAATAATTCTGATATTTAGGGTTGGAATGAGCAAACTCTTCACCTCTGATACTGAAGTCATTCAAGCTGTCTCCACTCTCACCCCTTTGCTTGCCATCTCTGTTCTCTTGAATGGCATTCAACCTATCCTCTCTGGTAATTAACTGACTCCCAAATCCAAATTTCAACTAATCCAAATCTGGTCGGGTAAGACCACAGGGACAATAAATTGTGGTTGATGCGTCTCTAAGACCATTAGTTAAATTAGTATAACACCATATATATAGTTTTACTATTCATTTATTTGTGGGATTTGTTTTTATGGGAAAAAATAAAGAAAAATTAATCATTTGGTCCCTATAGTCTTGACTATGCTACAATTTAGATCTTGAATTTTAATTCAGTGTAACCTAGTTTGTATAGTTTTTGACTCAATTGAACTTTAGTCAATGAACTTTGACTTGGTGCAATTCAGCATGCTTATAGTTTTAACCCTTTAAAATGTTGGTCTCTACATTTTAGAAAAATAAAATTATGAAAATTAAAAAAAAAAAAAAAAAGTTACTCCCTTCGGTCCTAAATATAAAACAAAGTTGATTTTTCTTTGAAGAGATTAAGAAAACTAAATAAGTTACTTAATCATATCATATGTTATGTATCATTAGATTATATATTAGTTTATATGTTAGCAGGTAAAATTTGGAGAAAAAACGATGAATATAAATATTTTAAAGCAATTTAATTAGCTTCTTTGATATAACACAAAAAAATTAACTTTATCTTATATTTAGGATCGAAGGGAATACTAAGTTTCAACCGTATCAAAATTATAGTAATTAAATTGTATTGAGTTAAAGTTTAAAGGCTGGGTTACAATTGAGGCAGAATTAGCACGTCCAAATGATTAATTTTGTCATAAAAGAATTATAGGTCTTTGGTCGATCAGTTCTGAAATATTTGATTTTATCATGAAGTTGTATACTTTTTCTTCTTTCTACCATATTTTATTCTTTTAATTCAAATTATATATAAAATAATTTTTCTAATGTATTGTGCTGTAATGTAGGAGTGGCAATTGGAAGTGGATGGCAAGGTGTGGTGGCTTACGTAAATTTGGTTTGTTATTATGTGATTGGTCTTCCCCTTGGCTGTGTTCTTGGCTTTAAAACCAGTTTGGGAGTAGCAGTAAGTTCAAACTTTTTTTCTTTTGGGCAATAACTTTATTTTCTGATTTGATTCGAATAGCCTAGAGTTTTTATATATATTTTTTAATTTTTGAAAAGAAGCAAAACACAGACAAAATAACTTAATAATAATTAGCAATAAAAATAAAATAAAATTTGATATGCTGACATATAAGGAGCAAAGCTTTTATCATTGAATTATTAATTATTCTTAATTACTTGTTGGTTTTATTTTAATTTTGGCTTTAATTATATGTGTTAATTAGGGCATGTGGTGGGGCATGATTGCTGGTATATTTTTCCAGACAGTGATTCTTATCATACTTACCGCCAGATCAAATTGGGATGTTGAGGTATGTAATTCTCATCAATTAAGGAGACCACCTTACTTATGCATTTATAAATTTATTATTTATTTGTTTACTCCAAAAGAAATGAATTATTTATCATTACCATTATCACCATCACTACCACCACTATAATAAAAAATTATAAATTTAAGCTACATGTAATTTTTCTGAATATTTTGTCATATATGAATAATATTTTTATTTTCTAAATTTGACCATAAACACATAAAATTTTTAAATTGTGCAGATAACCTTTTATTCAGTAATTAATTAGTACATAATTCTTCTGGTTGAAAGTGATATTTTGTGACCAACCCATCAGGTTTTCTTAATGAAAGCGCATATCAAATAATGGCAATCTACTTTAAGTTTAAAATTTAAGAGAGGTCATTGTCAAATTTTAATTATAAAGAGAGCTATAAGCACACAAGTTCATAATCGTAACTAATAGTTGTTGGGTTAAGTTGATAACTCTTAAATAATGTTTACGGTTTAAATTAATTTTATGCAAAAAAAAAAAAAAAACCATGAGAGAACTAATTTCTATTTGTTCCAATAACGCTTGAATATAAATTAATTGATATTCAATCATATTTAAGATTAAGTAGATTAAAAAAATGTTTATGACAGTTCTGTGCAATTGAAATTTTTACCATGTGATCTCACATAGATATGCATTTATCTTGTCTCCAAGTCTATGTTCATGCTTATTCTCTTTTGAACTCAAAATCTTTCTACGTAGAAATTATTAACATTATTATATTTTTTTTATAGGTTGAAAAGGCAGTTGCTCGAGTGAAGAGATCCGCAGAAGAAGATAAACTAGATTTTCTTGATGATATATAGCTATATAGCCGCTGAGCTTTTTTCCCTTAATCTTTGTTATACTTAGTGTATTCTTTGTTATACCAATCGATTTTTGAATGGTATAGCAAACACTCTTTAATGTTGGCAAGTTTCTTAAAAAAGAAAAGGCGCTCATATTTAGTTTTAAAATTGAAAATTCATTGTGGATGGTTTGGTAAGTTCTTTTGTATGTGGGAGGTTATGGATCGAATCATATTTGTGACCTCAAAACGTTAGCATCCACCCCTCTAATTCCAAAAATAAAATTTATTAGTATCCGCCCCTCCAATTCCAAAAATAAAATTTATTACTTCCTCTATTCTAAAAATAAGAGCTAGTTTTATTAAAATTATTTATGGGCTTTGAAAATTGAGAAAATGTTATGTAATATTATTTTGGGTATTTACACAAGTTATGAAGAGACTTGGTTCCCCAAAAATGGCCCAAATAATTTTAAAAGTTAATTTATGGGAATTAAAAGCCTATTTTCCCAAAAATTCAAGGAAAAATAGTTAGAGACTATAGTTTCACTTGAAAATTTTAGAACAATTATTTTATGGCTTAAAGAAGCTAATTGAGGAAGAAAATCCTTATAAAGTATTAAGGATTTATTTATGGAATTTATATGGTAAGTCAGCATCAATAAAAAAATGGATAATTAGTGATTTTATTACACAGTTACAAAAATCGGAATCGAGCTAAAGTTTAAACCAAATTATGGAACCCAAATGTGTTACCCATGATCAAGAAGATTAGAGTTAGATTTAAGAGATTTTAGTTTAGATAAATGATAACAATTAAAGCCTTAACCAATGAAATAAAACACACACGCCTACACACACACACCCACCACTCACACACAAATAAAACACTTCATCTGCTCTCTCTTTTCTCATTTTCGTCTAGAGAATAGGCCTTGAGTGAGAGAGACCGAAAAGTCACCAGAGATTTCACCGGAGAAAAGGCCGGAGATCACATGCAACCTTAGATTCTTGTTTGAGTAAGCCTTCTACACCCTTTTTCAAGCTCATATCAGTTGATTAGTGATTGGTGATTTTCTTTGGGTTAAAATCGTACTGGAAATTGGGTATCTTTAGGAAATAAGTTCTGTCATCATGGAAGGTAAGAATGAGTCATTGCATGTCGATTTTGAGGTGTTTGGTTCTGCAAATTTCTCACCGAAACAGAGCATGCAGATTTTGAGGTTTGCATGTCCACTTTTTCTTCTTGTTCTTCTAAACTGAAAAACAGAGTGCACTTGCATGTGATTTCTGAAGCTAAAGCTTGAGTTTTTGAGTGATATTGGTTTTGTTTCTTCAAGATTTAGAGATTTAAACATGTGTTATGGAAGAAAAAACTAAGAACTCATTTTAGGACAAGATATATGGTGTTCTTGAGGTTATATGGTAGAGTGTTGATTCTAGAGAATCTGAGAAGCATTTGAATTCGAGTGAGGTTTTGATAGGGCAAATGGTGTCGTCTGTTCGTGAAATTTGGTAAGGAGATAGTATACATGCTAAGCTTTAAAATGAGTTATAGAACACGTTAATTGGATGTCTAGAATGAAAGTTATGATTTTTGCAAGTTTAGATAAAAAACTGGAAAAATTCTGTTTTCCAGATTTTAGGTAGTAAGCAATTATGCAAATTATGCGAGGTTATTTTCATAATCTGTCATTGTGGTTATTTGTTTTTTAAAATATATTTATAAAGATTTAAATTAAGTATGAGAGTACAGAAATTGGATGTGTATATTGTAAATTGCAAATTTTCAAAGTTTGGGCAGGAAAACTGGAATATCCTATCTTACTAAAGGAATAGTTAGTATGCATGCTGGAATTAGGAAATTATGTCCTTGATTTAATGCTGGATGTTATTTTTCCTTTGTAGAAGATTGAAAAGAACTTGAATCACCTCATTCAGAGTTTTCTCTAGCTTGAGTTATTATTTTTCAAAGTTCCTTGAAAAATTAAAGGCAGAATTTGGTTTAAGTCCGAAAATGACCACATTTTTAGGAAATTGAAATATGTTATGAGTTTATGAGTGTTTCGGAATAAGTTTGGAGAGCTAGTGTATTAAATTAGATGTCTAAATTACAAAGGCAAGTAGATATTCAATATGTTTTAGAAGGTGGAATTGTATGCAAAGGTGACTAAAGTATAAGTTTAGAAGCATTGATTAGAATAATAGAATTATGTAATTTCCACACCCATGTTTGGCCTAGAGTGGTCACAAATTTATGGCTAGAACTTTATAATTTTGAGATTGAGAATGAGTTCCTTGTGCAAAATTGTGCAGAACACAGTAGGCAAAAGAGAAAAAATAAAAAGAATCATTAGATAAAGAACAAGAAGTAGGAAAATCAAGGTAAAATGACCAAGTTATGGAGCTAAATGAATGGGTTACAAGTTGGGGCTTCGAGAGAGACTAGTTATGCTATGAAAGATTGCTAAGATTAGTATGAATTGGTCCCAACATGAATAATCAATAGGGTTTGATAATTGCCATCAAGACCAAAGAGGAGGCAAAGCAAATGAAACACAAGCAAAAGGAGGTAATTTGGAAGAAGAAGCAAAAGGTAGTAAAACTTACTCTTATATAGTTTGTGCTTGGTTGATTGCATATTTATTTGCCATATATATGCCTTTGAACATGTAATATCTTTGCTTGAGTTTGTGCCATGACCATGTGTATGCACTTGTAAGGTGTTGTTCTTATATTAGCTATTTACATGCTTAGTTTATTACCATTACACATTATATATTGAGTTAATGTTTTACTACTGAGATTCCCTTGAATCTCACCCCTTTCTCCCATATACCAACAATAGGGGCAAGTACTTCTAAAGGAAATGGCAAGCTAGTGGAGGAAGCTTGAAGGTGGAAGCTTATGAGAGAAGCTTGTTATTATTATTATACTATTAAATGATTTTGTTTAATGGCTGTCGTATATGTTTATTTAAGGCTTTCATAAGTTAATTATATATTGGGTTAAGGAGCAAATTTACCAACGAAGTTTTGTCCGAGGAGCATCTGGCACAAATATGTTTTAGAAGGGGCAAAAATACCAATGAACAATTAAAAATGGTCATCCAGCACAAAAACCGTTAAATTCGTACTAACGCCGTTAGGGGTTTTCTTCTCTTATAATTTAACGCTGTAGTGTTTGATGTGCCTGACTAATGGTCATTGGATTAAGGTGTAGTTTTGCCCCGGAAGGTTCAAATTTGGAGCAAATTTGTCCCGGCTAACAGTCAACTAACGCAAGGGCAAAATTACTCCAAATTTGAAACTTCTGGGCTAAAATTGGGCCTCAAAAAATTTCCGGTCTAAAATTGGCCCCAAGCAAATACTTCTAGGGGAAAAACTGACCTTTAACTCTTAAATTTAATTTATCAGATAAAACTCAATTTAAAACTAACAAAATATAATATTATCATCATATATATATATATATATATATTTGTCCACCCTAGATTAATCATTATATTCATTAAATATAGACATATCTTAGATTCAATGAATCTGGACATTATAGCTCATGTTAGGCTATTTTTGTGTGTGACCCTGTAGACCCATATGAAGTTGGCAGTGGGCTAATGACTATACTAACCCATAAGTTGTAAGCGGCCTCTAGCAAGACATTACAACTACTAAGTTTATATGAGGATTGATAAACCGATGCAATCTGTTATACAATCATATCACGTCTCTTTTGTCACACGATATTTCGGTCAAGGATGAGGCATGGAGAATGTCATCCTCCTATTTCTGACCATTACTTTCTTAATCCCTGAGTAGTCTAATTATAGAAATGGAAACTCCTTTCCATCATAGTATGGCCACACATTTTTCAAACTCACTCATTGAGGGTTCCAGTAATATCTCTCTACTAATGTGAGGGACAAATTCCATCTTGCCATTCACATTCTTCTTAATGAAAACCACCAAGCTCTAACAAAGCCTTTATCATCACCCCGTCAAAGGTGAACTTTGACTATGTCAAAGCCGAGCAACGCTTATATAGGAATCCATGATCATCTGAAGTCAAAAAAGGCATAGTAACATAGTTATACATGAGACAAGCTTATAACTTTATCCATGCAGCTTTCTCATAACGGGTCGGTCCAGCACCTTATCTCTTACAATTGCCTCGGACTTTGATTCGTATCTCCATACCTCTTCAAAGTCATACTGGTCTTATTTCATCTTTACTTCTGTATAGATGACCGACCACGGACATTTAGGAAAATTATTATGATTTATCCAAGGATAGTTATCACAGTGAACATGCTAATAATATGATAACAAAATGGAGAAGTTCATTAAATAACAATATTCAAAGTATAATGATTGGCCCTTAAGGCATAATTTCTAATACTGTCGTCCCTCAGGCAGAGAAGGGATGAGAGACCAGAACACCATTGTTCTCCAGGTTGAGAGGGAATGACCAAGCGGAGCACTGTAGTCCATCAGGTAGAGAGAGAGGAGGGAATTAGGGTTCAGACTTCAATGTATTGAAGTTGATATTTTGATGTACACAAATTTGGTTATCTGAGCATAATTTACAGTTTTAGACAATAACAAAAAAACAAAAAAAAAAACACACACACACACACACATACGGGAAAAAGTCAAGATCAGGAAGTCTTATTCTCGATCTTGATCCTAATCCGAAATTCATTTTTCTCGATCCTAAATTTTTCCCGTCCTGAAAATTTTGAGATGGGATTTTCCAGTTCCAATTTGCTCAGGATCAGAATGGGAAGATTGGGACAGGAAAACATTGAACACCCTTGCACACGACAGTCGCTAAGACAAGGGTCAAGTGCATTCATTAGTGCGACTGTCACTGAGAAGTTGGGCGAAAGCTTTTTATGGTGGGATTAGACTGAAAATGACCCCCGATGGATGGAAAAGACAACAGGAGTCGTAGGGTTAAGATGTTGGTAGGTTTCATTCGAACAGACTAGGTGCCAAATGTATTCTGTTTCAGATGTTTAAATAGTATAGGAATGGTAGGGTTTTTTGGGTTATCGTGCCTAAGACTTTACATCACAATTTGCTCGAAAGAATTGTTATTTATTTGTTTACATTTATCTTGGTTCTTTGTTAATAACCGTTATGTATTTTTCTTTTTTTCTTTTTTAAATTTTGGTAGTTGATTATGCAACCACTTTTTTTAGAAACAAAATAAAAAAAAACAAAGTTTATATACAAACTAAAAATAAAAAGTCATGGAGATGTTTTAAGAATCTAATACATCATTATTATTAATACTTGTTATTAATTTGCCTAAGATTGATCGTTTGTGTTACTGACGGTTGTTCTTTTATGACGGTCGTTAAGAATGAACGGTATAAGAACATTTATTTATTTTATTTCATGACGGTATTTCTCCAAGAATTGTTGGATATATTTTTTTTTACAAAATATTTAAAAATACAAAATGATAAAAAAAAATAGCGAGGAGCTTGATGAATTGATGAGATCACTAAGATACTCGTCACTAGAGAATTGGCCAGGATCATTGTTGACCTTTCGATTCATACTAGAAAAGTATCGAGAAAGCCTCCTCAATGCATGGTCAGTCTATTATGCATTCCGTAACATTGCCTCCTATTGAGGAAGCATAGAATGTAGAGGCGGAGGAGGAGCTGATAGAGGCGGTGGTGGAGGAGTTAGAGGCAGATGTTAGTAAGGAGAAGGAGGAGGTAGAGGATGACACTGAGAGTTTTCCAGCATGTCTTCTGCACGATGTTTCATCTTGGTGATTGTGCTAGAGAATAAAGTGGCGGGCGATGTAGAAAACAAAGGAAAATATATGAAAATGCAGAGTTTAAATAATGCACATATGGAAAGGATGTGAAAAAACCATTATTAAATGTGTTGGAAGTTAAACAGGTAGGACATAATGAAAGGGTACCTGGTTTATTCTCATGATGACGATCATCGGATGATAATGAGGAGGCACCCATAGTCAATATGGGGAAGAGGAAAGGTTTCGAAAGTTTTAATTAACTTTTATTAAGTTATAACCGTTAAGCATGTTGGCAAGAATACTTTACAATTCTTAATTAATAATAATGAATTATTAAGTTATTTTTTTTAAACTTCATCTCCCTCCGATTCAATGATGAGAATGAGGATGAGGACGAGGATAAAGGGTAGGATGAGGAGGATGATCACGACAGGCAAGAAAATAATGATGATGTTTAGTCATCACCATGACCACTATCCTCATCCTCTTCGTTGTACTCTTCCTCGTCCTCTTCCCTATCCTCATCCTCATTCTCATCATCAGAGGACGGAGATGAAGGATTTGAATGCAAGTCATATACAACATCATTGTGATAAAGTATCTGGTTTAACTTTCTGTTTAGCGTATTGGCATATGCCGTGAGACTCCTTGTGTCGCGGTCAAGGCTTGCCAAGATATGCATCAAAGCTTCCATTTCAAGAGGAGGCAGAAGAGAAGGAGGAGGAGGAGGAGGTGGTGGTGGTAATGGTGGAGGAGGAGGGGGTGGCAGCGGTGAAGGAGGAGCTCACTAGAAACTTGACATGATGAAGGAAGAGGCCAATAAAGAAAAGTAATAAAAATCATAAGGAATATGTGAATTTAAATATAGGTCTAATGGATTACGAAGGATTATGACTTATGACCAATGAAGGTCTAACATATTACAAAGGGTCATGAGTTATGACTTAGGTAGTAGTGGGGTGGTAGATTATAGTTGTTTTATGAAGAGTGTTATGGTTTGTCTTCGTTGATATAAAGGTTGGAAGACGAATAGTTTGTAATCGTTATATAGCGGTTGTTTTAAAAGAATCATCATTTTTGTCACTAAATAAGTGAGGGTTATTAACTACATCCGTTATTTTTATGTTTTCGCTAATTCCGTCTCGTAATATATGAAGATGCACATAATTAACCATTGCTTTTAAGCATTATATATCCTTGCATGACCTTCACCTCAATATACATGATGTTTATTAGATGTAATCATTATGTATTAAGCATTACAAATGTGCAAATGTATAGTAGTGTTATAAGCTCATAACAATATCTCCAGCTATCGCTAAACTGCTAGGGATCTTCTATGAACTAATTTTGTGTTGGTCGAGGGATACAAGAATATAGCTTACTATTCGTATTGTTTAGAGGTTATCAATCTACTTCCTAGAGGTTGCGATAGGAATCACATCCTTTTTGTGACATTATTGATGAAACTAGGATGCTCGTTTATAAGAATTGAAAGATTATATTTTGTCATGCCCACAAGAAAAATTTGATCATTGATCACCTAATAAGCTCTCTCAAACTATGGAGAAAATTTTTTGTATTATTGATCAACTACCACTTTCTATTCAAGAGGTGGGGCTTGATGAGGGAAACTAATTTCCCCCTTATTTGTACTATTGGTTATCTAATGAAGTAATGAAGTTTTTACGTATTTTTTTAACAGAATTCAAGCGATATCCCTTAAATGATGGCTAGAGACTAATCCTCTCAAGATATAGAGATTATCAAAGTGGCCTTTGCCTCCCCAACAATGCCTTTTCCGTGCATATGACCTGGTTTGAACTCAGGACATCATGTTTAAAGGACCCAATCATCTACCAATTATGCCAAGCTTTGTTGGTAGTTTTTTGGTATTTATGTTTCATTGGAAAAAAAAAGTAAAGGACCAAAGGATGTAACTTGTCCATTTAAACAAATATACAGGCCCAACAATGCGTGTGTCCATTTAAACATATGTACTGGCCCAACATTGCATGGGCCAGATCCTCCATCAAATTGAGATTTGAGGGCGCACCTTACTGAATTTAAGTTGTTATTTTCAATTTCGGTTTGCTTTTGTTTAGCCCTACACACGATTGTTCTTATTAGTATGAAGTGGATCAGGGTGGCAATTCTAGTTAGCATCCTGATCTATATACGTAGGTCCGCCAATTCTCAAACTTAATAATTACTTTTCGTTTTGCTGATTTGATGTTGGTTTTAGTTGGGAACATCCACATCACTTTCACATATGGTTCCCAGAATTTCCCTCACAATTACGAAATAGGGATCATTTTGGTCCACATACAACACACAAGGCTCTCTAAGAAAATGTAGGGTAGGCCACAAACCAGAGGGGACATAAGAAGGGACCCAAACCAACAGACAATAGCCCTACACACCGTCCACATCTTTAATTTGTTGGCATATTTTGAATTTTCAATATCTTTGATTTATATTTAGAATAAGATTTTTTTTATACTTCCTCCTCCTCCTGCCTAAGTTAGTTAAGGAAAATATTTGGACCAAAATATAACATCTTAATTCATTTTGTATCTCAAATTTTTAATTTTTCTAAAAACATTCCGATTGATTGTAAGGGAATTTTTATCAACAGGGTAGTTTTTAATATAAATGATTAATGAGGCATTTAAGAAAAACCAATATACACTTTTTACAAGTAACTAAATTAATTAATTTTTTAATATTTATACATTAATTATCTAGTTCTTACATTAAAAATTAGAGGAAGTGTGTGGGATGTAGAAACTTGTTTTGAGTGATGAGCACCGAAAGTTGGACCGCCTGTTTTTTTTAAATCATCCAATTGGAAGCAATCTTATTCAAAATACTATTAAGCATTAAATGTAAACACATCTCCCATAAAGGATTCAAACCATAGTTTGCAAGGGCTAGCCCCTTCTACTTGACCCAATTCCCATAAGTGCTTTCATTATTTTAGAAAAAATTATTTTAGTTGACAAGGAATCTAAAGTAAAGATAATTTTTTAAAATAAAGATTCAATTTTTATTTTAAAATATCAATTGAAAATTTAAATATAATCCATTAAAACTGTATTTAGACAGCGCATATCTCCTCGCAACAGTGATTACGATATAAAACCCGTCGTATGGCTTATGACGATATAAAACCCAAGCATGTAACATGACAAAATAAATCCTTATATTTAATGTTAAATTTAATATAATTAATAATTTATGAAATTTGAGGGGGTGGTAAATCATATTACGTTAGCTGCTCCAACATCATGCTGTTGGTAGTTTGATCATTAAATAAGGATTGGTCAAAGCTCACCTGCACTGATTAAATATGTACCCATTTTTATGGTAAATTTATGTACTTTTTAAATGTTTTTATTTATAGTCATTATTGTTATGTTAACTTCTAATCGTTATTTTACACTGACCAAGTAATTCATAAAGAATATTCCCACAATTGATTCTCTTGTCCCTGAGTTTAGCTACTCGGGAAATATTTGTATGATTAATGATTTTGTAAGTGTTAAGTAAATATGCATTTGTTAAAGCTCTTGCACCAAATTTTTTTTATTTCAACTTTTATTAATATTTGAATATTGGTCCATTTGGATTCATAAGTTTAAAATAAATGGGAAAAATAAAATCTACACATATGTGATTTTATTAATTATCAAATGAAACACATAGACATAAAGAATGCGAATGACATGATGCAAAATATTTCGGATGCAGTTAGTTAAGTTAGGCCTCTCTGTTCAAAATTTATCATTCCATCTCTCATGTAAAACCTATTTACTTAATTTAATTTAATTATTGAAGTTAGTTAAGTTAGTTAATATAACATCCTTTTTTTAAAACACCCTAATCATCTTCGTTAATTTCCTCCATCTCTTTCCTAATTACTTTATTATTGTTGAACAAGTATCAAAAGGTTAATTGACAAATATAAGAAATAGATTTTACATTTAGGAAAAAAATCAACTTCCTAATTAAGTTTTACACTATGGACCGGAGGGAGTATTAGATTTTTTTATAAAAAAAATATTAATATATTATAAATTTTTACAAGTTTCTTTCTTTCTATATGAAATAGTGGTGGTATACCGTCCCAATAAATTAAATAAAACCAAAGACACTACTACATATTTGTACATTTATAATACTTAATACATAACGGTTACAACTAATAAACATTATGTGAGGAGGAATTTACGAAAACATAAAAATAATGATTGTAGTTAATAACCATCATTTATTTAGTGACAAAAGTGATGGTTTTTTTGAAACAACCGTCATATAACACATACAAACAAGTCATCTTCCAGCCCTTATATCAGCAAAGACAAACCATAATAGTCTTCAGAAACATCATCTAACACCCTACCACCACCTAAGTCATAACTCATAACCTTTCATAATCCGTTAGACCTTCTTAAGTCATAAGTCATAATTCATAACCCTTTGTAATCTGTTAGACTTCTAGTTAAACTCACATATTCCTTGTGATTTTTACTACTTTTCTTTATCGGCCTCTTCCTTCTCTTTCATCATGTTAAGTTTGTAGGGAGCTCCTCCCCACCTCCGCCCCCTCCTCCTCCTCCTAAAATGGAGGCTCTGATGCAGATGTTAGCAAGCCTTGATCGTGGCACAAGATGTCTTGCGACATATGCCAATACACTGAATAGGAAGTTGAACCACATATTTCATCACAATGATGTTGAATATGACTTACAGTCAAACCCTTCATCTCCCTCTTCCAATGATGAAAATGAGGATGAGAAAGTAGAAGAGGACGAGGAAGAGGAGGATAAAGAGTACGATGAGGAGGATGAGGATTGCAGTGGTGGTGATGACTGAACATCATCACTGTTTTCTTGCCTATTGTCCTCGTCGTCCTCTTCATCCTCTTTCTCATTATCGGATTGGAGGCAGATGCAGTGTAAGAAAAACAACTTAATAATTCATGGTTATTAATTAAGAACCATAAAGTATTCTTGCTAACATACTTAATGGTTCTAACTTATTAAGAAACATAAAGTATTCTTGCCAATATACTTAATGGTTTTAATTTAATACACGTTAATTAAAGCTTTCGAAACCTTTCTTCTTCACGTTGCTGACTATATGTACCTCCTCGTGCTATCATCTGAGGATCGTCATGATGAGAATGAACCGTATACCCTTTCATTATTCCTTGCCTGTTCAACTTCCAACACGTGCAATGATGGCTTTTTCACATCCCTTCCAGATGTGTATTATCTAAACTCCACATTTTCATAAGTTTTTAATACGTTTTCTTCATCGTCCTCCTCTATGTTCTCTAGCTCAATTGCCAAGATGAAACGCCATCGGAAGACATTCCAAAAAACTCTCGGTGTTATCCTCCACCTCCTACTTCTCCTCCACCTCAACCTCGACCTCCTGCTTCTCCTCCCCAATATTCGCCTCCGCCGCCACTGCCTCCACATCCTATGCTTCATCTACTAGAGACAATGTTGCGGTATGCACAATAGACTGACCATACCATAAGAAGGCTTTTTGGATACCCCTCCAGTATGAACCGAAAGGCCAATCTCATACTTGATGAGTATGGAATTGACCATGATCCTAACAAAGATCCTAACCAATCCTCTTGTGAAAAGTAGCCTGGTAATCTCATTAGTTCATCGGGCTACTTGCCACTATTCTTTTTTTCATTTTGTCTTATTAAATATTTTCTAAAAAAAAAGAATATATTCAACGGTTCATCAAAAAATACTGTCATGAAATAAAATGCATAACGATTCTTATACTTTTTATTCTTAACGACTATTTTAAAAAAGCAACTATAAGTAACACTTACAAACTATCAGTCTTAGATGTCAACACCCGTTTCCATTTCGATATACACAGAGTAATAGAGACCAAGTTCCACAGGCATACAGAAGAGTATATATATACTGATAAAAGTATTTGTTTACAGTCCAAAGTCAATCCTATAGAATGCGACAATATACACCACTATTACAAAATATCCAAAAGTATTTTAGACATAGACTATCTATAACCACGAACTTTGTATTTGCCTTGAGGCACATGTCAGTCACTTCCCTTCGTCTATATTCTTGCCTTTTGATCCACTGGCGCCCGCTGAGATGTTTGGTTTAGAAAAAGGGGTGAGATTCTGAAGAATCTCAGTAGAAACATGCTATCGTTCATAGAAAATGCGAAAAGTAAATATGATATATGTCATGTATGCACCAATTAATGAACAATATAAATATATCATCTGCATGTATACATGAGTAGGGCCAAGCCCCACTATTCTGCACCAGTTGGTCTTCCGCCAACTCCAGTGTAAGTGCCTCTAGCACTACTGGCCCTTCTATGGGCAAAACATGTTGAATAATAAAGCGCATTTACAAACATTGGCATTCACACAATCATATAACTATGGCATAATGTATGAAGGATAATGTCCCTACCTCAAAGTTCTATCGACCCCTTTCTGTGCGCCTCGTGAAACGTGTTGACTTTCGGCTCCCGATTCGGTCCTAAAATATTAAATGTACAAGAAATAGGTTATAACCTATCCAAGTATCATTTTAGACATTTCCATAGTGTTTCTTGTGGTTATATTAGCCTATGGTGAAAATTTACCAAAATGCCCCCGGGACCCCGGCCCGGCCCCGTCGTACCCGGCCCGATGGCACGTTTTCCCTAAAATTTTGACTAGGGCTATCCTGACATATTTTTGTCCAAGGAATCCATTTCCGGACTCAAAATTATCAAATTCAATGTCAAATTATGAAATTGCCCTTGGCAGCCCTACTTTTAGGGTTTTAGGGGCGTTCCCGTAATTATGCTTTCTCAGCCTTTTCTGAAAAAGTGCCCAACTGTAACCCCACCTATTTTCGCCCACTGAATCCAATGGAACCATAAAATCATTGAAAATCCAACTCTAAGACCATCAAACATCCCTGGCCGAAATAATTGTGTTCTCCGGGAAAAATCGGGGTTTTACGATTTCGGTTCCGTAAACGCGTTCCTTTCTACTCCTAACCACTTTATTGACTATTCCATTAGGTTATAACTACCATTTAGTATCAATTTGGGCAGCATAACAACCCCACATACCCATTTCCAAAAATTAAAACCAATGGCAATCCGGCGAAATTTCACCGATTAAATTGCCCACAGCAACCAGAATAGTCAATATACGAAGGTTTGGAAGTTACCTCAAACTCCAACAAGTTTTTCCCAAAAATGGCTGAAACCCTAACCTTTAAAGAACAGATTTTTGAGCCTCCAAACCCTAAAGAACAAAGAGGAGTAGCTTAGAGTCGGAGATATACGCGTTAGGAGCGAAATCGTCGGAGAAATCGGCTTACCTTGTGAGATTTCTTCTTCTCTCTCTCTCTAAAACTTGAACCTCTCTCTCTCACGTTCAGGTCTGTGCTGTGCGTGCAAATGGTCTGAAGATGAAGATGCAACATATGTTTTATTATATATAACATTATGCTTTAATTGTTTAACATTTTTTCCAAAATTCCAAAAATGAAGTTTTATGTACATAAACCTTATGTACATGTAACCATGCTCATTAAGCCCAACCAATATTTCCTTCTTTATGCCACATGTAGGAGACACCTAGAGGTCCCTCCCTATGGTCTCAATTGGCTTCACAACTTGTTCCGGTTACGTATACACGTAAAGTCTCAATTTTGGTCAAAATTGCACTTTTTGCTCAAATTTTCCATAAATTCATATTAAATTGACCAAAATATTCTAAATATATTTTTAACCTTTATTTTCCTTAATTAATTGAAATTAACTTCAATTAATTGAAAAATAATTTATTTTGTGCTATTTTGGCAAAATTACGATTTTGCCATTACCTTTCTAATCCAATTTCTTTTCTTATTTTTCTTTGGCCAATTTCCATCTATTTTTGGACCAAATATTTTATCTAATATTCCTTCATTTTTGGACCTTAATATTGGGCTTTTTAAATTACCCAAATTAATTCCA
The DNA here is from genome assembly GCA_963242795.1 of Inga leiocalycina. Classification (NCBI taxonomy): domain Eukaryota; kingdom Viridiplantae; phylum Streptophyta; class Magnoliopsida; order Fabales; family Fabaceae; genus Inga; species Inga leiocalycina. The sequence continues at coordinate 24,868,962 of OY725326.1, read as the reverse complement.
TAATTATTTGTGCCCAATTTCCCATGAAATTGAACATTTATAAATTCATAAATTCCAAATTCATGAATATTCACCATTTTATTGAATTTCTCAAATATTTACAATAATTTTGGTGAATATAAATTTTGGGGTGTTACATTAGACAAATTAATAACTGTTATTAAAAACCAACCGTCACCATTTATAAAGAATACGATGGCTCGATAATCCCTAAAACCCTTTCTATATAAACTTTTGAAAACTTAACTCCACTTCCATTTCAACTTCTCATAGCCAACATCTTCACCAAACTTATGGACAAGTGCAAGAGAACTGTTGGCTTATCATCTCGGGACAAACTAAAAGACGAACTCCCTTCACTAACAAGCATTGAAGGGCTCGTCCACGCTACCTATGAGCTCCATCATATGGTCCATATTTACTTGTAAGAGCAATGACACATGGACCAAAGCAAGAGCAATGACGCATGGACCACTTGAAGAGTCTCACAACCATATATCACAATTATTATATAAAAACCGTCATGTATTATAAAAGTTCATTGTTCTTAATTGGGAACTGTTATCCTTGTACTAAATAAATAATAGTTGTTTAAGTGAGACCGTTATTTAGTGTTATTAAAAGTCATGGTTCTTACAAAAGAACCATTATTTATGTTACTGAATAAATTACGATTGTCAAAATGAGACCATTATGTATCATGTAAGCAATACCATATATTATGATGGTTTTTCAAGTGTGCTCGTCAATTATTATCACAGCAATGCGCATCTCATATTCTCACCATACCTTAATACATAATGGGTGTTAACTTATAACCATTATAATAGGTCAAGAATAAATAACGGTTAAGAACTGTAATTTATCTTCCTGAAGTAAATATAGCACCAGCATATATGACAGTTCAAACTTTGAAGTATAGCGGCTAATAACTATCATGTATCACAATTTCTGTAGTAGTGAGAGTACATCGGGAACAAATGAGAGTCTAATTATAATTTTAAAAATAATATTATCAAAATAAAATCTGTAATGAAATATATCAGCATGCAGTGACACTAACACATATTACGTTATGTGAAATTTCTTAATCATTCAATTTTTTTATACATTTTATCAGATTTTGTGTACTTTTTTATTTTTTAAAAATATGCTTACATGATTTTAAAATGATTTAAATCTAAGTATCTAGACATTAAAAAAATAATCTCATATTTTAAATAGAGAATACTCTACATAAATAATTTAATCACTAAAAAGTCTCATAACAAATGAGCAACATGTATTGATAAGATTTCGTGTATGAAATAACGATAGGTCATGATATATAATTGACAACTTAAAAAAATTTAGTGATTAAAATTCTTATGTGAATCGGCACCATAATTTTATTAACTTTAAACCAAATAAAACCAATCATATACAACTTATTTTTAAAAGTATAATAAGTGAACAATGCAATGACAAATGGTTAGAGTACCTAGCCTAGCTAGTATCATATAGGGATAAAGATTCCCTAATTGATATGGAAAACTGAGAACCAAGAAAGATACTGCAAAATAAAACATGTGGCCACAAAAAAATCTCAAGATTTAAGAGAGAGGAAAAATTCTGATCACAGAATAATTATGGAGATCAATTTGTGGGAAGGTATAAGAAATCTCAATCATTTTCCAACATGAAATCTCAAGAAAGTGATGGCACAAGAAGAAACAAGACCACGTTCACTCCAACTTGGGTGGCTTTGAATTAATGTTGTTGATATATCTTCTTTGTTGTTGTTAATGTTATGTGTTGTTATTTCCTTCAAGAAGTCATTTTCTCTGTTTCAACTCTGCTCAACTTGTTTAGTTGGCCTTAAATAATCATTTTCAATTCACACCACTATGTGTTACATTGTTACTTTCAAGTATCTAGATGTTTTTTTTTTTACATTGTATGAAATTTCTATAGAATGTACTCCATCCTTTCCTTATTTATTATAAGAATCTAATAATAATTTTGCATAAACTAATAAATTTAATTACAATTAATTATTTCTTGAAAAATATTAAAATTATCCTCAACAAAAGTCTTTAGTTAGAGGAGTTTGACCATTTAGTTATAAAGTTTCATAATTAGTTGGTGAAATTAAGTGAAAATACCGTAAAGAAAACATACTAAATTATGAAAAATGCCGAAGTTGCTTATAATAAGGCCGGGACGAAGTATTACTCATAATTTATAAATATCATCGTCTGCTATAAATTTATACTCATTTCGATTCTTAATAAAGAAGTTAGATAATTAATTTATATATATTATAAAAATTAGTTATAATTGTAACAAATGTGTGTTTATTTTAATAAAATACCCCTTTTAATCATTATTGTTGTTGATGAAAATATGATCCCTTTAATATATATGCAATCAATATGGGATAATATGAGGAAAAAAAGTATGAATTTGAGAGTCAAAGTAAATTAAAATTTTATATGTAAAACCAAAATAGACCCTTCTACTAACTCATATATTTATGATGAAAAAGGAGTATTTTATATTATATTATTAAACGAGTAAAATAGCATCTAACACCCTAATGTTATTTTCTGTAATACCTCGAAATTTGGGATTGGAGGCTTTGGAATAAGCCTAAATTAAGCAGACTACTAAGCCCCGGTTTAGTAGATGTCCCAAATCTATTCTCTAATGTTTCTTATATCTTTGGGGTATTAAGAAAGTAAAATGGTGAATTTTGGAGAATATAATTATGTTTTCAGTGAAATCGCCTATGAGGTAGTGAGCTTGTCATGTGATTTTGAATGACCAAATGATGATAAAAAATTATGAAATTTTACAGGATAAAATTATACATCCTAAGCTTTAATTTGATAGGTCATATGACGCAATTAGAGCTATACACAAAAAGATATGAATTTTTGAAGTCAGCACAGAAAAACTGTGAAATTTCTGGACCAATATGCAAAGATTGAAATTCTGGGAATTTTTTGATTCCAGGAAGCAAAGGTCTATAATTTTCCTTGAAACTAGACTCAATAAGGGTTCTATAGGCTTTGGAATCACCTCATTTCGATTTTTCTAGAATTAGTTATGATTTTTCAAAGTTTGGGCAGAAATCTGCCAGAATTTTGTAAAAATCCGAAATTGGGAAAATTAATTAAATAAATGGGATATATTATTATAAATCAGCTCCTCCTTCTTCAGCCCATTTCAGACGTGAGAAGCTGAACATAGAGAGGAAGTGTGAAATTTTAGAGAGAGAAAATGGGAGGAAAAAGCTTACAAAGCTAAGTGATTTCTTCGGTAAATCGGTTCCTAATGCGTATAACTCCACTCCTAAGCTATTCTTCTATGTGATTCAAGGGTTGGAAGCTCAAATTTGGTGTTCAAGAGAGCTAGGGTTTCAGCCACTTTGAGAAAAGCTAGTGGGAGCTTGAGGTAACTTCCAAACTCTTGTATATTGACTATTCTGGCTGTTGTGGACAATTTAATCGGTGAAATTTCGCCGGATTGTCATTGGTTTTAAAAATGGAAAATGGGTTTCCCTAGGGGTTATGCTGCCCAAATTGACACTAAATGGTAGTTGTAATCTAATGGAATAGTCAATAAAGTGGTTAGGAGTAGAAAGGAACACGTTTACGGAGCCGAAACCGAAAAACCCCGATTTTCCCTGGAAAACCCATATATTTCGGTCTGGGCTATAAATGGGTCTTAGAGTTGGATTTTCAATGATTTGATGATTCCATTGAGTTCAGGAGGGAAAATTAGGTGGGGTTACAGTTGGGCACTTTTTCGGAAATGGTCGAGAAAGCATAATTACGAAAATGCCCCTAAAACATTGAAATAAGGGCTGCCAAGGGCAATTTTGTCTTTTGGCAGTGAATTTGGTAATTCTGAGTCCTGAAATAGATTCCTTGGGCGGAAATATGTCAGGATAGCCCAGGTTAGAATTTCAAGAAAAGTACAGCCGGACCGAGTACGATGGGGCCGGGTCCCCGGGGGTATTTTAGTAATTTTTCAAGATAGACTCATATAACCCCCAGAAACACTATGAAAGCGTCTAAATGGTATATTTGGAATTGTAGGATTGAATATGGAGCTCTGAGCTGTTTGCACATAGATCGAGGCACGCGTTTCGAGGCGGAAACGGGTTAAGGTAGGGGACTTACCTTACTTGCATGTATTTGATATCTTTGCTTGTGTAATGATGTATGTGATTGCTTTACTTGATTGTGTACAGCATATTTGAATAAATGAAGCTCTGTTTCTTTTTCGCTGTGGCCATAGTCTTGTTGTATGAAACATTGAGCATGCAGAAATGTCATTATGGGGCATACATCTAGATAAAGCTAACATGTCATACACATAGCATCAATCATGCATGCATTATGGTATCTGTCTCCTACTGAGATTCTCTCGAATCTCACCCTCCCCTACCAACAATTTAGACAGGAGACGACAGAAGATATGAAAACAACAATGTAAAGTACTGTATGAGGGGATTACAGTAATGGAATGAAGACGGGAAGAAGTCTTCGTTTCACTGAGACGAGTTTAGACACCCAAATAGCCCTGTGCGGCTACACTAATTGTAATTATCAGGTACGAATCCCTGAGGGGAATTTCCATAATCATGTACTTATTATCAGTATAGTTATACTATTCCTGTGTTGCCTACCAACCGTATGTCGTTTTCCGTGAATACTCTGGTAAAGGTGAAATTAAAATAAGGGCGTGATATTTTCCAATAGCATCTAACATTATAAACTTATTTATGATGCATCTAGCACAGTATATTGATATTATTTTTCTTATGCTTCCAGCACCCCTGATGTTATTTTTTCAGTTACATCTAGCAGTCTAATCTTATTTATAGTTTAAAAGATGTTGGATGCATAACAAATAAGATTAGAATGCTAGAACCTAGAAATTAACGTCAAGATATTAAATGCTACTTTATTCTAACTATTAATTTTTAATAATCATGAGTCTTGTGCTTTTCTTCAAGTATAAAAGATGAACCACATTATTCATCACAAATAGATCAGATTAAAAAACAGAAGTAAATCTAGATACTCTAAACACTTTTCCAAAGAATAAAGTAGGAAGATAAAAATAAAATAAGTGAATTCCCCTTTTACCTTTATGAACTCACGTAAGTAGAACCCACTATTTTCTTCTATTTTTCTCTACCTACCTTTTGAGTGAATTTTTCTCTAGGTACTTTAGTCAATGAAGTGTTTGAGTGGATCTGATTTAATAACATGATAATTAGAATTTAATTAAGTTACATATTAATATAACAATTCTTTTGATATCAAAAAGGCAAAGTTTGTTGATACATTTTAAAAGTTAGTGCTAGATTTCTCAAATCTAATAGTATGTTAAGTCCTATAGAAATTGCCAACACCCGTTTTCATTTTGATATAAGTAGAGTAATAGAGACCAAGTTTCATAAGCATACAAAAAAGTGTGTGTGTGTGTGTGTATATATATTGATAACAATATTCGTTTACAATCCAGAGTCATCCATAGACAAAACAAAATGCGACAGTATTTCCAACATTTACAAAAATATCCAAAAGTATTTCCAACATAACCTAATTTTAACCACGAACTTTGACTTTGCTTCGAGACACGTGCCAGTCACTTCCCTTGGTTTACATGATTGCCTTTTGATCCACTGGCACTAGCTAGATGTTTTATTTAGAAAAATGGGTGAGCTTCCAAGGAATTCCAATAGAAACATGCTATCGTTCATATAGAATGTGAAAAGTAAATATGATATACGTCATGTATGCACCAACTAATGAGCAATATCAATACATCATTGTCATGTATACATGAGTAGAGCTTAGCCCCACTAATCGTACACCGGTTGGATTCTTACCTAACCCCCAGTGTAAGTGCACCTTCGGCATTAACTGTCTCTTCTAAGTAACTCATGTTGATTAATAAAAATACTAACAATGGCATCCACACAGTCATATGAACTATGGCATGATGTATGTAGGATAATGTTCCTACCTCAACCCTTTTTAACTCGAGATACTCGCCTCGTAGTACATGTCAACTTCAGGCTCCTAACTCGGTCATAAAATACCAAATGTATAGGTTATAACCTCTCCATATATCATTTTAGACACTTCCATAGTGTTTTTAATGGTTATATTAGCCTATGATGAAAATTTACCAAAATGCCCTTATGACCCCGGGCCGGCCCCACTGTACCCAGCTCGACTATACTTTTTCTGAAATTTTGACATGGGCTATTCTAACATATTTTCATCCATAGAATCCATTTCAGAACTCGGAATTACCAAATTCATTGTCAAATTACAAAAATACCCTTAACAACCCCTCTTTAAGGGTTTTAGGGGCATTTTCGTAATTATGCTTTTTTTACCTTTTCCGAAAAAGTGTCCAACTGTAACCCCACCTAATTTTCCCTCCTAAATTAAATGGAATAATCAAATCATTGAAAATCCAATTCTAAGACACATTTCTAGAGATGGCCAAAATTATGGTATCTTCTGAGAAAAATCGAGGTTTTGCGATTTTGGCTCTGTAAACGCGTTCCTTTCTACTCCTAGCCACTTTATTAACTATTAAATTAGGTTATAACTATCATTTTGAACCAAAATTAGGCAGTATAACCCTTAGGCAACTCAATTTCCAAAATTTAAAACCAACGGCAATTCGGCAAAATTTTACTGATTAAATTGCCCACAGCATCCAAAATAGTTAATATATGAAGGTTTGGAAGTTACCTCAAGCTCCCACTAGCTTTTCCTCAATATGGATAAAACCCTAGCCATTCTACAATAGATTTTTGACCCTCCAAACCTTAAAGAATAAAGAGGAGTAGTTTAGGATCAGAGTTATACGCGTTAGGAGTTAAATCGTTAGAGGAATCGACTTACCTTGCGAGATTTCTTCTCCTTTCTCTCTCTAAAATTCCACACATTCTCTCTCTTAGTGCAGCTTCTGGTTCACGTCTGAAATGAGAGCTGGAGAAGAGGATGATCATTTATCTTATATTATATAATATTACTTTATTCATTTGTCAATTTTCCAAATTTCCAAAAATTCACTTTCCTATATACATGTAATCTTGTCCACTAAGCCCAACTAATATTTCCTTCCCCATACTACATGTAGGAGACACTTAGGGGGTCCCTCCCTATGGTCTCAATTGGCTTCACAACTTGTCCAACTTAGGTATACACATAAAATCTTAATTTTGGTTAAAATTGCACTTTTTGTTTAAATTTTTCATAAATTCTTATTTAATTGACAAAAATATTCTAAATATGATTTTCATTTTTCTCTCCTTAATTAATTGAATGAACTTCAATTAATTGGAAAATAATTTATTTTGTGCTAAATTTGTAAAATTATGATTTTGCTATTACCTTTTTAATATAGTTTCTTTTCTTCTTTTTTTTTCTTTGGTCAATTTTTATCTATTTTTTGACCAAATATTTTCTCTAATATTTCTCCATTTTTAGACCTTAATATTGGGCTTTTTAAATTACCCAAATTAATTTCATATTTAGTTTTTCCCAATTTCCCATGAAATTGAACATTTATAAATTCATAAATTCCAAATTCATGAATATTCACTACCATTTTATTAAATTTCTTAAATAATCATAACATATTTGGTGAATATAAAATTTGGGGTATTACAGTTAATACTTAACAATACTCTAACTTATAAATAATAACAATTATTAAATTTTCAACTTTATTTTTTGATTAACATATTTAAATATGATTTTCCCACTTTAAAAAGTTATATGAGAGTCAATCAATAATTTAGAGTGTGTTTAGTTTCACTTGAAAATTACAAGCATAATTTTAGTGATATTTAGTGTGAAATCAAACATTTAAAATACAATTACTACCTGTTTGTTTTTATTAAACATCCAAGATACTTTAGATAGTGATGTTTATTATCATTAGATAAAATAATTTTTATTCAATTATCATCATCGCTATTAGGATTCCATTCATCTCTTTTATATAACTATATGATATCAGTATTATTGGGTTATATTAAAGTAGTATTGTTGGATTCAATTAAAGGTAGTTTTTTTAAAGACACTTTTTGCGTTTATAAATAATGGAATCCGATACCTTGTGCTTAAGTAGTGGTTATAATTCCTTACGATAAGACCAAACATTTCCTTGTTAGTTATCTTCCAGGACCTGAATATCTTTTTTGGTGCAATACAAATAGTATACTGATACTCTGTCAACGACAAAGACTAATATCTCCCCTAAATACTAGGGGCAAAGGGTATATCACATTCTATTTTCCCATCTAAGTTAATCTTGAACAATAATTTATGAATATCTTCATGTAGAAGTGTAATGATTGAACTTTTCTTTATTATTCAATTTATCTATAATGTTCCTTGCAAGATAACTTGCTATTACTAGTACAGAAAAGGGCTTGTAGACCGGAACATTTAAACCGGTTATATCGGATAAGGTCTTAAATATATGATTGGTAGCATTTTTGTAATTATAATCAACTTTTAAGACCAGTTATATTGTAATAAGGTCTTAAAAATGCCTTTTAGATTGGTTTAAAAAACAACCAGTCTTAAAATATATATAATTAAAAAAATAAATATATGTAATATATTTTCTAGATCGGTTCTAAATATAACTGATCTAGAAAATATTAGCTGAATTAAAGGCAATTAAAAAAAAATTTTATTCTTTTTAAGACTGATTGTAAATAAAAACCGGTCTCAAATACTAAAACTTTAAGACTAGTTATTAATAAGAATCGATCTTAACAAGTTTGATTTTTTTAAGAACGGTTATTTATTAAAAACCGGTCTAAAATATTAATTTTAAGACCAGTTTTGTATAACAACCGGTCTTAAAACTTACCTAAATTTCAGCTCGCATCTAATTTCAACTCTGAAATATGATACTCAAGCACATCTTGCAAACCCCTCCCTTGGTTCACGGCTACTCCTCCTTTCTGCTTCTCTCCTTCGTCCTTAACCTTCGCCACCATCAACGCGAATCTATGGTTGAATACATTACCGTAAGGCTAACATCGTTTGTTCCCTCGGATTGGTTTCTTTCTTAAGCTCATTTTTATTGTTAGGTCTGTGTTTCAATAGTCAGGCCTTCAATTAAATTAATGGTTTTGTTTTTAGGTATTTTATTGAAATTGTGAAATGACTTGGCCTCCATTTTCTTTGTTTGATTCTTGCAGCAAGTCATCTACCTACTTTTTGAAAGGCATCCAAAACAATTCTAGATCGAAGGTGCATTGCCTCCTAAGAGAGACCTTACTCGATTCGTATAGTGGACAAACACTGTTCAAATCCAGAGGAAGAAGAGGTATGGAAAACTGACTGAAGCTCAAGATTCGTGATTTTTTAATCCTGACTTTGGTTTTTCTTCTTTTATATCGTTCAAAGTAAAAGCCTAATTGGGACTTTCAATTTGTAGGATATTTCTTTCTTCTTGTTGACTCATTTGAAGGTTATAAATCAGTAGAACAATTCATCTCATTATATATGTGTTAAATAATAGTAACTTTACTGACATCTTTCTTTTGTGGACCTAGGTGTATTTTGTTACCGTTAATTGTTCTGAAGAGTTTTACTATATGTATGTGTCTGAGGTTAATGTCCTTATGTTGTTAATGTTCTTCTGAAAGAAGGAAAAGGAGCCAAAAGTAATCAATGTGTTCCTCAAAAGTGTGCTTCTTAATTAAGGATTATAATAGTATCACTACTTGTGCCTTTAATTTTGTTAATTTCATTCTTTCCATAATTTGGTTTTGCCCCGATTTTCCCTTTCCCATAAGCTTATGATGAAATCTTCAGTCCTTCATCAATTGATTTTAATTTATATTAAACCATCACTATCGTTAAATAGTGTCCTTAAACTGAGGATAATGAGTTATCCTAGAGAGGGTACTCCAGATCCAACTAATGTTAATCAAAGCGTACCTAGCAATGCTTTGAGTGAGGAACAAATTCCCTCTTGGATATCACACTTTATCATGAGCTTTTCAAATTCCCTAGTATATTCTTACACCTTTTGGTGGAGATTATGTAATTAAAGGAAATTATCTTAATAATAATTTTCAGGAAGAAACTTACATGAGAGCTCACATGGCATCTTATCCCACATTCGGATCTTACTTTTTCCTTCCCTTTCATGCCTTTTCTTGAGATTCTCCCACCATAGGCATGTTTCTTCAGTTTGATGGCGACAATTTTAACCTTCTGCTCATAAGGAATTTCTTAATATTCAAAAACTCATTTAACAGTTTGGAGCCAATCGACAAACTCGTTCGGCTGGAGTCTTCCATCAAATTCAAGTATGTCTACTCTAATGTCATAGGAAGGAATAGCTGTTGTTGAGGACGGCGACGGTTATAAGTGGATGATGAACTATTGCTATCCAAATCATTCTCTGGATATTCACTGCGAGATTCTATCAAGGCTTACTATGATTTTACAGAGGTCTCCAGCTCCTGTATCCGGCGTCTCATTTTGTCCATCTCAATTTTGTGCTTGTTTCCATGTCTTTGAGCCATTTTCGAGTTGTACTTTTGAAGTTAGGACTTAAAGAACACAATTATTAGGTATAGGGTAGAAGGGTATAGGGTATGATTGGTGTTTATGGAGAAAAAGGGGTCAAATTGGAAATATTTTTGTACAACTAGGGGTAAGAAAGTAATTTTGGCAACTTTCAGCGGCTGAAAAGTAATTTTAAGAAAGTTTAGGGGGCTACAATGTAATTTTGGCAAAATTCTGAGGTCAATTTTGCTACTCGTGTATGCTAACATGGCAGGGAGGACACGTGGCAGTCAACAGTTGGCTGACTTATAGCTGACGCAACAAGTTTGGATGGCATGGTGATGACGTGGCAGCTAATGTCACCATCTTCAACCTCTATCCAGCATGTGGCCAGTGCATGAGCCCTATTAAAGCCACGTGAAGGCATTTCAAGGCGGTTTTTGAAGCTTACCCAAGGTTTTCTGGCCTTTTAAACACGATGGTGGGATCAGTTTCTCTAAAAAACGCTCCAAGAGTGAAATCTGACACCCTCTGTTTCTCAACGTTTTGGTTTCTCCCCTACTCCTCATGCTTTCACTCTCTAGCCCCCTGGAACTCAGCTCTAATACCAAAATGGTTCAGGAACCAATCTCAAAATGTTTATTCAATACTCATATGTGTTTTTACATTGAATTTGGTACTCTTATTTATATTAATACATTACTCATTAAAATAATGCTTCGATCAACATTGGTGTGCTTCACCAACTCTCCTCTCACCTACTCTCTCAGCCATCAACTCCCTTCAGGCCGTCATTCCCTATTCAAGTCAAAAATGGTGTGCTCTGTTTCTTCTCTATTTCACTTATCAAGAGTGAGCTTTTGGACTCGAGTTCTCTTCAAACATGATCTATTCATTTTGACTCCAAATATGGCAAGTAACATATCATCAGAAAGCTCTTGTCATATACATTCCAATACAAAAAGAATCAATTCCAAACTCATTGTATTCTGCAAGTTATAATCCAAAGAGTGTCTACCGCACTAGACAGTGTCTGAAATCACAAATGTCAACTTCCAAAATGCGTAACTCTTAGAATATAACTTCAAATTTGACAAATTACCTATCCATGAAAATATCTTTAAGCCTAGTTTCATATGGCACCGATTTCATCTCAATCCAATATGTAGTTTGAGAATTATGTCCAAACTACCGAACCTATCTTGGAATATGATGGTGATTTTAGTGTCATCTTCCAAGATTCATATCTTTTTCATCTGAGCTCCTTTGAATGTGATCTTGGTGTTTACTTTATGTGTTGGGAGTCTAGTTTCATTTCAATCCAACATGTGGTTTAAGAGATATGACCAAAATACTGAACCTCTATCAGGCTGAACAAAAAATAGAGCTGAATAGAGTGCTTCGACACTTGTGTGTTCCACTAGCACTCGAGTGCAGCAGCTTCCAGTACTCGAGTACTTCACCAAAACTCAAGTGCAACATCTCTGGAGGTGCCATAACTTATATTGACCTCAAATTAACCCATTCTAACAATGGTTTGATCATAAACACCTCTAGTATCACTTCTAAGAGCTTGAATCTTGATATTCACATTAGATCTTGCAATTTCTTCTTTCTTCAATATTTTTGCTTCTTGGTTTTCTTCTTGATGATCATTCTTCATAACTAAACAAGATAGCTTCTTTATTTTCTTGATTATCTTCAATCTTTGCTTGACTAATCTACAAGATATGTAACATTAAATATAGTAGTTAGTCAATATAGAAAATCAATATATTATACAAAATTTTTGCTCTTAATATTTGACATCTTCAAAACTAATCGTATCTAACACTGAGAACTATGGGAACCAGAGACCCTTTACACCTCTGCCATGCACTTGATATGATCATATTCACCCCGGCAAGACATGCAATAGACAAGTAATCTGTTATACCTATTGACAACCGGGACATTTTACCAATGAATACAAACAACGGGCAGCAGAGCTCAGGCCCAAGAACCAAGGAAGAGTTTTGCTAAGACCCACAAGGAGGCTCAGAAATCTCCAGAGATGATCCAAGGTAAAATCCTTCTTAATGGTGCCACATTACAAGCCTTATTTGATTCTGGAGCTGGTCATTTGTTTATTTCCTTTGAATATGCTAGACAGTTAGGAATGAATGTACATAAATTATCGTATGATCTGGTTATATCTACACCAATAGGTGCTAGATCCGTTACTATGGATGCTTGTTTGAATTGTATTGTAAATGTATCGGGGCTGGAGTCTATAATAGATTTGATCTGTCTACTGTTCTATAAATTGGAAGTCATCCTAGGCATTGACTAGCTAATAACAAACAATGTACTGTTAGACTATAGACACAAGAGGATCGTATATCTTAAACCATAGAAGAGTAACGATCCTAATACTAGTCTAAACTTTCTCTCAGAAGTTAAAACTGACAAATGTCTACAAACGGGTTGTCAAGGGTACTTCATTTTCTTCTCCGTGCAGACAGAAGTAGAAACCACAATTGAGAAACGAATTCCCTGAGGTATGTCTAGAAAATATTAATGGATTACCTTCAGAAAGGGAAGTAGTATTTGCAATTGAGATCATGCCTAGTGCTAGATCTATTTCCAAAGCCCCATATCGAATGACACCCAATAAAATGGCAGAACTAAAGAAGCAAATAGAAGAACTATTGGAGTAAAGAAAAGCATGAGAAATATCTAAGAATTGTACTAAACATTTTGAAAGAGAAGCAACTCTACGCCAAGTTAAGCAAGTATGAATTTTGGCTTACATAAGTCAGATTCCTAGGCCATGTAATCTCACAAGAAGTAGTTTTATGGATCTTAGTAAATTGGAAATACTACTAAACTGAAAAAGGCCAGAAACTGTAACTGAAATACGCAGTTTTTTGGGTCTTATAGGTTATTATAGGACATTCATTCAAAATTTCTCCCGAATCGCCATGTTGTTAACAAAGCTCATGAGAAAGAATCATTCTTATGTATGAGATGATAGATGTGAGAGGAGCTTCCTAGACCTGAAGGAGACGTTGACATCCGCACAAGTGTTGATTATCCCAAATCCCAGTGAGACCTATGTGGTTTACAGTAATGCTAGTAAGCAGGGATTGGGATGTGTCCTTATGTAGCAGGGTATAGTGGTGGCGTATGCCTCTCGATAGCTAAAACCTCACGAGATAAACTGTCCCACTCATGATTTAGAGTTTATGGTAGTCATGTTTGCACTGAAAAGATGGGGCAACACTACCTGTATGGTTCTACTATAGAGTTGTACTGCGACCATAAGAGCCTCAAGTACTTACACGATTAGAAAGAACTAAATATTAGACGGCGAAAGTAGATGCAGTTGCTAAAAGATTTAAATTTAATTGGCAAGTATGTAAATTAATTGATTTGTAGTGATTTTAATTTATTTTGTGTATGCTTTTTATGTAGTATTATGAAGATCAATGTTGTGCCTAATTGACTGACCAACAAGTAGATGAAATCATTGAAGAATGGTGTGAATATATGGTCAGACAATTAGCTAATATTTAGGTACATAAGTAGATTGTTTCTTGCCTATTCGTCTTGGTTGTTTATGAATTAGTTGTATGTTAAAATTATTTCTTGCCTACATTCTACATACATAGGTATTTAAAATTAGTTGTATATTATTTGTCACGTTATAATTAAATACATACATTAGTACTGATTTTATGAATTAATTATTTTGATTTGAGTTATTTCATTCTGATTTGGTGTATTCTGGTTTGGGTTTTTGCTGCTGTAGATTTATAAAATATAAATTGTTGTGGATTGAATCCGTATAGGCGGAGAAAAAAATGTACCTCCAATATCATTTCTTTATAACCTCCAACAGCACTTCCCTGCCATTGGAGGTAATATACCTCCAATGGCACTTCCCAGGAGGTACTAAACTTCTGCCGGTGCTTGTTTAAAGAAGTGCCGTAGGAAGTGGCACTTCCTATGATGCTTCTCTGGACAAGCATCATAGCTTTATATTTAAAAAAATTAAATAATCAAGCTATGGCGCTTTCATATATTCAAGAAGTGTCGTAGCTATAGCACTGGAAGCTATGGTTCTTCCCAAGCACCATCGTGTTCTCTAAATTAAGCGTCATAGTTCGTATTTTTTGTAGTAGTGAAAGTTCGCTTGTTTCATTTCTCTAATGTTGATCCTATATGCAAGACAAAGAAATTAGTTGTTCATTCTTCTAAAGGGAATTAATGAACATTAATGTGCCTATTCCATATTTGAATCACATATTAAATCATGGACTAAATTTCATTAGTTTTTAATTAATACACTAATAATCATAATTAAAAGAGAGAATCCCATTTAAATACATTTGAAATATCTAAATCTAGAATCAAATTTGCACTTTTAACAAATCCCTAATAAGGCCTACAGGCTTGATTAGGGATTTATGAATATTGTTACACTACTACAAAAAACACTAGTTGTAATGCTTAATTTAAAGAACACTATAGTGATTGAGAAGCACCGTAGCTTCCAGCGCCATTAAAATAAGCTATGGCGCTTCTTGAATATATGGAAGCACTATAGCTTGATTATTTATTTTTTTTTAAAAAAATATAAAGCTATGACACTTTCACAAGAAAGCACCATAGGAAGGTGGCACTTCCTATGGTGCTTCTCCAAGGAAGTGCCATTGGAAGTCACTTCCTTGGAAAAGCGCAGTAGAAAGTCTTTTTTTTTTAAAAAAATAATTTTTGGTAATTCTTTTATTTTTCTGTTGAAAACCTCCATTTACAATCTAAAATCCACATCAATTTACAATAAAATCCATAGCAAAATGAAATAACATAGCACATATCTTTTGTAATATTGTGTCTTCATGTATCAAGCATAAAAGAACTCTAGCATTTAAGTTGCTTAAACTTGAGCCATACATGTTACTTCTACGTACGATTAAACTAAGTATTATTATATTTGTAAGCTCAAAAATTAAAAAAACTTACAATGTATAAGAAGTTCAAGAAGACAGAATTGACACTTCAAATAAATACCTGAAAAGAATTATGAGTTCACATATAAGATTGATGACAAATTTTAACTAAAAAAGAAAACGTGAACCAAATGTTGAAAACAAAAACTTACACCCTAGGGAGCTTCTAAAAGAGGCTGAGACAAGAAAAAAATATATGGAAGAGGAAGCTTTGTACTACAACAGAGTTCTGAGAAATAGGGGAGATAGACGGAACTCGGGAAGATGAAAATGAAAATGAGAACGAGAACGAGAACGGTGGGTTGTGAAAAATAAATAGAACCTTATTGGCGCTTGTTTGTCAAAGCGTCATAGCTTCCCAATCTTAAAAATATTTCAATTTTTTTTAAATAAAAAAACGCCCCCAACCTTGCAAATTCAAGACCCCAATGTCTTAAATATTCAATGCATCATGCCTTGTACCAAGCACCTTGGACGGCGCTTGGTGTACCAAGCGCCGTCCAAGGCAGCCTTTTATTAAAGAAAAACATTAAAATATTTTTTAACAGAGGTGATTCATTTATAAGCTTTGATCTTTAATTTTTTTTTTTAAATTAGCCCACTTTGTATGGCTTTTGAAGCCACTTCCCATAGAAAATATTTTTTTTAAAAAAATATTTTTATGTAATAAATTAAATATAAAAGACATTGAACAAATTAAATAAGTAATAACTAATAAAATTATATTTATAAGGTTAAAATTAATAGGACACATGTGTTATATTTTAGAAATATTATAATTTCATTATATATCTAGCTAAAATAATTTGGACACATAGTCTTAGAAGACTTGACATAATGAATTCAAGGAACTTGACTTAAAATTTTTTTCTTTCTTTAAATCTTTAGAAAATCTTTGTTTTTTAATTAATTTTGACTCCTACCAGTTACTACAATTATTTTTTAAAAATAATTTAATGTAATAAATTAAATATAATGATGAATTTCAAATGATGAATCAACCGGAGAAATCTTAGGATGGGAAGAGGAGAAGTGAGGAATTGATGAGATTGAGATGAAGATTTTATTAAAAAAGGAATGAGATAAAGCAAGGTAATCAAACCCAGACCGGTCATTGAACCGGTCGGGGTACTGAGTTAAGAGTCAATAGGTTAGATAAGAGGCAAACCGGAGCTAAACCGGGACTAAACCGATGAGAAATGGAAGATTTTAGGATTATTAATATAAAATTCTAAAAAAAAAGTTAAAAAATTGATTTTTTTTTTAAAATAAAAAACTCAGACAGGACCAGGTCACTGGGCTAGACCAATCTATTGACCGATTTGGTAGTTTCCAGGCCGGACCAGCCAATCTGGTTCAGCAGTTTCTGAGCCGCACTGGCCAGTCTTGTCTGGGTCTGAGTACACTATGATAAAGAGAAAATAGAAAAAGGACATATTCGTAACATTAACAGATCATAAATCCCTAAACTGGCCTATAGGCCTTATTGGAAATTTGTTAAAAGTATATGCCTGATTTTGGATTTTGGTATCTTAAATGGATTTAAATAGAATTTCCGTAATTAAAAACAAGAGAGCAAAGAGATAATTAAATTAGCAAACAAAGGTGATTTGGGAAAGAAAAAATGACTTTGAGAGGGCAACGTGGATATTTAACAACACACATAAATTACTAATTAGGCATTTTCGCCTTATCAAGAATTTGCTAAAACTGGAGGTCTAAATTTGGATTTTGGTATCTCAACTGGATTTATACTGGATTCTCCATTAAAATTAACCAATCGATATACGTTTTATTAGTTTAAAATATTGATATTGATAACATTGTTAACTAACAACTAGTAATTTAAAAAGATGTAAAAAATGAAATTTATTTCCCAACTCATGTTTAATTAAACATGAACTTCCATCAACTTAGGATGGTGCGTAATTATTTTTCGGTTAGATTATATATGAAATTAATTGGTGCCAAGTAGACCTTTTTCTTAAATGTTTAGAACAGAATATATTGGACAACGTGGCTAAGATGAGGTTTAATAGGGGGAGGGGCGTCTCCATTGATTTTTCTCTCCATTTATTCTCCATTGAGTATATCTACAATTAAATCAACTTTTAATGGTTAAGATTTAATAATATGTAAAAAAATAATATTATTATAAAAATCCACTATGGTAAATCTTAACTATTAAAAGTTGATCTAATAGTAAATACACTTAATAGAGAGTAAATGGAAAGGAAAATCAATAGAGACACTTCTCTCCCAAGTTGGAATCATGAACTTTTGCTCAAATATGGGGAGTAAATGGAGAAGGAGGTCAATGGAGACACTCCTTTCCAACGTATGAGATTATTCAAATTGTTTATTCATTATGATATTAATTTTGATATTATGTCATATTTCAACTTTAAAACAAATAAAAAAATTGGCCATTAATCAGAGTTGTTTCCACAAGCTTATGCATGTTGCAGTTTTGAGAATAAACTAAATCCCTAGGGTTGAGTTTGAACTGGGCTTAAGAGTAAGAAAACTTTTTATCCAAGAGTTTTTCAATTTAGTATTATACTTCCTCTCATCCCATATATAGGACACCTATTGAAAGTTGCTTTGTCACTACTACAAAAAAGCAAAGCTGTGGCGCTTAAAATTGCATTAGCTGTGGCGCTTGCGAAATGCCACCTATCTGGACGCCACTAAAAGAAGCTGTGGCGCTTGGAAGCGCCACAGATTTTTAAATTTTTTTTTTAAAATAACCTCCTGTAGCCAGGCGCCACAGTAGGGGTTTTTTTTTTTAAATTTTTCTTTCTGGTTTTTTTAGCATATTTTTTGGGTTCTTCGTATTGGTTTTTTTTTTAGCATATTTTTTTGTCATATATATCTCCCATGCATATATAACTAGTCTGCAAGGTTTAATAAGAACAATAATAGATAACTTTAAAATGATACCAACAAATTATTGATTAGCTAAAGTAGTGATGAAAATTGTTATACAATATACTGTAAACCTAGCTGAATGAAATATAATACAACAAATTCAACTTCAACAAAAATGTATGACACAACAAATGGCAATTAGAAACAACAAAAAAAAAAACCAGCTAGTGAATTTAATAGTATATATAGCTACCTAGGGATTTGCCTAAACACATATTCACACCATTCCTCGATCACTTCATTAACCTGATAGTCTGTCAAAGCGTCACAATGTTGATCTTCATAATACTACAGATATATACAATCAGACACAAGTTAGAACGAATTAAAATCAGTAAAACATAATTGTCAGGCACTAATTCAATTTCATTACAACACAATATGAAGTGCAACTAAATGACTTACTTTTTGAGGAATAAATGGTTGATCATGCATAATAACATCCTTCATAAATTTCATGATATAGTACCCACAATCATTGTCATTAGGTTGGAAAGGGCACTGCAAAAATATAATGCAATATTTTACTCTATTCATGAATAAAAAGTGTTTACTAACAAAGTCTAAGTAAAGTCAAATATCAATACCTGTATTTTCTTCCAAGGATAGCTAAGGCGAGGGTCAGTAGCTTTAGAATAGTTTAACGAGATAGACGACCGATACGCAGTCAATGCGCTAACAAAAGAATTGAAATAGAAAATGATTACTTTTGGTTATTCAATCACGTTCGCAAATATTTATACATAGGCACGTATACTTACCTACTGATCAATAGCAACATATCAAAACGGTCTTGTGGAAGACCATTTTTCAGAGGATCCACATAATAAATGTGAGGGCCTGAAGGTTCCGCTGGATTGATAACGATCAATATCCAATGGCGCCTAAAATATATTAAAAAATATTTTTTTGAACAATCATGTTATGATAGAAGTTAAACAATAAAAACAAAAATTGTGCCAATAATAACTTACCCCGTATTATACGGCACTAAAAATAATGTATTTGCTGTCGCTTTCTTGCTAAAGTAGTCTTTCAGCTCATTAGACTGCACAGTTACATCTAATTTACCCTCATGATGACCAACGAGAAAAGGGTTGACAAATGCGAATTGGACCTTGTGTGTATCCATTAAAACGTCCTGGTCCAAATGCTTGGTATAAAACATACAGTGTCATGAGAAACAAAAGAAATGGAACGAGATATATTAATAACAGTGATAAACGATGATAGTGAAGTACCTTATCCAGATGTTGATAGCCAAAGCACTAACCCAATCACGAGCATATATGTCTTACACGACCTCGGCAGTAATATAATCAACTAGACCACCAACACTGTAGATATGTCTTAGAATACGTAATTGCACTACTCCCTCACCGATCAATTGTGGTGCAATCAATATTAATTGATCGAGATATGAGGTATGTCTTCTTCTGCTCTGTTGGTTGGCCGATGCTTTTGACTTGGGTTGTGTTGTTGAAGACTTTGAAATCTTACCCTGCGCAAATCAGAAAATTAAATCACAGTTTGAGATGAAAGTTCAAAAGAAAAGTGCAGGGAATTTTGAATGAACGACCTTTCCACATGGCTCGATAAGACCTATTGGCCAAGCAACATAGCCACCTACAACATCTGCCACCTTATTTTGCTCATCCTGAGATGGGATCAGTAAGAGGGCGTCTTCGTTCGTGCAGACGTCAACCTTAACCCGGAGTGTGTTATCGAGCAACGGTGAATTGTGCAGTATGTCCTCACCAGTGTTGTAGGCAACACCTACTGCAACCGCGTGCTTGGATGCTTGCTCAACATATAGCTTGCATTGAAATTCACCCTACAGAAAATAGAGTTAATATGTTAAATTCGCTTAATTATAATTTAACATAAAGTTAAGTAGAAAAGAAATTAATTACCGAAGGAAAAGGGACTTTAGGCATAGAATTGCAGCTATCTCTGAAACTTGGGCTATCACAGAACGGAACATTTGGTGTTGGCCTACCCTGGACCAACTATTGTATTTGCGTTGTTAACAACGCATTCTGTTCTTGCATCAAACGCATTTGTTTGGTGAATTGTTCTTCTCATTGTTCCTTGTAGCGCATTTGTTGTTAAAGTTCTTGGATTTGATGCTTAAAGCTAGACATCTCGTCACGCAGGTGGGAAACATCACTTCTACTCGAGTGCTTCTAACATCTGAAGTATGCTGATGGGGTGACTGCAAAACCAGTACCCCGAACATGACCATCATACTCGGGTACTGGTAACGCTCTGCTCAATAAATCGTCCCGACCAACATAGGTCGCCAACGCAGGATCCTCCTGTGTCATTTGTCGCTTTCCCAAAAAGAATTACAATGAAAATTAGTTATTATAAATGGAGTTCATTTAAGTAAAGTCAATTATTTATTAAACGCATAATATAATTGAATACTTACACAATATTCGGCTACTCTTCTTGCTTCCTCACTACGAATTTCACCTTTCTTATTTGTGACACCGGCTACCCACAGATCATGTCGTGGAACCTGCGTAATATCTGAGCCTGATTCTTGTATCTGCACATCAAAGTTAGTCAAAGTTAAATGATATTCATACAATTTTTATTACGAATGAAATAATCATCAGTTCGTACCATTTTTCTTTCTAACCGTGCGTATGAAACAGGTCCTTGTGTGTACCGGTATGGCATGTTGGTCGCATTAGCTCGATTTTTCTCGCTCAACTCCTAATTAAATCAAAATAATTCATATAAATATATAAATGTTACTTACAAATATGTACATTACACGTAATAGGAAAAGACAAACAAATAAATGTTACCAGGAAATCAGGAGTTGTATGTGTTCTGATAAACTCATCCCACATTTCTTGAGTGATGATTCCTTCATACAATGGATAAGGCGGTGTAGTAATGATATCATCATTATCATCCCTCAAGAAATATTTGACAAGATCATAACGAAACTTTCGCATAAGTTTTCCGGCTTTTCTCATTACGAAGTTCTTCCGATCATCATCAATAATAAAAATACTCTATAAACAAGTCAAAAAACATATATAATATGTAAGATTGAAATGAAGTGAAACAAAGCAAACCGAATAAATATATAATTAAGGTGTTACCTGTACTTCAGCCCAGATCACATTCTCATAACTTTTCTTTACCATTTTCCAATTTTGAACTGTAATAGGGACTCTGTCTCGAACCGTAGTCCCAATGAAGTTATTTAAAGAGGTACTGTTCTCGCCAAACGGGTTTCCATTTTCATTCCACTCCAGTTGTAACTTGATTCCGTTACTTCTCAGTCTGATCAACCTCGCCATAATTGTCCTGCCACGTTTGACGTTCTCCTTAAATCTTTGTCTACCAATGTGCCTAGGAACATTATCAACGTCATCATGTGGTGAGTCCATACTCCTGCAAGTGAAATAAACCAAATCAAAACATCAGTGCACAATGGTCTTGTATGTCAACGAAAGCAAATTATTTTGAAATTTATAAAAACATACGTACAAGTAAACAAGTCAAGGCAATCATTATCTTTTCCTTTTTCTTGTCTGATTTAAAATTTTATTCTTCAGAATTCGTGTTGGATTGAGAATTGTGTTCCTCTTGACCTAAGTTCCCTCTTTATGATCATGTCTCACGTATAGGGGTCCATCTCCATCTTCATCTACATCTCCATCTATATCAATCTCTGCTGACCACAAATTCTCAAACGAAGGATCATCATTATTGATGTTCAAATATTCATTACTTTCAAAATCAACTTCTTCTTGACGATTCTTGTTGAATGGAAGTACAATAGACCAATTCTTCTTACCAGGATCAGGAATGTAAAATGCTTGTTCTGCCTGTACTGCTAAAATAAAAGGATCATCTTCATACCTAACCTTAGAAAGGTCCACTTGCACAAAGCCTAAGTCATCTATCCGCAATCCACTGTTGTTGTTAACCCACTGACATTTGAAGACAGGGACCCTGAATATAGAGTAATCTAACTCCCATATGCGTTCAATGACACCAAAGTATGACATTGAGGCGTAGACAGGGTGTGTGTCTTTAGAACTGGATCTATACCAAGAATCAGCAACAAGTGTTACCCTACTATTCTGCATCGTGCTCTGTTTATCATGGTCTTGTGTATAAAATGTGTAACCGTTGATTGCATAACCATTGTAAGATAATACATGTAAGCTCGGTCCCTTCGACAGGCACTTCAATTTTTCGGAAACTGAATCAGGATTCCTCTCCATCTTATCGTTAATACGATTTTTCAACCAGCCTGCAAATTGTTTATTGTGTTCTGTTGTTAATAAATTTTCATTCCTATCACCATGTACCAATCGGAGAGCATCCTTGTGTTCTTCTACATACGGTTCGACCTCATCAGTGTTATGTAGGACATACAAGTTGGCTTGGTCCCGTTCAGTCGTTGATATCGTTATTACATCACTCCTCGTTATTCCTTTCCCTGATCTTCGGCCATCATGATGGGACTTGGGGATCCCTACAGGATCAACATTTGATAGAAAATCAGCACAGAAGTCACTTGCTTCTTCAACCATGTAACTTTCAGCGATACAACCCTCTGGACAGTATCTATTTTTCACATACCCCTTTAATATTTTCATGAATCATTCATTTGGGTACATCCATCTCAAGTACACTGGACCACACAATTGAGTTTCTTTGACCAAGTGTACAGTTAGATGTACCATAATGTCAAAAAAAGAAGGCGGAAAATACATTTCAAGTTCACACAGAGTACACACAATCAGCCTTTGCAAATCTTGTAACCTGGTTGAATCAACCACTTTACTGCAGATCAACTTGAAAAACACACAAAGTTTCATGATAGTGTTCCTTAATTTTTTGGGTAAAATGGATCGTATACCAATCGGTAGGAAATTTTTCATGAGCACATGACAATCATGAGATTTAAGGTTCTTTAACTTCAACTCTTTTACCGATACAAGGTTCTTTATATTTGAAGAGTAGCCCTCAGGAACTTTAATTCCTTGCAGAAACTCACAAAATAATTTCTTCTCTTTCCTCGACATAGTGTATGCCGCTGGCGGTAGATAGGTACGAGACCCTTGCTCAATCGGTGCCAACTCTTCTCTAATTCCCAAATTCACTAAATCCAACCTTGAATTGACAATGTCCTTGCTTTTTCCTTGGATATTAAGCAACGTGTCAATTAGACTATCACAGATATTTTTTTCTATGTGCATCACATCAAGAAAATGCCTCACATATAAAGACTTCCAATATGGAAGTTCAAAGAAAATTGACTTTTTCTTCCAACCGCTTGTCTCGATTTGTTTTGCAAAAGGCTTGCCAAAATTGTTATCCAAGTCTTTTACCTTGGAATACACCTGGGAATCGGTCAACATCTTCGGCGAGCTACCTTCTTCTGCATCACCATTGAAAGGCTTTTTCCACTTCCTCCAACGATGTTGTGATGGTAAGAATCTTCGATGCCCCATGTAAACATTTTTCTTACAATGATGAAGTCGCACTGAATGAGTGTCATCTTCATATATAGGGCATGCACCATATCCTTTGACGCTGTATCTTGACAAATTTCCATAAGTAGGGAAATCATTAATTGTGCCAAACAACATGGCTTTCAAAGTGAAACTTTCTTCCATGTACCCGTCATACACACTAACGCCTTCATCCCAAAGCAGCTTCAAGTCATCAATTAAAGGAGCCAAGTATACATCTATATCATTCCCAGGTTGCCTTGGCCCAGAAATTAACATGGACAACATCACAAACTTGCGTTTCATGATTAAGCGTGGAGGAAGGTTATAAATCATCAATATCACCGGCCACGTGCTATGTGTGCTACTCTGAACACCGTGTGGATTAATTCCATCAGTTGATAGTGCAAGGCGAAGGTTCCTGACTTCATCAGCAAAGTCAGGGTACTCATAATCAATTTTTTTCCATTGAGGAGCGTCTGCAGGGTGCCTAAGCTTTGTGTCTTTAATCCTTTCATCCGCATGTCATGTCAACTGCTTAGCAATCTCTGCATTACTATACAGTCGCCTGAATCTCGGAACAATGGGAAAATACCATAGCACCTTCAAAGGACTTTTTCCTTTCTTCTTCCTATATCGAGATGCGTTGCATTTAGGGCACTTCTCTAACGTTGCATACTGATTTTGAAATAATACGCAATCGTTAGGACATGCATGTATCTTCTCATATCCCATACCAGTTGTAGAGCAAAGAATTCGTTTTGCCTCGTATGTCTTCGTAGGAAGTACATTTTTTTTGGAAGCATATCTTGCAACAGTTCAAGCAATGCGGTGAAACCCGAATCACTCAATCCGTAGCGAGCTTTAAAGTTGTACAACTTCAACACTGCTAGCAATCTTGTGTGTTTAGTACTTCCGACATATAATGGTTTCTCTGCATCACCTTTCAACTTCTCATATTCGTTAGGGCAGTTATGAAGCACCCCTTCAACCATATTTACCATTTCTTCAAGACCATCATCTTCATCAAACATGCTTTGATCAAATTCATCCGAGCCATCACCCGTGGTATGCACCCGATCACTATATGCATCGTTGGTCTCACCATGCCTTGTCCATCGTATATATGTTTGATCAATACCATAACACACTAAATGATCTAGCAAATCAAGTTGACTAATTCGCTTTCCAAAACAACAGGATAAGCAAGGACATAAGATTTTGCCAGGATCTTTTGTGTGCTCAGTTGCAAATGTAATAAAATCCTTCACCTCATCTATATATTCCCTTGAACATCGATTAGATGACATCCATTTACGATCCATCTATGGGCTTCAATCTATTTTTTTAAAAAAGTATGTGGTTAGTTGTATGACTATTGCATTTACTAATTATTTTTATATTCTCTTACCAATTTTAATTTAAATTAACATACACCATATGAATCTTCATAATTAAAGCTTTCTAAGTCTTAAACTGAATGTTTAAATTGCCAAATAATTCATTAATTATTCCCAAGGATTATAATAATTTTTTACAACTCATAACAAAAGAAACCATATTTGCCACAATATATCATAGTTAAATTAGAAAACATTACAAGTCAATAAATAAAATACAAGTGTTAAGAATATATAAATAATTATTTTGCTTATGCAATTAATCAATAACAATCATTAGAACACCTACAAATTATAACTATTAAATTCAACTAAAATCACATTTGTAAGCTCAAAATTTAAAAAATATACCGTAAATAGAAGCTTCAATAGACTGATGAAGTGAAACTACAAACACAAATTAAACATAAAAAAATCAATAAAATATTTGAGGTTCTAAGTTATTTTTTTTAATAATAATATGTGTAATAAACATCAATATATAATAAAATCAAATATGATTAGCTTATTTCAAAAAATATGATTCAGGAAAAAAAATAAAAAAAATAAAATGAAATGAAAAAGAAAGCATATTCCCAACATTAATTATCTCCTTATTGTATGTTTTTCCCCTTACAGTTTTAGTTAATATATTTAAAGTTAAACAATATAGACAAATTATATTTTATTTTATTAAATATTAACATTGATATATATTGATATATTAAAGTCATTTTATTCATATTTTAAAATTATTAAATAAGTTAATGACTCAATTAACGAATTTTTTAATTTATTATCCTGATTTCAATTTTTCCTATTTACATTGGGTTTAAATGAGATTTTTTCTATTATAGTTTAATAAGATAATACAAAAAATTATTTTCTTACCTCTACAAAATAGCACTAACACAAATATATATTAAATACGTGAAATAATATTAAATAAATGATTTTGATTTTTGGAAAACAAATAATTTGAAGAAGTTTTAAAAGAAATAGCAGTATTATTAAAAGTTAATTTGATTATCTAATTTCAAGTCACTTGTATATTAATTACTGTCGTTCAAATTTATGGTTATATATAACATATAAATTCAATTCTTTCATTGTTCTTGTAACTTGTTGCATTAATTTCTTAGAACTAGTGAGAGCTAAAACACAGTACACACGCCTACAATACACACACGCCTACAAACAACACACACATTTATATATTATATATATATATATAGGTGTTGTACATGTAAAGAGCAAAGAAACAAAACTAGAGATGGTCCCACAGAAAAACATAAATCTACCGACAGAGAGAGAGAGCGCATGGGCATTGTCTTCTCCTCAATAATTTTATTTACATTCTTTATTTTTTTCCTGTGTTGATCGGATGAAATTACATACTATGTACATGTCTATTTCTAAATTGGTTTATGTACTAGTATGATAACACCATGCATGAAGAAGATGACTATATATGACATATAAATATACAAGCATGCGTGTCATAACAGGGAAAAAAAACCATAGCAAGCATGCTATAAAAAAAACAGCAGAACAACCTGAAAAAAAAATTAATAAAAACAAAACGCAACTTTAACTTACAGGTTGATCAGTGCAGTGGAGTGGGGGACCACGTAATTGCCGTTGGTGACGCAATCTTCAGTGAGGGAAGGAAGAAATTTGAGCTACCAAATGGAGTGGGGACCAAAAACTTGTAGACAATACAAAGAAAAGGGAATAATAGGGACAGGAGTGGGGTTGGCAGTTGGGATAAAACAAAGACGTGTGCTCGTGTGAGTGTCGTTTTAAGAAGTGAAGATAAGAAAATGGAAGGAAGGGGAGAGCACGCACAGATACATGAAAGTGAAAATGAGAGAGGGAATGATTAAAGATGGTGAAAAAGGTAAAGAAAGAGAAGGGGGGTGGCACGCGGGAAATGAAAGTGATTGGGGGGAGGGAGGCGGAAACAATATAGGATAAGGGGGTGGGACGGGGTGGGTTCTGATTGGTGGGGAAGGGATAGAAAATCCAAATTTTTTTTTTAAAAAGGGTCAGGGGTGGCGCCACCCCTGACTAAAAATTTTTTTTTTAAAAAAAAAGGGTCAGGGGTGGCGCCTAACCAGGCAGGCGCCACCCCTGAGTAAAAAATTTTTTTTTAAAAAAATTTAAAAGAAAATTTCTTTTTAAATTTTTTTCTTTAGAATTTCATATTATTAGCCTAAAATCTTCAATTACTCACCGGTTTGATCTCAGTTTGACTCCGGTTTGACCCACTGACTCTTAACCCAGTACCACGACCGGTTTAATACCCGATCCAAGTTTTAATACCTTGCTCTCATGTTCATTGGCCACTTGGCACCGTCCCTTTCGCCGGTGCCTCCATAGCCAGTGTCGGAATTCAAGCTCTTGCTTATGGAATTATGGTATGTGTACGTTTTAAACTCTTCCTTTTTTTCTTAGAAGAATAGCATTTTGGTCCCAACCAAAGGCGCAATAATATCAAAAAAGTTATCGTTGATAAGTGAAGAGTTACTATTATGGGACATCTATATCCATCAACGGCTTATGCACCTGAGTGTGAGTGTGGGATATCAGGTGTGAGTTTCCCTCCCCACTTATTGGGATGTTGTACCTTGGGGGGGCCAAGAGAGGGATGATATGCTAGCTTATATATAAATTTAAGGATTATTGGACATTTTTGCCCTTATATTATTCTCTCTACTTAGCGTGCTAAACCATCAAGTGGTGAAATATCACTTCTTTGCTAAACATACATTGTCTTGACAGTTAGCTGACCGAAAATATTAAAAAAAAACCCCAAAAAATTTATAAATAAGTATCCTACCAATTAAGTAACAAAGAGTACCAATAAATGTCAAGGCAGCATTAAGTTTCTTGTAGGATACTTATTTTGGACTTTTTTGTAATTTTCCTAGTCAACTAATAATTAAAATTGCGAATGTTTAACATAGGGGCAATATTATCCCACTTGACAGTCTAGGATACCCAGTGCCTATGATATTATAGTTTTAGAACCAAAATACCCTTTTAACCCAAAATTTTTAAATACTCCCCCTAGTTCAAAATAGAAGAGTTAAATGTGTGAAGTGGTCTGCTTTTTTTATATAAAATACAATTTGGTTTTGACTTATCATTTAATACATTTTTTTCAATTTTACCCCTTATTAATTACATACCTGTATTAATCTTTATTTCGTTTATTCTCTCTTATCCCTTTTTCTACTTATTCTCTCTCCCACTCACTCTCTTAATAAATAAGTGTTTTAGGAAAGTAAGTTACATTTTTTATATATTTATTGTTTCTAACTAACTTTTTGAATTACGCAATTTAGTTATTTAAAACTTATTTGAACCGGAGGGAGTATAATTTTCTTTTCTTTTTTTTGGTTTACTTTAATCTCTATAGTTTTATGAATTCTCATAATCAAATATCACATGTCTATTTTGCAGATAGGGATGGCTAGTGCTGTGCAAACAGTTTGTGGACAAGCATATGGAGCACAGAAATACAAAGCAATGGGCATTATATGCCAAAGGGCAATTGTACTCCACTTAAGTGTAACAGTTATACGCCTTTGCATTGAGCTGCCCAATGCAAAGGTTCTTGCAGGCCCAAAACATAGTGAACCCATCGGCCTATATGTCTGTGGGAGTTTTCTTGTTCCACATTTTGCTCTCTAGGCTTGTGGTTTATGTTTGGGGCTTTGGGCTTATTGGGGCTGCTTTGGCCCTTAGCTTCTCTTGGTGGGTTTTTGTTTTCATTAATGGTCTCTACATCGTTTTGAGCCCATCTTGTAAAGAGACTTGGACCGGGTTCTCTATCAAAGCCTTCTCTGGCATTTGGCCTTACTTCAAGCTCACTGCTGCCTCTGCTGTTATGCTCTGGTATCTATGTGTCCTTCATGAATCTATTCCCATGCCTTTTTAGGTGGCTATAAAGTACTCTTGGATGGTAAATCATAAATTCTATTGAGCATATGGGTTTTTAAGTTAATATTCGTATGTGTAACTAATTTCATAGAAATTCGTATTATTTATAAGTCATGAATAATATAACTTATTTCAGACTCTGTGAAACACGAGAGTCTCACATTTTAAATATTGAAAGATCTGACAGTTTTGTTTTACCCTATACTTGGGATCACCTTAAAGTGACAATTCTTTTTTTTTTACATAAGCGATAATCTTATATTCTTATTGCTTTTGCCAAAACTAATATATAATTAGGTGGTACAATGCCGTTCTAAAGACGGACTTAACCTGTCATATTATGTCTTTTTTTCCTAACTTTTAAGATTGTATGGACCCACTTAATGATGGAATATGTTCACAATTAACAACCAATCAAGATACACAATCAAAATACAGCTAATTTCTTATTTGTTGTTTTGAATCAACACATACAGCTAATTTCTTATTTTGTTGAATCAGTTTGGAGATATGGTACAGCCAGGGATTCGTGCTCTTATCAGGACTTCTACCAGACCCAACAGTTTCACTCGATTCTATTTCCATATGGTATGCAATAATATCCCTCAAACTTCAAACCCAAAGAAAGAGAAGATGTTTTTTCCCCTTTTTGTTCAAATGAGAATTCAAGAAAGTTTATTGCAATATCTAATGAACAGCTGTTGTTTGCAATGAATTTTCAGTATGAACTACTGGAACTGGGACATGAACTTCATGCTGGGTCTGTGCGCAGCCACCAGGTTTGTTGAAACTATGTTCATAGGTCCTATTTATATGGAAAATAATAACTTTTTATTTCGTTTATGAGTCACATCATTGCATTTTTCATACAACTTTGCCCATTATTTGTTATTGTGAAAGTTCTGTTCTCATGGGGTATAATAGTAAAATCGGGAAGATGTTAAATTTTAAGGCAGAGTTAATAATGTTTCAGGTTTTTCTTGGTCCGGTTAAAATATGTTAGAAGTGATTTATAAATAAGAATATGAGAGCATATATATACAGAGTGAAAATGAATCTATATATATATATGAAATTTTTGGTAGCGATGAAATTAATGAAATTATGAATTTTTCGGAGCAGTGTGAGAGTGAGTAATGAACTGGGAGCAGCACATCCAAAACTGGCAAAATTTGCAGTCATAGTGGTGAACGGGTCAAGCGTGGTGATAAGCATTGTGTTCTGCGCAATAATTCTGATATTTAGGGTTGCAATGAGCAAACTCTTCACCTCTGATACTGAAGTCATTCAAGCTGTCTCCAATCTCACCCCTTTGCTTGCCATCTCTGTTCTCTTGAATGGCATTCAACCTATCCTCTCTGGTAATTAACTAACTCTCAAATCCAAATTTCAACTAATCCGAATTAAGCTGGGTAAGATCACAGGGAATTATGTCGTTGATGTGTCTTAAGACCATTAGTTAAATTAGTATAATATATATATATATAGTTTTACTACATATATTTGTGGGATTTGTTTTTAGAAAAAAAACAAGGAAAAATTAATCATTTGGTCCTTGTAGTTTTGACATGCTACAATTCAGATCTTGAATTTTAACTCAGTGTAACATAGTTTGTATAGTTTTTGACTCAGTTCAACATTAGTCAATGAACTTTGACTTTGCACAATTCAGCATACCTATGGTTTTAACATTTTAAAATGTTGGTCCCTACATTTTAGAAAAATAAAATTATGAAAATTTAAAAAAAATAATTTATTCACTTTGGTTATAAATATAAGATAGAGTTGACTTTTTTCAAAGAGATTAAGGAAGCTAAATAAGTTACTTAATCATATCATACGTTATGTATCATTAGATTATATATTAGTTTATATGTTAGGGAAAATTTGGAGAAAAATCAATAAATATAAATATTTTAAAGCAATTTAATTAGCTTCGTTGATATCTCCAAAAAAATTATCTTTATCTTATATTTAGGATCGGAGGAAATACTAAGTTTCAACCGTATCAAAATTATAGTGATTGAATTACACTGAGTTAAAGTTTAGAGGCTGTGTTACAATTAAGGCAAAATTAGTACGTCCAAATGATTAATTTTCTCATAAAAGAATTATAGGTCTTTGGTCTATCAGTTTTGAAATATTTGATTTTATCATAGCACTACAAAAAAAAAACATGATTTAGTAGCGATTAAAAATGGTTATTAGTAGCGGTTTTAACTGCTACAAACACCATTAGTAGCGGTTGTAAAAATCACTACTAAATCGTATGTTGCAAGTGGTTTTGTAGCGGTTTACAACAACCGCTACTCATGTAACACAACCGCTATAAATTTAGTAGCGGTTATTAAACCGCTACAAATGTTGGCGCCACAATTTCTGGTGGCGAAAAATGAAAAATGAAAATTTGGCTCCAATTTTGTAGCGGTTGGAAAACCGCTACTAAATTCAAATGGGAATTTCAAAAGCATCGTAAAAAATTTAATACTATTTTGAGTTTAAATTTGTAGCGGTTCTAAAATCGCTACAAAATTTTGGGAATTCTTTTAAAAAAATCATACATTTATTTGAGTCCATTGTTATAATATTGTGTTGAATAGCTTATTATTTAAGTAACTTAAATGATATCGTTATTATTTATAAAGAATGATTAAATTAAGTTAGATAAGTATAAACTTTATATAGATAATATTATTGACAATGTGCAGAAAATGAGTATAAATATTATGAGAAGGGAGAAAATGTTGAAATCAAAGAATTGAAATTTCTTTTACTATATTTGATCACTTTACTCAACTCTTTGGCTCTTAAAAAATATTTTAGATGAGAGAAAACGAAAGAGAAGAAAGGTTGAAAGAAATTGAGGAGTGTTTGAAATGAGGTGTGCTGAAGATATTTATAGGGATCTACGTAGCGCTTGTAGCGGTTAATGTGACAAGTTTTGTAGCGGTTGATATTTGTAGCGGTTAATGTGACATTATTTGTAGCGGTTTTATTTGATTTTATAGTGATTTCATAACCCCTACAAATATTAGGCTGATTTTTTTTATAAAAATATTTTAGACTTTTAGTGGTTTTTTTTTATTTTGTAGCGGTTTCAGAACCCCTACTAATATTTGTCTGAATTTTTTTTATAAAAATATTTTAAATTTCAAATATTTAATTTGTAGCGGTTTTGTTTGTAAAAACCGCTACAAATTCATTTTTTTTTGTTTATAAATATTTATTTCAAATGTATTCTGTAGCGGTTATACGATAAAAACCACTATAAATTTTCACTACCGTTGAAAGGATTTGAAATTCAAATTTTCAATGTGCAACACTTTGTAGCGGTTATGTCAAAAAAACCGCTACAAATGTTCATGATTGTTAGCGGAAATTAAAATATTCAAATTTCTAATGAACACTTTCTAGCGGTTAGTATTAAAAAACCGCTACAAATATTCATAATCGTTAGCAGGAATCAAAATTTTTTAAATTTCAAATGTTCAATTTGTAACGGTTTTGTTTGTCAAATCGCTACAAAGTTACGTATCACTTTGTAGCGGTTTCATCCATTTAACCACTACAAATATTTATATTTTGTAGCGGTTTATATTTATAAACGGCTACAAATTTTTTATTTATTTATTTTTTTAATAAATATTTATTTTAAATACATTCTGTAGCGGTTATACACTATAACCGCTACAAATATGAGTTAAATTTTGTAGTGGTTCTTTGTAACCGCTACAAAAAGGCGGCCCTCGAAATTCCATAACGGTTACTATTGCAAAAACCGCTATAACAAAACCGTCACAATAGTCGCGCTAGCTTCGCGCCAAGTTGGCGCCACATTTGTAGCTGTTAATATAGAATAACCGCTACAAAATAACCGTGACAAATTTGGCTCGGGTTTGGTGTAATATCCCAATTTTTGATGAAGGATTGATCATGATTATGTATAATTATGCATTTAATTGGGATTATTATGTGTTTTATGACTATATTAATTAATATGTTATAATTAGTGGAAATTGGAAGAATGGAATTTTTGGCTATAAGTTGGTAATTAAAGGAGATATTAATTACTAACTAAGTGAAAAATAAGAAGCATGACTAAATGGCTAAATGGAGGGATTAAGTGGCTAATTGGTGACTTATTTTGGGATGAGCCAATAGTATTGTGACATGTGTCAAGATGAGAGAGGTTAAGGAAAGTCAAATTGATAAAATAAGCTTTCTCTCTCCTCCCTCTCCTTTCTTGTGTAGTTGACTTGGAAGCATGGGGAGTATCATCATCATTGTTCATCTCTCTCCCTCCATCTCTCTCTCTTCCCTTCCTCCATTTCAGGCGGTCAGCTAGGCAAGAAAGAGAAAGATAAAACTGGTGACTTGGGTAAGTAAATGCCCTCCTTTGCTTAAACACCACTCATAAATGTTGATCCTTGAGTGACGAGCTTCATTTTGGTGTTTTTAGTTTGGCCATTGGTTGTGGTTTGTGATCACATGAAATCTTGGAAAGTGGTGAATCAAGAACTCCCTTTAGGGAAGTTGATAAGGTGAGTGAAACCAATATATCTATCTAAGTTTCATACCATTAGAAGTAGTTTGTAATTTTTAGAAATTTGGCTTGAATCTGAAAAATGAGTGTCACTGTTCATTTGGTATATTTTTGGCATGAGAATGGTATTTTGGAATGAGTTTAGGATAGATAGAATGATTGGTGATTGAAATGTGATGTTTGAATGAGATTGGTATATTGTGGATTCTATTTCCCAAAACCCAAAGCATGATAATGGAGTAGGATTTCGATGATTATGATGATTCCATTGAGTTTATTAGGTGTTTTTATGTGGGAATGGCTTTGGGTAAAGTCTTGTGTCCATTGGGATCAAATTGGGCAAGTGTTAGGAAGTTGGTCTGTTTTCTGCGTTTTCTGGTTCTGATAGAATCACTCGAGTGATTTGGAATTCACTCGAGCACATGATGAACATCACTCAGGTGAGGTTGAGCCTGCTCGAGTGCTATGCGTATATTCTGTTTCTTTTCAGCTTTTCTGTTGTGTTTTCTAGAAAATCCAAGAATGAGCGATGAATATCACTCGAGTGAGCCTCTTTATGCTCGACTGATTGGTGTATTTGACACCAAGTCTTGATTCTCGGGTTGTCACTCGCGGGCATGGTGCAAGAGTGTGCCTTCTCACTCTCGGGTATGGGGTATCTGCTCGAGTGAGCCGTGTTGTGCTCGAGTGCAGTGAGTCATTTAGGCTACTGCCATTTCTCTTATGCTCTTGGGTTCTCACTTCCTGGACTTCACTCACAGGTGCTCGAGTGAGGCATTTGGCCTCCACTCGGGTGAGGTCCAGTGTACTCGAGTTATCCTGTCTCTGAAAAGTTTTGTTGTGCTCTCAGGTATTCACTTGCTGTCTCTCACTCTCTTGTGCCCGAGTGCCGTCCGTACCATCACTCAAGTAAGGTCGTCTTCACTCGAGTGAGGCCGTCAGAAATCAGTGTCTTGCCTTCCGAAAAGGGATCTTTGGGGTTTGCTTTCCAACCCCTTAGGGCTATTATTTGAGGTATTCTAGAGTTCTAAAGGAGTAATAATGATAACCAAATTAAGTTATTAAGAAGTTATTAAGTATTGGATAGAGAATGATACTTCGTCACTCATTATGATCATAGGATACGATATCTGCCCGATGCGGGAGAGATCGATGCCAAGGAACGCCCGGAAGGATCAAGGTAGTGACTCTTTTCTCATATTGTGTATGATATTTTAGTATGCATAACTTATCATTGAACTTTATGAACTATGTGCCATGGTCCATTACGGTATGAGCATTTCAGCGTGAGCCGTATAAGGATTGACGCTGGTCATCTTTAGGTCGGCCGTTGAACTGCCGTCGTAATCGACATGGATCTTTGTGAATCCAACCCGTGGGGCGGCGTTTGTGAAACCAGCCGTGGGCTATGTGTATCTTGCCTGTAGGGCTTGCGTTATGAAATACTTTATATGGATCCCAGCTATGGTGAATTATATTGTGTAGATTGTTGTGATGCAATACAGCGTGAGCAATCGTTAGGGATGACATGTGTCATACTAACCATTGCCATTGAACTGCCGTTGTAGTTGCTTATATGGATAATGATTTGATTTCATGCCTTATCATTGTACATTATATGATTGATTTGACACTACAGGGATTCTTTAGAATCTCACTCTCCCAAAATTAAACATTTTAGGCAGGGCTAAAGGATCGAAAGGCAAACGAGTGACGAAGAGCGGGTAGAGCTCCGTGTTAGGAGTTCCTTTTTAGTTATTGGTTATCATTGTATATTATTGGATATTTGATGGGAAATATGTGTATATTTTGGGATTTGTGATGTAGTTTTGTGTAATCCCCAAGTAAAGGGTATGAATTATGGGCTTTGTGCCTTTGTATAAACTCTTATTAAATGGATGGAACCCGAGTGAGTTGGGAATTTACTTTGCACTCTGATAATTGTAAATGGAATCCACCTGTATAGGCCATATTGGTTTTGTATTATGAATATGAGACCATTGTGAATAAATTTTGAAAAAGTTTTTGCAAATCCGATTTTGGGCAAAAGATTACCTTAATAAGTCCCAATGCGAAATATGGTCTCTAATTCTACATAAGTACGTGTTTACGAACGTAAATCTCGGCCATAATCTTGAAGGGGGTTACATTTGGCGTCAAAATTTATAGCGGTTATGTCTTGTAAACCGCTACAAATCGTGTTTCCTAATCCACGAGCCACTTGGCACGAAGTATACCGTTACAAATTTGTAGCGGTGTTGTTTAAAACCGTTACAAATCCTGATATTTGTAGCGGTTTATTCTAACCACTACAAATACAATGCTATGAATTATCTTTTTTTTTTTGTAGTGCGGAGTTGTATACTTTTTCTTCTTTCTACCATATTTTATTCTTTTTATCCAAATTATATATAAAATAAATTTTCTAATGTATTGTGCTGTAATGTAGGAGTGGCAATTGGAAGTGGATGGCAAGGTGTGGTGGCTTACGTACATTTGGTTTGTTATTATGTGATTGGTCTTCCCCTTGGCTGTGTTCTTGGCTTTAAAACCAGTTTGGGAGTAGCAGTAAGTTCAAACTTTTTTCCTTTTGGGCAATAACTTTATTTTCAGATTTGATTCGAATAGCCTAGAGTTTTTATATATATTTTTAAATTTTTGAAAAGAAGCAAAACACAGACATAATAACTTAATAATAATTAGTAATAAAAATAAAATAAAATTTGAAATGCTGATATATAAGGAGCAAAGCTTTTATCATTGAATTATTAATTATTCTTAATTACTTGTTGGTTTTATTTTAATTTTGGCTTTAATTATGTGTTAATTAGGGCATGTGGTGGGGCATGATCGCTGGTATATTTTTCCAGACAGTGATTCTTATCATACTTACCGCCCGAACAAATTGGGATGTTGAGGTATGTAATTCTCATCAATTAAGGAGACCACCTTACTTATGCATTTATAACTTTATTATTTATTTATTTTCTCCAAAAGAAATGAATTATTCATCATTAGTCATTACCATTATCACCATCACTACCACCATTATAATAAAAAATTATAAATTTAAACTACATGTAATTTTTCTGAATATTTTGTCATATATGAATAATATTTTTATTTTCTAAATTTGATCATAAACACATAAAATTTTCAGATTGTGCAGATAACATTTTATTCGCTAATTAATTAGTATATAATTCTTCTGGTAGAAAGTGATACTGTGTGACCAACCCATCAGGTTTTCTTAATGAAAGCGCATATCAAATAATGGCAATCTACTTTAAGTTTAAAATTTAAGAGAGGTCATTGTCAAATTTTAATTTTAAAGAGAGCTATATGCACATAAGTTCATAATCATAACTAATAGTTGTTGGGTTAAGTTGATACCTCTTATATAATGTTTACGGTTTAAATTAATTTTATGCAAAAAAAAAATACCATGAGAGAACTAATTTCTATTTGTTCCAATAACGCTTGAATATAAATTAATTGATATTCAATCATATTTAAGATTAAGTAGATTATAAAAATGTTTATGACAGTTCTGTGCAATTGAAATTTTTACCTTGTGATCTCACATAGATGTGCATTTTTCTTGTCCCCAAGTCTATGTTCATGCTTATTCTAATTGAACTCAAAATCTTTCTACGTAGAAATTATTAACATTATTATATTTTTTTTATAGGTTGAAATGGCAGTTGCTTGAGTGAAGAGATCCGCAGAAGAAGATAAACTAGATTTTCTTGATGATATATAGCTATATAGCGGCTGAGTTTTTTCCCCCTAACAATCTTTGCTATAATTATTGTGTTCTTTAAAGGTTCTTGAACCCAGACCGGACCGGCCGGTCCG
Source organism: Inga leiocalycina (assembly GCA_963242795.1). Lineage (NCBI taxonomy): Eukaryota > Viridiplantae > Streptophyta > Magnoliopsida > Fabales > Fabaceae > Inga > Inga leiocalycina. Next base: position 24,831,252 of record OY725326.1, on the reverse strand, counting down.
GCCCGGAAACCAGTGAACCGGCTGGTAGACCGGTCCGATCCATGTTGATATTTAAAAAAAAAAATTTTAATTTTCTTTAGGATTTCATGTTTATAAACCTAAAATCTTCAATATCTCACCGGTTTAGCTCTAGTTTGGTCCTAATATGACCCACTGACTCTTAACCCAATTCCCCGACCGGTTCAGTACCCGATGTGGGTTTTAATACCTTGGTTCTTTATTATACCAATCGATTTTTGAATGTTATAGCAAACACTCTTTAATGTCGGCAAGTTTCTTCAAAAATAAAAGTTGCACAGATTTAGTTTTAAAATTGAAAATTCATTGTGGATGGCTTGGTAAGTTCTTTTGTAACTGGGGGCGTTATGGATTGAATGATATTTGTAACCTCAAAATGTCAGTATCCACCCCACTAATTCCAAAAATAAAATTTATTACTTCCCCTATTCTAAATGTAAGAGTTAGTTTTATTAAAATTATTTATGGGCTTTGAAAATTGAGGAAATATTATGTAATATTATTTTGGGTATTTATACAAGTTATGAAGAGGCTTAGATCCCTAAAAATGGCCCAAATAATTTTAAAAGTTAATTTATGGGAATTAAAAGCCTATTTTCCCCAAAAATTCAAGGAAAAATAGTTAGAGGCTATCATTTGACTTGAAAATTTTAGAAAATATATTTTATAGCTCAAAGAAACTGATTAAGGAAGAAAATCCTTATAAAGTATTAAGAATTTATTTATAAAATTTATATGATAAGTCAACATCGATAAAGAAATGGATAATTAGTGATTTTATTATACAGGCACAAAAATCGGAATCGGGCTAAAGTTTAAACCAAAATTATGGAAGCCAAATGTGTTACCCATGATCAAGAAGATTAGAGTTAGATTTACGAGATTTTAGTTTAGACAACTTAGAACAACTAAAGCCTTAACCAGTGAGATAAAACACACACACCTATAGACACGCACACCCACCACTCACACACACACACACACAAATAAAACACTCCATCTGCTCTCTCTTTTCTCATTTTTGTCCAGAGAAGAGGCCTTGAGTGAGAGAGGCAGAAAAGTCACCGAAGATTTCACATGGAAGAGGCCAGAGATCACATCCAACCTTAGATTCTTGTTTAGGTAAGTCTTTTACACCCTTTTTCAAGCTCATTTCCGTTGATTGGTGATTTTCTTGGGGTTAAAATTGTGCTGGAAGTTGGGTATCTTTGGGAAATAAGTTCTGTCATCATGGAAGGTAAGAATGAGTCATTCATGTCGTTTAAGGTGTGATTTTGAGGTTTTTGGTTCTGCAAATTTCTCACCAAAACAGAGCATGCATTTTGGGTTTATAGGTGTCGAAATCTTGGAGTTTTAGCCATGAATTTGGCCTTGCATGTCCACTTTTTCTTCTTATTCTTCCAAACTGAAAAACAGAGTGCACATGCATTTGATTTCTGAAGCTAAAGCTTGAGTTTTTGGGTGATATTGGTTCAGTTTCTTTGCGATTTAGAGAGTTAAACATGTGTTTTGGAAGATAAGACTAAAAACTCATTTTAGGAAGAGATATATAGTGTTCTTGAGGTTATATGGTAGAGTGTTAATTCTGGAGAGTCTGAGAAGCATTCGAATTTGAGTGAGGTTTTGATAGGGCAAATGGTGTCCTTTGTTTGTGAAACTTGGTAAGGAGATAGTACACATCATAAGCTTTAAAATGAATCATAGAACACATTAATTGGATGTCTAGAATGAAAGTTATGATTTTTGTAAGTTTAGACAAAAAACTGAAAAAATTATGTTTTCCAGATTTTAGGTAATAAGCAATTATGCAAATTATGCAAGGTTATTTTCATAATCTGTCATTGTGGTTATTTTTTCTTTAAAATATATTTATAGAGCTTTCAATTAAGTACTAGAGAACATAAGTTGGATGTATATATTGTAAGTTATAAAATTTTAAAAATTGGGCAGGAAAACAAAAACCGGAATATCCTATCTCACTAAAGGAATAGTTATTATGCACGTTGGAATTAGGAAATTATGTCCTTGATTTATTGCTAGATGCGATTTTTCCTTTGTAGAGGATTGAAAGAGAACTTGAATCACTCCATTTAGAGTTCTCTTGCTTAAGTTATAATTTTTCAAAGTTCCTTAAAAAATTTGAGGCAAAATTAATTTTAAGTCCGAAAATGACCACATTTTTAGAAGATTGAGATTTGTTATGGGTTTATGAGAGTTTCGGAATAAGTTTGGAGAGCTAGTGTATAAAATTGGATGTCTAAGTACAAAGGAAAGTAGATATTCAATATGTTTTAGAAGGTGGAATTGTATGCAAAGGTGGCTAAAGAATAAGTTTGGAAGCATTGATTAGAATAATAGAATTATGTAATTTCCACACCCTTGTTTGGCCTAGAGTGGTCATAAATTTATGGCTAGAACTTTGTAATGTTGAGATTGAGAATGAATTCCTCTTGCAAAATTGTGTAGAACACAGTAGGCTAAAGAGAAAAAATAAAAAGAATAATTAAACAAAGAACAAGTAGTAGCAAAATCAAGGTAAAATGACCAAAGGAGGAGCATGAGAGCCAAGTGGAAGTTTGAACATGCTTAGTTTATTTTGGTATGCAAGTTTGAACATGTAATGGCTGTCGTATATGTTTATTTAAGGCTTTCATAAGTTAATTATATATTTTGGTATGTATCTAACCTCCATAAGTTGGAGCATGAGAGCCAAGTGGAAGTAAAGGTAAGGCCTATATTGAAGCATAGATAAAAAGCATGAAGTTGGTAATGTTAGTTAGTGGTTGTTTTATTGATGAACCATGATTTTGTGAGTGACATTTGACAGGGCAAGTGTAATTTTAACTAGGTTATGAATTTGGCAGGGTTATAGTACACATTCAGAGCTTTAACATGAGTTCTAGTTTATAATTTTTGGATGTAAATCCATAAAGATATAAGTTTTCAAAGATGACCCAGAAATCTAGAAAAAGTTGTGAAAATATGCACTATCCAGATTTAAAAACTGAGTGTTTCTGGACCAAATGGAACAAAAACAAACTCGGGTCTTATTTTTATATTGAAGACCTCTCCATGAGCTAAAAATAGAGCCTCAAACCACTAAGTTTGGAGAAATATTAAATTAGTTATGAATTTCCAATTTCAAGAAAATTTATTATCTCCCAGTACCCAATCTTAGAGAAAGAATTTTAAGTTTCTAGCCTAATCAAAGGTACTTTTAGGTCACAAGTGGTTCTAAAATGACTAAAATGCTCCAATAAGTGACCCTAGAGAGTGGTGTTACAATCAAAATACATTTGTTTTAAATAATTAACTAATTTTTAATATATATGTAAATTAGTTATCTAACTCTTATATTTAAAAAAATGGAGTATTAACCAAAATCATCAAGATAAAAAATTAAATAACAAGTATTTTTTTTATAGTATTAACTGGACTTATTTTTTATATTTTAACAAGAAATTCATAAAACTAGCATTTGAAAATATGTTTTTAATTATCCAATTAATTATTAGAGTCATCCTTATTCCTACTTTTAGGGAGAATGACAATTTTACATCAAAAGATAAATTTAATTTAAGTTAAGATCTGGAGATTTTAAAATGTCAGGGTTTTACTAAGAAGGTTCAATGGTCGAGGTGTTTGATTCAGTAGCTGCTGCGGACAGTCTTAATGCTCGTAATACTTTTTTTCGTGCCTGGTTGGATAAGGATTTGTTGAATAGATGGGCCTTCTATAAGAATGTAGCACCTAGGGATACAAATGTTGACGTGTTCTTGAGGATCATGTCAAACTGAAGGTGGATAGTTCAATTTTACAAGATGGTAGCAGTGGATGTTGAGGAATTTTAAGAAATAGAGAGATAGAATGGATATGTGGCTTCAGTTGCACTACTATAGAAATCATGATTTGTTTACCAACCCGTTGCTTTTCTAGCTTAATTGCTAATGAGACACAAGGTATAAGTGATGAACACTTACATTATGAGATATGCAAGTCAAGAATGCGATTGATTCAAGCCACAAAGCCTAGAAAATCTTGATTCATCCCATATTGCATGGATATTTAACATGGAAAGTACTATTTTATTAGATAGAGTCAAGACCAAATAACTCAAAAACTCTCACATTGAAGAATCTAGGACTGATCACATTGTTGAATTTCAGAGCTCATGACTTGGTGCCACATGCTCAATACAAAAACAGGAGAGGGACCTTCGATTAGAGCAATAATGGGTTTTCCAAAAAAAATAACACAACTTCACAAAAACAATTTAATATCACTTTGAATGCTTTATCGCATCTTAGTACAATTGAATTAATTTATTCATCACATTCCTATTAATCTTTTTGAAGTCACTTCCAGAGATATGGATAATTCCAATAAAAGAGGTATTTACTTAGGAATCCATATCTTCTTAAGTGACTTCAAAAAAAGTTCAACAGAGTAGGAACCATGAATCAAAATGATGGGTTGCAACTTCTTGTACAAAAAAGGAACATATGATCAGAGCAATACTATGGTTTCCAAAAAAAAAAATAACTTTATAAAAGTAATTTAATGTCACCTTGAGTGCTTTATCGTATCTTGATACAATAGAACTAGTTTATTCATCACATCTATATTGATCTTTTTGAAGTCACTTCTGAAGATATGGATACTTCTAAAAAAAAGAGGTATTTGCTTAGAAATCCATACCTCCTAAAGTGACTTCAAAAAAGTTCAACAGAGTAGGAACTATGTATCAAAGCAATAGATTAATAACTTCTTGGAATAGGAAAGGAACCTATGATAAGAGCAATACTATGGTTTCCAAAATAAAAAACATAACTTTATAAAAATATTTTAATGTCACCTTGAATGCTTTATCTCATCTTGATACAACTGAATTAATTTATCCCTCACATCTCTATTGATCTTTTCGAAGTCACTTGTGGAGATATGGATACTTTCAAAAAAGGAAATGTAGAGATTCATATCTCCCGAAATCACTTCAAAAAGATCAAGAGAGTATGAATAGTGAATCAAAGCAATGGGTTGACAACTTCCTATAACAGAAAATGAACATTCGATCAAAGCAATACTAGGGTTTCCAAAAATATATAACTTCACAAAAGCAATTTAAGGAACCTACAATCAAAGCAATAATAGATTTTCTAAAAACAACATAACTTCACAAAAACAATTTAATGTCACCTAGGATACTTTATCACGAAATGATTTCATAAAGGCAGCCAATCGGTTAGGGCTCACGAACAAAAACAACTCACGCGACTAGAACTGTTCTTAAGATAGGATGGGATCGGGAAATCCCATTCTCGATCCTGATCCCGATAAGTGTTTGGGAAGGATTTTGATTCCCGATCCCGATTCCAAGAATTCTACGTCCTGTTGGCATTGGAAATTCCTGGTCCCGAGAATTTCCCGAATTCCCATTCTTTTTTCCCCCTATATTGACTTTTTTGCTCTATTACAAATATATAATTTGTCCAAATATATAATTTATTCAATATCATATTCAACTAAATTAGTCCAATACAAATATATAAGCTACATGCTCCTCATAATATCTCTTCATCAGGTTCTTCATCAGCCTTGAATTTACAAGAAAATGGAGACTAGTAGAAAAGTCATCTAAAAGCCAAATATGCATGATGGCAAAAATGGATTAATGAATATGCATGGATTAGCTATAGTTGTGGAGATTGGTATCCAATGAAAAGGGATCACCTAATTTGGAATTGAATTCAAAAAGTCAGCCCCCAGCCCCCAGTAATCTATATGTGAAATATCATATTGCATTTACTGACATTGATGTTACGAGTGTAGATGATCAATTAAATATTGTAAGTGTACACTGTAGTAATCAAGTAATACAGAAGCGAGTAGAGTATCATTCCCACGAGGATTGATCACTAAATACCAAAATGGAAAATTTTAATTCTATTTAGTCAATCGATTAGTTGGTGATTGAGAGTACAAAATAAAAGATGATTAAATATAAGTGCAAATGATATAAAAACAACTATGAGAAAAAGCCCAAGGGGTTAGATTTCACTTAGCTAATTTTGGATTGAATCACTTATCTATTCTAGCCCAATTTATTCCACATGATTGATAATCGAGTTTCCCTAATTTAATTACTAGCCTCTTCCAAGGTCAAGCAATTTTATAATTAATTGCTAATACATATAGGAATATATATTCCTATATGAATTTAAGCAATCAATTATGCATTAAGATTTTTGGAACTCATTAAGACTACACAACTCATATAAATATATTCATATTTCATATGCAAATTATAGTTTTAATTATAGAGTCTACATATATGTATCTCCTTCCGGTCTCAATATACATATTGAAATCATTCAAAAGATGGCCAATCAAGTGAAAGAGTTAAGAATAATAATTAAAACTCAATCATGGAGGAGAAATTAAAACTAGATTTAATAAGTTAAGATTCAATCCGTCATTAGTAAGCTATGTCATCACCTTAAGAAAATAGAAATTTAGCACATGATGAAATTAAAAACAAAATAAAAATAAATCACCATTACATAAAACTAGAATGAAATCCTCATAAATACTGCATAAAACTTGAATATTAAATTCTCAAACATAAATATACAGCCAAAAGATGTATGAAAAATGGAGAAATCTAGCCGTCTATTTAGGAGGTAAAACCTTCCATATAGGCAGCATGTAAAAAGTAATACAATCCCAAGCCATCCAAGATGGAGGCAAGCAAAATGTAATACAATGTATAAAATTAAATATAAAATATGAAACAAAGTATTTAGAATTCTCAAACAAACGATTGAAAATTGTTAGAGGAATAACTCCATGCCCTCAATCTCTGCGCCTGATGCTCCTATATATAGGCACTGAGCGAACAACGTCATGTTATTTTTTCCCTGATGCTACAGTATACTATTGACAAATGTATGCTTTTTCTTCAGATGCTACAGTAACTGTCGGCAAAATGCTATAGTGTTTTGTCGCCTGCTACAGTTCTTCTATCCACTACAGTCACCTCCGTCTACTACAATAATGATCTACTACAATGCCCTATCATTTTTTCCAGTTGTGCCTCTTTGTCTTGTTTCAATCTTGTGAGTCTGTTTTTAGGTCTCCTTTCTTCTCTTCTCTCCTTAACATGGTGTACGTGGCTATCAAAAGAAAAGGAAGGAAATATTTATCAATCACACCCAAATTAATTACATTAAGCTCAAATATTGTCCACAAAATTATCATATAAGGAAAAATAAATATGCAAATATTTTATATATCAATTGATTAATTTCACTTATGCAATAATTTTATTAAAAAATGTTGTGATTTTTAAGACTTTCTCATTTTTGTTTATTTGGCCAGGATCTTCTTAATTGTTATGCTGATGTTTGGGAATCTAAAACTTTTCCAAAATCTATGATTTCTTTTCTCTATTCATCAGTGCTCAGCCACAATGCATGAACGTGGATAATAATGCAAAGAATGTCGATGTTAGCAATGCTAATAGGGATTAGGGAGACACAGGAAGGCACGTGAAACGGGTATTAAAAAAATTAGAGCAGGTCCTGGATGGATGCTTAGTGCTTGTAACCTCTACTCAATAAGGAGTTTAAATATCAATATTAATATTAACCAACATATAATTAAAAAGTAGGAAAAGATTCTATTGTATTAAATATCAATACAAATCAAAAGCAAGATGGAGTCACCGTTGAAGAGATTGACGATGCGATATGGAAATTAGGGATTTAGAGAAGAAATACATAGAGGGGATGAGCGACTGAAGCACTGTCTACTAGGATTGGTAGGCAAAACGGAAAATTAGAATTCAAAAGTTTTCAAACCCTACTGCGGATCTGTCAACAGCGTTAAAATTGAGTAGTAGAGAAACGTATATTTCTTATGTGTTCAGCCTTTGTTTTTTATCTCAAGGAGCTAACAACTCGAATTAACTCCCTCTACTGGTATCCACACTAATAGGAATCCAACACGAACAGCGTGCTAGTGCCACCAGTGTCCCTCTCTAGAGTTTTCTTTTCTCACGGCTCTCTATCTATCTTTCATCATCATTAGAAAACCCTAGCTCACCCTTTAAATAACTAAACAGTGCTTTCTATTTTATGATGGATATTGTATTTTTAAAATCAATCTTAATCAATTTCAAAATCCATATCATATCAATTAACACTTAATTGTCTTTTGATAAGAAAATTAAATAAATATGGTTTAATTAAATCAGTCCAACATTTTTAATTTAACATATTTATTTAATTTGAATAAAGAACCAATGGAAATAGATTTAATTTATTTTTATAAATTAAATCCAAGATATTATATCTTTATCATGTTGATTATTAAATTTAATTTATCAGATAAAGTCATAAAACTAAATTTAAAACTAACATAATATAATAATATTATCATGTATATATCTTCGTCTACCCTAGATTAATCTTTACATTCATTAAATCTAAACATATCTTAGATTCAATGAATCTGGACATTATAGCTAGTGTTGGGCTATTTTTATATGCGACCCTGTTGACCCATATGAAGTTAGCAGTGGGTCAATGACTATATAAACCCACAAGTCGTAAGCAGCATCTAGTAAGATATTATAACTACCCAATTCATATAAGGATCGATAAACCAATGCAATCTGTCATATAACCATATCACATCCCTTTTGCCACACAATATTTCAATTAAGGATGAGGCATAAAGAATGTTATCCTCCTATTCCTAACCATTACTTTTCCGATCCTTGAGTAGTCTGAGTATAGAAATTGAAACTCCTTTCTATCATAGTATGACCATACATTTCTCAGATTCACTCATTGAGGGGCCAGTAATATCTCTTCACTAATGTAAGAGACAAATTCCATCTTGACCATTCACATTCCTCTTCATGAAAACCTTCAAGCCCGAACATAGCCTTTATCATCACCCGGTCAAAGGTGATTTTTGACTAAATCGAAGTTGAGCGACTCTTATGTAGGAATCCATGATAATCTTATGTCAAAAAGGAAAAATTCATTGAATAACAATGCTCAAAGTACAATAATTGGCTCCTAGGGTGTAATACCCCGAATTTTGCGATCAGAGGTTAGAGAATAAGCTTGAAGTAAGGGAACTCCTAAGCCCCGATTTAGCAGGTGTCCCAAATCTAGTCCTTGATGTTTCTTATATGTTGGGTATTAAAGAAAATAAAATGGTGAATTTTGGAAAAAGTGATTATGCTTCAAGTGAAATTTTCTTCGAGACAGTGAGATGGTCATGAGGTTTTAGAAGAACAAATCATGAGTAAAAATTACGAAATTTTATAAGATGAAATTAGACATCCTAAGCTTTAATTTGATAGGTACATATGAATCAATTAGAGCTATATACAATAAGTTATGAATTTTTTGAAGTTAACCCAAAAAAACTGGAAAGTTTCTAGAACAACATCAAAAGAATTTAATTCTGGGAATTTGTGCTTCCAATTAGCTAAAGACTATATGTTTCCTTGAAACTAGACTCAATAAGGGTTCTATAGCCTTTAAAGTCACTCCAATTTGATGTCTACAAACTTAGTTATGATTTTTCAAACTTTAAGCAAAAAATCTGCCAGAATTTGTAAAACTCCTAAAATGGAAAACATTTTGGCATTAAATTGATATCAGCCTATTTTTGCTCTAATTTAAACCCCTAGACGTGTAAAGGGATGACTAGAGAAGGAACGAATTGATCACATTTATTGGGCTTAATGTCATGGTTACATAAAGCTAAAGTTTGTGTACATAAAAAGTCAATATTTTGATTTTTGGGAAACTTAAATAACTATAGGAAATTAGACCATAAAGTAAGATAATTATAAAAGCTTCATCTACCCCCCATGCTCACAAAACTGATGCCATTATTAAAGAAGGGAGGGAGGGAGAGAGAGAGCTTTTTTGATTTTCTAGAGAGAAGGTGGAAGAAAACTCACAAGATAGGTTGATTTCTTCAGTGAATTAGCTCCTAACTTATGTAATCCTTCCTTTAAGCTTCTCTTCTACATGATTTAAGGTGTTTGAGGAGAAAATTTCTATATTGAGAGGAGCTAGGGTTTTGGCCACAATAAAGAAGAGCCAGAGGAGCTTAAAGTAACTTCCGAAACTTCAAATATTGGTTGTTCTGTCTGCTATGAGTAAATTAATCGGTGAATTTCTGCTAGATTTGCTCTGAATGTGAATTTAGAAAAGATGTGTGTTTGAACGTTATGCTGCCAAAATTGAGTCTAAATGCTGGTTTTAACTTAATTAAATAGTTAATAAAGTAATTAGTAGTAGAAAGGAGCAAGTCTGCGAAGTCAAAACTCAAAAACCCAATTTTCTCCTGAGAATTTTAGGTTTCAGCTAGTGCTACTTAGAGGGGTTAGGGCTGGATTTTTGATAATTTGATAATTCCATTATGTTCAAAGGGGAAAATTAGGTGGGGTTATAGTTGAACACTTTTTCAGAAAAGCCCGAAAAAGCATAATTACCAAAATGCCCCTAAAATCCTAAAATAAGGGCTGCCAAGGGCATTCTGGTCTTTTAACAATGAATTTGGTAATTCTATAGCAGGAAATGGATTCTTTGGGCAAAAATATATTAGAATAGCCCTGGTTAAAAATTCACGAAAAGTACGGTCGGACTGGGAAAAGCAAGCCGAGCTGGGTCCTCGGGGGTATTCTGGTAATTTTTTAATATAGACACATATAACCACTAGAAACACTATGGAAGTGTCTAAATTTTACATTTGACATTTTAGGACCAAGTTAAGAGCCCAGCCTTTGGCACGATTTATGAGGCACACGTTTTGAAACTGAAAAGGGTTAAGGTAGGGAATGTATCTTACTTACATGTATTTGATATCTTTGCTTGTATAGTGATATATGTGATTGCTTTACTTGATTGTGTAGAGCATATCTGATTAATGTAGCTCTGTTTCTGTTTAAATTGTGGCCATAGTTATGTTGCATAAAACATTGAGCATGCAGAAATTTTATGATAGGGTATGCATCTAGTTAAAGCTAACATGTTATGCACATAACATCTATCATGCATGCATTATAGTAACTGTTTTCTACTGGGATTCTCTCGAATCTCACCCTCCCCTGCCAATAATTTAGATAGATGAATATGGAAAGTATGTAGAGATCAGAGAAGAGAACTACATGAGAGGATTGCAGTGGTGGAACGAAGATAGGAAGATGTCTCCATTTCACTAGGACAGGTTTAGACACCCTAGTAGCCCTGTGCGGCTACCTTGATTGTAATTATCATGTACAAACCCCTATGGGGAAATTTCTGTAATCATGCATATATTATCAATATTTTTATACTATTCCTGTGTTGCCCACTGAACCACGCAATAATGTTCCGCTACAAGTCAAAATAAGTAAGGGAGTTACATAGGGTACAATTTCCAACACTGTCGTCTGTCAGGAAAATGAGGGGATGAGAAACCGGAGCACCGTTGTCCGCCAGGCAGAGAGGGTATAAGCGAGCAAAGCACTATCATCTGTTAGGCAGAGAGAAGAGGGAATTAGGGTTCAGACTTCAGTGTGCTGAAGTTGATATTTTGATATTTTGATCTACATAAATCTAGTTATCTGAGCATAATTTACAGCTTTAGAGTAAAAAATATGTGCACGTGCACACACACACATATATTATTTTAGGATAGAGAAAAAGTTAAGATCGAGAAGTCCTATTCTCGATCCTGATCCTAATCACAAATTCATTTTTCCCGATCACGAATTTTTCCCATCCCAAAAATTTTGAGACGGGATTTTCCAGTACCAATTTGCTCAAGACCAGGACGGGAAGACCAAGACTGGAAAATATTGAACACCTCTATACACGACAGTCACTGAGACAAGGGTCAAGTACATTCACTAATGCGGTTGTAACTGAGAAGTTGGGCGAAAGCTTTTTATGGTGGGATTCGACTAAAAACGACCCCCAATAGCTGGAAAAGACAACAGGAGTAGTAGGATTAAGATGTTGGTGGGTTTCACTTAAACAGACTAAGTGTCAACTGTATTCTATTTTAGACGTTTAAATAGTAGAGGAATTGTAAGGTTTTTTGGGTTACTATGCCTAAGACTTTATATCACAATTTGATCAAAAGAATTGTTATTTATTTTTTTATATTTATCTTGGTTCTTTGTTAATAACCATTATGTATTTTTATTTTTTATTTTTCTTAACCTCTGGTAGTTGATTATGCGACCACTTTTTTTACAAAGAAAATAAAAACAAACAAAGTTTATAAAGAAACTAAAAATAAAAAGTCATGGAGATGTTTTAAGAATCTGATACATCATTATTATTAATAACCATTATTACTTTACTAAGACTGATCGTTTGCGTTACTGATGGTTGTTCTTTTATGATAGTCGTTAAGAATAAACAGTATAAGAACCGTTATTTATTTTATTTCATTATGGTATTTCTCTAAGAACCGTTTGATATATTTTTTTACAAAATATTTAAAAATAGTAAAATACAAAACAATAAAACAAAAAAAAAATGACGAGAAACCTGATGAATTGATGAGATCACCAAGCTACTCTTCACTAGAGGATTGGCCAGGATCATTGTTGACCTTCCAATTCATATTGGAAAAGTATCAAGAAAGCCTCCTCAATGCATGATTAGTCTATTGTGCATGTTGTAACATTACCTCTTGTTGAGGAAGCATAGGATGTTGAGGCGGAGGAGGAGGTGACGGAGGCGGTGGTGGTGGAGGCCAAGGAGGAGGTGGAGGATGACACTGAGAGTTTTCTGGCATGTCTTCTGCACGATGTTTCATCTTGGTGATTGTGCTAGAGAACAAAGAGGAAGACGATGCAGAACATATAGGAAAATAGATGAAAATGTAGAGTTTAAATAATGCACATCTGGAAAGGATGTGAAAAAACCAGTATTGAATGCATTGGAAGTTGAACAGGTAGGGCATAATGAAAGGGTACCTGGTTCATTCTCATGATGACGATCATCAGATGATAATGAGGAGGCACCTATAGTCAACACAAGGAAGAGGAAAGGTTTTGAAAGCTTTAATTAACTTTTATTAAGTTATAACTGTTAAGTATGTTGGAAAGAATACTTTATAGTTCTTAATTAATAATCGTGAATTGTTAAGTTTTTTTTTAAAACTTCATCTCCCTTCGATTTGATGATAAGAATGAGGATGAGGATGAAGACAAGGGCGGGGAAGAGGGGGATGAAGAGTAGGATGAGGAGGGCAAGTAAGAAAAAAATGATGTTCAATCTCTACCACCACCATCCTTATCCTCCTTATTGTACTCTTCCTCGTCCTCTTCCCTATCCTAATCCTCATTCTCATCATCGGAGGAGGGAGATGAAGGATTTGACTGAAAGTTATATGCAACATCATTGTAATAAAGAATGTGGTTTAACTTCCTATTCAGTGTATTGCCATATGCCGTGAGACTCCTTGTGTTGCAGTCAAGGCTTGCCAACATATACATCAAAGTTTCCATTTAAGAAGGAGGCAGAGGAGAAGGAGGAGGCGGAGGAGGTGGTGGAGGAGGAGGTAGCGACAATGGAGGAGGAGCTCACTGGAAACTTAACATGATGAAGGAAGAGGCCAATAAGAAAAGTAGTAAAAATCACAAGGAATATGTGAATTTAAATAGAGATCTAATAGATTACAAATGGTTATGTCTTATGACTTATAAAGGTCTAACGGATTATGAAGGGTCATGAGTTATGACTTAGATGGTGGTGGGGTATTAGATGACAATTGTTTCTAAAGACCGTTATGGTTTGCCTTCGCTAATATAAGGATTGGAAGGTAAATTGTTTGTAAGCGTTACATAACAGTTGTTTCAAGAGAATCGTCATTTTTGTCACTAAATAAATGAGGGTTATTAACTACAATCGATATTTTTATATTTTTACGAATTCCGCCTCGCAATATATGAAAGTGCACATAATTAACCGTTATTTTAAGCATTATATTTCCTTGTATGACCTCCGCCTCAACATACATGATGTTTATTAGATGTAAGCATTATGTATTAAGCATTATAAATGCGTAAAGTGTTATAAGCTCATAACAATACCTCCAGCTATCCCTAAACTACTAGCGATCTTCTATGAAATTATTTTGTGTTGGTTGAGGGATACAAGAATATAGCTTTTTATTCATATTGTTTAGAGGTTATCAATCTACTTCCTAGAGGTTGCGATGGGAATCACACCCTTTTTGTGACATTATTGATGAAACTAGGATACTCGTTTATAAGAATTGGAAGATTATATTTTATCATGCCCATGGGAAAAAATTGATCATTGATCACCTAGCTAAGCTCCCTCAAAGTATGGAGAATCTTTTTGTATTATTGATCAAATACCACTTTCTATTCAAGAGTTGGGGTTTGATGAGGGAAACTAATTTTCCCCTTATTTGTACTATTGGTTATCTAATGAAGTAATGAAGTTTTTATGTATTTTTTTAACAGAATTCAAGCGATAACTTTCAACCGATAGCTAAAAATTAATCCTTTTAAGATATAGAGATCATCAAAGTGGGTTTTGCCTCTCCCAACATGCACATGACCTTGTTTGAACTTAGGACATCATATTTAAGGGACTCTATCATCTACCAATTATGTCAGACTTTGTTGGTATTTTTTGGGTATTTATATTTTCTTAGAAAAAGAAAAGTAAAGGAACGAAGAACATACCTTGTCCATTTAAAAAAATGCACAGGCCCAACAATGCATGTGTCCATTTAAACACATTACTGGCCCAACATTGCACGGGCCAGATCCTCCCTCAAATTGAGATTTGAGGGCACACCATAATGAATGTAAGTTGTTATTTTCAATTGGGTTAAAAAGCAAAAATACATATAAATTTTTTAAAAAAGTATATCCCCATCATAAATTTTTCTTTGTTGTAAAAGTAATCATGAATTTTCAGAAGGGGGGTAAAAGTGACACTTCCGTTAAAACTAATTAACGGCCGTTAACTCTAGTGAAAATTACCAAAATACCTCTATCTAAAAAAAAATGTTATGGTGATGGACGCATTTTTGTAAAAAGTTGATAGCTTTTTTTGCACTTTTGAAAAAAATTCATGGGTATTTTTGTCACTTAATCTTTATTTTAGATAGGAGTATTCTGGTAATTTTATACTGGAGTTAACGGTCGTTAGTTAGTTTTAATGGAAGTGTCACTTTTACCTCCTTTTAAAATTTTATGGTTATTTTTAGGCCTAAAAAAAATTTATGATAGTAGATTCATTTTTTTTAAAAAAAAAAATTATAAGTCTTTTTAACCCTTTAACTCTTTTCATTTTCGGTTCAGTTTTGCTTAGCCTACACACAATTGTTCTTATTAGTATGAAGTGGATCAAGGAGGCAATCCTAGTTAGCATGCTGATCTACGTCGGCCAATTCTCAAAGTTAATAGGAGTAATTACTTTTAGTTTTGCTGATTTGATGTTGGTTTTCGTTGGGAACATCCACATCACTTTCCCATATGGTTCCCAGAATTTCCCTCACAAATACGAAATAGGGATCATTTTGGTCCACACTCAACACACACACAAGGCTGTCTAAGAAAATGTAGGGTAGGCCACAAACCAGAGGGGACACAATAAGACCCATACCAACAAACAATCGCCCTACACACCGTCCATATCTTTAATTTGTTGGCATATTTTGAATTTTCAATATCTTTGATTTATATTTAGAATAAGATTTTTTTCATGCCTCCTCCTCCTACTGTCTAAGTTATTTAAGGGAAATATTTGGTCCTAAATATAATATCTTAATCCACTTTGTATCTCAAATTTTTAATTTTTATCAAAATATTCCTATTGATTGTAAGGAAATTTTTGTCAATAGGGCAGTTTCCAATATAAATGATTAATGGGGCATTTAAGAAAAACCAATGTACACTTTTTATAAATAACTAAATTAACTAATTTTTTTAATATTTATATATTAATTATATAGCTCTTATATTAAAAATTAGAGGGAGTGTGTGGGATGTAGGAACTTGTTTCGAGTGATAAGTACCAAAATCTTGACCGTCTGTTTTTTTTATCATCCAATTGAAAGTAATTTTGTTCAAGGCACTATTAAGCACTAAATGCAAACACATCTCCTATTAGGTATTCAAACCATAGTTCCCCAACGTTATGAAGGGTTAGCCTCTTCTGCTTGACCTAATTCCCATTAGTGCTTTCATTTTTTTTAGATAAAAATTATTTTAGTTGACAAGGAATAAAGTAAAGATAATTTTTTAAAATAAAGATTCAATTTTTATTTTAAAATATCAATTGAAAATTTTAAATATAATCCATTAAAACTGTATTTAGACAGCGCATATCTCATCGCAACAATGATTACTATATAAAACCCGTCGTATGGCTTATGACTATATAAAACCCAAGCATGTAACATACCAAAATAAATCCTTATATTTAATCTTAAATTTAATATAATTAATACTTTATGAAATTTGAGGGGGTGGTAAATCATATTACGTTAGCTGCTCAAACATCATGCTGTTGGTAGTTTGATCATTAAATAAGATTAGTCAAAGCTCACCTGCACTGATTAAATATGTACCCATTTTTTATGGTAAATTTATGTACTTTTTAAATGTTTTTCTTTATAGTCATTATTGTTATGTTAACTTCTAATCGTTATTTTACACTGACCAAATTTGGTGAAAGAGAAATAAAGCAATTCATAAAGAATATTCCCACAATCCAGGTTCAGGAACCCAGATCGGACCAGCCCGAAAACTGGCGAACCGGTCCGGATTCCAATTTTTTTAAAAAAAAATTTATATTTTTCCTTTAGAATTTCATAGTATAAGCATAAAATTTTCAATTTCTCACCGGTTTGGTCCCGGTTTAGCTCCGATTTGGCCCCGGTCTTACCTACTAACCCTTAACCCAGTACTCCGACTGGTTCAATACCCGGTCCGAGTTTTAATACCTTACCCACAATTAATTATCTTGTTCCGGAGTTTAGCTACTCAGAAAATATTTGAATGATTAATGATATCGGAAGGTGTTAAGCAAAAATGCATTTGTTAAAGCTCTTGCACCAAATTTTTTTATTTCAATTTCTATTAATATTTGAATATTGGTCCATTTGGATTCATAAGTTTCAAATAAATGGGAAAAACAAAATCTACACAAATGAGATTTTATTAAGGGAGAATAACAAAAAAATACCACTTGAACTTTAAAAACCCTAATTAGTCCGTTGACAAAGATTTGCGTTGTCAATCCCATTACCATTCTTGTCAGCAGGATTTTGAAGTTCAAATGATATTTTTCTGTCATTCTCCCTTTTATTAATCATCAAATGATGAGACACAGAGACATAAAGAATGAGAATGACATGATGCAAAATATTTCAGATGCAGTTAGTTAAGTTAGGCCTCTCTGTGAAAAATTTATCATTCCATCTCTCATTTTTAATGTAAAACATATTTACTTAGTTTAATTAAACTATTGAACTTAGTTAAGTTAGTTAATATGACGTCTTTTTTCTAAAACACCCTAATCATTTTCATTAATTTCCTCCATCTTTCTTAATTACTTTATTATTGTTGAGCAAGTATCAGTATGACTAAATTAGAAAAAAAAATTAACAAATATGAGAAATACATTTTACATTTAGAAAAAAGATCAACTTTCTAATTAAGTCTTACATTATAGACCAGAGGGGGTATTAGATTTGTTTTTAAAAAAATATTAACATATTATAAATTTTTAGCAGCCATATTCAACAGAGAAAAAGAGCGTTATTGTCTTGGGAATCTGACGTTAAAAGACCCTGTTTGCCAGTTTATAAGAAAACTGGATGGGAAGCAAATCCTCGATTCATAGAAAGCGTTTAAGCCGTTTCTGGACGTAAAACCAGAGGAAGATGTGAGCCAAAATCACAACTACTGTACATAATCATGCGTGTCTTTAATTTGTTTTGTTTTTTTTTCCGTAGCTTTTGTCTAATTTTTATTATCCTTTCGGCAGTTTTTTTTTCTACTCTACTGTATCTTTTGACTTTCTTTCCTCTTTTTGTTTGATTTCTTCACACAATGGCCCACCGGTTATCTGTGTCAGAAATTTTTTCAAACTTCTTTGAAAA
Source organism: Inga leiocalycina (assembly GCA_963242795.1). Taxonomy (NCBI): domain Eukaryota; kingdom Viridiplantae; phylum Streptophyta; class Magnoliopsida; order Fabales; family Fabaceae; genus Inga; species Inga leiocalycina. Next base: position 24,813,060 of record OY725326.1, on the reverse strand, counting down.
ATGTGTGATTTATGTGATTTTGTTGTCGTTGTTTTAGTATTATATATATGTACTCTTTCATTTGTAAATATGCACACTTCCATTTGTAAAATGAATTCTTTCTCTTGTAAGCGTACATGGTCCGAGAGAAACAAAGAGAAAAAGGTTATCACACAAAAATGTAGATTCACATCTATTTGCATTTTAGGTGAAACTGATTTGGGCAAGAAAGGAGAGTTTATAACAGCAGCAAATGAACTTGGAATTGCATTAGCTGCCAGAAAAATCAACGTTGTGTACGGGGGAGGCATCCAGGGCCTAAAGGGAAGTGTGGTCGTTTCTGCATCCATGAATGGAAGCACGGGTTTAAGTGTAAAGGTGAAGGAGTTGCAAGATCATGCTTTTTCCTTAGGACAAGAGTTACAGGTTTCAAGCTTGCCTGAACAGATGGGAGTAATGTTCCACCATGCTCAAGCTTTTATTGCTCTACCCGGTGGTTTGGGGACATTGGATGGCATTTCTAGTGTTGCTTATTGGGCTAAGTTAAACTATCACAAAAAACCATTAGGATTGTTAAATGTTAATGGTTTTTATAATAATCTGTTGTCTTTTCTTGATCATGCTGTGGAAACAGGATTTATACCCCAAGCGACTCTCCACTCCATAATTGCTGCACCAACTGCTGATCAACTGCTCGATCAAATGCAAACCTATGAACCTAAACCAGATCTGCTTGTCAAGCAAATAGGTGGGCCATCTTCAGATAGCAGTCAGAAGCAGAACCCAGATACCGCTCTTAGGTTGTAACTTTCTTTAATCTCTTGGTTTTACTTTATTGTGTGTTTATGTTAAAAAAAACACCTTCTCTAAGTTCTAGAAGACATTGGGGACAATGTCTGATTTAGGTTGGGGGAGGAGAAAAAAAATTTTGTTTTTCTTTTGTTAGTTAGTAAAACCATTAGATGCATGGGGTGTGGAAAAAGATGGCAGAGTAAGGAGTTATTCTTAACTCCTGAGATGCATTTCATTAGTTGCATTTTAGTAGTTGCATGATTTTTTTTATCTTTTTCAAAAAAAAAAAAACTTTTTCAAGTGCTTTGTAATGATCTTAAGAAGTATATAAGTTTTAAGTATGGATCAATTGAATTTAGAGATTTTATAGCATGAATGAACAACTGATTGTTGCAATTGGTGATGAATTTTGAGATTGAATGAACTGAGTTTAAAAATTCCTAGCCGTGAGCTTCTGAGCCTATAATGATTACTTCTCTTGTGTGTGATATTCACCTATTAAGTTGTCACTCTAGAACTTGCTTTAAATCTGGTTGAAATTACATCTCACATGCTCATTCAAAAATGATAAAGGCATTCATTTTCTTTAGCCAGAGCCAAATAGCCAACCTTGCAATTATACCGTTGATAAGCCCCTTTGAGCCTAATTGATTATTTCTTTGTTTTCAATCTATTAACATGTGTTTTAATGATATATCAAGTGCTTTTACCTTATTCAGAAGATTAGTGGAGCATTTGAAATTTTTGTGAAATGGGCTTTTGACAAAGTGTGGGGGTATATCTATCATCAACTTTACAGTTGCAATTCAATAAGAAAAAAGAAAGAAAAAAAAAGAAGGAAAAAATTATAAAAAAAGAAAAAGAAAAGAAAAAAATGTTAAGTGTTTTAATTGTGGGTTGTTGTGATAAGATAAATTTACAAGTAGCGCATTTTTCAATTGCTCTGTTTCTTTAGCCTTTCATATCCTGTTTTATATTCCTTTACCTTAACCCCATTACAACCCTTAATAAGTCCTTTTGATTTGAATTATGCATGTGAATTAGGTAGTGGAGATTGAGATTTTTAGCAAGCCTATGGTAGTGCAATTTTTTCGGTTGAATTTGAGCGAAACACTTACCCTTGAACACTTGAGAGATTGAGAGAATGAGCTACAAGTACGAACTCAGTTTATTCATTTTCAATTAAAGTTACCAGTTTATATTTTCATTGATTCATTAATACTATGATCTCTTTATTTTTCAATTGTGTTCTTACTTATGACTTGACACTTCTGATTTTGTTGGAAGCACTTATTATTTACTTCTTGTCCGAGGACGTCCAAGAGTCAAGTGTGGGGGAATTTGATAAGTAAAATATTTGCATATTTATTTTCCTTTATATGATGATTTTATGGACGATATTTGTGTTTAATATAATAAATTTGGGTGTGATTGATAAATAAATATTGTTTTTGGAATAAACAGCATTTAAAAAAAATTTAAAAAAAAATAAAAATAAAAATAAAAAGAAAAGTATTGTAGCAGTTAATGGCACTGTAGCAGCCATCGGGAATTGTAGCAGGTCAACAGCACTGTAGCAGCCATCAGGAACTGTAGCAGGTCAACGGTACTGTAGCAACCGCCAAGGCACTGTAGCACCCGTCAGATCACTGTAGCAGTACTGTAGCACACATTTTTTCCCCTATAAATAGAGATCAATGCCAAGCTCAAAGGGGAGGTGAGGAAGAGAATCAGAGGTTTCCTTCTCCGACCGGGAGAGGTCCTTCTCTGACCGGGAGAGATCTTTCTCTAACATTTCTGAGTTGTTTGTGTTGTTTCTTAGATTTAATTTCATGTATTGCATGCCTCCATCTTGGAAGGCTTAGGATTGTATTACTTTTTGCATGCCTCCATCTTGGAAGGCTTAGGATTTTATTACATTTTGCATACCGCCTATATGGAAGGTTTTACCTCCTAAATGGACAGATAGATTTCTTCATGCCTCTATCTTGGAAGGCTTAGGATTTTATTTTGCACACCGCCTACATGGAAGGTTTTACCTCCTAAATGGACGGCTTGATTTCTTCATCTTTCATTCATCTTTTGGTTGTATATTTATGTTTGAGAATTTAATATTCAAGTTTATGCAGTATTTTTGAGGATTTCATTCTAGTTTTATATAATGTCAATTTATTTTGGTTTTGTTTTTAATTTCATCATGTTCTAAATTTTCATTTTCCTAGGGTGATGACGTAGCTTACTAATGACGGATTGAATCTTAACTTATTAAATCTAGTTTGAATTTCTCCTTCATGATTGAGTTTTAATTATTATTCTTAATGCTTTTGATTGATTGGCCATCTTTTAAATGATTTCAATATACATGTTGAGACCGGAAGGAGATACATGTGTATAGACCCTATAATTAAAACCATGATTTGCATATGAAATAGGAATATATTCATATGAGTTGTGTAGTCTTACTGAGTTCCATAAATCTTAATGCATAATTAATTGCTTAAATCCATATAGGAATATATTGGATTAGCAATTGATTATAGAATTGCTTGACCTTGGAAGAGGCTAGTAATTAAATTAGGGAAACTCGACTATTAATCATGTGGAATAAATTGGGCTAGAATAGATAAGTGATTCAATCCGGAAATTGTTAAGTGAAATCTAATCCCTAGGGCTTTTTCTCATATTTGCTTTCATAGCATCTGCATTCATATTTAATTATTTTTATTTTATTTTGTATTCTCAATCACCAACTAATCGATCGGCAAAATAGAATTAAAATTACCTATTTTGGTACTTAGTGCTCAATTCTCGTGGGAACGATACTCTACTCACTTCTATATTACTTGATTACGACAGTGTATACTTGCACTATTTAATTGATCATCTGAACACGTATCACGTTTCACCCAAGAGGGCGTGAATTGGGTGATTCCAAAAATTTCGTTGCATATAAGGAAATCTACGGAATATTAAACCAGTTAAGAGCAAGGAGAAATATCACCATAGTGTACACCGAGAGTTATACTGGTTTGGCCACAACTACTTTGACCTACGTCCAGTCCTCAGAGCGTCTCTGAGAGTTTTCACTATATTCTCCAAGATTCAGTGGGTTCTTGGCACCTCAGTACATAGCAAGTTCCTACACCTGGACACTCATTGCCCTTTGCACGTTGCAATCAAATCCCCAACTCAAGGTTCCACTATCTTAAGTTATCTCAATAAAAAATATTGATTTTGTAATGAAAAACTCTCTCACAGAGCAAATAGATATCCACTGAAGTACAAATGAGTGAGTATAAGAAAACAAAGCACTAAGTATGTTGATCGATGTGTGATCTCTGTTCGTATCTCCTTGTTTTCTTCTCTTTGAATGCTCCATATATATAGATGAGTTGTAGTGTCCGTTGGAAGCAATTTCAAACTTGTCCGTTAGAGTCGCGCAGCAACGGTTGACTATTCTTCGTATTTGAAAACTATCCGTTGGTGGTAGGTAGCATTAGGTGAACATTCAGACTTTTATTTGACTTCTCAAATATGTCATACTTTTTCATTGTTTCTCTGTAAATGTACTTAGAATACTAATACAATGAAGAGTTAATCATATAGATAACAAATCAAGAGATATTCGATCAAAATATAATTTCAGGACTGCCTTACTTGAGTGGCTACTCGAGTGATCAAGTTTGTTACCCGAGTGGTCCCTCGAGTAAACATGTCAAAAATATGGCAGTGAGCAAATCAACATTTTGCATCAAGAATTACTCGATTAAGACATGGAGCGATATATTACAAACCATGAAAATACCTGATTACTCGAGTGGCTACTTGAGTGGCCATGTCTTTACATTCATTGGTTACTCGAGTGATCACTGTGGTAAACTGCTTACTTGAATGCCTACTCGAGTGGGCTTCATATTTCTTTACACCTTACTTGAGTGATCCTCGAGTGGCTTTCAAATAGCTCGACAGATTACTCTATTACTCCCTCGAGTAATGAGATCAAATTCTTGGCAGAGAGTTTTACTATCTGGTTACCTGAGTGGTTACTCGAGTGGCACTTCATATAACTCTGCAGATTACTCGGGTTGTCCCTCGAGTAATGCTATTTTCTCATTTTTTACTCGAGTGGCTACTCAAGTGATAGGCCGCATTTCTTGGCCGAGAGTCACTGAAAGATTTTGGACCTGGTTACTCGAGTGGCTACTAGAGTGATGCCTGTGAAAATTTGGTTACTCGAGTGGCTACTCGAATAATGCTCTATATAACTTTGCAGATTACCCGAGTGGTCCATCGAGTAATGTCGTTCAAAATTTGGCAGTGCCTCACTAGATGAAATTTTGCTTGCTTACTCGAGTGGCTACTCGAGTAATGGCTTCTGTTACCCGAGTGGCTACTCGAGTAAGCCTCCTTAAGAATTGTTGTTTACTTCCAGTGCTAACTCCAAGTGATGTTGATTACTTCCAGTGCTGACTCCAAGTGATGCCATGCTACTTTGTTCAAATCCATTTGTTTGTTATCAAATCCTGTTATATTATTAATCCAATCTTTGTTATCATCAAAACATATGGGATCTAACATTCTCCCCCTTTTTGATGATGATAAAACTTGGTGATTTTGAACAAAGTTTTTGAAGTTGAGTTTTCAAACATATACTTCTCAAAAAAAATTTCATATGAAATCATTTGTTGAATTTAACCTTGAAAACTCTTTTTGAAATAACTTATTAGAGAGCTTTTCAAAGTTTTGTTCTTATGATTAATTGTTCACCTTGCATACATAATCAAAAACTTATTAGTCCAGAATATAATATAATTTCAATGAAATGTCATAAAGGAACACATTGCATAATGAGGAATTCAAATACATAATCAAACTTTAAACAATTGTTCAAGAACAAAAAGAAACAAAGCACCCTAAAACCCCATACACCCAAATCCCAATCTATAGACTCAACCATTCTTCACAAAATCACTTCAAGTTCTTCTCCCCCTTTTTGTCTTCATCAGAAAGGTGGAATTAATCATGAGGAGGAGTAGATGGCTTGGCTGCTGAAATGGGATTGACAGGAAAAACCAATGACTCATAAGAACTATCTGAACTAGAAGAGTGTAAAGATGATTGTTCAGGGTCAGGTAGGTGTATTGGAGATGTCTGAAGATCCTCTGGAGGATTTATTGGAAGCAGGGAAGTAATTTCTACTCCTCTGTACCAACAGGTAAAGTAACTAGAACCTTCTCAGTGTGAGTAGGTGAGGCAACTAGGGTAGGTACTGACTCGGGTTGAACAGGCTGAGCTGGCTGAACTGGATCATCAATGGTGACATGAACCAACTGAAGTGTTTATGGGTCAGGCAAGGAAAACAAAAGGTTACTGGAGATAGTGGTAGGTAATGTAGGAGGAGGAATAAAAGAAGATCCAGCCTTAAATAGCTTAGGCTTAAAAGATATTGGCTGAGAAGGTCCAGGCTAGGAAATTGAGACAAGCTCAGGATGTCTCAACTCAGAATGTGGTGCCTCAAATGGTCTGGGTTCAGGAGGTAACTCTAGCTCAGGCTCAGGCATGAAAGAAGGTTGAGAGGTACCAGAGGTAGAGAGGCCAGATGCCATAGCATCAAGTCGAGCTATAATCGACCTCAGAAGCTCACCCTGGGCATGTTGTTCTGCTAACAACTCTTCGTGCCTCTTATTCATCCTTTCCACCAGTTGACCCATCTTGTCATTCATGTGAGTGATCAATTCGATATTGGTATTTGCAATGTCGATATAAAATCCCTTTCGCATATTCTCCATGAAATGTTGAAGTATGGCATTGAGGAATGAAGGTAAGGATGTAGTGCCAGCTAGAGCAGAAGACTGTGTGTCATCCATTCTACTTGTTTCAGTCTCAGTCTTCTTCTTCTTCTTCTTGGGGGCTGACTCCAGAGGACCCTTGAGAGGTATTTTAATATTTAGTTTCCCAATTTGGTTCCTCCCAACAGGAGTTATCCTCTCAATTGGTTCCTTACTCTCCAGATACCAAATCTTGTTTTTCTTCAGAATCAAATATATAAGCTGAGGATATGGCATAGGAGTGGATGGTTTCCCTTCAGTCTTGTATTTTTGCATCTCCGCAATATTCTCCCAAGTTGTTTTGCTCTTGGAAAAGGAAAGAAGCAAACAACCTATAGTACCTTTCAGTGAAATGTGTATAGTTGTTGGATTTGTTTACTAAGGCTCTAGAGTATATGTAACATAGAACCCCATGGTGGTCACACATATCACTCGGATTGAAGTTTAGGGGTCCCACTAACTCACCAGATCTAAGGACAAAGAAGATATGGTTAGGCTCAAGTTTAGAATAGATATCATCAGGGGGATTTTTTTATTCCTAACCAAAGATTAATCCTAGAGGGTGAGATGAGGATTCTATGACCTCTAACGTTTGTGGTCATTTCTTCCTCTACTGATCTTCTAACAGGGTTATCTATAATTTCAAGATTACAGTAGAAATGATTGACTACCTTGGTGCAAAAGGGTAATTTAATAGATAACCAAGGTATAAAGGGTTCAAGATAGGGACTAAGGTCGTGCTTCAATACTTCCCAAAGAACTTGGAGATCAATACAGTGAGTCTTGCACACCTTCCTCCTAGAGAAGTGAGTCAGGAACTTATGAGATTCCTCCAACTTGTTAACATTGAAGCCTTTAGGAGGGAGAGTAATTTCCTCTTCTGGTACTTCTGGGTTCTTAGAGGATTCGCTTTCTTCGCTCCCTTATATTGAAAGGCTTGATCAAGCATGCCTATCATTACATTGGTAAGCCTCTAATCAATCTTTGGCTTTTTCAAAGGTTTTTGAGAGAAGATGGGAGTATCGGTTGAATCAGAAAGAGGGGGAGATGATACTTCTGTGCCTTTGCCTCTTTCAGTTGAGACACTCTTCTTGAATTGAGCTCTTGTGATAATGGCTTCTTTGAACACAACCCCTTTCTCTTTTGGCTTAAGCTGAGGGTTGGACTGAGTTTTGGCTTTAGATTTCACTGTAAGCTTGCATTTCTTGGTGGGTGGTTTAGAAGAGAATGGGTCAGATGATTGTTTTGGTTCAGAAGACTCTGAAGGGGTAAGATTTTTGGTTCTAACCATTGTGATTTGGAGAAAATGGGATTTTCAGAAAAGAAAAGAGTGACTGTCGAAGGTATAGGGCAAGAGATTCTGAGAAATGTAGGAGGTTTTTAGAGCAATAACCTGCTGGGTTTTGACGGAAATGGAGCAAGGAAATGATTGTGAGAAGTTTTTATGAGAGCACTTGGTGAAACACTCGAGGTGATTTTGTGAGAAATAACCGAGTTGCGATTGATAAAGACCTTGGGCCCGACATCACTCGAGGGCTTACTTGAGTGATCATCATCATCACTCGGGTAGCTACGCGAGTGATCATATGAAAAATTTTCAAATACAGCAATTTTGAGCGCGTACTTGGCATGAATAATATTGTAATTATCTATGGATATTCCCTCGATCATTTGATGGCTCTTTAGAATAGATTTGAGTTGAAATTTAGTTGATTTGAAATTTTCTCCCAGGTTTACTCGAGGGCTTACTCAAGTAAAGTTGAACATCACTTGAGGCCTTCCTTGGGTAAGCTGTCTCTTCACCTTCTGGCTATTTATTTCAACCATTGTGCCGTTGTATTTGAAATTAATGCTTCACTGGCACATTTTCAAGTTCATTACTCTAGTGGCTACTCGAGTAATGCATCCATTACTTCAAGTTGTCACTCCAGTGACACATTTATTACTTGACGTTGTCACTCCAGTGATGCTCATTACTTGAAGTTGACACTCCAGTAATGTTGTCCTCTGTTAACCTCTGTTATTCATACCCCAAAATAGAATATTATGATCCTGCAAAAGAAAATTGCTAGAATCTCTTATGCTTAAGTTAGTAATTATCAAAATATCAATAAATAATATCATCTAACATTTTGTAAATACTAAATAACTTACAACTCATTGGGATTTACCATTCCCAATTCTCATCTAATACATAAAAATTGATCTTTAGCAAGAGGTTTTGTGAAGATATCAGCTAGTTGAAGATGAGTTGGAATGAATATTACTTTGACATCTTTCTTTTGGACATGATCTCTAATGAAGTGATGTCTAACATCAATATGCTTGGTTCTGGAATGTTGAATAGGATTCTTTGCCAAGCTTATTGTACTAGTGTTGTCACAATATATTGGTGTTTCTTTCAGATAAATACCAAGATCCTGGAGTTGTTGCTTTAGCCATATTACTTGTGCACAACAACTTGATACCACAACATACTCAACTTCCGTTGACGAAAGGGACATTGTAGTTTGTTTCTTGCTAAACCAAGATACAAGTGAGCCTCTAAGAAACTGGCCTTATCCACTTGTACTCTTTCTGTTCATCTTGTATCCTTCATGATCAGAGTCTGAGTATGCAACTAGGTATTCACTTCTTCCTTTGGGATACCAAAGTCCCAATTCTGGCGTGTCAACAAGATATCAAAAGATTCGTTTAACGGTTTCTGATAACCAGTCTAAAAATATTTATTTTTAGACCGGTTTTATAATAACCGGTCTTAAAAATTTTTTTTAAGACCGGTTCTATAACCAATCTAAAAAGTAGCAGACTTTTAAGACCGGCTGTATCAAGACCAGATCAAGAATCGGTCTAAAATGTCTTTTTTAACCGATCTTAAAAGTGATTTTTCCAGTAGTGTAGAACAAATATAGCGCCAACATATATGACGGTTTAAAACCATGAAATATGGCGGTTAATAATCATCATGTATCGTGTCACGCCCATATCTTAACTTCACCTTTACCAGAGTATTTGCGAAAAATGATATGTGGTTCGTTGGGCAATACAGGAATAACATAAATATACTGATAATAAGTGCATGATTACATAAATTCCCCATAGGGGTTTTTACATTATACTTATGATTAAGGTAGCCGCACAAGGCTACTAGGGTGTCTAAACTCATCCCAGTGAAACGAAGACTTCTTCCTGTCTTCGTTCCACTACTGTAATCCCCTCGTATGGTACTCTGCATTGCTGTTTGCACATCTTCTGTCGTCTCCTGTCTAAATTGTTGGTAAGGGAGGGTGAGATTTGAGAGAATCTTAGTAAGAAACAGATACCATAATGCATGCATGATTGATGCTATGTGTATGACATGTTAGCTTTATCTAGATATATGCCCCATAATGACATTTCTGCATGCTCAATGTTTCATACAATAAGATTATGGCCACAGCAAAAACAGAAACAGAGCTTCATTTATTCAAACATGCTCTACACAATCAAGTAAAGCAATCACATACATTATTACACAAGCAAAGATATCAAATACATACAAGTAAGGTAAGTCCCCTACCTCCAATCTTTCTCCTAGATTTGCGTGCCAACAACTCAGGGCTCCATATTCGGTCTTACAATGTCAAATGTACTATTTAGACATTTCCATAGTGTTTCTGGGGATTATATGAGTCTATCTTGAAAAATTACTAAAATACCCCTGGGACCAGCCCCATTGTACCCGGTCCTGCTGTACTTTTCTCGAAATTCTAATATGGGCTATCCTAACATATTTTCGCCCAAGGAATCCATTTTCGGACTTGGAATTACCAAATTCAATGTCAAATTACAAAAATACCTTGACAACCCCACTTTAAGGGTTTCAGGGGCGTTTTCGTAATTATGCTTTTTCGGCCTTTTTCCAAAAAAGTGCCCAACTGTAACCCCACCTAATTTTCACTCCTGAACCCAATGGAATCATCAAATCATTGAAAATCCAACTCCAAGGCCTATTTCTAAAGCTGGATGAAACTTATAAGAATTCTAGGGAAAATTGGGGTTTTTTCAGTTTTGGCTCCATAAACACATCTCTTTCTACTCCTAACCACTTTATTGACTATTCCATTAGGTTACAACTACCATTTAGTACCAATTTGGGCAACATAACCCCTAGGGAAACCCATTTTACATTTTTACTACCAAGGACAATCTGACGAAATTTCACTGAGTAAATTGTCCACAATAGCCAGAATAGTCAATATACAAAGGTTTTGGAAGTTATCTCAAGCTTCCACTGGCTCTCCCTTGATATGGTGGAACCCTAGGTGCTCAATATTCAAATTTGAGCTTCCAAACCTTAAATCATATGAAAAAGAAGCTTAGGAACGGAGTTATACGCATTAAGAGCCAATTTACCGAAGAAATCGATTGACCATACAAGATCTCTTCCTCCTTCTCTCTCTAAGCTCTCTCAACTTTTTCTCACTAGTTTCAGCTTGTTCACGTCAGAAATGGGGCTGAAGAAGGAAGATGATGATTATAATAATATATCCAATTTAATTAATTAATTTTCCCAATTTTTGGATTTTTACAAAATTTTGGCAGATTTCTGCCCAAACTTTGAAAAATCATAACTAATTTTAGAAAAATCAAATTGGAGTGATTCCAAAGTCTACAAAACCCTTATTGAGTCTAGTTTCAAGAAAAAATATAGACTTTTGCTAGATGGAATCAAAAAATTCCCAGAATTTCAATCTTTGCATGTTGTTCCTAAAAATTTCCAGTTTTTCTGGGCTAACTTCAAAAATTCATATATTTTTGTATATAGCTTTAATTGAGTCATATGACATATCAAATTAAAGCATAGGATGTCTATTTTCATCCTATAAAGTTTCATAATTTTTGCTCATCAGTTGGTCATACAAAATCATATGACAAGCTCACTACATCATAAGCAATTTCACCGAAAATATAATTATATTCTCTAAAGTTCACCATTTTACTTTCTTAATACCCTCAAAGATATAAGAATCATTAGGGAATAAATTTGGACTCTTGCTAAATTAGGGTTTAGCAATCCACTTAATTTAGGTTTATTCCCAAACCTCAACTCCCAAATTTCGGGGTATTACATATCGCGATTTTTATAATAGTGAGAGTACATCAGGAACAAATGAGAGTCTAATTATAATTTTAAAAATAATACTATCAAAATAAAATCTGTAACGAAATATATCAGCATGCAGTGACACGAACACATATATTACGTTATGTGAAATTTCTTAATCATTCAATTTTTTATACATTTTATCAGATTTTGTGTAATTTTTTATTTTTTAAAAATATGCTTACATATATTTTAAAATGATTTAAATCTAAGTATCTAGACATTAAAAAAAATAATCTAATATTTTAAATGGAGAATACTCTACACTTCCACATAAATAATTTAATCATCAAAGGTCTCACAACAAATAAGCAATATATATTGATAAGATTTCACGCACGAAATAACTATAGGTCATGATATATAATCGACAACTTAAAAAAAAAATTTGATTAAATTTCTTATGTGAATCTGCACCATAGTTTTATTAACTTTAAACCAAAGGAAACCAAACATATACAACTTATTTTTAAAAGTATAACAAGTGAACAATGCAATGACACATGGTCAGACTACCTAGCCTACCTAGGATCATATAGGGATAAAGATTCCCTAATTGATTTGGAAAACTGAGAACCAAGAAAGAGACTGCCAAATAAAACATGTGGCCAGAAAAAAATCTCAAGATTTAGGAGAGAGGAGAAACTCTGATCACAGAATAATTATGGAGATCAATTTATTGGAAGGTATAAGAAATCTCGATCATTTTCCAACATGAAACCTCAAGAAAGTGATGGCACAAGAAGAAACAAGACCACATTCACTCAACTTGGGTGGCTTTGAATTAATGTTGTTGATATATCTTCTTTGTTGTTGTTAATGTTATGTGTTGTTATTTCCTTCAAGTCATTTTCTCTGTTTCAGCTGTCCTCAACTTGTTTGGTTGGCCTCAAATAATCATTTTCAATTCACACCACTATGTGTTAAATTGTTCCTTTCAGGGATCTAGACGTTTTTTTCTACATTGTATGAAATTTCTATAGAATGTACTCCATCATTTCCTTATTTATTATAAGAATCTAATAATAATTTTACACAAACTAATAAATTTAATTACAATTAATTATTTCTTGTAAAATATTAAAATTATCCTCAACAAAAGTCTTTAGTTAGAGGAGTTTGACCATTTAGTTAGAAGGTTTCATAATTAGTTGGTGAAATTAAGTGAAAATATAGTAAAGAAAACATATTAAATTATGAAAAATGCTAAAAATTGCTTATAATAAGGCCTGGATAGTATTACTCATAATTTATGTATATCATCGTTTGCTATAAATTTATACTCCTTTGAATTCTTAATAAAGGAGCTAGATAATTAATTTATATATATTATAAAAATTAGTTAAATTAGTTATAATTGTAATAAATGTGTTTTTATTTTAATAAAATGCCCCTTTTAATTATTATTGTTGTTGATGAAAATCCGATCCCTTTAATATATACGCAATCAATATGGGATAATATGAGGGAAAAAAGTATGAATTTGAGAGTCAAAGTAAATTAAAATTGTATATGTAAAACCAAAATAGACCCTTCTACTAGCTCATATATTCAGGATGGGAAAGGAGTGTTTTATATTATATTATTTAACAGTAAAATAGCATCCAACACCCACCCTGATATTATTTTTCAATAGCATCTAACATTATAATTTTATTTATGGTGCATCCAGCGCAGTACATTGATATTATTTTTCTTGTGCATCTAGAACCCTTTAATATTATTTTTCAGTTACATCTAACCATCTAATCTTATTTATTGTTTAAAAGATGTTGGATGTATAATAAATAAGATTAAAATCTTAGTTCCACCTAGAAAATAACATCAAGATACTAAATACTACTTTATTTTAACTATTAAATTTAAAAAAATCATGAGTCTTGTCCTTTTCTTCAAGTATAAAAGATGAACCCCATTATTCATCACAAATAGATAAAAAAAGAGAGAGTAAATCTAGATTCTCTAGACACTTTTCCGAAGAATCATTAATGGAAAAATCAGTTTTAAGACTGGTTAAAAGTGACATTTTATATCAGTTCTGGATCCAGTCTTGATACAGTCCATCTTAAAAGTTTGCTATTTTTTAGACTGGTTATAGAACCGGTCTTAAAAAAAATTTCAAGACCGGTTATTTATGAAACCGGTCTTAAAATAATTATTTTGAGATTGGTTATCGAAAAAAGCTGACTAAAAAGTTGAACTTCTTAGACCGGTGTTAAAATTTCTAATTTTTAAGACTGGTTCTATTAAATACTAGTCTTAAAATTTTTTTAAAAAAAATTGTTCCTTTTAAAAGATTTACTCAGTGTAACATCCCAAATTTTATTCACCAAGAATATATTGTAATTATTATATATATTCAATGAAATGGTGAATATTTAAGGCCAGAAGAATTAAATATTGAAAATTGAAGGTGGAACAGTGCTTTCAGTGAAATCGCCTGCAAGACAGTGAGATTGTCATATAGTTTTGGAAGACCAAATTATGAGCAAAAATTATGAAATTTTATAGGGTGAAAGTAGATATCCTAAGCTTTAATTTGATAGGTCATATGACTCAATTGAAGCTATAGACAAAAAGATATGAATTTTTGAAGTTGATCCAGAAAATCTGGAAAGTTTCTGGAGCAGAGATCAAAGATTGAAAATCTGGGAATAATATGATCATTTCCAGTAAATTTCCATATTTTTCCTTGAAACTAGACTCAATGAGGGTTCCATAGGCTTTGGAATCGACTCGAAACGATGTCTAAAAAATTAGTTATGATTTTTCAAAGTTAAGGCAGAAAATCTGCCAGAATTGGCATTATTCCGAAAATTTGAGAAATAAAGTAATATTCCTTTTTCTCTTAATTATTTTAGAAATTTAGGGATGAAGGAGGAGAAGACAAGTGTCAAAATCCAATGAGGCCAAGTGTCAACACCACATGAAAGATGATGGAGATAATTGTTGTGTCATAAGTCCTTACTTATGTCATAAGGTTAGGTGGCCAACTTTTGCACCAATTGACTTGAGTAAATGGAAGAAACACTTGATTTAGTTGGAGCATAAGAGGGAGCACGTTTTTGACTAACCAAGGGAGAAGGAAATGATAATTGAGGTTGAGTGTACACAAAAGGGAAGCATGGCAAGGTTGAGTGTACACAAAAATGGAATGATGGTGTACATGAAAGGTGTTGCAATCTCAACCATAGATGAAATCAAGGGCTAGGAAGGAAGATGACAAGGTTAATAAAATATCTTCTCTTCCCCTTCACACACACATTTCGTTCAAGGCACAAGGAAAAGAGGAAGAGAGAAAGCTTGAGAGATAGAGAGAAGAGGAGAGCTCAAGGAGGAAGAAGTCTAAGGTAGGTATTGTTGTTCTTGTGTTCAAAGCTTCCTCTCTTGCATAATAGCTTCTCTAATCTCTTTTTCTCTATGGATCACCATGTTAGCAAGCTAATCTCAAGGTTGAGGGGAGAGAGAGGACGTTCTAGAGAGAGAAACACCAAGGATCAAGAGGTAATCTCCAAAATCTCAACTTCTTTGTGTATTGAAGTTGTTGTTGGTGATTGTTGTTTGATTTATGTGATTTTTGGTTAAGTTGTAAAATTGGAAAAGCCATAATCCTAAGGGGTTATGCTGCCCAAAATCCTTTAAATCATGATAATGAAGTTTTTAAATAAATTAATCAAGGATTAGAAGTGGAAAAGTACAAGTTTTGGAAGCTAAAACACAAAGCTTCATTTTTCTATTTTCCCTTCAATATTTCGGTCAGACCAGAACTGGTACAAGGAGTTGGATTTTCATGAAATAAATGGTTCCATTGGGCTCAGTGGGCAAAAATAGGTGGGGTTACAGTTGGGCAATTTTTCGGTAGAGGCCGAAAAAGCATAATTACGAAAACGCCACTGAAATCACTAAATAGGGGCTGTCAAGGGTATTTTCGTAATTTGACCATGAATTTGGCAATTTCGAGGCCGGAAATGGATTCCTTGGGCGAAAATAAGTCAAAATAGCCCTAGTCAAAATTTTGGGAAAACGTGCCATCGGGCCGGGTACGGCGGGGCCGGGCCGGGTTCCCGGGGGCATTTTTGTAAATTTTCACCATAGACTAATATAACCACAATAAACACTATGGAAGAGTCTAAAATGATACTTGGATAGGTTATGACCTATTTCTGGTACATTTAATATTTTAGGACCGATTTGGAGGCCGGATACGACATGTTCTTCGAGGCACATTTAAAAGAGGATTATAAAGCTTTGAGGTAGGGACATTATCCTTCATACACTATGCCATAAGTTATGTGATTGTGTGGATGCCATTGTTTTGTAAATGCACTTTATTAATAACATGATTTGCCTAGAGAGAGGCTGTTAGTGCCAGAGGTGCACTTACACTGGGAGTTGGCAGAAGTCCAACCGGTGTAGATTGTGGGGCTGGGCCCTACTCATGTATACATGACGATGATGTGTTTATATTGTTCATTAATTTGTGCATACCTTGGCGCATGACATATTTACTTTTCGCATTTTCTATGAACGATATTATGTCTCTACGGGGATTCTTCGGAATCTCACCCTATTTTTAAACAAATACCTCAGCGAGTACCAGTGGGCCAAAGGGCAAAGATGTTGACGCCGGACAGTAAGCGGCACGTGTCTCGAGGCGAGGATATGAACGTGGTTATGCTTTAGTCTATGCCTTAGTATTTTGGATAATTTGTAAATATTAATACTTCCGCTGTATTTTCTGTTTCCGCCGACGAACAATATCGGAATTGTAAACGAACGGCGTTGGGATTGTAAACGAATATTTTTATCAGTATAATTGTACTTTTCTGTATGCCCATTGAATTTCGTCTTTATTACTCTTTGATTATCGAAATGGAAACGGGGGTTGACACTCAGCAAGCCATTTCCCCTGTTTTACATTTCACTCAGCAAGCAGCTATTTTAACGACATCCAAATAAATTCTTCTCTTACACATTTTAACAAACATCTTATACAAATAACATACATGACAATCCAAAACGCAAGTAAACATAGATTCATCCATATCTGTTGATATACATGTAGTAGTATAGATGGAAATTAAAAATTAGAACCACCTGAATCTGATGAATTAGCATCAATAACAGGCCTTGGAAAAAAAAAAGCATCAACAATAGGCAAGAGACCCTTTAACTCAAACTCAGACAAATTAAGCTCACTCTTTGCATTTGAGTAGGCAATCCTGTGCCTTCATCCTATATGAATTTAAATATGCATGCAAAAAATAGTTATTCTTCTAGTTTCTAAATGATAAAATAGTACAAGTTTGTAACAACATTGATTCACAGCATACCAGTTCACATTGCCTCTAAGAGTGTTTATTTCTCCATTGTGACCTAATATGCATATAGATTGAGCTCGGTCCCAGATAAGACACCTCATTTGCTTCATTTTCCTGTGACGACAACAAAAAAAAGTAGTTATATATATACCAACAACAATATACATCATAATTATTTTAGCTAACTAACCTTCAAAATAATATTATAAAGGGATATCCTTCCATATCCCTTCATGATGCTTGTTTCTTGTGACGTGTTCATTATCTGCTTCATCTTCTTCGTTCAATTCTGGTAGATCCCTAGAAAAAGGAGTCTCAAGAAAATCATTCATTGAACGACTTTCCTGATTAATGTCAACGACCTTTTTTCCTTGGAGAGCTATAGACCACATTTTATTTGCTTGATCAGTAACATAGAACACTTGTTTCGCTTGATATGCCATAATAAAAGTTCATCTCCAAAACTTCTACTAATCAGATCAAGCAACGTAAATTGTCAACACCCATTTCCATTTCAATAATCGAAGAGTAATAAAGACGGAATTCAATGGGCATATAGAAAAGTATAATTATACTGATAAAAATATTCGTTTACAATACAGATATCGTTTGTCGACGGAAAGCAGAAAAATACAGCGGAAATTTAATATTTACAAATTTCTTCAAAATATCAAAGCATATACTACATTATAACCACATTTCTTGACCTCACCTCGAGACACGTGCTACTCACTTTTCGGCGTCAACATTCTTGCCCTTTTGCCCCACTAGAACCCGCTGAGGTATTTGTTTAAAAATAGAGTGAGATTCCGAACATTTCATCTACCATCCTACCAACCATTTCATCTATCTCTTCATCTTTCTTTTCACATACTACTTCATCTACAACATTTCATCTACCACTTCATCTTCCTTTTCACCTACTACTTCATCTACCACATTCTATCTACTACTTCACTTACCACACTTCATCTAGCACTTCATCTACCCCTACTCCATTCTTCCCTATATATAGCCACCCTCTCCTTCACATTTCACTTACACCAATTCATATCCATTACTCTCATATCTTCTTCACACATACCATTTCATTTCCATTACTCTCCTCTCTTCTCTACTTACACACCATTTCATTACTCTCATCTCTTCTCCACTTACTACATCATCTTAGAATTAATTTTATGCATTGTATTACTTTTTGCATACCTCCATCTTGGAAGACATAGGATTGTATTACTTCTTGTATGCCACCTACATAGAAGGTTTTACCTTCTAAAGGGACGGCTAGATTTTTACATTTTTCATGCATCTTTTGGTTGTATATTTATGTTTGAGAATTTAATATTCAAATTTATGCAGTATTTATGAGGATTTCATTCTACCTTTATATAATGTCAATTTATTTTGGTTTTGTTTTTAATTTTATCATGAGCTAAATTTTCATTTTCCTAGGGTGATGACGTAGCTTACTAATGACAAATTAAATCTTAACTTATTAAATCCAGTTTTAATTTCTCCTTCATGATTGAGTTTTAATTATTGTTCTTAATACTTTCATTTGATTGGCCACCTTTTGAATGATTTCAATATGCATGTTGAGACCGGAAGGAGATGCATGTGTGTAGATCCTATAATTAAAACCATGACTTGCATATGAAATAGGAATACATTTATATGAATTGTGTAGTCTTACTGAGTTCCATAAATCTTAATGCATAATTAATTACTTAAATTCATATAGGAATATTTGGATTAGCAATTAATTATAGAATTGTTTGACCTTGGAAGAGGCAAGTAATTAAATTAGGGAAACTCAACTATCAATCATGTGAAATAAATTGGGCTAGAATAGATAAGTGATTCAATCCGAAATTTGTTAAATGAAATCTAATCATTAGGGCTTTATCTCATATTTTTTTTCATATCATTTGCACTCATATTTAATTATTTTTCTTTTATTTGTACTCTTAATCACCGACGAATCGATCAACTAAATAGAATTAAAATTACCTATTTTGGTACTTAGTGATCAATCCTTGTGGAAACGATACTCTACTCACATCTATATTACTTGATTATGACAGTGTACACTTACACTATTTAATTGATCATCTACACTCGTAAGAAGTGCATTTACAAACAATGGAATCCACACAATCATACAACTATGGCATAATTTATGAAAGATAATGTTCCTACCTCAACGCTTTATAATCCCTTTTTCCGGTATGTATCGTAATACATGTCGTTCTGGCTTTCGAATTAGTCCCAAAATATTAAATGTATCAGAAATAGGTCATAACCTATCCAAATATCATTTTAGACTCTTCCATAGTATTTCTTGTGGTTATATTAGTCTATGGTGAAAATTGACCAAAATGCCCCCGGGACCATAGCCCGGCCCAGCCGTACCCGGCCCAATGGCACATTTTCCAAAATTTTGACTAAGACTATTCTGACTTATTTTCGCCCAAGGAATCCATTTCCAGGATTGAAATTACCAAAATTCACTGTCAAATTACAAAAATACCCTTGACAGCCCCTATTTAGGGATTTCAGTGGCGTTTTCGTAATTATGCTTTTTCGGCCTCTACCGAAAAAGTGCTCAACTGTAACCCCACCTATTTTTGCCCACTGAGTCTAATGGAACCATTTATTTCATAAAAAACCAAATCCTAGTACTAGTTCTGGTTTGGCCAAAAATATGAAGAAAAATAGAAAAATGGAGCTTTGTGTTTTAGCTTCCAAAACTTATACTTTTCCACTTCTAATCCTTAGTTAACTCATTTAAACACTTCATAATCATGATTTAAGGGATTTTGGGCAGCATAACCCCTTAGGGTTATAGCATTTCAAATTTTATAACTCAACCAAGAAACTTGAAAAGTCAAGAAATGTCACTAACAACAACACCACAACCACAAGAGAGAGAGTTTATGAAATTACCCTCTTGCTTCCAAGCTTAGCACCATAACTCCTTCTCTTCCTTGGAGCCTTCTCTTACTAAACACATGAATACATGAAGAAAAGAATCTTAGAGAAAGTGTTACACAAGAATATGTAACCAAATCACTAAGTCCACACCTACTTACTTTAATCTTCTTTCTCTTTCTCTCTAAGTCTTCAAGAACTCTTCAAAACTCTCTCCCTCTCTTCTCTTGTTGTGAGTGACGAAAATGAAGGCAAGAGGAAGAGGATGAGGCTTCATAAATTTTCTCCATACATTATACTCCATTGATCTCATCAATGGTGGAGATCACACCACCTAACATGCACACTATCCCTCCAACCATACTTCCCACCATACTCTCCTACTTTATGCCATCCCTTATTAACTCTATGCCATGCCTTCACATTATTTGGGTCCAATTGCATTGGGACTAGATTCCTTCTAGCTACACAAAAACGTGCTCCCTCCTATACCCTACTAAACTAATTAGTTTTCCCAACTAAGTCCAATCTTACACTTCTCCATGCACTTAATTCATCATTATTTGTCCATGTAGCATTATTTTAATGTAATTTAACATGTGCTCATACAAATCCATTATAATTTAATCCCCTCCTTATATGATCATGACACTTGGCATTTTTATTCCATTAATCATTTTTATTCGGAATAATGCCAATTCTGTCAGATTTTTTGTCCTAAATTTGAAAAATCATAACTGATTTTGTACACATCATTTTGGAGTGATACCAAAGGCTATGGAACCCTTATTGAGTCTAGTTTCAAGGAAAAATATAGAATTTTACTAGCTAAGATCATATCATTCCCAGATTTTCAATATTTGACTGCTGCTACAAAAACTTTCTAGATTTTCTGAGTTAACTTCAAAAATTCATATCTTTTTATACATAGCTTCAATTGATTCGTTTAACCTATCAAATTAAAGTTTAGGATGTCTACTTTCATCCTGTAAAATTTCATAATTTTTTCTCATCATTTGGTCTTCCAAAACCACATAACAACTCACTACCTCGCAAACTATTTCACTGAAAATACTATTCAACTTTCAACTTTCAACTTTCAATATTTAATTCCTTTGACCTTAAATATTCACCATTTAATTGAATTTCTCAATTAATTACATTATATTTTAGGTGAATATAAAATTTGGGATGTTACATAAATCCCAACTTATCAATCATCACAACATTATTGACATCAACCCACTTACATTTGAAAATGAGAAATTTAATTTTAACATAATCAACCACCCAAATCTCTTCAATAACCACATAATAAGGTATTGCTACAAATCTAGGGTTCTTATCTTTCGAACTAGAGAAGTGCATAAATTCAGCCACTAACATAACCCCACTGTTCTAGACGGTGCTCCTATCATCAAGGGACTTCGTGTAAAACGTATAACCATTGATCACAAATAAAGTCCAAGTTATGACATCAACCTCAGGACCACATGCTAACCATTTAATTGTATCAGAAACACATTCTTCTTCGTCAACCTTTTATTTGAACCAATGTGCAAAAGTTTTGTTATACTCCCTAATTAACCTTTGTTAGATCATTCGACTATTTTCTTTCCGAACAATTTCTTTATGAGCATTAATGTAATCTTGAACTTCATCAACATTATTCAAGATGTACAAGTGGACTTATTGCAATTCATCAGAATCAACACTTTTTATTGTAACCCCGCGTCTACCCCCTTTTTCATCATGACGTTCAGGAAGTTCAATATGTCTTACATTTGACAGGTAATATTGACAAAACTCCATGGCTTCTTCAGAAACATATTTCTAAACAATAGATGCTTCAGGCCGATTTGCATTCTTTACATACCCTTTTAGGATTTTCATAGTTTTTTCAATTGGGTACATCCACCGTAAATAGATAAGGCCACACAACTTTATCTCCCTTACTAGATGAATAATTAGATGTACCATGATGTCAAAAAAAGAAGGAAGAAAAAGCTTCTCAAGTTGGCACAAGATCAGATATCCTTCATTTTCATTTTTCAGTTCATCCAATCTTTCTGTCTCAATGACTTTACTACAAATAGCATTGAAAAAGAAACAAAGTCTAGTCAAAATATGTTGAAGATCATATTCGGCAATGCCAATAGCTACTGGGAGTAGTTGTTACATTAAGACATGACAATCATGAGACTTTAGCCCTACTAACTTCAAATCTTTCATCGACACAAGCTTCCTTAAATTTGAAGAATACCTTGAAGGAACTTTCATGCCATGTAAACACTCACAAAAGCTTCTTTTCTCATCCTTAGATAAAGTATAAGCAGCTGGAGGACAAAAAGTTCTCTTACCATATGGCTTTAGATGTAAGTCTTCTCGTATCCCCATTTCTTGCAAATCTAATCTTGCCTTCACGCCATCCTTAGAACTACCTTGTATGTTAAGCAGTGTCCCAACAAAACTATCACATGTTTTTCTCCACATGCATGAAATCAATATAGTGTCTGATATCAATATTGGGCCAATATGGAAGAATGAAGAAGACATACCTCTTTTTCCATTTATTTTTTTTCATTACTATTCTTTG
Organism: Inga leiocalycina; assembly: GCA_963242795.1. Taxonomy (NCBI): domain Eukaryota; kingdom Viridiplantae; phylum Streptophyta; class Magnoliopsida; order Fabales; family Fabaceae; genus Inga; species Inga leiocalycina. The sequence continues at coordinate 24,790,467 of OY725326.1, read as the reverse complement.
TAGTCTTACCAAAGATAACATTGATATTTTTCACCTTTTCATAAACTTGCTCCCCAGTCAATGCCTTCGGAGCATCTTCAAACTCTTATCCACCAAAAAAAGCTTTCTTTAATCTACGATATAGGTGACCTCGTCTAAGAAATCTCCTATGGCCAAGATAAACTGTCTTTCTTCCATGTTGAAGTTGATGATAGCATGTTCCTTCTTCACGAATAGGACATGCTTTATGGCCTTTAACACTATATCCTGACAAGTTTTCATATACAGGGAAGTCATTTATCGTACAAAAGATCATAGCTCGCATTTTAAAAACCTCCTTCTTGTTCGCGTCAAAAACATCAACACCTTCATGCCACAACTCTTTCAAGTCTTCGATCAAGGGTTCTAAGTAAACATCTATGTCATTTTTAGGTTGTTTTGGTCCTGAAATCAATATAGACAACATGATGTACTTTTGTTTCATGCATAACAGAGGAGATAACTAATAAATTATCAACAGAATAGGCCATGAACTATGTATATTGCTCAGGCTAACAAAAGGATTCATGACATACGTCCTAAGCCCAAGCCTAAGGTTCCTAGGTTCTCTATTGAAGGTAGGAAATAATTTATCGATTTTCTTCCATTGAAAAGAATCAGTCGGATGTTGAAGTTTTCCATCGGATATCCTCTCATCCACATGCCATAATTCTTTGCATCATTTTCATTAGCAAACAAGCTCTTGAACCTTGGTATGACTGGAAGATACCACAACACTTTTGCAGGGGTGTTATTTGATTTGTACCTCGAGGTTTCACATATCGGACACTGTTGTTTCTCTTCATACTCTTTTCTATACAATATACAATTATTAGGGCATGCATGGATCTTTTTATACATTATCCTTAGTGGACACAGTATTTTCTTAGCATCATAGTATCGAGAAGGCAACACATTATTATCTGGAAGCATGTCCTTAAAAGCCTCAAGCGTTTCTGAAAAAATCTTGTTGCTCCATCCATGTCGTACTTTCAAGCTTACCAATTTCAATACTGCTTTCAACAATTGATATTTTTGACACCCCAGGTACAGCGGTGTCTCAGCATCACTGCACATATTACCATATGTATGTGATTTCTCAAAAGCCTCTTCTCCTATATCACAAATAATATCCTCTATCCGATCATCTGTATCCGTGTCTTATCATCAAAGCCCACTCCCCCTGTTCAGATGAACTTGGCATTTCTAATTCTTCACCATGCCATACCCATACTGTATAACTCTTACAAAATCCTTCACAAATTAAATGTGTATATACATCTGTAGCACTTAGTCGCTTCTCATTCAAACATACTACACAAGGGCAATAAAACTTCCCACTACCATCATCGACATTTCTTTTAGCAAAGTCTAAAAAACCCCTCACCCCATTATCATATTCAACACTCATTTGTTTAACTATGATCCACATATATCTCAACACTTATAGCACTGTATATCCAACAGCAAAAGGATAGACAAAAAAACAACCACCATAGAGTTTTAGAGATTTCAATGAATTTTAACATGCACCATTTGAAAATAGTAACAAAACAGAACTTCGAATCAAACAATCACACTAAACACAAACAATAACACTAACAATCAAACAATCACACTAAATTAAAACAAAATTAAACTTAGAATGGTATTACTCCAAACCAATTTTCACAAGTCAGAGAGCACCTTATTTACTTTTGGTCTAAAACAAGAAAAACATATATAGTAATAAAGTCATCGATCACACAGTTTTCCCTTTAACCTTAATTACATTTTTCTGCAATTATTTTGTGTCTAACCACTATATAATGTCGGAGTTAATATTGTTGAGAATAGAAAATACAAGAAAAATGGTTTTAAATATTTTATATTTAAGACCGGTTCTTATGAAAACTAGTCTTACATATTTTATATTTAAGACCAGTTTTCATAGAAACCAATCTTACGAGTTAAAAATTTTTAAATTTTCAAATATTTTCATATTTTAAGACTGGTTTATTTATAACTGGTATAGATAAATTTTTATTTAAGACTGGTTTACTTAATAACCGGTCTTAAAAGTTAAAAAAAAATTATATTTTAAAATATTTTTATATTTTAAGACCGGTTTTTTTAGAACCGATCTAGATAAATTTTTTAAGACCGGTTATTTTTAAAAGCAATCTTAAAAGTTCTATATATTTATAAAACTGCCATCGATCAAATTTTTAAGACCTTATCTATTAGAACCGATCTAAATGTAATGGTCTAAAAAAGGAATTTTATACTAGTGAATGAAGTAGGAAGATAAAAACAAAAAAGTGGATTCCCCTTTTACCTTTATGAACCCACGTAAGTAGAACCCACCATTTTCTTCTAGTTTTCTCTAGCTACCTTTTGAGTGAATTTTTAATTTCTCTAGCCACTTTAGACAATGAATTTTTTTTTTTTTGGTAGAAATAGTCAATGAAGTATTTGAGTAGACCTGATTTAATAATATGATTATTAGAATTCAATTAAGTTACATATTAATATAACAATTCTTTTGATATCAAAAAGGCAAAGTTTGTTGATAATTTTTAAAAGTTAGTGCTAGATTTCTTATATCTAATAGTATGTTAAGTCCTATAGAAATACTTAACAATACTCTAACTTATAAATAATAACAATTATTAAATTTTCAACTTTATTTTTTATTAACATATTTAAAAATGATTTTCTCACTTTAAAAAGTTATATGAGCGTCAATCAATAATTTAGAGTGTGTTCAGTTTCAATTGAAAATTACAAGCATAATTTTAGTGATTTTTAATGCGAAATTAAACATTTAAAATACAATTACTGCCTGTTTGTTTTTATTAAACATCCACGATCCTTTAGATAGTGATGTTTATTATCATTAGATAAAATAATTCTTATTCAATTATCAACATCGCTATTAGGATTCCATTCATCTTTTATATAAATATATGATATCAGTATTATTGGGTTATATTAAAGTAATATTGTTGGATTCAATTAAAGATCATTTTTTTAAAGACACTTTTTGCGTTAATAAATAATGGAATCCTATACCTTGTGCTTAAGCGGTTATAATTTGTTACGATAAGGCCAAACGTTTCCTTGCACTACTACAGAATATACTTTCCATTACCCTAAAGGACGTCACTTTTTGAAAAAGGGACACCCAAAATATTGGCGGATGGCATATATGTAATTATAGATGAAAATTGGAAAGATTGGCGCGTCTAAAATAATTGAATCTCGCACCAATACTGCCAAGAAGTGTTTTAGATGTCCCCAATCATTATTGAGGACGTCTAAACACCCCAAGACGTGACTTCAGACGTCCCCAGCCCAGATGAGGACATCTAAAGGTAAATTTAGACGTCCCCATCTGGGCTGGGGACGTCTAATATTAAGCTTTAGACGTCCCCAGATGGTCTAGGGACATCTAATGTTAGCTTTAGATGTCCCCATATGGTTTGGGGGACATCTAAAGCTGCATCTCAGACCTGTCAGGTGCATGTGAAGTGTTAGAAAATTGCTTTAGGCGTCCCCAATATTAACTAGGGACGCATAAAGCTCCTCTGCTTTACTCTTCCTCACTCCTCCAATCTTCATCACTTCCGACATCCCCATCTTCGTGCTCTCCTCTCCCCTGGCCTTCTTGTTTTTCTTCTTTCTCCAAATCTTTCTATATGGCTATCCCCTGATTCTTCTTGGTCCTCCATCTTACCCTCTATTTCATCCATAGAGTGCCTGCTCGTTGCCGTCTCTGCTCTGGGTTTGCGCAACATTTTCTCTCATTCTCGCCACCGTCGTCCTCCCTCTTATCACCGTAGGTCATCTCCCTCTAAAGTTTCAGCTACAGGTTAGCTAACTAAACTTGTGAATGCTTAGCAAAATGCATTTGATTATTGGCTGGAATTTAAGTGTGATTTGTGCTTGAGCTTTATCTTTGCTGTTTTGGTGGTAGACGTGCTGAGACAATTGTTGTCAACGTGAGCTGTGAATGTAAAGTTTGACTTGTGCTGAACCTGTACACCTTGCTTGCTATTGAGTTTAATTGGTGATTAAAAGAATAAATTAAAGTGTGACTGTGAATGGCTTGCAAGGTGTAGAATGGCTAAAGAATCTGGAATATTTATATACACACACACACACCAGTAATAGTAATAGTTGGATGAAGTAGAAGGCACTAGATATATTTATATATATATATATATATATATATAATATAATGATATATATCATGAACAAGGATTTCTAATTTAGTTTTTATGAATGATGTGCGTGTGTAAATGACAATTATATCCCAAGATGCAAATGTGATGGAGTATGTTATATATCATTTTAGCAATCATAACTACAAGTCATTCTCTTTGACATGATTATTCAATTTAATTTCTATAGGGAAAATATCAGTGCACCCTCTATAGCAAATTATTCTCAAACAGTTTCTAAAACTTTATGAAACTTCATTGTACCCTTAGGTCTAAACATAACTTTTTTTTTGTTGAAAAGACATTTAGGCCCTTGTCTTATATATGGTCAAGACGGTCTTATAAATTCCCACATGTGTCTCTTATAAATATACATAGTTGACTTGTAAATTCCCACATATCTCACTCATGGTACATATCTGATTTAATAATTTGGTTGCTAAAATATAAGTGTATTCTGTTTGTACTTGGTGCTAGAAGCTAAAGTTTAGTTTCGTTTAAATTAAGCTGAGATGGTTTGTTATTTTGATTTTGGGATGTCTCACTTTTAAAGGGAAATGCTGCCAAAATTTTGAAAAACAAAATAGTAAAAGGCAATTCCCAATGTTAACAATTATTCTAAACTTGAGTGTAAATGGGAATGGCATAGGTGATAATAAAATGGATTATAATTGGATGAATGCTTTGAAAACAAGTGAAGAATATGAGAATGGGGTTGAAGAGTTTATTGAATTTGTTAGACGTAGGAACAAGTTATTCGTTACTTTAGACGTCCCCAGTCTAATCTGGGGACGTTTAAAGCATCTAAAGATGATCTTTAGACGTCCCCAGTCAAAACTGGGGACCTCTAAAGTTACTTTAGACGTCTCTAGTTTTGACTGGGGATGTCTAAAGTGGACTTTAGACTCCCCATTATGAAGTGGGGACGTCTAAAGTCATCCCCATACACGTCCCCTGTTTTACGGGCGCTATTGATATTTTTTTCTACGTCTCTCAGATAGACGTCCCCCTGTTTTCAGATATTAAAAGGCCCCAACAAAAACGTTAAAAACATTTTTCTAGTAGTGTTGTTAGTTATCATCCAGGACCTGAATATCTTTTTTGGTGCAATACAAATAGTATACTGATACTCAGTCAACAACGAAGTCTAATCTCCCCCCTAAATGCTAAGGGCAAAGGGTAGATCACATTCTATTTTTCCTATCTAAGTTAATCTTGAACAATAATTTATGAATATCTTCATGGAGAAGTGTAATGATTGAACTTTTCTTTATTATCCAATTTATCTATAATGTTCTTTGCAAGATAACTTATCAAAATTCCAATTTATCTATAATATTCAAAATTCAATACATTATCAAAAAAATTTAATACATTATAGATAAACATCATACAATTTAAAAATAATTAATCACTTAAACACTCTATAATAGTATATTATAATTTTTTGAATTCTAAAAGAAAATCTATTAAAAAAATTCTACAATATTCTCCTCTAATGCCTTCGTTGTAAATTGTCGATCATGTATCAGTACTCCAAAGCTCTAGTAACTGCAAAAGGATAATATAAATATGAAAATAAAAATATATATAGTAAAAATTGGAAAATATTAAAACTTGAGTAAATATAGGATCTGATTTCAACATACTAGCTAAAGTTTAGGAACATGAGAGGGTGGACGTTTAAATAGATTGTGACTCAATAAGCTACTAAAAATTAGGAGAAAAAATTATATTGATTTTAGTTTATATAACCTAGAGTAATCAAAATTATTTTCACTACAATAAACAATAATAAAAAAATTTGGTATTTTACCTTATTATTTTTTCATGCTCCCTACTTTTCTCTGGCGTTTTTCTTTGTTTTTATCTTCAAACAAACCGCTATCTTCAAAAAATTAGTTATCATTTTTGTCTGCAATTCTTCTTCCTAGATAATCTGGTGACTTTGAACCTCAATTAGTGAACTCTTGTTATATAAAAAAAATAAAATGAAACCAAAAATATTGATTTAAAAAAATGAACGCTTACTCAAGGAAGAATCACGAGAGGAATGAGCTGCAGAGTAAAGATATGGAGGGCAGATTACTCATGTTAGTGGTGGAGAATGGAACCTACGGCAGCAAAGCAAACCCATGGAAAGAAGAGTTATGAGACCCACTAAGGAAGCTCAGAAACGTTTAAGAAGGTGTTGAAAGAGTTGCGTCAAATAAATTTTATTTTTTTAGAATCCGATCTCCTTAAACTTGATATTTTTTAGAATCTTGTCTTTTTAAATGAAAGAATACTTAACAGTTCTTTGTGAAAAATAGTAACATATTGTCCATAATATTAATTAATATATCAATGAAAAATATATTAATATATTGTTAAATTACATTACAATTATTTATGAAGAACGGTATTGCCAAATAATTTTTTTGTGTGATAGGATACTTAACTGTTCTTTATAAAGAACCTTAATATAATGTTAAATATTTTTTTTTAGAATCTCACATTATTATATTAAATAATATTTAACGGTTCTTTGTGAAAAATCATAATGTATTATCTATAATATTAATTTATATATCAATTAAAAATATATTAATTTATTGTTAAATTACTTAACCGTTACTTTTGAAGAACTGTATTTTCAAATAATTTTTTTTATATAAAAGGATACTTAATGGTTTTTTTATAAAGAATTGCAATATATTATCAAATAATTTTTTTTAGAATATCATTTTTATATTAAATAATACTTAACAATTTTTTGTGAAGAACCATAATGTATTATCTATAATATTAATTAATATATCAATAAATAATATATTAATATATTGTTACGTTAAATTACTTAACGGTTACTTGTAAAGAACCGTATTGTCAAATAAGTTTATTTATATAATAAGATACTTAATAGTTCTTTATAAAGAATCATAATATAATATATTTTTTCTTGAGAATATTACCTTTTTATATTAAATAATACTTAACGGTTCTTTATGAAAAACCGTAATATATTGTCCATAATATTAATTAATATATCAATAAAAAATATATTAATATATGGTTAATTTACTTAATATTTATTTGTGAAAAATTGTATTGCCAAATAATTTTTTTATATAAAAGGATACTGAACCGTAATATATTGTCAAATAATTTTCTTTCAAGAATTGCTCTTTTTTACATTAAATAATATGTAATGGTTCTTTGTGAAGAACCATAATACATTGTCCATAATATTAATTAATATATCAATAAAGAATACATTAATATATTATTAAATTTCTTAACGGTTACTTATGAAGAACCGCATTGTCAAATAATTTTTTTTATATAACAATATACTTAATGGTTCTTTATAAAGAACCGTAATATATTGTCAAATAATTTTTTTTCACTATATCACCTTTTTATATTAAATAATACTCAACAGTTTTTTGTGAATACCTATAATGTGTTGTTAAATAACTTTTTTATAGAATACCACTTCTTTATATTTGATATTTTTTAGAATCTCGTCATCTTATAGATGACGTTTATCATTTTTAACCGTTAAATAATCTTAAAAAATATATAAAGAATTCTTTATGAAGAATTGTAATGTATTGTGAAATAAATTTTTTTAGAATATCATCTTCTTATATATGACGATTTTCATTAATAAGTGTTAAATATTCTTAAAGAATATATTACGGTTTTGTATGAAAAACAGTCAAGTATTGTCAAATAAATTTTTTTCAGTATCCCACCTCCTTAATTAAGATATTAATAGATATTATATATTAGACTAATATCTTAACCTATTATATTTATCTTTAAAGTATAAATCTAAGATACTATTAGATATTATCTCATATTTATATAATCATACTTTAATTAATTATTATAATCATTATGTATTTGTTTTTAAGTATTTGTAAATGTTACATAATAGGTGTTTTGTCAGAACCGTCATTTTTGTAATTAAATAAATGATGATTATTAACTGCAATAGTTATTTTTTTGTTTTCAGGAATTATGTCTTTCAATATATAACGGTGCTTTTATTTAACAGTTATGCTTTAACGTTATATATTCTTGCACTTCGCCTCAACTTATATGATGTTTATTCGCTATAACCATTATTTATTGAACGTTATATATACCCGAATCTATAGTGGTGTTGATTACTTATCCATGCAAGAGATGTATAGTAATAGCTCTTCTAATTATAGTAAATCGATCTCACGCAATTAACTTATGTTCTCAAATTGAAATAAACTTACTGTGAAAAAGATTCCACCTTTTATTTTTAGGTAAAGAAAAGATTCCATCTTTATTATTCCCACTACTTTCCCACTTTCACTACCCCTCAAATCTAATATTCTTTACCAAACAATAGATAACTAAACAATACTCATATGTTCCTATGTTGATATTATTAATAAGGTACTCTTAACATATTTTATAGGAATCAAGAAAAACTTTAAACTTTATTAATTTTGCCTTCAAGTTTAATGTTTTTTCAAAGTTATCCATATTTAATATATATGCTTTTCAAGGGAATAAAAGTCTACATTATAATAAATAAAAGCTAAAATTGTATATTCATATGTAAAATTTAATTAGGTTGCTTATAAATATGACCGAAAATAATTTTCTCTTTATGCATTATAAATAGGAACATGGGAGTACCAATTTCTATTATAAATCATATTCAGTTATCTTATCAAAATTAAAAAGAGGTTGTTAACTCATTAACTTAAAATGAAACATTTTTTCAATTTTACGTATATTTAAGAGTACAAAGAAACATTGTGTTACACTTCAAATCTTCTTCTAATAACTTGTAATAAAAGAAATTTTTAGAAAAATTTCATAATAACCCACTAAATATAATTACTTTTATTATGCACTAAGAATTTCTTATTACCTAGAAAAAGTTCAAAAAAAGGCGTTTCAAATTTGGGATGGGAGGGATTGTCTGTATATACCTAGAGCCTATTAAATTACAAAATAACCAAGAATATTTTTTTAACCTTTCACTGTGAATGAAGTTAACGTGAAAATGATAATTAACAAAGCGTGATAATGTGGAGACTGGAGAGAATGAAAGTGGAAGGAAGAAGCTAAAGATGAATGAATTAATGATGAAGGGATGTGATGTTGATTTTAGTGTGTTCCAAATTCTGAAGGAAATTAAAGTGCTTTGTGAAAAGTCCAAAGTTAGCTAAATCCTATAATGCAGTCCCCACCCAACCTGCATTCAGTAAAATTTGTATGTGGGAGTGAATGCTAGATAAGCATTACATGTGTCATTGTCGACCACTGCCTAACTATGTTAAAAGAAACCTTATTGGAGAGTTTATCCTATACAAGACTACAAGGAAATTTGAAATCCTATTTAAACTGTGTAGATTTCACCACAACGATTAGCTATTAGTACTCATCATTCAGATGAGCACCAAAACTGGTTCCACTGTTATATACTTCTTTGGTTGTTAATATAAAACATATTTACTTAATTTGATTAGATTAGATAAGTTAATTGAGTTAGTTAATATGACATGTATTTTCTAAAATACCCTAATCATCTTCTTTGATTCCCTCATTCGCTCTCCTCCTTGATTATTATTGAGAGAGGATTGATGAGGGCAAATTAGGAAAAGATTGATAAATATGAAAACTATGTCTTATATTTAGAATCAAGATCAACTCTCTAAAATTATCTTATATTAAGGACCAGAGAAGTACGTTAGATTAGAATATAATGATTCCTAATTACTTCTTTTGTAAAATAATTAAACATGTTTATTCAGTGAAACTACGTGATCTGACTTTGAAGAGTTAATTTGAATTTAGTTTTCAATAGCTGGATTAATTTTGATATGATTGTTGATGAAATTAATTTGAAAGCCAATGACATCAAAATCATCGTCGTTTGAGCAGTTGGTTTCATTCTAATTTATTAACTGGCATCGTGCAGGAAAGGACAGCTTGCGAGAAGTTAAGGAAAGGATCCAAAAATAGTTAGACCCAATTCAATACAAACATAGTTACTATTAAGATGAAAACACACTAGCCATGCTAATTTTTTAAGCGCAAATCGAGAAAAATTCTGTTTCGAAATTTTATTGGATAGAAAAACATGGTATTTATTTTTATAGATAGAGAATACTGACACTCTATAGGATTTCATAAACAGAAAGTAAAAATCTAAGTTTTTTTTCAGTCAAAAAATATTCAAACAAGGATTTTTCATATATTCCCCCTTTTTATTTGCCAATGCTAAATGAGAAGTTTAGCATCACTATTTTTAAAATCTGGATTGAAAATCAAACTAAAAAAAGTAGTAGGTCTTGTTTTTATACTTCAACCGGTTAGACTGGTGAGGTAATATTTAAATAAAAAATAATTATATGCATATTATATATATATATATATATATAAAGAAATACTCTAAATCCATAAGTTTTTTTTTTTTTTTTTGCCGAAAAGGGATGGAATATATTGAAATAAACCGAAATTACAATACTTAGAAGTCTGAAAGACCAACCTATAACCTAAGAAAGCAAGATAAAATTAGAACCATACAACAATGAAACTAAAAACATAATCCAGTAAAGGTTCTCCAAAGTATCAACAACATAATCCTTTAACAAACTAGTCATCCACAATGCCAAACGCCCAGAAGGCCCACAATCATAGCGGAGGTCGAAGTACCCAACACACAGGGCAAGACCGTCCAACGAAGCTTTGGCAATCCACATAGTCACCAAATCCGCTTCTATGAGAATCCCTCTATAACAGAGGTTCCTGACAATTTTCCTTGAGGCAAGATAATACTCAAGGAGTTCATCAATAAAAACAATAGCAACCAGCGTACAATCAGTATGGCCATAAATGAAAGAAATATAATTCCAGCCCAATGATGAACAGTGTCTCCCTACCCACTGAACAGGCACACATTGAAGCCAAATATGAACAGTGTTGTGAAGAGCACTGAACAGGCAAATGTCTACCCAAAGAAGAACAGTGTGTACAAGCCCACTGACCAAGCAAAACTTGATAAATCTATCATCTAAAAACCATATATAGCCATTTAGAGCAGTACTTCTGGCCCTTCTACCATGCTCACCTCCCATACCCAGATTACCAGTAACATAGCATGTGTACTTTAACCAAGCATAACTACTGCTAGAAAAATGAGCAAATCCATACATCACCCCCCAGCCCCTTACCAATACCATTGATAAATCATAACCCGATTTTGAATCAAACTTCCAATCCCTGAACTTTGAGTTTGAATCTGACAGTTTGTCTCTTTCCCCCCCAAAACCCTTCCATACCATTATTAATAGAACCGATGCATCATGAATGCTGGAGTTTAACTTATAATCCTCACTGCACAGAGATGAACTATAACAAAGCCCACGAATATATAAGTCAAACTCAATTGCATCCAAATCCATCAGAATTCCAGACCAGCAGACCAAATTTAGTGTAGAAAATTCAATCATAATCAAAACGGTCCTATCAGAATCTAAGCTTAAACCTGACCAGGCGATGTTGGGGAAAAATGAAACCTTGAACAAATCCCTTACCTCAATGTCTACAGATCGACCAATTGATACCTTTAAGACCATCTGTGACCTTGCTTTCGGTGTCCTCAGGGTGGTCGCAAATTCCCAACCGCTAGCTTCCATCATGCTCCTCATTTCGCGTGGGTGGAAGAAGATCCGCTGCATCCACCTCTTCATCCCCGTCGAGACCCACGGTGGAACCCACCGGAGATCCGCATCGCAGATCTTTGCTGAGGATTGGGGCCTTAGAATCTTCTCGCTTCCCTCCTCGCTTCTTCCCCTTACACGGCCGTCACCAGTTCCACTCACGACCGTTGCCTCCTCCGACCACCACATAGCGGCTTCTCAATAGCTCTCCCAGGAAGGGATAGACAACCTTACGAAGCTAGACGAGATCAACCCCTTGTCAGGAACGGGCTGCCGCCGCCGGAGATCGTCGTCCGTTCGAAGGAAATCGCACGGTGGCGAAACCCTAGCAGAGGGAAAAAAATCGCACAGCGGCGAACGCACTCTAAATCCATAAGTTGAATTCAACAAAATAACACTACAATATATAAAGTTTTCAATAGAACAAGAGCATATCTCCATCAACGGCACAAATGGTATGAAGATTTATTGGGTTTCCTGTTAGGGCTAATTTTTTGACAAGGTTTTTAATTTTTTTTTAGCTTTTTTTTCCGTCAACCAAAAATCCGTCTTATTCTCTTGAAGTTGTTTCAGGTTTCAGCTCAATGGTGACTCAACTTTAATCTAATCTGATTCAACCATGAAAATGATTTTCCAATCCAAACCAAGTCCACGATGAGTTTAACTAATAGTCCAACCCCATGGTCTAACTCGATCTTCAAAATAATGATGGGCACTAAAAGTAGTTCTCATTGGCTCAATTAAAAGAGTAACATAATGGAGTAGTACTTGGTAATAATGGTACATATCTGTATCGCAAACTCCCAAAACATGCACTATGATCTAAAGGTGCATGCATGTGATATTATTTGTTTTGAATGAAAATGATAAAACGTGAAAAGGGTGATACTTATCACTATCTCTAGATTGTTTCTTTCTTGTGCATGTACATTCTCATATATGGTGATAATAGGACCACCTAACATACTTTGTTTGCTCTGTAAGTTCAGATATAGTTTTCATCAGTTCTTTTGGCCTAGTTCAGCAATGTAACTTTTTGATTAAATTGCAATAGATTTAATTTCAAACTCATTTATGAGAAATTTGACATGTTTGGATTTCTGAGTTTCAAAGGGCATATAATTTATGTCCATATATGTTGTTAAATCCACACACACATATATATAAGCCATGACATTCATAATCTACGTATATGCAATACAAAATCTTCAAGAAATTATATACTATCTTCAGTCCTTAATATAATATTTAATTTATGCAAAGCATTAGCCTAATCTAATTATAAGTCTAACTATGATTAGATAACAATAGGGGGAAAAAAAGGAGAAACACAAAGTGCTTACAAATTATTCTTTGATACAAAAAGAAGGATAAGATTCATATGATAAAAAGTATATCTTTTGTAGGTGACCCAACTCAAGAATCCTAAACAATTAAGGAAAAAGACATTGACACCACTAGGCATTAGTTATTCGACATAAAAAGATCAAATAGACGACAAACCAAAAATTACTATATCATAAATATTAGGGTAGAGGTACCAATAAATTGTTGATTGACTTGATTTAATAAAAAATATTAGGGTAAAGATATAAAAATATCTATTTTTTTTTTTCAAAAAAGTACTACTAACACCATAATCAAACCTCAAATGCAAAAATAAGCTTGAATTTTTTAAAATGGAGCAAAAACTGTCATTTCCATTAATTTCATTAAACGTCCGTTACATTTTCAAAACATTTTTTATAAAGGAGCAAAAATATTCATAATGTTTTTCAAAATGTGCTGCTGGCACCATAATGGAACCTCTACTACAAAAATGCCTATTCCATCCCTTCTCTCACTTCTTTATAATTACATCACTTCTAAATATTTTTAATATTTTAAAAAAGGATTTCTCTTCCTCTACTTCTGATCTTCTTTGCCTACTCCGACAAGTTCTCTACTATCACCAAGCCTGCCTACATCACCACCAGATGTCCATAATGTGCCACGTCATTTGTACCCTAGCTAGTCAGAGTCAAAGCACAACACGTCACTTAATTTTAATCCTAATTGTGAGATCATCTGTCATTTAAAAATAATTCTTCTAAATTTCTGTTTTGTTAAATAATTTAATCAATATTTTAACAAATCTCTCCTATTTCTCCTTCCGTCAATAGAAACCTTTCTTCATCATCTCTCCATCAATGAAGCTTACTCAGATTTGAGGCAAATTGAATGATTGAAGGCGAATATGACAGCGGATGTGCAAGCATCCCTTCCTTCTCTTTTCTTTTTGTCATCCTTCTCCTTTAAACAACAATGTAAAGCTACAATGGAGGCGAAAATTTTTGGGCTTTCATACTTCCAGATCTAAGTTTATGTGTGACAATTTTTTCTCGATCATCATCATGTTAATCCTGTAACGATAAATGTGACGAGGAATAGGAGAGTGGTGGGGATGGGGGTGAGCTTGATGAAGGCGGTGAAGAACTTGTCGAAGGAGGCAAAGAAGATATGGAGAAGAGGAAGACAAATTCTTTGTTAAGAAATATTAAAAATAATTAGAAGTGATGTAGTTCTAGAGATTAGAGAGATGACATTTATGATTAATATGATGTAGGTACTTTTACACTTGAAATTCGATTATGGTGCCAACACTTCTTTTTTTTAAAAAAAATGATAGGAATTTTTGCACCCTTACAAAAATATATTTTTGAAAAAGTAACCAACATTTTATGGAGTTAACTGAGACAGCATTTTTTGTACCAGCTGCACTTGTTGAAAAAGATAATAGGTATTTTTGCAATTTACCTTTGAATAATAATAACTTTTACTTCCCCAAATATAAACTCAGCCAAATTACAAAATCTTGAGAATTTCAATCCGGAGCTTTGTCAACTTCAGCAAAAAAAAAGAGGAAATCACCTTTCTTCCTCAAATTTACAGACAGTACATAATGTTCTCTGTAATGAACATATCCTTCAAACCCCCATTGAATTAAACCAATGATGTTAAAATTGTGAGAAGATAAATATTCTGAAGGGACCACAATTGCAACAAGGCCAGGAATGAGAAACGCCTCTATTAATCCTGTGGTCCCATGAAACGATAACAACTGGTACCGATGAACATTGGTATCCAGATTTCTTACTGTTCATTGGATTATCTTCAGAGTCACACGGAGCAACCAGAACCACACATTCGATTGCAGCTTGACTAAATAAAGATAAAACATCAGAGAAAGTGGTGTGGGATACATTCAATTTTCATGCCACTTTCAAGATAAGATATATACATATACAAATATATATATATATATATATATAGTAACGTTAAGAAACAATGTAATGAAATGATTGCAATCTGACGACAAAGTAGTGAGGCGACGAAGTTGATTCTACAGCTGATAAGAATAAAGGGACAAAACATGCAGTCCCAGTCTTTTCAAACTCAAATCTTCATATAACATTAAGCTTTTGGTGAAAACCAGCGGTATAGTGTTATATGTATATATGGAAAGGTGGCCTAATTAATCTAGTTATCTACATATCGATCAAAAATCTAGTTATCTACATCAAAAGGTGGTCTGCTAAAGCTTTCATCATAACTTTTCAGATGCAACGATGAGTGGCTCACAACAATGGTCTCCAAAGCCAGGTGGACCCCCCTGGCCTTCTTCACCTATCACTTGCAAAAATACATCCATCTTATTGTTGGGACACTTCAGGAGGAAAGCAGTAATCCTTTTGGAGGTAGCCATTTAACCAAAATTAGAATCTTCATTCATCTCATTACATGCATGGCATTGTGGGTATGGATTTTCTGGATTCAACATAATTCCCTTTTTTTCCATTTCCACCCCACTTTGCTTTGGAGAAATACGTACAGTCACTGATGGACAAACAAAGTGACTTTTCAGCCCTGTGGAGAAATGTGTGTTCAAGTAATTGAGTAGGCAAACATACTGAAAATCATGAGATGGCTTGTGTCTTCCTGCTCAGAGTATTAATTACCCTGTAGATTCCGGTAAGCATGCTCGTAAACAAGCTAACCTGTGAACAATGAACAACACAAAAACAGTCAAGTGAAATTCATGGAGTAACAATACTCAAGGCACATGTGTGCCCAACAAAGATAAAACTGAAGATTGGAATAGAAATTTTATCGAGTAATAATGTGTTCGAGTAGTGCTAAAGTTTGACACCCAACATAAGTTAATAAGCTAGGCATTGAAGCTGTGCGCTTTATAATGACAACCTATATCTGGCTAATAATATAAATCTGGAAGTGTGAAAACTAAAGAAAAATCTAGCAGCAAATGTTGAAGCCATGTTGATTGAGGGTAAAGCATCAGTAGAAAACAATTTGCCTTAGCCACTAACTCGCTATGCATTATGCCAATTTTGCGGTTTAGAATTAGAACGTACTCATTTGGAACAGCGATTGAAATGCATAAAAATAGTTTTTCAATCGTGATTTACGGCATACGAGGTAAATATGTGAGAGGAGTTTGTCTCGATTTACGTGAAAAACAACTTATAAACAATCTCAATGCTAAAACAAACATGCCATCAAATCAATAAAGATACGTTTGAAGAATTTAAGGATAAGGACTTGCTGGAGGAAGATATTTGAGTCCAATTTAACTAGAGAACCATTTTCATGAACTGAATGCCCGATATTGTAACTGTTTACTTAAAAGCAACAGGCAAAAATTCTCCATTTAATTGATGTGGTCAAGAATTGAGAAGTATGCAAGTGGCTTACCCATCTTGCCACTTAAATTATCATCATTATTTACCGCTCCATTCAAGGGTACACTGCTACTGCTGGGTGGAATCATTGTTTGACTATGTTGTACTTGAGATCCAAAATTAAATCCATTCATCGGCTGCAGGACCAAAGGCAGATGGACAAAGGAAATTTATTTGAACAGGAACAAGAAGGAAATTTTAACAGGAACAGTATGAAAAATAAAAAAGGTGTCAAAGTTTATTCTTTTTACAAAAAAAAAGTTAAGTGGTTCATTTGGAAGAAACCAAAACCTGAGAGGAGGCACTTTGCATGAATTGATACCCCATATAACGTGCGTATTGCTCCGAGAAAGCTTGGTTTTGCATCTGATTTTGATAAGTAAAGGGACCCATAACAGGAGCTTGACGCATCAAACCCTGGTTTGGTGTCTGAGCCATCGACATGGAATGATCAAGCGAAGTTCTTGGTAGTTGCACTGGATTGGGGATAGAAGGAAAAGAAGGCGAAACCATTCCCATACCCATTTGGGACATATAGTGTTGAATTCCTGGGAACATCATTGGTGCCATTCCAGCTCCCATCCACATTACCTAGAAATGAGAGTGAAATGATCAGTCATCACCAAATTACGAATGTCAAGATTATTGCCACTGGTGAGTTCTTCAGTGCAATTCGTACCTGAAGTTGTAGTTGAAGCGATTTCAAGTACTCAATTGCCTCATCCAACATTGATGCTTTATCTGTCTGCAAATAAGCCCTTGTTCAATTAGCGTGCCTCTATGATTGGATTACATGGAAAAGAGAATCATTTTAAACAAGGCAAACCGGCTTATATTGTTACTTTTTTTCCTAATTTTGACCACTTTTATTTTTTTTTATGAAGATGTGAGGAGGGGCATTATGAATCCTTTAATAATTAACTCAACAGGATTTTTCTCCATCTGGATTTTAAATTCTCTCTCTTCTCCCCTCCCCCTTTCCAGACATGTTTTATGGCTTTTTTTTTAATCAATGCGGCGTATCTGCTATTACTTACTCTGAATAGATGCATCTTCAATAAAATCTGTTAAGAAGAGATTAACAAATCAATAGGCGCATCAAAACCAACCTTGTTACTATGAGGTATGAGTTGTTGCAATGTCCTCATCTTCTCATTGATCCGATCTCTTCGTCTCTGCATCAGGAACACTGTAGTAGTTAGAGTTAAAATCACCAAATTCAGCTTCCTGATAAAGTATCAAACTCTCACCCTTTCTGAGAGATTATGCACTTCAGCTGCACGGTTCCTTCGAGAAGGCCTTGTCCCCTGAGCTGCCTTGTTTTCAACAGCCGATTTGGGTTCTGTGGCCTATATTATACATAGAGAAATAGGTCATATACAAAGCAAAAGAAAAGAATTTAATCATAAAGATAAATGGAGATAAAAGGGCTTTACCTCACTTTGTTCCTCTAATTCTTCTGCATCGATTTTTTTCCTTTTTTGGCCATGGCTTCTTGCAGACCAGGAGCAAGTTTTTGCAAGACTACCCGAGTCATCTGATGATGAACTCAACGTTGGTTCAAGCACCTCTGGCTTCCCTTTTTCACTCTCAGGAATTGATTTCTGGACACCAACCCTCTGGGGTTCAGGCTCAGAATATAAAGCAGTAGTCCAAACCCCATTGCTTGATGCCCTGCTTATGTCAGGATCCGGAGGGACTTGGTTGCTGCCACAGTGACTTGATCCAACGGTCATGACCGAACACTCTTTGCCCCTGTTTTGCAACAGATTACCATTACCTCTATCTTCAGACTGTGCATTAGAAGATATTGAGGCTACTTTGGAGGGTTCTGAAAACTGAGAAAAATTGATTACACTTTGTGATCCACCAAAATTAATATTTTTATGGGTTGAATCAGGAAAATGAACTCTTGGAGCAGGCATAGGATTTCCTGATAATTCGTGAGAAAAGGCTTTTATATTTGGTGTTTGTGAACTTGCAGTCACATGGCAGGCACTGTAGGGGCCGAATTTGACATACTTTCCCTCCTCGAGTTGCCTTATTGGCTTGTCAGGCTCAAGTCCAGAGGATGGCAGTTCAGATAAAATGTTTGAACATAGTTGTTGTTCCAATGGATCCTCAAGTGGATATTGAATCCATGAGATTGTATCATCTTCTTGAATCAAATGACTTGAGTTCCCATACGACTCATTAGCCCTGATTGTTGATTGGTCATTTTTCTGGAACTGTCTCGTGTCGAGAGAATTTGCAGCTGGTTTTCTTTGTGTTTGGCTGTGCATAACTACCTGTCCATTTTGCCATATCAGCTCCACAAGCTCTTGGTCCGGCCTGTAGAATTTTCCAAAGGGAATTATGATTAAGGCAAAGAGTATTGAGAGAACAACAATATTCTGCTTTGATAGTTATAGATGACACACACCCCATGGGCTTCTTTTGATTGGTGACACAAGCATCATTCTCAAAATTCCAACCAGGAAAATTCATGGCTAAGCAAACCAGCAATCTGTCGAACAAGAGAGAAGAGAATTTAGTTTAAAATTTTGTACAGAACACAATCAGAGACCCTGTAAAATGCCAGAGTTTGACTCTTCATCAGCAAACTTTATAAGCAGAATAAAATAATCTGTATAGTCCGGCTAGCTCAATAATTAAACAAGCATAAAACAATTTTTTAAGTGAAACGAGAAATAAAATAAAGGCGGCATCAGGATCCTGTAGCTTTACCAGCAGAGTATGGAGCAAAACCCAATGAAATGGAACCACAAGTTATTTTATCAATCTGAATTAGTGAACAAGTATAGCACGGAAAGTTCTACCTTGAAGAAGCGCAAAAAGGCATTTCATCTCAAAATATAAAGTTGAAAAGTACAAGCACATTACACACACTTGCCCACGGAAAGCAAAAAGGAAAGAAGTACAAGAATAATTTAGAGGGGGGAAAATTCCCACCAGACACTGAACCCAACTGGGAAAGAAAAAGCAAATGGGGCAAATTCTGACATAACCAGCTTAAAAAACTAGTAGACAAAAACGCACTCACAGACGCATGGAAAAAAGGCACGAATTCCAAAGTCAAAAAATTCCTAAATCGCGGAATACTGTACCTAATAAGATCACCACCGTGCAGGCGAAACAAAAAAGATCACCACCGAAAAATTTGATATACTTGAATTGGAAAACCCCACCTGAACTGAAGCGAGTTCTGATACTCCAGGAACCAGAAGCGGAAGTTTAAATTAGTTCGGCGCAGGGCTCGGTTTCAGAGCTCTCAGCGACTGTAAATGAAGGAATCTTCGAGGAAATGTCTGAAAACGGAGAAGACGGGTGCGAAGGGTTTTAACGGGAAGATGGAAAGCGACATGTGGGGGGGAGTGAGAGAGAGAGAGAGAGAGAATTCAAGGCAAAGGGGGATATAGATTGGGGTTTGTAAGAAGAAGCGAGAAAAACATGGCATGGGGTCAACAACACTGCACACAGGTGGCAAGTCGGAGAAGGAAATTAAATTAAATGTGGTCCGTCTGTGAAAACTGTGTCTCCGAGGTTTTGGTGCTTCCGATCTTAAATGCTCCAACGAAATCTAATTCTACCAGCACATGGTGAGTGTTATCTATAACCCCACACTTGTGCTTCCGATCTTAAATACTCCAACGAAATCTAATTCTACCAGCACATGGTGAGGGTTATCTATAACCCCACACTTGTGTCGCCACGACGCAGCCACAAGGTCTATTTACTTTATTTTTTTTAATTTAATAAGGATGACATGGTAGAATGACAGCTAAACTAAACCTAAGTAAAAAGATTAAATACTCGTGCTAAATCATCTTATCACATATTACAGTTAAATTATTAAATGCTCCTTCGATCTTTTTTTATAAATAATTTTTATCTTTATCGTATAAAATAAACTAACGGTTAAATTTAGTTAAAAATAATAAATATGTCAAAAATATCATGTTTCTTCTAAAAAATACCCCTATTTGTGAAAAGAGTTAAGGAGAGAGAATGAGTAATAAATATAAGAGAGTATTAGTATAAAATATAAGAGAGAATGTATAATAAATGAGTAAATAAAAAAGAATTAGTGGTGGGTGAGTAATAATTAATATAAAGATGTGTATTTAATAGGGGTAGGAAAAAAAATAGTTTAAATTTTGAGACATAATGAAAAAGTTGCTTATAAAAAAAACTAACCCCAAAAAAGAAAAAATTACTTATAAAAAAGATCGGAAGAAGTATAAGTTACTTTAACCAATTTATTAAGTAAAAAAAATAATTAAAGTATTAAAATAACTATTAAATATGTCTTAAATTAAAATATGTTTTCAATTTTATCTATATTAAATGAGATTTAAAAGAAATGAAAAAATACAAAGAGCCACATTTAAACCATTTTTTTAGCCAATCAGAACATATATTTCATTAAGCAATCGAGAAACCAACAAAAACTTAATAGCAACCAAGATAAAGCAAATCCTAACATATCATCAAAATACAACTTAGATAAAAGAAACTTTCAAACCTTAGATTAAGTAATTTTCAAGATCATGGTCGTGGGAGAAGGGGCTATGACACCCACTCTTTCAAACACTTCCCCAAAAAAGCTACACCGATATCCCATGTTGTAGCTAGAGAACTTCTTGATATCCACTCAACACCACCCATGATAGGCGCTTTGCCAAGATTAGAAAATTCCTTTATCAAATTCTAGCTAAGCCATTTTGGGTATGGGTGAAAATAGGTTAGGCTAAGCTATATCTAAATGGATCTGAGCCTGCAATAGAAATTTAAAGTTTGAGTTTGGGTTTGAGCCTATATATAGGCTTTTTTTTAAACTTAAGTCTGGGCCTTCAAAAGACCTGACAAGGCCTGAAGCCTGTTTAAAAGCCTACTTAAAATATAGGCCTTTAAATAGCCCTTAATTCCTATGCATCTAAATTTATATATAACCACCTTCACACTTATTTAAAATATTACATTATGTTTTAAAAGCTTAATATCCATTCTCTTTGTAATATAAAAGCTTAGTAAGG
This sequence comes from Inga leiocalycina, assembly GCA_963242795.1. NCBI lineage: Eukaryota > Viridiplantae > Streptophyta > Magnoliopsida > Fabales > Fabaceae > Inga > Inga leiocalycina. The sequence continues at coordinate 24,768,769 of OY725326.1, read as the reverse complement.
AAAAGAAAAGAATATCTAGTGACAACAATTGTTCGAGCAAATAAGAATAAGAAAAACTAATATCTACTAACTAATGAGATATATCTTCTAAAATTGACCAAGCATAACAAATAACATGTAAAACTAGATTTTATCTCTTTTACTGTTCCCACATAAATTGAGACAAACTTCTCCTACTAATATTATAATATTTCATTTAGCACTAAAATAAACTCATACAAATTATTATAGTTTAGTAGACTGCGCATATCAAGGGAGAGGGAGTGAGTTAATATTGTCATCAGTGATTAGAGAGAAGAGAGGTGAGAGTTAATAATTGATGTGAAGGTAAGGATTAAGAGAAATAACGATGAAATGTAAAATTTAGAATTTATCAAAACTATACAGGCCCTCTCCTGCGGTTAAAAACGAATTGCAACTCATTTCCGCTCCATTCCAAGGACCTCAAGTCATCCTTGATCTTCTGCCCAATAAGCCTAAACAAATATGCAAGTATATCACCAAGGCAACAGCACAAAGGCGCAGAATAAAGGACTTACAAGACTAATCTGATTGGAACATTAAGCCCTCAAACTTGCTCTCCTAAACCTCTGTTTCCAATGACCCAGTCCAGAGAAATCTATCAATGGCCATCAACATACAGAGAGAGGAAATTAGACAATCTAGCACATCATACCTTGTAAGGAGTTAGATCCCAAATTCTTCTTGTCCATAGTCGATTCCCTATTCCCTTTGCTAATCAAATGCTTCTCATTATTAGATTGATGAGCTTCGATGTGGCTAATCCTAGAGGTACCCATCAGAGATCCTCAGCCCTAAAATCGTGATCAAGGAGCTTCCATCACAATCCCTTACCCACAGCATTCCAAATCATCTCGTTCTTTGTCATCGCCCATTCAACATCATCAACCTCCATAGCTGGTCGCAAATCCATGATCTCTTGAAAACAAATTATTACTCCTTCCGGTCCTAATTATAAGACAAAGTTTATTTTTTTGAAGAAATTAAGGAAGCTAATTAAATTACTTTAGAGTATTTTTATTTTTATTTTTTTCTACAAACTAATTAGTTTTACTAATAAACTAAGATATAATCTAAAGATACATAACATATGATATGATTAAATAACTTATTTAGTTTCCTTAATCTCTCCAAAAAAAGTCAACTTTATCTTATAATTAGGATCAGAGGTAGTATATCGAAAAAATTGACAAAAAAAATATAAGGGAACCATGCTAAGGTCCCGAGGAAAACAAATTATTACTAACAAGTCTTTTGAAATCATCAAATATTCAATAAGTCCCAAGGAATTTGTAGGTAATATTCCGATTGTGAAAAAAATGCCCTTGCCCTTTGAAATCATCACATGTCAGATTTTGTTGTTTGCGTGACTTTAACAAGGGTAAGAGCGTCTTTTCACAATTAGATCATATTGCTCACAAGTCCCTTGGGGCTTATTGGATATCTAATTATTTCAGAGAACCTTTCAATAATAATATGTCTTTCTTGAAACCTCAATATAATTTCCCCAAATATGAACTTCTTTTATTAGAAGTGACTTAGATCACCTCAAATATAACCCATTTGATTTTTCTCAAACTCTTCAAATTATAAAGGAGTTGTTGTGAATGGTGTTGCCTAATGGTGAACCATATTGAAAGTTAATTTTTCTAACCACATTGGTAGTGCAATAAATCACCTCAACCTTGACCCTCTTACTATGTGTGTATTATATTTCTTACCAAACCTTTCGGGATCCAAGAGGTGGAGGGATCAAATCCCACCATCACCTACACCTTGACCCAACAAATCACAGTCGCAACTGCTAGAGCTCCATGGGCCTGCCGGTAGCCAACACCGGAGCTTTAGTGGTTGGGTCATTGGCACGGCAATGGTGGTTTTTTAAATAAAAAGCAATATTGTTATAACAGTTTTCAAAACTTCTTGGGAAAATCACTGTCAAGTCCCAAGCAAGCAAAATATTCACAGAAAAGTCCCTACGCAAATTGAAATAATTTCTGATATTATTTTCTAAAGTCAAATGACACACATGCCCATTTTCTATTTTTCTCTCTCTCTCTCACGTTTTCAGCTCACTCTCTCTAACGTTTTCAGATCGCAAATCTGTTCTCAATATCTGTAGATTCAGTTTTTGTGATGGTGGAGGGTGAAGCTTTGAGGTGGTGAAAGATTTATGGAATGAGAAGTAAGATAGAAGGAAGAAGAAGATGGAAGGAAGGTGGTGGGATTTTTTTGATCTCAAGCTTCCGCCATTTTTAAAGAAGGAAGGGATGAAGGTGATGATGATGATGAATAGTCCAACTTCATTGTGCTGTGAAAATGCTGAAATGGGAAAAAATTAAGTTGTTGTTAATATAACTCTAGTAGTTGTTAATACGAAAAATGAGGTTTGGGCGCCATTTTGCTCTGTTTTTGAGAAAGAAAACAGAGGAAGTGGTGTGTTTTAAGTGGTGGGGTGCTATGAAAATGTTGATATGGAAAAAATATAAGTTGTTGTTAATTCCCGCAGTAGTAGTTGTTAATATAACTCTAGTAGTTGTTAATACGGAAAATGAGATTTGGGCGCCATTTTGCTTTATTTACAACACATCAAGCGTCCATTTACAAAATGTTGAGTCTTTTTAACAACTTCTACCTCACATTAGACAGAAATAAGGTTTTCTCATGTTACTTAAGCGAAGTACTTTGTTTACAATCCATCAAGCGTCCATTTACAACACATTGAGTCTATTTAACAACTTCTACCTCACATTGGACAGAAATAAGGTTTTCTCACATTACTTAAGCGAAGCGCTTTGTTTACAACCCGTCAAGCGTCAATTTATAACACGTTGAGTCTTTTTAACAATTTCTACCTCACATTGAACAGAAATGAGGTTTTCTCACGTTACTTAAGTGAAGAGCTTTGTTTACAACCCGTCAAGCGTCCATTTACAACACGTTGAGTCTTTTTAACAACTTCTACCTCACATTGGACAGAAATAAGGTTTTCTGTCCAATGTGAGGTAGAAGTTATTAAATAGACTCGACGTGTTGTAAATGGACGCTTGATGGATTGTAAACAAAGCACTTCGCTTAAGTAACATGAGAAAACCTTATTTATGTCCAATGTGAGGTAGAAGTTGTTAAAAAGACTCAACATTTTGTAAATGGAAACTTGACGTGTTGTAAATAAAGCAAAATGGCGCCCAAACCTCATTTTCCGTATTAACAACTACTAGAGTTATATTAACAACTACTACTGCGGGAATTAATAACAACTTATATTTTTTCCATATCAACATTTTCATTGCAACCCACCACTTAAAACACACCACTTCCTCTGTTTTCTTTCCCAAAAACAGAGCAAAATGGCGCCCAAACCTCATTTTCCGTATTAACAACTACTAGAGTTATATTAACAACTACTACTGCGGGAATTAACAACAACTTATATTTTTTTCATATCAGCATTTTTATAGCACCCCACCACTTAAAACACACCACTTCCTCTATTTTCTTTCCCAAAAACAGAGCAAAATGGTGCCCAAACCTCATTTTTCGTATTAACAACTACTACTACAGGAATTAACAACAACTTAATTTTTTCCCATTTCAGCATTTTCATAGCACCCCACCACTTAAAACACACCACTTCCTCTGTTTTATTTCCCAAAAACAGAGCAAAATGGCGCCCAAACCTCATTTTCCGTATTAACAACTATTAGACTTATATTAACAACTACTACTGCGGGAATTAACAACTTAATTTTTTCCCATTTCAGCGTTTTCATAGCACCCCACCACTTAAAACACACCACTTCCTTTGTTTTATTTCCCAAAAACAGAGCAAAATGGCGCCCAAACCTCATTTTCCGTATTAACAATTACTAGAGTTATATTAACAACTACTACTGCGGGAATTAACAACAACTTATATTTTTTTCCATTTCAGCGTTTTCATAGCACCCCACCACTTAAAACACACCACTTCCTCTGTTTTCTTTCTCAAAAACAGAGCAAAATGGCGCCCAAACCTCATTTTTCGTATTAACAACTACTAGAGTTATATTAACAACTACTACTGCGGGAATTAACAACAACTTATATTTTTTTCCATTTCAGCGTTTTCATAGCACCCCACCACTTAAAACACACCACTTCCTCTGTTTTCTTTCTCAAAAATAGAGCAAAATGGCGCCCAAACCTCATTTTTCGTATTAACAACTACTAGAGTTATATTAACAACTACTACTGCAGCAATTAACATCAACTTAATTTTTTCCCATTTCAGCGTTTTCACAGCACAATGAGGTTGGACTATTCATCATCATCACCTTCATCCCTTCCTTCTTTAAAAATGGCGGAAGCTTGAGATCAAAAAAATCCCACCACCTTCCTTCCATCTTCTTCCTTCTATCTTACTTCTCATCCCATAAATCTTTCACCACCTCAAAGATTCACCCTCCACCATCGCAAAAACTGAATCTACAGATATTGAGAACAGATTTGCGATCTGAAAACGTTAGAGAGAGTGAGCTGAAAACATGAGAGAGAGAAAAATAGAAGAGCGGCATGTGTGTCATTTGACTTTGGAAAATAATATCAGAAAAGTCCCTAGAGACTTTTCTGATATTTCAATTTGTGTAGGGACTTTTCTGTGAATATTTTATTTGCTTGGGACCTGATAGTGATTTTCCCAAACTTCTTTTTGGTGACGGGTATTGATTTGAAATTTTATAAATTGAGATAACCATTTTAGAACTTGAAATTTCACAAGATATATAACATATTTTTTTTTATCTAAATTATACTGCATAAATTAAATTATAAAATTATTTTTATTATTTTATTTATTTTAAGATTAAGAAAAATACTTAGGTCAAATTTCTTATATCAATTTCGTCAAGTTCTCCAATCACAGGTGACCATGTGTCATATTTTTGCATTATTATCAATTAACTATAAAGCCAAATGTAAAAAAAAAAACAAATGGTTATATGTGATTGGAGAACTTGATGTAATGGATATAAAGAACTTGATATAAGTATAGTTCTAAGATTAATACACATTTTTATCTTTGAACTATTATCTTAAGAGTATTGAGTATCATAAACTATTAAGGGGGTATCGATCAAAACTATTAAGGGGGTACAAATTACAATAACTCCTCAAATATTCGAAAACATAGGATGTACGGCCTATAACTTCAAAAAAAAAAACTCCGGCGGCCGTCAAATATCTTGTTTTACCTAGCCATGACGATTTATAATAGGTCAAGAAACTTAATCGAATAACTTTTTTAAGTGATAGCTGATCATTGGATTTTATGATAATTTTGTGTATTTTCATTCATAAAAGTTAATTTATGAATTAATATAAATGCGTTTATTTTTGTTTTAGTCCTTGACATTTAAAATCACTGCTTTTAGTCTATTAATTTTACTCCGTCTAAAATAGTTGGTTCCTACAGTTTAAAAAGGATTTTGAGTTGGAGTTCATGGTGTTAAGTTTGCTTATGTGGCCATAACATTGTTAATTTTGCTTATATAGACTGCAGAGGTGGATTTTGAGCCAAAATTACAAAGCCAAAAATTGAAACGAAAAGTACAAACCAGTCAAATTCAAATGTGATGTTGGGAAAATTGGGCTATGAGACAAAGTCATGTGTGAGATGATATATTACATAATGGGTTTCGAAGTTTGATAAAATGAGCCCATAGATCAAAGACCTAATGGAGAATAATGGGAAACAAGGGTATTATTGCTTCTCCTTTTGCTCTTTATTCGTCCAAGTTTAAGCTATAGTGCCAGTAAGAACGTCGAGCTACCGGAGTTGGCGTAGAAACTGAAGAAGGCAATGCAAGATAGGGAGGATAGAGTGGCCGGCGTTTGGTAAGGTCAATTTCCGATGCGTTTTTCTTATTTTCCTTTTATTAAATAACAATTAAAAAAAATAATATCCGTCCAGCTCAGCATCCATCTCACCACTCCATGTAAGCAAGATTAACGGTGTTAGGGCCACATAAGCAAACTTAACACAGTCAACCCCAACTCTAAATCGTGTTCAAACTATTAGGACCAACTATTTTAGACGGAGTAAATTTAAAGGGCTAAAGGCATCGATTTCAAACTTTAGGAACCAAAATCAAAATAAAGGCAAACTATAAAAACCAACAATTATATTAACCCTTAATTTATTATTTTTCTTTTTTAATTTTATGATACTTTGTGTATCTTCCTATTTTTATGACCATCTTTCTTCTTTATTACATCGGATTATAATTATAAAGCTATCAATTTTATATTATGAAACTTAAATTGCCATAGGTATAAAGCTGGTAAAATAGGTTGGCGCCTGCGGGCCCAATCCGCAAGCCCACCAAAAGTGACGGGCTCGGGCCAGCTAAATGTGAGCCCGCTTAAATTCTTTTTTAAAGTTTTTTTATAAAATAAATCTAAATACCTTTATCGTTTTTCTTTTGATATTATGTTTAACTATTTCTTTATACTTTTTATTTGACTCTTTTATTTTCATATTATACTTATTTATTCTATTATTAATAAATTTAAAATATGTGTTTATATGTTTTTGTAATGTTAGTAGATGAAAAAAAAAGAGAAAGTAATAATGAAATTGACTTTCTAACACAAACATATAAAAGAAAAAAAGTGTACCATGAGTGGGTGAAAGAGAAAGAAAGTGAGAATTAAAAAAAAGGAGTGTTATAATTTAAAAAAAAAACAGTTAATAGGCGGGCCCTTGGTAGGCTCAATGCCAGCCCGCCCTACACCAGCCTAACCTGTTTAACTCACGGGCTCTAGCGGGTTGGCCCGCAGTCTACAGGCTAACCTAAATTACTAGCTCAGTACATCTCCAGTCAAACAAGATATTATTTTCGGTAAAATTGAACTTAGGGGGTTTTCAAATCTCTTTAAATTTTAGACTAATCTTTTTTTTTTTTATAAAAACTCAGTGTCCTTAAGTTACTTTGGATTTTAGACTAATCAAGCTAGATCATTAAGATTAAATCTCTTTCAACAAGTATTTTTTTTGTGATATAAACTTATATTCTCCTTCTTATATAAATAAAATTGCTTACCATCTCAACCAATAAAATATTTGATTTTCATGATTAACATTTGTTAATCATGAGGTCCACAGTGTCCCGTTTTAAAAATATTGGAGGAGAACATTACAACAATTATTTATAGTTAACTAATTTATGTACTTCCTTATGTCCTTAATATAAGATTTAGTTGATCTTTTTTAGAGAGATTAAAGAAGTTAAATAAGTTAACTAATCATAGCATATGTCGTATATCATTTGATTATATATCAGTTCATAAGTCAGACAAATTAGTTCAGTATAAAAAATATAAATATAAATGCTTTAAAATAATTTATGGAAAATACTTAAGTCAAGTTCCTTATATCCATTTCGTCAAGTTCTCCAATTACATGTGACTATGTGTCATATTTCTGCATTATTATCAATTAACTATAAAACAAAATGAAAAAAATAGAACACATGGTTGTATGTGATTGGAGAACTTGATGTAATGGATGTAAGGAACTTGATGTAAGTATAGTCCATAATTTATTTATTTTCCTTAATCTTTTAAAAAAAATTCAACTATATCTTATATCATCTCCGATCCTAAATATAAGACATAATTGATTATTTTAAAAATATTAATGAAATTAAATAAAATACTTTAGAATATTTATAGTTATCATTTTTTTAAAAAATTAATTTACATAATTTATAAATTAATATATAATATAATAATACACAATATATATAATTATGATTACGTAATTTATTTAACTTCCAACAAATTCACAACTGGATCCCCGAATATTAAAAACAGGAGCTAGTATCAAACAGGCCACGTGAGTGATGAAGATTGTGTCCATTATTGCTGAAGGCGAACTGCGAATTCGGTCCACGCGGTCGACGTGACTCTTTGACCAAGTCCACGCGCTGTAGTAGGAATGCAAAATACGGTGAGGAGCCGACTCGATTGTCTCTGTAAAGATGAATAGATCTTGACCGTTGATTGCTCTCGATTTCAAGTTAGAATGGCTTTGAAGGACCCGGCAACTGAGAAAAACGACACTTGGTCACAAATTTATAAAATTATAAAGGGAAATAAATTAAGTCAAGTTGCCTGTACCATGTTATGGGTGAATTTACATGTATATATAAATATTTTAATTAATAACTAACAACAATAAAATAACATGTGATCACATGAAAATTTATAAATTCTAATTTTAACAATTAACAATATTAAAATAACAAATGTCCAATTAAGAATTTACAAATCCCAATTTATATTATTGTTAGTTCTTTTCCAAAAATTTACAAGTGTTCATAAGTGAATTTGTAATTGCATATATTTATTTTAACAACTAAAAATAAAAAAAATTAAGTGTTATTAGAAAATTTAACTGAAAGAAGTGCATTCTCATATCGACTTGTCTCTAAATGTCTGATTGTTTTGTTCATTGTCTAATACAATTGATAATCAATCAAATGGATTTTGGAGATAAGATGGATATTTGATACTTCCTTTGGCCCTTAATATAGAAGTTAGATAGTTAATTCACTGATATTAAAAAATTAGTTAAGTTAGTTACTTAAAAAATGTGTATTAATTTTCTTAAAGTACTCATTTTAATCATTTTCATTAGAAACTTGTCTATCGGTAAAAAAAAATAATTCCTTAATTTGAGTCATCAATATGGAGAGTTTTAGGGGGGAAATGTAATTGTAGGAGACAAGATAGATTCATGTCTTTTAAACCCCTATATTGTTGGAATTTTAATTTGTTAGTGTGTCAAAAGAAGTCTCATATTGTTTAAGGTTGGAAAAGCGTTAGTACATACTAAGATGTTGATTGAGATAGTACAATGCTAAGAAGGGGAGTCTTGAAACTAACATTTGAAGCTTTAATTTTGTGTTCTAATTAGTCAGTTCCATTTCTTAATTAATTAACCACATTGAATATCCGTAAACGAACATGATTACAAAACTGTTAGAAATTGCCATATGTAAATTTTCTTAAGTCATCTTTAATCACCATTATGATTACTCATTGGTCACATATTCTCTATCTATAAAAGACAATCTATCGCTTAGTGAACGGGCACTGGGGATAAAGAGTACCAAACTGTCTTCTTTAGCTCTTCTCTTTTCTCATGAGTTGTAGCATTATATTTTTATTGTTATGTCACTTTGCTTGTTATAGCACGAGTTCATTTAATCCTGAAAAGTACCGCATATTGATTTGCTAGTAGTTATAAAGTGACTCTTTTTTTTTTTAACAGAAGTTATAAAGTGACTCTTAAAAGACAGTATCTCAAGCCAAAACTCAAACTATATATTATGTTTTATGTAGGGTGGGCTTTCGATATTTACTAGCCTCTTGTATTTAAGAAAAGAGGGAGAAATTAAATAAATAGTTAAGATTTGTTTTCATTTTGCAAACTACAACATTTGAACGTGATGCAAAATATAATCGAAATATTATATTAATTAAAAAGAGGAATAGCACGCACTTCTCCAAGGTGATGGGAGAATAGTTTATAGATACTTTATTAATATGGTTGAATAGTCTTGAAGAGCTTGATACACGAAGGGGATGCGATATTCATGAGTATATACGTCATCAAGAATCAACAATAATATAAATAAGGCTAAAGTATTGTTAGAAGTAGTTGTGAATATAGTTTAGGACGGTGGTATGATATTGTTGAAGAAGCAAGTCGGTAGTGGAAATTGTTGATAATTCCCTCACCTACTCGTTGAATTGCTTCCATCAATCACGCCTAATCTTTCTCTGTTTTGTGTATATATATAACTTGTAATCCTCTTGTTTAACACATGAATAAGATTCTGAGCTTACATTTCACTACATGGTGTCAGAGTCGTGAGTGTTCCTCTGTTCTTCAGTTTTTTCTCTGGCGAAACTCCATTTTTTCCGGCGAACTAGCTTACGTTCCCCGTTTCAGATCTCCCTCTTTGGGCCATCATTTGACTACATGCGCCACCTCTGCAGAGTCCCTGGCCTCCGATCGGCTTACCCTAGAAGTCGCTTCCACATCCGGTGTAACCCCCTTCACGATTAAGGCCGAGATTTAGTTCATAAACACGTAATTAATGTGGAATTAGAGACCGTAATAGATTTTGAGACTTAAACAAAGTCAATTTTCCCAAAATCATGGCTTACAAAAAAAAAAACTTTTACAAAACCTATTAATGACGGTCTCATATTCCCATTTCAATATTAAATGGCCTGTACAAGTTGATTTCATTCACAAATATCAGAGTATAAAGCAAATTCCCTACACACTCAGGTTCCATTCATTAATAAGGGATTTACAAAGGCACAAAGCCTATAATTCATTACCCTTAACTTGGGGATTACACAAATCTACACTACCAATCCCAATATACACAATTGTTTCCCAAAAATATCCAAAAGATATAGATGATAACCAATAACCCAAAATATACATCTAAATCAGAGCTCTATCCGCTCTTCGTCGCCCGCTTTCCCTTTGATCCTTCTGCCCTGTCTAAAACATGGTTTTTGGGAGAGTGAGATTCTAAAGAATGCCCGTAGTAACAAATCAATCATATAATGTACAATAATAATGCATGTAAGCAAATCATTAACCACAACAAGCAACTACAACGGCAGTTACAACGGCAATGGTTAGTATGACACATGTCATCCCTTACGATTGCTCATGCTGAATTGCTCACGTTGCATTACATCACAGCAATCCACACAATACATTTCACCACAGCTGAGATTCATATAATGCATTTCATACACAAGCCATATAGGCAAGATACACACAGCCCACGGCTGGATTCACAAACGCCGCCCTACGGGTCGGATTCACAATATCCATGTCGATTACGACGGTAGTTCAATGGCCGACCTAGAGATGACTACCGTCAATCCCTACAATGCTCACGCTGACCTGCTCACGCCATAATGGACCATGACACACATTTCACAAATTCAACGATAAGTTATGCATGCCAAAACATCATACATAATATGAGAGAAGAGTCACTACCTTGATCCTTCCGTGCGTGTTCTAGCGCCGGTCTCTCCCGAGGAAGGCAAATGTCAAATCCTATATTTATAATTAGGGACGAAGAGTTATACTCTATTCCAAGACTTAATTAACTTGAAACACTTAATTTTGGTTATCATAATTGACCCTTAAGATGCCACAAATGCCTCTAATAAAAGCCCTAAAAGGTTGGGAAATAATAGGTTAAAGATCTCCTTTCGAAAACTTAAAGTGCTGGAACACAGGGGTGGGCCGCTGCCAGCCCTTCCTTGGGCCGCGGCCCAAATATGGTCAGAAGGCCGTGGGCCGTGGCCAGCCACTATTGGGCTGCGGCAGAATCAGGCTAGAAAGTCTTGGGCTGCGGCCAGCCACTCATGGGCCGCAGCCAAGAAATTTCCTGACTCTTGGCTGAACTTCGAAAAACCATAACTAATTGTAGAAAAATCGAAACGAGGTGATTCCAAAGCCAAATGAAAGGTATATAAGTCCTCTTTCAAGGAAAAATATAGCCCATCACTGGAAATCACTACAAAAATACAGAATCACCAAAAACTAGACACTACTCCAAAACAGAGTTCTATTTCAATCCCAAACTTTGGACAACCATATCTCACAGAATACTAAACGAAATGACACAAAATATATGTCCATTTTGAAGCTTGGGATGTGAACTTTAAGACTGGAAAGTTTTAAATTTTTACAATACTATTTGGTCATTTAAAACGCTCGTGCAAACAGACTGCACAAAACAGAGCTCAAACCATACAACTTTCCAACTTTCCCCAAGTGATTCAAATGAACCCAAAATCAATAACCAAGCTCATTCCCACACAAAATCACTCAAGGAATCCAATGGGAATGTCAAAATCACCAAAATCCTATTCCATTATCATGCTTTGATTTTGGGTAACATTAAACACTAAAATCTCAAATTCTCCAAACTTAACAATTTCCAACCCAAACAATTCTATCTATCCAAAATGCATTCCAAACATACAAATTACATACCAAACACATACCAAACTCTCAATGGCCCTCATTTTCGAAAATGGCCCAAGAATTCCAGAAAATCCAAGTTAATCCATTTGGCATAAAACATAGATAGATAGATAGGTCTCACTCACCTTATCAACTTTCTCAAAGGGAGTTCTTGATTCACCACCTCCCAAAATTTCGTGTGGCCACAAACCACAACCAATGGACAAACTACAACCATAGAAATGTTGCTCATAACTCAAGGATCAACTTTAATGAAGGGAGTTTGAGCAATAGAGATCATTTTCCTTACCTTTTTCAAGCTTTCTTCCCTTCCTTTTGCTGCAAAAAATGGCGCCCAGCTGAGAGAGAGAGATGAGAGCAAGAATAAGAGAGAAATGAGATGGAGTGTGAGAAAGAAGAGACAATAATACTCCCCCCCATACCTCCAGCCGAAAGAGAGAGAAGAGAGAAGAGAGAAGAGAGAAAATAATATTTTTATCCCATTTGTCTTACACACACATGCACTCTCTCTCCCATACTCTCTTTGCCACATGTCAAATTGCTATTGGCTCTCACCAAATAAGTCACCAATTAACTTATCTAATCTCTCCATTAGCCATTTTAATCACACATCCCATTTTCTCTTAGTTAGTAATTAATTTCTCCATTAATTACCACTTATGGCCAATATTTCCATTATTCCAATTTTTCAGTAATTATGACATATTAATTTAATATTACCATAAAACACATAATAATTCCAATTAAATTCATAATTATCCATAATAATCATGATTAACCCATAATGAAAAATTAGGATATTACATCTGGCGATGCATCTCTTCTCACGCGCCGTTTGAAGCTCTGCCACCAAAGACATGCGTTGGCTCGTGGGAGCTCCTCCAGTGTCCGTTTGCGACGCCATTTGCGGTGTTCAGATTGACCTGTTGTCCTCTTCTTGCCTTTGAAGTTTCATGCCCACCTGACGTATTTGAAATTTTAAGCTCTAATCTTCGCTCCTGTTTACACATTCGTATGTTGCAGTTTGTCACTAACTTTTGTATTATGGGTTGGTGTTTTATGTCTCTACGGGTCCCTTACCTTGTTTGAAGCCTTTCTCTTCCTGACATATTAGTTTGATTGGGTATATACCTGTAGGTCCCGTGAGTTGCAGCTAGTTTGAATTCAGAGTGTGGTATGTTCCTTTTGATTGATTATTAACCTTACTACTCTGTGAAAATTATTTGCATACCACTACTCAACTTATATCATGGCTGATTCTAAAAATTATGATATGTTACCTATGTTTGCTAATATCACTGCTTCACAGTTGAATTGGACAAATTACAGTGATTGGAACACAACTATTAGAGTTTATATTATGGGAATTGAAATGGAAACTCATTTAACTGAGGATCCTCCTTCTGGTAATGAAACAAAACTTTTGACTTGGCAAAAAGCGAATGCTCGACTTCTGTTTCAAATTCGAAATTCTATTGAACCAAGGATTTTGTCTTCAGTTAGCCACTGCAATTCCGTTAAAGAAATTATACAGTACCTTGAATTTATGTTTTCTGGCAAAGGAAATATCACTCAGATTCATGAGATCTGTAAAGGCTTTTATCGCTCTCAACAACAGGGCCGTCCCTTAAAGGACTTCTTTCTCGACTTCAAGCGATTGTATGAATAAATGAAAGTACTTATGTCTCCACAGGCAAATCTTTCAACTCGTGTTAAGAATCTAGAACTTCAGGCGATTATCAGCTTTCTTGAAGCTCTTGACCCTTCATATGAAATGATTCGTTCTCAGATTTTGTCCAGTCAAGAGCTTCCCTTTCTTAAAGATGTGTTCTCCCGAGTGCTTCGTGCTGATAATTTGGTTCGTCCGTCCATTGATCCAACTGCAAGTGCTTTAGCTGGATGTAACTCTTTTGAAAACAAGAACTATAGGTCCAAACATGGCACTTAACCAATGAATTATGGCAACATTATCAGCAATTATTGTAAGGAACCTGGTCATATTAAGAAAAACTGTCGTAAATTACAGAATAAGCAATAGCGAGATCAGCGACGAGGTTTTGTTCATTTTACACAAACACCTAATCCTGATCAGTTAAATGTTGGTTCATCACATGCTAGGGGACTCGCTACAGGTAATTTATCCTCTGGTCTTGCTACTTCCTCCATGAAGTGGATCATAGATTCTGGCGCCACCAACCATATGACAGGTAATCATCATTTATTTTCATCATATGCTCCATATGCCAACTCATCTTCCATATTTGTAGCCAATGGTTCCTCTGTTCGTGTGCTTGGTTCAGGCACAACCAACCCAACTTCATCTATTTCATTAACCTCTGTCCTTAACACCCCTGATCTTACATTTAATCTCCTATCTCCTAGCAAACTCACTCGTCATTTGAATTGTTTTATCTCAATCTTCCCTAACCATTGTTTAATTCAGGATCTGTCAATGAAATAGATTATTGGTAGAGGTTACGATCTGGCGGGCATTACATTCTTGATGATACGGTTCCACATTCCGTTGCTTGTTCTGGTGGGTCATCCCTTTTTGACGTTCATTGTCGCCTAGGTCATATGTCTCTGTCCTCTCTTCAAAAGATGTATCCTCAATTCTCATCTGTGTCTACTTTAGATTATGAGTTATGTCAGTTTGTCAAACATCATCGTGTTAATTTGGCACCTCGCGTCAATAAACGGGCTGCGTCCCTCTTTGAGTTAGTACATTCTGATGTTTGGGGTCCTTGTTCAGTTATGTCTCAGACTGGTTATTGTTACTTTGTTACCTTCGTTGATGATTTTTCCCGCACCACTTGGCTTTACTTAATGAAACATCGTTCTGAATTATTTACTTACTTTCGTAATTTCTGTGCTGAAATTCAGAACCAGTTTAATACTTCTGTGAAAATCTTACGCAGTGATAATACAAAAGAATATTTATCCACCCTATTTACTGATTACATGCAAAGTCATGGTATCCTTCATCAAACCTCTTGTGTTGATACACCTGCTCAAAATGGTGTTGCTGAGAGAAAGAACCGACATCTCTTAGAAACTGCACGAGCTCTCATGTTTCATTGCTGTGTCCCTAAACGTTTTTGGGCCGATGCTGTGTCTACTACCTGTTTTCTCATTAATCACATGCCTTCGGCTGTTCTTGGTGGGAAAATTCCGCATTCCATTTTGTTTCCCAATACTAAGATATTCCTTGTTGATCCAAAACTCTTTGGTTGTGTCTGTTTTGTTCGAGACGTCCGTCCTAGTGTTAGTAAACTTGACCCTAAGTCTTTAAGATGTGTTTTTCTTGGCTATTCTCTAGTTCAGAAAGGTTATCGATGTTACTCTCCTGATCTCCTTCGTTATCTTGTGTCCACTAATGTAACTTTTCATGAATCCTCTTCTTTCTTCAAGGATTCAATCATCTCTAGATCTCCCTCTGTCATGGATAAACCTGATGATCTCTTGGTTTATCCAGTCCTTCTCTCCCCAGAACAGACTGCTGCTCCTAAACCTGATATCATCAATGATGCTGATGTTGCCAATGTTACACCTTCACCAATTCCTACTTCGTTGATTGATTCAGTTGAAGCCTCACTCATTCCTGCTTCTATTTCCGCTGATCCTCCACTATCTGAACCTGAACCACCGACTCCAGCTCCTCACATTGCTACCTTTGATGACCTGCCTATTGCCCTCCGAAAAGGTACCTGTTCTCATTGTCCCCCCAAAAGATATGTTGATTGTGCCTATCCTATCTCCTCTTTTGTATCATACCAGACTTTATCCCCTATTTTCGTATCCCTTATTGCCACACTTGATTCCATCTCCACCCCTACTACCCTTTACCAAGCCTTAACTCACCCTGGTTGGCGTACCGTAATGGAAGATGAAATTTTGGCTCTTGACAAGGCTGGAACATGGACTCTTGTTGATCTCCCGCCTGGAAAGAAGGCCATTGGTTGTAAATGGGTGTTTGTGATTAAAACTAAAGCTGATGGTTCCTTGAAACGATTAAAAGCTTGACTCGTTGCTAAAGGGTACGCACAAACTTATGGTATTGATTATTCCGAGACATTCTCTCCTGTGGCTAAACTCACCTCCGTTCGTCTTCTTATCTCTTTAGCTGCCACATATCATTGGGATTTGCTTCAGTTAGATGTTAAAAATGCTTTTTTGCATGGTGACCTCCTTGAAGAAGTTTATATGGAGCAACCACCTGGGTTCGTTGCTCAGGGGGAGAATAGGAAAGTGTGCTACCTCCGGAAGTCGTTGTATAGTCTAAAGCAAAGCCCTCGTGCATGGTTTGATAGATTTTGTGATGTAGTCAAGAAATTTGGATTAAGTCAAAGCAAGTGTGATCACTCTGTGTTCTACCAACATTCTGATGCAGGCATGATTTTTCTAGTAGTATATGTTGATGACATTGTGATTACAGGGAATAACATTTCCAGAATCTCAGAACTTAAAGTCTTCCTGAATTCTCATTTCCAGACAAAAGATTTGGGGTCATTAAGATGCTTTCTTGGTATTGAAGTTTTGAGAAACAAGAAAGGTATTCTTTTGACTCAAAGGAAGTATGTTCTCGATCTCTTAAATAAGACTGGAAAGCTTGGAGCTGTGCCAAGCAGCATTCTTATGATTTCGAATCCCTTCCTAGATCTTGATGCTAGTATGTTTGATGAACTTCCTGATGATTTGAAGAAGAAGATTGATCCAGAAAAATTGAAACCGTATCCATTTCCTGAGAGATATAGAAGACTCATTAGGAAGCTGAATTATCTAACAGTAACTCATCCTGATATAACCTTCTCAGTAAGTAGGCTTAGCCAATTTATGGCATCACCAATGGTGGCGTAATGGGAAGCTTTAGAACATATCTTGCATTACTTGTAAGGTTCTCCAGGTCTTGGTATTCTTTATACAGATTATGGGCACACTAAAATTGAGTGTTTCTGTGATGCGGATCATGCAGGATTTAAGGCCACAAGACGATCCACTACGGGTTACTGTGTGTTTGTTGGTGGAAAGTTGATATCTTGGAGAAGTAAGAAGTAAGGAGTTGTGTCAAAATCAAGTGCAGAAGAGGAAAACAGAGCCATGTCACAATCAGTGCAAGAAATTGTGTGGGTATTTCAACTCTTGAAGGAAATTGGCAACACTACGACATTGCCTGCAAAACTATGGTGTGACAATAAAGCAGCACTTCATATAGTATCGAACTTTGTGTTCCATGAACAAATAAAACATATTGAGATTGATTGCCATTTTATTCATGATAAAATTAAAGAAAATATTGTATCTACAGGGCATATACGATCCGACGATCAACTGGCAGATCTTCTGACAAAAGCCTTACATGGGACACAGGTTCAAAATCTCTGTAACAAGTTGGGCATGATCAATATATATGCTCCAACTTGAGGGGGAGTGTTAGAAGTAGTTGTGAATATAGTTTAGGACGGTGGTATGATATTGTTGAAGAAGCAAGTTGGTAGTGGAAATTGTTGACAATTCCCTCACCTACTCGTTGAATTGCTTCCATCAATCACGCCTAATCTTTCTCTTTTTTGTCTATATATATAACTTGTAATCCTCTTGTTTAACACATGAATAAGATTCTGAACTTACATTTCACTACAAGTATATTTTTGGTCTTTTAAATTTGTATCAGGTATCATTTTAGTCCCTTAAGTTTATAAAGTATAGTTTTAGTCCTTTAATATTAACACCGTCAACTCCCATTAATAAAAAATTCTGACTCAGCCAATAAATGCTGAAAAGATGTGTTTTCAACTATTTAGTATAATTTTGGTAAAAAAAAATATTTAGTATAATGATCTTTTATATTTTAAAATTAGATTAAATTAAGATAAAAAAAATTTGCGTCTTCCCCCTTTTTCCTCCACCCTTGGTAATGGTCTCCGCAATTACATATTTCAGAAAAAATCCGAAGAATGGGAGCACGTCCATATAAATTTTAAGCTTTTTTTCTCAATCAAGTCCCTCTCTTTCTTTCTGCGAACTGAGAAGGGATAAAAAATAATGAGGTTTGTGAATTATTGAGTAAAGAGATTAGGAAATGAGAGGAAACAATGAGGGAGAGGGCTCAGATATTAGTTTTTGAATGGACGATTCATTTGGTCTGATGCAATGTTGTTTTGTAGTTCCTCGTCAGTTCTACTGTTTCTCTCTTTGGAGGCGAATTGTGTGTCCCCTTATTATTGGCAGCTAGGTTTTTAGTGTGGGAGAGATGAGAATGAAATCATTTGGATCTCTCAAATCAGAAATTTTTTTATCACCCAAAAAAAATCTGCAGCTTTTGATAGAGAAGTTCCTAGAGAATTAGCTAGCCGCTGCCACCTACCTTAAAATGATTAGGAAGCGTTATATCTGTGATGGGATTAATACCACAATTGCTAGAGTTGGGCCATCAGTGAGATTAGAGAATTTGCAATGTGAATTACGGAAGGAACTTGAGAAAATCTTGGCCCAGGAGGAAATTATGTGGATCCAATACTCTCGTGCTACTTGGTATATTCAGGGTGACCGAAATACAAGATATTTTCATTCAAAGGCAAATGGTCGAAGAAGAAGGAATTGGATCTTAGCTCTTAAACTTGATTCTCAAGAATGGTCTTATGATGAGCAAGAAATACGAGAATTTGGCAGTAATTTTTTTAAAGATCTATATACGGAAATGAGTACGTACCAGGGGTCCTTGGTGTTTGGGTGTACTTATCCTGAGATTGACACAACTGACAGATGTGCTTTGGGAAGACAGGTAGATGAAATGGAAATTAAACGAGTTTTGTTCAATATGGGTTCTCTAAAAGCTCCGGGTCCAGATGGGTTAAATCCTCTTTTTTATCAGAGCCAATGGGATACGATTGGTCTTTCAGTGACATCTTTGGTTAAAAGGGTATTTTCTAATCCGGATTGGGTATATAATATTAATGATACTCAAATTGTACTTATTCCTAAAATTGATCATCCACAATCTTTTCGTGATTTTCAGCCAATAAGCCTCTATAATGTAGTGTATAAGATTGTTACAAAAGTTATTTCAAATAGATTTAAATCTATTATGCCATTGGTTGTGGCCCCGAACCAATGTAGTTTTGTGAAGGGGCGCCAAAGTACTGATAATATTATTCTAGTGCAGGAAATCATTCACTCTATGCGGAGCATGAAGAAGAAGCAGGGATTTATGACAATAAAGATTGACTTGGAGAAATCATATGACCGAGTTAGATGAAGTTTTCTTTTCGAATGCTTGAATGAACTGAGGATTCCTAAGTACCTCTGTGACGTCATAAAAGCTTGTGTATCTACTCCGCAAATGCAGTTACTTTGGAATGGATGTGCTGCAAAATCTTTTTTCCCTTCTAGAGGAGTTTGTCAAGGAGATCCTATCTCACCATATCTCTTTGTTATTATGATGGAGAGGTTGGGGCATTTAATCCAGACTGCAGTAGAAGATGGAGATTGGAAACCTTTTAAGTTATCCAGGCAAGGTACGACTATTTCTCATGTCTTTTTCGCTAATGACCTTATTCTGTTTGCAGAAGCAAATATGGATCAAGTCGGGGTGGTGAAAGCCATACTGGATGATTTCTGTGATATTTCTGGTCAAAAAGTAAATAATGCAAAATCGCACATTTACTTCTCCAAGAATGTGGGTAATAAGAGAAGAAAGGACATTAGTGAGTTCTTGAATTTTTCCCTATCTTCCAACCTGGGAAAATATTTAGGAATGCCAATCTTGCATGGACAAAGTACTAAGTCCTCATACAGACTTATTCTTGATAAGATGAATGTTCGACTATCAAGCTGGAAACCAAACATGTTATCGATGGCAGCTAGACATACTCTAGTATCATCAGTCATGTCGGCTATGCCGTTCTATGCAATGCAAACTATACCCCTCCCATTGGGTACGTGTGATGAGATAGACAAAAAGTGCAGGCAATTTCTTTGGGGAAGTACATCCACGAGTCGTAAGCCACACATGGTGGCTTGGAGTCGTGTTTATTCTCGGAAGAATGATGGTGGACTAGGCTTAAGACAAGCAAGGATTCAGAATCAGGCCTACATGACGAAATTGGGGTGGAGCTTGATACACAAACGAGATGCATTATGGGTTCATTTTCTTCGGGAGAAGTACAAGATGGGCAGTGATTTGGTGCCAGAAGTAGAAAAAAGACGGTCAGAATCAAGCACATGGAAGGGGATTAGACAAAATTGGGACAGTGTAACTGATAGTATTGCTTGGAAGATTACTGATGGAACTTCGATGTCTTTTTGGCATGATCTATGGGTCCCCCATTTTGACATATTGGAGAGTTTGACACTTCAACCATTAACAGATGAAATAAGGGAATGGAAGGCGGCCGACTATATTACTTCGTCGGGTCAATGGGATCTGGATAAGTTTGGGCATTTATTACCAAAACATGTCATGGTTGCAATCCAAAGAGTGAATATTAACCGCAATACTAGTGGTGATTTTCCTATTTGGAGATGGACATCTGATGGTAAATTTGCACTAAAAGCCGCGTACAAGAGGATAGCTGGGCAAGGTGAAAACAGTTCTTTGTTCGGATGGAGGCTTATATGGAAGCTGAAGGTCCCTCAACGTTACAGAATGTTTTTGTGGTTATGCGCTCATGGTCGTTTACTGACTAATTTGGCACGAGCTCAACGGGGAATCCACACAAATGAGATGTGCCCTATTTGTCAAGACAAGAATGAATCAATTATGCATGTACTTCGAGATTGTGTGATGGTTAAAGAGATATGGAGTGAGTCATTACCTAGTCCATGGCATCGGCATTTCTTTGGCTCAACTGATAAAAACATTTGGTTAACATGGTGTTTACGCCGTCGTGATCATGTGTATGGCTACGAGTTTCGACATTGGTTTACGGTCCTATGCAGGCACATTTGGTTGGCAAGGAATGACCGTATCTTCAACAACAAACAATGGAGTAAACTGGAGTTACTGGCATGTACTGGTTCGATGTTGTCTTGGGGTATGTCTACCCACATGCAACCTAAGTCTTATACCGCAACAAGTATGTGTTGGCGACCTCCACCTGCTGGGATAGTTAAAATTAATACAGATGGATCCAGGAATGAAGTGACGGGATGCTGTACCTGTGGTGGGGTGATAAGGGATGAACATCATGATGCTACTTTAATCTTGGAAATTCAATCGATGCTGGAATGTGACTGGGATGTGGAGATATTACATTGTTGTAGGGAGGCGAATAGGGTGGCGGATTACTTGGCAAAAAGAGCATGGAATATGACGGTGGATTTTCTTGTGCTTGACAGAGAACCTGATGAAGTCAAAAGCTTGATCATGGAAGATGTTGCGAACCAATATATTTGTACTGAGTTAGTAGAATAGAGCCGGTAAGGCTATGTTTTCTCTTTTTCTATCAAAAAAAAATTAATCTATTATTAAATATTTGAATTTAGTTTTCTTATTTTATTTTATGTAATTTTTCTACTTAAATTTTTATTATTAATATCTTTTTTATTCATTTTATTATATATATTTTTTGTTTGCATTTATAAAATTTTTATTTGTATTTGTATATAATATATTACTAAAAATTCAAATATATTATATTATAATTTCAATTTCAAAAATAAATTTGAATGAATAATTTTATTTATTTATTTTAATATTCATATTACAAATTTATAATTATAAAAAAAATCTAATTATTGAAAAAATTAATTATTTGTGACGGAAATTAGAGATAGATTAGAGACGGAAATTAGGGAAGGAAAAATTCCGTCGCTAATTTCTGTCGTTAATTTTTAATGACAGAATTAGAGACGGATTAGGGACGGAATTTAGCGACGGAATGTGATTCTATCTCTATTCTGTCGCTAAATTAGTGACGGAAAAATTCCATCACTAATTTCCATAACTAATTTTAGTGACGGAATTAGAGACGGATTAGGGGCGAAATTTAGCGACGGAATCACATTCCGTCACTAATTTAGTGACGGAAAAATTCCGTCGCTAATGTTA